>JASDDO010000031.1:566216343-567501489 GCA_030015575.1 Agapanthus africanus
CCCAAACAAAATAATAAAAATGCTATGCATTTTAAAAGGGGCAGAGCCCAAACAAAGTAGATGCCTTGCATCATTCATAAATGAACAGAGCCCAGAATAAATTGATGCTCTGCATCTTTTAGGGGCAGAGCCCAAACAAAAAAAGAGAAAATAATGCAATGCATTATTTAAAAATGGGCCAAGCCCTAACACAGGTCTAACAGACCAAAAACAAATAAAAGAGTTGAATATTTTTCGACTGGACTTAGCCCAATCATGGCCGTAAGTCCTCAAACTAAATTGACTGAGCACGGCTGCTCCCTAAATCAATTTACGACCGGTTCGAGGGTACATCTCCGAACTCCTCTGACACCCATCGTTGTAATCCTTCAACGACGTCAGAGAGGTGATGGGTCTCGACGACCACACATCAATATGGACTGCGGGGTCCTTAAACCCATGGACCGAAACGTCCTTAAACTAATGTTGGACCATCACGTCCTTAAACTGGAACATGGACCATCACGTCCTTAAACTGGAACATAGACCACCGCGTCCCTAAACTGGAATACGAACCACCACGTCTCTAAACTGGAACATAGACCACCACGTCCTTAAACTGGAAATGGACCGCAACGTCTTTTAATTACCTATGGACCACTACGTCCCTAAACTGGAACAATAGAGCCTCCAAATGCTCTCTTGCCGGATCTAAACGATCCCGTTTAAGGTGATCTTAGCCCCCAAACATGGCTAACGTATCCTTAAACATTCAAATGGACTATAAAACTCCAAATCAACTTTGGTTTAAGGGTACCTCTCTGAACTCCTCTGACACCTGTCGTTGTAATCCTTCAACGACGTCAGAGAGGTGACGAGTCCCGACGACCATATACCAAACGGATCACCACGTTAAGTTGATCTTAGTCTCAAATGAGACTAACGTATCCTTAACGAACGTTTAAGTTGATCTTAGCCCCAAGCACGGCTAACGTATCCTTAAACTAAAAACACCAACCCAAATCTAAGTAAATACGGATTTGGATTAATCCACGTCCTACGGGCGACGGCATTACTCAGTCTCCGTATACAATCCACGGACAACCACAAACAAAACAAACACACACGACACGAAGTGAAATTCTGGAGCAGGAGAAAGTTGTTACCGCGATGTGGTAGCGTAATTAACTGCAGGGGCTTGCGCCTGCAGGGAAGAGCGTCCCCACAATCAAAAACCCCTCAAGCGAGGGGAAATCTGACGAAGTCTGCTACATCTGCCGTATCCGTCTAAACCTCCGATACACGGTGCCATAAATCAACTTGGCATCTTCGGAGAGGTGGACGGATAAAACCAAGTAGCATCTGCCCCGAATCTCAGGCAAGACGTCCACCGCATCTCTGCCGCGTCTTTCGGAGGGGAACACCTATACCTGATATGCGATACTCTTAGACGAAGCGACCGGACTGTATGGTAATGTCACTGATAGACTTTGCATGGTTCAGATGAGCTTGCTCTTTGACCTTCTTTCGATCAATACCGGGGTAGGTAGTACCATTGACGTACTTATGGGCAATGGATATGATCTTAACTTACTGCCAGCGTATTGTCGAGTCTTTAGAGTCCCACACAGTGGTTTTCCAGTACATACGAAACGATGTAGGGAACGTATAGGGATACATGCAGGAGTTTGATTAAACACGTGTATTTGATACACGTATTTTCATTGGGTGTATATTGATATTAGCTGGTATATATATGATATGGCCGGATTATTAAATCAAGTGTTGACTTATTGATTAAATATATATTAATATATTGATATATTTATATATTAACTAATATCATACTCACTTTATTGTTTTCTTCTCTTTATTAATATTTATATTTGATATAAATATTGAGACATGTATATTGATACATTAGAGATAGGTTTATAAGAATCATATGGTTCAAGTGAGAACATTGATATTCTTTTATTTCATTTTAAAAGAAAAGAGAACGAGTCATAGATTTGGATGGTTTTAGAATTCATGAAATGTTTTTCATTGATGACTTATTTAGTGATGACTCATTTTTTGATGGTTTTGTTCTCATCTTGAATCTTATCATATTCTCTCATTCATTTCTAATCTCCATGGCTCTTCTCTTGAGTTTTTCTCAAGTGAAGAGAAGAAATTAGTGAGCAAATTATTCTACATCTCCTGCTGATCATTCTTAGCAAGTTTAACTACAAGAAATCCTGTAGGAGCATACTTACATAATACTCAGTCGCCTCCTGTGAGCTAGGGCAGCTGGAAGCATGCGTAAATCCTGTATCGTAAAGATCCATGCGACTGGGCATTTCTCCCGTCCGTCTTGCCCGCCACTTAGACAAAAAATTGATTTAGATGAAGTTTAGGAAGTTGACAACTTCAGAATATTTTGATTTGTTCTTATATGAGCAACTCCATATTAGGAGGGGTTCAACCCTCCGCCAACCAACGATCAGTGTCGCGGCCCTATGACGCCGATCCCCAGTGGCTCCTATCCTGCCATTTAGATATGATATAACATCTTCTACTAATAAAGAATTTATGTCTAATGCTATCACAGTTCTCGAAGATATATGTATCAAGAATTGATGCGATTTGAAGTGATCAATCATGATGTCCCAATACTCGTCCGACCAATTCATAGGCTTCGCCGCCCATTTCACCTCATCGGTGGTAGCGTCCCTTTATTTCTTATGGACAGTGTATTTCTGATCATGCCAACTCCCCGACATGTATATAAACAGTAGGCCTCGGATGACATGCAGAGGTACGGGAGAGTTGTCAATCCACCAGACTATTGAAAAACGCACCTATAAAGAAACACCGAATTTGTATTAGTGTCGAACATATATATGCGGAAGTAATAAACGAATACGTAATTAAATAAGCTTACCAAAATCTCATCTAAGGCTGTTTGTTTCTTGGCCTCCAAAGTTTTTGACGTCCAGTCCACCGCCACGTAACTGGAATCGTCTTTCACGACATGCAGCATGCATTTCTCATTATTGCAGATCGGGGCAAAGAATTTCTTAAGCTCTTTTACCCCGAGATCAACGAAATCCCTACACGCCGACATGTAGACATCAAGCTTAGGGTCGTCTCGATCGCGGGCCCATATCGAATTTGCCTGTGTGGGGCCCCTTTTCCCAGGACCCGACCCTGACCCTGGCCACGGCCAGCGGAATTGGAGGAAGTGGATGCCATGTCTTTCTCAGGCCGTCCATGACCATGGCCACGACCAGAACAGGATACTATATCCTGAAAAAATAATTAATGCAACATACATATACAATAACAATTTCAAAAAATAGTTAAGAAAAATTAAATAGCTGTAGATGCAATTAAATCTATCACATTCAAGATATTCAATACATAAATTAAATTCTGCATATCTAAAAGCCATATATATATAAAGGATACAAGCAAGAAAAATGCGATAAACTGAATTGTTTAATTATATACAAGATTATGGATAGTACAGAATGGTAAAATTTAGTGTCAATCATCATCTTCTGTATCACTACTCTCACTCGCTGAATTTTGCTCTGAGTCATTGATGAGTTGTTCCAGTTCACGTGTTGTTCATTTTCGACTACGTGCAGCCGATCTTGATGATTCGTCTTCTACAATAATCTCCGGATCGATGTTAGCCCTTGAAAACTAACGTCGTCGATATCCATAGTCAAGTCTTGTAATGGTGTGACTGGCGTGCTTGGGCAACTAATTTCAAGATTTTCATCAGGATTTCCCATGTTAAAATAATCTCACGAATTTATGCTGATAGAGATATGCTAGATAGTATCCTAGGGTTTTCGACATTAAAACACTGACGTGTTTGACTCGCTAATATGTAAGGCTCATTCTTAAACACGAGTTTTGATGAATTTAGTAGGAGTAGCCCGTTTTATACTTTGTATTCTTGTGCTTCTGTCTTGATATCTGTTGGATATAGTGCCCTCAAAGTCAATTATTGGATCGCAGGTACGTGATTGCAATGATTGAGGAGGACCTATACCGGTAGGACAGTCTTACTCGAGATGATAGTATGCTATCTGGTTTGCCTTTATCAGTCGTGTATAGGTTCAGGTGACTGATCACGATTACACTTTGATAGAGCCCTTTGGATCTTGCTTGACTACCAACAGTATGAGGGCGATCATATAAGTGAGAGTTGGGTGGTCTATAAGCATATCCTTAATAGTGGTCCCTAGTCATGGGAGTTTCGAGACAGGGCATCGATACTCCGGAGTAGACTAGTGTATACAGTCGAGACCCCGACGAGGGGCGGTGGCCGGTCTCACAAGCCACTGGTGTCAGTTGGATCACCTAAGATGTATACAGGTGCTCATTAGGTTATGAGTACACCGGACAGGACTCGCCGGGAACCTGCTAGTTGGTAGTATACATATCATCAGACAACAGTTCCCTGGTGACATGTGTACAGGCTAGTTCATCGACCTGAGGTCGTCATTTGGCTCGTGTGAGTTCCTACTGTGCTTTGATTTCTACCCTACCACGGCTCAAAGGAGTCGTGCAAACAGGTAGTTTTTGGGTACAGTCCCGAGCTACATGGAGGCACGTGAGCAGATCGGCAGGGGATTCGTCTCTCCTGGTATTGGGGGTGGAGGTCGTGCTGTGTCTAGGAAAGCCATTACACCAAGTCCTTGGCCAAGACAGGTGAGATTTACTGGTAGGTACTCCAGTAGTATCTCAGGGTGTTCAGGGCTTGTCTCCGACACGACTTATACAGCTATTGAGGGTCTGACGTTACTAGCCCCCTAGGCTGGATATGCGATACTCATAGACGAATGGACCGGACTGTATATACATTGTCACTGTTAGGCTCAGTAGGGTTTCCGGATGAGTTCGCTCATCGGCCTCCCTTGAGGTCAGTCCATGGGCAGCCGTTACGCATAGCTAGTGCCGCTGACGGCTTGTGGTTAAACCCACTGCCAGGGTACTGACGAGTGATTAGAGTCCCCCACAGACAGTTTCCCAAGTTCAGGCGAAACGTTGTAGAGGCCGTACGGTTTTATGGCAGGGTTCGGAAATTGCACGTGCGTTTACACACGTGTCATATTCCGGGCAGATAATACTGGTGGGCTTTAGTTTAAGACGGATCCATGTATTATACAGAGTAGATATAATATCTTTGTCTCAGTTGCATTTATATTCGGTCGTAATACAAATGCGGGCATATTTATACTGTTACGGGGTTATCCTGAAATTCGTTTCGGGATCATTTTTGGAAGTTGCCAGTTTCCAGTTTTCTATCTGCCGTATTTAACATTTGGTTAAATACGGATTTATCTTTTCTTGAGATGAGTGTGGAAGCTTCTAGAAGGTTCTAGAAGTGGTGAGGTGTTTAGTGAGTCATGGTTGCATTTAATGATTCCATTAATGCATGATGACTTGGCTAATGATTCATCATTTTCATTAATTGTGTTCACACTTTGTGTTCACACTAGATATTTTTTCTTATTGTCACCTCCCCCTCTCCTACACTCACCCCCACCTCTATATATAGGGTCGGCCCTCCTCCTCTCTCATTCACTCTCACTTTGTAGAAAAGGAATGGTTGTTGTTTAAAAGATTATGATAGTTTCGGTGTATGGAATTTCACAGCTTATTTCATTCCATCACCCGATTCCAATGGCAATTTCTTTAACCGTTCGTCCATGGCTTTGGACGAAGCGAGAAAAAGTCTTCTACTCATTTTCTACATCATTCTTGGTCGTCTCTTTTAGCAAACTTGACGACCGACTTGCCTCGAGTCAGAGGCGGGAGCCCGTTTAAAGATCCGATGACGTGGTGCCACCTGGACGAGGAGATCAGAGATCGACGAGATCGGAGCAGCCGCAACGGAGCGTGGGTTGATGGTTAAAGAATGAAGGACTCGGATCGTTCGGTATAACCTTTCTTCCCTCTTTGTAGATTGTTAGTTTAGCGTTAATGGCAGATTTGGGTTATAGTATGCGATAGCGCCAGTTATAAAAGTTTTTGTTCCGCATTTGGCGTCTGAAAGACGGCCGGAGCGCTACCGTAGACTTACATAGTATCAGAGCCATGCCATTAAGCTTTACTAACTTGTGCTAACGCGTTTAAAAGATCGATTGAACCGGATATCGAAAACCGCAAAATTCAAGCTCACAGTTTCTGTTGATTTTTAAAGGGTTCCAAAAATTATTTTAACCATCACAGAAACACAAACATGCTTTTTAAAAAAATAACAGAGAAATACGGTCCTCTAAGTCGTCCGTACGACCGCGGAACCGCGGTCAAAACCCAGCTTTGACCGCGGAACCGCGGCCGTCTTGGCGTTTTATAGGGTCAAATTTCTACTGTTGGTTCTTCTCTGGAAATTATGGTTTTTGGTATATATCTTTTGGGCCCAGATTTTGTTACTATACAGCAGATGTTCGTGGGGCCCACTTCGTGATATTTAGTCGATCGAAATTTAAACGTGTTAGTTTACAGTACTTACATTATATCTCCGACCGTGAATGTCATTTGATCGGTAAACCGTGTCTGATTGCTATAGTTCTTTCAAACGGGTTTGCGAACGTGACATTCGTGTTGATGTTCTGTGCTGTGCTGTGATGTTGCGGATTTGTCGTGGTGGATAGCAGTGTGCAATGGTAGTGCAGTTTGAGTTTATTTGTGCATTTGATATTGCGGGGTGAGCGTCCAACATGTGGACTGCCGTCACTGCCTGTTGTATAATATTCTTTTGGGGTACGACTGGGTCGAGGTCGATGTACCCGTTGTACATATTTTTCATTTCTGTACTAGGTTTTACCTCGCGACGGAGTGCACGGATAGCCGGGTTCTGAGGGGCAACGGGTCCGCATCTCATGGCTTTGAGAGGCAGAGGGGCCTCACTCTAGAATTGGCAGACTATTTGCCGCACTTGTAGGGGGTACAGGTTGACCCAAGGAGGGGTGCCCAAGATTACCGGATTCCGTGAAGTGCTGGGTGGTCCATTCATTTTGCTGTAGGGGGCTGTCTCGCTTCAGGTTTTGGCGGGTAACTTGCCGCACCCGTAGGGGTCTAGGTTTCATTGCACAGGCTATCCACACGACAAGGGAACGTCGGGTTTCAGCAGCGGCTCTATGAAACCCGGGGATCCCAGATTATCTGTATTGTTCTGTGATGCTTATTACTTTTATGTAATATTGCATATTATCACGCCTGGAACGATTATTGTATATTGGTTTATATACTATTAGATGTTGTATATGTTTTACACCCGCGCTAGTTCAGTCCCCGCTCTGTCGTTAGTTAAGTAACCTAACGGGTGATGACGGGACCCAGTGACGAATGCGGATGGCATATACGTACATTTTATTTTCATTCTTTTTCTGGTGTGATTATTTGATGGGACTGCATTGATTCTGATCAATGCAAAGTAAAACAAACCTGTTTGGATGTTGTTGGAACAATTTAAAAAGTGTTATTACAAAGATGTTTCCTTTTGTTATGCACAGTGGTATTCGGTTGGAATATCCTGCACCTCATTCGACAGGGCAAGGGCCGATATCCCTTCACCGGGACTGACCCCTTGGGCAGAAGATTGCGTCAGGGTAATAACTTCACTATAGTCGATTACATGTTGCTTTGCATAGCGGTATTCAGTGGAATATCCTGCACCTCATTCCACGAGGAAAGAGCCGAGATCCCTTCACCGGGAGTAATCTCTTTAGCAAAAGTTTTCGCCACTATATTTTTATAAAAAACTATCAGGTTCCTTCAACGAGATCAAGTTCATTACGTTAAAGGTTTTTCGCCAAAAACCAGCCGTAGCCCTCCGTCATTTCATATGAATAGTCAGTAGTATTCAAGCTATGTTGGTCTAGCCCTTAGCTAGGACATAGTGATTGGTAGCTGCTGGGGTGTTCATATGTTGCATAGATAAATGCATTGGTTTGGGACAGTTGTACAGCCTTGTTGGCCCTTAGTCAAGGGCGAGTACGAGTGGGTTCAAATTAACAAGATAATGATGGGAAGAACTTGACATGTGACTTATGATGGGTTGGCCCTTAGTCACGATCATAAGAGCATGGGGTAAAAATCACATCGGGAGTTTCTAAAGAAACTGAAACTTGCCAAGCATGCGCATACCTTCTGGAGTGTGATAACGCGAGTGGATTCCGTCACGTTATCATGCGATGAGAGTTGGATCCCGATTCCCACTGATGAGTTAGTTTACTCTTCGGGTGATCCCGATTGATTCTTCTTTCAGGTTTGGAGGAGAATTTGACAGTACAGTGGGAGGTTTTCGGATTAGATAAATTGATAACCATTCTGATCTAGGTTAGAGTGCATGCAGAGTATTTCTTTTCTCTCTCTCTCTTTGGCAACGACCTTTGACCGACCCTAGACTATGACTCAGGGACCAAGTTGACCGAACCTTCTTAAAATACTGACTTTTGGATTGTCTGAGTTGCATAAGTCATTGCCACTTCTTCTTCTACCCTTTGTATTTCTCAGAACACCCCGTATTACTACGGAAATCCACTTCCATTGGATAGATCCATCGTATGGTTATATACGAACTCGAAGGGACTCCTTCGAGGATGGATCAAGGTTTAGGAGAAATAGAATTGGTTTATTCAGTTGTCTTTTATTATCACCTTCTCTCAAGTTGCGAGGGCTCCTTGGTTTAGGAGAGTACACCTATTACGCTTATTGGATAGTCTTCTTCCAAACCATAGGCAGGTGCCGAACAGTAGGGAATGAAGAAAATCAATTAGCCTAAGTAAGGTGTACAGAAGGTAATATATAAAGACAAAATAAAGGGATTAGAAAGAGGGAAAAGTAAGTTGCGACTGTTATCATTCACGACCAAACCGCGTACTTCATCGCTACTCCTATTTCACCTTTAAAAGAATAAGGTATTATTCAGTTGTATTTTATCATCACCTTCTCTCAATTGCGAGTACTCCTTGGTTTAGGAGGGTACACCTATTATGCTTACTGGATAGTCTTCTTCCAAATCATAGGCTGGTGCCGAACGGTAGGGAAGGAAGAAAACCATTTAGCCTAACGATGGTGTACAGAAGGTAACGACTAAAGACAAATAAAGGGATTTGGAGAGATGGCAAAGAAATATACGGTTAAAGTCATGAATTGGATTATGGAAGAGGCATTACTATGAATACCAGGATACCCCTACGAAACATTTTCATGTTTCAGTGCATTGTTAAATGGAAAACTGTTTTTCCGATTAGATACTTACTCCAGGGTGTGTATTCACCAGGTTTCATTCTCATATCTGTATGGTTTTACAGATGATGAGTGGGAGGAAGTTATTGGGAATTAGGTGATCATCCTCATTATATCGGAATTCGTTGTAATTGGTGATATTTGAGAAAGTCGCCTGGGTTATTGCCGGCAGGAATGTATTTGGTTTTGAGTATCCGTTGTTGTGCACCAATTTCAAAATGATATATCTGTACGTTTATTTTTATAAAGTGAGATATAACTTTTTGATATTATGTCGATGACATTTACCTACATCAGTTGGTGATTGGGTAATGAGCATTGATCAACAGAGTAGTTCTTAACCATAAGTACAGTTTTCAACCTACGATGCACAGGTTTTGAGTTATTCAACTCAGCGGACTTATACAGAGTATTGTATGTTGTCTAGTGTCCATCAGGACAAAGGGGTAGGTCCTCATACTATGTTCTGTTTACTTATGACTTCTCTAGTTTTTAGACAAGTGTTTCGTAGAAATACAAGGTCTAAGTTTTGAGAAGTTGTGGGTATAAGAATAAAGTAGAGAACCAGATGTCGCAAGTATCAGGATTCTTCAAAGAGATCGAAGATGTAGATACTTGTGATTGGTATTCAGATGATAGTAAAAGTTTTGAGAAACTTGTTTCTCTTTCGGGTTACTCATAATTGGATGGATTCCTAAGTTGAGTAATGTTGATTAGCCTCTCTCCATTAAAAGTTGATATGCATTGGAGACAGCTGCATGATTAGAATATGGTTCCAATTAAATAAATGCCAAAGTTTCTATATTGGATATAGGTGAGTTGTCCAGCTTATGCTTAAAACCAGACTCTGGATAACTCAGGGCACGTTTCTGTAATGGCAGTTTATGGGTTGGCTTAGGCTATGATGAGGGTTGACTTTCTACCATCTGGATGATCAATAGTGATATTGTTCTTGACTCGCCACAGTTTTAGTAAAATGGATTTTTTCAGAAAACAGTAGTGGGTGTATGGTAGAACTGGAAGTGATTCCAGAACCGCAAACGATTACGGAAAATTTAATAGGACCTAAAGATTCAATAGGGTTTGACATTCCATTAGGCATTCCGCAGATTTGGTGGGTAACCTCAGACACCCGAGAGGAACTTCGGTAGCCTCAAGGACGGTGACAGGGAGGTTCTTATCTACCTAGACTTGACACTACTGTTGTTCCAGGCTATAAGACCCGGTAGGAAGGTTGTTGTAGTCAGTGGGAGCAGTGGAATCATAGTGGGCAAGTAGCTTATGTCTATTTATAGACTAGAGCAGTTATAGCGGAGATTGATCATCTAATTTTGATGTGACAATCATAGGTTTGACTTCATCAGAATAGAGGATGGATCTGTTAAGAAGGTAGTAGGGTGTGATGTCTTGGTTTTTGGATGACATACACATAGTAGGAAGTAAAATTCCTGTACTACGATCGGTTGTACTTTGGTCGTCACACAGTTGTTTCTCCAGACAGGATATAGATATAATATTTGACATTCTGGTTTCTAGATCTATGGTTTTAGATTTGGATTTGGGTAGTTTCCCAATATGGGTACTTTGACAGTATTCTAATGGGTTTTAGAATAAATGACTCCTGGCATGGTGGTGTACCTGCAGGTGATGGAGTCACCCTCTCTAAAGGTGTTTTACAGACTAAAGGGGAGAGGGATGTGTATGATTGGCAGATCACTTGCTTAGGCAACTGAGTCAATCATGAGATGTCAAGTACCACACTGGATGTTGTTTTTGCACTAGATGCGATAAGTTTGTATTAATCCAATCCTGGAGAAATATAAGGAAGCAGTTTTAGAACATAAGTGCATGTTCTACGGATTTGATGATGGCAGCCTCCTTCGGTAAACGGTTATCATTCCAGGCTTCAAAAGTGACATGGATGACAGAGTGATTGTCAGAGTTATAGTTTTCCCTCTGAGGAAGAGGGACAGTATTATGGACAGGTGGTCCAAGAGGATACTGTGGGAGGCATGGTGCAGGATACTGATTAGGTTCAGTTATCGATACAGTCTAAGAAGTTTGGATTTGGAGTTCATTTATGAACTAGGTCCCATCAGATATCCAGACATATTCTAAGACAGGTATTACTCAATTCGGGAGATGGCTTTCTCCGCGAACTTGAGATTAAGAGAGACATAGAAAGAAACATCAGGGCGGATCCACTCACTGAGGCTATTTCTCGAACACAATAGTTTTACAAACGGGCTTTGTGAAACTGATTAGTAAGGGAGTTGGGTGTTGGTTTCACACGGGCTGTGAGTACGCAACATCGCAATAATTAGCCTTGAGTGCAAGTGGGAGATTGTTGGATATAGTGCCCTCAAAGTCAATTATTGGATCGCAGGTACATGATTGCAATGATTGAGGAGGACCTATACCGGTAGGATAGTCTTACTCGAGATGATAGTATGCTATCTGGTTTGCCTTTATTAGTCGTGCGTAGGTTCAGGTGACTGATCACGATTACACTTTGATAGAGCCCTTAGGATCTTGCTTGACTACCAACAATATGAGGGCGATCATATAAGTGAGAGTTGGGTGGTCTATAAGCATATCCTTAATAGTGGTCCCGAGTCGTGGGAGTTTCGAGACAGGGCATCGATACTCCGGAGTAGACTAGTGTATACAGTCAAGACCCCGACGAGGGGCGGTGGCCGGTCTCACAAGCCACTGGTGTCAGTTGGATCACCTAAGATGTATACAGGTGCTTATTGGGTTATGAGTACACCGGACAGGACTCGCCGGGAACCTGCTAGTTGGTATTATACATATCGTCAGATAGCAGTTTCCTGGTGACATGTGTACAGGTTAGTTCATCGACCTGAGGTCGTCATTTGTCTCGTGTGAGTTCCCACCGTGCTTTGATTTCTACCCTACCATGGCTCAAAGGAGTAGTGCAAACATGTAGTTTTTGGGTACAGTCCCGAGCCACATGGAGGCACGTGAGCAGATCGGCAGGGGATTCGTCTCTCCCGGTATTGGGGGTGGAGGTCGCGTTGTGTCTAGAAAAGCCATTACACCAAGTCCTTAGCCAAGGCAGGTGAGATTTACTGGTAGGTACTCCAGTAGTATCTCAGGGTGTTCAGGGCTTGTCTCCGACACGACTTATACAGCTATTGGGGGTCTGACGTTACTAGCCCCCTAGGCTGGATATGCGATACTCGTAGACGAACGGACCGGACTGTATATACATTGTCACTGTTAGGCTCAGTAGGGTTTCCGGATGAGTTCGCTCATCGGCCTCCCTTGAGGTCAGTCCATGGGCAGCCGTTACGCATAGCTAGTGCCGCTGACGGCTTGTGGTTAAACCCACTGCCAGGGTACTGACGAGTCATTAGAGTCCCCCACAGACAGTTTCCCAAGTTCGGGCGAAACGTTGTAGAGGCTGTATGGTTTTATGGCAGGGTTCGGAAATTCCACGTGCGTTTACGCACGTGTCATATTCCGGGCAGATAATACTGGTGGGCTTTAGTTTAAGCCGGATCCATGTATTATACAGAGTAGATATAATATCTTTGTCTCAGTTGCATTTGTATTCGGTCGTAATACAAATGCGGGTATATTTATACAGTTACGGGGTTATCCTGAAATTCGTTTCGGGATCACTTTTGGAAGTTGCCAGTTTCCAGTTTTCTATCAGCCGTATTTAACATTTGGTTAAATACGGATTTATCTTTTCTTGAGATGTGTGTGGAAGCTTCTAGAAGGTTCTAGAAGTGGTGAGGTGTTTAGTGAGTCATGGTTGCATTTAATGATTCCATTAATGCATGATGACTTGGCTAATGATTCATCATTTTCATTAATTGTGTTCACACTTTGTGTTCACACTAGATATTTTTTCTTATTGTCACCTCCCCCTCTCTTACACTCACCCCCCACCTCTATATATGTGGCCGGCCCTCCTCCTCTCTCATTCACTCTCACTTTGTAGAAAAGGAATGGTTGTTGTTTAAAAGATTATGATAGTTTCGGTGTATGGAATTTCACAGCTCATTTCATTCCATCACCCGATTCCAATGGCAACTTCATTAACCGTTCGTCCATGGCTTTGGACGAAGCGAGACAAAGTCTTCTACTCATTCTCTACATAATTCTTGGTCGTCTCTTTTAGCAAACTTGACGACCGAGTTGGCTCGAGTCAGAGGCGGGAGCCCGTTTAAAGATCCGATGACGTGGTGCCACCTGGACGAGGAGATCGGAGATCGACGAGATCGAAGCAGCCGCAACGGAGCGTGGGATGATGGTTAAAGAATGAAGGACTTGGATCGTTCGGTATAACCTTTCTTCCCTCTTTGTAGATTGTTAGTTTAGTGTTAATGGCAGATCCGGGTTATAGTATGCGATAGCGCCAGTTATAAAAGTTTTTGTTCCGCATTTGGCGTCTGAAAGACGGCCGGGGCGCTACCGTAGACTTACAATATCATACCACATGCACTTCAATACGACAACTCTTTGTGCACGATAACGCACTTGCAATATATTTTGCAGCATACCATAGTAGTCAAGTTGACCCGTAGTTGGATTGATATCTCTAGACGATGCGTAACCTCTTGTTATTGAAGTAAAAAAAACCCGTAGTTTTGGAACTTTCTACGTACATATATATCTTGTGTATGAAATCTATATCCATTAACGACATAACTAGTTAGACGCTCAACTACTGGATCTGGTTCGGAGGTATCTACGATTGTATGAACCTAACAAGGCATAATAAGATTTCAAAAAATCGCATTTAGTTTAAAGGTTGAGACATGAATTATATAGTTGAATATATTATAGCGTTAAACTTATAAATTGGTTAAAACGTGATGCAAATTCTTGATTTTGAGCATTATCGATATACTTCAGTAGCGATTGACATCTCGGTGGTCTATACCGAGCTCTCCATAATCTAAGTATGAAACAATGCAGTTAGGTAATTTCATATTTATGTGTTGAGAAAAGTATCAGGCTATATACATACTCTTGAAATACGTCGACCTCGTCAGAGTTAAATAATACATATCTATGTATTGTGTCAAGCTCCTGACTATGAAGTGTGACGTGTTTCACGGCACCTATTATGTTCCCGTCTCTATAGAAGACAGATATTAATCCCTGTCTCTCGTTACCTATGGCATCCTCGTTATGGCACGGCCTGATGAATGCAGTCTCGGTCCCTTCATGGTACATAGAATAAAATATCATGCATTCCTTGGTGAGAAACCCTTCGGCAATTGATCCCTCGGGTCTATTTTTATTACGGATATATTGTTTTATCTTAAACATAAACATGTGGATTTTATTCAAGTAAGTTTAATTGATGAAATTAATAAATATTATTCGAAAGTTCAATTCAACTATTAAATACGTAACCATTACTTACATTTCGAATGGATACATCCACCGATATTTAACGGGTCCACCTAAACACCCCACTCTTGCAAAATGAACAGTGAGATGGAGTATGATTGTGAAAAGTGTAGGCAGAAACATCTCCAATTTATAGAGAATGATATGAACTTTGTTCTCCATATTTCTAAACTCTACCATATATACCTTAGAGTTTAAATCTCGAAAGCAATGACAAAAATCTGTTACAACCGAGACAACATTCTTATCCTTTGATGCCTTGATTGCAACGGGGAGTAATTATTGCATGATTATGTAGCAGTCATGACTTTTAAGGTGACAAAATTTTTTATGCTCCATGTCCACACACTTAGAGAGATTTGATGAGTAACCGTCAGGAACCCTTACTTGGTCAAAAACTCTGAGGAAGGCACCCTTCTCGCTAGTAGACATCGTGTACTTCGCTACAGGAATTGACCATCTACCATTCCCCGCTTGTCGAGAATGCAATTCAGGACGTAACCACTCCTGCAAGTACCACTGTCGAACCGCAAGTGTATTCTTAGATTTGGATTTAATATTCAATAAGGTGTTAAGGAGTACTTCACATGCATTCTTCTTGATGCATGAAGTCTAAGTTATGATGTAGATTGAGATCGCGCCAATATACTAGCTCATTGAAAATATGATTTTTCCTCCAGTGGCTGCCAGCAACCCGTGGAATTGTATACTCTGTTGTCTTCCCAAAAACAACACCGTAATATTGTGTGGCCTCCCACAATTCCTTAAGCTCCTCAATCAATGGCCTTAAGTATACATCAATGTTATTTGAAGGAGAGGTACTTCCAGGAATCAACAAGGGCATCTGTGTGTAGGAATACTTCATACTTATCTATGGAGGTAGATTATAAACAATAAGAATAACAGGCTATATACTATGATTTGCACCATAACTGAATGTTTCCATGCCATCTGCAGATAAACCAAACCTCACATTACGAACATCTGCAGCAAAATCTTCATGCATGGCATCAAAGTGTTTGCACTCATCACCATCGGTCGGATGCCGCAGGACTCCGTCCTTAGTGCGACCATTTATATGCCATGACATACTTTCAGTGGTTCTGGATGACAGAAATAATCGCCGAAGTTTTTGACTGATTGAGAAATATCGTAAAACCTATGCCGGAATCTGTCTAGGAGAATCGATTGTAAATTCATCATCACTATTATCCTTTCGATAGACGATCCACCAAGATAAGTTTTATGTTTTACATTTATCTAACTTCTTATCCTTCTCTATCCAGTACAGCATGCAATCGTTCGGACACGAGTCGATTTTCTCATAACTAAAACCTATATCCTTCAAGATCTTCTTCATCTCTATAAAATTTTCCGGCAATATCGCTTTAGGGTAAGTCTCCTTTTGCACCATAAGAAACTGATCAAAAGACTTGTTAGTCTAATTATTCTGGTATTTGAGATGAAACATTTTGACAATCCATCCCAACTTAGAGATGTTTGGCTTTTGAAAAGGGGTACATTCGCATCATCCATATACTTCATATATTTCACTGATTCTGCATCAGTAAGACTACGGATATCTTCGTATCCGACATTAGGTTCGGGAACAATGTCAGGATCAGGACGCATGCCAGTTTGGAGCTCGTCCAACATACTATTCAAACCCCTGTCCCTAAAATTCGTACGACGGGGATCATTTAGCCTAATCTAATGACTCATAGATATGTTGACTATCGATGCCGATGTTCACCGCCGAAAGCCGGGAAGACAAACGTCTTGCCTGAATTTGGGAGCAGATGCAATTTGGATTTATCCGTCCACCTCTCCGAAGATACCAAGTTGATTTATGACACCATGTATCGAAGGTTTAAACGGATGCGACCGTTGTAGCAGACTTTGTCAGATTCCCCCTCGTAGGCAAAGGTTTTTTTTTATTGTGGGGACACTCTTCCCTGCAGGTGCAAACCCCTGCAGTTAATTACGTTACCGCATCGCGGTAACCACTTTCTCCTGCTCTAAAAGGTTACTTCGTGTCATGTGTGTTTGTCTTATTTTTGGTTGCCCGTAGATTGTATACGGAGACTAATTTGTGTTGTCGCCCGTAGGGTGTGGATTAGTCCAAAACCGTATTTTCTTAGATTTGGGTTCGGTGGATTTAAGGATCGTTAATCTCATTTGATATTAAGATCAACTTAAATATTTGTTGAGAATACGTTAGTCTAATTTTAGACTAAGATCTACGCAACAGGATTTTCTTTAGTTTATAGGGACTCTGCGATCCATTGGGTTTAAGGACATCTTAGTCCATGGAGTTTAAGGACTTCATAATCCATAGAGTTTAGTTTAGGGATGTTGCGGTCTATGGAGTTTAAGGACATCATAGTCCATGTTTAAAGACATCATAGTCTGTAGGGTCTTGGTTTGACAGTTTGGGGATGCGCCAGGAGTTATTGGTTATTAGGACCCTCCACCTCTCTGAAGACGTTAAAGAATTACAACGGCATGTATCAGAGGTGTGAAGAGATGTACCCTTGAAGCAATGTCAGTTGGGAGATCTGTAGTTAAGTTTGGGACTAAGACCAACCAAAGAGATTATGAGCGCATGTGCTTGGTTGATCTGAATTAGGGACTTGTGGCCAACTTGGGCTCAGTCCACTCAGTTTTGAATAAAATGCTGAGCATTTGTTTGGGCTCAGTCCGTTTTTGTTCAATAATGTTGAGCATTGATTTGGGTTCTGACACCCCTCTTTTTGTTTTTTTGTTGAGTGTTGAACACTCTTTATGGCGCTGAGCTCTATGTACAAAGCGTTCTCTTTTTTTGTTTTTTATTGAGTGTTGAACACTCTTCATGGCGCTAGGATCTTCTTGAGGAGCCCAGAGTGCTCTGTTTTAAGTAGCGCCCACGTGAGGGGCACGTGTGGTGCTGAGCGCCAGCATTTGAGCACTAAGCGCTCTTTTATTTTGAGCAGCGCCCGCGTGAGGGGCATATGGAGCGCTTGATGCTGAGTGCTTGGCGCCAACATTTGAGTGTTGAGCGCTCTTTTTATTTTGAGCAGCACCCACGTGAGGAGCACGTGGAGCGCTCGGCACTGAGCGCCAGCATTTGAGTGTTGAGCGCTCTTTTTATTTTGAACAGCGCCCATGTGAGGAGCACGTGGAGCGCTTGGCACTGAGCGCCAGATTTGAGTGCTAAGCACTGAGTTTTTTGTTTTTCCCAATTCAATTCTTTGAGAAATTTGATTCTCCCTTGTGAAAGACTTTGTCTTATAGATCTAAGATCTGAAATAAGAACCAAGTTCTTCTGGTATGAGAGTTAAACTCTAAAATATGGAGGAGATGCTATGATCTCTCTTCTTTTTATTACCTTGAAGATGGTTCTTATTCTTAGAACTTGCTCTTCTCTTTTTCTTTTCCGAGAGCTTGAAGTTTATGGGGGGTTCTTCTGTACTTCTTCTTTCAATTTGAAACTTATGGGGAGGTTTCTTTCTGCAAGACTTGAAGTCTTGGGTCCTTTATATAGGGGATGCCGATTTATTGAATCGGTTAAGGAAATCTCTTATTGAGAGATTTCTCAATGATTTGGGGGTGTTCCCCACCATTGGATCTTTGATCTAAGGGCTTCTGTCTTACAGAAGACATTTTTCTTGTTTTTAGCAAAATTGGGAAAATATTTTCCCATACAGAACTTATTCTGCATCTTGGTGATTTTTAATCACCATTGGATCTTTGATCCAACGGTGCTATGATTTACAGAGCACAATCTTTCTGGTTTAAAAAGATTTGAGGAGTGTTTCCTCAATCAGAATTTAATTCTGGTAATTTGATGATTTATCATCTTCGTTGGATCTTTGATCCAATGGTGGAGAACATTTAGTTCTAGCGCTGGCGCTCTCGTGCTTTGCACGTGAGGCGCTGCCTCAGAGTCTTTGACTCTTGGCGCTGGCGCTCTTGGTGCGAGCGCTCTCATGAGGCGCTGCCTCAGTTCAAATTTCAAATTTTGAATAGAGTTTTGCTCTCTGATTGGGTGAAACAAATGCCCCCCACCGTTGTGCTCACGTGGCTTACACATGAGTGCAGCGGTGGCAGCCTTTCCACCGTTAGATCAACTTGGAAGTTGGATCGACTTCCAGCGCCTATAAATAGGGCCTTTGGCTCTATGAGATGACCGCTGTTCATCTTCTTGCTTTGTTGTTTTTCTGAGAATTGAATTCTCTCTTCAGAGCATAGATCTCTGCCCCCAAAAAATTTCTTTAAGTTAGAACTTTGTTCAAATATTTGATAAGAATCATGTTTGACCCCATTAAACAGAGCTTTGCTCTTACTAGATCACGGATCTTCAAACCGTTAATTAAAACAGAGCTTTGCTCTTCCTGAATCATAGATCTACAGAAATCTTTTTTAGGGTTTCTTAACAGAGCTTTGTTCCTTCTTAGATCATAGATCTAAAGAGATCTTTTTTAGGGTTTCTTAACCCATTAATGAAGAACTCTTAGAGTTTCTAAGATTTGTGTTTCAGATCTTTAAAGATCTTGGGGTTTTACCTCTGTAAAAGTTTTTCTTTTTAAGGGTTCTGATGGCTTGTTCCATCTTCTTCACAGAGCATGGCTCTTTAGAATTCTTGGGGAATTTTTATTCCCCTCATAATGACAGATTTGATTTCTGTTGCAGATCACTGCTCTTGAGGGAGTTTAACTTCTTGGCCCGAGGTGCCTCTCTCATTAAATGAGAATCCTTTTAGGATTTCCTCTTTAATGAGTGATTGATCATCAATGATGAGCCGTCACCTTGATTTGGTGGGTCCCCTTTGATCCCTTTCCATTGCATTGCAGTGTGGTATAAATTTAAAGTACCAAGTGTCAGAATTTGGACTGTAGCATTGACAGCTAATCCTTATTCTTTTTCGCGCAGATACTATGTCTTTCGACACTTCTTTCCCATTTGTTCTTCCGGAAAGCGCATTCCCTTACGCGCCCGTGGATAGGGAAGTCTTCATGCTCATTAAAGATCACGACCCAGAGCGGAAATCTCTTCATATATGGGGGTCGTGGTATAATCAAATTATCCAGGGTCAGCGTAGCTTCTATTGTGCAGTACCCTTAGAGCCGATCTTAGCGATTCATTATGCTGACTCACCCCGGTAAACTACGCTGTAGAGGAGGTCAACTGGACCTCAGAGGGTTACCTTCAGCCTTTTATGGTCTCGATACCCGTACAGCCGTCGATGGCTTTGGATATTCTGAGGCGGCGCATATATCAAGATGAGTCGCTCCCCTGGGGACAAACGTATATGACTGGATTGACTCCTCGCCATTCAGGTGGATATCTGCAGAAGGCTCGGTACATCTTGTCAGCGAAGAAATCACTGCTGCTGAAGGTCGGGTTGTACCCCGCAGTTTACATGTCTCTTTTCCAGTATTCCACGCCCCCTGTATGGTGGGTCAAATCTTTTTTGGAGCAATGGAATATCCCAACTCACACCTTCCTTCTGTCAGACCGGGAAGTTTCAATCTCCTTGGAAGAATTCGCGTAGATCTCCGACTTACCCGTCAGGGGAGAACATTACAAGGAGCTACATCCTCCTGACGAGTACATCTTTGCCACTAAATCAGTGGTGATGGGCCTTACCCCGGAAAATGCCATTCAACACTGATTCCTGAGTCTGATCAAGGTGTTGAACATCTATGAAAGTCTATTTATAGAGTCCGGAAGGCATGGAGTCAGCATCGCAGACTTCATCGCTTGCTTTCTTCGTCCGAAGGTCTTATCAAAGCAAGCTGCGATGTTCGCCAAGCTTGACGATCAGTTTGGCTTTGGTTTGGATAACCAGCCGACGGCGGAAGCAGATTTAAAATGCTTCTTTATTCCGGATACCCCGGTCGTTCCTTTCGTAGAGCTTGTTGTTTCAGACGTCGATGGAGAGACATTCTTGCTGGGGTTTATTGGCTTGAGGTTGAACTGGTTCGTGCTTCTGATGCACCCTCGTTATATGAGGCCGTCGGTCTTTTACCCAGCCCACCGCATGGTTGCGGGAACATGAGTGGCCGTCGGGATTGCTGGGCTGGCTCACTTGTATCATGGTCTTAGCTTAGCGGCAGACACTACTCAGCCAGGGGTACAGCCCGTAACTCTCCCGCTGGATTATTTCACTTCGTGGATCAAGTTGCATGTGCTCGGCGCTTTCGAAGTTCATAAACGGCCCCGCTTCTTCGACAATTATAATTTCCCTCGGATTATACACTTAGTCAACGCTTCCGCTTTAAATCTGTCACAACGGGAGGCTCGGGGCCTAGTCCTTCGCCCGCGTACAGTTGGAGATAGCATGACCTTCATTGATAAAGTTTTAACTATTGGCAAGGAATCTACTAAAACGGTGAAGCCGATGCGTGACACTTTCAAAGACGGGGCTCCTACCTTGACGGCTCAGGAGATTCTGCATCTGTACTCGATCAGGCAAGGCTTTTTAGTCTTCAGGCAGAATGACTCGACGCTGTTCATGAGGTACAACCCACACCGTTTCACTCAACAGTCTAGCTACAATCAAGGTGTCTCGCTAGAAGCCTTTTTAGCTGAGCCTGTCGCTATGGAGGAGGGTATCTGCAACGCGCTACACCATTTCATGTGGCTTAACACTGGGTCCAACTTCCTTATCAGCGAGCCGAGATGCGTTCTAAGAATCTCGAACGCATACGTAGCGTGGTACTCGCATGCGACGAGTGCTGTCATCAGGAAAGAAAGGCGGTTACTGCTTGATCGTAAAGGTGCAACCTCTGTTGGTAATCCCGCTGTCCTCTTGAAGGAACGGACCATTGTTCGTCCTTTCGTAAGAGAAGCTGGTACGGTTGTGGTCTCGCGTGCCTTTCCTGATAAGCCTCTACCTTGTGTTCCTGTAGAAGCGGTGGCTGCAGCGTCTCCTGAGTCTGACGTGGGTACGGAGATCGGGACCCGTCGCCCAAAGTTGCCCGCCAAGCGCAAGCTCCTGTCATCGGCTGCCGGCGCTCGCTCACAGAAAAAGAAAAAGTCACTCTTTTCTGCTGACATTGTACTCGGCCAGGAGCCGCATGCCCCTTACAGCGAGGGTTTGTGCGAGTATGGGATCAATGAGGGTCTATTTATCGCGCCTGCGGATGATACTGATCTTCAAGCTGCCCTTGTAGCTTCTGAGCAACTGGCTCGCGATGAAGCAGCACTGATCACTATCGCACAGTCAGGTAGACTTCAGTCGTATCTTTCCGCGGTTATCTTTTTCTTATTATGCTTTTACTGACGCTTTCTTCTTCAACAGGTATCTCTGGTGAAGAGGCTCTCACGGATTCCCTCAAAACATTTGAAGAGGGAGAGAGGCTCCGCGCTTCTTTGGGCCTTAGTATACTTCGGCTCATTGTGCCTTCATTCCCTTTTTCTGTATTCATGGTTTGACCCTCTCTTTTACTATGTTGCAGGGACTACCTTGACTCGGGTTATTCCAAGTGCAGTACCGATCCCGAGCGGTGATGCAGGGATGCTTCCAGAGCCGGCTATTGTTACCCTAGCTCCTCCGACAGTACCGCAGGAGACTTCACTTAAGCAGTCGATGACAGACGCTGTAACGGCTCCAGAGGCAGATCTTGGTTCGGACGATGATGTCCCTTTGACGGTGGTCTTGAGGAGATTGCTTCTCACCGCTCAGACCGAAAAGAAGCGTAGGAAGCATGCGGCGAGGAAATGCGATGCCAGCTTGGCCGCGGGTGCAGGTTCAAGCACTACCCCATTTGTCGCTATTCCTCTAGAGGATACTCCAGCTGCCCTGTCTACTGCCCATAGACAGGTCGCGCGCGCGGCTCGGGAAGAAACCGAAAACCTGCCCGAAGGTAACGTAACACGGAGTCTTTTATTAGAACTTGACCTTCGAATTCTTATATACCATATCCTGCAGGGCCAAGTCCTGGCGATGAGATGGCAGGTGAGATGACGGCGACCACAAAGCCCGAAGTAGCTACTCTCTCTGGGGAGTCTAGGACTGCCTAAACCGCCGCTCTTTCCCCTTGTGGTTCCCTACTGTCGGTGGGCATCATGAATGTCACGACGGCCCTAGTCGAATTAGGGGAAGAAGCCATGGGTGCAGAGACTACTCCTCTGAAGAAGTGCGAAGAAGCTACTACGCCTGGTGATGCTTCCGTCGCGACTTTGGTTGGTGACTCGTCAGGTAAGTCCTGAGTCACTGTTCTTTTTATTTCACAATCTCACTCAGCTTATTCTGACGATGTTTTATAGGTGCAGCGAATGCCGAGATCGTGACATTTGAAGAACCTCCGGTCGCCGTCATGAAGGTTGTTGTTCCCTTGCCTTCTTCTATGTCCTCCAAAATGCTGGAAAGTATAGGTTGTTAGTGTATATGCCCTAGAGGCCATTACTGTATCATACTAGTATGTATATTACTTGATGGAAGCTTGGGATATTCACAGTTGTATAGACGATCTTGCTCAAAATAGTAGTATGCTACTTGGTTTGTCTCTGCTTTAATATGTACATGTGTTTCTTTATTATATCACCTATACGCATTAGTAGAGCACTTAGGATCTTTGCTTGATTACCGGCGTTGTGATGGCGATCACATTCGTGGGGGCTGGGTAATCTACAAGCACATCCTTATGCACGTCCCTAGTCGTGGGATTATCGAGACAGGGCATCAATACTCCGGAGTAGACTAGCGTATGCGCTTCTCATCCCAACACGGGAGACGGTCTGTCCCACAACCGTCAGTACGTCGTACTTGAGATAGTATGCGGGTGCTCGTCAGGTTACGTGTACACAGGACAGGACTCGTCGGGAACTGTTGGTTGGTATTATACCTATCGTCAGTTAACAGTTCCCAGGTGACATGAGTACAGCTTAGTCCGCTGACTTGACACTATCACTTCGCCTCGAGTGTGTTCCCACTGTCCTTTGATTACTACCCTACCACGGTTCTACTGAGTCATGCAAACAGGTAGTAGTTGGGTGCAGTCCCGAAACACTTGGAGGCAGTGATGGTTAGACAGGATTCGTCTCTCCCGGTATTGGGGGTTGACATCGCGCTGTGTCTAGGAGAGCCATTACACAAGTAGTCCCTGGCCAGGGCAAGCGAGATATACTGGTAGGTTTCCAGTGTTATCTCAGGGTATTCTGGGCTACACTCCGACACGACTTGTACCGCTATTAGGAGACTGACGTTCGCCACCCCCTAGGCCCGCCATGCGATGTATCAGACGAATAGACCGGACTGTACGGAGATTGTTACATACAGGCTCAGTAGGAGTTCGGATGGGTTTACATCATCGGCCTTCTTATCGACATCTACCTGGGGACCTTTACGTACAGCTAGTGCCGCTTGCGGTCTGTGATTAAACCCACTGCCAGCGTAGTGTCGAGTCTTTAGAGTCCCACACAGAGAGTTTCCCTGCACTGAGCGAAACGTGTAGAGGCCGTATGGTTTTACGGCAGGGCTGCGATCACTTACGTGCACTTGTGTGCGTATGCTGTTCGGGCAGGCAATACTGGTAGGCTTTGGTTTAAGCCGGATCCTAGTATTGGACGGATAGATTTTTTTTGTCTTCTGTGCATTCGCATTCTACGGAATGCGGGTGCGGGTGTGTATGCACAGTTTTGAGGAGCGATGAAGGAGGAGGTGCCTCATTAGGGTTTTGGCAGTTGGTTCAGCCAAAACCGTTATGTGGTAGGCTCATTAGGGTTTTGACAGTTGATTCGGTCAAAACCATTTTGAGGTGGTCTCATTAGGGTTTTGGCAATTCTTTCGGTCAAAACCATTATGAGCTGGAGACATTATTTACTAATCCTTTTAGTGATAATTATGTGATGGCTAATTGCTTTGACCATTTGACCACCTTGACCACTCTTGACTTTGTTGACCCGTTGACCAAAGTTGACCATCGACCTTCATGAGAGGTCTACACTCTTCTTTGGTTTTCTTTTTCATTTTGGATTATGAAAATGGTCATTGGATTATGAAAATGGTCAAATCAATGTAGCATCAACTTTATCATGATAGGATTTGTAATGATGGTGTTTAGTATTATTTTGCAACCATGGCTCATTTTCTTTGGTTAACCTTTACATTTCTCTTTTCTCATTCTCTCTCTTGGAAGTGAGAAGAAAGAAAGAGCTCCATGGTTGCTTGACCTCCTTCATCTTCCTCCTCTTCATAAATTCTTTTGATCTCATGTGTTGAGAGAAAAAGAATCCACATAGATAAATACCTCCATCTTTCTCTTCTACACAACCTAGGGTATCAAGACTGGCGATCTTGTTGCCCTAGTTGCCTCGGCTCGAGGTAGAGCTCGGTGTACAACTCTCGGGTGGATCGTTTTCGACACAAGAAGGCCGCGGAGGTGACCAAAGTCCGGATCAACCCTCGGAGTATGGATCGACGAGCGGGATAGCGAAATGAAGACCCGAAGGACCGGTATCGTGAGCTATAATTTCTACGGCATAGTAGTTAACACCTCTTGTCGTTTGCTAGTTTCTAGTTTAGCAAAGATCCGGCTTTTACGGTCCATGTTACCAAGTCAGGAAAATTTTTTGTTTTACCGTTTCCGCAACCCCGAAAGTACCGGGAGAGGTAAGGTGGACCTAACAGTGGTATCAGAGCCTAGCTAAACATAAACTAGCAAGTTAGCAAAGTGTTTAGAATATCGATCGGAAAAAAGTCGCAAAACACGTCCGGAAAAACCCAAGTTTCTGTCGATTTTTATATTGTTCAAAAAATAATTTAACATACATGAAAAATCGTCTCAGGGTTTTTATAAAACACACAGCAAAAATGAGCTGCTGACTCGGCCAACTCACCGCGGAACCGCGACCAAACCATGGGTTTGGCCGCGGATCCGTGGCCGAGTTGACTCGGCCGCAGCTCCGTTTTGCTGCAGTGTTCTATTTGGGCTGTTTTGGGATTTTTAGTACATGTTGTTTCTGCCCAGATTTTCCAGAGTGCAAATTGATTTTTCGGGTGGTTACAAATCTGTATTTTTTATCGATATTCCGTAGACTTTAGCTAATGGATATTTTCTGTGATGTGATATATGTATTGAACATCTACTAATCGCTATACGTCAATTAGTGGGGGTTATACATATCTGTGATCTGTAATGCTGATGCTTTGTGTATATGAACTCGTTGGATTGTCGCGGATGAATAGCCGGGGTGGATGTGAGATGAGAGTTTCTTTTTCTTTCATTCATTGTAAAATTTGTAAATTGATGTAATATTATTTGTTTGGCCGCACATCCGGGATGAGGTTGTAGCCGCCATTGTATAATTCTTTTTACTGTTTTTGCTCCTAGGATAGACCCAAGGTGGGGTGCACAAACTACCGGGTATCTCGAAGTGCCGAGTGGCCTACTCACGGGTTGAGAGAGGTTGCTTCACTTCGGGTACTTGGCGGGTAGTTTGCTGCACCCGTAGGGGTCTAGGGTGGGGTATTGGCTATTCATCGCGACCGTGTAATCCGCTTTTCGTTGCAGGCTCGAACGAATCGCGAGTTCCTAGTATATCCAAAGTGTTCATCTGTGATCTGGATTGGCTATCATTGCTATATATCTATATATGATATCTATTTAGGTGTTTCTTATGTTTTTCATCCGCGCTAGTCCAGCCCCCGCTCTGTCGTTAGTTAAGTAACCTAACGGGTGATGACGGGTCCCCGTGGCGAATGCGGATGGCATAAGCGTACGCCATATTTTGGTTGTTTTCTGCAATGGTAGGATTAATTGATGGGACACATTAAATTAATGAAAGAAAATAAACCTAAAAGACGTTGTTGGAACAATTTTCAAAAAGCTGTTATTGCAAGAACGTTCACTTTTGTTTTGCACAGAGGTATTCGGTTATGAATGCCCAGCACCTTAGTCGACAAGGCAAGGGCCTAGATCCCTTCATCGGGAGTGACCCCTTGGACAAAAGTTTGCGTCAGGGTAATAACTTCACTATAGTCGATTATTCTTGCTTTGCATCGAGGTATTCAGTTTGGAATATCCTGCACCTCATTCGACGAGGAAAGAGCCGAGATCCCTTCACAGGGAGTGACCTATTTAGCAAAAGTTTTCGCCACTATATTTTCAAAAAAGGGTATCACGTTCCTTCAATGATATCAAGTTCATTACGTTAACGGTTTTTCCTCCAAAACCCAGCCATAGCCCTCCGTCATTTCCTATAAGTTATACTTAGTATTCGTGCTGCGTTTGTTGACTGTGTCAAGACGCAGTGAACGGTAGCTGAGTATTGCTTATCTGCTGGATACAATGTGATTGGTTAGGATAGTCGTGTAACCTTGTTGACCGTGTCAAGGGTTATGCGGGTGGGTTTAATGCAATCAAGATAATGACGGGTTGAACTTGAGTAGGACTCTTTGATTTGTTGACTGTGTCAAGGTCACTTGGGTCCTAGGGGCAAAAATCCACATCGGGAGTTTCTAAAGAAACTGAAACTTGCAAATTTAGCATACCTTCTGGAGTGTGGTGACTAGAGTGGATTCCATCTAGGTCATCACACAATGTTAGTTGGATCCCGATCCCACTGATGAGTTGGATTACTCTCGGGAGATTATTTCATTTAACAATCAATGCTATAAACCAAGTAGGTGTCTAGAACGGTGTTAGCGGGGTTACGCCCCCAGGGAAAAGAGGTTATTTAATTAAGGAACTTCACGAAAGCGTTGGAAAACCTCCCTCGAAGTACCAACACCAGCCTGGCTGAAAGGTTAAGCAAGTATTGTGACGTGCGATTAATCCTGACTAGTTCTTCTTTTAGGGTTTGAAGAAGAATTTGAGGAAACAGTGGGAGCCATCCTGGTTAGATAAATCAATAAACCAATCTAATCTTGCAAGAGCACACGCCGAGTGTTTCTTTTCTCTTTCTCCAGGTAGCAACCATTTCACGCCCTAATCAAGATAATAAAATGTATCCCTTGACCGATCCGAATTCTTATTCGGAGTTGGGGAATGTTGGTTCGGTTCTAACTTGTGACAACAGTCATAAGTATGAGCAAGGGAAAGAGAATTGTATGGATTCCAAGGATACCCAGTTGAAGAAGAAGCATGGTTTTGCATCTACTACAGGTGTTCTTGTAATTGAGAACTGCTTTACGATCAGCCCTACCTCCTGGGTACTTGATACCGGATCAGGATCTCATATCTGTAATTTATTGCAGGGACTGAGAAAAAGTAGGAAAGTTGTACCTGGTGATATGTCGCTCAGAGTAGAGAACGGAGCACAAGTTAATGCTGCAGCTGTCGGTGAATATCACCTTGTGTTGCCAAATGGCAATACTATGATTTTGAACGATTGCTACTATGTACCTTCCATGGTTTGCAACATCATATCAGTTTCTTTACTCGATAAAGATGGATATAACTTTGTTCTTGATAGAAATATCATGAAAATCTACCTTCAAAAGGTAATGGTTGCAGAAGTTACACTGTGTAATGGTATCTACGTTCTAAATCAGAATACAGTTCTCAATATACAAAACACACGCAAAAGGAAGAATTCAGATACGAATGAATCCTACTTGTGGCATTGTAGACTTGGTCATATCGGAGAGAAAAGACTAAGTAAGTTTCATAAAGATGGACTCTTGAATGCGTTCGAGTTTTCATCTTATGAAACTTGTCAGTCTTGTCTCAAAGGGAAGATGACCAAATCTCCGTTCACCGGACATGGAGAAAGGGCAACAGAGCTCTTAGGACTCATACACAGTGATGTATGTGGTCCGATGTCTATACATGCAAGGGGTGGGTTCTCGTACTTCATCACATTCACTGACGATCTCTCTAGATTCGGATATGTGTATCTTATGAAACACAAATCTGAAGCTTTTGAGAAATTCAAGGAATTCAGAAACAAAGTAGAGAACCAGACTGGCAAAAGTATCAAGATCCCCCGGTCTGAAAGAGGAGGGGAGTACTTAAGCACGGAATTCCTAGATTACTTAAAAGAGAATAGTATTCTCTCTCAGCTTACTCCTCCTTATACACCACAGCATAACGGTGTATCGGAGCGGAGGAATCGTACCCTATTGGATATGGTTCGCTCCATGATGAGTAGTGCCGAGTTGCCTCTTTCATTCTGGGGATATGCACTTCAAACTGCAGCGCATCTATTGAATCAAGTTCCATCCAAATCCGTGCCTAAGACTCCGTATGAAATATGGAGTGGTAAGAGTTTGTATCTTAAACGTATTAAGATTTGGGGTTGCCCAGCTTATGTCAAAAAGCAGAACCCAGACAAACTTGAGGCACGGGCAGTTTTATGTAAGTTTGTAAGATACCCAAAAGATTCAAGTGGGTATCTATTCTACCATGCAGAGGAACAGAAGATAATTGTTTCCAGGAATGCCACATTTTTGGAAAAAGAATTTCTTGTTAAAAATATTAGTGGCAGCACGATAGAACTGGATGAAATTCCAGAAACACGAACTTTAACTAAAGATTTGGAGGAACCTCTAGATTCAGTTACACCCAATGAACCTCAGCCACTCCGCAGATCTGGTAGGATTTCTCATCCGCCCGAGAGATACTACAGTTTTCTCATAGACGGAGATCGAGAGGATTGCATCTTGGAAGAAGATGACCCTACCAGTTTCAGGCAGGCCATTATCAGTAGGGACTCTGATAAGTGGCAGGAAGCAATGCAATCCGAAATGGAGTCTATATACACCAATAAAGTGTGGACCTTGGATATTGCTCCACCTGGGGTAAAACCCGTTGGATGCAAATGGATCTACAGAAGGAAACTTGGTGTGGATGGGCAGGTGGAAACCTATAAAGCTAGACTCGTTGCAAAAGGTTTTCGTCAAAGACCTGGTTTGGACTATGACAAAACTTTTTCTCCAGTGGCTATGCTCAAATCCATTCGGATCCTACTTGCCATTGCTGCCTTCCATGACTATGAAATCTGGCAGATGGACGTTAAAACGGCTTTTCTAAACGGCTGTTTGGAGGAGTGCGTTTACATGGACCAGCCAGAAGGTTTCGTAGACAGTGGGAGCAGCGGGAAGGTGTGCAAGTTGCTTAAATCCATTTATGGATTAAAGTAGGCATCGCGGAGTTGGAACATCTGTTTTGATGAGGCAATCAAGGAATTTGATTTCATTAAGAACGAAGATGAACCTTGTGTTTATAAGAAGATTGTAGGACGAATTGTCGTGTTCCTAGTCTTGTACGTGGACGACATTCTCTTGATAGGAAATGACATTCTTATGCTACAATCGGTCAAGCTATTTTTGTCACAACGGTTCTCCATGAAGGACCTGGGTGATGCCTCGTACATTCTGGGGATCAAGATCTATAGAGATATATCGAAGAGACTACTGGGACTTTCGCAGTCCAGGTATATAGAGACCGTACAAAAAGGATTTAGTATGGAAGATACCAAGCACGGTAACATACCCGCATTGCACAGAATTACCCTCTCCAAGAAGATGTCTCCTAAGACTGACGAGGAGAGGGTTCGCATGAGCACTATACCCTACGCTTCGGCGGTAGGATCTATAATGTATGCGATGCTATGTACAAGACCAGATGTAGCTTACGCGCTGAGCGTGGTGAGCCGGTATCAGTCAGACCCAGGTGAGGACCACTGGACGGCAGTGAAGAACATTCTAAAGTACCTGAGAAGGACTAAGGAGATGTTCCTGGTTTACGGTAATGGAGACCTCAGGGTCGAGTCCTTTACCGATTCAAGCTTCTAGAGTGACAAAGATGACAGCAAGTCTGTCTCGGATTTTGTGTTTACCCTCAACGGAGGGGCTGTATGTTGGAGGAGTTCCAAACAGGATACCGTCGCAGACTCGACGATGGAGGCTGAATACATTGTTGCAAGCGATGCCGCAAAAGAGGCGGTCTGGATGAAGAAGTTCATTAGTGAACTTTAGGTGGTTCCGTCCATTGTTGACCCAATACCTTTGTATTGCGATAACAATGGGGCTATAGCTTTAGCAAAGGAACCAAGGTCCCATCAGAAATCCAGGCACATCTTAAGGCGGTATCACCTGATCAGGGAGATCATTGATTGCCAGGAGATCGAGGTACGGAGAGTGGACACAAAAGACAACACGGCGGATCCATTCAAGAAGGCCTTGCCCCAGACTCAGTTCGAGCGGCTGATCGAGATGATAGGTCTTCGATACGCCAGTACATGGCCTTAGTGCAAGTGGGAGATTGTTAGTGTATATGCCCTAGAGGCCATTACTGTATCATACTAGTATATATATTACTTGATGGAAGCTTGGGATATTCACATTTGTATAGACGATCTTGCTCAAAATAGTAGTATGCTACTTGATTTGCCTCTGCTTTAATGTGTACATGCGTTTCTTTATTATATCACCTATACGCATTAGTAGAGCCCTTAGGATCATTGCTTAATTACCGGCGTTGTGATGGCGATCACACTCGTGGGGGCTAGGTAATCCACAAGCACATCCTTATGCACGTCCCTAGTCGTGGGATTATCGAGACAGGGCATCGATACTCCGGAGTAGACTAGCGTAGGCGCTTCTCATCCCAGCATGGGAGACGATCTGTCCCACAGCCGTCAGTACGTCGTACTTGAGATAGTATGCGGGTGCTCGTCAGGTTACGAGTACACTGGACAGGACTCGTCGGGAACTGTTGGTTGGTATTATACCTATCGTCAGTTAACAGTTCCCAGGTGACATGAGTACAGCTTAGCCCGCTGACTTGACACCGTCACTTCGCCTCGAGTGTGTTCCCACTGTCCTTTGATTACTACGCTACCACGGCTCTACTGAGTCGTGCAAACAGGTAGTAGTTGGGTGCAGTCCCGAAGCACTTGGAGGCAGTGACGGTTAGACATGATTCGTCTCTTCCGGTATTGGGGGTTGACATCGCGCTGTGTCTAGAAGAGCTATTACACAAGTAGTCCCTGGCCAGGGCAAGCGAGATATACTGGTAGGTTTCCAGTGTTATCTCAGGGTGTTCTGGGTTACACTCCGCCACGACTTGTACCACTATTAGGGGACTAACGTTCGCCATCCCCTAGGCCTGCCATGCGATGTATCAGACGAACAGACCGGACTGTACGGAGATTGTCACATACAGGCTCAGTAGGAGTTCGGATGGGTTTACCTCATCGGCCTTCTTATCAACATCTACCTGGGGAACTTTACGTACAGCTAGTGCCGCTTGCGGTCTGTGGTTAAACCCACTGCCAGCATAGTGTCGAGTCTTTAAAGTCCCACACAGAGAGTTTCCCTGCACTGAGCGAAACGTGTAGAGGCCGTATGGTTTTACGGCAGGGCTGCGATCACTTACGTATACTTGTGTGCGTATGCTGTTCGGGCAGGCAATACTGGTGGGCTTTGGTTTAAGCCAGATCCTAGTATTGCACGGATGGATTTGTTTTGTCTTCTGTGCATTCGCATTCTACGGAATGCGGGTGCGGGTGTGTATGCACAGTTTTGAGGAGCGATGAAGGAGGAGGTGCCTCATTAGGGTTTTGGCAGTTGGTTCGGCCAAAACCGTTATGTGGCAAGCTCATTAGGGTTTTGACAGTTGATTCGGTCAAAACCATTTTGAGGTGGTCTCATTAGGGTTTTGGCAATTCGTTCGGTCAAAACCATTATGAGCCGGAGACATTATTTACTAATCCTTTTAGTGATAATTATGTGATGGCTAATTGCTTTGACCATTTGACCACCTTGACCACTCTTGACTTTGTTGACCCGTTGACCAAAGTTGACCATTGACCTTCATGAGAGGTCTACACTCTTCTTTGGTTTTCTTTTTCATTTTGGATTATGAAAATGGTCATTGGATTATGAAAATGGTTAAATCAATGTAGCATCGACTTTATCATGATAGGATTTGTAATGATGGTGTTTAGTATTATTTTGCAACCATGGTTCATTTTCTTTGGTTAACCTTTTCATTTCTCTTTTTTCATTCTCTCTCTTGGAAGTGAGAAGAAAGAAAGAGCTCCATGGTTGCTTGACCTCCTTCATCTTCCTCCTCTTCATAAATTCTTTTGATCTCATGTGTTGAGAGAAAAAGAATCCACACAGACAAATACCTCCATCTTTCTCTTCTACATAACCTAGGGTATCAAGACTGGCAAACTTGTTGCCCTAGTTGCCTCGGCTCGAGGTGGAGCTCGGTGTACAACTTTCAGGTGGATCGTCTTTGACTCAAGAAGGCCGCGGAGGTGACCAAAGTCCGGATCAACCCTCAGAGCATGGATCGACGAGCGGGACAGCGGAATGAAGACCCGAAGGACCGGTATCGTGAGGTATAATTTCTACGGCATAGTAGTTAACACCTCTTGTCGTTTGCTAGTTTCTAGTTTAGCAAAGATCCGGCTTTTACGATCCATGTTACCAAGTCAAGAAATTTTTTTGTTTTACCGTTTCCACAACCCCGAAAGTACCGGGAGAGGTAACGTGGACCTAACATAGGTTTGCGATTTATCAATCTCATTATGGGTATCATCCCCCTTGCACTGACAGTATATTGTCACAACTTTGAAGGAGTCCATTTTGATCATCTGTATCAGGTGCTGAACCCGCATTTCTCCTTCCAGTCGGAAGTCGCTCCGCCCGCTGGTGTTGGTTAGTATATCCTTCAGCTATTGTTTCTTTCTTTCATTTACGAATAGTCGTGCTGTTACTAAGCCATCCTTGTATTGATCGCAGTGCCATGGATCGGAGGAGGGGATGAGAGAATAGCCTCGCCTCCGGTACTCCCAACTCTGCCATCAGCCATAGCCGGTACAGTAGATTCCATCGCTCATGTATTTTCTTTTACTTCCCGAGTCGACATTTGACCATGATTTGTTTTGCAGAAATCGCACTGACTCCAGCTCCCTTCGAGTCTCGGATTCCAATGCCGGCGGGGCCTTTTGCTAGACGCCCATCTTCCAGGGGCGCTGCGACTAGCCTGCGAATGTTGAACGAGTTCGTCGAGTATCTTGATGCCGAGGCCCTCGCATTTACTATAGACTTTGCTGCTGAGCTTAATCCTATGCTGGCGACGCTCGTGAACTTCCATGACGAAGGCATCGTCAAGTCTTGGGTTAATTATTGCAGAAAGATCGAGGATTGCCTGTATGAGATTGAGCTCAAGCATCCCGCTCAGGAAGTATCGGCTTTGAACTCCCAGTGAGCTGCATGGGTTGAGCAGAGTGTTTCTTTCCTTCGCCATTTTGAACAAGAGGCGACCCTGAGGCGAAAGGAATATGAGGCGGCTTCCACCAAATCTGTCCAATTGCGTGCCCAGGTCGAAGCGAATGCTGCACAACTGAAAGCTATTTTTGAAAACCTCCAACGATGTATTTCTGATGGGCTGGTGCTGAGGAAGAAGCTTGACTCCACTGAGCAGGTTACGCAGAGTCATGAAGCCAGCAGGAAATCGATGAGAAGCTTTCCTCCTGTTTGCAGCAATGGGCTCGAATTGAAGAAGAGTTGGCCGCGGTGGCTGCTCATGAAAAGGGGTTGAGAGGAGTGCGTGAGCAGCTTGCTTATTTATTAAAAATGCCTCCTTCTCAGTAGCCATCTTTGTATCAAGTGAAAATTTGTAATCTATGAATAACATGCATTCATTCATTCATTTTTTATGATGTATCTTGTATTCAATTGAATTTATGAATAAAAGACACATTTTTTTATCTCCTACTATCGCCTTCTTTTCTTTGCTGTGTTGTTAGCATGTTACTTTAGCAAGTGTGGCCTGTAGATGATAAATAACGGTTCATCTTGAACTCTTTATGGGGTAGTGATGGCTTAGGAAACAGGTTCGGATCTGCTACCTAAGACTTTTCAACTTTATGAGCCGTGAGGATCTCATAAAGACTTTTCTCTCTACGAGTCTAGATGATCCCGTAGGTGTATTTTCTCCTTAGGAGTCGTGAGGATTCCTAAGTGCGTTTTCTCTTGAGAGTCGTAAGGATCTCACAAGAGAATTTTCTCCTTTACAAGTCGAGAGGACTCGTAAGTGGTTGGTGAGTTGACTTGTTTCCGAGTCGAAGCATTGCTCCAGCGGGGAGGTCATTGCCTGACTTGTTTCCGAGGGGGAGGTCGTTGCCTGACTTGTTTTCGAGACGGAGGTCGTTGGCTGACGTGTTTCCGAGACGGAGGTCACTGGCTGACGTGTTTCCGAGACGGAGGTCATTTGCTAACGTATTTCCGAGACGGAGGTCACTAGCTGACGTTTTTCCGAGACAGAGGTCATTTGCTGACGTATTTCTGAGACGGAGGTAACTGGCTGACGTATTTCCGAGACGGAGGTCGTTGGATGACGTATCTCCGCGACGGGGTCATTGGATAACGTATTTCCACGACGGGGTCATTGGATGACGTATCTCCACGACGGGGTCATTAGATGACGTATTTATGAGACGGAGGTCACTGGCTGACGTATTTCTGTGACGGGGTCATTGGATGACGTATTTCTGCAACGGGGTCATTGGATGACGTATTTCCGAGACGGAGGTCACTGGCTGACGTATTTCCGTAACGGGGTCATTGGATGATGTATTTCCGTGACGGGGTCATTGGATGATGTATTTCCGAGACGGAGGTCATTTACTGACGTATTTCCAAGACGGAGGTCACTGGATGACGTATTTCCGAGACGGCGGTCACTGGCTGACGTATTTCCGAGACAGAGGTCATTTATTGACGTATTTTCGAGACGGGTTCATTGGATGACATATCTCTCGAACGGGGTCATTGGATGACGTGTTTCCGAGATGGTGGTCACTGGCTGACGTGTTTCCGAGACAGAAGTCATTTGCGGACGTATTTCCGAGACGGGGTCATTTGCTGACGTATTTCCGCGATGAGGTCATTGAATAACGTATCTCCGCGACGGGGTCATTGGATGACGTATTTCTGACACGGAGGTCACTGGCTGACGTATTTCCATGACGGGGTCATTGGATGATGTGTTTCCGTGATGGGGTCATTGGATGACGTGTTTTCGAGACGAGGTCGTTTGCTGACGTATTTCCGAGACAGAGGTCACTGACTGACGTATTTCCGCGACGGGGTCACTGGATTACGTGTTTCCGAGATGGGGTTCACTTGCTGACGTGCTCCACTTTATGCGATGTCGGGGCTGACTCTAGGTTGTCTGTGAACCGTAGAGTCTTAGAACTAGGGACTTTTTCATGGCCCTGATTGGTGGTGTCGCGTCCGTGCCCTGCTGGAATGAGTAGGAACGCCGTTTTTGGTCTCCTGGGAGGCAGATGTTTTTGTCGAGATCTGACTTTCCCTTTGACAGAGTTTGTTGGGACATGTGGTTCCCTTTTCGTTTATGCCCATGGATTGTATACAGGGGTCGGTATGGACTTACCTGCAGGGCAAAAGTTTCATTCTTTCATTTTCTTTTATTTTTTTCTTTCCGCGATGCTCTATCATTTCAGCTTTTTATATCGCGAAAGTCGCGATTGCCCAATCATTTCGGTTATTTTTCGCGGTGCCCAATCATTTCGGCTATTTTTCTTTTGTTTACTCGCTGCTTTTTATTGCGAGTTGCCCAAACATTTTGGCTATTTTTATATGCATATATTTTTTTTGTGAGTATGGAACTCAAGATCTGATACCAATCTTAGCATCAGCATCGCTGCGACTGGAATATTGCCAGAAGCGAATCATCATTTGCCGTGAAAGGACTTGGAATTTGATACCGATTTAGGCATCAGCATCGCTACAACTGGGATATTAGCAGGAGCGAATTATCATTTGCCTTTGTCGATTTAAACAAAGATGGCTTAGCAAACAGGGTTAGAATCCCGTCGACTAAGGCTTTTGACTTCATGAGCCGTAAGGATCTCATAAAGGTGTTTCTCCCTACGAGTCATGAGGATCTCGTAGGTGCGTTTTCTCCTTAAGAATCGTGAGGATTCTTAAGTGTGTGTTCTCTTATAATTCATAAGGATCTTACAAGAGTGTTTTATCTTTATAAGTCGAGAGGACTTACAGGTGTCATTCACTACATGAGGAAATTTCGCGCCATTGGTGGAACTGGTTGGGGGAAGCGTTTATTTGTGCGTGTGGATTGTATACAAGGGTCAACATTGAACCGTTTGTAGGGCAGTCTGGAAAATGTAATGGCTTAAGAACAGGTTCAGATCCCTGTAGCTTAAGGCTTTTGAATCTTATGAGCCGTGAGGGTCTCATAAGAGGGTTCTCCTTACGAGTCGTGAGGATCTCGTAAGTGTAATTTCTCCTCAGGAATCGTAGGGATCCCTAAGTGTGTTGCTCCCTTGTGAGTCGTAGGGATCTCATGCAGATATTTTATTCTTACAAGGTCGAGAGGACCTTGCAAGTGTTCATGAATTTTTTACGAGTCTGCGCCTTTTCGTGTTTTCACAAACTCGCCAGTAGCCCTACTGTTTTTACTCATGGAGCCCTTTCGGGATTTCATCCGTGCCCATTTTGCTTGTGGACGTACCATTTTTTTTGCCACGTCAGCCTGAGGATGCTGCGGTTTGTAGTAGTTTAAGGACGTTTCGGTACGTAGCTAGTTTAAGGACATTTCGGCCCCTTGTTAGTTTAAGGACGTTTCGGTCCACAACGATTTTGAGGAAAGTTTTCGTTGGATACTGCTTATAGAGTTTGGGCTTGGGAAGATAGCGAGCAGACATAGGCATCGTCGTTTATCATTAACCTAGGCCGTGACTCGTCATGCATAGTATCTCTTTAGGAACCTGCCGTTTATTGGCCTGAAGGGTCTTTTGCCATGCATATCCATAAGCATGTAAGCCCCACATTGGTAGACTTTGTCTATAATGTACGGGCCCTCATAGTTCGGCTTGAATTTCCTCCGTTTGGCATGATTAGGGATCATAGGACTCTTGACCACTAGCACGAGTTCGCCTTGGTGAAATGTTCTCGGCCTAATCAATCTCTCGTATGAACGCGTCATCTTTGCTTTGTAAGCCTCTAGGTTTTTCTGCGCCATGAGACGAGTTTCATCGAGGGCGTCGAGCTCCTCAAGCCGAAGATGAGCATTCTCTTCGTCTGTTAGATCATAATAAACCGCCACTCGTAGAGAGGGTAGTACTATCTCTAAGGGGAGTACTGCTTCAGCGCCGAATACCAATGCATACGTCGTCGTGTTTGTGGCCATTTTGAACGTGGTCTGATACGCCTAGAGAGCTTCATGCAGTCTCTCGTGCCGGTCCTTTTTATTTTTGGACATCATCTTCTTTATGATCTTCGTTAAGGTCTTGTTGAAAGCCTCAGCTAGACTGTTAGCTTAGGGATTATAGACCGAAGAGTATCTCCAGTCTATATTATGTTGCTGTGCGAAGCAGCTGATTTTGTGACTTCTGTAGGCCGGCCCGTTATCAGAGATAATCCGTCGCGGAATGCCGAACCGATAGATGACGTGTGTCTTGAAGAATTGGAGAATGTTCTCCTTCTCCACTTCTCTTAACAGTACTGCTTCTGCTCACTTAGAGAAATAATCGGTTGTCGCCAATATGAATCGATGTCCTCTGGATGACGCTGGTTCGATGGGCCCAATTATGTCGGTTCCCCACATTTCTAACGGCCAGCTAGCCAATGTTGGATATAGCAGATTTGGATACTGTTGGATGAACTCTCCATGGATTTGGCACGAGTGGCACTGCTTCGCGTATTCGAGGCAGTCCTGAATCATCATGGGCCAATAGTGGCCCATCCTTTTCATCTTCAGCTTCATCTTCGGCCCGGTTTGATGAGAACCGCAGAGTCCGTCGTGAGTTTCTTGGACGGCTCTCCTTGCTTCTTCCGGTCCCAGGCATCTCAGCCACAGAGAGTCGAACGGTATCTTATAGAGTATCATTGACGAAGGCGAAAGACAGAGCTCGTTTCATGAGCTGATGTCTTGAGGACGCATCTTCAGGCGTTCGACGGGATTTGAAGAAATCTATAAAGACTTCTCTCCAATCCTTAGCCTTTTCCTGGTCTTCAATTTGCAGGGCCGTTTCCTCGTTCACTTCCTTTTCTTCAGACGACTCCGGAGATATTTCCGCTGGTGCAAGGACTCGATGGCTTTGTACAATGATCCTTACATCATCTTGGTTTTCGTCAGCCAGGTCTTTGGCGAGTTTGGCTAATGCATTCGCTTTGCTATTTTCTGTACGCAGTATGCTTTCCAGGACGTATGAAGGGATTTGAGTTAGTAATTGTTGCACTCTCTCGCCGTACTTCACCAACTCTGGTTTGCACGTTTGATAGTCACCGTTTACTTGACTAATGACCGGCTGGGAGTCTCCGTATATGAGGAGGTCTTCGATTCCCATGTCGATAAAGATCTCAAGACCTGCTGTCAAAACCTCATATTCCGCTTCATTATTTATCCTTGGCTCTGCTAGGGAAAAGGCAAAGCGCATTATCCCTCTTTGCAGAGTCACGAAGATAAGGCCTACCCTGATTTGATTATAGGGGTGTTGTGTTGTCCCTTCTTTATGGAAGATGCCTCATTGAAGCAGAGTTCCCATCGGGTATCACTCCCTCCTTTCTCCCTATCGATAGTGTCAAACGTGTGCTCGTCCGGCAATTCACAATTTAGGGGTGAATCGGCATGTATCAGATGCTCGGCGAGAAAGTCGGCGATGGCCTGGCCTTTCACTGCTTTGAGAGGTCGGCATGTTATCGAGAATTCCATTAAGAGTATGGCCTATTTAGCGAGTCGTCCCGTTAGTATGTCTCTTGACATCAAATACCTGAGAGGATCCACCTTTGATATGAGATGGACCTCATGCGCCAAAGCATAATGCCAAAGGTTCGTTATCGCGAAGATTAACGCCAGGCAGTATATTTCGATAGGGGAGTAGTTGTTTTCTGCCCCTAGGAGAACCCGACTAAAATAGTAGAGGGCTCTCTCTTTCCATTGATCATTCTCCTGTGCCCATCACGTTCCCAAAGAACCTTCAAGGGCGGTTGTGTACAGGATGAAGGGCTTTCCCTTGACTAGAGTGGTCAATACCGGCGGATTCTGCAGGTATTGCTTGATTTTGTCGAGTGCACCCTGGAATTTACGATCCTAAACGAACGGGGTTCCCTTCTTCATCAGGTGACTATAGGGGCTGCATTTGCCGAAAAGGTTAGCTATGAACTGCCAGATGTACACGAGCTTTCCTTGGAGAGACCGCAGTTGTTTGAGAGTTCTGGGCGGAAGCATTTCCATGATCGCCTTGATCTTTGATGGATCTATTTCGATGCCCCAGTGTCGGATGATGAACCCCAGGAATTTACCCGAGGAAACTCCAAACGCGCATTTGAGAGGATTCATCTTCAGATTGTATTTCCAAAAACGCTGGAACACTATTTTCAAATACTCCCAGTGTTCCTCATATGATTTGCTTTTCACAGCAAGGTCGTCAATATAACATTCGACGATTTTATGTATGAGGTCATCGAAGATCTTCGTCATGGCCTTCTGATAGGTAGCGCCAGCGTTCTTCAGACCGAAAGGCATCACTTTGTAGCAGAATATGCCCAGAGGAGTCCGGAAAACGGTATGTTTCTGGTCTTCGGGATGCATCTTTATTTGATTGTACCCTGATGAGCCATCCATGAAGGAGAAGATTTTGTTAGTGGACATGTTATCTATCATCAACTCGGTTACTGGTACGGGAAAATCATTATTCGGACAAGCTTTGTTGAGGTCCTGAAAGTCTACGCAGATGCGCACCGTCCCATTTTTCTTGTGGGACAATGTTGGCGACCCAGTCGGGGTATTGAACTTCTTGGATGAAGCCGGAGTCGATTAGCTTCTTAACTTCAGTGTTGGTGCTCATTTCAGGTTCGAGCCACATTCTTCTTGGTGATTGTTTAACTGGCTTGACGTCCAGAGATATTTCCAATTTATGCACAGCTATTTCAGGATCTAGCCCCGGCATCTCGGAATAGTTCCATGCGAAGTAGTTTTTATACTGCATGAGCACGTCTTTTAGCGTATCCACTTGTTCTTTAGACAGCAACTCACTGACGAACGTAGGTCGCGGGTCGTTTGCCATCCCCAGGTCGATTTTTCTTAGGTAATCCGCCGTGGTGTGTATCCCATCTTCCAAGTCTTTTGGCGCCGGTGGAAATTCTGAGATCAATTCATCTTCATCCTCATTTTCGAAGCACCAGGAGAGGCCATCCATATTCTCGGGCACTCCTTCTTCCGACAGCGTTATCATGTGACAGGTACGAGATCGTTTCCAAGACCGATGTTGATCTGGTTCTACTCTCGTCATATACGTTACTTTTGGTACATGCTTTTGCAGTGGGGCTACCCTCCAACTGTTGGATAAAGCGAATATGCCGAGTTGATATTGGTCTTCGACCCAGTTTTTGAAGGTGAAGCAGTCTTCAAGAGGATGTCCTATCGCTCGGTGATAGGAGCAATAATCCGGGCGATGAACCTCGTTTGCTTGTTCGGGATGCCGAGACTCCGGGAGTGTCATCATTTGATATTTCATGACAAGGTCACAGATTCTCCTTGTCTTGTCTTGAGGGAAGGAATATGCTCGATCCATCTTTTTCATAAGAGACGGATTCCGGCTGACCTTTTCTCGATCACGTGGCCTTTTGGATCCGTTTTGCCGCTGTCGAACGTTTTTCCATTCTTTGACTTGTTTTTGCCTCTGCGTCAGGCCTTTTTCTTGTCTTGGGAATGCATGGCGGGCTGACGGCGAAGGGCATTGTCATCCTCCGTGGCCTGCTGAAGGAGGCGTTGCGTCTTGGCCTTTTCGTAAATAGCCATTTCGAGGCTGTGGTCATCCGGAACCCTTTGTCCTGCTTCTCTTATTAGCTTGTCAATCTGTTCTTCAAATGATGAACTCGGCACTTTTATGACGGGACCTTGTTCTGGTTCAGTGTCAGCATCCCCTTCTCCATCGAGATCATTTATGACATAGCAGTCATGCAAATGCTCCCGTTTCTTGGACTGGACATATCCAAGCCCAATCGTCTCCATTTTTCCGTTGGGCAATTTTCACTGAGTTCCGGAGACGTTCCAAATCCTGTTGTAGAACTAAGCTTGTCGAGGAGTCTGTTTGAAAGATACGCCTTGGTATCTTAATAAACTTTTCAATCCCTCGGTGTAATACCTGGGGAGACGAATGGGTTGGAGCCTGTCGAGCGCAGGATCGGCACCATGCCAGACTTCTCTTTCGACTTTAGTCTCCGTGGATCGGTAGAATAGGATCGCCTTTTCACCTCTTCACCCGGGAGGGACGTAGAATGTCAGTAGCTCTTGCACACTATATGTCTCAAGTGCATCAAGCTCTCTGTAGTGCTACCGCGGAACCATGGCGAATTGCAAACTCTGATCATCTCCAGTGAGGGCCTGTATTGATGGGCGGACCAAAAACACTGTGTTGATGTCATCTTCAGAGTCACTGCTAAAGACCAAAATAGGGGTAGATGGTCCCGGCCTGTTGCATTGGGGTGGCCCCGAATAGACTATCTCTTCCTCCTCCTCAGTATCGCTCCAAAAGACCGAAATAGTGGTGATAGCTTTTTTTTTATTCTCCGGTTTATGGCATCTTTCCGTGTCTTCAAAGCCTGGCAGGAAATACATTGCATCCTCGTACTTTCGGACTTCATTTACGGAAAATGGGTTCAGTTCCCCCGTCACGATATACTCAAGACCATCTTTGAAATACTTCATACATTGATGTTGTATTTGTGTAACCAAGGCCTGCCGAGCAAAGCGTTGTAGCAAGTGTTGGCATCAATTATATGAAACTTGATGTCAGTGACGAGCAGCCCAAAGAGTAACATCCATATTACAGACCCAAGCATCCGTGATGACTGGGAGCCGAACCTGAAGATAGTGATTTTATCCCGAGCGAGGTGCTGGACACTCATGCAGATTTCTTTTAGTACCCTCACATTTAGGAGGTTGACAGAGGACCCATTGTCAACTAAGATCTTTCCTATCTTGATGTCATGGCAGAACCCGGTGACATACAGAGGGCGGTTGTGCTCGCACATTCCGAGGAGGAGATCTTCATCGCCGAAAGTGATATCAGCTGTGTGCACTCTTCCTGCTCGTCCTTCATTTTTTCTTCGGCAAGGAAATCTAGAAACTACTCGGGCTCTTGTAATGCCCTGATCAAAGAATCTCGTGCCTCTTTAGACAACAGAAGGGTGTCCAAAACGCTTAGCTATGAGGGTATCTTCCTCAGGTGTGCTAGGACATTGTAATCCACTTTGCTTTTCTTGGGCGGGTCCTTGGCTGTCAGCTCTTCGACGAATCGATCATCGAGGGCGATATCCTCAGGGTCTTTTTCCTTCCCTTTATCTTTTTTGTTCGATCCCCTGTTTGTAGGTCCAAGATTCTTTTCGGGCAACGTACGGTTGCACAGCTAAATATTCTCACAGTTCTTCATCTCTTCCTTTTTTCCTGAGGTGGATTCTTTGAAGAGAGGGTCGGGGGTTATTTCTTCGTCAGAATCGCTTTCGAAGGTGAGAACTTGCGATCCCCTAGAATCAACCATGTGACAGTTGCCGGTATCTCTTTTGTGCTCATCTGTCATGCTTCTCTGCTCCCGACGAGCCTTGCGCTTCAATCGCTTAACATGTTGTCGGTGGGCAACATATCCCTGCCACCAGTTTTTAAAGGCGTTGCACTCTTCGGTAGGGTGAGTGATCCTCCGATGATATAACCAGTAGTTTGGATGCCCATCCGCTTTGTCAAGGTGTATGTTGCCGGGAGTATTTCCTTTAAAAGGTGGCAGCTTCATTCCTATCGACAGGGCTATAGCGAACCGTTTCCTCATTTTAAGCCTGCTTCTATCTGCCGTGGGCGTGTTTCGATCTGGTTAGAGTGCTTCAACCCTTTCATCCTGTCGCCGATGCTTTGCTTTTTCGAATATGGCCATTTCGCGCTCTCGATCAGCTTTGCTCTTCTGACGGGCTTCGTTCAGCAACATGTCAATCATCTCGTCTGACGGTTCCAAGAGTTCCGGTTCTGGATCTGCCCCCAGTTTCTCTACATCAGGATCTTCTTTGCCCTTTATTGATGAGTGGGAGATCATGTGGCAGCTCGCTACATAATCCTCGGGCTCCTCTGAAGAATCGTCTCTTTCATCAGCGTTATCGTCTTCATTCTCAAGAACATGCTTGAAGAATTCGTCCAATGTAATTGGGGTCCGTGCCTTCTGGTTATATTCTTCTAGTGCATCGATGTATGTATGCAAACCTGTACGGTTGTCGCCGGGTTGGACGGACTTCCTGGCTTTCTTCTTCTTCTTTAAAGACTTCGGAGGCTTGGCCCGAAGGTTCTGTCTACCATCACCAGCTTTCAGCGTTGGGCACGGCTTCAGCATCCCTTCAATAATCTCAGGCTCCAGCGGGCTCTTCCACTTAATCGCCGGACATGCTTGAAGGTCCTTCAGCATTCTTCTAGTCTTAGCTGAAAGGGCCACCTCCCATTGAGCTTCCTCTATAAGTGAGTATGATTCCCCCGGCGTGTCCACCATTTTAGGAGCATGCGGTTGTGGCGGGTTCACCCTTCAGTTTTCGGACAGCGCGAGCTTTCCCTGTTGGTACTGGTCTTCGATCTAACTTGTGAAAATGTAACGATCTTCGGTTGGGTGACCCAATATTTGGTGGTAAGGACAGTAATTGGGGCTGTTAACGTCGCCTGATTGCATTGGGCATCTCGGCTATGGCAGAGTGATGGCCTGTTGCGTAGCGCTAGCTTGAATAATCTCTTCGTCTTATCCCGAGGGAACAAGTAAGGGCGTCTCATCTTTTCTCCGAGTGATCGCTTTTTATCATTTTGGTGAGTGGCTGGCTTCGAGCCACTTGGTTATTGCTGAGCGTTAGCGATGAAAGTCACTTTCCCTTTCCCCTTTTCATTCCAAGGATCCGTCTTTGAGGAGGACGGTCTATGGCCCATCTGGTCCATTTGGGCTAGCTTGTCGATCAAGGCCTGGAAAGTGGTCGTCTTGAAGAACATCATGAATTGGGAAATGGTTGCCTATGGGTCAAGGGTCCCCATGAACATGACCATTGCAGGAGCTTCCTCTATGCACTGTTCACATTTTGACCACAGGTTCCGCCACCGAATGGCTTATTGAACCCAGGTTTCTCCCGGCTTTACTCTAGCGTTAATTAGTTCGGTGATCGGGGTGTGCTTGCTAGCGCTCGCGAATCTTTGTGTAAACAGTAGCTCCATTTATGCAAATGTCTTGATAGAGTCATTCGGGAGCTCAGAGTACCATTCGAATGTTGTCTCCGACAAGCTGATAACAAACTGGCGAAGCAGCAGTTTGTCGTGACCCCCAGTATTACCGCACAGAGCCCTGAATTGAGCACCGTGCTGGTGTGGATTACTCGTCCCCTTATACACATGGAATTTAGGGATCGTATATCCTGGCGGGTACTTTATTTGATCATACCAACTCGGATAGGGTCGTCCAGTCTTGAAAAGTTGGCCGGCCGCTTCGCTCGCCTGATGAGCTCGTATCTGTTGAGCTATATAGTCGTCAAGGGCGGCTTTGGAGATGGTCTCTTCCTTGGCTACTGATAGAACCGAAAGAGAGTTTGATGTCTCCCCTCTATCGTCTTCAAGGATTATTAGAGGGTTTTTAGCTGGAGGATCCGGCTGTATCATCATCCCGACCATATCTTGGAACAAGAGCGCCGTTTGTTTTATATTGGCCGCTTGTTCCGCGACCTCTTTGTCTTTCTTCTCGAGCATTCTTCGGAGGAACTCGACGTCGGTTTCCTGTTCCTGGCGCTGCTCCGATGGCATCTCCGGGCTTTCTTTCGGCCCAGTGAGTGTGGCCATCTTCGTTAGCATCTCCTAGAGCTTTTGCTGTTGCTCTTGAGCCTTTGTCACAGACCGGGTGAGCGGTCGATGACCCGTGGAGATACGACTATTCTCTTTCTCGGAAGCCATGTAGATGGTGTGCACTACTATGCCCCCAGACTTGGGGCGTTTGGATCCAGCACCCTTGAGATTTTTCGCAGACACAGGGATTTTCTCCGGCCATCTCCTTTTATGGGCGGTTGAAGTTAAGGGGGCTGTTGCAAGTGATACTTTCCGTGGTGCGGCGGCAGGATGGTCCTCCTCTTGCCGAACTTTCATTTTCTTCTGTCGGCGGGAGTAGTCTTTATCGATCACAGAGTCTTCAACTCTTCGCCAGACCCTGTGAATTTTAGAGGACAGCCGCTGAGGGGGCTGCTCCGGCTTCGCCTTCGTGAGATTTTCTGCGGGCGGAGGAGACCTTTTTACCATGGCAATTGGAAAATTCTTGCGCACCCTTCTGAGCGGCTCAAAGCTGCTCCCAGTTGGAACAACGGTATCAATTTCTACCATTGGAGCTGGTGAGGTAAGTCCAGAAGGGGAACTGCCCCCAGCTTTCCTCACTCGGCGCCAGTGGCGACATCGAGCGTATCTTGCAGATGAAACTGGCTCAGTCACGGTGGTCGCTCCATCATGCCCCCTGCTTTGAGGAGAGGCTGTTGTTGGTGCCAGCCTGTTAAAGACTGATGTCCATTGAGGGGGAATGTCTAATCTGTCGAAGACCGACTTTTGAGCAGGGGAGGTAGTTTGGACGACTCCACCCGCAGCGGGAGTTGGAATGGCCAGTCTTACGAAGACCGACCCCTTAGCAGGAGAAGCCTCTCTGATAACTTCTTTTACCGGAGCTGGAATGGCTATTCGCTTCGGGATAGCTCCTTCAAGTATTGCAGGATTCTTCATGGGCCCGCTTGAGCTTTGGCCTAGTCGGTTAAAGACCGAGGCACTGGACTTGGACGACCCGTGGTAGCGGTAAGCCGATCAAAGACCGACTTTTTCGGAGCTTCCTGTGATGGCGCCGGAGCGTTGAAGATGATTGGTGGGAGCATGGTCCCAAAGAACAACTCAGTGGTGGCATGTGTCACCTGTTTCACCGGCATTGCAAAAATGGAGGCCGCTTGGAGCCCATAAGTTACTCCTCCAGACGGGGTGGAGCGGGCCTTGCTGTTGCAGTTGGTGCAGTTGGAAGTCTTTGACGCCATCTTCTATTCTGCACAGAGCAAGACACCAAATCTTAGTACCTCGAATCCATAGGCAACCATAGCAGATTGCGATTTTTTCGCGAAACACGACACACGAAGTGTGGAGTGGAAATAGGAAAAGGTCCCACCGGGCGTGCCAGAATCTGTTCACCGCCAAAATCCGGGAAGACAAACGTCTTGCTTGAATTTGGGGGCAGATGCTATTTGGATTTATCCGTCCACCTCTCTGAAGATACCAAGTTGATTTATGACACCATGTATCAGAGGTTTAGACAGATCTGGCCGTTGTAGCAGACTTTGTCAGATTCCCCCTCGTTGGCGAAGGGTTTTTGATTATGGGGACGCTTTTCCCAGCAGGCGCAAGCCCCTACAGTTAATTATGTTATTGCATCATGGTAACCACTTTCTCCTACTCCAAAAGGTCACTTCGTCTCGTGTGTGTTTGTCTTATTTTTGGTTGCCCATGGATTGTATACGGATACTAATTTGTGTTGTCGCTCGTAGGGCGGGATTAGTCCAAATCCGTATTTTCTTAGATTTGGGTTCGGTGGATTTAAGGATCGTTAACCTCATTTAAGATTAAGATCAACTTAAATATTTGTTGAGGATACGTTAGTCTAATTTTAGACTAAGATCTACTCAACAGGATTTTCTTTAGTTTATAGGGACGTTGCGGTCCATTGGGTTTAAGGACATTGTAGTCTATGGAGTTTAAGGACGTCATAGTCAATAAAGTTTAGTTTAGGGATGTTGCGGTCCATTGGGTTTAAGGACATCATAGTCCATGGAGTTTAAGGACATCATAGTCCATGTTTAAAGATATCATAGTCTGTAGGTTCTTGGTTTGACAGTTTGGGGATGTGCCAAGAGTTATTGGTTATTGGGACCCTCCACCTCTCTGAAGACGTTGAAGTATTACAACGACATGTATCAGAGGTGTGAAGAGATGTACCCTTAAACCAATGTTGGTTGGGATATCTGAAGTCAAGTTTGGGACTAAGACCAACCAAAGAGATTGTGAACGCATGTGCTTGGTCGATCTGAATTAGGGACTCGTGGCCAACTTGGGCTCAGTCCACTCAGTTTTGAATAAAATGCTGAGCATTTGTTTGGGCTCAGTCCCTTTCTGTTCAACAATGCTGAGCATTGATTTGGGTTCTGACACCCCTCTTTTTTGTTTTTTTTGTTGAGTGTTGAACACCTTTTATGGCGCCGAGCTCTATGTACAGAGCGCACTCATTTTATATTTTTTATTAAGTGTTGAACACTCTTCATAGCGCTAGGCTCTTCTTGAGGAGCGCAGAGCGCTCTGTGTTAAGTAGCGCCTACGTGAGAGGCACGTGGGGTGCTTGGCATTGAGCGCTAGCATTTGAGCGTTAAGCGCTCTTTTATTTTGAGCAGCGCCTGCGTAAGGGGCATGTGGAGGGCTTGGCGCTGAGCGCCAGCATTTGAGTGTTGAGCGCTCTTTTTATTTTGAGCAGCACCCACATGAGGAGCACGCGGAGCGCTCGGCGCTGAGCGCCAGCATTTGGGTGTTGAGCGCTCTTTTTATTTTGAACAGCGCCCACGTGAGCAGCACGTGGAGCGCTCGGTGCTGAGCGCCAGATTTGAGTGCTAAGCACTGAGTTTTTTGCTTTTCCCAATTCAATTCTCTGAGAAATTTGATTCTCCCTTGTGAAAGATTTCGTCTTATAGATCTAAGATCTGAAAGAAGAACTAAGTTCTTCTGGTATGAGAGTTAAACTCTCAAATATGGAGGAGATGCTATGATCTCTCTTCTTTTTATTTACCTTGAAAAAGGTTCTTCTTCTTAAAGCTTGCTCTTCTCTTTTTCTTTTCCGAAAAGTTGAAGTTTATGGCGGGAGGGGGGTTCTTCTCTACTTATTCTTTCATTTTGAAACTTATGGGGAGGTTTTTCTCTGCAAGACTTGAAGTCTTGGGTCCTTTATATAGGGGAGGCTGATTTGTTGAATCGGTTAAGGAAATCTCTTATTGAGAGATTTCTCAATGATTTGGAGGTGTTCCCCACCATTGGATCTTTGATCCAAGAGCTTCTATCTTACAGAAGACATTTTTCTTACTTTTAGCAAGATTGGGAAAATATTTTCCCATACATATCTTATTCTGTATCTTGGTGATTTTTAATCAACATTGGATCTTTGATCCAACGGTGCTCTGATTTACAGAGCACAATCTTTCTGGTTTAGCAAGATTTGAGGAGTGTTTCCTCAATCAGAATTTAATTCTGGTAATTTGATGATTTATCATCTTCGTTGGATATTTGATCCAATGGTGGAGAATATTTAGTTCTAGCGCCGGCGCTCTCGTGCTTTGCACGTGAGGCGCTGCCTCAGAGTCTTGACTCTTAGCGCCAACGCTCTTGGCGCCAGCGCTCTCGTGTTTTGCACGTGAGGCGCTGCCTCAGAGTTTTTGATTCTTAGCGCTGGCGCTCTTGGCGCGAGCGCTCTCATGAGGCGCTGCCTCAGTTCAAATTTCAAATTTTGAATAGAGCTTTGCTCTGTGATTGGGGGAAACTGCCACTTCTCCATAGTTCGTCCATTTTGTATATCCAAGAAAAATCTTATTCTTCAGTAGATGGCCGTACACTATATTTCGACGGAGGTCGTAGCCGTTATGACACTATTTATACGGACACGAAATCAATTATTCAGGGGATCGTTCCCTCAACGCAAATTTCATAAGCTCTTCAACGCCGGCTTTATATTCATCACTAAATTTGGACACTTTCATCCAACTCCTATCCATTACTCTTCGATTTCTGACATCATGTATTATGTAATTAGTATATCTTTTGGACATTTATTTTATGACTTGTAGTTAAGGTTTAATGTTTCATTTGATCCATCAATACATTACATCGGCTGTCGGGGGTAAGACTTCTATCCCATTAAGAATTTATAACGCATATACCCCTGTGTTTGTATTTTCATTCGTGTTGAGAAAATTTCGGTAGCACCTCCTCGCCGTTCTCCGAGTACACTGCGATAGAAGGGATGATAGTCATTTCAATGCTGAATATCAACACTGAAATGATCATCATCTCTATATTTATATACAGAGAACCAGCAAAGAGGTGCCGATGAAACTAATCTCAAAACGAATGAAAGACATAAATGCGGAGTGTTGTTTACCGCCGAAGACCGGACTGAGACATTGGAATGTCTGGCCTGAATTTAGGGGCAGATGCTATTTGGACTTATCTACCCACCTCGCCAAAGATACCAAGTTAATTTATGGCACTATATATCCGAGGTTTGGATAGACGCGGCCGTTGTAGCGTGACTTTATCAGATTTCCTCTCGTTTATGAGAGGTTTTTGATTGTGGGGATGCTCTTCCCTGCAGGCGCAAGCCTCTGCAGTTAATTACGTTACCACATTACCATAACCACTTTCTTTTGCTCCAGTAGTGTCACGCCCCGCTTCCCAGAGTACGCAAGATTGGGCACGTGACATAGCCAACCATGCTACCTGTGGGTAGGAAGTATCCATCCACAGTCACATTACGGTTGTAAGGATATCAAGAACAAGATAAAATACTAATCTAACACATGTCCAAATCCATAATAACAGGAATCAATAAACAGTAAGTGCGGAAGCTAATGATCCAATACAATAATAGAAGGGTACGTCCCGTAATGCGGGATCACACCTGGGAATAAAATGCAATAAATGAACTGACCACTATAGAACTCGAATCAGCCTGCTGGCTGAAGTACTCCAGCTCGGTCGTCGACAGTGGTACGGAATCTGGGCCATGCAAAACCCAGACGTTAGCGCGTCAAGACATCAAGTATATAATGTAAACATGGTAATAAGCAGTGCAGGTATGAACATGAATAAAGCAGTACAATAACAGAGCAGGATAAAGTGCAATGGTGACTGAACTGTCCTATCAGGTTTCTACTCTATAGTTTTTGAAACCAATTGATGAATCGTCGATGTAACCCAATAGTATCCCGTACATACCCGGGACCACGGCCACAATATTCTCGGCTGAAACCGAGACATGCCGTTAGGCACAGAATAGGAAAGTGTTAGTATCCCGTACATACCCGGGACCACGGCCACAATATTCTCGGCTGAAACCGAGACATGCCGTTAGGCACAAAATAGGAAAGTGTACACTCGGTATTACCCCGTACATACCCGGGATCACGGCCACAATATTCTCGGCTGAAACCGAGACATGCCGTTAGGCACAGAATAGGAATGTGTACACTCGAACGGTAGTGAACTGTCGAGTTACAAGTCAGGTTCATCTTTGATTTCCCCATACCCCCAAGCTATGTATGTCAGGTCAGGTATTCAGTAGTCAAGGACTAATGCCAACACAAAATCCGGTAAGAGTAGGTCTGTCTGGATAGACAGCAGGGATGGTCGGGTTTGTCGGTATTAGGCATGAAATCATGAAACAAGTAATGTCATGGTACAACAGTATGAGTTGGTATGTATGTATATGTCATGTGTAGCAGGGTCAGGCCAATATGTAGTGCAATCGGGTATGTGCTCATAACAGGTATGCAATCAAATAATGAACAGCAGCAGGAAACAGTAAATAACCATATTATTCCATGTAACGACAGTGAGGTTTTGTATTCTCTTATTAACGGGTTCAGGCACCCTGGGGTGCAATAGTCACAAGGTGGAACAATAATAACCATACGTAATGAAACCACATGAAATTAAACTAAAATATAATAATTGTCTCATGGATGATTTAACGATTAAAGCGGATATGATCCAATTGTCTTATTTAGTTGGAATATGGATTGATAGTGGGTTGATTAATTACGAGAAACTATTATAACGATTCCATGTTAAAGATAACTGCAACTATCAATTCTAACTTACAATATAATATCAATTACCATCATTAAGTTGTTGTCTTATATAGTATGAATTCAACTGCGTGGCAAGACTAGATCTCGCACGCTAGCATGTTAAAGCAAGTATTCAGATACTTGCCTCGACGGTTTTACAAACTGGAACACGGATGCGATGTCGGCAGAAAACACGATATGGTAGCACGGGCCACGGATCGAGTCCCAACAGAGAACAACGGGATCACCCGGACCAGGGTACTTCGCTGGAGCGTCGGGTTCACAAGACGGCACGGTCGGGTTCCGGCAAAAGTCACGGCAACGAGGTTAGCAACAATGATAAACATACAAGATCAGCGGGGGGGGGGGGGTTATTGCACAAAAGGAAAGATGAGGAAGGCTTACCGGGAGACACCAGGGGTAACCCCGGCGGGCTCGACGGCGCTGGAACGCCGGCGAGGCAGCGACGGCGGCTGCGAAGGCCTGAACAGCCTCGGGGTTCGCTGGAGAGGGTGTTGCGACGAGTAGAGAAGGGTGGTGGTCGGCTCTGGTGGTCGAGGGGAGAAGGAGGTGGTCGGAGGTGGCGTGGGTGACGTCGACGAGGGTCGACGGCGCGTTCTCCGGCGAACTGCAGAGGGTAAGTGATGGCTATGGGCTCGGGTCTGTTGGTGGTCCGGCGAGGGGAGAGGGAAGGCGACGACGAGGTTGTGACGAGGAGGAGGAGAGGGAGTCGCGTGCGTCGTCGGTGGCTGGAGGTGACGTCGACGGCGGGAGTTGCGGTGGTTGGTGGCGTCGTCGGGGTTGGGTGCAGGCGCGGGAAGCGGCGGAGGAAGGAGGTAGGTGGGTGCGGCTAGTCTCGTGGTGGCGAGGGCGGCGACGGCGAGGTCGCGGGGAGGTCGACGGCGAAGAACGAGGGGCTAGGGTTTGGGTTTGGGTTTGGGTTCGGAGGGTTCTCGTGATGGAGGAGGAAGCGAATGGGGGCGGCTGCATGAGGAAAAATATATAGGAGGAGAGAGAGAGAGATTGGAGAGAGAGAGGGAGAAAGATATGAGGAGAGAGATAGAGTGTTTGTTAGAGAGAGAGAGAGATTGAGAATGGGGAGAGAGACAGAGAGAGGCGGAGAGGGAGAGAGAGAGGAAGGGGCCCACGAGGCTGATGAGGCCATGTGATTGGCCAGGAAGAAATAACAGTAAAATTTGAAATGATTTTACTGTTAAGGATAGTTATAAATATTCGTATATATATAGTTTATGATATTAAATTATATGGGCCTTTTTGGCGCGAAATGAAACATTTCCAAATCGCGCCCGGGTTGCGCCCAAATGTTCCAAATTCAAATTATAGGATTTTAAGCGGGTTCCAAATTTTGAAAAGAGGTGTTTAATGATTAAAATGCATGCCCCCAAGTCGGACACTTGCACGCGCGCGTAGTCGTCCAAGTTTGCCCGTTTAGCCGGACGGGACGGAATCTCGACACGCGGACGCTACCACGCGACTAGTGGCGACGAGTAGGCCAACATGGATATTTTAAATTTCATTTTAGGAGTTAAAATTTGTTATGTGCCAAAATGACTTAACCGGTTAAAATTTAGCAATAAACACCAGAAAATCAGGATAATTGGAAAAGAGCAATATATAACCCTCAACTAGTAATATAAATAGTATTATTGGGCTCGGGTGTTACAAGTAGTTCACTTCAGGTCGTGTGTTATTTGTTTTATTTTGGATTGCCCGTAGATTGTATATGGAGATTATTTTATGTCGTCGCTCGTAAAGCGCGGATCAGTCCAAATCTGTATATTTTAGATTTGGGTTTGTTTTATTTAAGGATCGTTAATCTAATTTGAGATTAAGATCATCTTAAATATATGAGCATTTGGGCTCAATTTATTTTAGATAAGAAAAAGTTAGTCTTATTTGAGACTAAGATCAACTTAGCAAAATTTTAAGGACCATTTTTATTTAAGATCCAACAACAGAGCATTTGGGCTCAGCTGTAAGAAAACCTTTCAGAGATACTAAACCAATTTGGGTTTAGTCTGCTCAATCTTTTTTTTAAAAAGTGCTAAGCACTTATTTGGGTTCTATTTGTTCGGCCCCATTTTTTTATGCAAAAGTGCTCAGTACTTGTTTGGAGTTCTGGTGCTCACATGGGTATCATATGAAGACTTCAGTTATGGGCGCTGCCCAATCAGTGCTAAGCACTCAGTCATTTTGACTATATATAGTGCTAATCACTTTTTATATAGCGTCCACGTGTGGAGCACGTGCGACACTATCCCATTTATTTTGTTAGATGCCTACGTGTGTTTCACGTGAGGCTCTGGGCGCTGCCCAATCAGTGCTAAGCACTTAGTCGTTTTGGCCGTATATGAAGTGCTAAGCACTTTTTACTCAGCGCTCACGTGTATTTCACGTGAGGCGCTGGCCTTCTGCTTTGGGCGCCCGCGTGTTTTTCATGTGAGGTGCTAGGCGTTGTTGGGGGCCCATGCGAGAAGCACGTGAGGCGCTAAGTTCTTTTCTTTTTCAGGGATTGAATCTCTGTTAATAGCCTTTTGACCATTAATGATCACCAAGATCTTTGTTTTGAAGATCTGGGATCAAGTTTTCTTTAAGAACTAAGTTCTTATTTTTTTCTTTTATAAGAACTAAGTTTCTTTTTAGGGTTAAACACTATTTTCATAGGAATTGAATTCTTATAGGATAGGTTCTTTTTCTTTTTCTTAGTTCTTTTCTGAATCTTTGATTCTCAAGAACAAGATCTTTCCGATGAAAATTAAATTCTCAACTTGTGGAAGACTTGTCTTGTGGATCTCAGATCCAGAGAAAGAACTAAGTTCTTGATTAAGGTTAAACCCTTAGATATGATATGATAGGTAAATGAGATATTTTGTTCTCTGTGGTTTCTTTACCTAGGGTTTGAGAGGAGAAAGATCTTCTTCTCTATTGAGAATTAAATTCTCTGTTGTTTTTTAGAGCCTTCTGTATTTTCTGCAGAAACTTATGGGGGGATTCCCTCTATATTTGGAAAGAGGGATCATTGGTTGTTAGGACCCACCACCTTTCCGACAACGCTGAGGGATTACAACGCTATATATCGAAGGCGTGGAGGGATGTACCCTTTGAATCATGTCCCATTTATCAGGGGGAAGAATAGGTTGGAGCTTAAACTTCTAGCTGCTTGAAAAAGATTTCTTTGCATTTGCGCACGTGCGTCGCACGTGTTGGGCGCAAGTGTTGGGAGCACGTGCGTTGCACATGGCAGACACACGACATGGGCATACGTACGTCACACGTGTTGCGCAGTTGGTGGGCGCACGTGCGTTGCACATGGTGCGCATGTGGTGGGTGCACGTATGTCGCACGTGACGCTTGCACATCATGGGAGGAAGTTGTTTCCCAAAAATTTAAACAATATAAAGAGAGCTAAGCACTGTTAAATTTTGTTGAGGCAGCGCCTCACGTGCCCCTCATGAGGGCTCCAGCGCCAATCCCTTAGGATTAAATCTTATGGTGGTGCCGCACGTGCTACTCACGCCGGCGCCAATGTGCAAAGCATAGAAGCGCTTTCTGAGTAAGAATTAAATTCTTATATGACCCCGCACGTGCTCATCACGCGGGCACCAATGTGCAAAGCACAGGAGTACCCATCATAAGAATTAAATTCTTAAGCGGCGCCCACGTGCACAACAGGTGAGCTCTAGCATCCAAATAGAAAAATAGAATTAAATTCTACATAAAAGTTGGAATACTCTCTGTTAAACAGAGTCAGTGGATCAAAAATCCAATGGAGATGATAAATCATCAAAACATAGAATTAAATTCTATTAGGAGAAAATATCTCCTAAATCTTCCTAAATAAGAAGGATACTCTCGGTTGGATCAATGATCCAATAATAGAATAAAATTATGTTAGTTGTATGTATGCCCTAGAGGCCATTATTGTACATATGATGTATATTATAGTGGATGCTTGGACATATATAGAGAGGACTTTCTTGCTCGACATGATATTATGCTATCTGGTTGCTCTTTATCTTAACATTTATACTTGTCTCTTGATACTGTCTCATAGTTACATGTTGGTAAAGCCCTTAGGATATATACTTGACTATCAGGATCATGATGCAGAACTTACTAGTGGGGCCATGGTAGTCCATAAGTTCATCCTTTAATGTTCCTAGTCATGGGTGTATCGAGACAGGAAATCGATATACCAGAGTACACTAGCGTATACGCTTCTCGACCCATGAGATAGGTGATGGATGATCCCATATCCATTGGTGTTTGACATCAGAGATGGTATACGGGTGCTCAGTGGAGATTGGGTACACTGGACGGACTCGCCGAGAACTCCTAGATGGTATTATACCTGACGTCAGATAGCAGTTCTCTGGTGACACTGGTACAGATTAGTCTGTAGACCCGAGATCATCATTGAGTCTTGTGTGATTCCCACTGTGTTTTGATTTCCACCTTACCACGTTCAAGAGGATGTGCAAAATGATGGTTTTTGGGTACAGTCCCGAATCACATAGAGGCAATGAGCGATAGGAGGGGATTTCGTCTCTCCCGGTATTGGGGGTAGATGTCGTGCTGTGCTCGATTGGCTATAAATGGAAGTCCCTGGCCAGGGCTGATTTGGAGGTTTACTGGTAAGTGTTATCAGTAGTTTCTCGACCCGATATGAGCCTCGTATCGGCATGACTTATCGAGTTATTGGGGTCTGACGTTTACCACCCCTAGACTTAATATGCGACATCTCAGACGAAGAGACCAGACTGTACGGTATTGTAACTGACAGGCTTTACAGGAGCTAGAGCGGGCTTTCTTGTTGATCTTCTGATCGCTCAATACCCAGGTATCCGTTACGTCCAGCTAGTACCGCTGACTGCTTGTGGGTTCTTGATATGATCACACCTAGTGCCGGCGTATTGACAAGTCTTTAGAGTCCTACACAGAGGTTTCACTGGCCCAGGAAAAATGAGGTAGGAACACAAATGTGATATGTGCGGGACCGAGAATAATACGAGTATGTGATACCGTATTTTATTCTCGCGATTTATTTGTATCGGTCGGTTGAATGTGATATAGCCGGGTTATCGAATCAAGTGTTGATTCGATACGTTGATACATAGAATATTAGTCGGTTATATGATATATAGCCGGATTATTAAATAAATGGTTGATTTGATAATTTATTATATAATTGAATATGTGATATACTAGTTTACATTAACTAATATTAGCTCACTTAAGCATTTATTTTTCTCACATGTGCACACTTAATATATGTGTGATATATATTAATTGTGTTTTATTTATGTGTCATGGCTGATGATACATGCAATATGGGTGTATGAGACTTACACCATGATAAAAATAATGTAGGGTTTATTTATTTATTGTAATTCAATTATTAGTTGGAAATTTGTCACATGGCATAAAGCTTCATGAAGCTTTGAGATCCATTGACTTACACCACTAGCTTGTCTTACACTGGATATTTGTTAACCCAACCATTATCTAAACTCATGGTTAAGTCTTTACATGAGTAATATTAGATATTTTCTCACCCATGGTTGCCATTCACTCTCTTATCCATTATTTGATTCTTCTTCCTCAAGCTCAAGAGAGAGCTCACTAGGTTTTGTGAGAAAGCTTAAAATTAGTAAGAAGATCAATTCTAAAGTGAGCAAAAATCCTATTTCATCATGCTCTACTAGATTAGCACTTTAGTATAGGATATTAGCTTCACTAATCTCTCATTAGTGAAGTAGCTTGGGTTAGTGTTGTTGGAGATAGTGCCCTCAGAGTCAATTATTGGATCACAGGCACGTGATTGCAATGATTGAGGGAGGACCTATCCCGGTAGGACAGTCTTACTCGAGATGATAGTATGCTATCTGGTTTATCTTTATCATCGTGTACTGCTTTAGGTGACCTGACATGTCGCTATTACACGTTGATAGAGCCCCTAGGATTCTTGCTTGACTGCCAGCAGTATGATGGCGATCATATACGTGAGAGCTGGTAGTCCATAAGCACATCCTTAAAAGGTCCCTAGTCGTGGGTGTTTCGAGACAGGGCATCGATTCTCCAGAGTAGACTAGTGTATTCAGTCGAGACCCCGACGAGGGGCGGTGGCCGGTCTCATAAGCCACTGGTGTCAGTTGGTTCACCTAAGATGTATACAGGTGCTCATTGGGTTATGAGTACACCGGACAGGACTCGCCGGGAACATGCTAGTTGGTCTTATACCTGACGTCAGATAGCAGTTCCCTGGTGACATGTGTACAGGTTAGTTCATCGACCTGAGGATCGTCATTTGTCTCGTGTGAGTTCCCACTGTGCTTTGATTACTACCCTACCACGGCTCAAAGGAGTCGTGCAAACAGGTTTTAGTTGGGTACAGTCCCGAGCCACATGGAGGCAGTGAGCGGATCTTCAGGGGTTCGTCTCTCCCGTATTGGGGGTGAGGTCGCGCTGTGTCTAGGAGAGCCATTACGCAAAGCCTTCGGCCGAGGCAGGAGATTTACTGGTAGGTATTCCAGTAGTATCTCAGGGCGTTCTGGGCTACACTCCGACACGACTTGTACCGCTTTTGGGGGTCTGACTTTTACCAACCCCCTAGGCCCGACATGCGATGCTCATAGACGAACGGACCGGACTGTACGGATATTGTCACTGACAGGCTCAGTAGGGTGTCAGGATGAGTTCGCTCATCGACGTCCCTTTTGGTCAATAGCTGGTGGCCCGTCACGTATTGGCTTATACCTCTGACGTGCTAGTGGTTAAATCCACAACCATAGTATTGATGAGTCTTTAGAGTCCACCACACTTTCAGTTACTCAAGCTTTCGGGCGAAACGCTGTAGAGGCCGTATGGAGATATGGCAGGGTCCGATCAGATACGTGCGGTATTGCACGGATCAGGATCGGACAGTTTTGTACTAGTGGCCGTATAGTTATATGGCAGGGCTCGATCTGATACGTGCGGTATTGCACGGATCAGGATCGGACGGATTTTATTAGCCGGCTTTGGTTTAAGCCGGATCCTAGTTTAGTACAGTGTAGATTTTGTCTCATTGCATTTGTATCCGGTCAGAATACAGATGCGGGTGTGTATGCACAGTATCGGGGTTTTCCTGTAATTTATTACGGGACCAGTTTTCTGGAGTTGCCAGTTTGCATTCCGTTCTGGCCGGTTTTCCTTTGTTCTTTCCCGGCCGGACTTTTCTGATGGAGGGGGTAATTTGCAGTTTTGCAAATTACATTTGAGGAGGGGGTTTCTTGCATATGTATTAATTATGATGGCATCTTTTTTATTCCTTTCTTTTCTATCATCATTTCTTGTAAAAGGTGATTAGGATTGATTTGTGTTTGATGTGAGATTGTGATGATGATGTTTGGATATGGCACCTTTCTCTTTCTCCTACACTCACCTCCCTTCTTGTTAAGGTTTGTATTCCCTCCTCCACCATTCTCATTTTGGAGATGATAGAACTCACTTGAGAGAAAAGAGAAGAAGAGGTTTTCATTCTTGAGAGTTTCATTCTTGATCTCACTTTCATGCTAGAAAAATGCAAGCACCATTTTTCTAATCTTGATTCCTCCATCATCTTCAAAGGCAACAAACCCCAAAGAGACAAGCATCATCTACACTACATTCTACAGCACACCTTGGGCATGTCGACTTGCCGGCTTCATGCTCGAGTTGCCTCGGCATTGAGGCGGGAGCCCGTAAAAGACGCAGGCGATGTGGTGCCCTTCCGGTGAGGAGGCGATGACATGGAGACTAGACTTTCCGCGGGAGATCGTGACGATGACGAGAAGACCGGAGGACTCGGATCACTTGGTATACTTCTCTTCCCATCTCTTGTTTGCTAGCATTAGGTTAATGGTTTACGATCCGGGTTTTCATTGTCCGCGGTAGCGCCAGTTTCCGAGTAAGGAAAAATTTTTGATTCCTTATTTTGGCCTCGGTAAGACGGCCGGGGCGCTGCCGTGGCGCAACATGGTATCAGAGCCACGCCATTAACCTTGCCTAGCTTGTTCTAATGTGTTTTACCTATCCGATCGACCAAAATTCCAAAAACCGCGTTTTGCTTGCATCAGTTTTCTGTCGATTTTTTCCGGGCTCGAAAATTTTTTCAGGTGATTGCAGAATGATGTACAGGGAATCCTAAGAACACAGCAAAAATTTGGTAACCCAATTCTTCCGTACGACCGCGGAACCGCGGCCTGAACCCCTCTTTGGCCGCGGTTCCGCCGCAGGAAGTTGGGGTCACTTTGCCATTTTTTTGCAGTGGGCTTTTGGGCTTCAGATAGGGGTTTTGGAATATTAAAATTGGGCCCAGAATTTCTGTGAGTGCTACAGTATTACTTGGGGGCCCACTTGTTAATTTTTGATCGATTGGATATTTTAAACACATTATTTCACAGTATTTACATTATATCTGCGACCGTGAATATCACTTGATCGGTAAATCCTGTCTAACTGCTATAGCCCGGTTAGACGGATTTGCGAACGTGATTTTCACGTTGATGTTCTATGTTTATGCTGTGATGTTGCGGATCGGTCGTGGGGGATAGCCTGGATGCAATGTTAGTACAGTTTTGTTGTTATATGTACATTTGATTTTGCGGGGCGAGCGTCCGACATGTGGACTGCCGTCACTGCCTGTTTGTATTATTCTTTTGGGGCACGACCTGGTTGCGGTCGATGTACCCGTTGTTTGTATATTTTACTTTCTATACTAGGATTGCCCCGCGGAGGGGTGCACGGATAGCCGGGTTCTAGAGGGCAACGGGCCCGCATCTCATGGCATTGAGACGGAGGGGGCTTCATTCTCGGATTGGCGGGCTATTCGCCGCACTCGTAGGGTGTACAGGTTGACCCAGGAGGGGTGCCCAAGTTACCGGATTCCATGAAGTGCTGGGTGGTCCATTCACGGTGCTGAAGGGGGCTGCCTCGCTTCAGGTTTTGGCGGGTGACTTGCCGCGCCCGTAGGGGTCTAGGATTTCATTGCACAGGCTATCCACACGACCAGGGGAACGTCGGGTTTCAGCAGCGGCTCTGTGAAACCCGAGGATCCCAGATATCTGTATTGTTCTGTGATGCTGTACTTTTCTGTGATGTTGCTTTTTATCACGCCTTGAGCGAATATAATATATTGGTATATATATTAGTAGATGTTGTATATGTTTTACATCCGCGCTAGTCCAGTCCCCGCTCTGTCGTTAGTTAAGTAACCTAACGGGTGATGACGGGACCCAGTGGCGAATGCGGATGGCATATACGTACATCAGTATATTTTCGTTCTTTGTGGTGTGATCAATTGATGGGACTGCGTTGATTCGGATCAATGCAAGATAAACAAACCTATTTCTGATGTTGTTGGAACACTTTTCAAAAAGCTGTTATTGCAAGGACGTTCACTTTTGTTTTGCATCGTGGTATTCATTTGGAATATCCTGCTCCTCAGTCGACGAGGCAAGGGCCGAGATCCCTTCACCGGGAGTGACCCCTTGGACAGAAGTTTTGCGTCAGGGCATTAACTTCACTAGCCGATTACTTTTGCTTTGCATCGTGGTATTCAGTTGGAATATCCTGCACCTCATTCTACGGGGAAAGAGCCGAGATCCCTTCACCGGGAGTGACCTCTTTAGCAAAGGTTTTCGTCACTATATTTTTATAAAAAGTTATCCTGTTCCTTCAACGATATCAAGTTCTTTACGGTAAAAGGTTTTTCGCCAAAAACCATCCGTAGCCCTCCGTCATTTCAGATTAGTATTGCTTAGTATTCGCGCTATGTTTGTCGTTGCTATTCGCCGAGGCGTAGTGTGCGGTAGCTCTGTAATGCTTTCTGTCGTATGGATATGTGGATTGGTTAGGACAGTCGTACGACTTTGTTGATTATTCGTCAAGGGTCATGCGGGTGGGTTTAACGCAATCAAGATAATGACGGGTTGAACTTGACTAGGACCTTTTGATTTGTTGATTATTCGTCAAGGTCACTTGGGTCCTAGGGGTAAAAATCACATCGGGAGTTTCAAAAGAACTGAAACTTGCCAGGCATGCGCATACCTTCTGGAGTGTGGTGATTTGAGTGGATTCCGTCAAGTTATCATGCGATGATAGTTGGATCCCGATTCCCACTGATGAGTTAGTTTACTCCTCGGGTGACCCCGACTAATTCTTCTTTCAGGTTTGGAGGAGAATTTGAGGTACAGTGGGAGGTTTCCTGATTAGATAAATTGGTAACCATTCTGATCTAGGTTAGAGTGCACGCTGAGTGTTTCTTTTCTCTCTCTCTGGCAGCGACCATTGAACCGACCCTAAGACTATGACTCAGTAACCAAGTTGACCGAACCTTCTTAACACTGGCTTTTGGATTGTCAGAGTTGCAGACCTCATTGCCACTCCTACTTTTACCCTTTTCTCCAGGACACCCCGTATTACTACGAACGTCCACTTCCATTGGACAAAAACCATCGTATGGTTATATACGAACTCGAAGGACTTCGAGGATGGTTTCTGGTTCTGGAGAAAACGAATAGGATTATTCAGTTGTCTTTTCTTTTCACCTTCTCTCATTGCGAGTACTCCTTGGTTTAGGAGATAGTACACCTATTACGCAAATTGGATAATCTTCTTCCAAACCTTAGGCTGGTGCCGAACGATAGGGAATGAAGAAAACCAATTAGCATAACGATGGTGTGCAGAAGGTATTAAGTTAAGACAAAGCAAGGGATTAGTAAGAGGGCAAAGTAAATTGCGACTGCTATTCACGACCGAACCAAGTATTTCTTCACCAATCCTAAATCACCTTTGTATTTCTCCAGGACACTCCGTATCACTACGAAGATCCACAGTTTATTTGGATACTCCATCGTATGGTTATATACGAACTCGAAAGGAACTTGTTCCAGTTCGGGGATGGATTCTGGTTCAGGAGAAATAGGAATAAGGTTTATTCGGTTGTCTTTTATCTTTACCTTCTCTCGCTTTGTGAGTGCTCCTAGGATTAAGACAGTACACCTTTTATGCTTATTGGATAGTCTTCTTCCAAACCATAGGCTGGTGTCGAACGGTAGGGAAGGAAGAAAACCATTTGGCCTAAAGGGGTGTGCAAACGGTAATGACTAAAGACATATAAAGGGATTTGGACAGATGGCAAAGAGATATACGGTTACAGTTGTGAATCTGGATAATGGAAGAGGCATTACTAGGAATACCAGGATACCCCATCGAAATATTTCAATGTTTCAGTTCAGCTGTGTACTGTTAAAAGAAAACTGATTTCCCGATTGGACACTTGCTCCAGGGTATGTATTTACCAGGTTTGATTCTCACATCTGTATGGTTTTACAGATGATGAGTGGGAGTAAGTTATTGGGAATAGGGTAATCATCCTCATTATATCGGGATTCGTTGTAATCGGTGATATTTGAGGAGATCATCTGGGCTGTTTGCCAGTCGGCAAATATTTGGTTTTGAATATCCGCTGTTGTGCACCAATTTCAAATTGATATATCTGTACGTCTATTTTCATAGAGTGAGATATACCTTTTGATATTATGTCGATGACATTTACCTATATCAGTGGATGGTTAGGTAAGGAGCATTAAACAGCGGTGTAATTCTTCTTAACCATAAGTACAGTTTTCAACCTACGACGCACGGTGAAAGAGTTGTTAGACTCAGCGGACTTATACAGAGTATTGTATGTTGTCCAGTGTCCATTAGGACAGAGGGGTTGGTCTCATACTATATTCTGTTTACTTTTAACTTCTCTAGTTCTTAGACATGTGTTTCGTAGGAACACAGGGTCTAAGTTTTGAGGAGTTATAGGTATTTGAATAGAGTAGAGAACCAGGTGTAGCAAGTATCGGGATTCTTCAAAGTGATCGAAGATGTAGGTACTTGTGTATGGTGTTCAGTTGATAGTAATGATTAAGAGAACTAGCTTCTCTTTCAGGTTACTCATAATTGGAAACATTCCTAAGTTGAGTAACGCTGATCGGCCTCCTTCCATTTAGTTGACATGCACTGGAGACAGCTGCATGATTTGAATCTGGTTCAATTAAATCAGTGCCTCTGTTTCTATATTGGATATAGAACAGTTCATATCTTGACATTGTTAAGGTACGGGGAGTTGTCCGGCTTATGATTAAAACCAGACACTGGACAACTCAAGGCACGTTTCTGTAATGGCTGTTTGTGGGTTGACCCAGGCTATGATGAGGGTTGACTTTCTACCATCTGGGAGATCAATAGTAATATTATTCTAGACTCGCCACAGTTTTAATAAAAGTGGATTTTTTCAGAAAACAGTAGTGGGAGTATGGTAGAACTGGAAGTAATTCCAGAACCACAAACGATTACTGAAGATTTGATAAGGAACCTAAAGATTTAATCTGGTTTGACATTCCATTAGCCACTCCGCAGATAAGGTGGGTAACTTCAGGCACCCGAGAGGTACTCCGGTAGCCTCAAGGACGGTGACAGGGAAGTTCTTGTTTACCCACACTTGCCATTGTTGTTGTTCCAGGCTGCGAGACCTGGCAGGAGGATGAGTATAGCGTCGTTCTAAACTAGCTTTAGAAGTGCACGTCTATATGACTCTGCCAGAGGGTTGTCGTAGTCAGTGGGAGCAGCGGAAGCATTGGTGGAAATCAGGCTTATGTCTATTTATAGACTAAAGCAGATATAGCGGAGATAGATCATCTATTTCTGATGTGACAGTCATAGGTTTGACTTCATCAGAATAAGGGATGGATCTGTTGAGAAGGTAGTAGGGTGTGATGTCATGGTATTTGGATGACATACACAGAGTAGGAAGTGATATTCCTGTACTACGATCGGTTATACTTTGGTTGTCACACAGTAGTTTCTCCACACAGGACTTGGATATTATATCAGACATTCTGGTTACTAGATCTATGGTTTTAGATCTAGATTTGGGTAGTTTCCCAATCTGGGTACCTTGACAGCATTCTATGAGTATTTAGAATGGACGACTCCTGGCACGGTAGTGTACCTGCAGTTGATGGTGTCACCCTCTCTAAAGGTGTCTTACAGACTAAAGGGGAGAGGGATACGCATGATTGACAGATCACTTGCTTAGGCAATTGAGTCAATCATGAGATGTCAAGTACCACACCAGATGTTGTTCTTGCAGTAGATGCAATAAGTTGATATTAGTCCAATCCTGGAGAAACAATCGGAAGCAGTTTTAGGACATAAGTGCGTGTTCTAGGGATGTGATAACGACAGCCTCCTTTAGGAGACGGTTATCACTCCAGGCTTCCAAGGTGACATGGATGGCAGAGTGGCTGTCAGAGTTATAGTTTTTCCTTCTGACGAGGGGCAGTATTTTGGACAGGTGGTCCAAGGCAATAATGAGGAAGGCATGGCGCAGGATACTGATTAAGTTCAGTTGACGATACAGTCTAAGAAGTCTGGATTTGGAGTTCATTTATGAACTAGGTCCCATCAGACATCCAGACGTTCCAAGACAGGTATTGCTCATTTCGGGAGATGGTTTTCTCCGCGAACTTGAGATATAGAAAGACATAGAAAGAAACTTCTCTGCGGATCCACTCACTGAGGCTATTCCTCGAACGCAATAGTTTCGCAAACGGGTTTTGTGAGACTGACTAGTAGAGGAGTTGGGTGTTCGGTATCACATGGGCTGTGAGTATGCGACATCGCAATAAATAGCCTTGAGTGCAAGTGGGAGATTGTTGGAGATAGTGCCCTCAGAGTCAATTATTGGATCACAGGCACGTGATTGCAATGATTGAGGGAGGACCTATCCCGGTAGGACAGTCTTACTCGAGATGATAGTATGCTATCTGGTTTATCTTTATCATCGTGTACTGCTTTAGGTGACCTGACATGTCGCTATTACACGTTGATAGAGCCCCTAGGATTCTTGCTTGACTGCCAGCAGTATGATGGCGATCATATACGTGAGAGCTGGTAGTCCATAAGCACATCCTTAAAAGGTCCCTAGTCGTGGGAGTTTCGAGACAGGGCATCGATTCTCCAGAGTAGACTAGTGTATTCAGTCGAGACCCCGACGAGGGGCGGTGGCCGGTCTCATAAGCCACTGGTGTCAGTTGGTTCACCTAAGATGTATACAGGTGCTCATTGGGTTATGAGTACACCGGACAGGACTCGCCGGGAACATGCTAGTTGGTCTTATACCTGACGTCAGATAGCAGTTCCCTGGTGACATGTGTACAGGTTAGTTCATCGACCTGAGGATCGTCATTTGTCTCGTGTGAGTTCCCACTGTGCTTTGATTACTACCCTACCACGGCTCAAAGGAGTCGTGCAAACAGGTTTTAGTTGGGTACAGTCCCGAGCCACATGGAGGCAGTGAGCGGATCTTCAGGGGTTCGTCTCTCCCGGTATTGGGGGTGAGGTCGCGCTGTGTCTAGGAGAGCCATTACGCAAAGCCCTCGGCCGAGGCAGGAGATTTACTGGTAGGTATTCCAGTAGTATCTCAGGGCGTTCTGGGCTACACTCCGACACGACTTGTACCGCTTTTGGGGGTCTGACTTTTACCAACCCCCTAGGCCCGACATGCGATGCTCATAGACGAACGGACTGGACTGTACGGATATTGTCACTGACAGGCTCAGTAGGGTGTCAGGATGAGTTCGCTCATCGACGTCCCTTTTGGTCAATAGCTGGTGGCCCGTCACGTATTGGCTTATACCTCTGACGTGCTAGTGGTTAAATCCACAACCATAGTATTGACGAGTCTTTAGAGTCCACCACACTTTCAGTTACTCAAGCTTTCGGGCGAAACGCTGTAGAGGCCGTATGGAGATATGGCAGGGTCCGATCAGATACGTGCGGTATTGCACGGATCAGGATCGGACAGTTTTGTACTAGTGGCCGTATAGTTATATGGCAGGGCTCGATCTGATACGTGAGGTATTGCACGGATCAGGATCGGACGGATTTTACTAGCCGGCTTTGGTTTAAGCCGGATCCTAGTTTAGTACAGTGTAGATTTTGTCTCATTGCATTTGTATCCGGTCGGAATACAGATGTGGGTGTGTATGCACAATATCGGGGTTTTCCTGTAATTTATTACGGGACCAGTTTTCTGGAGTTGCCAGTTTGCATTCCGTTCCGGCCGGTTTTCCTTTGTTCTTTCCCGGCCGGACTTCCTTTGTTCTTTCCCGGCCGGACTTTTCTGATGGAGGGGGTAATTTGCAGTTTTGCAAATTACATTTGAGGAGGGGGTTTCTTGCATATGTATTAATTATGATAGCATCTTTTTTATTCCTTTCTTTTCTATCATCATTTCTTGTAAAAGGTGATTAGGATTGATTTGTGTTTGATGTGAGATTGTGATGATGATGTTTGGATATGGTCACCTTTCTCTTTCTCCTACACTCACCTCCCTTCTTGTTAAGGTTTGTATTCCCTCCTCCACCATTCTCATTTTGGAGATGATAGAACTCACTTGAGAGAAAAAAGAAGAAGAGGTTTTCATTCTTGAGAGTTTCATTCTTGATCTCACTTCATGCTAGAAAAATGCAAGCACCATTTTTCTAATCTTGATTCCTCCATCATCTTCAAAGGCAACAAACCCCAAAGAGACAAGCATCATCTACACTACATTCTACAGCACACCTTGGGCATGTCGACTTGCCGGCTTCATGCTCGAGTTGCCTCGGCATTGAGGCGGGAGCCCGTAAAAGACGCAGGCGATGTGGTGCCCTTCCGGTGAGGAGGCGATGACATGGAGACTAGACTTTCCGTGGGAGATCGGGACGATGACGAGAAGACCGGAGGACTCGGATCACTTGGTATACTTCTTTTCCCATCTCTTGTTTGCTAGCATTAGGTTAATGGTTTACGATCCGGGTTTTCATTGTCCGCGGTAGCGCCGGTTTCCGAGTAAGGAAAAATTTTTGATTCCGCATTTTGGCCTCGGTAAGACGGCCGGGGCGCTGCCGTGGCGCAACAAGTGTCTCCTCGACGTAGATCATTTTTGGCCTCGAAGACTTCAAGCAATTTCGTTCCTTTCTTCCTGTGAAGCCATGCTAGAGTCCAAAAGATCACTACTTGGAGCGAAGGGACTACTACAAGGAGCTAAAGAAGTGAAGGACCGAACTATAAAAGTTGTAATCCCTAATCACCTAGTTGTAAAGTAGTTTACATATTGTATTATCTAAATCTCTAGTAAAGATTCTTGAGTTAGGATTGCTTAGCACGACAAATTTTTCAAAATGGCATGGATGATGCCTCCCGAAACCTTTCTGTTGTGCCGAACAACCCTACAGTGGTATAAGAGCCTAGCTAGAGCTTTAGACGATGTCTAGACGAAGTTAGAAGTCCGATCGAACCCCGAAAACCTAATTTTGGACCCCTCTCTGGAAAATTTTCAAAAAGTTAGAATTTTTCATGTTAAAAATACTCTAAAAATCATGCAGGTAATTCTATGGACCCAACTGAAGAACGAGTCCCTAACTCGTCTAAGTGACCGCGGAACCGCGACCAAAACATGATTTTGGCGGCGGTTCCACGGTGCCTCTTGAGAGGCTTGGGACGGGCCTTCATCTGCTGGTCCATAAGCACTGTGGTATGGTTCTGGGTACTGTTCATATCAGATTTTTGCATTTTCATACCGCCCAATTTTTATCACATTACCTATCGGTAGGTACTCTTGAGCCGTGTTTGCTAGTCAATTGCAGGATACAGGTTCTCGGCTATAAACGGTGAAATCCATGGAAAAACACGACAAAAATCCGGGTTCCTGCCAACCACAGATAAAACACGGGTCTCCGCTCTTTATCCGTCTGTTGCAACACACCAGTTAGGAGACAAAATGGCAAATCGATTGTCACCTTCATGCACAAGGCTCAATGGCAACACAAGTTCCAAGAAATCTATGCGGAGCTCAAGAAAATCTTGACAAAAGTCCACATCAAATCACTTTTTGGGTCAACAGAAATTCTGGAAGAAATGTGGAAGTATTTTCAGAAAATACATGTACCAGACAAGAGGGGACAGCAGACCAGGGAAGTACCAAGAAGCCCACACCCTGACTCTACTATAGTGCGGCGGATCCGCGGCCAATAGGCCGCGGATCCGCGGCCGTACTGGCGCCGTAGAAGGTCAAACTTCAGGGGTAGATTGGTCTTTTCACATATGTTCTGATTGTTGCCCTAGATCTCCTTTTTCCTGCCTATAAATAGTCCAGAACTTGTAAAGCCAAGGGGGTCCATAATCTTGTATTTTTTCTCTAGGTTTTAGAATACATGTTCTTTCTCTTCTCATCTCTTCTCCATTAAAACTTGTAGTGAGCTTGGTGAGTGAAGAATGGTGAATAAAGAAGTTCATTTTATTATCATGCTTGTCTTGTTCTTTTTATAATTGCTTGTAATTTTACTTTGTTAACTTAGTTGTTGTTATTTCTTGTTCTTTCTTTCTTTTCTCTTTTCCTTTATCATTAAAAACAACCATGATGCTTACGCTTGATCCTTGCCAAGGTGAGGTCGCAAATAGCTAGTTGCTATCTTCTAATCTCTTTCTTTCTATCTTCCTCTTTTGTTTTGTTTTATTTTTCCATATCATGATGTGTGAGTAGTTTCATACTTGTTAGGGTAGGATAAGGGAAGTTTGAGAGAAGGAAATCTCTCTCACTCTTTCCTTTCCCAACAGCTTAATTCGACTCCCGTTAATTGAACCACAATCCGCTCCTTACGGCACCCTATCCTACATGATAGAGGTGATTCCGTAGTGAGACCGGTTGTGGTTGAATTAACCGGAGGTTATGGCTAAGAGCCAAGAACGGACGGACAAGCACCAAAAGGAAGAACTTATGCGTTGGAAAGCCTAGCTTATACTCGCAAGTTCCTTCCTAGTCGTGCTAATCCCCGTTGTTGCCGATTACCGTAACACCGAGATTAAGAGGGGCAACGAATCATGATGTGTGAGTAGTTTTATACTTGTTAGGGTAGGATAAGGGAAGTTTGAGAGAAGGAAATCTCTCTCACTCTTTCTTTGCCCAACAGCTTAATTCGACTCCCGTTAATTGAACCACAATCCGCTCCTTACGGCACCCTATCCTACATGATAGCGGTGATTCCGTAGTGAGGCCGATTGTGATTGAATTAACCGGAGGTTATGGCTAAGAGCCAAGAACGGACGGACAAGCACCAAAAGGAAGAACTTATGCGTTGGAAAGCCTAGCTTATACTCGCAAGTTCCTTCCTAGTCGTGCTAATCCCCGTTGTTGCCGATTACCGTAACACCGAGATTAAGAGGGGCAACGAAAGATGTGGGAGACTCCTAACTCAAACTAACCTAATCCTAACCCTAACAAGCTCTCTTTACATATCATTTTACCACTTAATTAATCACACCAAAATCTGAAAAACTGGACTTAACTCGTTAAAGCACATAGAAAAAGATTCCCATCTCCCTGCGGACGACCCGTACTCAACCGGCTAGCTACGAGAGAAACCGTCTTGATTGCGGTAATTAACTAAAACTTGAACACGCAGAATCTCTAACAATCAAATGGCGCCGTTGCCGGGGAGACGGTAGTTTATTTCTTTGTGTAATTTCGGGTTAACTTGTGTATATAAAAACAACCAAAATAACAACAAAAAAATATACTTTGTAAAATTCTTCTTGTTATTTTTGATTAGTTTTTGTGCAAGTGTGCAGGAAAATACGGAGTTCGAGTTCAGTGCCAAAGACGTGGGAAGATAGACCCACATCTCGCGGCTTCACCTCGACGAATCGAAACGAAGCAAAAGGTCTACTGTAAGATTCTGGAGCAGTTCCAGTAAGCAAATCCAAATTCAATAGCTCCAGAAAAGAAGAGGACAGCAACAGAAGCACACCCAAATTTTTCAGAAGCCCAACTCCTCCTTATTGCCGCGGAACCGCGGCATAAGCAAGCTTAGGCCGCGGAACCGCGGCCGTTTGGTGGCCTCAGGGGTGCAATTTCTCTGTAAGTGTTTCTCTCCTCTCTCCCACTCCTCTGGACTCCAATAAACTGTGTTTTCTGCAGATTTCTTTGCGCAAACTCTCTTCCCCTTCCAATAAACTGTTCTTGTGCAGGATTCTTTGCGCCGCGCTAAAAAAATAAAAATTGTTTGCAGTTGATTTGTTACTGCTTTGTATTTCTTAATACGGACTTAAGGGGCTTGAAACCAATTCAGATTGGGTGGGGATTTCATCACCCTTCCCAGGACCCCAAAAATCACAAAAAGCATATGCATTGACCATTGTTAAAATTAAAAAATACTAGACTCAGCCCTAAGGACTTCGCGCTCAATAGGACAGAGGACTAGTTACAGGCATCAGCCGTTTATCCTATCTGACTTTTGCGGTGCCTAGGCAAGTGTGACGAAGGCAAGTGGTTATTTAATTAAGGAACTTCGCGAAAGCGTTGGACAACCTCCCACTTACCTGGCACTTATCTGGCCGCATTAGACGGAGAAGAGGCGGTTTGAGGTCCTTTTTCTAGCCCTCTGGAACAATTAGGAGCAGGTCTAGTATACCTAGGTGACCATAGATCTAGGTGAGATTGTGCATATCTTATTTGTGATTGCTTAAAGCCGTAAGTCCGTACATATTTCTGTAAAGATCTTTCTAAAACAAAAAAAGAAAAGAAAAAAAAATCAAAAACTTTTATAAAAACTTGCCCTTTGTCGCCAAATCCATTTTTCACCCACCACCCATCGTTTCTCCATTGACGTTTTCTTACCCTCACCTTCTCTGTTTTGACTATACTAAACTCGTTTAGTGTATGTCCGCTTGGACTCGGGACACTAGCGCCCGTCTAGTCTGCGTTACGTTAGTCGCTACCGACTACGCGATCGACTCAGACGTCGATACTCCGTCCACTCCCCTTTCACCCCTTCCTTTGCCGGCCAACTCCGACGTTGACCGGAATTCTGTTCATACATCTTCACCTTCACCTTCACCAACCTCTTCTTCCGCGATGTCAGGATTTAATCCAAACATCTCTTTGACTACCCCTGGATTGGCTCCACCTCCTACGGAGACTAATATCCCACCACCACCGCCTGTTGTAGCGCCGCAGCGAATCGCGCTCCAGGATCGTTTCTATCCCACCCGTTCTGCACTTCCCACCTGTCTTTCTCTTCTACCGGCCAATGGGGATAATTTTGAAATTAAGCCCCATTTCATCAACATGCTTCCACGATTTCATGGGCTTGAATCTGAAGATGCCTATATCTTCATCAACAAATTTCAAAACGTCTGTGCCATGATGAAAACCACCCAGCTGTCGGACGATGCTATACGTCTACGGGTCAGTCCGTTCACTTTATGCGATCTCACTGAAAAATGGCTGTATAGCACCGCTTCCCACTCCATAACCAGTTGGGACGAGTTTGTTAAAGCGTTTCTCAAAAAGTTCTATCCGAATCATAAAACCGCAAGGATTCGAAATGAAATCAACCAATTCTCTCAGCTTCCTTCTGAACCCTTCTGGAAGTGCTTTGACCGATACAAAGACCTTCTTGTTCAGTGTCCTCACCACGGTATAGAGAAATGGCAACTTTGCCAAACCTTATACGAGGGACTGAACCCAGCAACGAAGCAGTTGTTGGAAACCATCTGTCAGGGCCACTTCCTATCGAAATCTGACGAGGAAGCGTGGCATTCTTTGACGACCTTGCGGAGCAAACGCTACAATGGGAGAGCACCAGACCGACGTCTTCTTCTTCTACCTCCACTTCTACCGGTCAGTCTAGGGTAGGAATTCACCAACTTGATGTCTCTATTGCGATGAAAGCTGAAATGGCTGCAATAACAAGAAAGCTTGAAGCGATAGAGAGCAAATTTTCTTCTCCTGCTCCTTCCCCTCTTCTCCCCTTCGTACCATCTGTGCTTGTTGTTCCGATCCTTCTCACTTGACCGAAGAGTGTCCTTACAATCCACCCTCGCAAGGACAGGATCAGGTTAATGCTGCATTCCAGCAAAGACCGAGGAATGATCCATACTCTTCCACCTACAATCCCGGTTGGAGGAACCACCCCAATTTCGCCTGGAATCAGAATCAGAATCAATTCCAGGGCAACAATTTCCAAAGGGCCCCTCCGCCGCAACAACAAGCGCAACAACAAACTCAGTTTTAGCAGCCCTTCCAACCCCAACCTTTCCAAAATCAGACGAACAATTTTGCACCCAACAATTCTTTTCCACCAAACAACTTTGTTCCGTCAAACAACGATAAGGTTTCCTCGCTCGAACGAAGTCTGGAGGCGTTCGTTAAACAATCGACTCAGTCCACCGCCAACATCCAGTCTTCTATTCAATCCTTAGTGCAACACACTGCCGCACACAGGCAAAGCATCAAGACCATCGAGGCCCAGATTGCACAGCTGAACGCGGCCTTAAGCGAGCGAGAGAAGGGGAAGCTCCCGTCCCAGCCACTCCCAAATCCCGGTCACCCACATAATGCACATGTTGCTCCTGAACAACAGAACCATAATGTGAGTGCCGTGACCACACTGAGATCGGGAAGGATGCTGCAAAACAACATTGGCAAACGGATCAACGATGACACCCCGGCCGCTTCTTCTTCTTCTTCTTCTTCCTCGTCTTCTGAGCCTATTCTCTGTTCTTCACAAGGCTCTCCTTCCTCTTCTTCTGCTCTGAATGGACCCACTTCTCACTCTACGAAAACACCTGTTCTAGGATCCGTTCCAACTCCACAATCTCCTCCTCCAGCATTAGACTCAACCAATTTTCAAAATGTTCCATTTCCAAACCGGTTGAGGTCTAATAAACAAAATCCTCAAATGGAGAAGATTCTGGAGTTATTTAAGCAGGTTAACATTAACATTCCTCTTTTAGATGCTGTCCAACAAGTCCCGTCCTACGCGAAAATCTTAAAGGACTTGTGCACGAAAAAGAGGAAATCTCAGGTACCAAAGAAAGTTTTCTTGGCTAGTGCTGTGAGTGATGCTCTTACCCAATCTTTACCACAAAAACGGAAGGACCCTGGCTGTCCTACGATTTCAATTACCATTGGGGATAAGAATATCAACCGCGCACTATTAGATCTTGGTGCCAGTGTTAACCTGCTTCCGTACTCAGTATACGAGCAATTAGGCGTAGGAGAGCTGAAACCCACGCACTGCACTCTCCAAATGGCCGACTGATCAATCACCCATCCTAGGGGTGAGCTAGAGGATGTGTTAATAAAAGTCGGGGACTTCATATTCCCCGTTGACTTCATTGTATTAGACACACAGCCTGTAGCTAACCCCCGGAATCAAATTCCGGTGATACTCGGTCGCCCATTTCTTGCAACCTCAAATGCTGTGATCAATTGTCGCAATGGTTCGATGAACCTCTCTTTTGGAAACATGACGATTGAACTCAACATTTTTAGGTTGGGGAATCAGCCCGCCGAACCTAATGCTCATATACTGGACGTCTGCTCGATCCAGGAGATCACCCCAGAAGAGTGTGAATTCGAGGAGTTTCTGTTTGATCACAATAATCTTGACGCCACTAGTGCGTTTCTCTTCGAACCTGCTGCTGTTTCTGCGCCCGACAACGACTACGAGTGTTTCACGTTCTCGAACGATCTTAGCTGCGCACAACCCGAGTTTGAATCCTTCGACTTTCCGGATGAGTTACCTGAACCATCCAACTCGGTTGCCTACACTCGTTGTGAACCTTTGCTGGAGTCTTTTGAGTTCGAGACCTTTGCACCAATCTTGCCTTCCATCGTTTCACCTCCAACGCTCGAACTCAAGCCTTTGCCGTCTCACCTTAAGTACGCTTACTTAGGTGAGAACGAGACCCTCCCTGTCATCATCTCGGCTTCTCTAGCTCCAGAGCAAGAGAAAGCCCTTCTCGCGGTCTTGCACAGCAACAGGCAAGCTTTTGGCTGGTCCATGGCGGACATCAAGGGGATTAGTCCCCAAATCGTTGAGCATCACATTCATCTGATGGATGATGCCAAACCAGCCCGGGATCCACAAAGACGTCTCAATCCAGTCATGAAAGAGGCTGTGAAGAAGGAGATCGTAAAATGTCTAGATAGTGGTATCATTTACCCTATCTCTGATAGCCAGTGGGTTAGCCCCATTCATGTTGTCCCCAAGAAGTCGGGCATCACGGTCATCACTAACGAGGCGAACGAGTTAATCCCTACTCGCACCCAAACTGGGTGGCGAGTGTGCATTGATTACAGAAAACTCAACGCCGCAACGTGGAAAGACCACTTTCCGCTACCTTTCATTGACCAAATGCTTGAACGATTGGCCGGACACGAGTACTACTGCTTTCCTGATGGCTACTCCGGCTATAATCAGATTCCCATCGCCGAAAAAGACCAGGACAAGACCACATTCACTTGTCCTTTCGGCACGTTTGCATATCGTCGCATGCCCTTTGGGTTATGCAATGCGCCCGCTACCTTTCAGCGGTGTATGATGGGAATTTTCTCAGACATGGTGGAAAAATTTCTGGAGATTTTCATGGATGACTTCTCCATCTTCGGCGATTCCTTCAACGAGTGTTTGCTGCATCTTGACGCTGTCCTTACCCGATGTAAGGACAAGAATCTCACTTTGAACTGGGAGAAATGCCACTTCATGGTGCGCAAAGGTATTGTCTTAGGACATATCATCTCGCAAAATGGCATAGAGGTTGACAAAGCAAAGATTGAGGTCATTTCCAATCTGCCTCCTCCCCGATGCGTCAGAGATATCCGAGCCTTCCTTGGCCATGCCGGTTTCTATAGACGGTTCATCAAGGACTTTAGCAAGATTGCTAGGCCCTTGACTCTTTTGCTGGCCAAGGATACGCCATTCGACTTCAACTCGAGCTGTGTGACTGCATTCGAGTCATTGAAACGCTCACTCACTTCTGCTCCCGTTCTTTCTTCACCTGACTGGACGCACCCATTTGAGATTATGTGCGATGCATCCGACTTTGCCATTGGTGCTGTCCTTGGACAACACATCAACAAGATGCCGCACGTAATCTATTATGCGAGCCGAACCCTGAACGACGCCCAACTCAATTATACAACGACTGAGAAGGAATTATTGGCTGTTGTATTTGCTTTAGAAAAGTTCAGGCCCTACCTCATCGGCTCTCCAGTCATTGTCTACACAGACCATTCTGCTCTGCGCCATCTTTTTGCGAAGAAAGATGCAAAATCTCGGTTAATACGTTGGATCCTCTTGCTTCAAGAGTTTGACCTTGTCATTAAGGACAAACGAGGATGTGAAAACGTAGTTGCCGACCATCTCTCAAGACTTCCTTCTTCGCCTTCGCTTCCAATTCCGATCAACGACGTTTTCCCGGATGAACAGCTCTTGACAGTATCTTGCGAACCCTGGTTCGCAGATATTGTGAACTATTTGGCCACAGGATTACTACCGACTGAATGGTCAAGTCAGGACAGACTTCGCTTCTTATCCCAAGTATAACACTTTTACTGGGATGAACCCTATCTGTTCAAGTACTGTCCCGACCAGATTATTCGTCGGTGTGTCCCTGACGAGGAATTCAAGAGTGTGCTGTCATTTTGCCACGATCAAGCGTGTGGCGGGCATTTTGGCCCCAGAAAGACAGCTGAGAAGATCTTGCAATGTGGTTTCTACTGGCCACAACTCTTCAAAGACGCTCATGACTATTGCAAGACTTGCTCCCGGTGCCAACACATGGGCTGGATATCCCGGAGGAACGAGATACCGCTCCAACCGATCTTGGTTGTGGAGATTTTCGATGTTTGGGGGATAGATTTCATGGGGCCGTTTCCCAGCTCTTTTGGGAACTTGTACATCCTTCTCGCTGTTGATTACGTCTCTAAATGGGTCGAGGTTGTGCCCAGCCGGACTAACGACAACAAGGTTGTCGTTAGGTTCCTTAAAGAAAACATTTTCTCCCGATTTGGGCACCCCCGAGCGATCATTAGCGACAATGGAAGTCATTTCTGCAATAAAACTTTCGAAGCCTTGATGCGAAAATACTCCATTAATCATAAGCTCTCTATGCCCTACCACCCCCAAACCTGTGGGCATGCCGAAGTTTCAAATCGGCAAATCAAGCAGATACTGGAGAAGACGGTTTCCAAGAACCGTAAGGATTGGTCGCTGAAACTCACTGATGCCCTTTGGGCATTTCGAACCGCTTATAAGACCGACCTTGGCATGTCTCCCTATCGGCTTGTGTACGGAAAAGCCTGCCACCTACCTGTCGAAATAGAGCATCGCGCATTTTGGGCGATAAAGGAGCTGAATCTGTCTCTCGAGGATGCGGGCAGTCATCGGAAGCTGCAGTTGAACGAACTGAGCGAGCTTAGGGATGAGGCTTACGATAACGCGATTGTCGTTAAGAACCGAATGAAGGTGTTTCACGATAAACACCTTTTGCGCAAAACCTTCGTACCTGGTCAGCAGGTACTTCTTTACGACACCCGACTTCACTTCCATCCAGGAAAGCTCAGATCTCGCTGGAAAGGGCCGTATTTTGTGCGGAATGTGTATTCGCAGGGCGCTGTGGATTTGGAAAATCCAAAGGACGGTTCATTTTTCAAAGTGAACGGACACCGACTAAAACCGTACCTTAGCGCCGAACCAACAGAGGAGCTCCTGTTCTTACAGGAGCCGGTTTACCCTGCCTAATCTTCCTCTGCCTACCTCCAAACTTCGGTTATCCAGCCAAGAACAGTGGACACTGTTCCAAATAAGTTTGGGGGTATGTATAAACCATTTTATATATATTTGTGTATATTCTTTTTCTTTTCTTTAAAAACAAAAGCAAAAAAAAAAAATTGTGTATCGCTAACCGACATTTTTGACCCTTCAAATGATCTCTTCATGCAATGACAGTGAGGACACTGTCCGGTTTAAGTTTGGGGGTACGCTCGGTATGCATTTCTTACCTTCGCATTCATATGTATATTTTGCATCTGCATATTAAAATCCATAAAATCCATAAAAATCTGAAAATTTTCTAAAAACATAAAAACTTTTCTGTCAAGTTAGCTTGTGGAAGAACTCTGATTCAACATTTCGACGGTTTTTGTTTAAAAAAAAATAGGAATAACTAAATCTTATGTTTAGATTTTGAAAACCTGAAAGATAACCCTCCTTTGAAGTTAACTATAGCTGATATACTTCTTTACATCACACTACACGTGTCGTGAGTTTTTGGGAATTAGATGACAAGTCTTTTATGTTTAAAAACTTTTAAACAGATAAATGATTTTCTGAGGATCAAATAGGTTTGTTCTGAAATAAGTAATGTCAAGAATAGTTTATGAAGAAAAGCGAATATGAAGGAATGTTATTGATGCCGTAATTGGAACTAAGTCTGAAAAATAACCCATCTGAAACTTGATTGGAATGATTACACACCGAACCCACTAAACACGTCTTTTATCCAAAAAAATAATTGAACTGCCGGTTATATCTCCGTTCGTATTAAATCATCTGATTTTCACGCCAAACTGTCTTTTGTTTTTGGACCTAGGTAACTTGAGTAATTAAGTCTGTTGGGGTGTTTCTACACCTAATGCCCTAAAATCAACTGGTTTGGGTGCATTGGCCTAAAGCTCGCTAAGAAGCCTAGAAAGTCCAGATTAAAACAAAGTCAAGCAAGTGTTCTCTCCGAGTTAAAATTCCTAACGGTTCTTTGTGTGAGAATAATCTTGATAAAAGACAGGCTTTTATAAAAAAAATTTAACGGAGATATGAAGGTTTTATTCTATGATAAAGACTATTGCACGTTCACAGAGGTGTGTATGAAATGAAAACAAGAAAAAGGTGGAGTGAAAAAGACGACTTAGTTTCCTGTTAAGAAAGATAGAAATTCTAAAGTTGAAACCTTACTGGAAAACGAAACTTGAAAAGTGCTTAACTCTCTATAAAACTTATGTGATCCTTTTAAAATTGTTATCTAGGTTTTATTGTGCGACATGATGACTTTAATCGATCCTTCTGGAACTTAACGACACTATTTTGCACTGCACGTAAACACATATAAAATCTGTAGTTAAATAAGAAGCGAGGTGTGAAAAATAAAGGTTCGATAGTCTAGACTTAGGATTATAGACTTGTTATTTTCTTAAACAAAACTTTAGGGTTTGAATCTTAGTTATTTTACAAAACCAACTTGACCGGATTTTGTGGGTAGTATCCGCTGAAAACCCTCAGGAGACAACACTCCTCCTACTAGGGACACCTAGAGGTTTAACGGCTTGTTGCACATGCTCAGTGCAATCGCGTTCCCTGCGAAAGTGAGGTTAGGAAATTTTTTGTGAATAAATTGGCTTTGCTCGGGACGAGCAAATGATAAGTTTGGGGGTATTTGTTCATATCAGATTTTTGCATTTTCATACCGTCCAATTTTTATCACATTGCTTATCGGTAGGTACTCTTGAGCCGTGTTTGCTAGTCAATTGCAGGATACAGGTTCTCGGCTATAAACGGTGAAATCCATGGAAAAACACGACAAAAATCCGGGTTTCTGCCAACCACAGATAAAACACGGGTCTCCGCTCTTTATCCGTCTGTTGCTACACACCAGTTAGGAGACAAAATGGCAAATCGATTGTCACCTTCATGCACAAGGCTCAATGGCAACACAAGTTCCAAGAAATCTACGCGGAGCTCAAGAAAATCTTGACAAAAGTCCACATCAAATCACTTTTTGGGTCAACAGAAATTCTGGAAGAAATGTGGAAGTATTTTCAGAAAATACATGTACCAGACAAGAGGGGACAGCAGACCAGGGAAGTACCAAGAAGCCCACGCCCTGACTCTACTATAGTGCGGTGGATCCGCGGCCAATAGGGGGTCTAGGCCGCGGATCCGCGGCCGTACTGGCGCTGTAGAAGGTCAAACTTCAGGGGTAGATTGGTCTTTTCACATATGTTCTGATTGTTGCCCTAGATCTCCTTTTTCCTGCCTATAAATAGTCCAGAACTTGTAAAGCCAAGAGGGTCCATAATCTTGTATTTTTTCTCTAGGTTTTAGAATACATGTTCTTCCTCTTCTCATCTCTTCTCCATTAAAACTTGTAGTGAGCTTGGTGAGTGAAGAATGGTGAATAAAGAAGTTCATTTTATTATCATGCTTGTCTTGTTCTTTTTATAATTGCTTGTAATTTTACTTTGTTAACTTAGTTGTTGTTATTTCTTGTTCTTTCTTTCTTTTCTATTTTCCTTTATCATTAAAAACAACCATGATGCTTACGCTTGATCCTTGCCAAGGTGAGGTCGCAAATAGCTAGTTGTTATCTTCTAATCTCTTTCTTTCTATCTTCCTCTTTTGTTTTGTTTTATTTTTCCGTATCATGATGTGTGAGTAGTTTCATACTTGTTAGGGTAGGATAAGGGAAGTTTGAGAGAAGGAAATCTCTCTCACTCTTTCCTTGCCCAACAGCTTAATTCGACTCCCGTTAATTGAACCACAATCCGCTCCTTATGGCACCCTATCCTACATGATAGCGGTGATTCTGTAGTGAGATCGGTTGTGGTTGAATTAACCGGAGGTTATGGCTAAGAGCCAAGAACGGACGGACAAGCACCAAAAGGAAGAACTTATGCGTTGGAAAGCCTAGCTTATACTCGCAAGTTCCTTCCTAGTCGTGCTAATTCCCGTTGTTGCCGATTACCGTAACACCGAGATTAAGAGGGGCAACGAAAGATGTGGGAGACTCCTAACTCAAACTAACCTAATCCTAACCCTAACAAGCTCTCTTTACATATCATTTTACCACTTAATTAATCACAAAAAAATTTGAAAAACTGGACTTAACTCGTTAAAGCACATAGAAAAAGATTCCCATCTCCCTGCGGACGACCCGTACTCAACCGGCTAGCTACGAGCGAAACCGTCTTGATTGCGGTAATTAACTAAAACTTGATCACGCAGAATCTCTAACAATCAGGTACTTCTAACACTGCTCAAGTGTTGAGCTCTCTGGGAAATTTTGGGAATTCGTTGATTCAATCGAAACGTTTAATATCGTCTAGCTATCTGTGATTGTGATACAATATTTGGAATCCACAATAATTAGTTATATGATAACTAGTTTGAATTTTATAAATCTAGCAATTTAGTCTCAATTCATCGGTTGCCACGGAATTTGATGTGAATCAAAAGTCCGTCGCAATTACGTAATGCACGCGGATACTCGCCGGGTAACCTTACTAGATAGCCACGCCTATAGCCCCGACCAAGTATAAGGTTCTTAGGCACTAGAACAAGGTTCTACAAGGCATCAAACATGCCGTATTTTCAAATTTTCAAGTGCCAAACAACCTAAGCAAGGATCTTAACTAGATAATTAGGGTTAGAAACTAAAAGCAAACACCTTTACTTCTAAGAGATAGGGATTACAACCTTTGTAGTCCATTCCTTCGCTTCATAAGCTCCGAGTTGAGGTCCCTTCGCTACGATCATCATGCTCCTGGACTCTCGAGAGGCTCCATGAGGTGAATGATACATCTTGCTTGAAGTCTTCGAAATCCAAGAAGATCTACCTTGAGGAAACACAAACCCAAGCTCGCACTTCACTAATGAGGTATTAATGAAGCAAACACCCTAATCTAAGTGGCTAGAATAGATGAGGATGATGAAGTAGGAATTTTGCTATCTTTAGTTTTCTTTATCTCACTTTAATTCATCACAAAATGAAAAGCTAGAAAGCTTTTGTGAGAGGAAGAAGAAGATAAGTTGTGATGAAATGAATTATTAGTGAGGTTAGAAATGCAACCAAAGTTAAGCATGACATGCTTAACCTTTGTAGAGAATAAACCATAGGCTAGGGTTAGGGTTAGGTCAACAAATATCTAAATGTGAACTAAGTCAACAAGGATAAATATCTCAATAATATGCACACAATTTAGAATTTACCCAAAATAAAACATTAACCCTAATCCAAACCCTAGCATGTTTTGATCTCAAAACCCTAGTTGCATTTGTAACCCTAACATGTTACAATATTATATATCACATATATAATATATAATGTAACAAAAGAAAATAATACAATTAACATATATCACATATATATCAATATATCATTAAGTGAGAAAAAGAATCATTTAAGTGAGCTTATATTAGTTAATGTAATGTAATATATCACATATATAATTATACATTAAATTATCGAATCAACACTTGATCCGATAATCCAGCTATTTTGCAAATAACCGACTAATATAGCATGTATCAATTTATTGAATCAACACTTGATCTGATAACCCGGATATATCACATATAACCGGCCGATATCACATATTGTGAGAATAGAATATGGTATCTCATATCGTATTAATCTCGGTCCCGCACATATCACATATGTTCTCCTACTCCGTTTCGCCTGAGCCCGGAAACCTCTGTGTAGGACTCTAAAGACTCGTCAATACGCCGGCAGTAGGTGATGATCATATCAAACACCCACAAGCTGCAAGCGGTCAGCTAAACGTAACAGTCACCCGGGTATTGAGCGATCAGAAGATCAACAAGAAAGCATGTACACACTCCTATGAATCCAGTCAGTAACACTACCGTACAGTCCGGTCACTTCGTCTATTTCGCATATCCAGTCTAAGGGTGATAAACATCAGATCCCAGTAACCGATAAGTCGTGTCGATGCGAGGCTCATAACGGGTCGAGAAACTACCGATAACACTTACCAGTAGGTCTCCATATCAGCCCTGGCCAGGGACTTTCAATTATAGCCAATCGAACACAGCGCAATATCAACCCCCAATACCGGGAGAGACGAAACCCCTCCTATCGCTCATTGCCTCCAAGTGATTCAGGACTGTACCCAAAAGCCACCGTTTTGTACGTTCTCATGAACATGGTAAGTTGGAAATCAAAGCACAATGGGAATCACACAAGACTCTATGACGATCTCGGGTCTACAGACTAACCTGTACCAGTGTCACCAGAGAACCGCTATCTGACGATAGGTATAATACCATCTAGGAGTTCTCGGCGAGTCCGTTCAGTGTACTCAGTCTCCACTGAGCACCCGTATACCTTCTCTGATATCAAACACCAATGGATATGGGATCATCCATCGCCCATCATATGGGTCGAGAAGCGTATACGCTAGTCTACTCTGGAGTATCGATGCCCTGTCTCGATACTTTCTCGACTAGGAACAGTTATAGGATGTAGTCTTGGAATACCCTGGCCCCACTAGTATGATCCGCATCATAGTTCTAGTAGTCGAGTACATATCCTAAGGGGTTTATCAACATGTGAGAGAAATACAGTAAATCAATACAAGTCAACATATTAAGACAAAGTGAAACCGGATAGCATACTATCATATCGAGTAAGAAAGTCCTCTCTCTATATATACCAAGCATCCACTATAATATACATCATATGTACAACAATGGCCTCTGGGGCATATATATAACTAACACTAAGGACTGTAGGAGAATCCCGTTGCCTATAGCATCCATTCGGGTGCTCGCGGCCGCGGTGTTCCGCCTAAGTGCACTTTGTCGACGGCATCGGGGGTGCGGCCGTCTATTAAAGTTTCCGATGAGCATTCTATATAGATGTCGGGAATCTTGTTGAATTGCCCGACTTGATATGGGAAAGTGTTTTCAATGTCGAGACTAAAATGCGGGGTTTATAAATGTCAGGCATGTGACGTCTAAGGAATTCATTTGGTTGGGCATGAAATTCAAAGTATGTGATACATTGGGTTTATGATGTCTAAGGTGGTTGCAGATTCCAACTGTTGTAGTTTTTCACTTTCTTTTCTGCGACTGTAAGTGTAATATGTGGTGTATGTAAGTCCATGCTACCTCTCCCGGTAATTTCGGGCATGCGGAATTTGATAAAAAACGATTTTCTTAGAGGTGGTAATATGGACTTAAAACCCGGATCTTTGTTAAACATCTAACTAACAACCTAACTACGAGTTGCTAACTACTCGGTTAGGGGGTTATACCTTTCTTTTTCTCGAACTCCTTCGTCTTCAAGCTTCGATGGTCGTCCGAATCGGCTTCTCCCCGTCGTCTCCTTGCGCCGAAGATAGATCCACCTGAAAGCTTCAACCTTTGGCTCCTTCTTCGAACTTTGAAGAAACTAGTTCACTCGGTTTGCTAAACCTTGTGAACTAGAGTGAGTAGAGAAGAGTTTGTATGAGATTTTATCTATGGTTCTTGGTTCTCAACTCATGAGACAAGTGAACCATAGAGTCAAGAGAGGGAGAGCAAGAGGAGGAGATGAGAGCTCAAGAACAAGAGAGAGAGTGAGCATCAAAGAATGAGAGAAGACTTTTCTCATTTGGCTCTCATAATCCAAAACAATCATAACATCTCATATCAATCAAGTATTATGTGATGGTTTAAGCAACCATAGCCATATCATTTCATGCACTCATTTTGCACAAAAGAGCAAGCAAGCAAAAGTCTTTGCCATGAAATGATAGCTATAGTTATCATGATGGTCAACTAGTCAAGCCTAGTCAACCGGTCAACAAAGTCAACAAGTCAACAAAAGTCAACAAGTCAACAAAGCCAATCCCTCAACAACCATGTCACCATAATACTTAATTAATATAATCGTTAATCACATATCATATTCTCATTAGGGTTGAGCAAAAAGTCAATAGTCAACTGTCAACGGTCAACAACCCTAATGAGAATTCTCTGCCTCTGTCTCTCCGTCAACTGTGCACACACACCCGCATCCGTGTTCCGAGAAACACGAATGCATACTGGATAAAACCAATCCCAAAAGGTACACTAGGATCTGGCTTAAACCAAAGCCCGCTAGTGTAAACTGTCCGGACACTGTACGTGCACAAGTGCACGGATGTGACCGAACCCTGCCGCAAAACCATGCGACCTGTCGCAAAACCATGCGACCTCTATTCTTTTGCCTAAAGGCGAATAGCTTTCTGTGTGGGACTCTAAAGACTCGACACTACGCTTGCAGTGGGTTTAACCACAGACCGCAAGCGGCACTAGCTATGCGTAACGGTCCCTAGGTAGATGCCGATAAGAAGACTGACGAGGCGAAACCCATCTGAACTCCTACTGAGCCTGAATGTGACATTCTCCATACAGTCCGGTCTGTTCGTCTGATACATCGCATGGCGGGCCTAGGGGGCGGTAAACGTCAGTCCCCCAATAGCGGTACAAGTCGTGTCGGAGTGAAGCCCAAAACACCCTGAGATAACACTGGAAGACTACCAGTATATCTCGTTGCCCTGGCCTGGGACTACTCGTGTAATGGCTCTCCTAAATACAGCGCGATGTCAACCCCCAATACCGGGAGAGACGAATCCTGTCTAACCGTCACTGCCTCCAAGTGCTTCGGGACTGCACCCAACTACTACCTGTTTGCACGACTCCTTTGAGCCGTGGTAGGATAGTAATCAAAGTGCAGTGGGAACACACTCGAGGCGAAATGACAGTGTCAAGTCAGCGGACTAAGCTGTACTCATGTCACCTAGGAACTGATAACTGACGATAGGCGTAATACCAACTAGTCAGTTCCCGACGAGTCCTGTCCAGTGTACCCGTAACATAACGAGCACCCACATACTATCTCAAGTACGACGTACTGACGGCTGTGGGACAGACCGTCTCCCACACTGGGATGAGAAGCGCATGCGCTAGTCTACTCCGGAGTATCGATGCCCTGTCTCGATAGTCCTGCGACTAGGGACCTGCATAAGGATGTGCTTATAGATTACCCAGCCCCACTAGTGTGACTGCCATCACATCGCTGGTAATCAAGCAAAGATCCTAAGGGCTCCACTAATGTGTATAGGCGATATACCAAAATAAACACATGTACACATTGAAGTAGAAACAAACCAAGTAGCATACTACTATTTTGAGCAAGATTGTATATACAAGGTGAATATCCCAAGCTTCCATTAAGTAATATACAAACTAGTATGATACAGTAATGGCCTCTAGGGCATATACACTAACAGTGTATCACCGGTTTCTTTGCTATATGTCAATGACAATTGGGATACGCATATTTACTTACGTTGATGACATGCGATGTTATGTGTTGCTGTGATATGCTATATTAGATCGTCGTTTTTGAGTAGCCGTGGGTTTTATGTGAGATGAGAGTTTTATTTTCATTCATGTAAAATTCATTATATGTAATATTCTTTTATTGGGGTACATCCGGGTTGAGGATGATGTCACCATTATTGTATATTATTTACTTTTCCGCATTAGGATAGACCCAAGGAGGGGAGCACAAGTAACCGGGTTCTAGAGTCCAGTGGGAGACCAACTCGAGGAGTCGAGTCCGGGTTTCCTAACTCTAGAATTGGTAGGGTTGCTTGCCGCTCTCGTAGGGGTCTAGAGATGTAGGTTTGTCTATTCATCACGACCGTGGAATCCATGTTTTATACAGGCTCAAAATAAAACACGGACCTCCTAGTATATCAAATATTTCATATGTTATCTTCAGCTGCTGATATTCTGTGATGTGATCACTGTAGATTCTGAGACAAATGGCTATATATTATATATGAGATATATAATAGACATTGCTTATGTTTTGCACCCGCGCTAGTCCTGTCCCGGTATGCCGTTAGTTAAGTAACCTAATGGTGCATAACAGGACATTGTGGCGAATGAGGATGGCATAAGCATACGTTATATTTTCGTTTCATTTACTGTGATGCTTAGGAAGCATAAAATGATGGGACTTCATTAATAAGATTAATTAAAAGAAAGAAACCTAAAAGATGTTGTGGAATCAAATTTTCAAAAAGGGCAGCTCTAGTTCTTGCTTTGCATAGTGGTATTTGTGAAATATCCTTCACCTTATTCGATAAGGAAAGAGCCGAGATCTCTTCACCGGGAGTGACTTCTTTAGCAATAACTGGCAGATGCTACAACACTCGGTTTGTCTTTTAATTGCTTTTTGGAGTTTTTGCTTTGTATAGTGGTATTTGTGAAATATCCTACACCTTATTCGATAAGGAAAGAGCCAAGATCCCTTCACCGGGAGTGACCTCTTTAGCAAAACTAGAAAAAGCCTAAAAAAAACACTCCTTTTTCAAAATCACTCGATTCCACAATGATATCAAGTTCAATACACAAAAGGTTTTCTGAAAAACCTGTCGTAGCCCTCCGTCATTTCAGATAAGTCTTACTTAGTATTCGTGCTTCGTTTGTTGACCTTAGCCAAGGCGTAGTGTGCGGTAGTTAATTAGTACTTATATTCTACATATGATGTGATTGAGTTAGGGTAGTCGTATGACTTTGTTGACCTTAGCCATGGGTAGTACGGGTGGGTTTAATTCAATCAGGAAATGACGGGTTGAGCTTGGTTAGCGCTTATGATTTGATGGCCTTAGCCAAGTTCATAAGTTGCTAGGGGCAAAATATTATCAGGAATTTCAAGAGTTGAAATTTGCAATAAGATTGCATACCTTCTATGAGATAGTTGGATCCCGATACCCACTACGAGTAAGAGTTACTCCTGGGAGAGTTTTACACATGATAATTAGCCGATCAAGTAGGTGTCTAGAAAGGTGTTAACGGGGTTATGCCTCTGGGAAAATGAGGTTTTTTTAAATTAGGTCCGTGTGAAAGCACGGGGAATCTCCCTCAAAGTACCAACACTGGCCTGGCTGAAAAATTGGCGAAGTTGTAAGGTGTAATTAATCCCGGCTAGTCTTACCTTTTAGGATTTGAAGGAAGATTTGATAAAAACAGTGGGAGCCATCCTGATTAGATAAGATAAAAACCAATCTAATCTTGCAAGAGCATACGCTAAGTGTTTTCGTCTCTCTTTCTCTCCAGGTAGCGACCATGTCAGGCCTTAATCAAGATAATAATATGGATGTATTGACCGAACCCGCTTGTTATAATGATCAAGGGAACATTGGTTCCGTTCTTTCTTATAATTGTTATAAGACTGAACAGGAAATAGGGGAATATCCAGATTTCTTTGCCGCCCAAATGAAGAATAAGCATGTTGATGCATCTTCTTCGGGTGTGTTTGTTATCGAGAACTGTTTCTCAGTTCACTCTACATCCTGGGTATTAGATACCGGATTGGGATCCCACATATGTAATATGTTACATGGGATAAGGAAAGGTAGAGAACTGGGAATGAGTGATCATTCCATAAGAGTAGGGAATGGTGCAAATGTTGCAGCCAAAGCTGTTGGCGAATATCACCTTATATTACCAACTGGTAATACATTGATTCTGAATGAATGCTATTACATACCGATCCTGATATGTAATCTTATATCTGTTTCTTTATTAAGTAAAGAAGGATATAATTTTGTAGTACAGGATAATGTTATGAATATCTTCCTGAATCAAAAGTTGATTGGATCAGGCTCGTTAATTAATGACATATACGTTCTAAATCAAACCACAGTTCTTAACATACAAAACACACACAAGAGGAAGAGTTCAGAAATGAACGAATCTTTCTTGTGGCATTGTAGACTAGGTCATATCAATGTGACACGACTAGCTAAGTTACATAAGGATGGATATTTGAATCCGTTTGAATTATCATCTTATGAAACTTGCCAGTCATGTCTCAAAGGCAAGATGACCAAAACTCCGTTTACAGGACACGGAGAAAGAGTTACTGAACTCTTGGGACTGATACATAGTGATGTATGTGGTCCCATGTCTACACATGCCACAGATGGTTCCTCATACTTCATTACATTTACTGAAAATCTTTCAAGATACGGACACGTGTTCCTGATGAAACACAAGTCTAAAGCTTTTGAGAAATTCAAAGAATATAAGCACGAAGTAGAGAACCAAACGGGTAAAAGTATTAAAATTCTTTAATCTGATCGGGGAGGAGAATACTTGAGCACAAAATTCCGTGACTATCTAAAGGAGAATGGGATTCTCTCTCAGCTTACTCCTCCGTATACACCACAGTACAACGGTGTATCGGAACGGAGAAAACGTACCCTATCGGATATGGTGCGCTCTATGATGAGCACCGCTGAGTTACCTATTTCTTTTTGGGGTTATGCGATGGAAACGACCGCATACCTATTGAATAGAGTTCCAACCAAATCGGTGCCTACCACTCCATATGAGATATGGAATGGGAAGAGACCATCTCTTAAACGAGTTAAGATATGGGGTTGTCCTGCCTATGTTAAAAAGCAAAATCCGGATAAGCTCGAGACAAGATCAGTTCTTTGCAAGTTTGTGGGATATCCAAGCAATTCGTATGGATACTATTTCTACCTCAGTGAGGAACAAAAGGTGTTTGTTGCTCAGCATGCCACCTTTTTAGAAAAGGAATTTCTTGTGAAAGAGATTAGTGGCAAAGAGGTAGAGCTGGAAGAAGTTCCAACTGCACAAACTACTAAAGAAGATTTGGTAGAACCGGAGGATTCGATAGTACCCAACGAAGCTCAGCCTCTCCGCCGATCTAGTAGGGTTCCTCATCCACCTGAGAGATACTACGGTTTTCTCATTGATGGTAGAAGCGAGGATTGCATCATGGAGGATGGTGACCCAACTAGCTTCGAGCAGGCCATCACGAGTGGGGACTCTGTGAAGTGGCTGGATGCAATGCAATCTGAGATGGAATCCATGTACACCAACAAAGTATGGACTTTGGAAGTTGCTCCTGAAGGGGTAAAACCTATTGGGAGCAAATGGATCTTTAAGAAGAAACTTGGTGTAGATGGAAAAGTTAAGACTTTCGAAGCTAGACTTGTTGCGAAAGGTTTTCGTCAATGACCAGGTGTGGATTATGATGAAACATTTTCTCCAGTGGCTATGTTTAAGTCCATCCGGATCCTACTTGCCATTGCTGCATACCATGACTACGAAATCTGGCAAATGGATGTTAAGACCGCCTTTCTAAATGGTGATTTAGAAGAGAGTGTGTACATGACTCGGCCAGAAGGTTTTGTAGACAGTGGGAGCAGCGAAAAGGTGTGCAAGCTGCTTAAATCCATCTACGGGTTAAAGAAGGCATCGCGGAGTTGGAACATCTATTTTGATGTTGTAGTCAAAGAGTTTGACTTCATCAAAAATGTAGATGAACCTTGTATATACAAGAAGGTGGCAGAGAGTAAGGTTGTCTTTCTCGTATTGTACGTGGATGACATACTTTTGATAGGAAATGATATTCCTATGCTGCACTCGGTCAAGCTCTTCTTATCATAAAGATTCTCAATGAAAGATCTAGGTGATGCCTCCTACATCTTGGGGATTAAGATCTATAGAGATAGATCTAAACGGATACTGGGATTGTCCCAATTCAGGTACATTGACACCATACTATAGAGGTTTAGTATGGAAGAATCCAAGCGTGAGTTTTTACCCACGATCTCAGGACTCACTCTCTCCAAAAATATGTCTCCCAAGACTGATTTAGAAAGAGCTCTCATGCAAGGGATACCCTATGCTTCGACAGTAGGCTCTATCATGTACGCGATGCAATGTACCAGACCCGATGTAGCATACTCACTAAGTGTAGTGAGTAGGTATCAAGCAGATCCAGGAGAGAGCCACTGGACAGCTGTGAAGAGCATTCTCAAGTACTTGAGAAGGACTAAAGAGATGCTCTTGGTGTATAGTAACGAAGAACTCCAAGTGGAGTCCTTTACCGATTCGAGCTTCCAGAGTGATAAGGACGACTCTAAGTCGCACTCGGGATTTTTCTTTACCCTCAATGGAGGGGCGGTATGCTGAAAGAGTTCCAAGCAGGAAACCGTGGCAGACTCAACGATGGAGGATGAATACATCGCTGCCAACGATGCTGCCAATGAGGCTGTCTGGATGAAGAAGTTCATAACTGAACTTGGAGTGGTTCCATCCATTGAGTATCCAATACCTTTTTATTGTGATAAAAATAGAGCGGTGGCTTTGGCCAAGGAACCCAGGTCCCATCAGTGATCCGGACATATTCTAAGGCAGTATCACCTGATCCGGGAGATAGTTGATCGCTGGGAGATCGAGGTCAGGAGAGTTGAAAGGAAGAACAACACAACGGATCTACTCACGAAGGCTATTCCCCAGATACAGTTCGAGAGACTCTTCGGGATGTTGGGTATGCGATACTACAACAGCTGGCCCTAGTGCAAGTGGGAGATTGTTGATTGTATGTATGCCCTAGAGGCCATTATTGTACATATGATTTATATTATAGTGGATGCTTGGACATATATAGAGAGGACTTTCTTGCTCGACATGATAGTATGCTATCTGGTTGCTCTTTATCTTAATATGTATACTTGTCTCTTGATACTGTCTCATAGTTATATGTTGGTAAAGCCCTTAGGATGTGTACTTGACTACCAGGATTATGATGCAGATCATACTAGTGGGGCCATGGTAGTCCATACGTTCATCCTTTAATGTTCCTAGTCGTGGGTTTATTGAGACAGGGCATCGATATACCAGTAGAATAGCGTATACGCTTCTCGACCCATGAGATGGGCAATGGATGATCCCATATCCATTGGTGTTTGATATCAGAGATGGTATACGAGTGCTCAGTGGAGACTGGGTACACTGGACGGACTCGCCGAGAACTCCTAGATGGTATTATACCTGACGTCAGATAGCAGTTCTCTGGTGACACTGGTACATGTTAGTCTGTAGACCCGAGATCGTCATAGAGTCTTGTGTGATTCCCACCGTGCTTTGATTTTCACCTTACCACGTTCAAGAGGACGTGCAAAACGGTGGTTTTTGGGTACAGTCCCGAGTCACATGGAGGCAATGGGCGATAGGAGTGGATTTCGTCTCTCCCGGTATTGGGGGTAGATGTCGTGCTATGCTCGATTGGCTATAACTGGAAGTCTCTGGCCAGGGCTGATTTGGAGATTTACTGGTAAGTGTTATCAGTAGTTTCTCAACCCGTTATGAGTCTCTTATCGGCATGACTTATCGAGTTATTGGGGTCTGACGTTTACCACCCCTAAACTTGATATGCGACACCTCAGATGAAGAGACAGGACTGTACGGTAGTATTACTGACAGGCTTTACAGGAGCTAGAGTGGGCTTGCTTGTTGATCTTCTGATCGCTCAATACCCGGGTAGCCGTTACGTACAGCTAGTACCGCTGACGGCTTTTGGGTGCTTGATATGATCATCACGTATTGCCGGCGTATTCATGAGTCTTTAGAGTCCTACACAGAGGTTTCACTGGCCCAGGCAAAACGAGGTAGGAGCACATATGTGATATGTGCGGGACCGAGAATAATACGAATATGTGATACCGTATTTTATTCTCACGATTTATTGTATCGGTCGATTGTATGTGATATAGCCAAGTTATCGAATCAAGTGTTGATTCTATATATTGATACATAGAATATTAGTCGGTTATATGAGATATAGCCGGATTATTAAATCAATGGTTGATTTGATAATTTAGTGTATAATTGTAAATGTAATATACTAGTTTACATTGACTAATATTTGCCCACTTAAGCATTTATTTTTCTTACATGTGCACACTTAATATATATGTGATATATATTAATTGTGTTTTATTTATGTGTCATGGCTAATGATACATGCAACATGGGTGTATGAGACTTACACCATGATAAATATAATGTAGGGTTTATTTATTTATTGTAATTCAATTATTAGTTGGAAATTTGTCACATGGCATGAAGCTTCATGAAGCTTTGAGATCCATTGACTTAGTCCACTAGTTTTGTCTTACACTGGATATTTGTTAATCCAACCATTATCTAAACTCATGGTTAAGTCTCTACATGAGTAATATTAGATATTTTCTCACCCATGGTTGCCATTCACTCTCTCATCCATTATTTGCTTCTTCTTGCTCAAGCTCAAGAGAGAGCTCACTAGGTTTTGTGAGAGAGCTTAAACTTAGTGAGAAAATCTATTCTAAAGTGAGCAAAAATCCTGTTTAATCATCCTCTACTAGATTAGCACTTTAGTATAGGGTGTTAGCTTCACTAATCTCTCATTAGTGAGGTAGTAGCTTGGGTTAGTGTCTCCTCGACGTAGATCATCTTCGGCCTTGATGAATTCAAGCAAGTTCGTTCCTTTCTTCTTGTGAAGCCATGCTAGAGTCCGGAAGATCATTACTTAGAGCGAAGGGACTACTACAAGGAGTTAAAGAAGTGAAGGACCGGACTACAAAGGTTGTAATCCCTAATCACTTAGTTGTAAACTAGTTTACATATTGTATTGTCTAAATCTCTAGTAAAGATTCTTGGGTTAGGATTGCTTAGCACGACAAATTTTTCAAAATGGAATGGACGATGCCTCCCGAAACCTTGCTGTTGTGCCGAACAACCTTACAAATTCAATTTTAGGAATATATTCTCTCAATCTTTCTAAACAGAAAAAGAGAAGAGAGATTGCTCTCTGTAAAACAGAGAACCCTTGGATTAAAAATCTAAGGGTAATTAAAAATCATCATTTTATAGAATAAATTCTGTATATGGGAAAATATTTCCCCAATTTTGCTATAAACAAGAAAATATATTCTGTAAAACAGAAACATTTGGATCAAAGATCCAACGATGGATAAAATTCCCCAAATCTATTTTGAGACCAATTAAATAAATTGGAATCTCTCAATGAGAGATTTTCTCAAAACTAATTAACAATTTGCCTCTACTATATAAAGGACCTGAGACTTCAAGTCTCAAAAGAAGGAACCCCTTAAGCTTCTGAAAAATATAGAAAGCTTCCAAAAACAATAGAGAATTCAATTCTCAAAGAGGAAGACTTCCCTTTCAAAAGAAAGCTAGGTAAAGAAATACAGAGATCAAAATATATCTTTTTACCTATTTTAAAGGTTTAACCCTTCTCAAAGAACTTAATTATTTCTCTGGATCAGAGATCCACAAGACAAGTCTCACACAAGTTGATAATTTAATTCTCATTGGGAAGATCTTGTTCTTGAGAACCAAAAATTCAGAAAAGAACTAGGTCCAAAAAAACAAAAACAAAAGGAAAAAGAACCTATAAAAGAACTTAGTTTTTAAGATCTTCAAAAACGAAGAACTTGGTGATCATTAATGGTCAAAATGCCATTAACAAAGATTTAATCTCTAAAAAGGAAAAAAGAATAGCGTCTCACGTGCTTCCCATGTAGGCGTCCTTTTAACAGTGCCTAGCGCCCTATGTGAAAAACACACGGGCGTACAAAACAGAAGGCCAGCGCCTCATGTGAAACACACGTAGGCACTGAATAAAGTGCTTAACACTCCATAAACAACCGAAGACAGCTAAGTGCTTAGAACTGATTGGGCAGCGCCCAGCGCCACACGCGCTCCTCACATAGGCGCCATATAAAAAGTGCTTAGCACTTCATATGTAGCTAAAACGGCTGAATTCTTGGCACTAGTAGGGTAGCGCCCAACACTGCACGTGCACCTTACGTGGAAAGCATAAGAAGTGCTTAGCACTTCATATTTAGTCAAAATGACTGAAGTGTTCAACATTTAGTGGTCAACGCCCATGACTGAAAGCTTCACATGACATACATGTGAGTATCAAAGCTCAAATAAGTGCTTAGCACTTTTACATAAGAAGAAAAAGGGCTAAAGAGATGAAAAACAGAGTCCAAATAAGTGCTTAGCACTTTTGAATAAAAAAGGGACTAAGCAGAGTAAGTCCAAATTGGCTAAGTCTCTGAAGTTTTCTTGCAGCTGAGCTCAAATGCTCTTTTGTTGGATCTCAAATAAAAATGATCCTAGAATGTTGTTAAGTTGATCTTAGTCTCAAATAAGACTAACGTATCCTTAGAAAAAATAAACTGAGCCCAAATGCTCACTTATAGATTTAAGTTGATCTTAATCTTAAACTTGATCAACGGTCCTTAAATCAAACAAAAATATTTCTGAACTGTAGGAATATAGAGCCTAAGTGCAAAACCCCGTCAAGTAAATCCTTGACCCAAACCCAAATCTAAAATATACAGATTTGGACTGATCCACGCCCTACGGGCTACGACATAAACTAGTCTCCATATATATTCCACGGGAAACCAAAACAAACAAAAATACACACGACACGAAGTGAACTGCCGGAGAAGGAGAAAGTGGTTATCTCAGTGCGGTAACGTAATTAACTGTAGGGGCTTACGACTGCAGAGAAGAGTGTCCCCACAATCATAGACCCCTCACAAACGAGGGGAATATGATAAAATCTGCTATAACGGTTGCATCTGTCCAAACCTCCGATATATGGTGCCATAATTCAGCTTGGTATCGTCGGAGAGGTGGATGGAGAAGTCCAAATAGTATCTGCCCCCTAAATTCAGGCCAGATGTCACAATGTCTCGGTCCGGCCTTTCGGCGGTGAACGGATTCTAGCACGCCCGGTGGGACCTTTTCCTATTTTCACTCCACACTTCGTGTGTCGTGAACAAAATCGCGGCTCGCTATGGTTGCTCTTGGATTCGAGGTACTAAAATTTGGTGTTCTACTCCTGGGCAGAGAAATCGATGGCTTCCAACTGAACCTCTTGCAATAGCAACTCTCGCTCTACCCCAACTGGAGGAGTAACCTACAGGCTCAACCCGGCCTCTATCTTTTCAATGCCGGTGGGGAAAGTTACGCAAGCCACTGTGGGATTGTTCGTTCAGACCATGCTCCCACCAGTGAGTTTTAGTGCCTCAGCGCCGCAAGTGGAAGCTCCCAAGGGGTCGGTCTTCGATCGACTTGCAACCACAACGGCCCCTCTCAACGGGCCGTCCAAATCTGGTGTCTCAGTCTTCAACATGCTGAGCAAAACTTCGAACGGGCCCGCAAAGAGGCTCATGATACCTAAAGGGGCTTCCCCAAAATGGATAGCCCTCTTAACTCCTGTTACGGGCGAAGCCGTCAAAAGCGCTTCTACTATCAGAAGACCGGTCTTTGAAAGATTGGCCGTTTCTCCCCAAACTTCAATCAAGATGTCGGTTTTCAACAGGCTGACACTAATAGCAGCCTCTCAGCAAAGCCGGGGGTATGACGAAGCCGCTTCCAAAACTGAGGCGGTCCCTTCTGGAAGGCATGCTCGACGTCGCCATTGTCACCGAGTGAGAAAAGCTGGGGGAAACTCCCCCTCTATACTTACCCTACCAGCTCCAATGGTGGAAGTTGACGCTGCTGTTCTAACCGGAAACAACTTTGATCCGTTTAAGAGGGTGCGAAAGAACTCTCCAACAGCGGTGCTGAAGAAAACACCCCCACTTGCCGAGGTTACTGGGCAAGAAAAACCGGAGCGCCCCTATTAGCAGCTCTCCTCCCATATTCATAGAGTCTAGTGGAAAGTCCAAGACTTTGTGATCGAAAAAGACTACTCTTGTCGACCGAAGAAATTGAAGGCTCGGCAAGAGAAAGACCATCTCTCTGTCATACAATGAGGGACTATCTAATAAAGTCTGCTACAATGGTCACATCTATCCAAACCTCCGATATATGGTGCCATAAATCAACTTGGTATCATCGGAGAGGTGGATGGAGAAGTCTAAGTAGCATCTGCCTCCCTAAATTCAGGCTATACGTCTCAACGTCTCGGTCCGGCCTTTCAGCGGTGAACAGATTGTTGCACGCCCGGTGAGACCTTTTCCTCTTTCCACTCCACGCTTCGTGTGTCGTGTTTAAGCGGTGAACAAATGCCTCCTACTACTTTACCCATGTAGGTATGTATGTAGGTTAAGTAGTGCAAAGTTATGCATCTCCATAGAATTAATGGCTCAAGAGGCATGTTTAGGTCCCTGTCGCCTAAGAATTTTTAATCTTCATGAGCCATAAGGGTCTCAAGAAGGTTTTTCTCTCTATGAGTCATGAGGATCTCATAGGTGCGTATTCTCCGTAAAAATTGTGAGGATTCCTAAGTGTCTTTCAACTTCGTGAGTCGTAATCATGCAAGTTTTTTCTCTTTACGAGTCGAGGGGACCCGCAAGTGGATTCTTCACTTTATTGGCGAATGTGGCCCGCAGATAGTATACAAGAGTCTGTTTGGACCTTCTTGTAGGGCAGCGATGGCTTAGGAAATAGGTTTTGATCTGTCGCCTAAGGCTTTTCAACTTTATGAGCCGTGAGGGTCTCATAAAGATTTTTCTCCCTACGAGTCGAGAGGATCTCGTAGGTGTATTTTCTCCTTAGAAGTCGTGAGGACCCCTAAGTGTGTTTACTCTTGAGAGTCGTAAGGATCCCACAAGAGTATATTCCCCTTACGAGTCGAGAGGACTTGTAAGTGGCTTCTTCTCCTCATCGATATGTAACTTTAGAGAATGTGGCCTGTGGATAGTATACAAGAGTCAGTTTGGACCTACTTATAGGGCCACAGTGCTTAGGAAACAAGTTGATATCCCCGTCGCCTAAGACTTTTCACCTTTATGAGCCATGAGGGTTTCATAAAGATGTATTTCCCTACGAGTCAAGACAAGTCGAGAGGATCTTGCAGGAGTATCCTAACGTGAAATATAGATAACCCCTTTTTTGATAGAGTCCATTAGGTTTGTGGTACTAGAGTTTTAGTCCGTGGTACCGTCGCGCTGATGTATTCCTCGATATGCAGTCTCTGAGGTTGCTGCTCCAGTAACCCCGCGACTGTCGTGTCTCTGATCCCTTTTGAGGCTGGACAAGATGTCTTCAAGTAATCTTCTTAGGTCATATTACCGTTGGAAGACCAAGCGTTGGGTATTTTCCATGACGCTTTGTACTTGAGGTTAGGCTCAATTTAGAGCACCGATGAGTCATAACTGCACCCTTCTGGGGTGGGATGATCTCCAATAGTCTTTAGCCTTTGTATGTATTGTCGTCAAGACCCGAAACTAGAATATACCGTCACTTCATTTTTTCTTTGACGATATCGTGCCGATTCTTTGCTGAAGTAGGGTAGACATCTGTAGGACATCTATGCTGTATGTATTGCAATTAAAGTCTGGAGATAGGAATATGCCATTGCTCCAATTTCATTTGATAGTTGCATTCGCATCCTGCTGAAATGAGGGAGAACGCCGGAATAATCTCTAGGTTGTATATGTACCATCAAGACTTGGAGCTAGGATTTTGACATTACTCCATTTTTCTTTGACCCTTGGGTCTTTTTTTATGATGATGTTGCATCTGCATCCTGCTGGAACGAAAAGGAACGCTGGGACAGTCTCTAGGTTGTATATGAACCATCAAGACTTGGCTCTCCTTTTGACGGAACATGGTGGGAAAATAAGGTTCCCTTTTTTTCATTTGTGCCCATGAATTGTATACAAGATTCAATATGGACATACCTAGAGGGCAGAAAAGTTTCATTTTCATTTTTTTATTTCTTTCTGTGATACTTTATCTTTTCAGCTTTTATGTCGCGAAAGTCACGATTGCCCAATAATTTCGGCTATTTATCGTGGTGCCCAATCATTTCGGCTATTTTTTATTTTTACTCGCTATTTTTTATTGCGAGTTGCCCAAAAATTTCGGCTTTTTCATATGCATTTTTTTACGACTCACTGAGTTTTATTACGAGTTAGGAACTTGAGATCTGATACCAATCTTGATATCAGCATCGCTGCAACTGAAATATTGCCAGGAGCGAATTATCATTTGCCGTGAGAGGACGTGGAGTTTTACACCTGTTTAGGCATCTGCATTGCTATAACTGGAATATTACCAGGAGCGAATCGTCATTTGCCTTTGTCGATTTAAACAAAGGTGGCTTAGCAAACATGGTTAGAATCCTTTCGACTAAGGCTTTTTGATTTTATGAGCCGTAAGGGTCTCATAAAGATGTTTCTCCCTACGAGTCGCGATGATCTCGTAGGTGTATTTTCTCCTTAGGAATCGTGGGGATTCCTAAGTGATATTTTCTTTTGTAAGTCATAAGGATCTTCCAAGAGTATTTACTCCTTATAAGTCATAAGGGCGCATAAGTGGTGTTCACCATATAGGGATATTTCTTATCATAGGTGGAACTCGGTAGAGGATATATTTATTTATGCTTGTGGATTGTATACAATGGTCAATATGGGACCTCTTGTAGGACAGTATTAGGGGAATATGACGGCTTAAGAACTGGTTTAGATCCCTGTAATTTAAGGATTTTGAATCCTATGAGCTGTGAGGGTCTCATAGGGGGAATTCTCCTTACGAGTCGTGAGGATCTCGCAAGTGTGATTTCTCCTTAGGGATCGTGGGGATTCTATGGGGATTCTTTAGTGTGTTGCTCCTTTGTAAGTCATAATGATCTCATGCAGGTATTTTCCCCTTGCAATGTCGAGAGGGCCTTGCAAGTGCGCATAAATTTTTTTTAAACGGTGGAACCCGTGAAAGTAGTTTCGCCGTAGGTGCCCTCCCGTTTGCCGGTGGGACTTGGGGGTAGCTTCATTGCTGGAGTAGCTGTGCATCTGGTAGGACTTGAGTTGCAACCCTCGCCGTTGAGACTTCGATTGCAATATAGATCTCAAGGGAGGACATCGCCGTATTTAGGACGATGCACCATGTTTGATGCACTAGTTTTGAGACATTTCGATGCATTATCGCCATATTTGAGGCAAAGTTTTAGTTTAAGGACTTTTTGGTCCAGCATTCCCATTTTGGGGACGAATATTAGTTTAGGGAAATTTCGGTTTATTATTAGTTTAGGGACATATCGGTCCACTATTGCCATGTTTGAGGCGAAGTTTTAGTTTTTCGGTCGATTATTAGTTTAGGGACATCTCGGTCCATATTAGTTTAGGGACATCTCGGTCCAACCTTCCCATTTTGGGGAGACGGAGATTTTAGATACTGCTCTCAAGATTCTGACTCAGAAAGATAGCGAGCGAACACAAGCGTCGTCATCTATCATTGACCTAAGTCGTAACCCGCAAAGGGTAGTATTTTTTGAGGAATCGGTCATTTTTTAGCCGGAAGGGTCTTTCGCTATACATATTCATGAACTGGTAAGCTCCACCTTGATAAACATTTACTATAATGTATGGGCCTTCATAGTTCGGCTTGAACTTCCCCCGTTTTGTACGATTGGGGATCATTGGTCTTTTGACGACTAGTACGAATTCTCCTTGGCGGAATGTTCTCGGCTGTTCATACCAGAATATTGCATTTAATACCGTCCATTCTTATGCTCGTTTGTTTATAGGCAGGTACTTTTAATCCGTGTTTGCTACATATTTACAGGCTACAGGTTCCTAGTCCAAAATAATGCAAATGATACAAAATCTCCACAGTTACGCTAAAATGCAGAAAATCTGTTGCCAACAGATAAAAGCCGGGTTCCGGTCATCCGTATCCGTCCAGTGCCGCGTACCAGTTCCAGAGACAAGAAAAATGACAGTGGTCATTCATGTCTCCGGCAAGCACAGAGCACGAGGGGGGCAGCACAAGAATCAATGGGTGCGCGGAGCTCGAGGGAGATGAGGTCAAAAGTATTATTTTTAGACCATTTTGGACTGTTGCAGATCTGAAGATATTGTGGAAGAAATTTTCAATTTGGGACATGTAGAACAACAGAAGAGAGCAATACAAGAAACCCCACAAAAAACGACAAGCCAACTCCCCCAAAGAGCCGCGGATCCACGGCCAATATGGCAACTCGGCGGCGGATCCGCGGCCGAGTTGACTCAGTGTCAACTCGGGTTTTGGGGTTAGTTTGGTAACTTCATTTGGGCAGAGAATCTTGCCCTAGGGTTTCAGCACTCAGCCTGTAAATAGCCCAGTTTTGTGCTAAGCCAAGGGTCTTCTTTTCATGCTTCTTTTTGTTAGGATTTAGTTTAGTTTTAGTTTAGCTTCTTCTTCTACTTCATTCTTTCCTCCATGAAAATTGTAGTGAGAGCTTTTTGAATGGAAAATCAATGAAGATGAGGGTTTTTATTATCTTGTCTCTTTTATTTCTTATCTTGTAATTTTATTATCTTGTATTGTAATTTTATTTATTGTTGTTAAGTAGTTGTTATTTCTTTGCTTGTGTTATTTTCCTTCTCTTCTCTTTTCCGTATTATTTTCAAGCGATGATACTTGACGTAGTTCCTTGCTAAGGTGAGGACCCAATAGTTAGCTTGCTTCACTTGTAAACTGTATTTTCCTTTTCTCTCTTTTCTTCCTTCTTGTTTTCTTTTCTTTTCTATTATAATGTGTGAATAATTACGCACTAGTTAAGGCTAAGAAGGTGGTATGAAGGACGGAAAAATCTGTTGTGCTTCTCTTTGCCAAACATCTTGAAACGAACCCCTCACTTAGGCACGCTATACGTGACATATAACCGCGACCTAAGTCGAGAAGTCCTTTAAGCGCACTACAACGTGACATGTAGTTGTGACTTAATTGGATACATGGTTACGGGTGTTGTGAGTTATATGTATGCCGTAGAGGCCATTACTGTACAAATGATGTATATTGTAGTGGATGCTTGGACATATATAGGGAGGACTTTCTTGCTCGACATGATAGTATACTATCCCGTTGCTCTTTATCTTAACATGTACACTGATTGTCTCTATGTTACATGTTGGTAAAGCCCTTAGGATGAGTACTTGACTACCAGGATTATGATGCAGATCATACTAGTGGGGACAGTGTAGTCGTTAAGTACATCCTTCAAATGTTCCTAGTCGAGAGTGTATCGAGACAGGGCATCGATATACCAGAGTAGACTAGTGTATAGCTTCTCGACCCATGTAGATGGGCGATGGATGATCTCATATCCATTGGTGTTTGACATCAGAGACAGTATACGGGTGCTCAGTGAAGACTGGGTACACTGAACGGACTCGCCGAGAACTCCCAGATGGTATTATACCTAACGTCAGATAGCAGTTCTCTGGTAACACTGGTACAGGTTAGTTTGTAAACCCGAGATCGTCATAGAGTCTTGTGTGATTCCCACTGTGCTTTGATTTCCACCTTACCACGTTCAAGAGAACATGCAAAACGGTGGCTTTTGGGTACAGTCCCGAGTCACATGGAAGCAATGAGCGATAGGAAGGGTTTCGTCTCTCCCAGTATTGAGAGTTGATATTGTGCTGTGCTCGATTGGCTATAACAGGATGTCCTTGGCCAAGGCTTCTTCAGAGATATACCGGTAAGTGTTATCAGTAGTTTCTCGACCCGTTATGAGCCTCATATCGATGCAACTTATCGAGTTACTAGGGTCTGGCGTTTATCACCCCTGGACGAGATATGCGACATATCAGACAAAGATACCGGACTGTACGATAGTGTTACTGATTGGATTCGCAGGAGTACGAGCAGGCTTGCTTGTTGATCTTCTGATCGCTCAATACCCGGGTGGCCATTACGTTTAGAGACCGCTTGCAACTTGTGGGTGTTTGATATGATCATCACCAACTGTCGGCGTATTGATGAGTCTTTAGAGGCCTATACAGGGGTTTCCTGGCTCAAGAGAAACGAAGTAGGGGCACATATGTGATATGTGCGGGACTGAGATTGATACAATATATGATACCGTATTCTATTCTCGCGATATGTGACATCGGTCGGTTATATGCGATATAACCGGGCTATCGGATCAAAAGTTGATTCCATAAGTTGTTACACATGATATTAGTCGGCTATATGTGATATAGCCGGATTATTAAATCAAGAGTTGATTTAATAATTTAATGTATAATTATATATTTGATATATTATATTACATTAACTAATATTAAGCTCACTTATGATTTCTTTTTCTCACTTTGTGCACATTGTATATATGTGATATGTATATTTGTTTACATGTTTGTATCATGCTAGGTTACAAATGCAACTAGGGTTTATAGAGATTAAACCATGCTACGGTTAAGATTAAGGTTTTTATTTTATCTTTAAGTATTCAAAAATTGTGGAATTAGTCATGGTTGATATTTGTTGAAAGCTTGTAGCAGCTTGTAAGTATCTTTGACTTTGTCCGCTCCTTTTGTCTAGCTTAAGTTATTATTTGACCTAACATTTAACCCTAACTCATGGTTAACTCTCTACAAGGGTTAAGCATGACATGCTTAACCCTTGGTTGCATTTCTAACCACATTATGAATTCATTCATCACTTGCTTCTTCTTCTTCCTCCTTAAACCTTTCTAGCTTCAATGGAGTTGATGAAAATGAGTGAGAAAATCATTTCTAAAGTGAGTAAACTTCCTACTTCATCATTCTCTACTACTTGCCATTTAGTATAGGTTGTTTATTTCACTAATTCCGTAATTAGTGAAGAGATAGTTTGGGTTAGTGTCCCTCAACGTAGATCATCTTTGGCCTCGAAGACATCGATGGAAGCATGTCCGTTTCTTCATGGGAGCCTCTCTAGAGTCCGGATTTCATGATCGCAGCGAAGGGACTACTACACGGAGATATTGAAGTGAGGACCGGTCTATAAAGGTTGTATTCCTTGCTCTCTATCACTTGCAAAGTGTTTACATTTACATTCCGTCGATTTCTAGTTAACGATTCTAAGTTAGGGTTAACTAAAACGGCAAATTTTTGAATTTGGCATGGAAGATGCCTCCTAAAACCTTGCTGCCATCTTAGGTAACCCTGCAGTGGTATCAGAGCCATGCTAGAAATTTAGATGGATTTTTTTAGAATTACGAAACCGAAACAACTCTAAAACTTGCAACGCGTAACCCAAGTTTCTGTCGATTTTAAAAGTTGTTCAAAAAAAGTTTTAAACAAGTGCAGAGTGATGTATGAGATATATCATGAACACTGTGAAAATTTTAGAGGGTTTCATGAAAATTTGGCTGGACACATATACCCCCATCTTGGCCAAAACCGAGCCCCTCCCTCTGAAAATTTTTGGGTGTTCCAGTGGCTTGGTTTCAATGTTTCAAGTGTCGTTTGTTTTTGCTAATTTTGCATGTGATGTAATCTTACACTATAAACAATTCGGGGTGTTTCGTATTCATATTTTTAACATTGTTTCGGGTTATTCGCATGTTGTCTAGACGAAATTAAAAAATTTGATCGAATGTTAAAAACCCATTTTTCCAAGTTTAACGTATTCGGAAAAACATGCAAGTGATTCTATGAACCCTCTAGAAGAATGAAACCCTAACTCGACTTTTTTGGATCGTGGAACCATGGTCAAACCCTAGGGTTTGCTGTAGTTCCGTGGCAACATGAGTGAGGCTTGGGTTTGCCCTTCTACGACTGGTGCATAGGTACTGTGGCATATTCTAGGTATTATTAAAACCGTGCTCAAGTGTTGAGCTATCGGAAAATTGTGGGATTTTGATGAATCGATCGAAAAGTTTAACGTCGTCCGAATATTATGTGATGGGATACAATATTTGGAATCCATAAGTAGTTATGAGATAACTAATTTGAATGTTATAAATTTAGCAATTTAGTCTCATTTGATCGGTTGCCACGAGATTTTGATGTGATCAAAAGTCCGTCGCAATTATGTAGCGTACGCGGATACTCGCCGGGTAACATTATTAGATAGCCACGCCCCATAGCCCCAACCAAGTGACTGTAGGAGAACCCCGTCGCCAAAAGCATCTGTTTGGGCGCTCGCGGCAGCGGTGTTCCGCCTTAGTGCACTTCGTCGACGGCATCAAAGGGGTGAGGCCGTCTACTAAAGTTTCCAACGAGCATTCGATCAGGATATCGGGAATCTTGTTGAATTGCCCGACTTGTTATTGAAAAGTGTTTTCGATATTGAGACTAGAATGCGGGGTTTATAATTGTTAGGTGTGCGATGTCTAAGGAATTCATTTGGTTAGGCATGCGATGTCTAAGGTGGTTCCGGATTCTAACTGTTGTAGTTTTTCACTTTCTTTTCTGCGACCGTAAGTGTAATATGTGGTGTATCACTGGTTTTGGTGCTATATGTCAATGACAATAGGGATACGCATATTTACTTACGTTGATGACATGTGATGTTATGTGTTGATGTGATATGTTATATTGGATCGTCGTGTTTGAATAGCCGGGGGTTTTATGTAAGATGAGTGTTTTTCATTTTCATTCATGTAAAATTCATTGTATATAATATTCTTTTATTGGGGAACTTCCGGGTTGAGGATGATGTCACCATTGTATATTATTTACTTTTCCGCATTAGGATAGACCCAAGGAGGGGAGCAGAAGTAACCGGGTTCTAGAGTCCAGTGGGAGACCATCTCAAGGAGTTGAGACCGAGTCTCCTAGCTCTAGAATTGATAGGGTTGCTTGCCGCTCTCGTAGGGGTCTAGGGGTGTGGGATTGGCTATGTAAGTCGATGTACAACACCTCACGACTTGCGGGGAGGCGGAAATTTAAAAAACGATCTTGTTCTTTACTTAAACATTGACTAACCGCATGAATCGAAGCTAAACGATAACTAACATGAAACATAGAAGTTCTATAATACTATGTTTAGGGATTATACCTAACGAATCGTGTCCTTCGTCTTTGCGAACTCCACCTCCTACTCGGCCTTCTCGAAGTAGTAGACGATCCACCCGAGAGCTTTACTCCAAGCTTAGCCTCTAAACTTGAGGCAACTAACCTTCTTTAAGTGCTAATCAAAGAAGCTAGGTGATATAGAGTAAGGGTTATGGTTTAGTTAGTCTAACTAATCTTTGTACTCAACACATGAGAGGGGAGGATTAGGGTTTGACGAGGGAGAGCTTGAGGAGAGAGAAGATAATAATGATAATGAAATGAGAATAGTGAGTTATGATAATATATATCAAGCATTTCTTTTTATCAAGAAAAGAAAATATATCAATTTAACAACCATGCTTGATAATATCTAGTGATGATTCATCTCCATGGATAATGACATGTATGAATCATCCATATGACTCACTAATCACATTCATTGTATATGCCACCTAAACCTCCTTAGTCACCACCTTCTAGAAACTTCTCGCGCAATTACGAGAACGCCTCTCCTTTCCGCAAAAATACGGAAAAACTTTAGACTGTATAAATCCAATAACCGGATACCAGTAACTGGCTTAAACCAAAGCCGACTGGTAAAAACTGTCCGAAAGTCGTACGTGCGTAAACACACGTATGCGTCCGAAACCTTGTCGTAAAACCATACGACCTCTATATCGTTTCGCCCGGAGTAGGGAAACTCTCTGTGTGGGACTCTAGAGACTCGACTACTACGCTGGCAGTGGGTTTAACCACAGACCGCAAGTGGCACTAGCTGTACGTAACGGTCCCCAGGTAGATTGTAACACCCGAGCCCAATAATACTATTTCTATTACTAGTTGAGTGTTATACATTGCTCATTTCAATTATCCTGATTGTTTGGTGCTTTTGCTAAATTTTCACCGGTTAAGTCATTTTGGCACATAACAAATTTTAACACCTAAAGTGAAATTAAAAATATCCATACTGGCCTACTCGTCGCCACTAGTCGCGTGGTAGCGTCCGCGCGTCGAGATCTCATCCCGTTCGGTGAAACGGGCGAGTTTGGACGGCTACGTGCGCGTGCGAGTGTCCGACTTGGGGGCATGCATTTTAATCATAAAACATCTCATTTTAAAATTTGGAACCCGCTTAAAATCCTATAATTTGAATTTGAAACATTTGGGCGCAACCCAGGCGCGATTTGGAAATGTTTCATTTAGCGCCGAAATACCCATTTAAATTTAATATATTAAAAACTATAAAATATAATTCTGTTACTATAATAACGTTTAAAATCTTTTTTAAAATCTTTTAAATTTTATTTTAACTTCCCGTACCCATCCCAGCCAATCGCGAGCGCCCATTTTTCCTCGTGGGCCCCACCAACCAATCTCTTTCTGATCTAACTCTCTCTCTCTCCTATAACTCTTTCTCTCTCTATTCTTTTTATAGGGCACTGTTCCTTCATCTCCCCATCACAGAAACCCATCGACGAAACCCCCGCGAGAAACCCTAGCCACCTCGTGCCGTCGCCGCCGACCTCCCCGTGACCTCGCCGTCATCACCCTCGCCTCCACAGCCTAACCGCACCCCCTACCTCCTCTCCTCCCTCCTTCAGCGCCTGCAACCCAACCCCCGACGCCACCACCTGCACGCAGATCTCGCCGTCGCCGCCGCCTCCCATCGCCGACGACGCCAGAGACTTCCTCCCTTCACCCTCGTCCCGACCTCCTCGTCTTCCTCCTCCCCTCGCCGGACCACCACAGAACCCGAGCCCAACCCTAACATCAACCCTGTCACCGGGAAACAGCGCCGTCGACCCTCGCCGTCGTTGCCAGAGCCACCGCCGACCACCTCCTTCTCCCCTGAACACCAGAGCAGGCCAGCACCCCCCTCGACTCACCGCACCATCCCTTTCCAGCGAACCCAGCAACTTCAGCCTTCGCTGCCGCCGTCGCTGCCTCGCCGGCGCCCCATCGCCGTCGAACCTGTCGTGGTTGCCCCCTTGTTCTTCCCTGTAAGCATCTCTTTAACTTTCCATTAATGTTAACCCCTCGCTGGTCTTAGTGTACGTGTATCGTATTTTGCTAACTTGGTCGCCGTTTGACATTTCGCCGGATTCCGGCCGTGCCGACGTTTGGACCCGACTCTCCAGCGAAGTACTCTGGTCCGTGTGGTCCCGCTGTTCGCTGTTTGGACTCGATCCGTGGCCCGTGCATCCGTCTCGTGTTTTCCGCCGACGTTGCATTCGTGTTTTCCGGTTTGCGAAACCGTCGAGGCAAGATCTCTTGCTACATGCTACGTTAAACTAATTAAGTGTTTGACTCATAAAACTTGCTATATTAACTAAGTATTGTTACTTGTCTCATTGGATGAAATGTGATATGCATCATAATACTGCCATCTAAATCTTACTTTGCCACCATAACTTTAATAACAACTACCTGCTAATCATTTTACTATTTAGAGGATGATAGTCGTACACTTATATCTTCATTACCTGCTGTTACTAATATTGCGCTACACTGTGATTATTGCACCCCAAGGGTGCGCGAACCTGCTAGTATAATACAACTGCATCATATTCATGTACCATTGTGATTAAGTGAACCGTTATTGTTAATTACTTTATTCTTTCTGCTGTTCATTATTTGATTGTATACCTGTTGTGAGCACATACTCGAGTGCACTACATATTGGCCTGACCCTGCTACACATGATATATATATACATACCGACTCAACCTATTGTACCACGACCTGACTGATTACCTGATCTCATGCCTAATGCCAACAAACCTGACTTGGGGTCCTCATGGACCATTCCTGTTGTCTATCCAGACAAACCTGACCTGTTACCTGATCCTGTGTTGGCATTAGTCCTTGATTACTGAATACCTGACCTGACATACATAACTTGGGGGTATGGGGAAATCAAAGGTGAAACCGACTTGTAACTCAACAGTTCGATACCTGTTCTGATCAGTCTTACGGGCTTGGGCAGCCCCGGAGTGATGATGCTGACATCACTCGCCCATCCTGCTACCTATTACTGCCTAGCGGCACGTCTCGGATTCAGCCCCGAGAATCTTGACCGTGGTCCCGGGCACGCACGGGATACTATTGAGTTACATCGACGAGTCACCAATTGATTTCAAAGACTGTAGAGTAGAAACCTGATAGGACAGTTTAGTTACCGCTGCACATTATCCTGCACTGTTATTTCATAGTACTGCTTTATTCATGCTCATCCCTGTATTGCTTATTACCACGTTTATATTATATTATTGGTTGACATGACGCGCTGACGTCTGGGTTTTGCATGGCCCAGATTCCTTACCACTGTCGACGACCGAGCAGGAGTACTTCAGCCAGCAGGCTGATCTGTGAGTCCCTTAGTGATTAGTTTATTTATTTCATTTCATTTCCAGATGTGAGCCCGCATTATGGGACGTACTGTTTATTTATTGTATTGGATCATTTGCTTCCGCACTTATTGTTTATTGACTCTTGTTATTATGGATTGGGACATGTGATAGTTTAGTTTATTTGTTTTGTTCTTGATATCTCTACAACCGTAATGTGACTGTGGATGGATACTTCCTACCCACAGGTAGCATGGTTGGCTATGTCACGTGCCCAATCTTGCGTACTCTGGGAAGCGGGGCATGACATAGATGTCGATAAGAAGGCTAATGAGGAAACCCATCCGAACTCCTACTGAGTCTGATATGACAATCTCCATACAGTCCGGTCCGTTCGTCCAAGACTATCGCATATCGGGCCTAGGGGGCGGCAAGCGTCAGTCCCCTAATAGCGGTATAAGTCGTGTCGGAGGGAAGCCCATTACACCCTGAGAAACTACTGGAACCTACCAGCAAATCTCGCTTGCCCTGGCCAGGGACTTTGCGTAATGGATCTCTGACACAGCGTGATATCAACCCCCAATACCGGGAGAGACGAATCCTGTCTAACCGCCACTGCCTCCAAGTGCTCGGGACTGCACCCAACTGCTACCTGTTTGCACGACTCCTTTGAGCCGTGGTAGGATAGCAATCTAATAACAGTGGGACACACTCAAGGCGAAGTAGCAGTGTCAATTCTGCAGACTATGCTGTACTCATGTCACCTGGGAACTGTTCACTGACGACTGGTATAAAACCAACCAACAGTTCCCTCTGAGTCCTGTCCGGTGTACCCGTAACCCAACGAGCACCTGTATACTATCTCCAGTACGACATACTGACGGCTGTGGGACAGACCATTCCCCCAACTGGGATGAGAAGCGTACACACTAGTCTACTCCGGAGTATCGATGCTCTGTCTCGATAATCCAACGACTAGGGACCTGAATAAGGATGTGCTTGTAGACTACCCAGCCCCCACTAGTGTGACTGCCATCACAACGCTGGTAGTCAAGCAAGATCCTAAGAGCTCTATCAATACGTATACTCACATATTAAGATAGAAAAACCAAGTAGCATACTACCATATTTAGCAAGACTGTTATATACATGTGAATATCCCAAGCTTCCATTAAGTAATATACAAACTAGTATGATACAATAATGGCCCATAGGGCATATACACTAACAATCTCCCACTTGCACTAGGGCCATGTACTGGCATATCGAAGACCGATGATCTCGAGTACCCTCTCGAACTGAATCTGAGGTAGGGCCTTCGTGAATGGATCAGCAATGTTCTCTTCAGAAGCAACTCTCCGAACCTCGATCTCCTGACGATCAATGATCTCCCTGATCAGGTGATACCGCCTTAAGATGTGTCTGGACTTCTGATGGGACCTTGGTTCCTTCGCTAAAGCTATAGCTCCGTTGTTGTCGCAATACAGAGGTATTGGATCAACTATGGTAGGAACCACCTGAAGTTCTGTTAGGAACTTCTTCATCCAGACTGCTTCTTTTGCGGCATCGCAAGCAGCTATATACTCCACTTCCATCGTTGAGTCAGCAACGGTGTCCTGCTTGGAACTCTTCCAGCACACCGCCCCTCCATTGAGGGTAAAGACATAACCCGACATGGACTTGGAATCGTCCTTATCACTCTGGAAGCCGGAATCAGCAAAGGCCTCCAACCTGAGGTCTTTTTCGCCGTAAACCAAGAACATCTCCTTAGTCCTTCTCAGGTACTTGAGAATGTTCTTTACTGCTATCCAGTGCTTCTCCCCTGGGTCTGACTGATACCGGCTTACCACGCTCAGTGCGTAAGCTACATCTGGTCTGGTACACAACATCGCATACATTATAGAGCCTACCGCAGAAGCATATGGTATAATAGACATGCGTTCCGTTTCCAAATCAGTCTTGGGAGACATCTCTTTGGAGAGGGTGATTCCGTGACAAGCCGGTAGATTACCGCACTTAGAATCTTCCATACTGAATCTTTTCAGTACAGTGTCGATATACCTGGACTGCGAAAGTCCCAACATCCTCTTAAATCTATCACGATAGATCCGGATCCCCAGAATGTAAGAGGCATCACCCAGGTCTTTCATGGAGAACCTGTGTGACAAGAATCCTTTGACAGATTGTAGCATAGGAATGTCATTTCCTATCAATAGAATGTCATCCACGTACAAGACGAGGAATACGACACTTCTGGCTACAACTTTACTATATATGCACGGTTCATCTGGATTTTTGATAAAGTCATATTCTTTGACTGTCTCATCAAAACAGATGTTCCAACTCCGCGATACCTGCTTTAGTCCATAAATGGACTTGAGCAGCTTGCATACTTTCCCGCTGCTCCCACTCTGATTGAAACCCTCTGGCTGATCCTTATAGACGCACTCTTCTAAATTTCCATTTAGAAAAGCCGTCTTTACGTCCATCTGCCAGATTTCATAATCATGGAAGGCAGCAATAGCAAGAAGGACCCGAATGGATTTGAGCATAGCCACTGGAGAAAAAGTTTCGTCATAGTCCAAACCAGGTCTTTGATGAAAACCCTTTGCAACAAGTCTAGCCTTATAGGTTTCCACCTGTCCATCTACACCAATCTTTTTCTTGAAGATCCATTTGCATCCTATGGGTTTTACCCCATCTGGAGCAAAGTCCAAAGTCCATACTTTGTTGGTTTACATGGACTCCATTTCGGTCCGCATTGCATCTAGCCATCGTACCGAGTCGCCGCTCTGGATGGCCTGCTGGAAGTCAGTAGGTTCATCATCATCTATGATGCAATCCTCTCTATCCCCATCTATGAGAAAACCGTAGTATCTCTCAGGCGGATGAGACGGCCTACTACTCCTGCGGAGGGGTGCGGGAATGTCCTGTACTTCTTGAACCTCCGGTTCTACCAAACTTTCAGTAGCAGTTTGTGGTTCTGGAATTTCTTCCAGTTCTATTTCGCTCCCACTTATTTCCTTTTCTAAAAACTGATGTTCTAGAAAATGGGCATTACGAGAAACAAAGACCTTTTGTTCCTCTGCGTAATAGAAATAATATCCCTTGGAGTTCTTTGGATATCCCAAAAACATACATTTTACTGATCGTGCCTCGAGCTTGTCCACATGCTGCTTTTTAACAAAAGCTGGACATCCCCAAATCTTCATATGCTGAAGATGGGGTTTCTTCCCAGTCCACATCTGATATGGAGTGGTAGGCACAGTCTTGGTAGGAGCCCTGTTCAGAAGATATGCTGCTGATTCTAGCGCATAACCCCAGAAAGATCGTGGTAACTCAGCATTACTCATCATGGATCGTACCATATCCAATAGGGTTCGATTCCGTCTCTCCGATACACCGTTATGCTGTGGAGTGTATGGAGGAGTAAGCTGAGAGAGAATTCCTTTCTCTTTTAGGTAACCTAGGAACTCGGCACTCAAGTATTCACCACCTCGATCAGATCTAAGTGTCTTTATACTTTTGCCGGTTTGGTTTTCTACTTCATTCTTATACTCTTGGAATTTCTCAAAAGCCTCGGATTTATGTTTCATCAGATAAATGAATCCGTATCTTGAGTAATCATCCGTGAAAGTAATAAAATAGGAAAAACCACCTCTTGCATGTGTAGACATTGGACCACATACATCACTGTGTATGAGTCCTAAGAGCTCGCTCGCTCTTACTCCTTGTCCAGTGAATGGAGTCTTTGTTATCTTTCCTTTGAGACAAGATTGACAAGTGTCATAAGTTTGATATTCGAACGAGTCCAAATATCCTTCTCTATGCAACTTAGTCAACCTTCTCTCATTGATGTGACCCAGTCTACAATGCCATAAGAAAGCTTTATTTAAATCTGGAGACTTTCTTTTTAGTTTGTTCTGGACATTGAAAATTTGGAGTTGGTTTAAAACATATATACCGTTATTTAGTGTACCGGACCCAATCAAACCATGATTAAGGTGGATGTTGACAACATCTCTTACAAACGTGAAATCATAACCTTTATTTGATAACAAGGAAACTGATATGATATTACACGTTAAGCTTGGCACAAAAAAACAGTTATGTAAAACCAAAATGTGTCCACTCGTCAATCCTAGGTGATAATCCCCGACGGACGCAGCTCCCACGCTACCACCGTTAGCAACCTTTAGGGTCATATCACCTTCCTTCAGCACTCTACGGTTTCTCAGTGCCTGCAATGAATTGCAAATATGAGATCCTGATCCGGTATCCAATACCCAGGAAGTAGAGTTGATCGACAGACAATTCTCAATTACAAACACACCTGAAGTCGAAGCCACAGCTTGCTTCGGTTCCTGGTTCTTGGCGTTCCACGCCTTGCAATCCTTCTTCCAGTGCCCTTTCCTGTGACAATGGAAGCACTCATCCTGGCCAACTACCGGTACCGCAAACTTTTTCTTTCCCTTCCCTCCCACCTTACTTACACCTCCTCTAGGTCTGGGTGCGGCCTTCTTCTTCCTTCCTTTGGCCCTAGCCTTGGACCCGGAAGAAGATGCACCGCCAACAAACATAGCGGGTGTTTTCCTTGCCTTCTGCAAGGTGCCCTCTGCACTCCTTAACATGTTCAGGAGTTCCGGAAGTTCAACTTCTTTTCTTTGAATGTTGAAGTTCAGGATAAACTGGGCGTAGGTGGAAGGAAGGGACTGGAGAATAAGGTCTGTATAGAGCTCATTATCCAAAGTCGTCCCAAGGTCTGCGAGCTCTTCTATATAGCCGATCATCTTTAGGACATGTTCTCCAACCGATGACCCGACAGCCAACCTCGCTCGAAACAAGTTCTTAGAGGTCTCGTATCTTGCTATACGAGATTGCTCTCCATAAAGTTCCTTTGTATGGAGAAATATGGCATCAAGTTCCATATCCTCGTGCCTCCTCTGATGTTCATTGTTCATCGAGGCAAGCACGATGCACTTGGCTTTCGCGCAATCGAAATCCCAGGTTTTGTGGATTTCCTTATTCGCATTACTGGATTTGGGACCAGGGACAGCAGGTGCCGTAGCGGTAAGGACGTACCCTAATTTGTTATAGGTCAAAGCCATTTTGACATTCCGCAGCCAATTTTTATAGTTTGGCCCTGTCAGTATATTTTTCTCTAAAAGTAACTTAAGTCCAGTCATTTTCAGGGTCGCTGCAATTAGGAGAGAGAGAAGAAAACTCTTTAGCATGATGCTCTTGCAAGTTTAGAGTGGTTTTTAGTTTATCTAAACTGGATGGCTCCCACTGTTTCTCGAATCCTTCCTCAAACCATAAAAGAAAAATTAGCCAGGACTATTCTCACTGTACAATACTTGCTTAACCGTTCAGCCAGGCTGGTGTCGGTACTTCGAGGGAGGTTTTCCAACGCTTTCGCGAAGTTCCTTAATTAAATAACCTCTTTTCTCTGGGGGCGTAACCCCGCTGACACCTTTCTGGACACCTACTAGGTTTATAGCATTAATCGTTAAGTGATGAATATCCTGATAAGTAGCATATACTCACAGTAGGATCGGGATCCAAATATCATCGTATGATAATGTTGAAGGAATGCTACCAACATTCATCAAACTCCAAATGGTATGCATCTCTTTGCAAATTTCAGTTTCTTTAGAAATTCCCGATATAAGTTTTTGCCCCATGCTCTTATGACCTTGGCTTTGGTCAAAATGTCATAAGTCACAAGTCAAGTTCTACCCATCATTATCTTATCAATTTGAACCCATCCGTATATACCCCTGACTTTGGTCAAATGGTAATACGACTGTCCCAAACCAACTCATCTATCTTATGCAACAAATGAAAACCCAGCAGCTACCAAACACTATGCCTTGACTTTGGCCAAAATGCATAGCTTGAATACTACTGAATACCCAAATGAAATGACGGAGGGCTACGAATGGTTTTGGCGAAACCGTAAACGTAGTGAACTTGATATAACCGAAGGAACCTGATAGCTTTTAAAAGGAGTGGTTAAGGCTCCGCATTTAAAAATATCTGTTTTAAAATTAACCGAGTGGTTTCTTTTAAATTGTTCCAACGATTAAAACTTTGGTTTATTTTCTTTGCATTATAGATAATGCGTCCCATCATTAACCTATCATTGCAGAAAACAATGAAAATACAACGTCCTCTTATGCCATCCGCATTCGCCCCGGGGTCCCGTCATTACCCGTTAGGTTACTTAACTAACGACAGAGCGGGGGCTGGGCTAGCGCGGGTGTAAAACATAAGTGACGTCTAAATAGCTATCATATATATAGATATTTTACATTCGTCTGACGCAATGATATTCATTCCAGATCACAGATGAACTTAATTGGATTTGCAAGCAATCCGTGTTTGTTTTGAGCCTGCAACAAAAGACGGATTACACAGTTGTGATGAATAGCCATTACCCCACCCAAGACCCCTGCGGGTGCGGCAAACTACCCGCCCGGCAGTTTGTGCACCCCTTCTTGGGTCTGTCCTAGGAGCAAAAACAGTAAAATGAAATAATACAACGGTGGCTACAACCGCAACCTGGATGTGCCCCGCAAAATAATATTACAACAAATTAAATTTACATCAAATGAATTAAATAATAACCCATCACATAACCCCGGCTATACATCACAACAGTCCAACACAGTTCATATGCACAAACAGATAAAATCCATTACAGAAATGTGCAACCCCCTGCCAACCGACATACTAGCAGTTAGGGGAGGTTTACGAACACATTATACAAACACAGATATAATCCAACAAGCAAATACTGTATAATTTCGATCGATTAAACACTTTTAATTTTGCTCCAATACTTCTCTGTAAAATTTGAACCTGAGCAAAAATTAAAAATTTCCAGAAAATACCAAATATTCCAGAGAAGCAACACAGGAAAATTGGGTTCCTGAATCGCCAACTCGGCGGCGGAAGCGCGGCGGATCGGTGGGATCCGCCGCGGTTCCGCGGCGATTTAGGCGATTTAGGGGCCCAATTTTCTTGGGTGTTCTTCTACTGTCTTTTTATGCTTTCTGAACATCCCTGAAAAATTTTTGGACTTCATTTAAAAATCGACAGAAACTGATGATTTCGGGCTTTTCCGGTTTCGTTTTTTCCGTTCGAAATTCATACAAATTTGCAAGTAAGTTAATTATTGTTTAGCGAGGCTCTGATACCACTGTAAGTCGATGTACAATACCCCACGACTTGCGGGGAGGCGGAAATTTAAAAAACGATCTTGTTCTTTACTTAAACATCGACTAACCGCATGAATCGAAGCTAAACGATAACTAACATGAAACATAGAAGTTCTATACTACTATGTTTAGGGATTATACCTAACGAATCGTGTCCTTCGTCTTTGCGAACTCCACCTCCTCCTCGGCCTTCTCGAAGTAGTAAACGATCCACCTGAGAGCTTTACTCCAAGCTTAGCCACTAAACTTGAGGCAACTAACCTTCTTTAAGTGCTAATCAAAGAAGCTAGGTGATATAGAGTAAGGTTTATGGTTTAGTTAGTCTAACTAATCTTTGTACTCAACACATGAGAGGGGAGGATTAGGGTTTGAAGAGGGAGAGCTTGAGGAGAGAGAAGATGATAATGATAATGAAATGAGAATAGTGAGTTATGATAATATATATCAAGCATTTCTTTTTATCAAGAAAAGAAAATATATCAATTTAACAACCATGCTTGATAATATCTAGTGATGATTCATCTCCATGGATAATGACATGTATGAATCATCCATATGACTCACTAATCACATTCATTGTATATGCCACCTAAACCTCCTTAGTCACCACCTTCTAGAAGCTTCTCGCGCAATTACGAGAACGCCCCTCCTTTCCGCAAAAATACGGAAAAACTTTAGACTGTATAAATCCAATAACCGGATACCAGTAACTGGCTTAAACCAAAGCCGATTGGTAAAAGCTGTCCGAAAGTCGTACGTGCGTAAACACACGTATGCGTCCGAACCCTTGTTGTAAAACCATACGACCTCTATATCGTTTCGCCCGGAGTAGGGAAACTCTCTGTGTGGGACTCTAGAGACTCGACTACTACGCTGGCAGTGGGTTTAACCAAAGACCGTAAGCGACACTAGCTGTACGTAACGGTCCCCAGGTAGATGTCGATAAGAAGGCCGATGAGGAAACCCATCTGAACTCCTACTGAGTCTGATGTGACAATCTCCATACAGTCCGGTCTGTTCGTCCAAGACTATCGCATATCGGGCCTAGGGAGGCGGCAAGCGTCAGTCCCTAATAGCGGTATAAGTCGTGTCGGAGGGAAGCCCATTACACCCTGAGAAACTACTGGAACCTACCAGCAAATCTCGCTTGCCCTGGCCAGGGACTTTGCGTAATGGCTCTCTGACACAGCGCGATATCAACCCCCAATACCGGGAGAGACGAATCTTGTCTAACCGCTACTGCCTCCAAGTGCTCGGGACTGCACCCAACTGCTACCTGTTTGCACGACTCCTTTGAGCCGTGGTAGGGTAGCAATCTAAGAACAGTGGGACACACTCAAGGAGAAGTAGCAGTGTCAAGTCTGCGGACTATGTTGTACTCATGTCACCTGGGAACTGTTCACTGACGACTGGTATAAAACAAACCAACAATTCCTTGTGAGTCCTGTCCGGTGTACCCGTAACCCAACGAGCACCTGTATACTATCTTCAGTACGACGTACTGACTGCTGTGGGACAGACCATTTCCCCAATTGGGATGAGAAGCGTACACACCAGTCTACTCCGGAGTATCGATGCTCTGTCTCGATAATCCAACGACTAGGGACCTGAATAAGGATGTGCTTGTAGACTACCCAGCCCCCACTAGTGTGACTGCCATCACAACGCTGGTAGTCAAGCAAGATCCTAAGAGCTCTATCAATACGTATACTCATATATTAAGATAGAAAAACCAAGTAGCATACTACCATATTTAGCAAGACTGTTATATACATGTGAATATCCCAAGCTTCCATTAAGTAATATACAAACTAGTATGATACAATAATGGCCCCTAGGGCTTCATCACGACCGTGGAATCCTTGTTTTATACAGGCTTAATTTAAAACACGGAAATTCTAGTATATCCAATATTTCATATGTTTTATTCTGCTACGATATTTTGTGATGTGATCATTGATTATATTCTGAGACGAATGCTTATATTATATATATATATATATATTGTTGCTTTCGTTTCATATCTGATGCTTGGGAAGCATAATAAATAGGACTTCATTAATGAGATTAATGAAATAAAAGAAACCTAAAGATGTTGTAGAAACTTGTCTCGAAAATTGGTAGCTCTAGTTCTTGCTTTGAATAGCGGTATTCCTTGCAGAATATCCAGTACCTTATTCGATAAGGAAAGAGCCAAGATCTCTTCACCGGGAGTGACCTCTTTAGCAATAACTGGCAGATGCTACAAAACCTCGGTTTGTCTTTTGATTGCTTTTATAGTTTTTGCTTTGCATAGTGGTACTTGTGAAATATCCTGCACCTTATTCGATAAGGAAAGAGCCGAGATCCCTTCACCGGGAGTGACCTCTTTAGCAAAACTAGTAAAAGCCTAAAAAACACTCCTTTACAAAATCACTCGATTCTACGATGATATCAAGTTCATTACGCAAAGGGTTTTCTTAAAACCTATCGTAGCCCTCCGTCATTTCAGATAAGTAATAGTTAGTATTCGTGTTGCATTTGTTGACCTTGTCAAGGCGTAGTGTGCGGTAGCTGATTAGTGCTTATCGGCATAAGCATATGATGCGATTGGATTAGGGTAGTCATATGAATTTGTTGACCTTTTTAAGGGTCGTGCGGGTGAGTTTAATTCAATCAGGAAATGACGGGTTGAACTTGGCTAGTGCTTATGATTTGTTGACCTTGTTAAGGTCATAAGTTGCTAGGGGCAAAACATTATCGGGAATTTCAAGTGTTGAAATTTGCTATGAGATTGCATACCTCCTATGAGATAGTTGGATCCCGATACCCACTTCGAGTAAGAGTTATTCCTGGGAGAGTTTTACACATTTCAATTAGCCGATCAAGTAGGTGTCTAGAAAGGTGTCAATAGGGTTATGCCTCTGGGAAAACGAGGTTTATTTTAATTAGGTCCATGCGAAAGCATGGGGAACCTCCCTCAAAGTATCGGCACTGGCCTGGCCGAAAGATTGGCGAACTTGTATGCTGTAATTAATCCCAGCTAGTCTTTCCTTTTAGGGTTTAAAGGAAGATTTGACTAAAATAGTAGGAGCCATCCTGATTAGATAAATTAATAACCAATCTAATCTTACAAGAGCACACGCTGAGTGTTTTCTTCTCTCTCTCCATGTAGCGACCATGTCACGCCTTAATCAAGATAATAATATGGATGTATTGACCGAACCTGCTTGTTATACTAAGCTAAGGAACGTTGGTCCCGCTCTAACTTATAATTTTTATAAGACCGAGCAGGAAATAGGGGATTACCAGGATTCCCGTGTCACCCAAACGAAGAAAGTGCATGTTGATATATCTTCTTCGGGTATGTTCATTACCGAGAACTGTTTCTCAGTATCTTTTACGTCCTGGGTATGAAATACCGGATCAGGATCCCATATATGTAATCTGTTACATGTGCTACAGATAGGTGGAGAACTGGGAACGGGTGATAAGTTTCAAGAGTTGGAAACGGTGCAAGTGTTGTAGCCAAGTATGTTGGCAGTTATCACCCTGTATTACAAAATACATTGATTCTGAATGAATGTTATTAGATACCGAACCTGATATACAATATCATAACAGTCTCTTTATTTAGTAAAGAAGGATATAATTTTGTATTGTCGGATAATGTTTTGAACATTTCCTATATTAAGAGTTGATCGGTTCAGGCACGTTATCTAAAAAGCATATACGTTCTAAATCAAACCACAGTTCTTAACGTACAGAACACACACAAGAGGAACAGTTCAGAAATGAATGAATCCTTCTTGAGGCATTGTAGACTAGGTCATATCAATGTGACCCGACTAGATAAGTTACATAAAGATGTATATTTAAATCAGTTTGAATTTACATCTTGTGAAACTTGCCAGTCATGTCACAAAGATAAGATGACCATAGCTCCGTTTATTGGAAACATAGAAAGAGTTAATGAACTCTTGGGATTGATACATGATGATGTATGTAGGTCCCCTGCCTACACATGTCAGGACCGGTTCTTTGTACTTCATTACATTCACTGATGATCTCTCAAGATTCGGACATATGTTCCTATTGAAACACAAGTCTGAACCTTTTGAGATATTCAAAGAATATAAGTTAGAAGTAGAGAACCAATATGGGTATAAGTATTATGTCCTTTCATGTGATCAGGGAGGAGAATACTTGAGCACGGAGATCTTGGACTATTCTAAAGGAGAATGAGATTCTCTCTCAACATTACTCCTCCGTATACACCATAGTCGGTATATCGGGGCGGAGCAATCGCACCCTATGTGATATGGTGTGCTCTATGATGAGTACTACTGAGTTGCCTATTTCCTTTTAGGGTTATGCACTTGTGAAGCTGCATACCTATTTAATAGGGTTCCAATCAAATCAGGTGCCTCCCACTCCATATGTGATATGAAATGGGAAGAGCCTGCCAGTCATGTCACAAAGATAAGATGACCATAGCTCCGTTTATTGGAAACATAGAAAGAGTTAATGAACTCTTGGGATTGATACATGATGATGTATGTAGGTCCCCTGCCTACACATGCCAGGACCGGTTCTTTGTACTTCATTACATTCACTGATGATCTCTCAAGATTCGGACATATGTTCCTATTGAAACACAAGTCTGAACCTTTTGAGATATTCAAAGAATATAAGTTAGAAGTAGAGAACCAATATGGGTATAAGTATTATGTCCTTTCATGTGATCAGGAAGGAGAATACTTGAGCACGGAGATCTTGGACTATTCTAAAGGAGAATGAGATTCTCTCTCAACATTACTCCTCCGTATACACCATAGTCGGTATATCGGGGCGGAGCAATCGCACCCTATGTGATATGGTGTGCTCTATGATGAGTACTACTGAGTTGCCTATTTCCTTTTAGGGTTATGCACTTATGAAGCTGCATACCTATTTAATAGGGTTCCAATCAAATCAGGTGCCTCCCACTCCATATGTGATATGAAATGGGAAGAGCCTATCTCTTAAGTATGGTAAGATTTGAATTGTCCGGCCTATATTTAAAAGAAAAATACGGACAAGCTCGAGGCAAGGTCGGTTCTGTGGAAGTTTGTTGGATATCCCAAGCATTCGCAAGGGAATATCTTCTACCATACTGAGGAGCAAAAGGTGTTTTGTTTCTCAGCATGCCACCTTTTGGAAAGGGAATTTCTTGTGAAGAAATTAGTGGTCACGAGGTAGAACTGGAAGGAGTTCCAGCTATAGAAACTACAGCTGATGATTTGGTAGAACCGGAGGATTCAATAGTTCCCAACGAACCTCAGCCTCTCCGCCGATCTTGTAGGGTTCCTCATCCACCTGAGAGATACTTCGGTTTTCTCTATGACAGTGGGAGTGAGGATTGCATCATTAGATGATGACCCAACTAGTTTCGAGCAGGCTATCAAGAGTGGGGACTCTGTGAGAATGGTTGGATGCTAAGCGATCTGAGATGGAATCCATATACACCAACAAAGTATGGACTTTGGTTGCTTTATTTGAAGGGTTAAATCCCCATCAGGAGAAAGTATATCTTGAGAAGATTACTTGGTGTACATGGAAAAGTTGAGACTTTCAAAGCTAAGAACAGTTGTAAAAGGTTTTCTTCATTGACTAGGTGTGGATAATGATGAAACCTTTTCTAATGCCTATGCTTAAGTCTATCCGGATTGTACTTGCTATTACTACATACCATGAATACGATATCTGGCAGTTGGGTGTCATGATTGCTTTTCTAAATAGTGATTTAGAAGAGAGCGTCTATAAGTACACAGCTAGAGGGCTTCGTAGACAGTGGGAGCAGCGGAAACGTATGCAAGTTTCTTTATGGGATTAAACAGGCATCGCGGAGTTGGAACATCTGTTTTGATGTGGTAGTCAAAGCATTTGACTTCATCAAAATGGTAGATGAACCTTGTATATACAAAAAGGTAGTAGGGAGTATGGTGGTGATCCTCGTATAGTACGTGGATGACATACTCTTGATAGAAAAGGGGTTTCCTATGCTACACTCGGTCAATCTCCTCTTATCACAAGTATTCTCCATATGGGATCAAGGTGATACCTCCTTAATCATAGGTTTTGGATCTATGAGATAGATCTAAGTGGATATTAGGATTCTCACTAGGTGTAGTGAGATGGTATCAATCGATCCTGGGGAGAATCACTGGATAGCTTTCAGGGTGGTAAGGTCGACTGAATGTCAGTCACAGGCATTGGCTTTACCCTCAGTGGAGGGACGGTATGTTGGAAGAGTTCCAAGCTAGATACCATGACAAACTAGACGATAAAGGATGGATACATTGCTACCAAGGATGCTACCAAAGGGGTAGTCTAGATGTACACTAGTTCATGAGATGAACTTCGTTCCTACCATTATGTGACAATGGAGTTGTGGCTTAGGCCTAGGAACCCCCGTCCAATCAGAGATCCAGACATATTCTTAGGCAGTATCACCTGATCATGGAGATGGTTGATCTCCAGGGAGATCGAGGTTAGGAAAGTAGACACAGAGGACAACACAGCGGATACACTCACAAAGGCCTATTCCCAGGAGAGACTTTTATGGGATGGTTGAGTATGTGATACTTCAACAGCTGTTGATTGTTGGGTATGAGATACTACAACAGATGGCCCTAGTGCAAGTGGGAGATTGTTAGTAATATGTATGCCCTAGAGGCCATTACTGTACATACGATGTATATTGTAGTGGATGCTTAGACATATATAGGGAGGACTTTCTTGCTCGACATGATAGTATACTATCTGGTTGCTCTTTATCTTAACATGTACACTGATTGTCTCTATGTTACATGTTGGTAAAGTCCTTAGGATGAGTACTTGACTACCAGAATTATGATGCAGATCATACTAGTGGGGACAGTGTAGTCGTTAAGTACATCCTTCAAATGTTCGTAGTCGTGGGAGTATCGAGACAGGGCATCGATATACCAGAGTAGACTAGTGTATAGCTTCTCGACCCATGTAGATGGGCGATGGATGATCCCATATCCATTGGTGTTTGACATCAGAGACAGTATACGGGTGCTCAGTGAAGACTGGGTACACTGAACGGACTCGCCAAGAACTCCCAGATGGTATTAACCTAACGTCAGATTGCAGTTCTCTGGTGACACCGGTACAGGTTAGTCTGTAGACCCGAGATCGCCATAGAGTCTTCTGTGATTCCCACTGTGCTTTGATTTCCACCTTACTACATTCAAGAGAACGTGCAAAACGGTGGCTTTTGGGTACATTCCCGAGTCACATGGAGGCAATGAGCGATAGGAGGGGCTTTGTCTCTCCCGGTATTGGGAATTGATGTTGTGCTGTGCTCGATTGGCTATAACAGGAAGTCCTTGGCCAAGGCTTCTTCAGAGATATACTGGTAAGTGTTATCAGTAGTCTCTCGACCCGTTATAAGCCTCATATCGACACGACTTATCGAGTTACTGGGGTCTGACGTTTACCACCCCTAGACGAGATATGCGACATATCAGACAAAGAGACCGGACTGTACGGTAGTGTTACTGATTGGATTCGCAGGAGTACGAGCAGGCTTGCTTGTTGATCTTCTGATCACTCAATACCAGGGTGGCCGTTACGTTTAGCAGACCGCTTGCAGCTTGTGGGTGTTTGATATGATCATCACCTACTGCCGGCGTATTGACGAGTCTTTAGAGTCCTACATAGGGGTTTCCTGGCTCAACCGAAATGGAGTAGGGGCACATATGTGATATGTACGGGACCGAGATTAATACGATATGTGATACCGTATTCTATTCTCTCGATATGTGACATCAGTCGGTTATATTTGATATAGCCGGTTTATCGGATCAAGAGTTGATTCCATAAGTTGTTACACATGATATTAGTCGGTTATATATGATATAACCGGATTATTAAATCAAGAGTTAATTTAAAAATTTAATGTATAATTATATATTTGATATATTATATTACATTAACTAATATTAAGCTCACTTATGATTTCTTTTTCTCACTTTGTGCACATTGTATATATGTGGTATGTATATTTGTGTACATGTTTGTATTATGCTAGGCTACAAATGCAACTAGGGTTTATAGAGATTAAACCATGCTAGGGTTAAAATTAGGGTTTTTATTTTATCTTTAAGTAATTCAAAAATTGTGGAATTAGTCATGGTTGATATTTATTGAAAGCTTGTAAAAGCTTGTAAGCATCTTTGACTTTGTCCACTCCTTTTGTCTAGTTTAAGATATTATTTGACCTAACCTTTAACCCTAGCTCATGGTTAACTCTCTACAAGGGTTAAGCATGACATGCTTAACCCTTGGTTGCATTTCTAACCACATTATGAATTCAGTCATCACTTGATCACTTGCTTCTTCTTCTTCTTCCTCAAACCTCTCTAGCTTTAATGGAGTTGATGAAAACGAGTGAGAAAATCATTTCTAAAGTGAGAAAACTTCCTACTTTATCATCCTCTATTACTTGCTATTTAGTATAGGGTGTTTAATTAGTGAAGAGATAGCTTGGTTTAGTGTCTTCTCGACGTAGATCATTTCCGGCCTCGAAAACATCGAAGCAAGCATGTTCGTTTCTTCATGAGAGCCTCTCTAGAGTCCGGAGTTCACGATCGCAGCGAAGGGACTACTACACAGAGCTATTGAAGTGAAGGACCGGCCTACAATGGTTGTATTCCTTGCTCTCTTTCACTTGCAAAGTGTTTGCACTTACATTCCGTCGATTTCTAGTTAACGATTCTAAGTTAGAGTTAGCTAAAACGATAAATTTTTGAATTTGGCATGGAAGATGCCTCCCAAAACCTTGTTGCCGTCTTAGGTAACCCTGCAGGTGTTTGGCCGAGGGTTGGAAATAAGCGTATTTAGAGGACGGACAAGGGGCACTAGGAATGGATTTAGCGTTGGAAAGCTCACTTAAACTCGCAAATCCCATTCCCATGTCTTCCTAATCCCCGCTACTTTCGATTATCCCAACATCGTTTTAAGAATGGCAAAAGATAAGCACAAGACTAATCCTAACTTTACCAACCAACCTTAACCTTAACAAGCTTACTTGAACATAAATACGATCACTTAGAATAGATTTGAACATAATACATATACATTCTTTATTAACTCGTCTAAAACTCGAACGGACATACAACCATGTCCCTGTGGATCGACCCATGCTCAATCGGTTAGCTGCATAGCGACACTGTCCTTGATCACAGTTAACTTTAGAATTTTGAATACACGACACGCCGAAAGCGTGCGATCAAATGGAGCCGTTGCCGGGGAGACGGTAACCTATTTTCATTCTTGTTATTCAGGTTAATATTCTTTTTTGTATATATACAAAAATTATAAATATAAATATAAAATAAAAATCATTTTGTTATTTTTGATATTTTTTGTGTGCAAGTGTGCAGGCGATCTGGAGCAAGTACAGTAATATAATCAAGAGATAGAGGTTTTTATTCTGTCGTACAGAGAAAGAGAAGTGCAGGGACCAAAGTTTCTGGCGCCAATACAACATTTTGACCGCGGAACCGCGGTCAAAGCTTGGATTGTGTGGCGGTTCCGCGGTTCTATTGTGGGTGCTTGGCCCCAATTTTTTTCCACCCCTTCTTTTCCCTCTATTCTTCTCTGTAAATTCCACTAAACTGTATTTTCTGCAGGTTTCTTTGCACACATTGCGCCGCCGCCAAATAAAATTTTTGTTGTTTTAGATTTTGTTTGTTTACCGCTTTGCATATAATAATACGGACATTAAGGGGCTATAACACCAATGAAGATTGGGTGGGGATTTCATCACCCTTCCTATGACCCCACAAATCACTAATTGCATTCGCATTACCTGGAGTTAATAAAAAATATCTAGACCAAACTTATAAGGACTTGTCGCGCTCATTTAGGACAAGTGAAGCTTGCGGGGAATCAGTCGTTTATCTAAACTTGACTTTGTGGTGCCTAGGCTAGATAAGTGAGGAGGTAATTTTAAAAGGCCCATCTCACGGTGATTCGTGAGCGGAACCTCCTTACATCACTTGTGCTTACCTGGCCACAATTGACAGTGAAGAGGCGATTCGAGGGTTATCTTGCAACTTTTCGCTTGGAAGTCTAGGAGCAGTCTAGTTGGACTTTGAAGACCCTAGCTCTAGATGTGTTTGTACATATTGTGATTGTGATTGTGATTGTAAAAAGTTAGTCCCTTAATTCCGTATTCTTTCAAACAAACAATTTCAAAACTCCAAAAACAAACATTTTTTAATAATATATATATATATAAACAATTCCTTCCCTCCCTACCTTTTCACTCTTCATATCATGGGTACCCCACCTCGCAAAACTCTTGCCGAAGTTTCGTACCCACAACCAGAATTACTTCTTACAGTTCTTGCTTTGGCCGAACTTCGAACGATCCCTCCATGCCTAAACTTTCTTTGAAAGATCGGATAGACGCGTCTAGGATGAACAACTGGACTCCACAATCCACTGTGCATCAACCATTTCAACCTTCACCACCTTCTTACGTTGATACCCCTTTTGAGAGTCCAGATGTAACTTCCAAACCCATGTCCCTCGCTGACCGAATTGAACAATCTCGTAGCCGATCTTTCACTCCTTTCACCACTGCAACTTCTTTTGATCAACAATACCATTCACCTTCTCATCCAAACGTTGATCATCATCAGGTCCAACCATTCAATTCCTATAATTCCTACCAAACTTTTGCACCTTCCCTAGATATTGCTTCTACACAGCCTTTTGGGGGTTTCCAGTATCCAAACAACTTCGAATCTTTTACCGAAACACCTTCACAACCTATGTCTAGTCTGGAACAGTCGTTGGAAGAATTTAAGGTAGCGTCATTCCAATAGATGATGGATTTGAATGCGTCCATGGCTGTCCTCATACAACCTAGTGACCCGGTAGCTAGTTTCCCCAATTTTCCAATGTATGATGAGGAGGTTAGACAGGTTGAGAATTTGAGTGGAGAGAGTGAGCTGTATACCCTTCCAAATAAAACCTACCCATTTCAACTTGAATCCCATAACTCCGGTTTTGAATTTCTATCAAGTGTCCTAAATGATTTACCAATTGAAGATAGAATGTTTAATGAGTTGTGCGACTTTGTAGTGTTTGATTTACCTGATTGTGAAGGGTCCCTTTCGAGTGAAACCACACCCAGCCCTTTTGATCTCTACACCTCCATCTTAGAACCATAATTGATTAAACTCCATGATTTTGATGAGGTGTCTGAGAATATTTATTTTCACTTGATTGAGGATATCGACGCTGGGAATATTTCGGATAATGAACCCACAACTTTGGATGAGTTTGTCTCTTAAATTCATAATTTACTTTCACTTCCGTGTGGACATCATCCCGAGTCATTAACTGTCTTTCCCGAACTTCATATGCGTCTAGATATTGAAGATAAATGAATGGATGAGCTTAACTTTGAGGAAAATTTTGAGGATGAACAAGTTATAATTGATGAGTCGGATTTTCCAATTCATCCTATCCATTCCATTGACTGTGTACAACCTCTAGAACCTTTAACCGATACCCCTCCTCGATCACTTCCCTCTATCCTTTCCATCGTTTCATCCTTACAAGACACTATATCACTTTCATTTCCAATGTCTGGTTTACCAAGTTCGGCGTACCCATGGTTTCTCACGAATCTTGAGGAATTTGACCTCATTTCTCGATGGGTTAATGAATTAGTACAATAATTTTTTACACATCGGTCATTACAAATTGTACTAATTTATTCACTCCATTTCCACCCTCAAATTCGTTTTCCACTTCTTTCACCCTTCCGTCATTCTTTTCCTCCACCGAGACCGCACGCCGCTCCTATCCCTACACGGTCTCGCGTCTTTCGCATTTGTTTTCTCTACACTCCATTCTTTCACCAACCCTACCATTATAGCGATAAAATTTTTGAATGGTTGGTGCTAACTTTTGGCCTTTGTAAGGCCTTATATAGCTTGATACTGTTTTCTCCCCCCTAACTCCTGAACTTCACCGCTTAAACAGTGGAAACACTGTTTCACTTAAGTTGAGGGGGCCTTTTTGTGTATATATTTTTGTTTTGCTTTTTTCTTTGTATATATTTCTTTTAGCAAGCGCTGACAATTTTGACCCTTTTGGTGTAGCCTGACAGAGAGGGCACTGTCAAGTTTAAGTTTGGGGGTGTGCTCGGTAAGCTTTCTTCCTTCGCATTCATTTGTATATTCTACATTTGCATATTTATTTTAAAAACCTATAAAAATCGAAAATTTTCACAAAAATATAAAAATTTTGTCGTCAAGTTTGGTAATAAGGTAACTTAGATTTTTATTCTGAAAGTTTAGTTGATACGTTAGAAATAACTAAATCCTATGCCTAGGAATTGAAACCATAAAAATAACCCTCATTCTGTTTAACTTTGGTAATTATACGTCCTTACAGTTTTTTTTGAGAAATAGGTAATCTTGAGTTCAGTTCTTGAGTTAAGTCAAAATGAAGGGAAAGTATTGAAGCTTTACTGAAAGATAAGTCTGAAAAATAGTTTCTATTTTTGAGTCCAAATTTAGAAAGTATATATCCTACAAACTGCACATACACTCACCTTGAAACTTGGGATAGCAGAGAATACCTAAAAAAACTCTTACCTGAAAACCTAGTATGAAAGAAAAAACGGTATTTAAAGCTAAACACCAAAAGAGCATCAATGAAAAATATATATGGTCTTGAAAAAGAAAAATAAAGAAAAGAAAAAATAAATAAATAAAGTCAAGACCTGAAAGCTACTATTTACGCTTTAGGCTCACACATTCAGTAATCGGCTGTTTGTGCCTCAAGAAGCATTAATAGTCGCATGAAAGGTGTGTGAGCAACACCGTCCATCATTAAATGAAAAGAAGTAGTATTAGGTATTAAGGCAAGGGAACTATAGCTTGAATTGAATTCTTAAGTGTAGGGGTGAAAAATTTACACAAGCGTGGGGGTATACAATCGATGTTTGGAGGAAAGATAGAAATAAAGAATAAGACTTATTTTTTCTGTAAGGATGATAAAAATCCTTGATTTAAGACTGCACTTTAGAAGGAAAACTCAGGAGATACCAACATTTTTCTAAGCTTTTTTGGAACGTATAGGATCTAAGGTTAAATAGATAGGAGGTATGAAATATAAGGGTTGAATATTTCTAACTTAGGATAATAGAATTTCTGACCTAGATACTAAACTGTAGGAGTAGAATCAACGTTAACTTGTGAAACTAGCTTGACGGGATTTTATGGGTGTAATCTGCTGAAAACCTCCAGGAGACAACACTCCTCCTACTAGGGACACCTAGAGGTTTAATGGCTTGTTGCACGAGCTCAGTGCAATCGCGTTCCCTACGAAAGTGAGGTTAGGACTTTTTGTGAATAATTGGTTTTGCTCGGGATGAGCAAAAGTTAAGTTTGGGGGTATTTATTCATACCAGAATATTGCATTTAATACTGCCCATTCTTATGCTCGTTTGTTTATAGGCAGGTTCTTTTAATCCGTGTTTGCTATATATTTACGGGCTACAGGTTCCTAGTCCAAAATAACGAAAATGATACAAAATCTCCATAGTTACGCTAAAATGCAGAATATCTGTTACCAACAGATAAAGGCTGGGTTTTGGTCATCCGTATTCGTCCAGTGCCGCGTACCAGTTCCAGAGACAAGACAAATGACAGTGGTCATTCATGTATCGAACAAGCACAGAGCACGAGGGGGAAGCACAAGAATCAATGAGTGCGCAGGGCTCGAGGGAGATGAGGTCAAAAGTATTATTTTTGAGGCCATTTTGGACTGTTGCAGATCTGAAAATATTGTGGAAGCAATTTGCAATTTGGGACATGTAAAACAACAAAAGAGAGCAACACAAGAAACCCCATAAAAAACAACAATCCAACTCCTCCAAAGAGCCGTGGATCCGCGGCCAATATGGTAACTCGGCGGAGGATCCGCGGCCGAGTTGACTCAGTGTCAACTCGGGTTTTGGGGTTAGTTTGGTAACTTCATTTGGGCAAAGAATCTTGCACTAGAGTTTCAGCACTCGGCCTATAAATAGCCCAGTTTTGTGCCAAACCAAGAGTCTTCTTTTCATGCTTCTTTTTGTTAGGATTTAGTTTAGTTTTAGTTTGGCTTCTTCTTCTTCTTCATTCTTTCCTCCATGAAAATTATAGTGAGAGCTTTTTGAGTGGAAGATCAATGAAGATGAGGGTTTTTATTATCTTGTCTCTTTTATTTCTTGTCTTGTAATTTTATTATCTTGTATTGTAATTTTATTTATTGTTGTTAAGTGGTTGTTGTTATTTCTTTGCTTGTGTTATTTTCCTTCTCTTCTCTTTTCTGTATTATTTTCAAGCGATGATACTTGACGGAGTTTCTTGCTAAGGTGAGAACCCAAGAGTTAGCTTGCTTCACTTGTAAACCGTATTTTCGTTTTCTCTCTCTTCTTCCTTCTTGTTTTGTTTTCTTTTCTTTTATAATGTGTAGATAATTCCACACTTGTTAAGGCTAAAGAAAGTGATATGAGGGGCGGAAAAATCCCTTGTGCTTCTCTTCGCCAAACATCTTGAAACGAACCCCGACCAAACAAACACAACCCCTCCACTTAGGCGCGCTATATGTGACATATAGCCGGGACCTAAGTCGAGAAGTCCTTTAAGCGCACTACAACGTGACATGTAGTTGTAACTTAATTGGATACATGGTTGCGGGTGTTTGGCCGAGGGTTGGAAATAAGCGTATTTAGTGGATGGACAAAGGGCACTAGGAATTGATTTAGCGTTGGAAAGCTCGCTTAAACTCGTAAATCCCATTCATATGTCCTCTTAATCTCCGCTACTTTCGATTATCCCAATATCATTTTAAGAATGGCAAAAGATAAGCACAAGACTAATCCTAACTCTACTAACCAACCATAACTTTAACAAGCTTACTTGAACATAAATACGATCACTTAGGATAGATTTGAACATAACACATATACATTCTTTATTAACTCGTCTAAAACTCGAACGGACATATAACCATCTCCCTGCGGATCGACCCGTGCTCAACCGGCTAGCTGCATAGAGACACCGTCCTTGATCGCGGTAAACTTTAGAATTTTGAATACGTGACACGCTGAAAGCGTGCGATCAACTCCCAGCTGATCGTCGGCCAAGTAAATGGTGACTACCATACATGCAAGCCAGATCCGATAAAGCATGGCGAAAGAGTGCAGCAAATGCTGACACAAATCCCTTCCTTTGTCCTGGAGAGTATACCGCGTGCAGAAAATAGTAAGACGAATGCATTGACCAAATTGGTTAAGGAATTATCCGATGAAGACCTCAATGACGCGAGGATCATTGTACAAAGCCGCAGGATTCTCACGCCAACGTATATATCTTCAAAGGATTTAATAGAGCCATCCGAAGGAAAAGAAACGACCGAGCAAATAGCCCTTCAAATAGAGGACGAAGAAAAGGCCAAGGACTGGAGGAAAGTCTTCATAGACTACTTTAAGTCCCAACAAATGCCCGAAATGCGTCGTCTAGACATCAGCTCATGAAACAAGCTTTGTCTTTTGCCTTTGTCAATAATACTCTATATAAGAGATCGTTCGACTGTCGGTGGATAAGATGCCTGGGGCTGGAGGAAGCAAAGAAAGTCGTCAAAGAAATTCATGATGGACTCTGCGGTTCTCACCATGCTGGACCAAAGATGAAGCTAAAGATAAAAAGAATGGGTTACTATTGTTCTACAATGATTCAGGACTGCCTCGAATATGCGAAGCAGTGTCACTCGTGCCAAACTCACGGGGATTTCATCCATCAACATCCAAATCCGCTACACCCAACAGTGGCTAGCTGGCCGTTCGAGATGTGGGGAACATTTATAATTGGCCTTATCGAATCAGCGTCCTCCAAAGGACATCGATTTATATTGGCAACGACTGATTACTTCTCTAAGTGGGCAGAAGCAGTACCATTAAGGAAGGTGAAGACGGAAAAAATCCTCCATTTCTTCAGAACCCAAGTCATCTATCGGTTCGACATCCCGCGACGGATAATCTCGGATAATGGGCCAGCTTATAGAAGGCATAAAATAAGCTGCTTCGCACAGCAACATAAAATAGATTGGAGATACTCTTCATTTTATAATCCTTGGGCCAACGGTCTAGCTGAAGCTTTCAACAAGATCCTGATAAAGATTATAAAGAAAACAATGCCCAGAAACAAAAAAAAAGACTGGCACGAAAGGCTGCATGAAGCTCTCTGGGCGTACCGAACAATGTTCAAGATGGCCACGAATACAACACCATATGCATTAGTGTTTGGCAAGGAAGTAGTGCTCCCGTTGGAAATAAAACTCCCCTCTCTACAAGTAGCAGTTCGATACGAGCTAACAGATTAAGAAAATGCTCATTTTAGGCTTGAGGAGCTCGACGAAACTCGCCTTATAGCACAGCAAAATCTGGAAACTTATAAGGCAAGGATGACGCGTTCATACGAAAAACTGATCAGGCCGATGATCGCACGCTTTCGGTGTGTCACGTATTCAAAATTCTAAAGTTAACCACGATCAAGGACGGTGTTGCTATGCAGCTAGCCGGTTGAGCACGGGTCGATCTGCAGGGAGATGGTTGTATATCCGTTTGAGTTTTAGACGAGTTAATAAAGAATGTATATGTATTCTTTTCAAATCTATCCTAAGTGATCGTATTTGTGTTCAAGTAAACTTGTTAAGGTTAAGGTTGATTAGTAGAGGATTAGTCTTGTGCTTATCTTTTGCCATTCTTAAAACGATGTTGGGATAATCGAAAGTAGCGGAGATTAGGAGGACATAGGAATAGGATTTGCGAGTTTAAGCGAGCTTTCCAACTCTAAATCCATTCTTAGTGCCCCTTTTCCGTCCGCTAAATACGCTTATTTCCAACCCTCGGCCAAACACCTGCAACCATGTATCCAATTAAGTCACAACTACATGTCAGGTTGTAGTGCGCTTAAAGGACTTCTCGACTTAGGTCGCGGTTATTTGTCACGTATAGCGCGCCTAAGTGGAGGGGTTGTGTTTGTTTGGTCGGGGTTCGTTTCAAGATGTTTGGCGAAGAGAAGCACAGGGGATTTTTCCGTCCCTCATACCACCTTCCTTAGCCTTAACAAGTGTGGAATTATTCACACATTACAAAAGAAAACAAAACAAAACAAGAAGGAAGAAAAGAGAGAAAAGGAAAATACGGTTTACAATTAAAGCAAGCTAACTCTTGGGTCCTCACCTTAGCAAGGAACTCCGTCAAGTATCATCGCTTGAAAATAATACGGAAAAGAGAAGAGAAGGAAAATAACACAAGTAAAGAAATAGCAACAACTATTTAACAACAATAAATAAAATTACAATACAAGATAATAAAATTACAAGAAAAGAAATAAAAGAGACAAGATAATAAAAACCATCATCTTCATTGATCTTCCACTCAAAAAGCTCTTACTACAATTTTCATGGAGGAAAGAATAAAGAAGAAGAAGAAGCTAAACTAAAACTAAACTAAATCTTAACAAAAAGAAGCATGAAAAGAAGAACCTTGGCTTGGCACAAAACTGGGCTATTTATAGGCTGAGTGCTGAAACCCTAGAGCAAGATTCTCTGCCCAAATGAAGTTACCAAACTAACCCCAAAACCCGAGTTGACACTGAGTCAACTCGGCCGCAGATCCGCCGCCGAGTTGCCATATTGGCCGCGGATCCGCGGCTCTTTGGAGGAGTTGGATTGTTGTTTTTTGTGGGGTTTCTTGTGTTACTCTCTTCTGTTGTTCTACATGTCCCAAATTGAAAATTGCTTGCATAATATTTTCAGATCTGCAACAGTCCAAAATGGCCTCAAAAATAATACTTTTGACCTCATCTCCCTCAAGCTCCATGCACCCATTGATTCTTGTGCTGCCCCCCTCATGCTCTATGCTTGTCCAAGACACGAATGACCACTGTCATTTTTCTTGTCTCTGGAACTGGTATGCGGCACTGGACAGATACGGATGACCGAAAATCGGCTTTTATCTGTTGGCAACAGTTGTTCTGCATTTTAGCGTAACTGCGGAGATTTTGTATCATTTGCGTTATTTTGGACTAGGAACATGTAGCCTGTAAATATGTTGCAAACACGGATTAAAAGCACCTTCCTATAAACAAACGAGCATAAGAATGTGAGGTATTAAATGCAATATTCTGGTATGAAAATGAGTATCCATATATAAGGAGGTCTTTGATTCCCATGTCATAACGATCTCGAGACCTGCTATCAAAGCTTCATATTCAGTTTTGTTATTAGTCCTTGGCTCCATTAAAGAGAGGACATAACGTAATATCTTTCCTTGCAAAGTCACGAAAATAAGGTCCATCCCGTCTTTGTTTATAAAGGTGTTTTGCTTTCGCCTCTTCACGAAAGATACTCCATCGAAGTAGAGTTCCCATTGGGAATTGATTGATTGGTTTTGTATAAAGAAGAAGTTTTAGTAAAATAACCGCAATTAGCATGGCGTCGCGTGTAGCTAGCTATGGTGAATACGGGTCGTCCTCTGGGATTCGTGGAATTTTATAATTCTTGCTTTAGATGGGTCGAAAGAAATAGAAAAGAGAAAATCAAGAAAATCAAGAAGATATTTTCAAGATCTAATTGAAGAAAATCAAGAAAATAGTTTCAAGATTTAATTGAACTATCAAGAAAATTGTTTCAAGATCTAATTGAATTATCAAGAAAATTTATATGAAGAAGGCTTATAGCATTCTTTAGGATTTAGTAGCCATGGATGACTAATAAAGATCACTCCTCTTATCTATTGATAGATTTAAAACTAAATTGATGGCGATGAATGAGAATTAGTGTTCTTTGGAAGAAACTAGGGTTTCTCCTCTATTGACCCTTGTCCTTTCATTGATCTTCATTCATGTCTAGCCCTTAACAAAAACATCATCAATCTTATCTCAAATCGTGGTCAAGATTATCAAGAATTCGATATCGTGCTCGATAAGGATGTTGATGATTCTTTTGTAAAAGTTTATAAACTTTATAAGACTTAAAAAGAGTATAGAATTTTCTCATCCATTTATCTACCATAATCCTACGAATCCTATCAAGCGGAGAATTATTCCACATCATGAAAATAAAAGAAAGAATAGAGAAAGAATTCATAATTCGGAAATTAAAAGAAAGTGAAATGATAAAACTAGTGTTCTATCTTTATTACTCAACTTCACAATACAATTCTTCGAGTTTAGATTACAATAGGAAGAAGAATTTGCTCTCGATCACTGTCTCGAAAAAGTAGATATTCCGTCAATTACGTCGCTTGATCACCTCAAATCTTGGACCTGTCTTGGATCGCTTGTTCGTTGACGGTGATTGGCTTCGTGTAAAGGAGACTTGATTGATTGATCGATTGATGGATTTCTCGATGATTTCTTGATCTTGGATCTCAAGATCTTTGATTCTTAATCTTAGATCCTTTTTGAGATTGGTTTTTGATCATTGGAATTGATTTTTTTAGATATTTTGATGTTTTTGAGATGTAACGCTCGGTTCTTTTTATAGCCCCAAAACCAGTAACCGAAGCCCCCAACAAACAAAAGTTCTTGCACCGAAGATTCCATAGAATTCCCGAACCTTGACTCCTTGAATCGGCCGCGGATCCGCGGCGAATCAGCCTGACATGGCCTCGGTTCCGCGGTTGATTGGTTAGTTCTTGGCTTCAAACTTCTGTAGTCTTCTCCTGTTGGTATTTTGGTATTTATTTGATGTCTGGAACCTTATTATCTCTTCTGAGTATCTGCCAGTATTTGATTCTTCGACTTTCTTTACTTTATCGGCGGATTCTTGATTCCTGATATCTGACCTGAGCTAATCTTGCAGAATATCTCAATGAACAATGTTAGTTATATTTGAGATACAATTTGATATGATAAGCGTATCAAAATATTAAGCACATTTTCCTTCATAATGTTGATTATAATATAAAAACACATGGTAAATGGTATTTTGCAGATAAACTTCTGATATGTGTTATATTTATAATAAAAAACGTTTAGATGGTTAAGAAAAGTAAAGAAATTGTCATGTTAAAAGTGCAATATTTTGATTATAAGGGAGTTTTGCTTTTGCCTCTTCACGGAAGATGCTCCATCGAAGTAAAGTTTCCATTGGGAATCATTTTCTTCTTTCTCTTCTTCGATTGTGTCAAACGCATGTTCATCTAGCAACTCGCAATTTAAGGGGGATTCGGCTGGTATCGAATACTCCGTAAGAAAGATGGCAATGACCTGCCCTTTCACTGCTTTGAGGGGACAATAAATTATCAAGAACTCCATCAGGAGGAGGGCCCATTTGGCAAGCCTTCCTGTTAATATAGCACTTGACATTAGATATTTGAGAGGATCTACCTTCGATATGAGATGGACCTCATATGCCAAGGCATAATGTCTGAGCTTCGTTATTGCGAAGATCGATGCTATGCAATACTTTTCGATGGGGGAATAGTTGTTTTCTGCCCCTAAAAGAACCCGACTCAAATAGTACAGAACTCTCTCCTTTCCCTGACCGTTCTCTTGTGTCCACAATGCGTATAGAGAACCCTCAAGGGCTGTTGTATATAGGATAAGGGTTTTCCCTTAACCGGAACGGTCAATACCGACTGATTTTGCCGGTATTGTTTAATTTCGTCTAGTGCATTTTGGCACTTTTTATCCCAGATGAACGGAATCCCCTTCTTCATCAAATGACTGTAGGGACGACATTTTCTGGAGAGGTTGGCTAGGAACCGCCAGATATACGCGAGCTTTCCTTGAAGAGATCGCAACTGTTTGAGGGTTCTTGGATAGGGCATTTCCATAATCGCCTTGATCTTTTAGGGGTCGTTTTCGATACCTCGGTGACGTATGATGAATCCTCGGAATTTGCCTAAAGAAACTCCAAACGCACATTTTATAGGATTCATCTTCAGATTATACTTTCGAAGACGTTGGAACCCTATTTTTAGATGTTCCCAATACCCCTCGTGAGATTTACTCTTTACCATAAGGTCGTCGATGTAGCATTCGACAATCTCATGGATGAGATCGTAAAAAATCTTTGCCATGGCCCTCTGGTAGGTAGCGCCAGCATTCTTCAGATCGAAGGGCATCACTTTATAGTAGAATATGCCCAGCGGAGTCCGGAAGGTGGTATACTTTTGGTCTTCTGGATGCATTTTTATTTGGTTGTATCCTAAAGATCCATCCATGAAGGAGAAGACCTCATGGGTGGACATGTTATCGATCATAAGCTCGGTAACAGGCACTGGGAAGTCGTCCTTCGGGCAAGCCTTGTTGAGGTCCCGAAAGTCCATGCAGATGCGCACCGTCCCATATTTCTTCATCACTGGAACGATATTGGTGATCTAGTCAGGATATTGAACTTCTTGGATGAAGTCAGAGTCGATTAGTTTCTTAACTTCAGCGTTGATACTCATCTCAAGCTCGGGTCGCATCCTTCTTGGTGCCTGTTTGATTGGCTTTATACCTGGCGATATTGCTAGTTTATGTACTGCCACTTTTGGATCTAGACCCGGCATTTCGGAGTAGCTCCAGGCGAAGCAATCTTTGTACTGCATGAGCACGTCTTTTAGCATGGTCACCTATTTTTTAGATAGCAGCTCACTGACGAAAGTTGGTGTCGGATCATTTTCCGTTCCTAAATCAATTTTTCTTAGGTTGTCCGCCATGATGTGTACCCATCTTCCAGCTCTTTTGGTGCTGGTGGAAACTCTGAGATCACCTCGTCCTTGTCTTCATTTGCAAAGCATCTGAAAAGGTCATTCATACTCTCGTGCCATCCCTCATTTAAGAGTGTTATCATATGGCAAATACGAGTTCACTTACATTCTTGATGTTGAGCCGGTCCTATCCTGATGGTATAAGTCCTTTTTAGCTCATGCTTTTGCAGCGGGGTTACCCTCCAGCTGTCGGATAAAATGAACCTGCCTTGTTGATACTGCTCTTGTGATGGTGAAGCGGTTTTCAAGAGGGTGACCAATTACTCGGTGATAGGAGCAATAATTCAGATGAAGGACCTCGTTTATTTTTTCGGGGTGCCGAGACACTAAAATTGTCATCATTTGGTGCTTCATGATAAGGTTGAATTGTTTCCTTGTCTTGTCTTGAGAGAAAGAATATTCCTGATCCATCTTCTGTATAAAGGACGGGCACCAATCTAGTTTTTCTCGATTGCACGGCGTCTTGGATCCACTTTGTTGTTTTCGAATATTGTTTGCGCTTTATGCCCTATTTTTGCCTCTATTTTGAGATTTTCCCCTTTCGCGAGAACATACAGTGGGCCGGGGATGAAGAACTTTACATTCTCCTTTCTCCGTATATTGCTGACCGAGTCGCTGCGTCCTGGACTTTTCATAAATGGTCATTTCGCGGCTGTGATTGTCCCGGCTCGTTTGATAAGATTTTTTATTAACTTGTCAATTTGTTCTTCCAGCGAAGGACTTAACATTTTTAGAGAGAGCGTTTTCCTCTTCACTTGAGCTATTTATAACACGACAACGGTGGATCTGCTCCTATTTCTTGGACCGAACGTATCCGAACCCGGTTTTCCCTATCTTCCTATTGGACATCTTTTTCTAAGTTCCAGGAATATCCCAAATGTTTTTGTAGAATTGGGCTTGTTGAACAGTTTGTTCGAGCGGTACACCTTGGTATCTTAATAGCCTTTTCAATCCTTCCGTGTAATATCTTGGCAGACGGATTGGTTGAAGCTTGTAAAATGCAGGATCGGCACCGTGCCAGACTTCAGCAGGGCTTGACAGGTTTTGTTGGTGGCCCATGCAAGTCAGTTCTGCATGGAATCCTAAGCAATATATCACAAGAATAATAAGAATCAGCAACTATATATTCTTTACATTTCGAATTCGTTGAATCTATCCTAACCTTTCTTTTTCTATCATGGTCATAAATTCACCGAACAACATGAGTACCAACATCAATGGAAACACTCCACCTCCTACTTTACCACAACCACCTACCATTGCAGCTCCTATCAATGAGCAAACGGTATTGCTCGAGGCGATCAAGAGCCTCTTGGAGGGTCAGCGGCAACAGACTGTCATCCTCATGCATAGCCCAGAGGTCGAGGTACCCGGAGTCATGCAATTCCGGGCACTGCACCCAAAACATTTCTCTGGAAAAGAGAGCCCACTAGAGGCAAAGGAATGGGCTCAGTCTAACGAAGATGACCTGGCAGCATAACAAGTTCCAGAGATTACTTGGGTGAGAGTTGTGAAGCTGCAACTAACGAATAATGCCACAGTCTGGTTGAAGGCTGAAGAAAGCCAACTCGCCCAACAGATTGAATGGAGGACATATCGCGACATGTTCGACACGAAATACTTCCCTGAGACTGCCCGCTCAGACATGGAACAGCAGTTCATCCACTTACAACAAGGCTCAATATGGAGAAAATCCGTGGATGAATACGATGCTGAGTTTACCATACTTAGAAGGTTCGTTGTGCACCTCATCCCGACTACTAAGATCCGGGCACGACGATTTCAACAAGGGTTAGACCCGGAATTCAAGCTACACTCGCTATAGAGGATTTCCCAACCCATGATCTTGCGCTGAAGGCTGCCCGACACTATGAGGCGGTTATAAAGAAGAAGGGTAGACCTCAGACTATCGGTATGAAACGCCCTGCCACTCAAATCGTAGGAGGAGCCTCTTCCAGGCCAACTATTGGACCCAGGAGACCGGGAGTAACCTTTAACCGGCCCAGTCCAGACTTTTGCTCTTACTACAAAAGGAACGGACACCTGGCAAAAGATTACAGGCATGCGAATGGCCTATGCTTAGTTTATGGCCCATCCACCCTTGAAATCGGAGCTTGTCCATATCGTCTCAATCCAACTCCTACATCCCGACCAGCAATTACCGTTCCGCAGCGGCCAGCATTCAGGCACCTGCACCCCGTCTTGCTCTACTTGCTCCACCTCCATGTGGACCTTCAGCACAGCCCCCTCTTTAATTCTATCTGGCATAGAGAAACATGCCTCAAGGGCAGAGGAACATGCCCCAAGGACAGAGGAATGTGCCTCCAGCAAGAAGGAATGTACCCCCGGCGTTAGGCTTTCTCCATGACCGTTGAGGAAGCCGAAGCCACTGGCCAAGTTATCACTGGTAATTCCCAATATTTTCATCTTTTCAAATCCTTGTATATCTCTATAATTTTCTTGTATATAAACCAACCTCACACAACTTAGGTACTATACTAGTAGCCACTCTTCCTGCACATGCACTGTTCGACACTGGAGCGTCACACTGCTTCATGTCGAAACGATTTGTGAGAAAACACGCGATTCCCGTGAAACCACACATTTCAAGCTAGAAATGTCAATTCCAAGAATGGTGTCTTGAAGGCAACTATGGGATTTGATCAGTATCCAGTTGTAGTTTGCGGACGAGAATTTTACGCGAATTTCAAAGTACTGGACATTCCAAATTTCTATGTTGTGTTAGGAATAGACTGGCTGGGATTTTTCTATGCTATGCTTGACTGCCGTCAAAGGAGAGTAGTATTCGAGACACCAGATCAACCAGTCTTCTAATTCAAGAGTGGAGATAGAACGTTGGAGCCAGGGAGATACCGTGCTAAACCGAAGGATGCAGAAGTATTTTCTCTCCTGGCGGTACCAAAATGTATAAGGACCTACGACAACACTATTGGTGGCATGAAATGAAGCGCGAAGTAGCCATAAGCGTAGCCAAGTGTTTGGTGTGTCAGCAAATAAAGTCAAAACATCACAGGACTGCTAGTTTACTTCAACCATTACTAATCCTAGAATGGAAATGGCAGCACATTACCATGGACTTTGTGACTGCTCTTCCTCGCAGCACGAAAGGTAACGACGCGGTATGGGTTATTATGTATCGACTCACCAAGTCGGCTCATTTTATTCCCTTTCGAGTTGGCCAAACTACCGAGACGTTAGCAAAGAAGTACATGGAGGAGATTGTGAGATTACATGAAGTACCGGTTTGCATCGTCTCCGATCGGGACACCAGATTCCGATCACAGTTTTGGCTGAGTCTGCAAGCTATCCTGGGAACGAGTCTGAACTTCAGCATGGCTTACTATCCATGAATGGAAGGACAGTCCGAATGGACAATTCAGATTCTAGAAGACATGCTAAGAGCTTGTATGTTAGACTTCGGAGGTTCGTTGGAAGATCACCTACACCTTGTGGAGTTTTCATACAGCAACAGCTATCAGGAGAGCATTGGAATGGCACCATTTGCAGCTCTCTATAGAAGGAAGTGTCGTTCACCACTAAGTTGGGACAACATCGAAGATTGTGAACTCTTGGACTAGAGATGAACGTGGTAATTGTGGACGTAGTTCGCATGATCAGGGAAAGAATGCGCATAGCCCAAGACCGACAGATGCATTGGGATGATGCAAAGCGCCAACACATGGAGTTCCAACCTGGAGACCATGTTTTCTTAAATATCTCTCCAAACAGAGGAGTGATCCACTTTGGCAAGAGGGTTAAGTTCAGTCCGAGATATATAGGACCGTTCGACATTCTCAAACGTGTCGGAGAAGTGGCATATCGTTTAGCCCTACCATCCTCATTGGAAAGTGTGCACAATGTGTTCCATATATCCCAGCTCCGAAGATATGAGAGCGACCCCAGTTACATCCTTGATCACTCCGAGCTCACTGTACAGACAAACCTAACTTGTGAGCAATAACCCGTTGAGATCCTGGACAGAAAAGTGAAGACACCGCGTAACAAGAAAGTAAACTTGGTCCGAGTGATGTGGAGAAAAGATTCGCCACGAGAATCAACGTGGGAACGAGAAGATGGCATGCATGCAAGATACCCTTACTTATTTGTAAACTAGTCCTTATGTAATTGTAAATTTCGAGGACGAAATTTTTTATAAGGAGGGTAGTATGTAATGACTCTGAATTTACTGTACGAAAATTTTCAATTTAATGTACAGAAAGGAGTTTACAAGCCTGGGTACAATTTAAAAGTTAATTTTTGTTAAGAACGGCAAGAAACAACTTGTAGCTCACTGGTAAAGCCTTTCACTGCTGTGACGTAGCCCCTGTATTCGAACCCCATCAGACACATTATATTTTTTCTGATTTTTCTTTTAAACTTTTTGGAAGTCCAAAAGTTTACACGTGCAATGCACAGAAAATGAAAAGTCTGGAAAAATAAATATGCGGAAAAGGGTTTAAATACAGAGATGTACACGTGTCCAAAATCCACCGGCCTAACCCTACATTTCGACCGGCGAGACTGGTCTTTTGGACGGCACCGATGGGCCCCCTAGGAAATGATGAACGGGCTTTGCACGCAAGTCCCTTGGCCTACCCCTAACTCCTCTGCACTGTTTGATTAGTCTGCAATCAAACAGAGACCTCTCAATTACCCATTTACCACCTTTTCAATGCATTTTAATTCATATTTTTAATTCCAAAACCCTAATTGCACACTATAAATACTACCCCATACCCTAGCCCTTCCTCATTCTGAAAATTATAGCCAAAATTCTCAAAGTTTTCTAAGTACAAGAAGAGTACAAGTGGAGTTAGCAAGAGATCGACTTCCGGTGAGGATCGAAGCAAGTTTTGTCGACCCCGCCATGCCACGAAGATCAACACTCTCTCGTCTACCTTTCCTTAGGATAACTAGCTAGTAATCCCCTCCCTATCCTTCCCTTTCTTCTTGAAATGTTCTCTTTTTCAAAACATATCGGTAAGTGGAGTTAATACCAACATTTTATTCTAAACCTTAAAAAGTTCACTTTTTCTTACATATTTTTCATCCATATTCTTACACCGTGTTTTTAATCATATAACTAATGTTTAGAACAAAATTTTACTAAAAAATATCATGAAACATAATTTTAAATCAACTTTAGATATGTTATCTTATTTTCCTTTGTAGAAACATACCTTTAAAAAACCTCACGGGGTAATGACCTACCTCTCACAAACACACATGATTTCATATGCCACTGTTTAGGCATTACTTTATATCATTATACTTTCCTTTTCAAAGCAATGTAGTGTAAAGATGAATGTTAATAAAATTTGCTGTTTACATTATATCTATTGTCATTTCCTGTGCATTTCATATATTGCTTAATTACGCTTGACGTATTTATTTCTTAGTAAATACGTTGCGCGCCTGCCATGTCTCATCCCCCATATACTGGGAAGCGGGGCGTGACAGGTTTTGTTCGCGGCCCATGCAGGTCATTTCTCCATGGAATCATAAGCAATATATCACAAGAATAATAAGAATCGGCAACTATACATTCTTTACATTTCAAATTCCTTGAATCTATCCTAACCTTTCTTTTTCTATCAAGGTCATGGATTCACTGAACAACACGAGTACCAACATCAATGAAAACACTCCACCTCCTACTCTACCACAACCACCTACCGTTGCAGCTCACATCAATAAGTAAACGGTATTGCTCGAGGCGATCAAGATGCTGGGTTCCTAACACTCTCACTAGGTTTTATAAGGCATCGGGTATGCAATTTTAAAAAATCTAAAGAGCAAAGCTCTCCAAGTCAAGGATCTAACTAGAAACTTAGGGTTTTTAAAACATGTAAATATCTTTACACTAAGTGATATAGGAATACAACCTTTGTAGACCGGTCCTTCACTTCTAAAGCTCTGTGTAGTAGTCCCTTAGCTCCAAGTTGTGGTCTCCCGGACTCTCGTTAGGCTCCACTAGGCGAAATAAACAAGCTTTCTTGAAGAACTTCGAGGCTGAAGATGATCTACGTCGAGAAATATCCAACTCAAGCTACTTCTTCACTAATTGAGAATTAGTGAAGCAAACAAGCTATACTAAATGGCTAGTCTAGTGTAGATTGATGAAGTAGGAATTTTGCTCACTTTAGAATTATTTTTCTCTCTCTCTTTCTTCACCTCAAGAAAATCTAGTGACCTTAATTGAGATGAAGAAGATGAAGTGGTGAATGAATGGCCACCATTGCAAACCATGTGTGAGAAAATATCATATATCATCTCATGTAGAGACTTAATCATGGCTAAAGATAATGGTTGGGTTAATAAATATCTAGAGTAAAAATAAATTAGTGGAATTAAGTCAAAACTTCCACAAGCTTCTCCAAGCCTCTTAGCCATGCTTATTTCCACCTAATTTTGTTTATTCTCTAAATAAATATTCACTCTAATTATCTTATGGTAAGGTATGAGTCTCATATACCCAAGTCCAATGTATCATCTAGCATGACACAAAATAAATACATTAATATATATCACATATATATTTGTATGTATTTAAAGAAAATAATTTCTTAAGTGAGATAATATTAGTTAATGTATATTAATATATCAAATATATAATCATACATTAAATTATTAAATCAACACTTGATTTAATAACCCGGTTGTATCGCATACAACCGACTAATATCATTTATATGTATATCACATATACATATAACATATCATTGAATCAACACTTGATTCAACAATCCGGTTATATCGCATATAACCTGTATCGCGAGATTAGAATACGGTATCACATACACGTATTAATCTCGGTCCCGCACATATCACATATATGCCCTACTTCATTTCGCATGAGCTAGGAAACCTCTGTGTAGGACTCTAAAGACTCGTCAATACGCCGGCAGTAGGTAATGATCATACCAGTCACCCACAAGCCGTCAGTGGTACTAGCTGGACGTAACGGCTACCCGAGTATTGAGCGATCAGAAGATCAACAAGCAAGCTTGTCTATACTCTCGTGATTCCAATAAGTAACACTACCGTACAGTCCGGTCTCTTTGTCTGATATGTCGCATATCTAGTCTGGGGGTGGTAAACGTCAGACCCCAATGACTTGATAAGTCATGCCGATGTGAGGCTCATAACGGGTCGAGAAACTACTGATAACACTTACCAGTAAATCTCAGTATCAGCCCTGGCCAGGGACTTCCTGTTATAGTCAATCGAGCACAGTGCAACACCAACCCCCAATACCGGGAGAGACGAAGCCCCTCCTATCACTCAGTGCCTCCATGTGACTCGGGATTGTACCCAAAAACCACCGTTTTGCACGCTCTCTTGAACGTGGTAAGGTGGAAATCAAAGCACAGTGGGAATCACACAAGGCTCTATGACGATCTCGGGTCTACAGACTAGCCTGTACCAGTGTCACCAGAGAACTGCTATCTGACAATAGGTATAATACCATTTAGGAGTTATCGGGGAGTCCTGATTAGTACCATCTTTGATGTCAAACACCAATGGATATAGGATCATCCATCGCCCATCAAATGGGTCAAGAAGCGTATACGCTAGTCTACTCTGAAATATCGATGCCCCGTCTCGATACATCCTCGACTAGGAACAATTAAAGGATGGAATTATGGACTACCCTAGCCTCACTAGTATAATCTCCATCATAGTCCTGGTAGTCAAGTCCATATCCTAATGGCTTTATCAATATGTAACAGAGAGATAACGCATGTATGCATGTTAAGATAAAGAGTAACCCGATAGCATACTATCATGTCGAGCAAGAAAGTCCTTCCTATATATGTCCAAGCATCCACTATAATATACAATCATGTACAATAATGGCCTCTAGGGCATACATACAATTAACAATCTCCCACTTGCACTAAGGCCAGTTGTTGTAGTATCTCATACCCAACATCCCTTAAATTCTCTCTAGGAAAAGGCCTTCGTGAGTAGATCCGCCGTGTTATTCTTCCTATCAACTCTCCTGGCCTCGATCTCCCGGAGATCCACCATCTCCCTGATCAGGTGATACTGCCTAAGAATATGTCTGGATCACTGATAGGACCATGGTTCCTAGGCCAAAGCCATAGCTCCATTGTCACCACAATGGTAGAAACCAAGTTCATCTCATGGACATATATACCCAGATAACCACTTTGGTAGCATCATTGGCAGCGATGTGTTCACCCTTTACGTTGAGTCTGCTACGGTATCTAGTTTAGAAATCTTCTAACATACCGTCCCTCCACTGAGGGTAAAGACAAAACCCAAGACTGTATTACAGTCGACCTTATCACTCTGGAAGCTCGAATCGGTAAAGGACTCCACTTGGAGTTCACCGTTACCATACACCAAGAACGTTTCTTTAGTCTTTCTCAAGTACTTAAGAATGTTCTTCACTGCTGTTCAGTGTTTCTCCCCAGGATGTAAGAGGCATCACCCAAATCCTTTATGCAGAAACATAGTGCTAAGTTGAGCTTGACCAAGTGTAGCATAGGAACACCATTTCCTATCAAGAGTATGTCATCCGCGTACAATACGAGAAAGACAATCTTATTCTCTACAACCTTCTTGTATATACAAGGTTCATCTACCATTTCGATGAAGTCAAACTTTTTGACTGCCACATCAAAACAGATGTTCCAACTCCGCGATACTTGCTTTAATCTGTATTTTGATTTAAGCAACTTGCACACCATTCTGCTGCTTCCACTGTATACAAAGCCCTCTGGCAGTGTCATGTACACGCTCTCTTCTAAATCACCATTTAGAAAAGTAGTGTAACAACCCTAAACTTTCTGTACAATTTTTTTTTTCAAAAATACAGAAAGGAGTACTTGAGCCTGAGCTCAAGTTATAAATTTGATTTTCTTTTGAACAGCAAGAAGGAGCTTATAGCTCATTGGTAAGACCTTGCACTGCTGAGCAAAAGCACCAGAGTTCAAATCCCATCAGCCACAATATTTTTATTTAAAATACTTTTAATCTTTTAGAAGCCCAAAATTCTACACGTGCACAACCCGTAAAACCAAGAGTCATAGCCTAAACAAGCGTGTCCACGGGGCTAGACCAAGCGTCAGGGACACGTGGCATCAAGACGAGCCCTGACTCGGGCCGGCGAAACCCTCGACTCGGCCGGCGTCGCCGGTTCAACTCAGTCCAAACCCTAATTTTCTTTAACTCTGGCGACTCTTGGACCCCCCCCCCCCATAACTCCTGCATTATTTGTTTTTCCTGCACATTTACAGAGTAGAATAAAACTCACATTTAATCCATTTTAATACAAATTTTAAATACACCCTTTCACTACCCTAAACCCTAATTTTTTTTATAAATACCACACTCAAATCACCCCTCCTCACTCACAAATCCCTGCTCAAACTCTCAAGAAAATTCCAAGATCCTTTTGTGTGCAAGTGGAGTTAGCAAAAGGGCGAAGGTCAGACGAACTTCTGACGGCAATCCGAGGAGTTTCCAATGACGAAAAGAAGCACCGGAAACTCCCACCTCTTCTTCTTTCTCTCCTATAGCCAATCATCCAGTAAGTCCTTAATTCTCCTTCTTTTCTCTATTCTAAAAACATTTAAAACTAAAACCCGACGGAAGCGGAGTTAATCCGACTTCCGATTCGGTTTTTCCTTAAAAAAGTTCTATTTTTCTTAAACAAGATAATACCAAACTCTTATGTCATGACCATTAAATATTAACGAAGACAATAGAATAAGTTTGATATCAAAATAATAACCGTAACAAGTTTTATTCCATTTTTACATTAAAATATCTTTATGTTTCATATCGACATGTTTATACCTTTTAACCGTATTACTATAGAAAACTCACGAGGTAATGACCTACCTCCTCACAACACATATTTCTAACATAGAACGATGGAATTTGGGAACATTGATTTGGGAAAATACAACTTTCCATATAACAACCTTCAACTTATAAAACATTTTTCTATAAAGAAGTGTATTTTAACAAATCTTTGCTATTGTGCCTCTACAACCCATTATGGGGAACCCTTTTGGTATGGTGCGGATTATCGCACATTCTCGGGCTTAGTAGAGTGAGATGCAGACCTCCGTACGGAGCATACGATCTCGAAAGATTTAAAATACAATTTTCTTTAGAAAATGTGATTTCTATTATAAATAAAACTTATATTTATAATAAATAAATGTATATGTAATTAATATCAAAATATCTATTTTTTATTATAATATTCCACATTTCCAAAATTCAAGAAAAACATCTTATTTACAAGAAAATACCATACAATTCCAATATTACAAATAAATACCATATATTATGAAATTAGGTTTTATTCACTAGAAATATCATATTGATAAAATATACATCCATGAAAACTCTAAAGACGATAATAAAATGCTAGGGGTGTATTTTGAAAATTATACAAAATTATTTTACATTAAACCCTAAACTTTCTGTACAATTTTTTTTTTCAAAAATACAAAAACGGGTACTTGAGCCTGAGCACAAGTAATAAATTTGAATTTTCTTTTGAACAGCAAGAAGGAGCTTGTAGCTTGATCAGTAGAAAATAATGTATTTTTAACACGTCAATTACCCTACCATTTGCACTCATCTAGAGGTGTTCGGTATTAATATAGCACATATTAGCAAAACAGCTGTAAAATACCAAATTACTTGTGTTATATATTAAAACCGACACTTTGTGGGAAATTGAGTGTTTATCATGGCATCGCATAATCTTTGTATAGCACAACACTTGTCTCAAGAATCTGTGCAGGAAATTCCAGGAAAGAAGCCAAAAGAGTTAAAAGTGCTGAGAAAAATACGCCAAGTCCAAGACTTGAAATCTGGCAGTAATCAAGAAATAATTAAAAGATTCCACACATCAGTAAACATCACTAAAGTCAACATCCAGCAGTACATGAATTCCCACACAGGGAGGCAGCCAAACAGCCGTGGATCCGCGGCCGGAGCAGGTCATGGGCCGCGGATCCGCGGTCACGTAACTGTGACGTCAGCACATCTCTTCTCCAGTATTTGTCTCTCAAGGCCTACACCTCATCAAGCTATGGAAATTTCCAGAAACTTCAGTGCGAACAGAAAGTCTCTTTGGTCAAGCTAAACACCCTCAAGCTTCCAAAGCAAGCTACTTAACTACCTAAGCCTAGAAGCTTCTCCCTAAACTCCAAGCTTATGAAGGAAGCTAAACCTAACTAACTACCTCTAGAAGCTTCTACCTAACTACCTAGCTTACAAGGGAAGCTAAACTAAACCTAGCTTCTAAAGGAGGCCAAAGCTAATGAAGGCTATAAAAGGAACCCTAAGGATTCACTTATGAGGTTGTTCAATAATTGGTTCTCCAATTCCCAACACAAGTTGAGTGACACAACTTGTAACCCTAACCCTAATTCAAATCCAAAGCCAAATTCAAGAACACCGAGTACCAATTCAAGAGAGAAACCTTCAACCTTTTAGGAGCGAAGCCGATTTTCATCCGAGCAAGTGATCCAAGACGATCCACGACTCACGAAGACGAGCGAAGCCAAATCGACGATCGAGTTCTTTCCTCATTGTAGATCTTGAGAGAATTGTAACAAAATTGTTGATAAATAAAAGGTGAAATTCTTTATCTTGCTTTCTTTACATTCTTGCATCATGATTCGATCTCAATTCTTGATTGAGTATTTTGTTATGATGTTTGAGTAAAACTCCGCTCGTGGAGTAATCGAGACGATCAATAGATGATGATGTTACAAATCTTGAAACGATTCTTAAGTCCTATGAGTTTTGTAAATTCTTGTAAATTGAAGAATCGACGACCTAGTTTCGAGCGATGCTTTCTTGATTGTGTTCGCTCTTAATTAGGGATCCACGATCTATTCTTGAATTTACCAGAGGCTAGAATGTGAATGAAATCAACGAAAAGACAAGGGATAGATGATGAAACCCTAGTTTCCGCAAGAAATCCCTAATTCTCGTTGATCGTCATCGATCTAGTAGCAAATCATCGATGGATAAGAAAACGTAATCAATAGATTTCATCACATCTATAGATTCAATCGATTCCTACGAGCCTCACTTCGATTCTTGATTATTGGATTGGAAATCATCAATTCTTGATTCTTGATTTTAATGTTTTCTTGTTATTAGATCTAGATTTTAATAATTCTTGAAATTCACTTTTAAATCTTGAATTGAATTGTCTTTTCTCTTTTCTTTAATTTTCAATTCATCTAATTCGAATTACGAATGGATTACACTTTCCCTGTGGACGATCCGCACTCGCTAACGCGCTACAATCGACACCGTTATTGGTTGCGGTCAAACAATTTTTTGTTGTGATTTCTATACATTTTCTACCGACACGAACCGAGAATTCATTCAATCAAATGGCGCCGTTACCGGGGATCGTGTGCTAATTTGTTCGTTTTTCAAATTTGAGTTGAAAAATTTATTCCATCAAAATTTTTTAGATCTAAATTCGCGCAAACACTAAATGATTCATTGTGGTTTGTTGCGAGGAAATCTGGAATCTGTAGAGCGAAGGGAAAAATTTTCAGTGCATTCCAGAGAGTTGAGTAAGTGATTAGGAGCAGTCTGTGAAAATTTTGTGCAGCAAACTCACTACAAGATCGCGTTTCCGCGACATAAGACGCCTACCGCGGTGGTTCCGCGGCAGGAAAGAGGCATCACTGTTCAAAAATTCTCAGGTGAATCCTTGACTTTCTTATCTCCTTCTCTGTCTGCTCCAATAACAATTTTTTGCAGGTTTTCTTTGCAAAAATTCGCAGCGCCGCAAAAAGCAATAAAAATTGTGCGTGTTTTGATTCTTGGTTGTTTGCATATTAATACGGAATTTAAGGGGCATGGCCGAATTCAGATTAGGTGGGGAGTTCATTACCCTTCCTAAGCCCCGAAAATCACAAACTTGCATCCGCATTACCCTCATTAACTAAAAAAGATCTAGACATGACTCTAAGGACCGTCGCGCTCACTTAGGACAAGAGAAGGTCGTGGGTAATCTATTGCTTATCCGCGTTTCTCTTGTGGTGTCTAAGGCAAGTGTTTCTAAGTCAAATGGTTACTTAATTAGTCCCACTACTTACGTAGTGGAGAACCTCCCACTTACCTCACACTTACCTGGCTACAGGAGAGACAAAGAGGCAGTGGAGGATTGATGAAGCGACTTGTCTTTTGGCAGTTAGGAGCGGTCTAAAGCCTTGACCTAGGTGACCACTAGAATTAGGGTTGCTTGTTGCATTCGTTGTGATTTGCATCATTTTTTCAAAAATCCGTATATCTTTTTCAAAACAAACACCAATCATATCATTTCCCCTAATTATTTTCACGCTGCCACTTGTACTAAATCCTTTAGTGCAAGATAGGCTGGACACGGGATTCTAGTGCCCGTTTAGTCCGCGTTCCCCCGATCGACTCCGAAGTCGGTATTTCTACGTTTACTTCTTCTTTACCCATCACCAAACCCACATCGATGGATGCTTCTCCATCGAACTTCTTTACCACTACTCTGCCGCCGTCCGCAGGTACGCAGAATCCACCCTGCATCTCTCTCCAAGAGAGGTGCTATCCTATGCGAGGTCCTCTTTCGACCTGTCTATCCATTCCACCAGCCAACGGGGACAATTTTGAGATTAAACCCCAATACATCAACCTTCTACCCAAATATCACGGTCTCGAGTCTGAAGACGCATATGTCTTTATCACCAAATTTGAAAATGTATGCGCAATGATGGGTACTTCACAGCTTTCTGTAGATTCTATGCGTCTTTGTCTTCTCCTATTCACCTTGTGCGATATAGCCGAGAAGTGGCTTTACAACACAACTGCATATTCTATTTCAAATTGGGAAGAATTCATAAAAGCATTCCTAAAGAAATTCTACCCCAATCATAAAACAGCTCGAGTCCGTAGCGAAATCAATCAATTCACCCAGCTCCCAAATGAACCATTTTCAAAATGTCTTGAACGCTTCAAGGATCTGTTTGTTCAATGTCCACATCACGGAATCCCTAGATGGGATCTATGCAGAATCATATATGAGGGCATTAATCCTAACACAAAACAGACCCTTGAATCCATGTGTCAAGGCAACTTCATGACCAAAGATGATGGGAAAGCCTGGAAATTCCTAGAAGATTTCGCTGAAAAATCTTTACAGTGGGAGGGTGTGAGTCAATCGTCTAGGGGGGCAATAACCAATCGGATGTTTCCATAGGAGTTAGAGCTGACATTTCAGCTATGCAAAAGAAACTCGAGACTATGGAAAACAAATTTTTAGCCGCCTCCCTAAATCAAATATCACTCTCCAAAACTGTATGTGGATGATGTTCTGATCCTTCTCATTTGACGAAAGAATGTCCACTAAACTCTCCATTTCAAGGTCATGAGCATATCAATTCTTCTTTTCAAAGACCTAGAAACGATCCATTTTCTTCCACATATAATCAGGGTTGGAGGAATCACCCTAACTTTGCTTGGAACCAATCAAAAACTCAAAACACGGTTCCAAATCAAAACAATTTCCAAAGGGTCCCTCCACCACAACAGCAACCATTTCAATTGAGTCAGCACCCCTTCCAAGCAAAAAACTTTCAAAATCCGGTCAACACACCTGCACCGTCTAATCCTTTGCAGTTGACCGGTACTGATGAATCCTCTTCATTCATGAACTTGCTTTGGACAATAAAGTAATCCGTCGATAAAATCGAGAAAAACTCTGCGTCCCAAAGTGAGACTATTAAATCGATAGAAGAAGAAATTGCACGATTAAAAGCTGAAATGAGTGCAAGAGAGAAAGGGAAACTTCCAGCTCAACCTTTGCCCAATCCTGGCTATTCACATCATGTGAATGCAATCACCACGTTGAGATCTGGAAGAGTGCTTGACAATCACATTGGGGAAGAGATTGATGACACTGAAAAATCTATCGATGATACCCCGGCTGAGACCTTTCCTTCCACTTCTATTTCTAATTCTAACCCCAGTTCTTCTACCCCACCATTTTCTTCCGAGCCTATTCTCCATTTTCCCCAAGGCTCAACACCTCAGCCCATCTCTTCTAGTCTACCGAAAACGATCCCCACTCCTATTCTTAGATCATTTTCACCCACACGATCTTCTCCAGTGTTGGACCCCGACCTAATTGCCCAAGCTCCTTACCCGAATCGGTTAAGGGGAAACAGACCAAGTCCACAAATGGAGAAGATCACGGAAATCTTGAAACAGGTTAACATCAACATCCCTCTTCTAGATGCAATCCAACAAGTCCCCGCTAATGCGAAAACTCTTAAAGACTTGTGCACTAGAAAGAGGAAGACTCAAGTGCCCAAGAAGATATTCATGGTAAAGACAGTAGACACCACTTTCCCCCAACAATTACCGAGGAAACGTAAGGATCCTGGCTATCCTACTATTTCCATTTCTATTGGGGAAAACACATTAACCGTACTCTACTAGACCTTGGCGCAAGTGTTAACCTGCTTCCTTTCTCAGTATACGAGCAGTTAGGGATCGGAGAGTTGAAACCAGCTTATTGCACTCTCCAGATGACCGACCGATCAAGCACCAAACCTAGGAGTGAACTGGAGGATGTGTTAATAAAAATCGGGGAATTTGTATTCCCTGTGGACTTTATTATAATTGATACACAGCCTGTAGCGAACCCACGGAATCAAATTCCGGTGATTTTAGGTCGCCCCTTTTTTGCCACTTCCAATGCTATCATCAACTGTCGTAACGGTTCTATGACCCTATCCTTCGGGAATAGATTAATTGAGCTGAACATTTACAAGTTGGGAAGTGTATCCTCCGAACCTACTACTCAGGTCTGTTCTGTCGAATTAATGGATGTCGACAGCAGCGAAATTGATGATCCTCATGATACAGATCTTGACTCTTTTCATATGTTGTTGTTTGACCCTACTTTGTATCATACGCATACAGACTCTTCCACCGAGTTGTCCGGGTCAACAACTAACACTGATTATGAACCGTTTTTGGAGTCTGAAGATCACCCCACGCTTTGTGATGACATTATTCTTCGGGGTATTGATGAGACTTTTGAGGAAATCTTCGCTGAAGAACTTGCATTTTTGAATGACATGGGTGTTGAGATGAATCATCTCCCAATCAATGAAATTGAATCTCCACCCCTTCTTCTGAACTGTAAAAAGAATGCGAGTAATCCATCACATTCACTGCATCGTCTCTCCAAAATGAGACGCACCCACATTCTATTCCACCACTTACCCTTTCCCCACTTCTTTTTCCACCAACCTGAGCACTACATTAATAAAATTTTCGAATGGTTGGTGTTAATTTTCAGTCTTTGCAAAGCTTGGCATCGACCAATGATTTTTGACCCCCTCATGTGATTTTCAAAGATTAACATGGCTTAACTCAAGTGTGTGGGGGGTATTTTCTGGCTCTTGAAAAGAAAATTTTTACAAAATGATGAGCCAAAAATAAGTTCGGGGGAGGATCTTCACTTAAATATTTTGCCCCCATTAATAAATTTCCTCCCAAGCTTACAGGTTTGTAAGATATAGCGGATGGCAACAGTGAGGACACTGTTGAAAACAAGTTTGGGGGAGGTTTGTGCTTATTTTCGCATCATTTGCATATCACTTTGCATAAGCACAAAACTTTTAAAACCTATAAAAAAATTTTAAAAATTCAAAAAAAAAATTGTACATAAATAAGATAAAAAAAAGATTAAATAGTGAAAAATTACATCCAAAAGATTAGAAAAATTTAATAAAACCAAGAAAATTAGAAGTTTTCTTATACGAACTAGTAATAAGTAGTTATGAGCCGTTGTCCCAAGGGTTAGTAAGATGAAGGAAGTCATTAATCTGAGGATAAAAATAATTCTGAAAAATAGTTCCTAATCTGGAAGCCAAACATTTTGAACGTCGATACTCTACTATACGCACTTACACACGTCTTGAAGCTCGGGATAGTAGAGGATACCTTGAAATACTCTTGTCTAAAAGCCAAAGTATGAAAGAAAAATTAAAATGAATAAAAAAAATATAAAATGGTGAGAAAAATGAACAATGGTTTTGTTATCGCCAAGGCAGCAATAAAAAAATATAGCGAGGGTGCTTCATCACCTAGTGTCTTAGATCAACTGGTCTGGGAGTCACTGCTAAGCCTTAGACGGTGCAAGACGAAGAAAAACACCGTATAAGCAAGCACACGAGTAATCTGTCGGTTAGTACCTCAAGAAGTATTAAAGATCGCATGAAAGTGTGTAAGCAAATTCATTTAAATGTTCATAAAATTAAAAAGTACTGAGGCAGATGGACAAGAGTATGATAGCTTGAATTGAATTCTCCGGGTATAGGTATGTTCTTTACACACACGTAGGGTTATATGATCGATGTTTAGGAATGAAGAATAAAGACGATTTTTATTGAGGGGTGGTGTAATTTCTGACATCTTTTCATGACTATTAAGATAGGGCTCATGACAACCGAAAAGCTAGCATAGTTGGAAACTCTAATTTTCAAAGTGTTTCATTTACAATTCTTATCGTTAAATGTAATATTCACGGTTTTCCTTTTATTATTGGATTTTGTGGGTGCAATCCGCTGAAAACCCTCAGGAGACAACACTCCTCCTACTAGGGACACCTAGAGGTTTAAAGGCTTGTTGCACGTGCTCAGTGCAATCGTGTTGCCTACGAAAGTGTGTTAGTTAGTTTTTCTTTTTCTTTATTTTCTCCTTCTCTTTTTAATAAAAAATTTTGCTCGAGACGACCGAAAAAAAGTTTGGGGGAATTTGATCAGTCGAAAATAATGTATTTTTAATACGTCAATTTCCCTACCATTTGCACTCATCTAGAGGTGTTCGGTATTAATATAGCACATATTAGCAAAACAGCCGTAAAATACCAAATTACTTGTGTTATATATTAAAACCGACACTTTGAGGGAAATTGAGTGTTTATCATGGCATCGCATAATCTTTGTGTAGCGCAACACTTGTCTCGAGAATCTGTGCAGGAAATTCCAGGAAAGAAGCCAAAACAGTTAAAAGTGCTGAGAAAAATACGCCAAGTCCAAGACTTGAAATCTGGCAGTGATCAAGAAATAATTAAAAGATTCCACACATCAGTAAACATCACTAAAGTCAACATCCAGCAGTACAGGAATTCCCACACAGAGAGGCGGCCAAACGGCCGCGGATCCGCGGCCAGAGCAGGTCATGTGCCGCGGATCCGTGGTCACGTGACTGTGACGTCAGCACATCTCTTCTCCAGTATTCGTCTCTCAAGGCCTACACCTTATCAAGCTATGGCAATTTCCAGAAATCTCCAGAAGCTTCAGTGCGAACAGAAAGGCTCTTTGTTCAAGCTAAACACCCTCAAGCTTCCAAAGAAAGCTACTTAACTACCTAAGCCTAAAAGCTTCTCCCTAACCTCCAAGCTTATGAAGGAAGCTAAGCCTAAATAACTACCTCTAGAAGCTTCTACCTAACTACCTAGCTTACAAGGGAAGCTAAACTAAACCTAGCTTCTAAAGGAAGCCAAAGCTAATGAAGGCTATAAAAGGAACCCTAAGGCTTCACTTCTAAGGTTGTTCAATAATTGGTTCTCCAATTCCCAACACAAGTTGAGTGACACAACTTGTAACCCTAACCCTAATTCAAATCCAAAGCCAAATTCAAGAACACCGAGTACCAATTCAAGCGAGAAGCCTTCAACCTTTTAGGAGCGAATCCGATCTTCATCCGAGCAAGTGATCCAAGACGATCCGCGACTCATGAAGACGAGCGAAGCCAAATCGACGATCGAGTTCTTTCCTCATTGTAGATCTTGAGAGAATTGTAACAAAATTGTTGATAAATAAAAAGTGAAATTCTTTATCTTGCTTTCTTTACATTCTTACATCATGATTCAATATCAATTCTTGATTGAGTATTTTGTTATGATGTTTGAGTAAAACTTCGCTCGTGGAGGAATCGAGACGATCAATAGATGATGATGTTACAAATCTTGAAACGATTCTTAAGTCCTATGAGTTTTGTAAATTCTTGTAAATTGAAGAATCGACGACCTAGTTTCGAGCGATGCTTTCTTGATTGTGTTCGCTCTTAATTAGGGATCCACGATCGATTCTTGAATTTACTAGAGGTTAGAATGTGAATGAAATCAATGAAAGGACAAGGGATAGATGATGAAACCCTAGTTTCCGCAAGAAATCCATAATTCTCGTTAATCGTCATCGATCTAGTAGCAAATCATCGATGGATAAGAAAACATAATCAATAGATTTCATCACGTCTATAGATTCGATCGATTCATATGAGCCTCACTTCGATTCTTAATTATTGGATTGGAAATCATCAATTCTTGATTCTTAATTTTAATGTTTTCTTGTTATTAGATCTAGATTTTAATATTCTTGAAATTCACTTTTAAATCTTGAATTGAATTGTCTTTTCTCTTTTCTTTAATTTTCAATTCATCTAATTCGAATTACGAATGGATTACACTTTTCCTGTGGACGATCCGCACTCGCTAACGTGCTACAATCGACACCGTTATTGATTGCGGTCAAACAATTTTTGGCTGTGATTTCTATACATTTTCTACCGACACGAACCGAGAATTCATTCAATCATAGCTCATTGGTAAGACCTTGCACTGCTGAGCCAAAACACCAGAGTTCAAATCTCATCAGGCACAATATTTTTATTTAAAATACTTTTAATCTTTTAGAAGACCAAGAGTCTACACGTGCACAACCCGTAAAACCAAGAGTTGCAGCCTAAACAAACGTATCCACAGGGCTAGACCAAGCGTCGGGGACACATGGCATCAAGACGAGCCCCGACTCGCCCGACTCGGGCCGGCGAAACCCTCTACTTGGCCGACGTCGCCGGTTCAACTCAGTCTAAACCCTAATTTTCTTTAACTCTGGCGACTCTTGGACTCCCCCCATAACTCCTGCATTATTTGTTTTTCCTGCACATTTACAGAGCACAAGAAAACTCACATTTAATCCATTTTAATACAAATTTTTAATACACCCTCTCACTACCCTAAACCCTAATTTTTCCTATAAATACCACCTTCAAATCACCCCTCCTCACTCACAAATCCCTACCGAAACTCTCAAGAAAATTCCAAGATCCTTTTGTGTGCAAGTGGAGTTTGCAAAAGGGCGAAGTTCCGATGAACTTCCGACGACAATCCGAGAAGTTTCCGACGACGAAAAGACGCACCGGCAACTCCCACCTCTTCCTCTTTCTCTCCTATAGCCAATCATCCACTAAGTCCCTACTTCTCCTTCTTTTCTCTATTCTAAAAACATTTAAAAATAAAACCCGACGGAAGCGGAGTTAATCCGACTTCCGATTCAGTTTTTCCTTAAAAAGTTCTATTTTTCTTAAACACGGTAATACCAAACTCTTATGTTATGACCATTAAATATTAACGAAGATAATAGAATAAGTTTGACATCAAAATAATAACCGTAGCAAGTTTTATTCCATTTTTACATTAAAATACATTTATATTTCATATCGACATGTTTATACCATTTAACCGTATTACTTTAGAAAATTCACGAGGTAATGATCTACCTCCTCACAACACACATATCTAACATAGCACAATGGAATTTAGGAACATAGATTTGGAAAAATACTACTTTATATATAACTACCTTCAACTTATAAATTTTTTTTCTATAATGTATTTTAACAAATCTTTGCGATTGTACCTCTACAACCCATTTTGGGGAACTCCTTCGGTATGGTGCAGATTATCTCACATCTTCCGGCTTAGTAGAGTGAGATGCAGACCTCCGCAAGGAGCATACGATCTCGAAAGATTTAAATACAATTTTATTTATCAAATGTGATTTCTATTATAAATAAAACATATAGTTATAATAAATTATATATGTAATTAATATCAAAATATCTATTTTTTATTTATAATATTCCACATTTCCAAAATTCAAGAAAAACATCTTATTTACAAGAAAATACCATACATTTCCAATATTACAAATAAATACCATATATTATGAAATTAGGTTTTATTCAATAGAAATATCATATTGATATACATCCATGAAAACTCTAAAGACGATAATAAAATACTTGAGATGTATTTTGAAAATTATACAAAATTATTTTACATAAAACCCGTCAAGTTATACTAAATTACAATAAGGACCCTAGTAAACATAGGTTTAAACGGGACCAGTCTCTTAAGCCTCAGGGAGCCGGAGATATGGGTGCTTGCCTATTTAAGATAGACAACTTAACAAACGATGTTATCAACACGGTAATTGTCTTTGAAAAAGACACAAATTCTGCCGTCTGATTGGATCTCAAAAAACTCTAGTAACCGCAATCAAGAACGGCGTCGCATGAAGCTAGCCGGTGAGTACGGGTCGGTCCATAGGAATGTTGTGAATCTCCTAATCACGCTAACGAGTTAATTCCGATTGTGGTCGGACGGAATATTAAATCTAAAAACCTAAATTATCCTATACTACGATTATCTAGATCTAGCCTTGCTAGGGTTAGGTTTAGGGATGGTTTGGAAATGCAAGTAAATCTCAACGCTTTCTATACCCAATTTAGGATCTAAGAGAAGTTATGGTAATTATCAATAAAGGGGATTAGATCCATTCGGGAAGGTGTTCCTTCCTCTAGGTTCTTGTCATTCCTTTAGAGATCTTTACCCTAACCTCCATGGAAAACGTGCGCAACCGGGCCTTTATACTACGGTATCACCGCTACCTCGAGGGATAGGGTGCCGTAGGGCACGGTGTGTGCGTGTATGCATGGAGTCCTATTGTAAATATATAATGGGTAAGAAAGGGATGAGAGATCTCATCTCTCAAAAGCCTTCCCCAAAGCTAACTCTAAACAATTATCTACGGCAATGAATTAAATCTACGTAGGGCAAAGAATTGAAATCTAAACTAGAGCAATTAAATAAATCTACTTACAGGTGGCTCTCTCTAAATATCAACGCAGGTTGTCAGATCTGAATTCATGAATTGAAAAGAGGCACCGATGCTCTCCATAAAGAATTCTGAAATTTATTATTAAAAGGAGGCATAAGAAAATACAATGCTTTAGAGTTCCTATTTATAAAGAATAGGAAACCCTGGGTTACATTTGATTCGCATGTCTTAAATTACAAAAATAGCCCTTAGGTTGACTAGTCAGCTCCGCACCAAGAAATGGTAAAAAATCTTTTCTCTCCGGGCTTTTTCTGGCCGCGGAACCGCGGCATTGGTAGGCTTGGGCCGCGGTTCCGCGGCCCATTAGTCAACTTGGAGTTTCAAATTTTGTGGCTTGATCTGGTTCTTTTAGGGCTTCTTGTTTTCTTGATTCTTTTCTCCATTTGGCTTCTATATATTCTCCAGATCTCCAGTGAACAATTACACTAGACTTTTAACTGTTTGCTTTGTAATCTCGGACCTTGCATTGCCTTGTTGATTGTGAACTTTATCTTTGATGTAGGCTTGATCAAGAGTCTTCTGTTTGTTGGTCAAAGTCCACTTTTGCATCGTCTTTTCATCGTTTTCATTGTTTTTTGTCCAAGAACCTGTAATCTGTAATATGTAGCAGACATGCGTCAAAAGCACCTGTTTATTTATAAAAAGAATAAGAATAGGGAATATAATATTGCAATATTATGGTATGAACAAATACCCCCAAACTTATCTTTTGCTCATCCTCGAGCAAACTTATTTTTTATTCTCTACAAAAAACCTAACCGCACTTTCGCAGGGAAACGCGATTGCACTGAGCACGTGCAACAAGCCGTTAAACCTCTAGGTGTCCCTAGTAGGAGGACTGTTTTCTCCTGAGGGTTTTCAGCGGATACTACCCACAAAATCCTATCTATTCGGCTTTTCGACTTTTGTTCTCCAACTAGGGTTTCTAACAAGGAACTCTATTATCTTCGACTTGCAAATTATCCATCCATATTCTTCACACTTCCTCATCATCTAACTTAAGATCATATATGTTCTGCAGACCTACTTAGCTTTCGGCATTTCTTAAGTTTTCCTTCTAGGGTTCCATCTCCACTTAGGAATTTTTATCAACTCTATTAAAGATACAAGTTATATTCTTCACTCCTTTCTCTCTTCTAAACTCCAATCACATATCCCTACGTGTGTGTATATATCACCCCTACACTCGGAAATTCAAATCAAGCAATCATACCTTGTCCGTTGTCCAAAGCACTTCTTAATTGGTGAATTTTTTATGAATTTTGATTACACATCCTTCATGCGACCGTTAATACTTCTTGAGGTACCAACGACCGATTACAAAATGCGTTTTCACTTTAAAGCGTAATTCCTAGTCTTGCAACACCCAAGGCTTTTTAGCAGTGACTCCCAAACCAGTTGGTCTAAGGCACTAGGTGATGAAGCACCCTCGCTAAATATTTTTCTATTTTTACAGCCTTAAGTAATCACAAAAACCAGTGTTCATTTTTTTCCTTTATTCACACTTGTATTTTTTTTCGTACTAAGGAATTTAGACAAGAGCATTTCAATGTCTCTTCTACCATTCCAAGTTTCAAGGTGCGTGATTGTGCAAATTGTAGGGTATACATTTTCAGAATTTAGACTTATGTTAGGAATTATTTTTCAAACTTATACTTTAATAAAAACATCAATACTCATCCCTTGTTTTAACTTAGCCCAAGAAGTGAACTCAAAATTTGCCTATTTCTAAATAAACTACAAAGACATATACTTTTTACCGCTAAACTTTAAGGAAGGTTATCTTTAGGTTTTTTAATTTACTAAGTCTAAAATCTAGTTGTTCCTAGCCAGTTGACCTATTTGTCAAACTCAAGTCAATTAGCCAAAATTGAATACAATAATTTTTATAAATTTTCAAAAAATTTCAGTTTTTTATGGATTTTCAAATAAGTATGCAAATGCAAAAATATACACAAATGAATGCGAAGGAAGAAGACGTACCGAGCATACCCTCAAACTTAAACTTGACAGTGTCCTTACTGTCATGCTACACCAAGAGGGTCAAAATGCTGGCACTCCCCTGTTTATTTATTTATAAAAAATTTTATATATTTTTTAATGTTTTGAAAAAAAAAATTAATTTTTTTATAGAAAAAGAAAACAAAAATATATATACATATATACAGCAAGATTCCCCCCCAAACTTAAGCTTGGCCTTACACAAGCCAAAGGTTAGCACCAACCATTCAAAAATCTTATCGTGGTAATGGTCGAGTTGGTGAAAGAATGGAGTGGAAAGAAAAGAGATGAGAAACACACGAGACCGTGTGGAGGTAGAAACGGGATACGGTCTCGATGGGGGAGAAGAATGGAGGAAAAGAGAAAGAAGTAGAGTACGATCTTGAGGGTGTAAATCGAGTGAATAAATTAGCACAATTTTTGATGACCGATGTGTTAAAAGAGATTGTGCTAACCTATCAACCCGTCGAGAAATGGGGTCAAATGCCTCAAGATTCGCAAGAAAGCATGGGTACTCCGAACTTGGTATAGGAGGTGAAAGCGTAACGGTCACTTGCATGGTCGGAACAATGGAAGGTAGGGAAGGGAGTGAATTAGGGATAGTCTTATTCTCACCGTAGTAAACTGTCTCGAATTGGAAAGATTCCATCAATGGTTTGAAACAACTGTAAGCAACCGAGTTTAATGGTTCAACTAACTCATCTGAAAATATAAAGGACTCAAACTCGAGCGGTGAGTCATCAACATCGTCCGGAAAAGTGAAATACCCGTACGTGTTATCGGCAGTGAGAACTGTGTCAGATTCAAAGTAAAAGATTTCAAGCTCACAGTCGTCAAGACTGATCTTGTGCGTGGTCGGGACGATGGAAAAGAGGGAGGGTGATTTAGTTAAAGGTTCAAGAGGATGAATTGGAAAATCCGACACATCAAACAAAAATGGTTCAACATCAATATTATCCTCAATACTCTCCTCAATACTATCCTCATAATTCTCCTCAATATTTAACTCATCCATGCCATTATCATCAAAATAAAGACATATATGAAATTCGGGAGAAACATTTAATGACTCGGGATGATGAATTGGACATAAAATATCAATCAAATCTACGGGTTCATCATCCAAAATATTCCCGGCGTCTATATCCTCAATCAAGTGAAAATCAATATTTTCTGACACCTCATCAAAAGCATGGATATTTATCGATTTAGGTTCTAGAGTGGAGGTGTAAAGATCGAAATGATTAAGTGTGGTTTCACTCGAAAGGGGTTCTTCACAATCTGGCAAATTAAGCACTACAAAGTCGCACAACTCATCATTTTGGACACATGTTTGAAAATTGGAGTTGTTGGATTCAATTGGGTATGGGTAGATTTGATTTGGAAATCCTCTCACATTCTCACTCTGTCCAACCGCCTCCTTATACATTGAAAAATTTGAAGCTAGTTGAAAACCAGCTGCCGGTTCACAAGGTTGTCTAAGGGCGATAATGGATGCTTCCACATTCCTAACCATTTTGTTTGTTGCTGCAATATAAGCTGCCAACGACTGTTCCAAACTAGAAATGGGTGGTGAAGGGGTTTCGGTAAAAGATTCGAAACTGTGTGGATATGCAAAACTCCCAACAGGCTGTGTCGAAGCAGTGTCTAGTGAAGGTGGGAAGGTCGGGTAGGACCAGTAGGAAGTGGGTGGTTGGGCAGGGGTAGGGTCAACATGTGGATAAAAAGGTGAATAATCATGCGGATCCCTAGAACTAGATGAGTGGAGAGGGGTGAAAGATCGACTGCGAGATTGAACAATATGCTCAACAATGGACATCGGCTTAGGAGTGACAGAAGGACTTGAAAAAGTGGTATCAACATATAGAGGTGCTAAAGGTTGACTTGGTTGACACAAAGTGGGTTGAAAAGTCGAACTGTTTCTCCTAGATGGCTCTATTTGATCTTTCAAAGATATTTTAGGCAAGGAAGGATCGTCTTTAAATTGACCGAACAAATTGACGTATGACGCAAAATTAGGTTCGGGATACCAAAGTTCGGCAAGTGATTTATTATGTGGGGTACCCATGTTAGAAGAAAGGGGAAAAGAAAGAATGTTTTTTGTGGTGCAAGGATTTGTTTGCTGCAAAAATTTGCAAGTTTCTATAAAAGACTTGTCCTTTTTCTTTTTTCTTTATTTGGAAATTGTTGCAAAAAGATTGTTGATAAAAGATATGCAACAGAAAAATATTACTTGCAATCAATTTTTATTTTAAGCGGGGCCGAAAAAAAATCCTGCACAAGATCGTTATTTGGAAGGGAATATATTTAAAGCGCACAAAATTCTGCAGAGATTTTTCAGAAAGGATATATCAAGATTTACAGAGAAGAAACAGAGGGGCTTAGAGAAAAATTTCACCAGATAATGCCACGACACTGCCGCATTTCCGCGGTTTAAGTGGGGTACCACCGCGTTTCCGCGGTCTTCTTGACGGCTCGGATCCGTAGAAAAATTTTCACGTTCTAAATCGACAAGGCGGCCGCGGTTCCGCGGCCTAAGGCAGGTTTTGGCCGCGGAAGGGCGGTGGGGTGGGCGGTTCGAGACTCCAAATTTTTTTTGCTATTCTGTTTTGAAAATCCCCATCTGTTCTAATCTGTTGTTTCCTGTTTTGCTTTCTGGAAATTTCCAGATCTGTCTCGATTGTTCCTGCAAGATTCACACAAAAAAGTACCCTTTCCAAAAAAAAAACAATTGATATATTTTTATAATTTTTGGATTTTTTAGATTTTTTAGATTTTTTTTTAAAATTTTTTATTAACCCGAAATTGCAAAAAGGAAATGACACGCCATACCCGGCAACGGCGCCATTTGATTGGATCTCAAAAAACTCTAGTAACCACAATCAAGAACGGCGTCGCATGAAGCTAGCCAGTGAGTACGGGTCGGTCCACAGGGATGTTGTGAATCTCCTAATCGCGCTAACGAGTTAATTCCGATTGTGGTCGGACGGATTATTAAATCTAAAAACCTAAATTATCCTATACTACGATTATCTAGATCTAGCCTTGCTAGGGTTAGGTTTAGGGATGGTTTGGAAATGCAAGTAAATCTCAACACTTTCTATACCCAATTTAGGATCTGAGAGGAGTTATGGTAATTATCAATAAAGGGGATTAGATCCATTCGGGAAGGTGTTCCTTCCTCTAGGTTCTTGTCCTTCCTTTAGAGATCCTTACCCTAACCTCCATGGAAAACGCGCGCAACCGGGTCTTTATACTACGGTATCACCGCTACCTCGAGGGATAGGGTGCCATAGGGCGCGGTGTGTGCGTGTATGCATGGAGTCCTATTGTAAATATATAATGGGTAAGAAAGGGATGAGAGATCTCATCTCTCAAAAACCTTCCCCAAAGCTAACTCTAAACAATTATCTACGGCAATGAATTAAATCTACCTAGGGCAAAGAATTGAAATCTAAACTAGAGCAATTAAATAAATCTACTTACAGGTGGCTCTCTCCAAACATCAACGCAGGTTGTCAGATCTGAATTCATGAATTGAAAAGAGGCACCGATGCTCTCCATAAAGAATTCTGAAATTTATTATTAAAAGGAGGCATAAGAAAATACAATGATTTAGAGTTCCTATTTATAGAGAATAGGAAACCCTAGGTTACATTTGATTCGCATGTCTTAAATTACAAAAATAGCCCTTAGGTTGACTAGTCAGCTCCGCACCAAGAAATGGTAAAAAATCTTTTCTCTCCGGGCTTTTTCTGGCCGCGGAACCGCGGCATTGGTAGGCTTGGGCCGCGGTTCCGCGGCCCATTAGTCAACTTGGAGTCTCAAATTTTGTGGCTTGATCTGGTTCTTTTAGGGCTTCTTGTTTACTTGGTTCTTTTCTCCATTTGGCTTCTATATATTCTCCAGATCTCCAGTGAACAATTACAGTAGACTTTTAACCGTTTGCTTTGTAATCTTGGACCTTGCATTGCCTTGTTGATTATGAACTTTATCTTTGATGTTGGCTTGATCAAGAGTCTTCTGTTTGTTGGTCAAAGTCCACTTTTGCATCGTCTTTTCATCGTTTTCACTGTTTTCTGTCCAAGAACCTGTAATCTGTAATATGTAGCAGACATGCGTCAAAAGCACCTGTTTATTTATAAAAAGAATAAGAATGGGGAATATTATAATGCAATATTATGGTATGAACACCGTCCATGTGCAGCAGTTACCGATAGCACCAAAACATAATTCAGGATTCAATTTCTTTTCTAATTGTCCGACTCGGACTGTATCTCAATATAATCAATCTGACTTGAATATAATTCAACTACCAAACTTCAATACAACATGGATCTATGAATCCGTCTATTCAATCTAATCAATCTATATTGACTGAACCGAACCATGGATATATTATATCTACATGTTCATCCATTATATCCATTCCATTACTGATATCATGGTTCCGGCAGGTCATCCATCTATATAAATCAAGACAATACAATACAATCAAGACATCGCGGGGTTTATAACAGGTAGACTGGTACGGAAGGTGTTAAAAGTGGCACGATACTGTAACCATAATACACCTAACCCGAGTTCAATTGCAGTTGTACCGTGGCTGAACGACTCCTTATACTCCGTATACCTTAGTCTTCGGAATAGTGGGACTCATCTCGTATACACTGGCATTCTTCTGTACCAAGCTACAAACACAGCGTTAACATAACAATAAACATTATAATAGTTATACTCTCTCTCTGTCTATTCTACTTCTCTCCATCTTTGGGATTTACCGAGCGATTTGTTCGCTGACGATATTCTCTTTCTTCTTCTTTGGAATGGCCTCGGATGATTCAGACTTACTGGAGATCGAGCCCACCAGCGAGGATTTGGACTAACTAGCTTTCGACCCAGATCTTTAGTTTCCTTATACACATTTGCATTCTGTATTTTCCATTTCTGTTATGCCACTGTTAGGCATTGCTTTCCATTCCATGTATTTACTTTTCAGTTGTATTATAAAAAGAATGTTTAATAATAAAGTTGTTATTCAATTATATCCATTGACATTGTCTCTTGTGCATTTTACTTATATTTCTTAGATACACTTAGCGTGTTTACTTCAGAGAAATACGTAGCAGCATCGTCGCGTCCTCTGCCCGTATACTGGGAAGCGGGGCGTGACAAGTGGTCTTGACGTCGATCTGCCAGATTTCGTACTCATGGTATGCAGCAATGGCAAGTAGGACCCGGATGGACTTAAGCATAGCCACTGGAGAAAGGTTTCATCAAAATCCACACCTGGTCATTGACGAAAACCTTTTGTTACAAGTCAAGCTTTGAAAGTCTCAACTTTTCCATCTACACCAAGAATCTTCTCAAGATCCACTTGCTCCCAATGGGTTTTACCCCTTCAGGAGTGTACAACCCTAAATTTTGTGTACAACTTTTTATACAATTTTTTTCAAAATTACAGAAAGGGGTACTTTTGCCTGAGCACAAGTTATAAGTTTGTTTTGCTAATTAATAACAAGAAGGAGCTTGTAGCTCATTGGTAAGACCTTGCACTATTGAACCAAGCCACTAAAGTTCAAATTCCATACCCCCCACATTATTTTTAAAATTGTTTTATTTTGAATTTGTACAATACCAAGGGTTTACACGTGCATAACTCACAAAAACCCCACTACACCCAAAAATCTAACAGTACCAGAGAGTTAATGAAGCATCAAGGGAGACTCCGGTCACCTGACTCGGCCGGAATCGGCCAACTCGGCCGGCGGACCGGCCGACTCGGGCCGCAGCCGCCGGCAGGACTCGGCCAGACCGCCGAGTCACCAACATGAAACTTTTGGTTTTTGGTCTTCCCTGCACATCTGTTTACTTTAAATTCTTGGACCAGTACCCGAGCCTCTTTAAAACCCTAATTACCCAATTTTAATACATTTTATTACATTTATCACATTTTTTCATTTTAACCTTTCACCTACCCTAACCCTAGCCTAACCCTATAAATACAACCCCTACACACACCATCCTCACTCTAAAATTTTTATCAAAACTCTCAAGAAAATTCCTAAAAGTTTAGTGTGCATTTTAAGTAAGCAAAGGGGCGAAACTCCGGCCATCATCCGACGACAGCCATAGGAGCTCCCGGCGACGAAACGACGCACCGGCGAAGTCTACCGTTCCCTCTTCCTCTCCTCTAACGTCTAAAACCATAAGTCACAGTTTCCCTCTTTCCTATTCTTTCTAAAAACACGTATTTCTAAAATCCGACGGAATCGGAGTAAATCCCGATTTCCGATTCGGTTCTTTCTAAATCCTCACTTTTTCTTAAATACAATCATGCTAAACCATTACATGTTGTCTATTAAATATTACCAAACATGTTGAACAAGTTTCATGACAATCTATTTCAATTTGTAACTTTTACCATACTTTTTCACTAAAATACCATGTATAATTATTTCGACATTAAAACATCACAAACTTGGTATACCTTTAATTAGATCACGAGGTAATGACCTATCTCCTTACACACTCATATGCAACATAGCACAATACTTTCGGGTACCTAGAATACGGGAAAATGAAACCTTTCAAATAAATACCATTTACTAATAAAACAGTTTTCTAAAGGATTAAGTGTTTTACAAATCTTTGCAAAGTGACGCTACAACCTATTTTGGGGAACCCGACTGGGATGGTGTGGATTATCGCACATCCCTGGGCTTAGTAGTGCGAGATGCAGACCTCCGTAAGGAGCATTCGGTCTCGAAAGATTTAAAATACAAATATCTTAAGAAAATAAGATTTCTAGAAATATAATATATATTAAAATTATTTTTATATAAATATGTATATATGTATCATAAAAATATCTATTTTGTGATAATATTAATATTCCAACTTTTTTCTAAAAACACAAGAATCACTTTACATTAAAATGCCATGAATTCCATACAAGTTCAATGTTACAATTAAATACCATGTATTATGAAAAATAGGTTATTCTCGCTAGAAATATCACAAATATAAAATTTATATTATTACAACTCTAAAGACGATAAATAAACACTTGGGGTGTATTTTGAAAATTATACAAAAGTATTTTTACATAAAACCTCCTCAAGTTCTATAAATTACACTGTAGACCATAGTAAACTGTAACACCCGAGTTCATTTATACCTATTTCGGTTCTCGCATTTCTTTATCTGTGGTATTTTATTGATTTATCGTATTTGGGTGCGGATGGCTTTTTTTTACATTTTGCATTGCATTCGACCGACCCGCTTGCTTGAAACTTGTTTGATTCATATTTATGAATCACCCTGACTTGTTGTGTAGACTTGTGCATTTTCAACTTTATAGCATACTGGTATTTTATCTAGTATCGCGTCTTTTATCATATAACATTTTCGGTCACGTAAAATATTTTAAAAATACATTTCATAGCCTGCATGATACCCCTAACCCCGTGGTAGCATCCACGCATTTTGTTCTCGTCCCGTTCAGTGAAACAGACGTGTTTGGATGGCTACGCGCACATACGTGCATCCGTTCTTGGGGGTATGCATTTTTGTTACCTGAGCATTCCTTTTGAAATTTGGACATCGCATATATTTTTCATATTTTAAATCTGAATTTTTGGACCCGACCCGGGCGTGTTTTGGAGTAAGATTGTATTTACCAAAATCTCAAGATGGACTATTATTATATTCTTTATAAACTATTAATATTTTAACTAACATATCCCTTATACTAACAGTTATTATTATATATATATTATATTTATTTAACTGTATAATCATAACAGACTTTCTCTCTCTCTCTCTCCGTTTCTCTCTCTCCCTCTCTCCTGACACTCTCTCTCTCTCTCTCTCTCTCTCTCTCCGTATATCTTATTGTTATTAAACCCTACGAATCTCGTGACCTCCTTCTCCGTATACCCACCTCCTTCTTCTTTCTTCATTCCCTCGCTTCACAACCCAGACCCGTGATGACGAGAACCCACGCATGCACCCGATCTCGTCTCCGTCCTCTCCTCAACCCTATCGTCATCCTCATCTCCTCCGACTCACCTCTCTTCTCTTCTTCCTCATCCTCTCTCCTTTTCTCCCAATGCGCTGAGAACCCAAGAACCCACAGCCCCGACCTCGTCGCTACACCGTCGCCGCCCTCGCCTTGCTGTCGACATCCCCTCGTCACCATCCCCCATCTCTCCTCACCTCCTCTCCCTGCATGAAACCGAGCCCTTCCCTGCACACACCCTCATCGCCAGAGCCTTGCCTGCATACCCTCACGCCGGCGACCACGTCGTCGTCGCCTCATCCTCACCCCGCCGCCATTACCTTCCTCGCACTTCTCCTCCCCTGCAAGCCACGACCCCCTGCACCAGCGCGATCACCAAACCCACTCCAAAGAACCTAACACGCACGCACCTTGCCATCGTTGTCGTCGCCTCGTTCTCTGCACCACTGACCCTCCATCATCCTTGCTCTCGGTTTCTTCATGCTCACCACCATGAGATCGCCACCCACCGTCGTCTACAGCCACAGCCGCAATAGCAACACTGACGACGCCAACCCTCGACTTCGACAGCCCTTTCGACGCCGTTATGGGCCACGAACCGAGGCTCCAAGGATTGGCCCGAGTCTGTGTGAGCCTGACGATCGTTTCCATACCTCCGGATCTCCATTCCGTCAATGTTCGTGAATGCGCGCAAAGTGTTCGACGAAATGCCCAATGGAGATTTTCCGTCGTTTTCTCGCATTCTTGCTGCGTGTCGTGCATCTGTGGATCTCCGAGGCAAGTTAATCTTGCTACATGCTATTTAAATCATTTTATACCTATTCTAATATATAATACCTGTAGTTTAAATATAGTACCCCATGCATCATTTTATAACATTTTGGTGTTCCGTTTGCATCCGTTTGTATTATTTTAAGATCTAGAACATGGAAACCTAGATTGTTGCATGTTAGATTCCGTTATACAGCATCCATACCGGTATTTCCATCACGTATTGCTTAGTGGTACATCCCATGTCACCATGTGATAGTTTTATAATTTCGGATACCGTCTGCATCCATTTCATTTAGAATATATATATCATTGTACTCATAGATCGCTTGAATATATAACACTGTAATACTGATACCCATGTTTTATAAATTTCACCCTATTTAGTTTGGGAACCATAAACGTAACCCCATTTATATTTTAGATCACATAATTACAATTGTTTATAGCCACATTACCCTTGTTGTAGTTTTACCCTATTGGACGACCGATTACATAAAATTAGCCTTACTCACATTCAGTTGCATCTATAAATTGTTTTAATGCATATTTATATGATTTTATCATCCACATGTGCAACACCGCATTATTGAACTGTTAAAACTATTACTTAATACAAACGGATGACCGTACAACTAAGTAATTTAATCTGCACCTGTTGCTATCATGTACTGTGCCTGTTTATTGTTCTGATAGTGCCATGCTTGTTTATTCATAACGATGATTATACTAATCGATATTGAGCATCTACATATTATCTTGTACACCCTGACAGGACTTGCTATACATACTACTTGACCCGATTTGGTACCGTACACTACTTGACTTGACCTGATGTACCATGGCTTAACCTGTTACCTGATCTTGTGTCTAATGCCAACAAACCTGACATGTAGTCCTCACGGACCGTTCCTGTTGTCTATCCAGACAAAACATGCTCTTACCTGATCCTGTGTTGGCATTTGTTCTTGGTTACTGAATACCTGACTTGAACACTTATAACTTGGGGGTATAGGGAAATCAATGGTGAAACCTGACTTGTAACTCAATAGTTCGATACCTGTTCTGATCACTCTTACGGGCTAGGCCAGCCCCGGAGTGATGATGCTGACATCACTCGTCTATACCTGCTACCTTTTACTGCCCAGCGGCACGTCTCGGTTTCAGCCCGAGAGTCTGTAGACCGTGGTCCTGGGCATGCACAGGATACTATTGAGTTACATCGATGATTCATCAGATTGATTTCAAAGACTTTAGAGTAGAAAACCCAATAGAACAGTTTAGTTTACTCACTGCACACTACCCTGCACTGTCTGATTTATATTACTGTTACCCCTGCTTTTCATTCATGTTTATATTTGCATTGCCTGTTACCCTGTTTATATTTTATTGCTTGATGTTATGACGCACTGACGTCTGGGTTTTGCATGGCCCAGATTCTTCTACCTTGTTGCAGACCGATTAGGAGTATTGCCGTTGTTAGATCGAGCGGTGAAGTTCCTGTCGGTATGTAGTTTCACTTCCAGGTGTTTCATTTATTGTATCTTTTGGCTTCCGCACATTGTAAATTCTTGACTCTTTTACTCTGTCTTATGGACATGTACTAGATAGTTGGTTTACTTTCCTGTTCTTGATATCTCTACAGCCGTAATGTGACTGTGGAAGGATTTTTCCTATCCACAGGTAGCATGGTTGGCTATGTCACGTGCCCATCTTAGCGTACTCTGGGAAGCGGGGCGTGACATGGTTCTTTTGGTATCAGAGCCATAGGTTAGTCGGGTTGATTTTTTTATAGTTGGGTATTGTACCCAATACACGAATCAGAATACCCGTGTTTAGGAAACATGTCCCGCCACCTTGCCATTTTACCGTTTTTGAATCAAGTTCTTCTGATTATATCTTTTACGATGTGCAAACTTCCTTTGCATATCGACTCGAAAGCCTGATTCCTTGTTATCTCTAGGACTTGGGTGACTTGGGTGGAGTTATGTAATTGTGCCCATGAACTGCAGCATGGTTACAATGCGGTACTCTATTTAAGTAACTTGGAGTCCTGGTCTTAATTCACTTCCGTATTCCATGATCGTTATATTACCTTGCTTCTCTCGGTTTCATTGCTTACCAGTTATTGTTTCATCGCCAGCTTGAATCATGTTTACCGTGGTTAACCCTCTTCAGTATCTTGACTTCGGATGAAGTCATCTTGATATCTTACTCGTTCTTATTTTTCCCCGCGTTGGGATTATTCAATCCTGGTGCATTTCCTTGTTTGTTGTTGTCTTGGGAATGGCTTTTCGCGGCACTTTTCACACTCTTATTGATTGTAAGGAAGGGAAGGTAATTCTCCAGATTCCCGGACATTCGGAAGTTGTTTTGCTGGAGGAAGCAGTTCTGTCGGGCCAGTTGAGTTAGGGCTAGGCCGACAAACAAGGTTCTTTCGTCAATGGCAGTGAATAAGGAAGAAGCGCCGGCTATATTTGAGAGTTTCATAGGAGTGTGAAGACATATCAGGTTTACCGCCTAGGCGAGACGTGGAATTCGCACTTGAACTTGTTCCTGGTGCAGCGCCAATCTCAAGGGGCATATTACCCGATGGCACCAGTGGAGTTGGAAGAAGTCAGGAAGTAGTTTCCTGAATTAGTTGAGAAGGGTTGGTTTCGCCGCAGCAACTTAACTGGGGAAGCTCCAGTCCTTCTAGTAAAGAAGAAATATGACACAGGGAAGGCGTGCGTTGATTATCAAGAATTAAACCGAGTGAGTATTATGGACAAGTACCCGATCCCTCGCATTGGCGAAGTGTTGAGCAGCTTAGTGGCGTGAGGGTATTCTCGAAGCTGGATTGCGGTTCGATGTCATCATGTCCGAGTTAAATCAGAAGATATTTGCAAGACTGCGTTCCGAACTCAGTATGGACATTACGAGTATTAGTGATGCCCTTCGGAGTAACGAATACACCGGCAATATTTATGGACTTGATGAACTGAATCTGTTCACCATTCTTGGACCAGTTTTAGTAATGGTCATTAAAGATAGTCTGGTCTACTCGAGGAGCATTGAAGAGAAGGAAGAACTCTTGAAGATCGCACTGCAGACTTGGAGGCAAGAAATATTATATGCAAAGATGAGCAAGTGCAAGTTTTAGCTTGAAGAAGTAAAGTTTTAGGACATATCGTAGCTGGAGATGGAATCGCCGTTTACCCAGGGAAGATTGCAGCAGTTCAAGACCGGCCGATTCCGAAGAACGTTGCAAAGATCAGAAGTTTCTTGGACTTGCAGGATACTATGGAAGGTTCGTGAAGAGTTCTGCTCGTTTGGCTGAGCCTCTGACCAAGCTTACGCACAAGAAATTACCATTTATGTGGACAAATAAGTGTGCGTCAGCCTTTGAGGCGTTGGAGCAAGATTTGATAACCGCTTTTGTTTTAACCGTACCAGACGGTTCCGGAGGATTGGTGATTCACAACGACGCATCTGGGAAAGGTTTGGGATGTGGTTCAATACAACATGAGAAGGTGGTAGCTTACGCGTTGAGACAGTTGAAGGCCCATGAGAAGAATTACTCAACTCATGACTTGGAGCTTACGGCTGGGATTTTCGCTTGAAGATTTGGAGACACTACTTATTGGGCGATAGGGTTCAAAATATTCACTGATCATAAAAGCCTAAAGTACATGTTCGCTCAGAAGGATCTAATTGTGAGACAGTGATGATAGTTGAAGCTGATGGCTGACTACGATCTTGATCTTGAGTACCATCTAGGAAGGTTGATGTTGTGCCGGATGCGCTTAGTCGATTGCCAGCAATTCTGATGTTGACTGCACCAAGGGGACTTATTGGAGACTTTCGGAGATTCGAGTTGGAGATCGTGCTACCGCGTTCTTTAGGATAGATGATGCAACAGCAAGTACAGTCATCGTTGATCAAGGATATTGAAGCGGTGCAATTGCAGGACCCAAGATTGCAGAAGTTTCGAGAACAGGTTAAAGTTGGACTTCGAACGGGCTTAGTGGTTCATGAAGATGGGTCGTTGTGAAAGTTGTTTGTGTGTGCCAATGGAGGTATTCGTGAAGAAGTTTTGAAGGAGGTGCACAGATGCACGTATTCCGTACATCCAGGAGGCACGAAGATGTACCGAGATATACGACAGCGTTTTGGTAGGAAAGGCATGAAACAGGAGATTGCCTGTTTTGTGGCAAAGTGCTTGGTGTGTCAGCAAGTTAAGGTTGAGCATCGAAGAATTACTGGTTTATTGCAACCACTTCTGATTCCTCAGTAGAAGTGGGAACATATAACCATGGATTGGTGAAGGCTTACCGCTGAGTCTAAAGAGCAATAGTGCAGTTGGGTGATTGATGATTGTTGGTAAATCAACGGAAGCGTTAGCAGAGCGATCCAAACTCTTGAAAGTATGCCGGGAGCTTGCAAGTTGGACTTCAGGGTTCATATGAGGATCACCTACATTGGGTGGAGTGTTCTTACAGCAACAAAATCCGGGCGACGATGCAGAGAGCTCCATTCGAAGCTTTTATGGTCGCAAGTGTCGTTTCCCTGTTTGTTGGGACGATATTGGTGAACGAAGTTAGTGGGACCAGATTTGGTTGTGCAGACAGTTGAGAAAGTCAATAGATTCTGGAATCATATTAGTGCAGCATGGGACCGACAAAGAGTTGGAAGATAAGTTGAGAAGACCTATAGAATTCGCCGTTGGTGATGTGGTATTCTTGAAGGTGTCACCGACAGAGGGGTGATACGTTTCGGAAGTCAAGGAAGGTTTAGTTCTTGATTTGTTGGACCCTTCGAGATTTTAGAGCATGTTGGAGAAGTGGCATATCGTTTGGCATCACCGCAAGCGTTGGAGGATGTTCGTGACGCGTTTCTCGTACCTCAACTCCGTAAGTATGCTCGAGATGAAATACATGCGTTGGATCATTCAAAACTGACTGTACGAGAAGATTTAATCTTTGAGGAGTGGCCGATGTCAATTGTGGATCGAAGAGAAAAGGTTTTATGAACAAAGTTATCCCACTTGTACTTGTTTCTTGGTGTAACCGCTCGCATGGAGGACCAACTTGGGAACGAGAAGATGAATTCCGACGGAAAGTTCCGCATCTATTCTTATAGAGTGTTGATTGTTTATCCTTTCTTGTTCTTGGAATTTCGAGGAAGAAATTCTTTTTGTAGTTGGGTATAATGTAACACCCGAGTTCATTTATACCTATTTCGGTTCTCGTATTTCCTTATCTGTGGTATTTTATTGATTTATCGTATTTGGGTGTGGATGGCTTTTTTTTACATTTTGCATTGCATTCGACCAACCTGCTTGCTTGAAACTTGTTTGATTCATATTTATGAATCACCTTGACTTGTGGTGTAGACTTGTGCATTTTCAACTTTATAGCATACTGGTATTTTATTTAGTATCGCGTCTTTTATCATATAACATTTTCGATCACGTAAAATATTTTAAAAATACATTTCATAGCCTGCATGATACCCCTAACCCCGTGGTAGCATCCGCGCATTTTGTTCTCGTCCCGTTCAGTGAAACGGACGTGTTTGGATGGCTACGCGCACGTACGTGCATCCGTTCTTGGGGGTATGCATTTTTGTTACCTGAGCATTCCTTTTGAAATTTGGACATCGCATATATTTTTCATATTTTAAATCTGAATTTTTGGACCCGACCCGGGCGTGTTTTGGAGTAAGATCGTATTTGGGCGTGTTTTGGAGCAAGCCACGACCCCCTGCACCAGCGCGATCACTAAACCCAATCCAAAGAACCTAACACGCACGCACTTTGCCATCATTGTCGTCGCCTCGTTCTCTGCACCACTGACCCTCCATCATCCTTGCTCTCGGTTTCTTCATGCTCACCACCATGAGATCGCCACCCACCGTCGTCTACAGCCACAGCCGCAATAGCAACACTGACGACGCCAACCCTCGACTTCGAAAGCCCTTTCGACGCCGTTATGGGCCACGAACCGAGGCTCCAAGGATTGACCCGAGTCTGTGTGAGCCTGACGATCGTTTCCATACCTTTGGTTCTCCATTCCGTCAATGTTCGTGTATGCGCGCAAAGTGTTCAACGAAATGCCCAACGGAGATTTTCCGTCGTTTTCTCGCATTCTTGCTGCGTGTCGTGCATCTGTGGATCCCCGAGGCAAGTTAATCTTGCTACATGCTATTTAAATCATTTTATACCTATTCTAATATATATAATACCTGTAGTTTAAATATAGTACTCCATGCATCATTTTATAACATTTTGGTGTTCCGTTTGCATCCGTTTGTATTATTTTAAGATCTAGAACATGGAAACCTAGATTGGTGCATGTTAGATTCCGTTATACTGCATCCATACCAGTATTTCCATCACGTATTGCTTAGTGGTACATCCCATGTCACCATGTGATAGTTTTATAATTTCGGATACCGTCTGCATCCATTTCATTTAGAATATATATATCATTGTACCCATAGATCGCTTGAATATATAACACTGTAATATTGATACCCATGTTTTATAAATTGCACCCTATTTAGTTTGGGAACCATAAACGTAACCCCATTTATATTTTAGATCACATAATTACAATTGTTTATAGCCACATTACCCTTGTTGTAGTTTTACCCTATTGGACGACCGATTGCATACAATTAGCCTTACTCACATTCAGTTGCATCTATAAATTGTTTTAATGCATATTTATATGATTTTATCATCCACATGTGCAACACCGCATTATTGAACTGTTAAAACTATTACTTAAAACAAACGGATGACCGTACAACTAAGTAGTTTAATCTGCACCTGTTGCTATCATGTACTGTGCCTGTTTATTGTTCTGATAGTGCCATGCTTGTTTATTCATAACCATGATTATACTAGTCGATATTGAGCATCTACATGCTATCTTATACACCCTGACATGACTTGCTACACATACTACTTGACCCGACTTGGTACCGTACACTACTTGACTTGACCTGATGTACCATGGCTTGACCTGTTACCTGATCTTGTGTCTAATGCCAACAAACCTGACATGTAGTCCTCACGGATCGTTCCTGTTGTCTATCCAAACAAAACATGCTCTTACCTGATCCTGTATTGGCATTAGTTATTGATTACTGAATACCTGACTTGAACACTTATAACTTGGGGGTATGGGGAAATCAATGGTGAAACCTGACTTGTAACTCAACAGTTCGATACCTATTCTGATCAGTCTTACGGGCTAGGCCAGCCCTAGAGTGATGATGCTGACATCACTCGTCTGTACCTGCTATCTTTTACTGCCTAGGGGCACGTCTCGGTTTCAGCCCGAGAGTCTGTAGACCGTGGTCCCGGGCATGCACGAGATACTATTGAGTTACATCGATGATTCATCAGATTGATTTCAAAGACTTTAGAGTAGAAAACCCAATAGAACAGTTTAGTTTACTCAATGCACACTACCCTGCACTGTCTGATTTATATTACTGTTACCCCTTCTTTTCATTCATGTTTATATTTGCATTGCCTGTTACCCTGTTTATATTTTATTGCTTGATGTTATGACGCGCTGACGTCTGGGTTTTGCATGGCCCAGATACTTCTACCTTGTTGCAGACCGATTAGGAGTATTGCCGTTGTTAGACCGAGCGGTGAAGTTCCTGTCGGTATGTAGTTTCACTTCCAGGTGTTTCATTTATTGTATCTTTTGGTTTCCGCACATTGTAAATTCTTGACTCTTTTACTCTGGCTTATGGACATGTACTAGATAGTTGGTTTACTTTCCTGTTCTTGATATCTCTACAGTCGTAATGTGACTGTGGAAGGATTTTTCATATCCACAGGTAGTATGGTTGGCTATGTCACGTGCCCATCTTAGCATACTCTGGGAAGCGAGCCGTGACATAAACATAGGTTTAAGAGGGACCAATCTCTTGAGCCTCAGGGAGCCGGAGAAGTGGGTGCTTGCCTATTTATGATAGATAACTTAATAAACGATGTTATCAATATGGTTATCGTCTTTGAAAAGGTCACAAATCCTGCCGTCCATGTGCAGCGGTTACCGATAACATCAAAAACCTAATTCAAGATTTCAAATTATTTTCTAATTGTTCTGACTCAGACTAAGTCTCATTATAATAATCTGACTTGAATATGATTCAATTACAATCTACAATATTACAATTCAATATGAATCCATGAATCCATATATTCAATCTGTTCAAACTATTCAATCTGTATTGACCGAACCGAACCATGGATATACTTCCATTTACATGATTCTCCAGTTACATCCATAATTCTCCAGTTATATCCATTTACTGATATCATGGTTTCGACAAGTCATCCAATAATACAATCTATATTACAAGACAATACAAGTTGCAATACAATTTATAATACAATTAAGACATCGCGGGGTTTAATGGGTAGATTGGTACGGAAGGTGTTAGAAGTGGCACGAGACTGCAACCATAAGACACCTAACCTATATTACGTTGTTTTTGTACCGTGTCATAAACGGTTCCTTAAGTTCCTGATACCTTAGTCTCCGGGGCAAGTGAGACTCCTCTCGTATACACTGGCATCCTTCTGTACCAAGCTACAAACAACAGCGTTAACACTAAATACAACATTATAACAATATAATACAACTTTAAAAGTTACACACTCTCTATCTTTCTTTATTTTCTACTTCTTCCTTATTTTTGGGGCTTACCGAGCGATTGTTCGCTGACGACATTCATTCTCTTTCTTCTCTGGAATGTTGTCAGGTGATCTGGACACTCAGGAGATCGAGCCTACTAGTGAGGACTTGGACCAGCTTTCCTACGACCCAAAGCTCTAGCTTCATTATACACACTTTTATTTCAGTACTTTTCATTTCTATTATGCCACCGTTTAGGCATTGCTTTCATTCAGTTGTATTTACTTTTCCATATATTGTAAAAAGAATGTTAATAAATAAAGTTACTGTTTTATTATACCTTTTGTCTCTTGTGTACATTTCTTTTATATAGCTTAGTTACGCTAAGCGTATTTACTTCAGAGTAAATACATAGCGGTCTCGCCGCGTCCTCTGCCCGTATACTGGGAAGCGGGGCGTGACAGGTTTTGTTGGTGGCCCATGCAGGTCGGAGCTGTATGGAACCCTACCATGCAGTTATGTTCTGCGTGAACAACCTAAACAATATAACACAAGAACCAGCAACTAAAACATTCTTTACAATTCATCTTCCTTGAATCTTCTAATTTCATATATCTTGAATCTGTCCAAACCCAAAATTCCCTCACCTCTTTTACAATTTTACCAAAACTATTCGCATTTTTTCATTCCTTTACATATTTTTCATACACTACCAATAGTTCTATCACCAAACTTTTCTTGAATCTGTTACACTTTCCTTTTACAAATTTCGAGGACGAAATTTTTATAAGGAGGGTAGAATGTAACAACCCTAAATTTTCTGTACAACTCTCTGTACAAATTTTTTCAAAATTACAGAAAGGGGTACTTTTGCCTGAGCATAAGTTATAAGTTTGTTTTGCTAATTAATAACAAGAAGGAGCTTGTAGCTCATTGGTAAGACCTTGCACTGTTGAACCAAGCCACTAAAGTTCAAATTCCATACCCCCACATTATTTTTAAAATTGTTTTATTTTGAATTTTTAGAATTCCAAGGATTTACACGTGCATAACTCACAAAAACCCCGCTACACCCAAAAATCTAACAGTACCAGAGAGTTAGTGAAGCGTCAAGAGAGACTCCAGCCACCTGACTCGGCCGGAATCGACTGACTCGGCCGGCGGACAGGCCGACTAGGGCCGCCGCCGCCGGCCGGACTCGGCCGGACCGCCGATTCACCAACATGAAACTTTTGGCTTTTGGTCTTCCCTGCACATCTGTATACTTTAAATTCATGGACCAGTACCCGAGCCTCTTTAAAACCCTAATTACCCCATTTTAATACATTTTATTATATTTATCACATTTTTTCATTTTAACCTTTCACCTAGCCTAACCCTATAAATACAACCCCTACACACACACCCCTCACTCCAAAATTCTGATCAAAACTTTCAAGAAAATTCCTAGAAGTTTAGTGTGCAATTGAAGTAAGCAAAGGGGCGAAACTCCGGCCATCTTCCGACGACAACCATAGGAGCTCCCGGCGATGAAACGAAGCACCGGCGAAGTCTACTGTTCCCTCTTCCTCTCCTCTAACGTATAAAACCGTAAGTCCCATTTTCCCTCTTTCCTATTCTTTCTAAAAACACGTATTTCTAAAACCTGACGGAATCGGAGTAAATCCGATTTCCGATTCGGTTCTTCCTAAATCATCACTTTTTCTTAAATACAATTATGCTAAACCATTACATGTTGACTATTAAACATTAACAAACATGTTGAATAAATTTCATGACAATTTATTTCAATTTGTAACTTTTACCGTACTTTTTCACTAAAATATCATGTAGTTTTATTTCGACATTAAAACATCCCAAACTTGTTATACCTTTAATTAGATCACGAGGTAATGACATATTTTCTCATACACTCATATGCAACATAGCACAATACTTTCGGGTATCTAGAATACGAGAAAACGAAACCTTTCAAATAAATACCATTTACTAATAAAACCATTTTCTAAAGGATTAAGTGTTTTACAAATCTTGCAAAGTGCCGCTACAACCCATTTTGAAGAACCCGACTGAGATGGTATGGATTATCGCACATCCATGGGCTTAGTAGTGCGAGATGCAGACCTCCGCAAAGAGCATTCGGTCTCAAAAGATTTAAAATACAAATATCTTAAGAAAATGAGATTTCTAGAAATATAATATATATTAAAATTATTTTTATATAAATATGTATATATGTATCATAAAAATATCTATTTTGTGATAATATGAATATCCCAACTTTTTCCTAAAAACACAAGAATCACTTTACATTAAAATACCATGAATTCCATGCAAGTTCAATGTTACAATTAAATACCATGTATTATGAAAAATAGGTTATTCTCACTAGAAATGTCACAAATATAAAATCTACATTATCACAACTCTAAAGACGATAAATAAACACTTAGGGTGTATTTTGAAAATTATACAAAAGTATTTTTACATAAAACCCCTCAAGTTCTATAAATTACCCTAAGTACCCTAGTAAACATAGGTTTAAGCGGGACCAATCTCTTGAGCCTTAAGGAGCTGGAGAAGTGGGTGCTTGCCTATTTAAGATAGACAATTTAACAAATGATGTTATCAATAAGGTAATCGTCTTTGAAAAAGACACAAATCCTGCCGTTCATGTGCAGCGGTTACCGATAACATCAAAAACCTAATTCAGGATTTCAAATTATTTTCTAATTGTTCTGACTCAGACTGAGTCTCATTATAATAATCTGAATTGAATATGATTCAAGTACAATCTACAATATTACAATTCAATATGAATCCATGAATCCATATATTAAATCTGTTCAAACTATTCAATATGTATTGACTGGACCGAACCATGGATATACTTCCATTTACATGATTCTCCAGTTATATCCATGATTCTCCAGTTACATCCATTTACTGATATCATGGTTTCGGCAAGTCATCCAATTATCCAATCTATATTACAAGACAATACAAGTTGCAATACAATTTACAATACAAACAATACAATCAAGACATCGCGGGGTTTTAAGGGTAGATTGGTACGGAAGGTGTTAGAAGTGGCACGAGACTACAACCATAAGACACTTAACCTATATTCCGTTGCTGTTGTACCGTGGCATAAACGGTTCCTTGAGTTCCTGATACCTTAGTCTCCGGGGCAAGTGAGACTCCTCTCGTATACACTGCCATCCTTCTGTACCAAGTTACAAATAATAGCGTTAACACTAAATACAACATTATAACAATATAATACAACTTTAAAAGTTACACACACTCTCTCTTTCTGTCTTTTCTATTTCTTCCTTATCTTTGAGACTTACCGAGCGATTGTTCGCTGACAACATTCCTTCTCTTTCTTCTTTGGAATGTTGTCAGGTGATCTGGATACTCAGGAGATTGAGACTACTAGTGAGGACTTGGACCAGCTTTCCTACGACCCAGAGCTCTAACTTCATTGTACACACTTTTATTTCAGTACTTTTTATTTCTGTTATGCCACCGTTTAGGCATTGCTTTCATTCAGTTGTATTTACTTTTCCATGTATTGTAAAACGAATGTTAATAAATAAAGTTGCTGTTTTATTATACATTTTGTCTCTTGTGTACATTTCTTTTATATTTCTTAGTTACGCTTAGCGTATTTACTACAGAGTAAATACGTAGCGGCCTCGTCGCGTCCTCTGCCTGTATACTGGGAAGCGGGGCGTGACAAGGAGCAACTTCCAAAGTCTATACTTTATTGGTATACATGGATTCCATCTCAGATCGTGTTGCATCCAACCATTTCACAGAGTCCCCACTCGTGATGGCCTGCTCGAAACTAGTTAGGTCATCACCTTCCATGATGCAATTCTCGCTTCCACTATCATTGAGAAAATCACAGTATCTCTCAGGCAGATGAGGAACCCTACTAGATCTGCGGAGAGGCTAAGGTTCGTCGGGAATTATTGAATCCTCCGGTTCTACCAAATCATCAGCCGTTAGTTTGTCTAGCTGGAATTTCTTCCAGTTCTACCTCATGACCACTAATTTCTTCCATAAGAAATTCCATTTCTTAAAAGGTGGCATTGCGAGAAACAAACACCTTTTGTTCCTCGGTGTGGTAGACAATATGCCCACGTGAGTTTTTGGGATATTCTACAAACTTGCAAAGAACTGACCTTATCTCGAGCTTGTCTGGATTTTGTGTTTTAAACATAGGCTGGACAACCCCATATCTTAACTCGTTTAAGAGATTGTCTCTTCTCATTCCATATCTCATATGGAGTGGTAGGCACTGATTTGAATAGAACTCTATTCAATAGGTATGCGGACGTTTCAAGCGCATAACTCCAAAAGGAAACAGGAAACTCGGCAACACTCATCATAGAACGCACCATATCTAATAGGGTGCGATTTCTCCGCTCCGACACACCGTTGTGTTGTGGTATATACGGAGGAGTAAGCTAAAAAAGAATCCTATTCTCTTTTAAATATTCATAGAATTCTGTACTCAAGTATTCTCCTCCCCGATTAGATCGAAGGACTTTAATACTTTTTCCCGTTTGATTCTCCACTTCGTACTTATATTCATTGAATATCTCAAAAATCTTGAGACTTATGTTTCAACAGGAACACATGTCCGAATCTTAAGAGATCATCGATGAATGTAATAAAGTATGAAGTAAGAACCCTGGCATGTGTAGACATAGGGCCGCATACATCACTATGTATCATTCCCAAGAGTTCAGTAGCCCTTTCTCCGTGTCCAGTAAACGGAGTTTTGGTCATTTTACTTTTGAGACATGACTGGAAAGTTTCATATGATGTAAATTCAAACTGATTCAAATATCCATTTTTATGCAACCTAGCTAGTCATGTCACATTTATATGACCTAGTCTACAATGCCACGAGAAGGATTCGTTCATTTCTGAACTTTTCCTCTTGTGTGTGTTCTGTACGTTGAGAACTGTAGTTTGATTTAGAACGTATATGCCATTATATAACGTGCCTGATCCAATCAACATTTGATTCAAGAAAATGTTCGTAACATTATCCTGTTATACAAGATTATATCCTTCTTTACATAATAAAGAAAATGATATAATATTGCATATCAAGTTCGGTATGTAATAACATTCGTTCAGAATCAATATATTACCAGTTGGTAATACAAGATGATATTCACCAACTGCTTTGGCTGCAACATTTGCACCATTCCCTACTCTAGAGAATGATCACCTTTCCCAGTTTTCTATCTTTCTTTAGTCCATATAACATATTACATATGTGGGGTCCCGATCTGGTATCTAATACCCAGGACGTAGAGTGTACTGAGAAACAGTTCTCGGTAACAAACACACCCGAAGATGTATCAATATGCACATTCCTCGTTTGGGTCGCGTGGGAATCCGGATATTCCCCTATTTCCTGCTCAGACTTATAACAATTATAAGATAGAGCGGAACCAACGTTCCCCAGCTCAGTATAACAAACGGGTTCGGTCAATACATCCATATTATTATCTTGATTAAGGCATGACATGGTCGCTACCTGGAGAGAGAGAGAAGAAAAAACTTTAGCGTATGTTCTTGCAAGATTAGATTAGTTATTATCTTATCTAATCAGTATGGCTCCTCCTGTTTTTATCAAATTTTCCTTCAAACCCTAAAAGGTAAGAGTAGCCGGGATTAATTATATCCTACAAGTTCGCCAATCTTTCGGCCAGGCCAGTGTCGGTACTTTGAGTGAGGCTCCCCGTGCTTTCGCACAGACCTAATTAAAATAAACCTCGTTTTCCTAGAGGCATAACACCATTGACACCTTTCTAAACACCTACTTGATCGGCTAATTGTAATGTGCAAAAACTCTCCCAAGAGTAACTCATACTCGCAGTGGGTATCGAGATCCAACTATCTCATAGAAGGTATGCAATCTCATTGCAAATTTCAACACTTGAAATTCCCGATAATGTTTTGCCCCTACCGTCCTATAACCTTGACGCAGGCCAACAAACCATAGTCCGCTAGTCAAGTTCAACCCGTGCATTTCGTGATTGAATTAAACCCACCCGCACGACCCTTGATGCAGTCCAAAAAAGTCGCATGACTACCCTAATTCAATTGCATCATATGTAACAAATAAGCACTAATTAGCTACCGCACACTACGCCTTGACGCGGGCCAACAAACGTAGCACGAATACTAAATAGTACTTATCTAAAATGACGGAGGGCTACGAAAGATTTTTAAGAAAACTTTTTGCGTAATGAACTTGATATCGTTGTAGAATCGAGTGATTTGAAAAGGAGTGATTTAAGCTCCGCTTTTTAAAATTGAATAGTTTTCAAAACAAACCGAGTGGGTTGTAGCATTTGCTAGCTTTTTGCTAAGAGTTCATTCCCGGTGAAGGGATCTTGGCTCTTTTCCCATCGAATGAGGTGCTGGATATTCATAAAGGAATACCACTATACAAAACAAAAACTAGAGCTACCTTTTTTGAAACAGGATTCTACAACATCTTTAGGTTTCTTTCTTTTACATTAATCTTATTAATAAAATCCGATCATTTATGCTACCTAAGTATCACAGAAGAAACGAAAATACAGCGTACGCTTATACCATCCGCATTCGCGTCGGGGTCCCATCATGCACCGTTAGGTTAGATAACTAACAGCAGAGCGGGGGCAGGACTAGTGCGGATGCAAATTATAAGCAACATTTATTATATATCATATATATAATATAAAGCATTCATGTCAGGCAGTCATATGATCTCATCACAGAACATTACAGCAGAAGTCAACATATTAAATATTGGATATATTAGGAGGTCCGTGTTTTAAATTAAGCCAGTAAAAACATGAATTCCACGGTCGTGATGAATAGCCAAACCCACATCCCTAGACACCTACGAGAACGGCAAACAACCCTACCAATTTTAGCGTTAGGAGACCCGGCCTCGACTCCTCGAGATGGTCTCCCACTGGACTCTAGAACCCGGTTACTTGTGCTGCCCTCCTTGGGTCTATCCTAATGCGGAAAAATAAATAATATACATCAACGGTGACATCATCCTCAACCCGGAAGTGTCCCAATAAAAGAATATTACATACATGTTTTTACATGTATGAAAATGAAAAACTCTCATCTCACGCAAAAATCCCCGGCTATTCAAACACAACGATCCAATATAACATATCACGGCAACACATAACATCACATGTCATCAACGTATGTAAATATGCGTATCCCAATTGTTGTTGACGTATAGAAACGAAACCGGCGATACACCACATATTACACTTACGGTCACAGAAAAGAAAACGAAAACTACAATAATTAGAATCCGCAACATCCTTAGATATCATAAACCCGGAATATCTCATACCCCAAATTTCATGCCTAATATATAAACCTTGCATTTTAGTCTCATATTGAAAATACCTTTTCAATAACTTAGTCGGGTAATTCAACAAGATTTCCGACTACATTATCGAATGCTCGTCGGAAACATTAGTAGATGGTCGTACCCCAAATGCCGTTGACGAAGTGCACTTAGGCGGAACACCATGGCTGCAAGCACCCGAGGGGATGCTTTTGGCAACGAGGTTCTCCTATACAGTCACTTGGTCGGGGATATGGGATATGGCTATCTAATAGTGTTACCCAGCGAATGTTCGCGTACTATACGAGATTGAGACAGAGTTTTGATCCGAATAGAAACTCCGTGGCAATCTATCAGAAGAGACTAAATTGCAAGATTTACAGAACACTAACTAGTTTTCACAAAACTAATGATCGTGGATTCTAAATATTGTATCACATTTCAATATAAAACCCGTAACGATGTTAAAATACAACTACGAAAAACTCCTGAAAGGTTCCTAGGCACTCTAGTGAGGTCTCACAAGGCATCAACCATGCCAATTTCAAATTTAACGGGTGCCGAGAAACCCTAATACGGATCGTCGGCTAGAAGTTTAGGCGAATCAAGCAACTAGTTAACAAATTAACTAAGTGAACGGAAATACAACCTTTGTAGATCCGGTCCTCCACCTCCACGGCTCCATGATGAAGTCATCTCCGCTGTCCAAATGGGATCTTGGGCTCTTACGTCGGCTTCATCGGAGAAAAAGCGGGCTAGGTCATCGACGACGATGCCGAAGATGATCTACGTCGAGGCATCACTAGATCAAGCTCCCACTTCACCAAGTCATGAAACTTGTGAAGAAAACACACTCTACTACTTGGCAAGAGGTAGAGGATGAAGAAATAGGAAGTGGGTTTACTTTAGAATTGGATTTCTCACTCTTTTTCATCAATCACCATTGATGAAGTCAAGCTTTCTTCATTGAAGAAGATGAAGAAGAAGAAGATGATAGAATATGATAAGAATTATAATAAAAAGTAAATAATATGAATACTTATCATATCCTAACCCTGGTTAGGTGTAGAGAATAGACCATGGTTAGTTTAAATGGTTAGGGTTAAGCATGAAGACAAAATGGTTACAAAGTCAAACCTTCATGAAGATTCAACTAAAAACAAATAATGCCACCATTTTCCCTTTATTCTTTCCAAAATAAATAAATAAATAAATAAGAAAGAAAAAGAAAAACCCTAATCATCAACTTAACCATGGTTTAATTCTATACACTTAACCAAATAAGCATGTATCATCAAACATGATACAATCATGTGCACAAAAGTATATCACATATACAACTTGCACATTCAAGTGAGAAAATCCATATAAAGTGAACCAATACTAGTTAATGCAAAGTAATATATCAAATATATAATTATACATTAAATCATTAAATCAACACTTGATTTAATGATCCGGTCATATCGCATATAACCGACTAATATCAACAGTAACAACTTATCGAATCAACACTTGATCCGATAACCCGGCTATATCGCATATAACCGATCAATGTCACAGATCGCGAGAATCGAATACAGTATCACATACTGGTATCATTCTCGGTCCCGCACATATCTCATATGCGCTCCTATTTCGTTTTGCTTGAGCCAGGAAAGCTCTGTGTAGGACTCTAAAGACTCGTCAATACGCCGGCAGCAGGTGATGATCATATCAAACACCCACAAGCCGCAAGCGGTCTGCTAAACGTAACGGCCACCCGGGTATTGAGAGATCAGAAGATCGACGAGCAAGCCCGCTCACACTCCAGTGAATCCAACCAGTAACACTACCGTACAGTCCGGTCTCGTCGTCTGATATGTCGCATATCTTGCCTAGGGGTGGTAAACTTCAGACCCCAATAGCTCGATAAGTCGTGTCGATATGAGGTCTATAACAGTTCGAGAAACTACAGGTAACACTTACCAGTAAATCTCAGCAACCCTGGCCAGGGATTTCCGGTTATAGCCAATCGAACACAGTGCAACATCAACTCCCTATACCGGGAGAGACGAATCCCCTCCTATCGCTCATTGCCTCCATGTGACTCGGGACTGTACCCAAAAACCACCGTTTTGCACGCCCTCTTGGACGTGGTAAGATGGAAATCAAAGCACAGTGGGAACCACACAAGACTCTATGACGATCTCGGGTCAACAGACTACTCTGTACCAGTGTCACCAGAGAACTGCCATCTGACGTAAGGTATAATACCATCTGGGAGTTCTCGGCGAGTCCTTCCAGTGTACCCAGTCTCTACTGAGCACCCGTATATCATCTCCGATGTCAAACACCAATGGATATGGGATCATCCATCGCCCATATGTATGGATCGAGAAGGTATACGCTAGTCTACTCTGGTATATCGATGCCCCGTCTCGATATACCCACGACTAGGGACTTTGAAGGATGTACTTATGGACTACCATGTCCCCATTAGTATGATCCGCATCATAGTCCCGGTAGTCAAGTACACATCCTAAGGGTTTTACCAACATGTAATAGAGAGACAATCTGTGTACACGTTAAGCTAAAGAGCAACCAGATAGCATACTATCATGTCGAGCAAGAAAGTCCTTCCTATATATGTCCCAGCATCCACTACAATATACATCCTATGTACAGTAATGACCTCTAGGGCATACATATAACTAACAATCTCCCACTTGCACTAGGGCCATCTGAAGTAGTGGTTGAAGTATCTCATACTCAACCATCCCATAAAAGTCTCTCTCTGGGAATAGGCCTTCGTGAGTGGATCCGCCGTGTTATCCTCTGAGTCTACTCTCCTTACCTTGATCTCCTTGGAGATCAACTATCTCCATGATCAGGTGATACTGCCTTAGAATATGTCTGGATCACTGATGGGACCGGCGTTCCTTGGCATAAGCCACAACTCCATTGTCTCACAATGGCAAGAACGTAGTTCATCTCATGAACCAATATACACCCAAACATCCTCTTTGGTAGCATCTTAAGTAGCGATGTATCCAGCCTTTATCGTCTAGTATGCCACGGTATGTAGCTTGGAACTCTTCCAACATACCGTCCCTTCACTGAGGGTATAGACAATGCCTGTGACTGACATTCAGTCGTCTTTATCACCCTGGAACACTTCCAGTGATTCTCCCTAGGATCAATTGATACCATCTCACTACAACTAGTGAGTATCCTAACATCTAATTAGATCTATCTTATAGATCCAAAGCTTAGGATTTTGTAGGTATCACTTTGATCCTTTATGGAGAATCATTGTGATATGCGGAGATTGATCGAGCGTAGCATAGGAAACTCTTTCCCTATCAAGAGTATGTCATCCACGTACTCTACGAGGATCACCACCATACTCCCTACTACCTTTTTGTATATACAAGGTTCATCTACTATTTTGATGATGTCAAACTCTTTGACTACTTCATCAAAATAGATGTTCCAACTCCGCGATGCCTGCTTTATCCTATAAAGCATCTTGCACACGTTTCCGCTGATCCCACTGTCTACGAGGCCCTCTGGCTGTGTACTTATAGACGCTCTCTTCTAAAACATCATTTAGAAAAGCTGTCATGACACCCAACCACCAGATATCGTAGTCATGGTATGTAGCCGTGGCAAGTAGGATCTGGATGGACTTAAGCATAGGTACTGGAAAAGGTTTCATCATTATCCACGCCTGGTCAATGACGAAAACCTTTAACAAGTCTAGCTTTGAAAGTCTCAACTTTTCCATTTACACCAAGTAATCTTCTCAAGATATACTTGCTCCTGATGGGGATTTAACCCTTCAGATATAGCAACCAAAGTCCATACTTTGTTGGTGTATAAGGATTCCATTTCAGATCGATAAGCATCCAGTCATTCTTACAGAGTCACACTCCTGATAACCAGCTCGAAGCTAGTTGGGTCATCATCTCATGATGCAATCCTCGCTCCCACTGTCATAGAGAAACCGAAGTATCTCTCAAGTGGGTGAGGAACCTTACTAGATCGGCGGAGAGGCTGAGGTTCGTTGGTATCTACTGAATCCTTTGGTTGTACCAAATCATCTGCTAGATTTTGTATAGCTGGAACATTTCCAGTTCTACATAACAGACCTTGCCTCGAGCTTGTCCGGATTTTGCTTTTAGACATAAGCCGGACAACCCCAAATCTTAACTAACTTAAGACATTGGCTCTTCCCTTTCCATATCACATATGAAATGGTAGGCAACTGATTTGATTGGAACCCTATTCAATAGGTATGCAGCTTCTCAAGCGCATAACTCCCTTAAGGAAAAAGGTAACTCAGTAGTACTCATCATAGAGCACACCTTATCATATAGGGTGTGATTGATTCGCCCCGATACACCAACGTGCTATGGTGTATACGGAGGAGTAATGCCGAGAGAGAATCTCATTCTCCTTTAGAATAGTCCAAGAATTCCGTGCTCAAATATTCTCCTCCTTGATCTCATCAAAGGACATAATACTTATACCCGTATTTTGGTTCTCTACTTCTAACTTATATTCTGTGAATATCTCAAAAGGTTCGGACTTGTGTTTCAACAGGAACATATGTCTGAATCTTGAGAGATTATCAGAGAATGTAATGAAGTACAAAGAACCGATCTTGGTATGTGTAGACAGGGGACCTTACATACATCAACATGTATCAATCCCAAGAGTTCATTAACTCTTTCTCTGTTTCCAATAAACAGGGCTATGGTCATCTTATCTCTGTGACATGACTGGCAAGTTTCACAAGATGTAAATTCAAACTGATTTAAATATGCATCTACATGTAACTTCAGCTAGTCGGGTCGCATTGATATGACCTAGTCTACAATACCTCAAGAAGGAACCGTTCATTTCTGAACTCTTCCTCTTATGTGTGTTCCATATACTAAGAACCGTAGTTTGATTTAGAACATTAATGTTTTTAGATAACGTGCCTGAACCGATCAACTTTTGATATAGGAAATGTTCAAAACATTATCCAACAATACAGAATTTTATCATTTCTTTACTAATAAAGAGACTGATATGATTTTGTAAATCAGGTTCGGTATCTAATAATATTCGTTCAGAATCAATGTATTGGTAATACAGGGTGACAGTGACCGACAGACTTGGCTGCAACTCTTGCCCCGTTTTCTGCCCCATGAAACTTATCACCCGTTCTTAGTTTTTCTACCCTTTTGTAGCCCTATGTAACAGATTACATATCTGGGATCCTGATCCGGTATCAAATACCCAGGATGCAGAGGATACTGAGAAACAGTTCTTTGTAATGAACACACCCGAAGATGATGCATCATATGCACTTTCTTCGTTTGGGCGGCACGGGAATTCTGGTAATCCCCAATTTCTTGCTCTGTCTTATAACAATTATAAGGTGGAGCGGGACTAATGTTCCCTAGCTCAGTATAACAAGCGGGTTCGGTCAAATATCCGTTTTATTATCTTGATTAAGGCGTGATATGGTCGCTACCTAGAGAGAGAGAGAAGAAAACACTCAGCGTGCGCTCTTGCAAGAATAGATTGGTTATTATTTTATCTAATCAGGATGGCTCCCACTGCTTTTTATCAAATCTTCCTTCAAACCCTAAAAGGAAAGACTAGCCGGGATTAATCACACACTACAAGTTCGCCAATCTTTCAGCCAGGCCAATGTCGGTACTTTGAGGGAGGTCCCCCGTGCTTTCGCACGAACCTAATTAATGTAAACCTCGTTTTTCCAGAGGCGTAACCTCGTTAACACCTTTCTAGACACCTACTTGATCGGCTAATTGTAATGTATAAAACTCTCCCAGGAGTAACAATTACTCGCAGCGGGTATCGGGATCCAACTATCTCATAGAAGGTATGCAATCTCATTGCAAATTTCAACACTTGAAATTCCCGATAATATTTTGCCCCTAGCGTCCTATGACCTTGACAGAGGTCAACAAACCATAGGCTGCTAGTCAAGTTCAACCCGTCATTTCCTGATTGAAGTAAACCCACCCGCACGACCCTTGACAGAGGTCAACAAGGTCGCACGACTACCCTAAATCAATCACATCATATGCTTATACAGATAAGCACTAATCAGCTACCGCACACTACGCCTTGACAGAGGTCAACAAACGCAGCACGAATACTAACCAGTACATATCTGAAATGACGGAGGGCTACGACAGGTTTTTCTGAAAACCTATTGCGTAATGAACTTGATATCGTTGTAGGATCGAATGAATTTTGAAATGGAGTGTTTTTTAGGCTTTTCTAGTTTTGCTAAAGGAGTGTCGCTAGATCAGTCTAGTTCGATCAGTTCGATCAATCATCTTTCTCCAATGAAATCAAGGATTTCTAAGGATTCGCGCGACTGAATATAGCACGCGATATTGGTTTGAATAACGCCTGCTATATTTCAAACTCAAAAGTCTTGGAATGGAGTTGGCTTACCGGCCCCCTGGCTTTTAGTTCAAAAAGTGGTGGGGGGCACTCCCGGTGAAGGGATCGTCGGTCATTTCCTCGTTGAATGAGGTGCTGGATATATCATATATATCACTGTGCAAAGCAAAAACTCTTAAAAGCAATCAAAAGACAAACCGAGTTTGTAGCATCTGCCAGTTATTGCTAAAGGAGTCACTCCCGGTGAAGGGATCTCGGTCCTTTCCTTATCGAATAAGGTGCAGGATATATCACATATACCGCTGTGCAAAGCAAGAACTGTAGCTACCTGTTTTATTTTAAAATTCGATTCTACAACATCTTAGGTTTCTTTTATTTCATTAATCATATTAATGAAGTCCCATCATTTAAGTACCTAAACATCACAGATAAATACGACGTACACTTATGCCATCCGCATTCGCCTCGATGTCCCCTCGTGCACCGTTAGGTTAGGTAACTAACGGCAGAGCGGGGCAGGGCTAGCGCGGGTGTAAAACATAAGTAACGTCTATATAATATATCATATATACTATATACAGTATCCATCACAGAATATCACATGATCACATCACAGATATCGCAGCAGAAGTATCATATGAAATATTGGATATACTAGGACGTCCGTGTTTTCAATACGAGCCAGTATAAAACACGGATTCCACGGTCGCGATGAATAGCCAAACCCACACCCCTAGACCCCTACAAGAGCGGCAAGCAACCCTACCAATTCTAGAGTTAGAAGACCCGGACTCGACTCCTCGAGTTGGTCTCCCACTGGACTCCAGAACCCGGTTACTTGTGCCCTCCTCCTTGGGTCTATCCTAGTGCGGAAAAGTAAATAATATACATCAACGGTGACAACTTCCGCAGCCTGGAAGTGCCCCAATAAAAGAATATTACATACAAGTTTTTACATGAATGAAAATGAAAAACACTCATCTCACATAAAAAAACCCCGGCTATTCATACACGACGATCCAATATAACATATCCAGCAACACATAACATCATATGTCATCAACGTAAGTAAATATGTCCATCCCAATTGTCGTTGACATATAGCAACGAAACCGGCGATAGAACATATTACACTTACGGTCACAGAAAAGAAAGTGTAAAACTACAACAGTTGGAATCCGCAAACTCTTTAGACATCGCATGCCTAATCAAATGAATCCCTTAGACATCACATGCCTAACAATTATAAACCCCGCATTTTAGTCTCATTATTGAAAACTCTTTTCAACATCAAATCGGGCAATTCAACAAGATTCCCGACATCCTGATCGAATGCTCGTCACAAACTTCAATAGGCGGCCGCACCCCCGATGCCGTCGACAAAGTGCACCAAGGCGGAACACCGCTGCCGTGAGCACCCGAACGGATGCTTTCGACGACGGGGTTCTCCTACAGTCACTTGGTCGGGGCTATGGAGTGAGGCTGTCTATTAAGTTTACCCGGCGAGTATCCGCGTACGCTACGTGATTGCGACGGACTTTTGATCACATCAAAATTCCGTGGCAACCAATCAAGTGAGACTAAACTGCTATGTTTATAACATTCATTCAGTTATCTCATAACTTATTGTGAATTCCAATTATTGTATCACATTCCGGATAAATAGAAAATGTTAAACTTTCCGATCGAACAGTCAAACACCCAAGTTTTCCCGATACAGATCAACACATGAAACAAGTCTAAAAACATTCAGTTCGTGCCTCGGTTCAACGGTCCAGCCGTAGAAGGGTCAAGCCAACGCCTCACATGTGGCACGCCGTACTGCCCCAAACCCGAAGGTTCAAAGGGCAGTTCAAGACGGTCACATAATCGAGTTAAGGTTTGTTGTCTTCTAGAGGGTCCATCGAGTTACTTGCACTACTTAGAACGTCTTTAAACCACGGAAAAATCCAACACTTGGAAATTTCCCGACAAGGGAAAAATTGGGTATTTATATCCGGTCGAACTTTTTAACATATTCAAAAATAATCCGGAAAGCCACATAGACAAAATCTGAAACTCCGATCGAAACACCGAATCCCCAAAACAACCCCAGAAAATTCAACTCTTGAATAAATATTAAAAAATCCCAGAAAATCCAGCACCAGAAATCATGAATTACTGTACAAAAATTATAGGACAATCTAATAATTTGGCCGCGGAACCGCCGCAAAAGCAGGGCTTATGCCGCGGTTCCGCCGCACTCTGGACACTTCGTTGGATAATTTTTGCACCGTAATTCCTATAATTCCCTGGTGAATTTTTTAGCAATTTTTAATTTGGAAAAATCCACGTTTTTAGAAAAGGTCCAGAGAGCGTGTTTCGGGTTAGGGTTTTGGTTCGATCGGACTTCAAACTCCGTCTAGACTTCACCTAAGGCTCTAGCTAGGCTCTGATACCAATGAAAGGTTCCTAGGCACTCTAGTGAGGTCTCACAAGACATCAACCATGCCAATTTCAAATTTAACGGGTGCCGAGAAACCCTAATACGGATCGTCGGCTAGAAGTTTAGGCGAATCAAGCAACTAGTTAACAAATTAACTAAGTGAACGGAAATACAACCTTTGTAGATCCGGTCCTCCACCTCCACGGCTCCGTGATGAAGTCATCTCCGCTGTCCAAATGGGATCTTGGGCTCTTGCGTCGGCTTCATCGGAGAAAAAGCGGGCTAGGTCATCGACGACGATGCCGAAGATGATCTACGTCGAGGCATCACTAGATCAAGCTCCCACTTCACCAAGTCATGAAACTTGTAAAGAAAACACACTCTACTACTTGGCAAGAGGTAGAGGATGAAGAAATAGGAAGTGGGTTCACTTTAGAATTGGATTTCTCACTCTTTTTCATCAAGCACCATTGATGAAGTCAAGCTTTCTTCATTGAAGAAGATGAAGAAGAAGAAGAAGATGATAGAAGATGATAAGAATTATAATAAAAAGTAAATAATATGAATACTTATCATATCCTAACCCTAGTCAGGTGTAGAGAATAGACCATGGTTAGTTTAAATGGTTAGGGTTAAGCATGAAGACAAAATGGTTACAAAGTCAAACCTTCATGAAGATTCAACTAAAAACAAATAATGCCACCATTTTCCCTTTATTCTTTCCAAAATAAATAAATAAATAAATAAGAAAGAAAAATCAAAATCCTAATCATCAACTTAACCATGGTTTAATTCTATACACTTAACCAAATAAGCATGTATCATCAAACATGATACAATCATGTGCACAAAAGTATATCACATATACAACTTGCACATTCAAGTGATAAAATCCATATAAAGTGAACCAATACTAGTTAATGCAAAGTAATATATCAAATATATAATTATACATTAAATCATTAAATCAACACTTGATTTAATGATCCGGTCATATCGCATATAACCGACTAATATCAACAGTAACAACTTATCGAATCAACACTTGATCCGATAACCCGGCTATATCGCATATAACCGATCAATGTCACAGATCGCGAGAATCGAATACAGTATCACATACTGGTATCATTCTCGGTCCCGCACATATCTCATATGCGCTCCTATTTCGTTTTGCTTGAGCCAGGAAACCTCTGTGTAGGACTCTAAAGACTCGTCAATACGCCGGCAGCAGGTGATGATCATATCAAACACCCACAAGCCGCAAGCGGTCTGCTAAACGTAACGGCCACCCGGGTATTGAGCGATCAGAAGATCGACGAGCAAGCCCACTCACACTCCAGTGAATCCAACCAGTAACACTACCGTACAGTCCGGTCTCGTCGTCTGATATGTCGCATATCTTGCCTAGGGGTGGTAAACGTCAGACCCCAATAGCTCGATAAGTCGTGTCGATATGAGGTCTATAACAGTTCGAGAAACTACAGGTAACACTTACCAGTAAATCTCAGCAACCCTGGCCAAGGATTTTCGGTTATAGCCAATCGAACACAGTGCAACATCAACTCCCTATACCGGGAGAGACGAATCCCCTCCTATCGCTCATTGCCTCCATGTGACTCGGGACTGTACCCAAAAACCACCGTTTTGCATGCCCTCTTGGACGTGGTAAGATGGAAATCAAAGCACAGTGGGAACCACACAAGACTCTATGACGATCTCGGGTCAACAGACTACTCTGTACCAGTGTCACCAGAGAACTGCCATCTGACGTAAGGTATAATACCATCTGGGAGTTCTCGGCGAGTCCGTCCAGTGTACCCAGTCTCTACTGAGCACCCGTATATCATCTCCGATGTCAAACACCAATGGATATGGGATCATCCATCGCCCATCTGTATGGGTCGAGAAGGTATACGCTAGTCTACTCTGGTATATCGATGCCCCGTCTCGATATACCCACGACTAGGGACTTTGAAGGATGTACTTATGGACTACCATGTCCCCACTAGTATGATCCGCATCATAGTCCCGGTAGTCAAGTACACATCCTAAGGGTTTTACCAACATGTAATAGAGAGACAGTCTGTGTACAGGTTAAGGTAAAGAGCAACCAGATAGCATACTATCATGTCGAGCAAGAAAGTCCTCCCTATATATGTCCCAGCATCCAATACAATATACATCCTATGTACAGTAATGGCCTCTAGGGCATACATATAACTAACAACTCCGTATTTCCACTACAGAAAGCTAATATCATATGCAATCTTTGCAAAAACAAACATAACCTGAAACCCTAAAACCAAGAGATCATAACACCACAAAAATTTCAAGATTTTTTGCTACAAGAAAAAAGCTGAGGCCGGTTTTTTTGACAATATGGCCGGCCATTTTTTTGGTGTTTTACCTCAAATTTTTCTGGTGTTCTAGATACATCATAACTAGCTTTCTGCACTTGTTTAAAAAAATTTTAGAGGACTTAAAAAAATCGACAGAAACTAAGGTTTCAGATTCCAGGTTTCGGAGTTGTTTCGGTTTCATAATTCTAACACATCGTATAATTCTCTAGCTTTTCTCTAATACCACTGCTAGGTTCCTTAGCACTCTCACTAGGTTTTATAAGGCATCGGGTATGCAATTTTAAAAAATCTAGAGAGCAAAGCAACCCAAATCAAGGATCTAACTAGAGAATTAGGATTTTTAAAACATGTAAACATCTTTAAACTAAGTGATATAGGAATACAACCTTTGTAGACCGGTCCTTCACTTCTAAAGCTCAGTGCAGTTGTCTCTTAGCTCCAAGTAGTGGTCTCCCGGACTCTCATTAAGCTCCACTAGACGAAAGGAACAAGCTTGCTTGAAGAACTTCGAGGCCGAAGATGATCTACGTCGAGGAATTATGAATTTTGCTCAATGACTAGTCTAGTGTAGATTGATGAAGTATGAATTTTGCTCACTTTAGAATTATTTCTCTCTTTCTTTTTCTCTACCTCAAGAAAACCTAGTGAGCTTAATTGAGATAAAGAAGATGAAGTGGTGAATGAATGGCCACCATTGCAAACCATGGGTGAGAAAATATCATATATCATCTCATTAAGAGACTTAACAATGGCTAAAAATAATAGTTAGGTTAATAAATATCTAGAGTAAAGCAAAATTAGTGGACTTAATTCAAAGCTTCTCCAAGCCTCTTAGCCATGCTTATTTCCACCTAATTTTGTTTATTCTCTAAATAAATATTCACCATAATTATCTTATGGTATGGTATGAGTCTCATATACCCAAGTCCAATGTATCATCTAGCATGACACAAAATAATTACATTAATATATATCACATATATATTTGTATGTATTTAGAGAAAATAATTTCTTAAGTGAGCTAATATTATTTAATATATATTAATATATCAAATATATAATCATACATTAAATTATTAAATCAACACTGGATTTAAAAACCTGGTTGTATCGCATACAACTGACTAATATCATTTATATGTATGTAACATATACATATAACATATCATTGATTCAACAATCCGGTTATATCACATATAACATGTATCGCGAGATTAGAATACGATATCATATACATGTATTAATCTTGGTCCCGCACATATCACATATGTGCCTTACTTCGTTTCGCATGAGCTAGAAAATCTCTGTATAGGACTCTAAAGACTCATCAATACGCCGGCAGTAGATGATGATCATATCAGTCACCCACAAGCCGTCAGCGGTACTAGCTGGACGTAACGGCTACCCAGGTATTGAGCGATCAGAAGATCAACAAGCAAGCTTGTCCATACTCCCGTGAATCCAATAAGTAACACTACCATACAGTCCGATCTCTTCGTCTGATATGTCGCATATCTAGTCTGGGGGTGGTAAACGTCAGACCCCAATAACTTGATAAGTCATTCCGATGTAAGGCTCATAACAGGTCGAGAAACTACTGATAACACTTACCAGTAAATCTCAGTATCAGCCCTGGCCAGGGACTTCTTGTTATAGCCAATCGAGCACAGCGCAACATCAACCCCCAATACCGGGAGAGACGAAACCCCTCCTATCGCTCATTGCCTCCATGTGACTCGATATTGTATCCAAAAACCACCGTTTTTCATGCTCTCTTGAAAGTGATAAGGTGGAAATCAAAGCACAGTGGGAATCACACAAGACACTATGACGATCTCAGGTCTACAGACTAACCTATACCAATGTCACCAGAGAACTGCTATCTGATGATAGGTATAATACCATTTAGGAGTTCTCGGTGAGTCATATTCAGTGTACTCAGTCTCTGTTGGAGATAATGCCCTCAGAGTCAATTATTGGATCACAGGTACGTGATTGCGGTGATTGAGGGAGGACCTATCCCGGTAGGACAGTCTTACTCGAGATGATAGTATGCTATCTGGTTTACCTTTATTATCGTGTACTGTTTTAGGTGACCTGACAAGTCGCTATTACACGTTGATAGAACCCCTAGGATTCTTGCTTGACCACCAGCAGTATGAGGGCGATCATATAAGTGGGAGCTGGGAGTCTATAAGCATATCCTTAAATGGTCCCTAGTCGTGGGAGTTTCGAGATAGGGCATCGATACTCCAAAGTAGACTAGTGTATACAGTCGAGACCCCGACGAGGGGCGGTGGCCGGTCTCACAAGCCACTGGTGTCAGTTGGATCACCTAAGATGTATACAGATGCTCATTGGGTTATGAGTACAACGGACAGGACTCGCCGGGAACATGCCAGTTGGTCATATACCAGACGTCAGATGGCAGTTCCCTGGTGACATGTGTGCAGGTTAGTTCATCGACCTGGGGATCGTCATTTGTCTTGTGTGAGTTCCCACTGTACTTTGATTACTACCCTACCACGGCTCAAAGGAGTCATGCAAACAGGTTTTAGTTGGGTACAGTCCCGAGCCACATGGAGGCAGTGAGCGTATCTTCAGGGGTTCGTCTCTCCCGGTATTGGGGGTGAGGTCGTGCTGTGTCTAGGAGAGCCATTACACGAAGCCCTCGGCCGAGGCAAAGAGATTTACTAGTAGGTATTCCGGTAGTATCTCAGGGTGTTCTGGGCTACACTCCGACACGACTTGTACCGCTTTTGGGGGTCTGACTTTTACCAACCCCCTAGGCCCGCCATGCGATGCTCATAGACGAACGGACCGGACTGTACGGATATTGTCACTGACAGGCTCAGTAGGGTTGTCAGGCTGAGTTCACTCACAGACATCCCTTTTAGTCAATACATGGTAGCCCGTTACGTATTGGCTTATACCTCTGACGTGCTAGTGGTTAAATCCACAACCAAGGTGTTGACGAGTCTTTAGAGTCCCCCACATTCAGTTACTCAGCTTTCGGGCGAAAGGTTGTAGAGGCCGTATGGAGATATGGCAAGGTCCGATCTGATACGTGCGGTATTGCACGGATCAGGATCTGACAGTTTGTACTATAGGCCGTATGGTTATATGGCAGGGTTCGATCAGATACGTGCGGTATTGCACGGATCAGGATCGAACAGATATTACTAGCCGGTTTTGGTATAAGCCGGATTCTAGTATAGTACAGTGGAGATTTTGTCTCATTGCATTTGTATTTCGGTCGAAATACAGATGCGGGTGTGTATGCACAGTATCGGGGTTTTCCTGTAATTTATTACGGGACCAGTTTTTTGGAGTTGCCAGTTTGCTTTCCGTTTCGGCCAATTTCCATTGTTCCGTTCATTGGCCGATGATTGGTGGAGGAGGGTTTATTTGCATTGTTGCAAATAAGCATTTGTGGAGGGGGTCTTTGCTTATGGTTGTATCATGATAGCTTTTCATTGACCTTGACCTTTTGACTTGACTTCTTGTCATGATGGCATGACTTTTGTAGATATGATTGTTGATGATGAGAGATGGTTGAGTGTGGGTTTGATTTAGTGATGATTCTTTTTGCATGATAGCCTTCTCTTTCTCTCTCCCTTGCATTATTGGATGGCTCTAAAAATTCTATCACTCTCTCTCTCATTTTTTCTCACTCTCCTCCTCTAGTCATGGCCGGCCAAGCATGGAGGAGGGGTTGCCCATTTTTGTAGTGGGGATTTTTGCTCTCTAGTTGCTAGAAAAATCCCCAAGTTCCTCCACAAAAATTCTTGTATCATCCCTCCACCAAAATGGCACCTCCAAGAACCCCAAATGAGACACAAGTTCTACTATACATTCTACGGCAAATCTTGGGCACGTCGAGTAGCCGGCTTCGTGCCCGAGTTGCCTCGGCATTGAGGTGGGAGCCCGTAAAAGAAGTAGGCGATGTGGTGCACTTCCGGCGACGATGAGGAGACGGGACATTCCGCAGGAGATCGGGACGACGACGAGAAGACCGGAGGACTCGGATCTATCGGTATACTTCTCTTCCCTATCTTGTTTGTAGCTTAGACTTGTTAATGGTTACGATCCGGATGTTTAGTGCGCGGTGGTGCCGGTTTGCTAAGTCCGCAAAATTAAAGTTTTTCACCGCTTCCGCATTCCGGCGTCGGATTGACGGCCGGGGCGCCGCCGTGCACTTAAAGTGGTATCAGAGCCTCGCCATTAACTTAGTCTTGCTTTGTGTGATGTGTTTTTCAGTTCCGATCGACCAAAATTCCGAAAACCCAATATGAGTTCACATCAGTTTTCTGTTAAGATTTTTTGGTGTCTAAAAATTTTTCAGGTGGTCTCAGATTGATGTGCAGGGAGTTCTAAGAACTCTGGAAAAATTCGAGACAGTGATCGCTCAACTAGAGCGCGGAACCGCGGCAGAAACCACCTTGTTGCCGCGGTTCCGCCGCAGGTCAGTGGGCTCACTGCTTCGAAGTTTTCCAGTGGGCTTCTGGGCTTATTTTGGGTGTTTTGGAATATTAAAATTGGGCCAATTATTTCTGTGAGTACTACAGTATTGCTTGGGGCCCACTTGTTAATTATTTGATCAATCGGAAAATTTTAAACACATTATTTCACAGTATTTACATTATATCTGCGACCGTGAATGTCACTTGATCGGTAAATCCGGTCTAACTGCTATAGCCCGGTTAGACGGATTTGCGAACGTGACTTTCACGTTGATGTTCTGTTTTTGCTGTGATGTTGCGGATCGGTCGTGGGGGATAGCCTGGATGCAATGCTAGTACAGTTGTGGTTGTATTATGTACATTTGATATTGCGGGGCGAGCGTCCGACATGTGGACTGCCGTCACTGCCTGTTTGTATTATTATTTTGGGGCACGGCCAGGTTGCGGTCGTTGTACCCGGTGTATGTATATTTTACTTTCTGTACTAGGATTACCCCGTGGAGGGGTGCACGGATAGCCGGATTCCAGAGGGCAACAAGCCCGCATCTCATGGCATTGAGACGGAGGGGGCTTCACTCTAGGATTGGCGGGCTATTCGCCGCACTCGTAGGGGGTACAGGTTGACCCAGGAGGGGTGCCCAAGTTACCGGATTCCGTGAAGTGCTGGGTGGTCCATTCACGGCACTGAAGGGGGCTGCCTCGCTTCAGGTTTTGGCGGGTGACTTGCCGCGCCCGTAGGGGTCTAGGATTTCATTGCACAGGCTATCCACACGACCAGGGGAACGTCGGGTTTCAGTAGTGGCTCTGTGAAACCCGGGGATCCCAGATATCTGTATTGTTTCTGTGATGCTGTACATTTCTGTGATGTTGCATTTCTTTTCAGGCCTTGAGCGAAATATAATATATTGGTATATATATTAGTAGATGTTGTATATGTTTTACATCCGCGCTAGTCCAGTCCCCGCTCTGTCGTTAGTTAGCTAACCTAACGGGTAATGACGGGACCCAGTGGCGAATGCGGATGGCATATACGTACATCAGTATATTTTCGTTCTTTTTGGTGTGATCAATTGATGGGACTGCATTGATTCGGATCAATGCAAGTTAAAAAAAAACCTAATCTGATGTTGTTGGAACACTTTTTCAAAAAGCTGTTATTGCAAGGACGTTCACTTTTGTTTTGCATCGTGATATTCAGTTGGAATATCCTGCTCCTCAGTCGACGAGGCAAGGGCCGAGATCCCTTCACCGGGAGTGACCCCTTGGACAAAAGGTTTGCGTCAGGGCATTAACTTCACTATAGCCGATTACTTTTGCTTTGCACCGTGGTATTCAGTTGGAATATCCTGCACCCCATTCTACGGGGAAAGAGCCGAGATCCCTTCACCGGGAGTGACCTCTTTAGCAACGGTTTTCGTCACTATATTTTCAAAAAGCTATCCGTTCCTTCAACGATATCAAGTTCATTACGTTAAAGGTTTTCGCCAGAAACCATTCGTAGCCCTCCGTCGTTTCAGATGGGTAGCACGTAGTATTCATGCTATGTTTGTTGACCTTCGTCAAGGCATAGTGTATGGTAGCTGCTTGTTACCTTTCTGCTGCATAGATAGATGCGTTGGTTTGGGACAGTCGTATAGCCTTGTTGACCTTCGTCAAGGGCTTGTACGAGTGGATTCAAATTAACCTCGATAATGACGGGTAGAACTTGACATGTGACTTATGATTTGTTGACCTTCGCCAAGGTCATAAGAGCATGGGGCAGAAATCACATCGGGAGTTTCAAAAGAACTGAAACTTGCCAGATATGCGCATACCTTCTGGAGTGTGATACCGTGAGCGGATTCCGTCACGTTATCATGCGATGATAGTTGGATCCCGATTCCCACTGATGAGTTAGTTTACTCCTCGGGTAACCCCGACTAATTCTTCTTTCAGGTTTGGAGGAGAATTTGAGGTACAGTGGGAGGATTCCAGATTAGATAAATTGGTAACCATTCTGATCTAGGTTAGAGTGCACGCTGAGTGTTTCTTTTCTCTCTCTCTTTGGCAGCGACCATTGACCCGACCCTAAGACTATGACTCAGTGACCAAGTTGACCGAACCTTCTTAACACTGGCTTTTGGATTGTCAGAGTTGCGAACCTCATTGTCACTCCTACTTTTACCCTTTTCTCCAGGACACCCCGTATTACTACGAACGTCCACTTCCATTGGACAAAACCATCGTATGGTTAGATACGAACTCGAAGGAATTCATTCGAGGATGGTTTCTGGTTCTGGAGAAAACGGATAGGACTATTCAGTTGTCTTTTCTTTTCACCCTCTCTTAGGTTACGAGTACTCCTTGGTTTAGGAGTAGTACACTTGTTACGCAAATTGGATAGTCTTCTTCCAAACCTTAGGCTGGTGCCGACCGGTAGGGAATGAAGAAAACCAATTAGCATAACGATGGTGTGCAGAAGGTATTAAGTTAAGACAAAGCAAGGGATTAGTAAGAGGGCAAAGTAAATTGCAACAGATTTTCACGACCAAACCAAGTTTTTCTTCGCGAATCCTAAAATCACCTTTGTATTTCTCCAGGACACTCCGTATCACTACGAAGATCCACAGTTTATTGGATACTCCATCGTATGGTTATATACGAACTCGAAAGGAACTTGTTCCAGTTCGGGGATGGATTCTGGTTCAGGAGAAATAGGAATAAGATTTATTCAGGTGTCTTTTATCTTCACCTTCTCTCGCATTGCGAGTGTTCCTAAGATTAGGACAGTACACCCATTATGCTTATTGGATAGTCTTCTTCCAAACCATAGGCTGGTGCCGAACGGTAGGGAAGGAAGAAACCATTTGGCCTAAACGGGTGTGCAGAAGGTAATGACTAAAGACACATGAAGGGATTTGGAGAGGTGGCAAAGAATTATACGGTTACAGTCGTGAATCTGGAAGAGGCATTACTAGGAATACCGGGATACCCTTACGAAACATTTCAATGTTTCAGTCTCACTGTGTACTGTTAAAGGAAAGCTGATTTCCCGACTAGATACTTACTCCAGGGTATGTATTTACCAGGTATGATTCTCACATCTGTATGGTTTTACAGATGATGAGTGGGAGTAAGTTGTTGGGAATTGGGTGACTATCCTCATTATATCGGGATTCGTTGTAATCGGTGATATTTGAGGAAATCACCTGGGTTGTTTGCCGGTCGGCAAATATTTGGTTTTGAATATCCGCTGTTATGCACCAATTTCAAATCGATATATCTGTACGTCTATTTTCATAGAGTGAGATATACTTTTTGAAATTATGTCGATGACATTTACCTATACCAGTGGATGGTTAGGTAAGGAGCATTAAACAGCGGTGTGATTCTTCTTAACCATAAGTACAGTTTTCAACCTACGACACACAGTGAATGAGTTATCAAACTCAAGGGACTTATACAGAGTATTGTATGTTGTCCAGGGTCCATCAGGACAGAGGGGTTGGTCCTCGTACTATATTCGGTTTACTTATGACTTCTATAGTTTTTAGACAGGTGTTTCGTGGAAACACATGGTCCGAATTTTGAGAAGTTATAGGTATTTGAATAGAGTAGAGAACCAGGTATAGCAAGTATCGGGATTCTTCAAAGTGATCGAAGATGTAGATACTTGTGTATGGTATTCAGTTGAAAGTAATGATAAAGAGATTTTTCTTCTCTTTCAGGTTACTCATAATTGGAAGTGTTCCTAAGTTGAGTAACGCTGATCGGCCTCCTTCCATTTAGTTGACATGCACTGGAGACAGTTGCATGATTTGGATCTGGTTCAGTTAAATCAGTGCCTCTGGTCCTATATGGGATATAGAACAGTTCGTATCTTGACGTTGTTAAGGTACGGGGAGTTGTCCAGCTTATGATTAAAACCAGACTCTGGATAACTCAAGGCACGTTTCTGTAATGGCTGTTTGTGGGTTGACCCAGGCTATGACGAGGGTTGACTTTCTACCATCTGGATGAACAATAGCGATATTATTCTAGACTCGCCACAGTTTTATTAAAAATGGATTTTTTCAGAAAACAGTAGTGGGAGTATGGTAGAACTGGAAGTGATTCCAGAACCACAAACGATTACAAAAGATTTGATAAGGAACCTAAAGATTCAATCTGGATTGACATTCCATTGACCACTCCGCAGATGAGGTGGGTAACTTCAGGCACCCGAGAGGTACTACGGTAGCCTCAAGGACGGTGACAGGGAAGTTCTTGTTCACCCACAATTACCATTGCTGTTGTTCCAGGCTGCGAGACCCGGCGGGAGGATGAGTATAGCGTCGTTCTGAACTCGCTTCAGAAGTGTACGTGTATATGACTCTGCCAGAGGGTTGTCGTAGACAGTGGGAGCAGCGGAAGCATTGGTGGACAGGTAGCTTATGTCTATTTATAGACTATAGCAGATATAGCGGAGATAGATCATCAATTTCTGATGTGACTGTCATAGGTTCGACTTCATCAGAATAGGGGATGGATCTGTTGAGAAGGTAGTAGGGTGTGATGTCATGGTATTTGGATGACATACACAAAGTAGGAAAGGAAACTCCTATACTACGATCGGTTATACTTTGGTCGTCACACAGTGGTTTCTCCACAAAGGAAATGGATTTTATATCAGACATACTGGTTACTAGATCTATGGTTTTAGATCTAGATTTGGGTAGTCTCCCAATCTGGGTACTTAGACAGCATTCTAAGAGTATTTAGAATGGACGACTCCTGGCACGGTAGTGTACCTGCAAGTAATGGATTCACCCTCTCTAAAGGTGTCTTATAGACTAAAGTGGAGAGGGATGTGCATGATTGGCAGATCACTTGCTCAGGCAATTGAGTCAATCATGAGATGTCAAGTACCACACCAGATGTTGTTCTTGCACTAGATGCAATAAGTTGACATTGATCCAATCCTGGAGAAACAGTCGGAAGCAGTTATAGAACATAAGTAAATGTTCTAGGGATATGATAACGACAGCCTCATTCGTGAGACAGTTATCATTCCAGGCTTCCAAGGTGACATGGACGACAAGGAGGTTGTCAGAGTTATAGTTTTCCCTCCGATGAGGGGCAGTATTTTGGACAGGTGGTCCAAGGCAATACTGAGGGAGGCATGGCGCAGGATACTGATTAAGTTCAGTTGACGATACAGTCTAAGAAGTTTGGATTTGGAGTTCATTTATGAGCTATGTCCCATCAGACATCCAGACACATTCTAAGACAGGTATTGCTCATTTCGGGAGATGGCTTTCTCCGCGAACTTGAGATATAGAGAGACATAGAAAGAGACATCAAGGCGGATCCACTCACTGAGGCTATTCCTCGAACGCAATAGTTTCGCAAACGAGCTTTGTGAGACTGACTAGTAGAGGAGTTGGGTGTTCGGTATCACACGGGCTGTGAGTATGCGACATCGCAATAATTAGCCTTGAGTGCAAGTGGGAGATTGTTGGAGATAATGCCCTCAGAGTCAATTATTGGATCACAGGTACGTGATTGCGGTGATTGAGGGAGGACCTATCCCGGTAGGACAGTCTTACTCGAGATGATAGTATGCTATCTGGTTTACCTTTATCATCGTGTACTGTTTTAGGTGACCTGACAAGTCGCTATTACACGTTGATAGAGCCCCTAGGATTCTTGCTTGACCACCAGCAGTATGAGGGCGATCATATAAGTGGGAGCTGGGAGTCTATAAGCATATTCTTAAATGGTCCCTAGTCGTGGGAGTTTCGAGATAGGGCATCGATACTCCAAAGTAGACTAGTGTATACAGTCGAGACCCCGACGAGGGGCGGTGGCCGGTCTCACAAGCCACTGGTGTCAGTTGGATCACCTAAGATGTATACAGGTGCTCATTGGGTTATGAGTACACCGGACAGGACTCGCCGGGAACATGCCAGTTGGTCATATACCAGACGTCAGATGGCAGTTCCCTGGTGACATGTGTGCAGGTTAGTTCATCGACCTGGGGATCGTCATTTGTCTTGTGTGAGTTCCCACTGTACTTTGATTACTACCCTACCATGACTCAAAGGAGTCGTGCAAACAGGTTTTAGTTGGGTACAGTCCCGAGCCACATGGAGGCAGTGAGCGTATCTTCAGGGGTTCGTCTCTCCCGGTATTGGGGGTGAGGTCGTGCTGTGTCTAGGAGAGCCATTACACGAAGCCCTCGGCCGAGGCAAGGAGATTTACTAGTAGGTATTTCGGTAGTATCTCAGGGTGTTCTGGGCTACACTCCGACACGACTTGTACCGCTTTTGGGGGTCTGACTTTTACCAACCCCCTAGGCCCGCCATGCGATGCTCATAGACGAACGGACCGGACTGTACGGATATTGTCACTGACAGGCTCAGTAGGGTTGTCAGGCTGAGTTCACTCACAGACATCCCTTTTAGTCAATACATGGTAGCCCGTTACGTATTGGCTTATACCTCTGACGTGCTAGTGGTTAAATCCACAACCAAGGTGTTGACGAGTCTTTAGAGTCCCCCACATTCAGCTACTCAGCTTTCGGGCGAAAGGTTGTAGAGGCCGTATGGAGATATGGCAAGGTCCGATCTGATACGTGCGGTATTGCACGGATCAGGATCTGACAGTTTGTACTATAGGCCGTATGGTTATATGGCAGGGTTCGATCAGATACGTGCGGTATTGCACGGATCAGGATCGAACAGATATTACTAGCCGGTTTTGGTATAAGCCGGATTCTAGTATAGTACAGTGGAGATTTTGTCTCATTGCATTTGTATTTCGGTCGAAATACAGATGCGGGTGTGTATGCACAGTATCGGGGTTTTCCTGTAATTTATTACGGGACCAGTTTTTTGGAGTTGCCAGTTTGCTTTCCGTTTCGGCCAATTTCCATTGTTCCGTTCATTGGCCGATGATTGGTGGAGGAGGGTTTATTTGCATTGTTGCAAATAAGCATTTGTGGAGGGGGTCTTTGCTTATTGGTTGTATCATGATAGCTTTTCATTGACCTTGACCTTTTGACTTGACTTCTTGTCATGATGGCATGACTTTTGTAGACATGATTGTTGATGATGAGAGATGGTTGAGTGTGGGTTTGATTTAGTGATGATTCTTTTTGCATGATAGCCTTCTCTTTCTCTCTCCCTTGCATTATTGGATGGCTCTAAAAATTCTATCACTCTCTCTCTCATTTTTTCTCACTCTCCTCCTCTAGTCATGGCCGGCCAAGCATGGAGGAGGGGTTGCCCATTTTTGTAGTGGGGATTTTTGCTCTCTAGTTGCTAGAAAAATCCCCAAGTTCCTCCACAAAAATTCTTGTATCATCCCTCCACCAAAATGGCACCTCCAAGAACCCCAAATGAGACACAAGTTCTACTATACATTCTACAGCAAATCTTGGGCACGTCGAGTAGCCGGCTTCGTGCCCGAGTTGCCTCGGCATTGAGGTGGGAGCCCGTAAAAGAAGTAGGCGATGTGGTGCACTTCCGGCGACGATGAGGAGACGGGACATTCCGCAGGAGATCGGGACGACGACGAGAAGACCGGAGGACTCGGATCTGTCGGTATACTTCTCTTCCCTATCTTGTTTGTAGCTTAGACTTGTTAATGGTTACGATCCGGATGTTTAGTGCGCGGTAGTGCCGGTTTGCTAAGTCCGCAAAATTAAAGTTTTTCACCGCTTCCGCATTCCGGCGTCGGATTGACGGCCGGGGCGCCGCCGTGCACTTACAGTCTCTACTGGGCACCCGTATACCATCTTTGATGTCAAACACCAATGGATATGGGATCATCCATCGCCCATCAAATGGGTCAAGAAGCGTATATGCTAGTCTACTCTGGAATATCGATGCCCCATCTCGATACACCATCGTCTATGAACAATTAAAGATGGACTTATGGACTACCCTGGCCCCACTAGTATGATTCCATCATAGTCCTGGTAGTCAAGTCCACATCTTAAGGGCTTTATCAACATGTAACAAAGAGACAATACATGTATACATGTTAAGGTAAAGAGCAATCAGATAGCATACTATCATGTCGAGCTAGAAAGTCCTCCCTATATATGTCCAAGCATCCACTATAATATACAAACATGTACAATAATGGCTTCTACGGCATACATACACTAACACAAGAGTCTCCTGGAGGGTCAGCAGCAGAAGACTGCCATCCTCATGCACCGCCCAGAGGTTAAGGCACCCAGAGTCGAGCAATTCCGGGCACTGCACCCGAAACATTTCTCTGGAAAAGAGAGCCCACTAGAGGCATAAGAATGGCCTCAGTCTATCGAAGACGACTTGGCAGCAGCACAAGTGCTAGAGATTGCTTGGGTGAGAGTTGTGAAGCAGCAACTAACAGATAACGCCAGAGTCTGGTGGAAGGCTAAATAAATCTGACTCGCCCAACCGATTGAATGGAGGACATTTCACGATATGTTCAACGCGAAATAATTCCCTGAGACTGGCCGTTTCGACATGGAACAACAGTTCATCCACTTACAATAAGGCTCAATATGGAGCAAATCCGTGGATGAATATAATGCTGAGTTTACCATGCTTAGCAGGTTCGCTGCACACCTCATCCCGACTGCTGAGATCCAGGCACGACGATTTCAAGAAGGGTTAGACCTGGAAATTCAAGCTGCACTCGCTACAGGGGATTTCCCAACCTATGATCTTGCGTTGAAGGCTGCCCGACGTTATGAGGCAGTTGTGAAGAAGAAGAGCAGACCTCAGACTGTCGGTATGAAACACCCTGCTACTCAAATGGCAGAAGGAGCCTCTTTCAGGATAACTTTTTCACCCAAGAGACTGGGAGTAACCTTTAACCGGCCCAGTCCAGACTTTTGCTCTTACTGCAAAAGGAACGGACACCTGGCAAAAGACTATAGGCGTGCGAATGACCTGTGCTTAGTTTGTGGCGCATCCACCCACGCCATCAGAGCTTGTCCATATCATCTCAACCCAGCTCTTGCACCCCGAACAACAATCACCGTTCCGCAGTGGCCAGCTATTCGGGCTCCTGCACCCTGTCTTGCTCTTCCTGCTCCACCTCCACGTGGACCTCCTGCAAAGCCTCCTTATCAATTCCATCAGGCACAGAGGAACATGCCTCAAGGGCAGATGAGCATGTCCTAGGGACAGAGGAATGTGCCTCCAGTAAGGAGAAATGTACCCCGGCGTCAGGCTTTCACCATGACCGTTGAGGAAACCGAAGCCACTGGCCAAGTTATCACTGGTAATTCCCAACCTTTTCATCTTTTCAAATCCTTGTATATCTCTATATTTTTCCTAAATCTAAACCAACCTCACACAATTTAGGTACTATACTAGTAGCCACTCTTCCTACACTTGCACTGTTCGACACCGGAGCGTCACACAGCTTCATATCGCAACGATTCATGAGAACACACGCGATTCGTGTGAAACTACTCATTTCAAGCTGGAAATGTCAGTTCTGGGAATAGAGTCTTGAAGGAAACTACGGGATTTGATCAGTGTCCAGTTGTAGTTTACGGACGAGAAGTTTACGCGAATTTCAAAGTGCTGGACATTCCAAATTATGATGTTGTGTTGGGAATAGACTGGCTGGGAGTTTTCTATGCTACGATTGGCTGCCGTCAAAGGAGGGTAGTATTCGAGACACCAGATCACCCAGTATTCTAATTCAAGAGTGGAGATAGAACGTTGGAGCCAGGGAGATACCGTGCTAAACCGAAGGATGCAGAAGTGTTTTCTCTCCTGGCTGTACCAAAATGTATAAGAATCTACGACAACACTATTGGTGGCATGGAATGAAGCGCGAAGTAGCCATAAGTATAGCCAAGTGTTTGGTGTGTCAGTAAGTAAAGGTTGAACATCACGGGACTACTGGTTTACTTCAACCGTTACCAATCCCAGAATGGAAATGGCAGCACATTACCATGGACTTCGTGACTGCTCTTCCTCGCAGCACGAAAGGTAACGATGTAGTATGGGTTATTATGGATTGACTCACCAAGTCGATTCACTTTATTCCCTTTCGAGTTGGTCAAACTATCGAGATGTTAGCAAAGAAGTACATGGAGGAGATTATGAGATTATATGGAGTACCGATTTGCATCGTCACCGATCGTGACACCAGATTCCGATCATAGTTTTGGCAAAGTCTGTAAGCTAGCCTGGAAATGAGTCTGAACTCCAGCACGGCTTACCATCCACAAACGGACGGAAATTCTGAGTGGACAATTCAGATTCTAGAAGACATGCTAAGAGTTTGTATGTTAGACTTCGGAGGTTCGTAGGAAGATCACCTACACCTTGTGGAGTTTTCATATAACAATAACTATTAGGCGAGCATTGGAATGGCACCATTTGCAGCTCTGTATGGAAAGAAGTGTCGTTCACCACTAAGTTGGGACGACATCGGAGATCGTGAACTCCTTGGACCAGAGATAATCATGGCAACTGTAGGCGTAGTTCGCACGATCAGGGAAAGAATGCGCATAGCCCAAGGTCGACAGAAGCATTGGGCTGATGCAAAGCGTCGACATGTGGAGTTCCAACTTAGAGACCATGTTTTCTTAAAGATCTCTCCAAACAGAGGAGTATTCCGCTTTAGCAAGAGGGGTAAGCTCAGTCCGAGATATATAGTACCGTTCGACATTCTCGAATGAGTCGAAGAAGTGGCATATCATTTAGCACTATCACCCTCATTGGAAGGAGTGCACAATGTGTTCCACACATCCCAGCTCCGAAGATATGTGAGCGACCCCAGTTACATCCTTGATCACTCCGACCTAATTGTACAGATAGATCTAACTTATGAGCAACAACCCGTTGAGATTCTAGACAGAAAAGTGAAGACACCGCGGAACAAGGAAGTAAAATTGGTCCGGGTGATGTGGAGAAAAGATTCGCCAGGAGAATCAACGTGGGAACGAGAAGATTACATGTGTCGAAGATACCCTTATTTATTTGTAAACTAGTCCTCTTGTAATTGTAAATTTCGAGGACGAAATTTTTTATAAGGAGGGTAGTATGTAACGACTTTGAATTTACTGTACAAAATTTTCAATTTAATGTACAGAAACGAGTTAGCCTGAGTACAATTTAAAAGTTAATTTTTGTTAAGAACAGCAAGAAACAACTTGTAGCTCACTGGTAAGCCTTGCACTGCTGTGACGTAGCCCCTGTGTTCGGACCCTATCAGACACATTATATTTTTTCTAATTTTTCTTTTAAACTTTTTGGAAGCCCAAAATTACACGTGCAATGCACTTAAAAATGAAAATTCTGGAAAAATAAACATGTGGAAAAGGGTTTAAATACAGAGATGTACACATGTCCAAAATCCACCGGCCTAACCCTACATTTCGACAGGCGAGATTGGTCTTTTGGCCAGCACCGACGGGCCCCATGTAGGCAATGATGCCCAGGCTTTACACACAAGTCTCTTGGCCTACCCCTAACTCCCCTGCGCTGTTTGATTACTCTGCAATCAAATAGAGACCCCTCAATTCCCCACTTATCACCTTTTTAATACATTTTAATTCCAAAACCCTAATTCCACACTATAAATACTACCACATACCCCAGCACTTCCTTATTCTGAAAATTATAGCCAAAATTCTCAAAGTTTTCTAAGTACAAGTGGAGTTAGCAAGAGATCGACTTCCGGCGAGGATCGAAGCAGGTTCCGGCGACCCCGCGACGCTACGAAGATCAACATTCGCTCGTCTACCTTTCCTTAGGATAACTAGCTAGTAAGTCCCTCCCTATCTCTCTCTTTCTTCTTGAAAAGTTCTCATTTTCAAAACATGTCGGTAAGTGGAGTTAATACCGACATTTTATTCTAAACCCTAAAAAGTTTACTTTTTCTTACATATTTTTCATCCATATTATTACACCATATTTTTAATCATATAACTAATGGTTAGAACAAACTTTCACTCAAAAATATCATGAAACATAACTTTAAATCAATTTTTATATTAAAATACCATGAACTTTAGATATGTCATCTTATTTTCCTTTGTTGAAACATACCTTTAGAAAACCTCAATGGGTAATGACCTACCTCTCACAAACACACATAATTCCATAGCACGATATTCTTTGAACGTATCTTTACAACGATTACAATATATTTCATTAAAATACCATCTCTTATAAAAAAACGGTTTTCTTTAGAATTGTATTTTAAAATTCCTTTGCACATAAGCCTATACAACCCTTTTTAGGTGACCCGCTATTGGATGGTGTAGATTATCACACATCCTTAGGCTATTAGAGCGACATGCTGACCTCCTCACGGGGCATTCGGTCTCGAAAGGTTTTTAATACGCTTTTTAAGAAAAACGCAATTTTCTACTTAATAATAAAATTAATTTTTTATATAATTATATAAATATTATAAAAATCCATATATTTTCAAAATAAGATAACCTTATATTTTTTCAAAGGAAAGAATTACAAATTTCATCAAGATACAAACGAAAATCGAGTTTTACAGTAAAATACCATGAACTATTCAAATTAAGCTATTATCACTAAAATACTTCAATTCATAAAATTCACATTCATGAAAATCTTAAATAATATAAATAATTTCTCGAGATTATTTTGAACTATATCTTTAAAAAATATTTTTCATAAAACCTCCTCGAGTTTTATAAAATTACATTTAAGCACTTTAGTAAATATGGGTTTAAGCGGGATCAATTCTCTTGAGCCTCAAGGAGCCGGAGAAAATGAGTGCTTGCCTATTTAAGATAAAAAAAAAACCTAACGGCGTTATCAATGGTAATTGTCTTGGAAAAAGACAAATCCTACCGTCCATGTGCAGCAGTTACAGATTACTCCCGAACCTAATTCGGGATCTAAATCAGTTGCAAGTGTCTGAATCAGTCTGAGTCTAAATCAAACTTGAATCCAAACTCAAACCAAAATCCAATTCAAACATGAATCGAAACTCTAACATGTATACTTGAACCTGAACTTGAATATCAAACCTGAATACAAGACTTAAGTTGACTGAACCATGGCTATAACATGACTTCTTAACTGCAAGCTTACATCCTGAACCTAATTACATGAACAACTTGTATCCATGGTCTCGGCAAGTCTGATAATTATAATCTATATAAAATATTACACGGGGTTAACGAGATAGATTGGTATGGAATGTATTATAAGTGAAACGAGATGGTCACTAAAAGGCACCTACATGAACTCTCGTGCCGTTGTCCCGTGGGTTTTGATGGGGCCTTGTACTACCTGTTACCATAGTCCACGGAGCAAGTTGGACTCCTCTCGTATACATTGATACTTTATGTACTAAGCTACAAACAACTACGTTAGAATAATAAACTGATACATGTATAACTTAACAGTTTCTTTCCACATTACTTGTTGTATTCCTGTCTTTCTTTTGGGACTTACCGAGCGATAGTTCGATTACGACATTCCTGTCTTTTCTTTCTTTGGAATGTTCGTCAGGAGGACCGGACCCTCTCGAGATCGAGCCTAGCCAGGAGGACGTGGACCAGTTCACTGAGCATGACTTCTAGTTTTTCCTTGTACATACTTTTCATTTCATATGCCACTGTTTAGACATTGCTTTATATCATTGTACTTTCCTATTTAAAGCAATGTATTGTAAAGATGAATGTTAATAAAAGTTGATGTTTACATTATATCTCTTGTCATTTCTTGTGCATTTCATATATTGCTTAATTACGCTTGACGTATTTATTTCTTAGTAAATACGTCGCGTGCCTGCCACGTCTCTGCCCCCGTATACTGGGAAGCGGGGCATGACACGGTTTTTGCTGAAAGAACGACTTCCCATGAAGTTTCTTCCACGAGTGAGCATGAAGCCCCATGCACATCCACCTTTTTTGGAGTGTACTTCTGGGGTGGGTTTACCTTCCAGTTATCAGATATCGCGAATTTCCCCTGTTGATACTGGTCTTCGACCCAGTTTTTGAAGACGTAGCAATCTTCAATTGGGGGGCTCACCATTCTGTGATAGGAGCAATAGTTAGGGTTGTTGACGTCGCCGGGTTGCGGTGGAAACCTTGTGTCTGGCAATGTGATGAGTTTATTACGCACTGCCAATTCGAATAGTCTCCTCGTCTTGTCGTGGGGAAACGAGTACGCGCGTCCTAGTCTTTCCTCTAAGGATGGGCATAGACGCGCGTTGCTTCGGTGAGCAGCCGGTTTTGGACCACTCGGTTGTTGTTGCGTATTGGCAATGAAGGACGTTTTCCCTTTACCCTTGTTATTTCGAGGGTCCTTATTTGAAGAGGAAGGCCCATAGCCTATCTGGTCCATTTAGGCCAGTTTATCTATCAGAGCCTGGAAGGTGGTTGGTTTGAATAATGTCATGAACTGAGAAAAATTCGTTTAAGGATCAAGGGTCCCGATGAACATGCCCATGGCGGTAGATTCTTCAATGCGCTGTTTGCACTTAGACCATAGGTTCCACCACCGGATCGCATATTGGACCCAGGTTTCCCCCGAATTTACCCTGGTATTGATTAATGCCGTAATTGGAGTGTGCTCACTCGCGCTAGCAAAACGCTATGTGGAAAAAAATTTCCATGAATGTTTTTACGGAGTCATTTTAGAGCTCCGAGTACCATTCAAAGGCTGTTTCTGACAGGCTGTCAACAAACTAGCGAATCAACAGTTTGTCGTCGCCTCCAGTGTTGTCGCACAGAGCTCTAAACTGTGCGACGTGCTGGTGGAGATTGCCTATCCCTTTGTATACATGGAATTTAGGGATCGTATATCCCGGTGGGTATTTGATTTGATCATACCAGCCGGGATATGGTCATCCAGTTCTGAAAATTTGGCCAGCGACCTCATTATCATGATGAGCTCTTATTTGTTGAGCAATATAATCATCAAGGGCGGCTTTGGAGATCGTTTCTTCTTTGGTCGCTGATAAGGCCGGAGGAGGGTTTGATGTTTCCCCTCTGTCATCATTGACGATTATCGGTGGATCTTCGGCCGGGGGTTCTGGTTGGATCATCATTCCAACCATATCTTGGAACAAGAGAGCTATCTATTTTATATTAGCAGCTTGTTCAGCAGCCTCTTTGTCTTTTCTCTCGAGCACCTTTCATAGAAACTTTGTATCGGTCTCTTTCTCTTGACGCTATTCGGCTTCTTTATCCAGACATTCTTTCTGTCTGGTAAGTGCTACCATTTTGGTTAACATTTCCTGGAGCTTTTATTGTTACTCTTGCGCCTTTGTCAGCGACTGAGTTTGCGGTCGGTGACTCACCAAAGCACAGCTTTCTTCTTTTCCCAAAGCCATATAAACCGTATGTATTGTCATGCCTCCGGCCTTAGGGCGTTTTGGTCTATCGCCTTTGGAATTTTCCGCAGGCGGTAGAGTTTTCTCTATCTTCGTTCTTTTATAAGAGATTGGAGTTGAAGGAGTCATTGTTACAAGCACCTGTTTAGGAGAAATCCCCCATTGTATGGCAGAGGATTGGTCATTTTCTTGTCGAGCCTTCGATTTCTTCACGAAAGCGATTTTCATCGATCACAAAGTCTTGGACTTTCCGCCAGACCCTATGAATTTGCAAGGGAGCCGCTGATGAGGCCGCTCCTGCTTTGCCTAGACTGTAACTTCTGCAGGTGGGAGTGATTTCCTTAGCACCGCCGTTGGGGATTTTTTTCATACCCTCCTAAGAGGATTAAAGATGTTCCCGATTGGAACAGCAGCTTCGACTTCCACCATTGGAGCTGGTAGGGTTAGTCCAGAAGGAGATTTGCCCCCATCTTCTCTCACTCGGCACCAGTGGTGACATCATGCGTGCCTTGTTGAAGGTACCCTTTAGTTTTGAAAGCGGCTTCATCATCCCCCAGGTTTTGCTAAGGAGCTGCAATTGGTGTCAGACTGTTGAAGACCGATGTCCTTGTTATGGTTTAAGGAAGGCCGGCCAATCTTTCTGTTGGAGATAGTGCCCTCATAGTCAATTATTGGATCGCAGGTACGTGATTGCAATGATTGCGGAGGACCTATACCGGTAGGACAGTCTCACTCGAGATGATAGTATGCTATCTGGTTTGCCTTTATCAGTCGTGTACATGTTCAGGTGACTGATTACATGATACACTTTGATAGAGCCCTTAGGATTTTGCTTTACCACCAACAGTATGATGGCGATCATATACGTGAGAGTTGGGTGGTTTATATGCATATCCTTAATTGTGGTCCCTAGTCGTGGGAGTTTCGAGACAGGGCATCGATACTCCGGAGTAAACTAGTGTGTACAGTCGAGACCCCGACGAGGGGCGGTGGCCGGTCTCACAAGCCACTGGTGTCAGTTGGATCACCTAAGATGTATACAGGTGCTCATTGGGTTATGAGTACACCGGACAGGACTCGCCGGGAATCTGCTAGTTAGTACTATATCTATAGTCAGATAGCAGTTCCCTGGTGACATGTATACAGGTTAGTTCATCGACCTAAGGTCGTCATTTGTCTCGTGTGAGTTCCCACTGTGCTTTGATTTCTACCCTACCACGGCTCAAAGGAGTCGTGCAAACAGGTAGCTTTTGGGTACAGTCCCGAGCCATATGGAGGCACGTGAGCGGATCGGCAGGGGATTCGTCTCTCCCGGTATTGGGGGCGAGATCGTGCTGTGTCTAGGAGAGCCATTACACAAAGCCCACGGCCGTGACAGGAGATTTACTGGTAGGTACTCCAGTAGTATCTCAGGGTGTTATTGGGCTACACTCCGACACGACTTATACTGCTATTGGGGGTCTGACGTTACTAGCCCCCTAGGCAGATATGCGATACTCATAGACGAACGGACCGGACTGTATATACATTGTCACTGTTAGGCTCAGTAGGGTTTCTGGATGAGTTCGCTCATCAGCCTCCCTTGAGGTCAGTCCATGGGCAGCCGTTACGCATTGCTAGTGCCGCTGACGGTTTATGCTTAAACCCACTGCCAGGGTACTGACGAGTCATTAGAGTCCCCCACAGACAGTTTCCCAAGTTCGGGCGAAACGTTGTAGAGGTCGTATGGTTTTATGGCAGGGTTCGGAAAATGCACGTGCGTTTACGCACGTGTTATTTTTCGGGCAGATGATACTGGTCGGCTTTGGTTTAAGCCGGATCCAAGTATTATATTGAGTAGATATAATATCTTTGTCTCAGTTGCATTTGTATTCGGTCGTAATACAAATGCGGGTATATTTATACAGTTTCGGGGTTATCCTGAAAGTCGTTTCAGGATCACTTTTGGAAGTTGCCAGTTTCCAGTTTTCTATCAGCCGTCTTTTAACATTCGGTTAAACACGGATTTATCTTTTCTTGGATGAGGGTGAGTCATGCTTCTAGAAGGTTCTAGAAGTTTCTAGAAAGTGGTGACAAGGATTATGACTCATGCTTTGATTCAATGATTCTTGTTTTTCTTAAGATATTTGTTCTTGATCTTTTGTTATGATAAGGATCATTGTTTATGGTCACCTCCATGATTGCTCCTACACTCACCCTCCTCCTTCTTTATAAGTGGCCGGCCCTCTCTCTCCTCCCTCACTCACTCACTTGAGAAAATTATGGTTGCTAAAAAGAAAAGACTAAAGTTTTGGATGCATGGAAATTTCATAGTTCATTTCTTGTTCCATTTCATTTCCATCGGCAACTTCATTAACCGATCGTCCACGGCTTTGGACGAAGTGAGACAAAGTCATCTACTCATTCTCTACGTCATTCTTGGTCATCTCTTTTAGCAAACTTGACGACCGAGTTGCCTCGAGTCAGAGGCGGGAGCCCGTTTAAAGAATCGTCGACGTGGTGCCACCTCGACGAGGAGATCGGAGATCGACGAGATCGGAGCAGCCGCAACGGAGCGTGGGATGATGGTTAAAGAACGAAGGACTCGGATCGTTTGGTATAACCTTTCTACACACTTTACAGTTTGTTAGTTTAGCAATAATGGCAGATCCGGGTTAAAGTATACGATAGCGCCAGATAAAAAGTTTTTGTTCCGCATTTGGCGTCTGTAGACGGCCGGGGCGCTACCGTAGACTTACAGTGGTATCAGAGCCTCACCATTTTGTTATACTAACTTGTGCTAACGCGTTTAAAAGATCGATCGAACGGATTTTTCGAAAATCGCAATTTCTGGTATTAAAGTTTCTGTTAATTTTCAAACTGGTCCAAATGTCATTTTGACCATACCAGAAAATCAAGCAGGGTTTTTTAGGAATACTGTAGAAATTCGAGGAAGTGATTCCACTGTTCCGCCGCGGATCCGCGGCCTAAGCTAGGTTTTGCCGCGGATCCGCCGCAGGAAAGTGAGATCACTCACTCAATTTTCTACAGTGGATTCTATGTTGGAAATTGGGGTTTTTGGTATATATTTTTTGGGCCCAGATTTTGTTACTGTGCAGCAGATTTGCGTGGGGCCCACTTCAGGAAATTTAGTCGATCGAAATTTAAACATGTTAGTTTACAGTGCTTACATTATATCTCCGACCGGAAATGTCATTTGATCGGTAAACCGCGTCTGATTGCTATAGTTCTTTTAGACGGGTTTGCGAACGTGACATTCGCGTTAATGTTCTGTGTTGTGCTGTGATGTTGCGGATTTGTCGTGGTGGATAGCAGTGTGCAATGGTAGTACAGTTTGAGTTTATTTGTACATTTGATATTGTGGGGCGAGCGTCCAACTTGTGGACTTCCGTCACTGCCTGTTGTATAATATTCTTTTGGGGCACGACCAGGTTGCGGTCGATGTACCTGTTGTACTATTTTACATTACTGAACTAGGTTTTACCCCGCGACGGAGTGCACGGATAGCCGGGTTCTGAGGGGCAACGGGTCCGCATCTCATGGCTTTGAAAGGCAGAGGGGCCTCACTCTAGAATTGGCAGACTATTCGCCGCACTCGTAGGGGGTACAGGTTGACCCAAGGAGGGGTGCCCAAGATTACCGGATTCCGTGAAGTGCAAGGTGGTCCATTCACTATGCTGTAGGGGGCTGCCTCGCTTCAGGTTTTGGCGGGTAACTTGCCGCACTCGTAAGGGTCTAGGTTTCATTGCACAAGCTATCCACACGACAAGGGGAACGTCGGGTTTCAACAGCGGCTCTGTGAAACCCGGGGATCCCAGATTATCTGTATTGATCTGTGATGCTTATTACTTTTCTGTAATGTTGCATATTATCACGCCTGGAGCGATTATTGTATATTGGTTTATATACTATTAGATGTTGTATATGTTTTACACCCATGCTAGTCCAGTCCCCGCTCTGTCGTTAGTTAAGTAACCTAACGGGTGATGACGGGACCCAGTGACAAATGCGAATGGCATATACGTACATTTTATTTTCGTTCTTTTCTGGTGTGATTAATTGATGGGACTGCGTTGATTCTGATCAATGCAAAGAAAAACAAACCTGTTTACAGTTGTTGGAACAAATTTAAAAAGTGTTATTGCAAAGACGTTTCCTTTTGTTTTGCATAGCGGTATTCAGTGGAATATCCTGCACCTCATTCGACGGGGCAAGGGCCGATATCCCTTCACCGGGACTGACCCCTTGGGCAGAAGTTTGCATCAGGGTAATAACTTCACTATAGTCGATTACAAGTTGCTTTGCATAGCGGTATTCAGTGGAATATCCTGCACCTCATTCCACGAGGAAAGAGCCGAGATCCCTTTACCGGGAGAGACCTCTTTAGCAAAAGGTTTTCGTCACTATATTTTAAAAAGCTATCAGGTTCCTTCAGCGATATCAAGTTCGTTACGTTAAAGGTTTTTTCGCCAAAAACCAGCCGTAGCCCTCCGTCACTTCTTTTGGGTATTCAGTAGTATTCAAGCTGTGCATTTTAGCCAAAGTTAAGGCATAGTGTTTGGTAGCTGCTGGGTATTCATTTGTTGCATAGATAGATGAGTTAGTTTGGGACAGTCGTTCTGCCGATTGGCCAAAGTCAGGGGCATGTGCGGATGGGTTCAAATTGACAACATAGTGACGGGTAGAACTTGGCATGTGACTTATGACATTTTGACCAAAGCCAAGGTTATAAGAGCATGGGGCAAAAATCATATCGGGAGTTTCTAAAGAAACTGAGACTTGCCAAGTATGCGCATACCTTCTGGAGTATGAGTAACGTGGATGCATTCCATCACGTTATCATGCGATGAGAGTTGGATCCCGATTCCCATTGATGAGTTGGTTTACTCTTCGGGTGATCGCGATTGATTCTTCTTTTTGGTTTGGAGGAGAATTTGACAGGACAGTGGGAGGTTTCCGGATTAGATAAAGTGATAACCATTCTGATCTAGGTTAGAGTGCACGCAGAGTGTTTCTTTTCTCTCTCTCTCTTTGGCAGCGACCTTTGACCGACCCTAGACTATGACTCAGTGACCAGGTTGATCGAACCTTCTTAAAATACTGGCTTTTGGATTGTCTATATTGCATAAGTCATTGCCACTCCTTCTTTTACCCTTTGAATTTCTCAGAACACCCGTATTACTACGGATATCCACTTCCATTGGATAGATCCATCGTATGGTTATATACGAACTCGAAGGGACTTCTTTTAGGATGGATCCAGGTTCGGGAGAAATAGAATTGGTTTATTCAGTTGTCTTTTATTATCACCTTCTCTCAGGTTGCGAGGGCTCCTTGGTTTAGGAGAGTACACCTATTACGCTTATTGGATAGTCTTATTCCAAACCATAGGCAGGTGCCGAAAGGTAGGGAATGAAGAAAACCAATTAGCCTAAGTAGGGTGTGCAGAAGGTAATATGTAAAGATAAAATAAAGGGATTAGAAAGAGGGCAAAGTAAATTGCGACTGATATCATTCACGACCAAAACCGCGTACTTCATCGCCACTCCTATTTCACTTTTAAAGGAATAAGGTATTATTCAGTTGTCTTTTATCATCACCTTCTCTCAAGATACGAGTACTCCTTGGTTTAGGAGGGTACACCTATTATGCTTACTGGATAGTCTTCTTCCAAACCATAGGCTGGTGCCGAACGGTAGGGAAGGAAGAAAACCATTTAGCCTAACGATGGTGTACAGAAGGTAACGACTAAAGACAAATAAAGGGATTTGGAGAGACGGCAATAAAATATACGGTTGAAGTCATGAATTGGATTATGGAAGAGGCAATGCTATGAATACCAGGATACCCCTACGAAACATTTTCATGTTTCAGTGCATTGTTAAAGAAAACATGTTTTCCCGATTAAATACTTACTCCAAGGGTATGTATTTACCAGGTTTCATTCTCATATCTGTATGGTTTTACAGATGATGAGTGGGAGTAAGTTATTGGAAATTAGGTGATTATCCTCATTATATCAGAATTCGTTGTAATTGGTGATATTTGAGGAAATCTCCAGGGTACAGTTTTCAACCTACGACGCACAGGTTTTGAGTTGTTTAACTCAGCGGACTTATACAGAGTATTGTATGTTGTCCAGTGTCCTTCAGGACAAAGGGGTAGGTCCTCGTACTATGTTTTGTTTACTTATAACTTCTCTAGTATTTAGACAAGTGTTTCGTAGAAATACAAGGTCTAAGTTTTGAGAAGTTGTGGGTATAAGAATAAAGTAGAGAACCAGGTGTCACAAGTATCGGGATTCTTCAAAGAGATCGAAGATGTAGATTCTTGTGATTGGTATTCAGATGATAGTGATGGTTTTGAGAAACGTGTTTCTTTTTCAGGTTACTCATAATTGGATGGATTCCTAAGTTGAGTAATGCTGATTAGCCTCTTTCCATTAAAGATGATATGCACTGGAGACAGCTGCATGATTTGAATATGGTTCCAATTAAATAAGTGCCAAAGTTTCTGTATTGGATATAGAATAGTTCGTACCTTAAAAGATGTTAAGGTATGGGGAGTTATCCAGCTTATGCTTAAAACCAGACTCTGGATAACTCAGGGCACGTTTCTGTAATGGCTGTTTGTGGGTTGACCCTGGCTATGACGAGGGTTGATATTCTACCATTTGGAAGATCAATAGTGATATTGTTCTTGACTCGCCACAGTTTTAATAAAATGAATCTTTTTCAGAAAACAGTAGTGGGAGTATGGTAGAACTGGAAGTGATTCCAGAACCGCGAACGATTACGGAAAATTTAATAGGACCTATATATTCAATCAGGTTTGACATTCCATTAGCCACTCCGCAGATTTGGTGGGTAACCTCAGACACCCGAGAGGTACTCCGGTAGCCTCAAGGACGGTGACAGGGAGGTTCTTATCTACCCAGACTTGACACTACTGTTGTTCCAGGTTATGAGACCCGGTAGGAGGGTTGTCGTAGTCAGTGGGAGCAACAGAAGCATGGTGGGCAAGTAGCTTATGTCTATTTATAGACTAGAGTAGTTATAGCGGAGATAGATCATCTATTTTTGATGTGACAGTCATGGGTTTTGACTTCAATCAGAATAAGGGATGGATCTGTTAAGAAGGTAGTAGGGTGTGATGTCATGGTATTTGATGACATACACAGAGTAGGAAGTAAAATTCCTATACTAGGATCGGTTATACTGTGGTCATCACACAGTTGTTTCTCCAGACAGGATATGGATATAATATTTGACATTCTGGTTTCTAGATCTATGGTTTTAGATCTGGATTTGGGTAGTTTCCCAATGTAGGTACTTTGACAGTATTCTAATGGTTTTTAGAATAGATGACTCCTAGCATGGTGGTGTACCTGCAGGTGATGGAGTCACCCTCTCTAAAGGTGTCGTATAGACTAAAGAGGAGAGGGATGTGCATGATTGACAGATCACTTGCTTAGGCAGTTGAGTCAATCGTGAGATGTCAAGTACCACACCAGATGTTGGTTTTGCACTAGATGCGATGAGTTTATATTAATCCAATCCTGGAGAAACATAAGGAAGCAGTTTTAGAACATAAGTACATGTTCTACGGATTTGATGACGGCAGCCTCCTTCGGGAGACGATTATTATTCCAGGCTTCAAAGGTGACATGGATGACAGAGTGATTGTCAGAGTTATAGTTTTCCCTCTGACGAGGGACAGTATTATGGACAGGTGGTCCAAGAGAATACTGTGGGAGGCATGGTGCCGGATACTGATTAGGTTCAGTGATCGATACAGTCTAAGAAGTTTGGATTTGGAGTTCATTTATGAACTAGGTCCCATCAGATATCCAGACATATTCTAAGACAGGTATTACTCAATTCGGGAGATGGCTTTCTCCGCGGACTTGAGATTTAGAGAGATAAACTTCTAGGCGGATCCACTCACTGAGGCTATTTCTCGAACACAATAGTTTTACAAACGGGCTTTGTGAAACTGATTAGTAGAGGAGTTGGATATTCGGTTTCACACGGGCTGTGAGTAGTCGACATTGCAATAATTAGCCTTGAGTGCAAGTGGGAGATTGTTGGAGATAGTGCCCTCATAGTCAATTATTGGATCGCAGGTACGTGATTGCAATGATTGCGGAGGACCTATACCGGTAGGACAGTCTCACTCGAGATGATAGTATGCTATCTGGTTTGCCTTTATCAGTCGTGTACATATTCAGGTGACTGATTACATGTTACACTTTGATAGAGCCCTTAGGATTTTGCTTTACCACCAACAGTACGATGGCGATCATATACATGAGAGTTGGGTGGTTTATATGCATATCCTTAATTGTGGTCCCTAGTCGTGGGAGTTTCGAGACAGGGCATCGATACTCCGGAGTAGACTAGTGTGTACAGTCGAGACCCCGACGAGGGGCGGTGGCCGGTCTCACAAGCCACTGGTGTCAGTTGGATCACCTAAGATGTATACAGGTGCTCATTGGGTTATGAGTACACCGGACAGGACTCGCCGGGAATCTGCTAGTTAGTACTATATCTATTGTCAGATAGCAGTTCCCTGGTGACATGTGTACAGGTTAGTTCATCGACCTAAGGTCGTCATTTGTCTCGTGTAAGTTCCCACTGTGCTTTGATTTCTACCCTACCACGGCTCAAAGGAGTCGTGCAAACAGGTAGCTTTTGGGTACAGTCCCGAGCCATATGGAGGCACGTGAGTGGATCGGCAGGGGATTCGTCTCTCCTGGTATTGGGGGCGAGATCGTGCTGTGTCTAGGAGAGCCATTACACAAAGCCCACGGCCGTGACAGGAGATTTACTGGTAGGTACTCCAGTAGTATCTCAGGGTGTTATTGGGCTACACTCCGACACGACTTATACTGCTATTGGGGGTCTGATGTTACTAGCCCCCTAGGCAGATATGCGATACTCATAGACGAACGGACCGGACTGTATATACATTGTCACTGTTAGGCTCAGTAGGATTTCTGGATGAGTTCGCTCATCAGCCTCCCTTGAGGTCAGTCCATGGGCAGCCGTTACGCATTGCTAGTGCCGCTGACGGTTTATGCTTAAACCCACTGCCAGGGTACTGACGAGTCATTAGAGTCCCCCACAGACAGTTTCCCAAGTTCGGGCGAAACGTTGTAGAGGCCGTATGGTTTTATGGCAGGGTTCGGAAAATGCACGTGCGTTTACGCACGTGTTATTTTTCGGGCAGATGATACTGGTCGGCTTTGGTTTAAGCCGGATCCAAGTATTATATTGAGTAGATATAATATCTTTGTCTCAGTTGCATTTGTATTCGGTCGTAATACAAATGCGGGTATATTTATACAGTTTCAGGGTTATCCTGAAAGTCGTTTCAGGATCACTTTTGGAAGTTGCCAGTTTCCAGTTTTCTATCAGCCGTCTTTTAACATTCGGTTAAAGACGGATTTATCTTTTCTTGGATGAGGGTGGGTCATGCTTCTAGAAGGTTCTAGAAGTTTCTAGAAAGTGGTGACAAGGATTATGACTCATGCTTTGATTTCAATGATTCTTGTTTTTCTTAAGATATTTGTTCTTGATCTTTTGTTATGATAAGGATCATTGTTTATGGTCACCTCCATGATTGCTCCTACACTCACCCTCCTCCTTCTTTATAAGCGGTCGGCCCTCTCTCTCTCCTCCCTCACTCACTCACTTGAGAAAATTATGGTTGCTAAAAAGAAAAGACTAAAGTTTTGGATGCATGGAAATTTCATAGTTCATTTCTTGTTCCATTTCATTTCCATCGGCAACTTCATTAACCGATCGTCCACGGCTTTGGACGAAGTGAGACAAAGTCATCTACTCATTCTCTACATCATTCTTGGTCGTCTCTTTTAGCGAACTTGACAACCGAGTTGCCTCGAGTCAGAGGCGGGAGCCCGTTTATAGAATCGTCGACGTGGTGCCACCTATCGGAGATCGACGAGATCGGAGCAGCCGCAACGGAGCGTGGGTTGATGGTTAAAGAACGAAGGACTCGGATCGTTCTGTATAACCTTTCTACACTCTTTACAGTTTGTTAGTTTAGCAATAATGGCAGATCCGGGTTAAAGTATACGATAGCGCCAGATAAAAAGTTTTTGTTCCGCATTTGGCGTCTGTAGACGGCCGGGGCGCTACCGTAGACTTACACTTTCGAAGACCGACTTTCTGATAGGGGAAGCACTTTTGACGGCTTCGTCTACAGCAGGAGTTGGGAGGGTAGCCATTTTGGAGTAGCCCCTTCAGGTATCACGAGTTTCTTTGCGGGCTCGTTTGAGTTATTGTTCAGCCTGTTGAAGACTGAGACGCCAAATTTAGACGGCCCGTTGAGAGGGGCCGTTGTGGTTGCCAGTTGATCGAAGACCGACCTTTTGGGAACTTCTTCTCGCGGCACTGAGGCACCGAAACTCACATGTGGGAGCATGGTCCCGAAGAATAATCTAGTAATCGCTTATGTAACTTACCCCACAGGCATCGAGAAAATAGAGGCCGCATTGGGCCCATAGGTCACTCCTCTTGTTGGGGTGGAACGAGAGTTGTTGTTGCATGAGGTGCATTGGGAAGCCATCGATTTCTCTACACATGAGCAAGACACCAAGTTTTAGTACCTCGAATCCAAGGGCAACCATAGCGAACCGCGATTTTGTTCGCGAAACACAACACACGAAGTATGGAGTGAAAAAAGGAAAAGGTCCTACCGGGCATGCTAGAATCTGTTTACCACCGAAGACCGGACTGAGACGTTGGGACGTCTGGCCTGAATTTGGGGGCAGATGCTATTTGGACTTATCTACCCGCCTCTCCGAAGATACTAAGTTGATTTATGGCACCATATATCGGAGGTTTGGATAGAAGCGACCGTTGTAGCATGACTTTATCAGATTCCCCCTCGTTTGTGAAGGTTTTTTATTGTTGGGATGCTCTTCCCTACAGGCGCAAGCCTCTGCAGTTAATTATGTTACCGCATTACGATAACCATTTTCTCCTGCTCCAGCAGTTCACTTCATGTCGTGTGTCATTTATTTTATTTTGGGTTGCTCGTGGATTGTATACGGAGACTATTTTATGTCGTCACCCATAAGGCGCGGATCAGTCCAAATCTATATATTTTAGATTTGGATTTGTTTTATTTATGGACTGTTAATCTAGTTTGAGATTAAGATCAACATAAATATATGAGCATTTGGGCTCAATTTATTTTAGCTAAGGATACGTTAGTTTTATTTGAGATTAAGATCAACTTAGCAAAATTTTAAGGATCATTTTTATTTAAGATTCAACAACAGAGCATTTGGGCTCAGCCGTAAGAAAACCTTTCAGAGAGATTCTTTCAGAAAGACTAAACCAATTTGGGTTTAGTCTATTCAGTCTTTTTTTTTTAAAATGCTAAGCACTTATTTAGGTTCTGTTTGTTCAGCCATCCTTTTTTTATGCAAAAGTGAAAGTTCTGGCGCTCACATGGGTATTATGTGAAGCCTTCAGTTATGGGCACTGCCCAATTAGTACTAAGCACTCGGTCATTTTGACTATATATAGTACTAAACACTTTTTATATGGCGTCCACATGAGGAGCATGTGCGGCGCTATCCCATTTATTTTGTTGGGCGCCCACGTGTGTTTCACGTGAGGCTCTGGGCACTGCCCAATCAGTGCTAAACATTTAGCCATTTTGGCCGTATATGAAGTGCTAAGCACTTTTTATTCAGCGCTCACGTGTATTTCACGTGAGACGCTGGCCTTCTGCTTTGGACGCCCGTGTCTTTTTCAGTGAGGCACTGGACGCTGGTGGGACCGCCCATGTTGGAAGTATGTGAGACGCTAAGTTCTTTTCTTTTCCAGAGATTGAATCTCTTTTAATGGCCTTTTGACCATTAATGATCATCAAGATCTTTGTTTTGAAGATCTGGGATCAAGTTTTCTTTAAGAACTAAGTTCTTATGTTTTTTTTCTTTTATAAGAACTAAGTTTCTTTTTAGGGTTAAACCCTATTTTCAGAGGAATTAAATTCTTATAGGATAGGTTCTTTTTATTTTTCATAGTTTTTTTCTGAATTTTTGATTCTCAAGAACAAGATATTCCCGATGAGAATTAAATTCTCAACTTGTGGAAGACTTGTCTTGTTGATCTCAGATCTAGAGAAAAAATTAAGTTCTTGAGAAGGGTTAAACCCTTAGATATGATATGATAGGTAAAGAAGATGTTTTGATCTCTGTGGTTTCTTTACCTAGGGTTTGAGAGGAGGAAGATCTTCTTCTCTGTTGAGAATTAAATTCTCTGTTGTTTTTAGAGCCTTCTATATTTTTTGCAGAATCTTATGGGGGGTTCACTCTATATTTGGAAAGAGGGATCATTGGTCGTTGAGACCCACCACCTCTCCGACGACGCTGAGAGATTACAACGTCATATATCGAAGGTGTAGAGGGATATACCCTTTGAACCATATCTCATTCATTAGGGGAAAGAACAAGTTGGAGATTAAACTTCTAGCCGCTTGAAAAAGATTTCTTTGCGTTCGCACGTGTTGGGCGCACGTGCGTTGCACGTGGCGGAGGCACGGCGTGGGAACGCGTGTGTCCCATGTGTTGCGCACATAGTGTGCGCACGTGGCGGGTGCACGTGGTGCGCACGTGGTGGGTGCATGTGGTGCGCACGTGCGTCGCACGTGGCGCTTGCACATCACAGGGTGCAGCTAAGGCCCTAACTTGGAGAACTAAACTCCTTTGAGGATTGAATCCTCGCACGTGGTGCGCACGTAGCTGGCGCACGTGCATTGCACGTAGTGCGCACATGGCGCTTGCGCATATGCGCATTATGGGAAGGGCAGCTAAGGCCCTAATTTGGAGAACTAAGATCCTTTGAGAATTGAATCTCCGCATATGGTGTGCACGTTGCGGGCGCACGTGCGATGTTTATGGTGCGTACGTGGCGGACGCACGTGCGTTGCACGTAGCGCACATAGCACTTGCGCATTATGGGAGGGCGGCTAAGGCCCTAACTTGGAGAACTAATATCCTTTGAAGGAATCCCCGCACTGATGCGCATATAGCAGCTGCACGTGCGTTGCACGTGGTACGTACGTGGCGGATGCACGTGCGTCACACGTAGCGCATGTGGCGCTTACGCAAATGCGCATCATGGGGGGGCAGCTAAGGCACTAACTTGGAAAACTAAGCTCATATGAAGGATTGAATCCCTATTTTTTTAGAGAGGTATCCCCTCTTATTTATAGGGGAGTGGTAGAGAAGGGATCTCTCTTTTTCCCAATATGGAACTAAAAATGTATCCCTCATGTGGTAGAGTATTACTTAGACTATACGTGCATAGCAAATATGTTCATAACTTTTGATTCCGGAAGAGTTATGAGGCCCGTAATATATCAAATCGAAGGATTTTTCGAGACGCTTTCGATGCCATCAGAATTTATCTGATTCTCATTCGGAAGTTTGGAAAAATACAGCCCGGAAAATACTGGTTTGTATTTTCTTAAGCGTATTGCTGCCATTTGATATCTTGGGCTCTTTTACACAGAAATTTTTGGCGGGAACAGGTGTGTTTGCGTTATAAATTCTTAACTTGTCCACACTGGATAAATCTATCGGTTATAGTACGACTAGTTTTCTCATCACATAAACTACATGATGGTTGTCACAAACAAACGATTAAACGCTTAGTTTTGTCAACTATCACGTAGTTTTATGTCATGATAGAAACCATTGACACTACTAAAATAGGGGGTTGCCCCTACGGATAACGAAATCCATAGGGCCAATTTTAGTTTGGCCCTACGGATTAGTCCGTAGGGCTAAAAGGTTGCCTTTACGGTCCTTACATATTAATTTAAAATATTAAATCTTAAATTGTTGTTTGCCCCTACGGAGCCGCAAACCAAAAACCTACGGACTTATTCATAAGGGCAACTAAATAGAGATTTAATTAAAAAGGCACGGATCGATCCCTATGCTGAATACCTAAAAATTATTTTCTCCTGCGCGCGCGCGAGCCCAAATTCCCAAACCCTCGTTCCCGCCGATCGATCGTCGTTCTCGTCGTCGCCAGCGCCGGCCGATTCGTCGTAGCCACCGCCTGCTTTCATCGTCGTCGTCGCCAGCTCATCTCCGTTTTCATCGTCGCCTTCGATCAGGTAAGGAAATCTTCAATTAATCAAATTTTTTATTGTTTTAGGGCTATGGTTCATTGTTTGGGTACCGATGAGGCATCGGTTGGGGTTAGCGTTAGGGTTGGGGCTCGGGCTCGGGCTTGGGCAAAGGGTTGCGATTGGGGTTGGGGTTGGGGTTAGGGTTAGGGTTGGGGTTCGGCTGGGGCTGGGGCTGGGGCTGGGGCTGGGGCTGGGGTTAGGGTTAGGGTTATGGTTGGGGTTGGGGTTTAGCTGAGGCTGGGGCTGGGGCTGGGGCTGGGGCTGGGGTTAGGTTAGGGTTGGGGTGGGGCTGGGCTAGGCTAGGGCTAGGGCTGGGCTGGGGCTGGGGCTAGGAAAGAATTCGTGGAGTCATGAGGAATTAATGTAGTCTCTGACGATGTTGCCCCAATTTCCATGGAGACATGAGGAGACATGGGAAGAATTCGTGTCTTTCGTGTTGTACATATAGAATCAAGTAGCTAGCTATAGATTGATTGCCCAAAAATTATAATTGCATGCATTCATGTGGTGGTTGTAGTTTGTGGCCAAATAAATCTTTGCATGTTGCCATTGGCAAGTTTTTGTCCAACCAAAACATGATTCAACATACTGAGCTTGTGGTACCAGACCATTCATAATGCAAAAAAAAAGACACATTTCTGATTTGAAGAAAAGGAAGGGCAAGATAGGGATTTAGTTATGGATTTTACTTGGAAGTCAGAAAACTTTTCTGACACCGTGTACCCAATTTTCCCACACACACCCCTTCACACATGAAGGTTGGCAGAAGATGTTTTTCTGGTAACATCTTCAGCATCATCGAGACTTAATTGCATTTGAAAGGAGGATATATATTCTTTCAACTTAAATTTATATTATATTCATCTTGTTTATTGATTTCTTTTCTATGTTGCAGGTATGTATCTCAATCTCAAGTCTAATGCATCTTAGTTCTTTAATGCTCAATTCTCAAAGGAGCTTAGTTCTCCATAGGAGCTTAGTTTTTCAAGATAGGAGTATGCTCCTCCCCATAATGCGCATTTGCGCAAGCTCCACGTGCAACGCACGTGTGCCCGCCATGCGCGCACCACGTGCAATGCACGTGCGCACCACATGAGAATATTTAATAATATTAAAAGGAGCTTAGTTCTCCATAGGAGCTTAGTTCTCCAAGATAGGAGCATGCTCCTCCCCATAATGCGCATACGCGCAAGCGCCATGTGCGCTACGTGCAACGCACGTGTGCCCGCCATGCGCGCACCACGTGAGAATATTCAATAATATTAAAAGGAGCTTAGTTCTCTAAATTAGGAGCCTGCTCCTCCCCATAATGCGCATATGCGCAAGCGCCATGTGCGCTACGTGCAACGCATGTATGCCCGCTATGCGCGCACCACGTGCAATGCACGTGCGCACTACATAAGAACATTTAATAATATTAAAAGGAGATACGTTCTCCATAGGAGCTTAAGTCTAATACATATACACAGATTTTCTCCTTTGTCAGTAACTATCCCGTTCTTATATTTCTGAATATAGTCACCATAACCTACAATTTATATGTTATACGGTCTAACATGGCCTATGAGTACGTCAGAGTTAAGGACTGGATGTATGTGGATTGGCAACAATGTATGCAACCTAAGTTTGTCGCAGGAGTTACTGCTTTCATTGAATTTGCACGCGCACATAATAAGATCATAATAGAGAAGATTCTCTGTCCGTGCGATAGATGTGGCAATAAGTACTGGCAGAAGGTAGAATTGGCAGAGCTTCATATTGTAAAACATGGGTTTACTAGACTATACAACTTGGAAATATCACGGGGAAGGAGAAGAATGCAGTACTACGGCAGAAGAAGAAGGAGAACACGATAATGCGGCAGGAGAATAAGAAGAATTCGGTAATGCGGCAGAAGGAGAAGACGGTAATTTATTTCCATCAGAAGAAATGGAGGATATGGTAGAGGCTGCCCTAGGTGAATCTATTCGTACCGAAGATGACATTCCTTCCGGTCAAGGACCGTGTGCGGATAAATATGAAAATTTCATGAATGATGCTAGAAAACCAATTTATGAGAATGCGAAGTATTCCACGCTCTCATGGTTCGTCCAACTTTTCCAGATTAAGTGCCTAAAGGGATGGAGCAACAAGTCATTCACAATGCTTCTTTCGTTCTTGAAAGATTCTATGCCCCAGGGAAATAACGTGCCCGACAGCTAGTACGGAGCCCAGAAGATGATGTCTGATTTGGGTCTAAAGTGCGAGAAGATTCAAGCATGTCCTAAAAATTGCGTGTTGTACCGGAAAGAGAATTCAGATTTGAAAGAGTGTCCAACATGCTGAGAGGCCAGATATAAGCCAAAAGATTCTGATAAGAAGCCTGATATACCTGTCAAGATAGCACGATACTTTCCCATAACACAGAGGCTACAGAGGCTATTCAGGTGTAAGAAAACAGCCGAGGCAATGATTTGGCATCACCGTGCTCTTCCAAGTGAAGATGGAAAAATGAGCCATCCAAGAGATTCACCGGCATAGAAGGATTTCGATAGGAGGCACGCAATATTCAGTAGCGATCCTCGCAATGTCCGGCTCGGACTGGCTACTGATGGCTTCTGCCCATTCAACTATATGGCTGGAAGTCACAGCACATGGCCCGTTGTGATAATAATTTATAATCTGTCGCCTTGGTTGGCTATGGACCAATCATACTTTATGATGCCTCTTCTTATCGACGTACCAAACTCACCGGGGAATAATATCGACGTCTATCTCCGACCTCTGATCGAGGAGTTGAAATCTTTGTTCATTGATGGTGTAGAGACATATGATGCAAACACAAATACAACCTTCATACTGCGTGCGGTTTTAATGTGGACAATTATTGACTTTCCTGCGTATGGAAAAGGTTATCAGTAATGTTATATTATTACTTCACATTTTACGATCTATACATACATAGTCAATACTTTTAATGATTTTCTAATGCGTCCATGAACCGTTTATCTAGATTTGATGACGATGTCGGGAGCAGCGAGGGGCGGCAGGAGCTCCAGCCGCGGCAGAGGCAGAGGCAGAGCGGTTCTGCCGCCCGGAGAGCTCCGTAGGGAGCTTCAGAGGGCCGGTCTTGCACCCAGATCGGAGACCCCTTCGGATGCCTCCTTCCGTGTGGATTTTGTCGCACATCCAAGTATACTGCACGCATATCCATTTTGAATGTAATATTACAGATATCCATGCCTGTTTATGTCAAAATTACTTATATTGTCAATGTTTGATTGTCTAGTTGTTGGTGATGCGTCCACATCTGGGACAGAGGCCACTCCCGCTCCTCCAGGTATGTTTATATATCATATAATGCATGTATATTGATTTAGAATGCTATATCATAAATATACACACATTCCTTTTGCTCTTACTTAGCAATTTTTATTATTGTCTAGCTGTAGGCGGTGACACCACCGCACCTGCGGGTATGTTTATATATCCTATAGTGCATGCATATTGATTTAGAACGTTATATTATTGATCTACACATTCTTTTTGCAATTACTTATAATCTATTTTTAATTGTCTAATTATAAGTGGTGCGTCCACATCTGACGCAGGGGACACTCCTGCCACTTCCATATCCTCCGCATCGTCTGTAGGTTAGTATGAATAAATATAAAATATTTATTCATTTTACATATGCTCTATAGAATAAATATGAACTTCATGGAAATTTAGCGTCAATGTTTATTTTCTAGTTGGAGGGGATGCGTCCGCATCCGGGACCCCGTCTGTTCCTCACCGGAGGAACTATCGTCCCGCTCGTGCTGCTGCCCGGGCCCAGGCTCGTGCTTTAGTCACCGGAGGTATATATCACACTTCAATTTTCATTTAACATTGATTTCTTAATACAACTTTGTCTTAATATTGATTGTCTTGATATTTCTTGCAGACGCAGGGCCTCTCCATCCCTAGAGTGGGACTCGAGGCCCGAACCAGTCCCATAGGCTGAGACCTGACAGAGCTAGGGGGGAGGCAGCATTCCCCCTCTTTTTTACCCTTGACTATCGCTATACCGGTCCTCATGCCGAGAGGTTCGGCCGTTATATGGGGGACGAGAGTCGGCTCATGAAGAACTATCCACTTCACGTTGAGTGGGGCGAGCAGCACCGACGCTCATTCGCCCTCTTCTTTGATCAGCCTCGGGTACGTATTAATATATATTTTCATTTGATTTATCCAATATATTTATTATTAACACTTGCAATCTAATAACAATGTTTTTTTGTATTTTCAGTCGGATTACGATTTTCAGCCTGTACCCGATCCTGATCACCCTGGGAGGGTGCTCGACCTTCATGCTCTGTACAATGGCCTGATGAAGAACATGCAGACCAAGGTCCGATACAACAGGAATGAGCTGAAGGCCGACTGCTACTCCCTGTGGATGGCGACCTCCGAGGCAGAGAGAGCGGCCCTCCTATCTACTCCGGCGTTTGCGAGAGTCGACGTCGAGACATGGCCTATATTGTGCGAATATTTCGACTGCCAACGCAAACAGGTATGTATTTTAAATGTAATTCATTGTTTAGGATATAATTTATTTTTTTGTGTTCCTTAATTAGAAAACCAAATGTTAATGCGTTGTGCAGAAACAGGCCGCTCAGAATACAGAGAACAGGAAGTCGGCGAAGAGGGGTCGCCCCACTTACACAGGTGGCTCGAGGAATATTACTCGAGCCATGGAGTTATCGGTAAATTACAATAGACCGACCTTTGTGATATTCTGCAATATTAAGAGTTATTTTCTAATATATCTAATATTAAGAGTTATTTTCTAATATTGCAGACAGCTCAGACCGTGGCGCAAGGTGGTACACCGAGCGTGTTGTCCGCATATCTTGCCGTCCACGGCACCTCGACAGATCCCGCCACGGGCGAGCTTCGATGTCCCGACGTCGCTACCCAGGAGTATTGCGTAAGTGTTAATATTTATTCTACCCATATTTGAAATTTTAGTTTTGGAAGGTTCAAATTTAAATTTTATACATACTTTACTGCTTAATGTGGGTGTAGGAGCCGGTGGTTGAGCAGGCCGAGTCCTCGGGGATCGATTTTACCGGACAGAGCGATCCGAGGCTGCTGACCCCAGTCCTGGACACCGCACACGGAGGGCACCACGGAGGTTGGGAGAGAGGCCGGGGACTGGGCCCTAACAGGGCCCATATGAGGTTGGACTCCACCCCGGTGGTTACTTCCTCCGTCTCCAGTGAGCGACGTGTCCAGCAGAAACTGGAGAGCTTGAGGGCCACCATTCAGGAGTTGAAGGAGATGCTGGTATGTATACTACTTTATAGTAAAATATCATGTCATATTATAGATATCAACATATCCATAATTAGTACGTAGCCTGAGCTTATTTGGTTGTAGACTTAGGTTTGATTAATCATACATACATATCTAATTAAAATAAACTACGGTTTTCCAAACTAGATATCCAAATGGGGTTTCGAAATAACTTTATAATGATACGAATTCGAATAATAGACAGTTCTTACACGTTTATTACACACGTTAGGTCCAGACGCGACAGGGTACATCGGCCGAGCCTCCATATGCATCTCCTTCGGCTGCGGCTCCGCAAGCCACTACATCGGCTGCGGTTCCGCAGACAGCTCCTATAGCTCCACCGCCCGCTCAGACTCCCGCAGCCGCGGCTCCGCAAGCCACTACCTCGACGGCGGCTGCGCAGACCACATCGCCAGCTCCACAGCCCGTTCAGACTCCCGCACGCGCCGAATTGCATAGTTTATTGACCGAGGAGCAGGCGCGCCAGATTCTAGCGTTTATCAGAAGTGGAGCTGGACCGAGCTAGGGTAGCTTTTTGATTCTTAATTTTTGAAACATATATTTATTTATATGATACATATTGTACTACATTTTGAAACATTTTGGACGATATTGATATTGGTTTATATTTATATCATATTCAGTTTTTTGGTTTCTTTTGTATATTATATGCGTGAGATGTGATTATGAATACTGCGATATATGTTGTGTGATGATTAATTTTATATTTGATTGATATATATATTATTGTGCACAGGGCGAGAAAAAATCAGGCAACCCTTTAAAAAAAACAGATAATATATACCTACGGATTAATCCGTAGGTACACATGTTACCCCTACGGATTAAACCGTAAGGGCAAAATATCAGAATAACTGATATTTTCCCCCCTGATCTCAGTATCAGGGGGTTGGGAGTGCCCCTACGGGTATATCCGTAGGGGCAAACAAAAGCCCCTACGGAGTTATCCGTAGGGGCAAAATATCAGGATTTTTGATATTTTGCCCCTACGGATATGTACCTACGCATGTATCCGTTGAGGATATTACTTGGCCCTACGAAGTAATCTGTAGGTACAAGTAATATATTTTAAAAAACCGTAAATAAAATAATTTTTTACCCCTACGGCTTACTCCGTAGGGGCAATGGGACCTACACAGAACTCCGTACGGGCAAGTTCAGGGCTTCAACTTGCACCTACGGTGTTTGCACCTACAGGGTATTTTTTTGCCCCTACGGATATATCCGTAGGGGCAGTGGTTTTCCCCTATGGATATATCCGTAGGGGCAACCCTTATTTGTAGTAGTGCGCGTATATAATGTTGGATATAGTGCCCTCAAAGTCAATTATTGAATCGCAGGTACGTGACTGCAATGATTAAGGAAGGACCTATACCGATATGACAGTCTTGCTCGAGATGATAGTATGCTATCTGGTTTGTCTTTATCATCGTATATATGCTTTAGTTCACTATTGCATGATGATAGAGCCCATAGGATTCTTGCTTGACTGCTAGCAGTATGATGGCGATCATATACGTGGGAGCTGGGGTCTATAAGCACATCCTTAAAAGAGTCCCTAGTCGTGGGAGTTTCGAGACAGGGCATCAATACTCCAGAGTAGACTAGTGTATACAGTCGATACCCCGACGAGGAGCGGTGGCCAGTCTCACAAGCCATTGGTGTCAATTGGTTCACCTAAGATGTATACAGGTGCTCATTGGGTTATGAGTACACCGGACAGGACTCGCCGGGAACATGCTAGTTGGTATTATACATATCGTCAGATAGCAGTTCCCTAGTGACATGTGTACAAGTTAGTTTGTCGACCTGAGATCGTCATTTGTCTCGTGTGAGTTCCCACTGTGCTTAGATTACTATCCTACCACGCTCAAAGGAGACGTGCAAACAGGTTTTAGTTGGGTACAGTCCCGAGCCACATGGAGGCAGTAAGCGGATCGTCGGGGATTCGTCTCTCCCGATATTGGGGGTTGATGTCACACAGTGCAAGGGTGGCCATCACTAGAAATCCTCAGTCGAGGTAGTGGAGAATTGCTGATTTGGATCAGTAGTTTCTCAGGAGGTGATGGGCTTCATACCGACACGAATTATCGCGTTATTAGGGGTCTGACTTTATCCACCCCCTAGACTCGATATGCGATGCCTTTAGACGAACGGATCGGACTGTATGTATATTTTCACTGTTAGGCTCAGTAGAGTTTCTGGATGGTTCGATCGTCAGGTTCCCTTCCAATCAATACATAGGCAACCGTTACGTACAACTAGTACCTCTGACGTGCTAGTGGTTATACCCAGTACCAGTGTGTTGATGAGTCATTAGAGTCCCCCACAGACAGTTTCCTAAGTTCGGGCGAAACGTTGTAGATGCCGTATGGTTTTATGGCAGGGTTCGGAAAATGCACGTGCGTTTACGCACGTGTCGTATTTCGGGCAGATAATACCGGTAGGCTTTGGTTTAAGCCGGATCCGAGTATTATACTATGTAGATATAATATCTTTGTCTTAGTTACATTTGTATTCGGTCGTAATACAAATGTGGGTATGTTTATACCATTACGGGGTTATCCTGAAATTCGTTTCAGGATCGCTTTTGGAAGTTGCCAGTTTCCAGTTTTCTATCAGCCGTATTAAACATTCATTTTAATACGGATTTATCTTTTCGTCATGAGGGTGAGTCGTGGTTCTAGAAGATTCTAGATGATGAGGTGGCTTGTGAGTCATTAGTGCATTGATTATGCATTTAATGATGGATGATGACTAGATTTTGGTTCAATGTATGCAATTAATGTTTGTGCAAAGTGTTATGATGAATCATTCTCTTCATTAAAGGTTATGGTCACTCTCCCTCCTCCTACACTCAACCCCCCCCCCCCACCTTCTTATTGTGGTCGGCCATTCCTTGTGAGATGTTTAGTTGTTGATTTGGGAAAAATATGATAGTTTTGGGATTCATGGAAATTAGATAGGAAAATTTCTCATTTCATTCCAATCCAAAAAGGCAACTTCATTAACCGTTCATCCATAGCTTTGGATGTAACGAGACAAAGTGTTATACTCATTCTCTACACCAATCTTGGTCATCTCTTTTGGCAAACTTGATGATCGAGTTGCCTCGGTTCAGAGGCGGGAGTCCGTTTAAAGATCCGTCGACGTGGTGCCACCTGGACGAGAAGACTGGAGATTCAGGAGATCGGAGCAGCCACAACAAAGCGTAGGATGATGGTTGAAGACCGAAGGACTCGGATCGTTCGGTATAACATTTCTACCCACTTTGTAGTTTGTTAGTTTAGCTTTAATGGCAGATCCGGGTTATAGTATACGATAGCGCCAGCTAAAAAGTTTTTGTTCCGCATTTGGCGTCTGTTAGACGGCCGGGGCGTTACCGTGTACTTACAGTGGTATCAGAGACTCACCATTAAGCTATACTAACTTGTGCTAATGCGTTTAAAACATCGATCGAATCGAATTTCAAAAACTACAATTTTTCTGTTCAATGTTTCTATCAATTTTAAATCTGGTCTAAAAATTATTTTGCATATCACAAAAAATTGAGTAGGGTTTTAAAAGAATTATGGTGAAATTTGGGCACGTGTTACCACAGTATCGCCGCGGATCCGCGGTCACAGCTAGGGTTTGACCCTGGAACCGCGGCCAGTATGTGGCAACAATGGACCAAAGTTTTCCAGTGAGTTCTTCATGTGAAATTGTGGTTTTTGGTATTTTTCTTTTGGGCCCAGATTTTGTTACTGTATAGCAGATGTTTGTGGGGCCCACTTTGGGATATTTGGTTGATCGAAATTTAAACGTGTTAGTTACAGTACTTATATTATATCTCCGACCGGGAATGTCATTCGAGCGGTAAATTGCGTCTGATTGCTATAGCTCTTTTAGACGGATTTGCGAACGTGACATTCGCGTTGATGTTCTGTATTGTGCTGTAATGTTGCGGATATGTCATGGTGGATAGCAGTGTGCAATGGTAGTGCTATTTGAATTTATTTGTACATTTGATATTGCGGGGCGAGCGTCCAACATGTGGACCGGAAGTTGTAACATGGGAAAACCACGGAAAACACAACTTATTTGAATAACCCGGACCGTCACTGCCTATTTGTATAATATTCTTTTTGGGGCATGACCGGGATGAGGTCGATGTATCCGTTGTACATTTTTTTATTTCTGTACTAGGTTTACCCCGCGACGGAGTGCACGGATAGCCGGGTTCTGGAGGGCAACGGGTCCGTATATCATGGCTTTGAGAGGCAGAGGGGCCTCACTCTAGAATTGGCAGACTATTCGCCGCACTCGTAGGGGGTACAGGTTGACCCAAGGAGGGGTGCTCAAGTTACCGGATTCCGTGAAGTGTCGGGTGGTCCATTCACGATGCTGTAGGTGGCTGCCTCGCTTCAAGTGTTGGCGGGTAACTTGCCGCACCCATAGGGATCTAGGTTTTATTGCACAGGCTATCCACATGACCAGGGGAACGTCGGGTTTCAGTAGAGGCTCTGTGAAACCCGGGGATCCCAGATTATCTGTATTGTTCTGTGATGCTTATTACTTTTCTGTAATGTTGCATATTATCACGCCTGGAGCGATTATTGTATATTGGTATATATACTATTAGATGTTGTATATGTTTTACACCCGCGCTAGTTCAGACCCCGCTCTTTCGTTAGTTAAGTAACCTAACGGGTGATGACGGGACCCAGTAACTAATGCGGATGGCATATACGTACATTTTATTTTCGTTCTTTTCTGGTGTGATTAATTGATGGGACTGCATTGATTCTTATCAATGCAAGGATAAAACTAACTTATATTTGATGTTGTTGGAATAAATTTTAAAAGGTGTTATTACAAAGATATTTTCTTTTGTTTTGCATAGCGGTATTCAGTTGGAATATCCTGCACCTCATTCGACGAGGCAAGGGCCGAGATCCCTTCACCGGGAGTGACCCCTTGGGCAGAAGTTTACGTCAGGGTAATAACTTCACTATAGTCGATTAAAAGTTGCTTTGCATCGCGGTATTCAGTTAGAATATCCTGCACCTCATTCCACGAGGAAAGAGCCGAGATCCCTTCACCGGGAGTGACCTCTTTAGCAAAAGGTTTTCGTCACTATATTTTTATGAAAAGCTATCAGGTTCCTTCAACGAGATCAAGTTCATTACGTTAAAGGTTTTTCGCCAAAACCAGCCGTAGCCCTCCGTCATTTCTTATAGATAGTCAGTAGTATTCAAGCTATGTTTGTTTGGCCAAAGTCAAGGCATAGTGTTTGGTAGTTGCTGGGTATTCATCTGTTGCATAGATAGATGCGTTGGTTTGGGACAGTCGTTCTACCATTTTGGCCAAAGTCAAGGGCATGTGCGGGTGGGTTCAAATTGACCTGGATAGTGACGGGTAGAACTTGGCATGTGACTTATGACATTTTGACCAAAGCCAAGGTCATAAGAGCATGGGGTAAAAATCATATCGGGAGTTTCTAAAGAAACTGAAACTTGCCAAGTATGCGCATACCTTCTAGAGTGTGATAACTTGAGTGGCTTCCATCAAGTTATCATGCGATGATAGTTGGATCCCGATTCTCACTGATGAGTTGATTTACTCTTCGGGTGATCCCGACTAATTCTTCTTTCAGGTTTGGAGGAGAATTTGAGATTACAGTGGGAGGTTTCCTGATTAGATAAAGTGATAATCATTCTGATCTAAGTTAGAGTGCATGCAGAGTGTTTCTTTTCTCTCTCTCTCTCTTTGGCAGCGACCATTGACCGACCCTAGACTATGACTCAGTGACCAAGTTGACCGAACCTTCTTAAAATACTGGCTTTTGGATTGTCTAAGTTGCATAAGTCATTACCGCTCCATCTTTTAACCTTTGCATTTCTTAGAACACCCCATATTACTATGGACAACTACTTCCATTGGATAGATCCATCATATGGTTACTCGAAGGGACTTCATCGAGGATGGATCCAGGTTCAGGAGAAATAGAATTGGTTTATTCGGTTGTCTTTTATTATCACCTTCTATCAGGTTGCGAGGGCTCCTTGGTTTAGGAGAGTACACCCATTACGCTTATTGGATAGTCTTATTCCAAACCATAAGCAGGTGCCGAAAGGTAGGGAATGAAGAAAACCAATTAGCCTAAGTAGGGTGTACAGGAGGTAATAGCTAAAGACAAAATAAAGGGATTGAAAAGAGGGCAAAAGTAAATTGCGACTGTTATCATTCACGACCAAACCGCGTACTTCATCGCCACTCCTATTTCACCTTTGCTTTTTTCCCCATTTCGGGAGAAATAGAATAAGGTATTATTCAGTTGTCTTTTATCATCACCTTCTCTCAAGTTGCGAGTACTCCTTGGTTTATGAGGGTACACCTATTACGCTTATTGGATAGTCTTCTTCCAAACCATAGGCTGGTGCTGAACGGTAGGGAAGGAAGAAAACCACTTAGCCTAACGAGGGTGTGCAGAAGCTAACGACTAAAGATAAATAAAGGGATTTAGAGAGATGGCAATAAAATATACGGTTAAAGTCATGAATTGGATTATGGAAGAGGCATTGCTAGGAATAGCAGAATACCCCTACGAGACATTTTAATGTTTCAGTTTCACTGTGCATTGTTAAAGGAAAACTGATTTCCCGATTAGATACTTACTCCAGGGTATGTATTTACCAGGTATGATTCTCACATCTGTATGGTTTTACAGATAATGAGAGAGAGTACGTTATTAGGAATTAGGTGATCATCCTCATTATATTGGAATTCGTTGTGATTGGTGATATTTGAGGAAATCGCCTGGGTACAGTTTTCAACCTACGATGCACAGGTTATGAGTTATTCAACTCAGAGGACTTATACAGAGTATTGTATGTTGACCAGTGTCCATCAGGATAAAGGGGATGGTCCTCGTACTCTGTTCTGTTTACTTGTAACTTCTCTAGTTTATAGACAAGTGTTTCGTAGAAATACAATGTCTAAGTTTTGAGAAGTTGTGGGTATAAGAATAAAGTAGAGAACCAGATGTCACAAGTATCGGGATTCTTCAAAGAGATCGAAGATGTAGATTCTTGTGATTGGTATTCAGATGATAGTAATGGTTTTGAGAAACTTGTTTCTCTTTCAGGTTACTCATAATTGGATATATTCCTAAGTTGAGTAATGCTGATTAGCCTCTCTCCATTAAGTTGATATGCACTGGAGACAGCTGCATGATTAGAATCTGGTTCCAATTAAATAAGTGTCAAGGTTTCTATATTGGATATAGAATGGTTCATATCTTAACGATGTTAAGGTACGGTGAGTTGTCCAGCTTATGCTTAAAACCAGACTCTAGATAATTCAATGCACATTTCTGTAATGGCAGTTTGTGGGTTGACCCTGGCTTTGACGAGAGTTGATTTTCTACCATCTGGAAGATCAATAGTGATATTGTTCTTGACTCGCCACAGTTTTAGTAAAATGGATTTTTTCAGAAAACAGTAGTGGGAGTATGGTAGAACTGGAAGTGATTCAAGAACCGCAAACGATTACGGAAAATTTAATAGGATCTATATATTCAATCAGGTTTGACATTCTATTAGCTACTCCACAGATATGGTGGGTAACCTCAGACACCCGAGAGGTACTCCGGTAGCCTCAAGGACGGTGACAGGGAGGTTCTTGTTTACCCAGACTTAACACTACTGTTGTTCCAGGCTATGAGACCCGACAGGAGGTTAAGTATAGCGTCGTTCTAAACTAGCTTTAGAAGTGTACGTATATATTATTCTGCCAGAGGGTTGTCGTAATCAGTGGGAGCAGCGGAAGCATAGTGGGCAAGTAGCTTATGTCTATTTATAGACTTGAGCAGTTATAGCGGAGATAAGATCATCTATTTTTGATGTGACAGTCATAGAATTGACTTCATCAGAATAGGGGATGGATCTGTTAAGAAGGTAGTAGGGTGTGAAGTCCTGGTATTTGGATGACATACACAGAGTAGGAAGTAAAATTCATATACTACGATCGGTTGTACTGTGGTCGTCACACAGTTATTTCTTCACACAAGACATGGATATAATATCTGACATTCTGGTTACTAGATCTATGGTTTTAGATCTGGATTTGGGTAGCTTCCCAATGTGGGTACTTTGATAGTATTCTAATAGTATTTTAGAATAGATGACTCCTGGGATGGTGGTGTACCTGCAGGTGATGGAGTCACCCTCTCTAAAGGTGTCTTACAGACTAAAGGGGAGAGGGATGTGCATGATTGGCAGATCACTTGCTTAGGCAATTGAGTCAATCGTGAAATGTCAAGTACCACACCAGATGTTGTTTTTGCACCAGATGCGATAAGTTTATATTAATCCAATCCTGAAGAAATATAAGGAAGCAGTTTTAGAACATAAGTGAATGTTCTACGGATTTGATGACGGCAGCCTCCTTCGGGAGACGGTTATCATTCCAGGCTTCAAAGGTGACATGAATGACAGAGTGATTGTCGGAGTTATAGTTTTTCCTCTGACGAGGGACAGTATTATGGACAGTTGGTCCAAGAGGATACTGTGGGAGGCATGATACTGGATACTGATTAGGTTCAGTTATCGATACAGTCTAAGAAGTTTGGATTTGGAGTTCATTTGTGAACTAGGTCCCATCAGATATCCAGACACATTCTACGACAGGTATTACTCAATTCGGGAGATGGCTTTCTCCGTGAACTTGAGATTTAGAGAGATACAGAAAGAAACATCAGGGCGGATCCACTCACTGAGGCTATTTCTCGAACACAATAGTTTTACAAACGAGCTTTGTGAAACTGATTAGTAGAGGAGTTGGATGTTCGGTATCACACGGGCTGTGAGTATGCGACAACGCAATAATTTGCCTTAAGTGCAAGTGGGAGAATGTTGGATATAGTGCCCTCAAAGTCAATTATTGGATCGCAGGTACGTGATTGCAATGATTGAGGGAGGACCTATACCGATATGACAGTCTTGCTCGAGATGATAGTATGCTATTTGGTTTGTCTTTATCATCGTATATATGCTTTAGTTCACTATTGCATGATGATAGAGCCCATAGGATTCTTACTTGACTGCCAGCAGTATGATGGCGATCATATATGTGGGAACTAGGGTCTATAAGCACATCTTTAAAAGAGTCCTTAGTCGTGGGAGTTTCGAAACAGGGCATCAATACTCCAGAGTAGACTAGTGTATACAGTCAAGACCCCGACGAGGGGCGGTGGCCGGTCTCACAAGCCATTGGTGTCAGTTGGTTCACCTAAGATGTATACAGGTGCTCATTGGGTTATGAGTACACCGGACAGGACTCGCCAGGAATATACTAGTTGGTATTATACATATCATCAGATAGCAGTTCCCTGGTGACATGTGTACAGGTTAGTTTGTCGACCTGAGATCGTCATTTGTCTCGTGTTCCCACTTTGCTTAGATTACTACCCTACCACGCTCAAAGGAGACGTGCAAACAGGTTTTAGTTAGGTACAGTCCCGAGCCACATGGAGGCAGTGAGCAGATCGCCGGGGATTCGTCTCTCCCGGTATTGGGGGTTGATGTCGCACAGTGCACGGGTGGCCATCACTAGAAATCCTCGGCCGAGGTAGTGGAGAATTACTGATTTGGATCAGTAGTTTCTCAGGAGGTGATGGGTTTCATACCGACACGAATTATCGCGTTATTAGGGGTCTGACTTTATCCACCCCCTAGACTCGATATGCGATACCTTTAGACGAATGGACCGGACTGTATGTATATTGTCACTGTTAGGCTCAGTATGGTTTCTGGATGAGTTCGCTCGTCATTTTCCCTTCCAATCAATACATAGGCAACCGTTACGTACAGCTAGTACCTCTAACGTGCTAGTGGTTATATCCAGTGCCAGTGTGTTGATGAGTCATTAGAGTCCCCCACAGACAGTTTCCCAAGTTTGGGCGAAACGTTGTAGAGGCCGTATGGTTTTATGGCAGGGTTCGGAAAATGCACGTGCGTTTACGCACGTGTTGTATTTCGGGCAGATAATACCGGTAGGTTTTGGTTTAAGCCGGATCCGAGTATTATACTGTGTAGATATAATATGTTTGTCTCAATTGCATTTGTATTCGGTCGTAATACAAATACGGGTATGTTTATACCATTACGGGGTTATCCTGAAATTCGTTTCAGGATCGCTTTTGGAAGTTGCCAGTTTCCAGTTTTCTATCAGCCGTATTAAACATTCGGTTTAATACGGATTTATCTTTTCGTCATGAGGGTGAGTCATGGTTCTAGAAGATTCTAGATGATGAGGTGGCTTGTGAGTCATTAGTGCATTGATTATGCATTTAATGATGGATGATGACTAGATTTTGGTTCAATGTATGCAATTAATGTTTGTGCAAGGTGTTATGATGAATCATTCTCTTCATTAAAGGTTATGGTCACTCTCCCTCCTCCTACACTCACCCCCCCCCCCACCTTCTTATTGTAGCCAGCCATTCCTTGTGAGATGTTTAGTTGTTGATTTGGGGAAAATATGATAGTTTTGGGATTCATGGAAATTAGATAGGAAAATTTCTCATTTCATTCCAATCCAAAAAGGCAACATCATTAACCGTTCATCCATACCTTTGGATGTAACGAGACAAAGTGTTCTACTCATTCTCTACACCAATCTTGGTCATCTCTTTTGGTAAACTTGAAGATCGAGTTGCCTTGGTTCAGAGGCGGGAGCCCGTTTAAAGATCCGTCGACGTGGTGCCACCTGGACGAGAAGACTGGAGATTCAGGAGATCGGAGCAGCCGTAACAAAGCGTGGGATGATGGTTGAAGACTGAAGGACTCGGATCGTTCGGTATAACATTTCTACCCACTTTGTAGTTTGTTAGTTTAGCTTTAATGGAAGATCCGGGTTATAGTATATGATAGCGCCAGCTAAAAAGTTTTTGTTCCGCATTTGGCGTCTGTTAGACGGCCGGGGCGCTACCGTGTACTTATATATAATTGATTGACGGGGTCTAAGGCGCGTCTCATCTTTTCATGTGAGATCCTTGATAATAACATGTAAATTTCATGTTATCATCGAGATTCGTACAATTGGTACAAAATTTTCGTGTTATTTTTAAGTTCAAGGTTCAATTCACGAAGGATATGGTTGAGAAGCTTATTCGCAAAAGAGCCTATTTATATACATGTGAAAATTCCTTCCGGTGTGCGAAATTGGATGGGTTTTAAACACCGTAAAATTTTCATGTATCGAGAACACTTGTTCAATTGCTATGAATATTTCAAATCAACCACATGTAATTGGTCCATCTCCTGATAAGGATTTCAATTTCATAAATTGATCTCCTAATATTTAATTTTCATGCAATTTTCACACCCAAACAAGAAATAATATTTAAAAAATTAAAAACTTACGTGTGGCGAGGAGGCGGCTGCGATGATGGATAGCGGGGGCGGTGCTACAGAGAGGCTACGGCTACAGTGGCAAAGGAGACGATGGCGGTTACGGCTGAGGCGGCGGCAAGAAAGACAGTGTGTGTGTGAGTGAAAGAGATAGAGAGCGAGAGGACTTACCGGTGGCGGCAGCGGTGATAGAGGGGACGACGGGAAGGAGGGAGACGACTAAGGCAGACGGAGGTAGCTGCTGGAGAAGCTCCGGGAGAGGAGGGGAGGTGGGTAGTGGAGGGTGAGGGGAGGCGGCTAAGGAAGCGATTGGTGAGGGGATCTCCGAGAGAAGGAAGCAGCTAAGTAGGTGAAGGGGGGAGGTGATTAGATGATTAGCTTTTTTTTAAAAATTGGGGGAGACATGACGGAAGAGATCGACCCAGCCCCTTTTTTATTTTATTGGGTTATTCCGTCGGGTATTATCCAACGGAATAACTCAATAAAATAATTAAATTATTTTCTGTTTAATTTGGGTTTGTTTCGTCAGTTTGTAAGTTTATTTCGTCAGCTTAGACCCGATAGAATAACCCATCCGACGAAATGTGTCTATATTTCTTGTAGTGATTCCGGTTCACTGCCATTGGTAAGCAAAACATATTTATTACTAGAATACCTCTTTGAAGGTTGCCACTCTCTAGTAGATCGTGGAATTTGTGGCTCTTTGGTGACTTGCTCCCCCACTTCATCATGAATAATCTCGAAAGTATAGGCTTCACTACTAGTATTATCATCAATATTTTCTTGAACATCTCTTTCATTGTCATTTACAATTGGAGAAGGGACCAGATCCAAATCAATAATACCATTCGAAGAATTAGGAGCATTATCATCATTAATATCATCGATGGTTTGGTCTTCAAGAAAGACCGCGTCTCGACTCCGAACAATCTTTTTTTTCCTTGATCCCATAACCTATAACCGAACTCATCACGAGAATATCTCAAGAAAAAAAAAATACTTTGTTTTGCTATCGAGCATGGACCTCTCATCTTTCGGAACATAGACAAATGTGCATTATCCGAATACTCTCACATGTTTCTAGGAAATATATTTGCCATTCCATACTCTCTCCGGAATATCGTCATCTAAAAGAGCTGCTGGAGATAAATTAGTTAAAGCCACCGCCATTCCCAATGCCTTCCCCCAAAAGGGTTTGGACATTTGGCGCGTGAAAGTACATCTAATTCTCTCCACAATAGTACGATTCATATTTTCCGCTACACCATTTTGCCCGGGAGTTTTCGCAATCGTTCTTTCATGTCAAATACCATGCAACTTGCAATATGCATTAAACGGACCAATGTATTCACCACCATTATCCAAACGAATACACTAGAGAGATTTTTCGGTTTGCCTCTCCACCAAAACATGAAATTGTTTGAAAACTTTCAAAACTTGATCTTTGGTTTTTAAAGCATAGGCCCAAACTTTCCGGCAATGATCATCAACAAAATTGAAAAATTACAAAACACAGCCAAGATTTTTGTCCCTCATAGGACCACACACACCGAAATGAACCAAATCTATAATATTTGACTTTTTTGTGAAGCATTTCTTGCAAAGGAAACTCTATGTTTCTTGCCCGCCAAACAATGGACACAAATATCAAGATGCTCACTTTCATATTGGGAATGAGATTGCCCTTTGCAAAAACTTATAGGCCTTTTTCACTCACATGGCTTAGTCGCCGATGCCACAACTCTATAGAGTTGTCCAATATTGTGTTCGTCTTACATATGCATAGCTTTGCTTGCATTTTATAAAGATTGCAATATATATTACCTCTAGCTGCTATACTAGAGCTTTTGGTGAGCTTCCAATCACCGCCACCAAACACATTAATGTAACCCTCTTCATCAAGCTTACCAGCGGATAAAAGATTGAGACAAAGTTCCGGCACATGCCGCAATCTTTGAGCACCAACTTATAACCAAGATTAATCTCAACATGAATATCACCGACATCAACAATTTGTGAAGTGGCTTTGTTACCCATCCTCACAACGCCATAATCACCTAACTTGTAGGATGCAAAGAAATCCCTCCTAAGAGTAGCATGATAGGAGGCTCCAGTGTCAACCACCCAATCGGTGTCATGACACGCAACACAAAGGCTCAATTCGTCACTAATAGAGATAACAACCAATCTCCCTCAAGTGTGGTCGTGATGTTCTCTTTAGAATCGGACCTTGTTTCATTTTTCCCCTCCCCTTGCATGTTTTTCAATTTGTAACAATATTTCATAATATGCCCTTCTTTCTTAGAATAGTTGCATATGACATCTTTTCTCGATCTTGACTTTCTTCTTGATTTGGAACATGGCTTCATTCTACACACTTTGATATCTCTCTATTTTCTGCTACAATTGTCTCCGAATGGGAAATTCCGAGATCTTTTCTTCTCAATTCTTCATTCAACAAACTACTTGTCACTGAACTCATTATGACAACACTATCCAGAGCGGAGGTGATAAGGGACACCACCAATTTCTCCCAACATTCCGGTAAGCAACTAAGCAACAACAATACTTTCAACTCATCTTCAAGCGTCATTTTCATAGAGGTGAGTTGGTTCACAACACTTTAGAACTCATTCAAGTGCTCGGATATAGAAAAGCCTTCCTTGTATTTCCCATTTACAAGCTTCTGAATCAAGAATGCCTTATTGCCCGTGGTCTTTCTTTCATAAAGACTCTCCAATTTTTTTCATAGAGATTGCGCCGAACTATCGGTGGAAACGTGATGGAAAACGGAATCATCCAATCATTACTGTATAAACCCAACGGCCTTGTGATCAAGCTTTTTCCAATCACCATCGGACATATCGGTAGCTTTGTGACATCTCTTTCCAAAAGCGCATAAAGATCTTTGCAATATAAGAAATCCTCTATTCTTGTAACTTCCGTATTTTCTAATACCTAATAAAAGGTTTTTTTTGTAATTTTTCTGTGGTCAAATATTTATTTAAGTGCTCATTTTTTTATTGAAAATACCTTTAGAAGATTGTTTTATATTTAAAACTAATTTTGGTAATTTGTAAGAATTTAAATATAATTTTTGGAAAATTTTAGGATTTATTTTAAGAATGGATTTCGGAGGAAAAGAATTATTTTTGAAGTGAAAATGGTTGTATATGAGTAAATATTGATTTAGAAATTTCCTATAAAATTTCCATGTTTTATTGGTAATTAAAAGTATTTTAAATTAATTTTACTATAAAAGAAAAGGATTTTTAAGACGGTTTTTAAAAGAAAAATAAAACATAAAAAATAAAAAAAATATTTTAAAACCTGGGCCTAAGCCCAATTGGACCTAGGCCCGGCGACTCGACCCTGGCCCAAGGCCCGACCCTATTAAGGTTGTGCGCACGTGGGTGCATAGTGCCCGCGAGTTGGACACGCTCCTGCGTGTGCAGGAGCGTTGTGGCGGCAGCGGTAAATTTGGTGAACAAGGGTCGCTCGTTTTCCCATGTTTCGCATTCTCCTCCCGAGATTTGTGGCTCGGTCGGCTAAATTGGGGGACTAGGTCAGTTCGGGGTGAAGGCTGTATATAGCCCCACCATTTCGCTCTTTTCTCCCTCATTTCTTCTATTAATAAATCTATGAAAAATCCTGTGTGACCGGGACTTGACAAGCTATGCCACAGTTCTGACCTGTGGTTGAAAAAAATCTGAGGAAGGAGGAAGGCTTGGAAAGGCGAGTTTCGACGTATTTTCGATATCCCAATTCAAAGGTAGGACTCTCAATCGATCCTGTCTGCCCTCATCATCTTCTTTGAACATGTTTATCTCAGCTAGCATAATCCTAACCTTAAATCTAAACTTGGTTATCATATAATTGTTGTTGTTAATTCTTAGTTATTACAATCGTTCTGAATGACGTTTATATTTTGATATTGTTGTTGGTTTACTCTTATGCTCGAACATTATACTTTTAGGATTGAGATAATGATCTATCCCAACCCTTTTTCCATGTTAGACTAGTAAAATCACCACGTCGTCATGTTGCCCAAACGTAAACTAAGAAAACACTATTTTATAAGTCGTTATGTTGTTCGAATTGAGACCAATAAAACACGGTTTTATAAGCCGTTATGCGGTTCAAATTAAAACTAAGGAAATACCATTTTGCAAGTTGAAATGCTGCCTGAATGGAGATAGAAGTTTTAATTATACTAAAATACTCGAAACTATTTTATTTCACAAAAAATGTTCTGAACTACTTTGTTATGCTAAAATACCCAAAGGTTACCAAATCCTGTATTTTCAAACAAATACATCGACTTATCTAAAAGTCGTATTTTCAGATAAATACATTGAATTTTTAACCAAAGTCGTATTTCAAATAAATACCTCAACTTTATCTAAAGTCGTGTTTTCGAATAAATACCATAAACCTTTTCTAAAATTAATATTTCATAAAAATATCATGGACTATTACTAAACCCCAGTATATGAGCATACCCTATACTTACTCATTTTTACATGGATTTGCAATCTCTTCACAAATTTAATGCAATACTTAACCCAACTCATGATATACTATATGACATGCTATCTATACGGTTAGTGTTAGACGCGTGAATCCTAAGTATGGAATACTTATTGATGACTCCTATATACGGATGTGACCTTATACTATTGATGACCCCGATATACGGATGTGACCTTATACTATCAATGATTCCGACAGATGTGACCTTATCTATTGAAAATTCCGATATACAGATGATCTTATTACTTTTGAAATTCCATGCCTGGTAGAATTATGTGCTAACACCAAACTGTATCTATATACAAAAATATAAGATTGGAGTGGGATAGTTTGGCTTATGTAAGGTAGTATTAAGGATCTCGGATTCCCTTTCTAGTTTTCATGATGGATCCGGGGTGATATGGGAAGCTATATACATATACATATATATCTTCGATATGCTTTTGTTTCGTGGCCCAAAGGATAATCTCGAGAACCTGATATCCTTACCTAACTAAACTAGAACATACACAATGCTTAGTCAATACATGATTTAGTTTACCATTATACACATATGACATCATTTATACTGTATACTTTAGTTACTTTTCTATGTTTAACCTACATGAAGCATCCGTTTACATATACTCACACTATCATATACAACTGTCACCGTACTTTTTATTTCTTTATTTCACCCACTCTATCTTGAAAATCCTACTCGAGTTTATCTCGTTGACGGATATTTGAAAAATTCTACTTGAGTTTATCTCGCTGACAGATATTTCACTCTCTTTCCTTTCTCTCCCTTGAAATTTCTATTAAGGCTGGAAGAAGGCGTGGTTGAAGTCGAAACTAGGGAAGAAGGCAACACTCACTTCTCGACTACCTTTTAGGACTCAGTTTTACTATTTATCTTATCCGCCCACCCGTTTAAGCCTCGTTTATAATCATACTTTTCTTTTGATCTATGTAATAAAATTTTGAGACACTGTTTGTAATAAAGTTCTGGATGATGAATAAAACTTAGTTTTTATTTTACTTGCTTTTATATATTACCCGCATACTATACGCTTAACGTAACTTTATCGAGTTGAGTTTCTCTCTCTCGATATAGCTATGCTGCGAGCCTTGTCGTGTCTCCGCTCCCGTATCTTGGGAAGCGGGGTGTGACATATTTTAGTAGTGGCCCATGCAAGTCAGGAATGCGAAGGCAAGACATTAACCAACTTGTACTAAAACCTCTTAAATCACAATCCCTTTGAATCGCATTTCTTGAAATCCATCTTGAACCCATCTTTGTCCTTCCAAAGATCACGTCTCGCCACAACACGAACTCTCTACCATCTCCTTAAAAGTTCCAGACAACTTAATTTTTACTTGCATCCCTTTCCGTAGTTCTTTTTGCAAATTCTTGTTCAACTTACTAGTTTAACTCTTTGAATCCAATTTGACTCTTTCTCGGCATGCACCTAGACCTGTCCTTACATTTGAGACTACCAATTTTGGGGCATCATAGCAAGGACCGCCTCTTCCCCCTCAGCCACGAGTGTTCCGGTAAGCACATAAGAACCCTCCTAAATGCCAGGCCCTTATCATAGCAACCGAAGGGGCCGATACTACAGGTTACTATGGTAATCCTTCTTTATTCCTTAGTTTCGACTAATTATCTTTATTCTTATGTCTCTCAAATTTTTCTGCATGCATCCATAATACCTTTCTCACTAGCTTAGAAATCCTTATAACCTTATTTCATCTTTCAAGCATTTTTCTATCCGGAAAGATCTCCTAATTTTACGTCTTTCCAACTTCACTGTATCATGACCTTTCTAACTTTTCCTTGCATGTCGAACCCAGTTAACTAAAGAATTTTCCTAGTGACATTTTCCTACCTTCGAACTTCTTCGATTCGGGAGAATCTCCTGATTTTACGCATTCCCGATTCTTTATATTGCAATCGTTCCTAGACTCTTTTCCTTCAATCGGATGATATACTAACATTCAGGAGCGACACATGGAGCACGAAGAGGATTCCCGACAGCATTACCGGTTATCGTGCCCACTAGCGGCTTACTCTTTTGAAAATTTCAAGTATGGAATTATTTTTAAAAGGGTAGATCATAACGGTCGCACCCATCCTTACCATCCCTGACAGATCCGGAAGTTTTAGCATCCATTATGATGCTTCAGGAAAAGGACTTGATTGTGTGTTATATCACCACGGTAAGGTAGTTTCATATGTGTCAAGATAATTAAAGACTCATGGACGCAACTATCCTACCCAAGATCTAAAACTTGCAGCTGTGATCTTCAACTTGAAGATATGGAGACACTAACTTGATGAGAACGTGTCGAAATCTTTACTAATCACGAATGTTTTGAAGTACATCTTCCTCCAGAACGACCTCAATATAAGGCAGAGAAGATGGTTGGAGCTGATGGCAGATTATAACATAAAACTACAATACCATCTGAGGAAGGTGAATGTAGTCCTCGACGCTTTAAGTCGCCGGTCGATGGTTATGAGCTTCATTAACTAATAAAGGATTCAACAGGACCTCAACGAGTTAAATGACTGAGGTAGTCATGCCAGGGATACTTGCGACGTCGATGAACCTACAGATTCAGTCCGCTTTGGTTGACAGAATCAAGGAAGTGCCGATCAATGATGCTGGGATTACAAAAGATCAAGGAACAAGTGGTAGCTGAACTACGAGCGGATTCGTCGTTCATGAAGATAGGTTTCTTAGACATGGGAGTAAGACTTGTTGGCCTACGGGTGAAATCAGAGAAGATTTGCTGAAGGAGGCCCACGGCTTCCCGTACCCGGTTCATCACGGGGAAACTAAGATGTAATGACCTCTGATAGAATTACTAGTGGTACGGTGTGAGGAGAGAAGTTACTAAGGATGTGGCCAAATGTCTATTATGCCAACAGGAAGGTTGAGTATCATATATAGAGCCGTGTGATTACTACAACCCTTACCGATACCTAAATGGAAGTGGAAGAACATCACGATAGATACCATGGCTGCACTCCCTCGCAGCATAAAGGGAAACGACGCAATATGGGTAATCGTGGACTGGCTTTTCAAGTCCGCGCATTTTCTTCCCTTCGACGTCTGCTAGTTCACCAGGAGATTAGCCGAGAAGTACATGGAGAATATTATCAGGTTGCGTGGAGTACCGGTAACATCGTATCCGACCGAGACACTAGATTTCGGTCTTAGTTCTAGCAAAGTCTGCAGGAGAGCCTTCACACTACTCCGAGCTTCAGCACGTCCTATCACCCTCAAACTGATGGACAAACCGAAAGGATCATTTCGATTCTCGAGAATATACTCCGAGCTTGTATTTTGAACTTCAAGATGTCAAGGGAAGATCACCTACTCTTAGTAGAGTTCGCATACAACAACAGCTACCAGGCAAGTATCGGCATGGCACCATTTGGAGCTTTATATAGAAGGAAGTGGCGATCTCCATTGAGTTGGGACTATGTTGGAGGTCGAGAAACTTTTGGGGCCTGATGTGATTGTAGAGACTGTGGAGGTGGTGAGAACAATCAGGGAACAACTGTGAATAACCCAAGACCGACAGAAACACTGGGCAGATACAAAGAGGAAACAACTGGAGTTCCAAACTGGGTGATCACATGTTTCTGAAGATTTCCCCGAATCGAAGAGTTATGCATTTCGGGATGCGCGGAAAGCTCAGTCTGCGAATCACCAGTTCATTCGACATCCTGGGATGAGCTGGTGTGGTGGCCTATCGCTTGACCTTACCATCATCCTTAGAAGGCATACACACTGCGATCCATCTCTCGCGGCTAGGAAGTATGTCGGTGATCCTAGTCACATTGTGGATCATTCAGAAATTACCATGGTGGCCGATCTAACCTTTGAGCAGAAACCGGTCAAGATCCTAGACCGGAAGGAGAAAGCCATAAGAAACACGACAGTCCATCTTGTTAGGGTGATGTGGAGAAAGGGCTCCCCAAGCGAGTCAACATAGAAGAGAGAAGATGAGATGAGAGAACGATATTCCCATCCTTTTGTAAACCCCGCTATGTAAACATTTTCATATCCCTATACATTTGAGGGCGAAATTATTTTAAGGAGGGTAAATTGTAACATCCGTGTTTTCTAATACCTAATAAAAGATCTTTTTGTAATTTTTCTGCTGTCAAATATTTATTTATGTTCTCCTTTTTGATGAAAAATACCTTTAAAAGATTGTTTTATATTTAAAACTAATTTTAGTAATTTTTAAGAATTTAAATATAATTTTTGGAAATTTTTAGGATTTATTTTAAGAATGGATTTCGGAGGAAAAGAATTATTTTTGAAGTGAAAATTATTGGATATGAGTAAATATTGATTTAGAAATTTCTTATAAAATTTCCATGTTTTCCTGGTAATTAAAAGTATTTTTAATTAATTTTCCTATAAAAGAAAAGGATTTTTAAAACTGGTTTTAAAAAAAAGAAAAAATTATTTTTTATTTTAAAACCCTAGCCCAAGGCCCGACGCCAATTGGGTTGTATGCACATATGCGCACAGTGCCCACGAGTTGAGCAGCGCCTATGTGTGCAGGCACGTTGTGGCGGCGGCGGTGATGTGGGTGAACGAGGGCCACTCGTCCGCCCACATTGCACAACTCCTCACGAGCTTTGCAGCTCGGTCGGCTGGATTAGGGGACTAGGTCGGCTCGGGAGGAATGCTGTATATAGCCCCACCATTTCACTCTTTTCTCCCCGGTTTCTTCTCTAAATAAATCCACGAAAATTCCTGTGCGGCCGAGACTCGATTAGCTACGCAACGGTTCTACCCCTATGGTTGGAAAAATCTAATGAGTGAGGAAGGCTTGGAAAGAAGAACTTCAACATATTTTCGATATCACGATTCAAAATTAGGACTCTCAATCGATCCCCTCTGCCCCCGTCGTCTTCTGTGAACATGTTTATCTGAGCTAGCATAATCCTAACCTTTAATCTAAACATGGTTATCATATAATTTTGTTGTTAATTCTTAGTTATTACAATCGTTCCGAATGGCGTTTATATTTCGATATTGTTGTTGGTTTACTCTCATGCTAGAACATTATACTTTTAGGATTGGGATAATGACCTATCCAAACCCTTTTCGATGTTAGACTCGTAAAACCACCCACGCCGTCATACTGCCCAAATGCAAACTAAGAAAACACTATTTTATAAGTTGTTATACTGCCCAAATTGAGACCAATAAAACACAGTTTTATAAGCCGTTATGTTGTTCATATTAAAACTAAGGAAATACTATTTTACAAGTTGAAATGCTGGCCGAATGAAGATTAAACCTTTAATTATACTAAAATACCCTAAACTATTTTATTTAACAAAAAATGTTCTAAACTACTTTGTTATGCTAAAATACCCCAAGGTTACCAAAACTCGTATTTTTAAATAAATACCTCGACTTATCTAAAAGTTGTATTTTTAGATAAATACCTCGACTTTATCCAAAGTCGTATTTCAAATAAATACCCCAACTTTATCTAAAATCGTGTTTTCGAATAAATACCATAAACCTTTTCTAAAATTAATATTTCATAAAAAAAAACCATGGACTGTTATTAAACCCCAGTACATGAGCATACCCTATACTTACTCATTTTTACATGGACTTGCAACCTTAACACAAATTGAATGCAGTACTTAACCTAATTCATGATATACTATATGACATACTATCTTATACGACATACTATCTGATACGGTTGGTGTTAGACACTTAAATCCTAGGTATGGAATACTTATTGATGACTCCAATATACGAATGTGACCTTTTTCTATTGAAGACTTAGATCGATATACAGATATGACCTAATCGTATTGATGACTCCGATATACGTATGCGTCCTTATACTATTGATGGCTCCGATATACAGATGTGACCTTATCTATTGAAGATTCCGATATACGGATAACCTTGTTACTACTGAAATTCTATGCCTAGTAGAACTACGTGCTAACACCAAACTGTACTTATATTCAACAAAACAAGATAGGGATGGTGTAGTTTGGCTTATATATGGCATATTAAGGATCTCGGATTGCCCTTATAGTTTTCACGATGGATCCGGAGGTGAAATGGGAAGCCATATACATATATAAATACACACACACACACATGAGAATAATATAGAAATGAGGCCATAGAAGGGAATTTTCTCCTGTGACGTATACACACACATATACACATACATATACATATATATACACATCCATATACATATATATGTGAGAATAATGTAGAGAAGATGCCATAGAAGAAAATTTCCTCCTATTGCGTTGAAAAAATATGCCCTCCATTTTTTACGACGATCGGCACCCATCATCTTCATCTTTATCATCTAAGATGTGGAAATATAAAATTTCTTATGATTTTCCATTTTTTCACCATTGATTTAGTGGGTGAGAAATTAATGGTTTACCCATAATAGATCTTCTTACATTGCTAATTCAAAGGTAAAAAAGTGTTGGAATCAAATGAAATTTGGTGTATCAACATCTTACATGATAAAGATGAAGATGATAGGTGCTGATCGTCGAATAAAATCGTGGAGAGTTTATTTTTTCAACGCCATAGGAGGAAATTCCGTCTTATGACACATTTCCCTTGATGTGTGTGTGCGTGTGTGTGTTTGTTCTGTGGCCCAACGGATAATCTTGAGAACCCATTACGTACCCTTACCTAACCAAACTAGAACATGCACAACGCTTAGTCAATACATGATATACTTTACCACTACATACATATGACATCATTTATACTGTACACTTTAGTTACCTTTCTCTGTTTAACCTACATGAAGCATCCGTTTACATATACTCACACTATCATATGCAACTATCATTATACATTTTATTGCTTATTTCACTCACTCTATCTTAAGAAATCATACTCGGGTTTATCTTGTTGACTGACATTTTTCTCTTTTTCCTTTTTCTCTTCCGAAATGTCCATGAGGGCTCGAAGAAGGCGTGGTTAAAGTCGAAGTTAGGGAAGAAGGCAATGTTCACTTCTCGACCACCTTTTAGGCCTAGATTTTTTTGTTTATCTTACTCACCCATCTGTTTAGGGCTCGTTTATCATCATGCATTTCTTTTGATCTATGTAATATAATTTTTAACACCCAATTAAAGTTGTGGTTGATGAATAAACTTAGTTTTTATTTTACTTTCTTTTGTATATTACCTGCATACTATTCGTTTAACGTAACTGTATCAAGTTGAGTTTCTCTCTCTTGATATGGATACGTCGTGGGCATTGTCGTATCTCCGCTCCCGTATCTTGGGAAGCGGGGTGTGACAATTCTTGGCTTTCATATACTCCAATTGTCTCCATTGAGACGAATCATACAGCTTGTGCAATTATCCACATCTCATATACAGCAAAAGAGACCAAAATCTTTTTGAAACAATTCCACAAACACCTTACAGGAAACCTGGCTGTTATACCACTTTGATAGAGTAAAACAACCCCAATAGCCGGACCTATGTGAAAATACGACGAATAATAACCGGAATAATAATAAACACAAAAGCCATAAGAGAAGCCATTAAGATTTAACGTTGTTCAGCTCTAAATGGACTTAATCCACAATGATGCAAGAGAGAGCTTCCACTATCAATCAACAACAAAAGGGATACAACATCACCAAAACACAACTTTGAGATCACTCATATAATGAGAAAATACAATGTTATATCACTAGTTCCAAACCCACTAACCCACTTGAAGACAATTTCTCAGATAAATAGAAGGCAACAAATTTCTTCAAAGTGACGAGGAATGTTGAATTTTCTTTCCAAATGGTTTTTGTAAGAAAACACTTTTGCTTGCCCTCTTCCTCTTCCTCTCAAAACCTAACCCTTAGAATGGATGATGAAATGATTAGAGTAAATAGATAGAATAAGAGAGAAACTCTCTTGACTTTTAACTTGAGTTATAACCCATATTAAATGGGTCTAAATCAAAATGATTCAAGTTTGGTTTCTAACACCAAATCAATAAAACGATCCATATTGGTTGAGTCCGCTCATAAGTATGGACCCAAACCCAACATGTTTGTGTATAAAGATTGGACTAAAATTGTTTATTACTTTACTTGATCATGTTCATGGAGTTGTGTGCACAGCTGGGTTATACATAGAGTTATCTGCCCAATGGACAATTAAGTCAAGTGCTGATCCCAATGCTCATGAAATTGTATTGTAATCATTCTCATTGGAGACCTAATCATAGTTAAGACATGTATCAACTTATTGATCCAAGAAGATTGAAGCTGATTGATGGAAAAAAAAATCATGGGACAATGGTAACAATTCTCTTGAAGTTGGAAGGAGCATGAAGAAAATTTACAGGGTTGACCTCAACATTAGAATATGAGGAGATGCCATTCCAATTCATAAGCTTAAAATCCAAGTCACATGTCCAACAACTTGACTGGTGCTTTGAGAGAGAGACAGAGAGAGAGAGAGATATTAAATGTTACTGCTCTTATATTAACTAATACTTCAAACACGCGAGACCGTTGACTAATTTTCTCCAATAAGTTTCAAGATTCGAGGTGAGAGAGGGAGAGAGAACAACTGCTTGCCAATGAAGGAGAGAAAGATGAAGATAGATCTTTCTCTGAAGGTACAAGAAGAAGATGAAGAAGATGAAGAGATCAATGATGATGTTGATGAGGAGGAAGATCAAGAAACAGCACGAAGTGTTGGAGACGATGAAGAGGAAGAACCAAAGGAGAAAGAAGCGATCAACGGAGATGAAGAAGAGAAGTTCATGCAAAATGAAGGGGTATAGATATAATTAATTTCTATATATGTAGCATGATATAGTCTTGATAAAGATGATTTATACCTATTCTTTTCCTATCTTGTAGGGTTTTTTACGCATGCGAGTCGAGCTGAATTGCATGAAAGAGGAGAACATGCAATTGAGAAACGTCGTCGACCGTGCCATGAAAGATTACTATGATCTGCAAATGAAGTTTCAAGCTATCCAGCAACAACACCAATCAAAGGTAATATATTCCATCAATAACGTCCTCACTTCTCATTAACTAATTTTGCATCTAAATTATACATGCTTATCATGTTAATTATGATCCTTTCTTCTACTCTTAGGATCATGGGCACTTTATTTCTGTTGGAAATAATGGATATCAAGAAAAGAAAATGATTTACGTCGACAATGAAAATTCGGGATTCAAGCTTGGCTTGTCTCTAGGGTTGCAAACTCAAGTTGAACAAATTGAAGCAGAAACAACATATGATCATGAGCAAAAGCAATTGAAGGCTAGTGAATTGTCTTCAGGGATGACTAGCAGTCAAAGCATCAATCCGAGTAATCGGAAAACTAGGGTTTCAATCAGAACAAGATGCCAAGGCCCTACTGTAAGTTCTTGGAAAGAGATTACATACATATATACACATGCCTATTAAGTGTGAAATTTTTTATGCTGAAAAATTAAGCTCTTGGATTATGATTTTGTATATCTACAGATGAATGATGGATGCCAGTGGAGGAAATACGGCCAAAAGGTCGCGAAAGCAAATCCTTGTCCGAGAGCGTATTATCGGTGCACTGTTGCCCTGGGATGCCCCGTAAGAAAACATGTATGTACACGCGAACTTTCACTGTTAATTAGAAAGAAAAATAAAGAGAAATATTTGTTTGAATGATTTCTAATATTTTGATTCAAATTCTTAACACGTCTCTTCTTTACATAGATTTTTCCTTGTAATTAACCAAGCATTTGTTTGGTTTAGATGCTCCTTTTCGCTAAATATAAAAATTGGTCAAATCATGTAAGTAATTCTAGCATTTTTGTATTATAGATAAAGCTAAATCACTTTATATTGCAAATAAATGCCATGATCTTAGCGCTTTCTTAAAATAAAAACCATGAGTCTCCAACGTCCATACCCGTATTTGAAATGACAAACCAGTCTATAATTGTGGTAATAGAGTTTTCATCAAAACATCGTATAATATTAATTAGACTGAAAATTGCTGCAAGTTCATGGTGTATATCTGAACTTCACTAATTTATGGTACTTACCTCAAATTTATACAGCATTCAATGTTATCTAAAAGAATCCTTAAAGTCGTCGTATTTTAGTAAATTTAATTATGAGTAAGGTTCTTAATTTGAAGCAAAACTAAAGTATATGATCAAATTTTAATTTCCTTTGTCATGCAATTTGAGTTCATTCAATCATATGTAGAAAAAATCTTCAAAATTTTCGCATTATCTATCCTTGACAAATTTCCGTATTAAAATAAATTTTCCGAACAGGTGCAAAGATGCATGGAAGACATGTCGATACTGATAACGACCTATGAAGGCACCCACAACCACCCGTTGCCCGTGGGTGCGACGGCCATGGCACCTGCAACCTTCAATCAATCCTCAAATATTCTTCAAACCCAAATGCCTATCTCTTCTAATAATTACCTTAGCCCCTGTTTATTGAACCCCTCTCATAATTCATTTCCCTACAACAACAAGCTCTTTTATTATATCACCAAATGATCCTTTCTTATATCAATGAAGACAGCTGCTTTTTCCCAGAGAGAAGATTTCTTTGCAAGAATGAGAAGAGTATAAGCCATATGCATGTTTATTATCTTGGCTTTGAATGCCATTAATTGATTGTCATTTAATTCTATGTATTGTGATCCATAAAATAACGTTTATACCAATTTTAGAATGCTTGAAGTGTAGTTTGAATTTAAGTGTCGTGTGGACCAATCTATATGTTTAAAGAAATTTTAGGGGGGAAATTAGTCTCTTTTGACTTGGTTTCTAATTGTTAAATAAGAGACTAAGAATTATGAGTTATCTAATAAAAAGACGCCTAAACTTCAATTTATTTTTATTAATTAATGATTTGTAATTAACATCTTATCATTTAGGGTTATTTTGGGAATAAAAGTTTAACTATGAGTAGAGGTGTACATAAACAGGCCGAACTTAAAAGAGCTAGGGTCCGCTCCAGTTCGGGTCGTTTATTTTGGCTTGGCTTGAGAATGGCTCATGTTCAGTTTAAGCTAAGCCCGGTTGGCTTAAGTTCGGTTCAGTTCATTTACCTCAGCTCGAGTTCGGCTCGTTAGTGGCTTGATCGATTACAAAATGATCCGAGGACATATATACACGAACGACAAGTTAGGCTCTAAATCGTCTGTGAGTTTGGTTTCGTTTATAGCTCATAAATTAGCCACTGTTACCAAATTACCGTCAATACAAAATTTATTTCAAACGCATTTTGATTTGATTTCACTAAAGGTATGACTGTTTTGGATTGATATTTATGTATAGGAAAATAGGCTACTATTTTAAATATATACTAATTAAGATATAATATAATAGATAAACAAGCTAAAGTCTAGCTATAAACTAACGAGACCAGCTCGAGTTCTGCTATATAACTTTACAAGCCTGATTTTTTAGCTCAAGTTTGACGCGTTTATCAGTGGCCGAACTTGAACGAGCATTTAGAAAGCGGAACTTGAGCCGAACCCGAGTTGGCTCGGTTCGATTAACAGCCCTAACTATGACCGTGAAAACCTAACAGCCATTAATATAAACGGCAAAGTGCAAGTTTTTAAAAGGAGAAGACCGGGTTTTCTGCTATATGGCCAAAAGTGAGCTGTATTTTCTGCAATTGAGCTCTATTTGACACTAAATTCGGAAGAAACAGCTTACAGCTTACAAAAGAAATTTTTTTTGTAATCAAGGGTATGGGTAAATATCAAAGAATTTAAGGCTACAGCTTACAAAAGAAATGAAAATACAAGAATTTAAACAAACAAACAAAAAATATGCTAGGTAAAATATTAAATAAGCTTATGTATAGATAAATATATCACATATACCGTTACTCCAGTATGCATACTTCCAAACAAACATAATAGGGCGTAATATGTTAAAGGTTTTTTCCTTCTTTTTATTGCATAACAGTCGGTGAATATAATAATATTTTATATAGATAAACATCAGATGAATAATCGAGATACTTTGGTTAATAGTAATTCTATTTCTATCCAGGTATTTATATTCATGGTATACGAATCCATATTTGTATTGCATTCATCCAGATATATAAAATTTTATCTATGTTCATATAACATTGAATACGAATCGGGCTATCGGATGTCAAGTGGCCTAAATGATATATATTGTTTTGATGAAAAAGGCCCAAGTATTACATTATATGCCTAAATTGTAAAGTTCAATATTACAATTAAGGGAGTATGCTCATAAAATGATTTCTGAAACAATATAAGATCAATTTGTACTTCTATTTCAGGCTTTCATATCTTTTTCTGCATTCCATTTTGCTTATAGTCTTGAGCATCCTTGATGCATGGAAGCCAGCAAGTGTGTGTGTATAAATATGTTTGTTTTTGGATGCAACCTCCTAGAAATAGAATCGCCAACTTCTCACTTTGAACATCATGGTTTTTGTTTCTTACAAACATCGGTGTAATACGCACTGCATCATTCATTAAAGATCAAAAATAAAAAATAAGAATTCTAATACAAGTTCACACAGCAATAACCATGACCCCTCAAAATCATGTTATAATATAGAAAGAGAGGTGGCACAATGCTTACACAAAGATAAGAATGTTTTTTTCAATAAAAGAGTTGGCCGAGACCCGTCTCATATATTACTAAGTACACAAAAAAAATCTACAAAAAATGTTTACAATTAAACTGACCAACATCAGAGCTCATCTCGGCTACCCACAAAAGGTAGGGAAAAATAAAAATAAAAGAGAGAACACGAACTATTCATTCTTTCATGTGAAAGAATGGAAATTCTATTCTTTCCATTCTTATGAATCTCATATTTGACGTGTACAAATTTATTTAATGGCTCGTCTCTTCTCTAGCTAGTATTAACTTGAAGATATTAATTTGAAAGGAGGTCGTTTGGTTTTCTTTCTTTTTCTTTAATATGCGAGATGTGCAGCTAACTCGTTTGAAGTCAATAATAGTGCTTAATTTCTCGTAGCTAACGAAACAAACAAAACTACGTACATGAGATTCTAATTAAATTAGAAAAAATCATTTCTTGTTTAAGTAGCAATCTTGCTTGCTTAATTCATGTTTTGAATATTTTGATACAAAATTTAATTGAAGAGGACAGTATGCAAGCCAATTAAGTAGTCTCTCGAGTTTCATAGAACTCTTTTGCTAGAATATAATTGTGGTACGGTAGAAGAAACCTTTGACATGATATCATAGCAACGAGGTTCGACTCCACCAAGGACGTATTCCATACAGATTAATTTAAATATATTAAAAATAACAGTTGCGTAAAAGTTTTGGATTTGTCGAAGAGATTTAACATATCTCCATTTGTTATAACTAAGTTTGTGTACGAAATTGTCCACACTAAACATTGACGCGTCTCTTTCTTAATTGATAGGGTTTGATCTGCGTAATTATTTCACTTTGTTAAATAAGCAGTCTAGATTAACCACACATGCCTTTTGTTTATTCAACTACTTAATTAATTCGGGGTATTTGGTTCAAAATTTCATTTTATTTTCCTTTTAGAATAACAATTTGTATGTTTGTTTTCAAGGAGCTTGACATGTTATGTTGTGGAGAATTTTTCTATATATTATAACGAATTTGAATCAAATTAGTTTGAATTGAATGTAGCGATTTATGTTAATCTCTATCTAAATTCCAAATTATCTCTAAAAGCCTATGAATATATATCATAGATTAATTAAATTAATCTACAAGACCAAATAACAAATAAAATATACAAAGCCATGATTTGCGGGGTTGAATAGGGTCTGTTTGGATTTGGTGAAGTTTTAAATTAAATCTTAATTTAAAGTTTAACCTTTAAGCAAGCGTGTGTGTGTGTGTGTGTGTGTGTGTGTATATATATATGAGGTTAATGGAGAAAAGGTGCCATAGGAGGGAATTTCCTCCTATGGTGTCGAAAAAATGCATCCTCCATGATTTTTTCCGACGATCGGCATACATCAGCTCCATCTTTATCATCTAAGATGTGGATATACCAAATTTCATGTGATTATACCATTTTTTTACCGTTGATTTAGTTGGTGCAAAATTAATGGTTTACCGACAATAGAACTTTTAACATTGCTAATTCAACGGTGAAAAAGTGGTGGAATCACATGAAATTTGGTGTATACACATCTTAGATGATAATGATGATGATACTGGATGCCGATCGTCGGAAAAAATGGTGGATGTTATAATTTTTCGACGCCAAAGGAGGAAATCCCCTCCTATGGCATCTTTTCTCCATTATTCTCTATATATATACATACATACATATATATACATACATATATATATGAGAATAATGGAGGAAAGAGGCCTTAGGAAGGTTTTTTCGTTAGGTGGCGTAAAAAAATTCACCCTCCACTATTTTTTCCGACGATCGGCATTCGTCATCATCGTCTTTATCATCTAAGATGTTGATACACCAAATATAATACGACTCCATCACTTTTTCACCGTTAATTTAGTAGGTGCAAATTTAACGGTTTACTGACAATAGAACTTTTTACATTGCTAAATCTATAGTGAAAACGTGTTGGAATCACATGAAATTTGGTGTATCGAAATCTTAGATGATAAAGATGGTGATGATGGGTGCCGATCGTTGAATAAAATGGTGGAGGGTGTAGTTTTTTGACAGCATCTAACGAAAAAGTCTCTTAGGGTCTCTTTCCTACGTTATTCTCTCTCTCTCTTTATATATATATATATATATCATGCAACTGTCTTCAGTTAATGAATGTGTTGTGGCCAAAATAATGTGCATAAGGTGTTTGCGGCCAAAATTCAATAGAGCCGAGAAAGAATTTCTTTGATGGCAAGTGGGATCATTAAATTGAGAGTGCTACAGCTTAGTGAGATTTGAGAGAAATCTTCTAGAGTGCTTATAAACTTGACTCGAGGATTATAATAGACGTTTGCAGATTTCGCTCTGCAAGAGACTAGCCATATGGCACCCCGTTAACAAATACCTTGTGCCTCACTGGTTTATATTTCTTATTTTATTTTCGCATTTATTTATTTATCTTTAGTTGATTAATTGCATGGTGGTTGTTGTTGTTGCATGATTTGATTTGTCGCGAGTATTGTTTTGTGTATCGATTTTCTCCCAACAACTGGTATTAGAGCTTGGTTAAGAGAACTTAGGGTTATTCGATTCTATAATTTAAATAGAGTGGGTAACGACGCGTGTGTTCTCTTCCCCATCTATTTAGATTGTCGTTTTGAACGCGTTGGTTCAGATCTAAAACAGAAGTTGTGTTTGCTGCGATGTTAGGCGAAACATGGCGGAGGATAAATAAGGATCGAAAAGTTCAATGGTCAGAATTTTGGTTGGTGGCGTATGCAAATAGAGAACTACTTATATCAAGAGTACATGTTTCTTCCGTTGCTTAGAGAAAAACCTGAGAAAATGACCGATGAGGCATGGAACCTTATGGATAGGAAATTCCTGCCGACAATCCAGGTGGCGTTGACTCCGTAGATGGTCTTTAATATATTGAAGGATAAAACAATTAGGTGCTAATGATAACGTTAGCGAAGTTGTATGAGAAGCCTTCAATATCAAATAAAATATTCTTGATGAAGAAGTTTTTCAATATGAAGATGGTTGAAAGTGGTTCGGTGACAGAACACTTGAACGAGTTCAATTGCGTGATGAGCCAACTCGAATTAGTTTTAATTAATTTTGAAGATGAGATTCGAACCGTTATATTTCCATGTTCGTTACCAAAGAGCTAGGAAAACATAGTGATGGAAGTAAGCAACTCAATCTCAGGGACTCTCATATTTAATGATGCGGTAAGCAGCATATTAAGTGATGAGATGAGGAGAAAAGTTGTGAGTGGGAGTACGTGAACTTTTGCACTTGCAGTGGAGAATCACAGTAGAACGTGGAAAGGGGGAAAGGAAAGAAAGACAAGTCTAAAAGCCGAGAAAAATCTCAAGAAAAAATCCAAGATGCGTGTTGGAATTGTGGAAGAAGGGTCACAGGAAGACTGTAAATTCCAAAAGAAAAGGCTCAGATGAAAAGACAGATGAGAAGGAAACCAATATGGTATCTACACATGAAAATGGGATACAGGATCTTTGTCTATTGGAGAGCGAGAATACAAAGGCGGATACTTGGTTCCTTAATTCGAGAGCATCCTTCCATTGCACTCCGGGCCGGCATCACTTTAGTGAGTATGTTCAAGATGATCTTGGACATGTGACGGTAGGCAACGGTCAGCTGTATAAGATCGTTGGAAAGGGGACGGTCATCTTGCAACCGTCAGGATGTGGTCAAATAGAATTGAAGAATGCTCGTCACATTCCAAATTTGAAGAAAAACTTGATTTCTACTAATCAGTTTGACAGTGAAGGATTTATTACGACGTTTAGGAATTCGCGGTGGAAGATTACCAAAGGGGCGTTGGTGGTTACTATGGGCAAGTTGAGCGGTTCGTTGTATGCCTTGAGTGGGAGTAGCGGAGATTCGATCGCATTGGCAATGAGTTTGGAGTTAAATTCGGAGACTTTGTTGTGGCATAGACGATTAGGGCACCTCAGCGTGAAAAACAAAAAAAATCTTTAAGGAAGGGGGTTTCTTTCAGGGCTGAAAAAGATGGAGTTTGGGCTTTGTGAGAGTTGCGTTTGTGAGAAGCAAAGCGTGCTGAGATTTCAAATTAGAGGCATAGAGAAAAAGACCAAAAAGCTGGAGACGGTACATACAGACGTATGGGGTCCATCTTTGGTGGAGTCTTATGGTGGAAATCGATACATCATGACGTTCATCGATGATGCAAGCCGGAAGATATGGGCTATGCGATGAAGAAGAAGTCCGATGTGTTTAGTATCTTCAAACTCTATATTGCATAGGTTGAGAACCAAACAGAGGCTGAGGTAAAATGCCTTATGTCCGATAATGGCGAGGAATATTGCGCACATGAATTCGAGATGTTTTGCTCGCAGAAGGGTATTCGTTGGTTGAAGATGGTACCGGGGATGCTACAACAGATTAGAATCGCTGAAAAGATGAACATGACGATCCTAGAGTGAGTGCAGAGCATGAACTTGGATTTGGATGTGCCTAAATTCCTATGGGCAGTGGTGGTCGATGCTGCTGTGTACTTAATCAACAGAAGCCCGGCAAGTGCGCTTGATGAAAGCATTCCGGAAGAAATTTGGTCAGGAAAACTGATTGATTATTCGCAACTAAAAGTATTTGGTTGTATTATGTATTCTTTGGTTGATAAGGCGAAAAGGAGTAAACTTGACTCCAAGTCTAGAAAGTGGGCTTTCATCGGCTATGGGGGAGATAGGTTCGGACATAGGCTGTGGGACTATATAAGTAAGAAGGTAATACGAAGCCAGAATGTCGTATTTGATGAGCAAAACTTATACAAAGAAAAGAACCAAGCCATAGATAGTGCAGTATATAAGTTCGTCGAGTTAGATGGAACTCAAGAGAGCAATGAGATAGCTACGGGTGGTGATCAGAACTTGGAGGAAGCCATAGTGTAGGCTCAGATTCAAGAGCAATATGGTGATTATATCCATCTACTAGATATACCAGTTCTGATGAGATCTACGAGAGATAGAAGGATACCTGAAAGAATTATGACCGACATCATATTGTATACAGATTCATGGGAGCCCGAATCCCTTAAAAAAAGCAACACGATTGTGCTCGAAAGCAGCGGGAGCAAGCTATGAACGAGAAGATAGATTCTTTGAAGAAGAACCGAACATAAGACCTAGTGAAACTGCCCAAAGGTCGGAAGGCGTTGCTAAATAGGTGGGTATACATGATTAAAGATGAGGCAAATGGTGAGAAACGGTACAAGGCTCGCTTGGTAGTCAAGGGATACACGCAAAAGTAAGAAATTGACTATTAAGGGATTTTTTCTTCTGTGGTAAAGATGACATGTATACGGGTGATCCTTAGTATTTTAGCGATAAAAGATTTGCACTTAGAGCAGCTTGATATGAAAACTGCGTTCCTTTATGGATATTTGGAGGAGGAGATTTATATGATACAGCCGTCGGGATACGAGCTGAAGAAGGAGAATATAGTATGTTTGGAAAAGGAGATTTAGAAGCTGTGAAAGAGCTTGTACAACTTCAAGCAAACTTCTAAACAGTGATATCTCAAGTTTGATCGGTTTATGCCAGAGACAGAATTTGTGCGCTGTGAATCAGATCACTGCTTGTATGTTCAAACTTTCGAGCATGGGGACTACATCATTCTATCACTATAAGTGGATGATATATTGGTAGGGATTCGAATTTCGATAAAATTCAAAGTTTGAAGAAGATGATGGCCGAGAAATTCTCTATGAAGAATTTAGGAGCGGAAAAACAAATCCATGAAGATCGTTCGAGAAGGAAGTTGTGGTTATTGCAAAGTGATTACATTGAGAAGGTTTTGAAGCGATTCAATATGGACAAATTAAAACCGGTGAGTACGCCCTTAGCGAAGCATTTCAAACTCATGAAGGAATTATGCCTGACAACTCAAGAGCAGAAGGACGAGATGGAAAGAGTGCCTTACGCATCTGCGGTGGAGAGTTTGATGTATGCGATGGTGAGTACGAGACCTAATGTTGCACATGCAGTGAGAGTTGTTATCAGGTATATGAAAAATCCGGGAAGGAGCATTGGAATGCGGTGAAGTGGATTTTGAGGTATTTTAGGGGTACGTCTGGTCACTGCTTACGTTGCAGGGGCGACTCTCTAAAGGTAAAAGGGTGCGTTGATACGAATTATTCAGAAGATCGAGATAGTAGAAAGGGCACAACGGGATACGTATCACGATTGAGAGAACAGTGGTGAGTTGGGTTTCTCAATTACAAAAGATGGTAGCATTGTCAACTACGGAGGCGGAGTACATGGCGACCACGAAAGCCGGTAAAAAGATGAGATGGTTGCAAGGGTTACTTGAAAAATTGGGCAAGAAGCAAGACTTCAACACCTTGTGGAATGATAGTCAAAGTGCGATACATTTGACGAAGAACGCGGCGTATCACTTTCTGACGAAGTATATCAAAGTGCGGTACCACTTCATTTGTATAGCGATTGAAGAGTAGGAGTTGATATTGCAGAAGATTGTTGGAGAAAGAATCTAGTGGGTATGTTCACCAAGGTCGTAAACAGAGATACGCTAGATCTCTATTGCGGGTTGGTGAAGCTTTCCATGAAAATTTGATGAGGAGAGAGCAGCAGCGGAATCGTATGAAGTCTACTGGTCAGGAATCAAGGCGGAAGAAATCTCCAAGTGGGAGAATATTATGTTGTAGAGAATATTACGATCAATTTGAATCAAGTTAGTTGGAATTGAATATAGGGATTTATGTTAATCTTTATCTAAATTTCAAGTTATCTCTAAAAGCTTACGGATATATATGGGTATATATCATAGATTAATTAAATTAATCTACAAAAGCAAATAACAAATAAAATAAGTGCTTGAATAGGGTCGGCTTGGATTTCTTGAAGTTTTAAATTAAAACTTAATTTATAGTCTAACCTTATCTAAAATAAAAGCAGGTAACCATCACCTAAATATATACATGCATGAATTATCATGCAACTGTCTTCAATTAATGAATGTGTTGTGCCCAAATTAATATGCACAAGGTTCCTGCGGCCAAAATTCAACAGAATCGAAAGAGGATTTATTGTATGATATAGTGGATGCTTGGACATATATATAGAGGGCTTTCTTGCTCGACATGATAGTATGTTATCTGGTTGCTCTTTATCTTAACATGAACACTTGTATTATTATACTGTCTTTCCGATACATATTGATAAAGCCCTAAGGATGTTTGCTTGACTACCAGGATTATGATGCGGATCATACTACTGGGAGTTATGCAGTCCACAAGCACGTCCTTTAACTATTCCTAGTCGAGAGAGTATCGAGACAGGGTATCGATATTCCAGAGTAGACGAGTGTGTACATTTCTTGACCCTGTATTGGGCGAAGGTTGATCCCATAACCATTGCTGTTTGACATCAAAGATCATACACATGTGCTCATTAGAGAATGGGTACACCGAACAGGACTCGCTAAGAACTCCTAGATGGTACCATACCTATCGTCAGATAGCAGTTCTCTGGTGACACTGGTACAGGTTAGTCTGTAAACCCGAGATCGTCATAGTGTCTTGTGTGGTTACCACTGTGTTTTGATTTCCTCCCTACCACGGCTCAAAGGAGTCGTGCAAACAGGTGGATTTTGGGTACAGTCCCGAGCTACATGGAGGCAGTGAGCGATAGGAGGGGTTTCGTCTCTTCCGGTATTGGGAGTTGATATTGCGCTATACTCGATTGGCTATAACAGTAAGTCCCTGACCAGGGCTGAAGAGATTTACTAGTAAGAGTTATCAGTAGTTTCTCGAACCATTATGAGTCATACATCGACATGACTTATCAAGTTACTGGGGTCTGACGATTCCACCCCTAGACTTAATATGCGGCATATCAGACGAAGAGACCTGACTGTACGGTAAGTGTTACTTATAGAGTTCATGGAAGTTTGAACAAGCTTACTTGTTGATCTTCTATTCGCTCAATACCTGGGTAGCTGTTACGTCCAGCTAGTACCACTGACGGCTTGTGGGTAACTGATATGATCATTACCTACTGCTGGCGTATTGATGAGTCTTTAGAGTTCCACACAGAGGTTTCCTAGTTCAAGCGAAACGAAGTAGGGCACATATGTTGATATGTGCGGGGGGCCTGATTAAATACGAGTATGTGATACCGTATTCTAGTCTGACGGTAATTTGATATCGGTTAGGTTATATGTGATATAGCCGGATTATTGAATCAAGTGCTGATTTGATAATGTGATATACAGATAAATGATATTAGTCGGTTATATGTGATATAACTGGATTATTGAATCAAGTGTTGATTTAATAATATGATATATATTTATATTTGATATAATTATATATTAACTAATATTATTACTCACAAATTATTTTTCTACTCTTAATATATATATTATTATATAGCATGGATGGATTTTCTATTTTTTGGAAAATAGAAAAAGAGGTGGAAAATGGGAAGACCTTTGAGGAATGAGTGAAGTATGGCTTGGTCATTTTATTATTGGTTTTTCTTGCACTATTGAAGCATGGTTTCATTTTTTTATTGTGATATTTTGTATGCTTCAATAAGTGAGAGGAGAAGGAGAAGCCATTCTACACTTGTTCATTTTCTTGAGTTCATTTCCTTAGCTGTCTCCAACTTCTTCTTCCTCTCTCTCCAAGCCCTAACCCTTACATGTGATGTGAACCACAGGGTTTTGGATAAATCCTATGTGAGCTTAGAACCCCTACTTCACCATCCTACACTTGATTAGCACTTGAGTTTATGGTGTTTCCTAGGCTAAAGAAAGATAAGTGAAGAGCTAGCTTGTATTAGAGAAGTATCGGGTGGATCATTTTCGGCACGAAGGTCACGAAGAAGGATCGATCCAATCTCAAGTGGAGCTACGGGAAATCGTAGGGACTACTACCCGGAGCTATTGAAGTGAAGGACTCGGTCTTCAAAGGTTGTTGCCTCCTTCACTTAGTGCTAAAGTTTATATATATCATGCTAAACCCTAATATTCTAGTTAGATCTTTGGATAGTGTAGCTTAGCACCAAGATTTTTTGAAAATTGCATGCCTGATGCCGGTTTTAACCTTGTGGTGTTGCTACGATACACTTTCATGGTATTAGAGCCAAGCTAGAATATTAGGATAAGTCTTTACGATATTAAAGTGTTCAATCGAAGTTTCGAAAGCCGTATTTGACTAGTTTCTATCCAGATTTTCAAAAGTTAAAATTTTTCATATTAAAAATATCCAGAAAATTATGCAGGCTTTTCTATGGAGCCCCAAGAAATACGAGACCATGATTCAACCAAACCGCCGCGGAACCGCCGCCAAACCCATGGTTTGACCGCGGTTCCACGGCATGTTTGGTACTTTCTATATGTTTTAAGAGATGCTCAAGTTGTTGAGATCTCTGGGATTTGTGGGTGTTTGAAAAATCGTAACGTCGTCTAGATTTTTATGATATGTGATATAATATTTGGAATCCACAATAATTAGTTTTGTAAAAACTAGTTAGTATTTTATAAATCTAGCGTTTTAGTCTCGGTTGATCGATTGCCATGGAGTTTCGATTCCGATCAAAACTCCGTCGCAATCACATATAGTACGCGAACATCTAGTCAGGAATCTTGTTGAATTATCCGACTTCTTATTGAAAAGATTTTTCAATTTAAGACTAAAATGCAAGGTTTATAGGGTTAGGCATGAAATTCGGAATATGAGATATTCTGGGTTTATGATGTCTAAGGTATTTGCGGATTTTAAATATTGTAGTTTTTCATTTCTTTTCTGCGACCGTAAGTGTAATATGTGGGGTATCTCCGATCTTGTTGCTATATGTCAACGACATTTGAGATACGCATATTTACTTACGTTGATGACATGTGATATATTATATTGGATCGTCATGATTGAATAGCCGGGGGGTTTTGCGTAAGATGAGAGTTTTTCAATTTTCATTCATGTAAAATTGTATATAATATTCTTTTATTAAGACACTTCCGGGTTGAGGATGATGTCACCATTGATGTATACTATTTACTTTTCCGTATTAGGATAGACCCAAGGCGGGGAACACAAGTAACCGGGTTCTAGAGTCCAGTGGGAGACCATCTCGAGGAGTCGAGACCGGATCTCCTAACTCTATAATTGGTAGGGTTGCTTGCCGCTCTCGTAGGGGTTTAGGGATGTGGGTTTGACTATTCATCACGACCGTGGAATCCGTGTTTTTCATTACCGGCTGAATTTAAAACATGGTCCTCCTATTATATCAAATATTTCATATGTTGACTTCTGCCGCTTGTGTTCCGTGATGTGATCATATAACTGTGTGAGAAGAATGCTATATATATATATGATATATATAATAAATGTTGCTTATGTTTTGCACCCGCACTAGTCCAGCCCCTGCTCTGCCATTAGTTAAGTAACCTAACGGTGCATGACAGGGCTCTATAACGAATGCGGATGGTATAAGCGTACGTTCTATTTTCGTTTCTTTTCTGTGATGTTTAGGGAAATATAAATGATGGGATTTCATTAATGAGATTAATGGAAAGAAAAAAAACCAAAGGATGTTGTAGAATCAAAATTTTAAAAAAGGTAGCTCTAGTTCTTGTTTTGTATAGTGGTATTCCTTGATGAATATCCAGCACCTCATTCGATGAGGAAAGAGCCGAGATCCCTTCACCGGGAGTGACCTCTTTAGAAAAACTAGAAAATACTACAACCCACTCGATTTTGTTTTTATAGCTTCTCTAGTTCTTACTTTGCATAGTGGTATTCCTTGATGAATATCCAGCACCTCATTCGATGAGGAAAGAGCCGAGATCCCTTCACCGAGAGTGACCTCTTTAGCAAAACTAGCAAAAGCTATAAAAAAACACTCCTTTTCAAATCATTTGATTCTACAACGATATCAAGTTCATTACGTTAAAGGTGTTCTTCAAAACTAGTCATAGCCGTCTGTCATTTCAGATAAGTACTATTTAGTATCCGTTCTACGTTTGTTAGTCTCCGTCAAAGCGTAGTGTGCGGTAGCTGATTAGTGTTTATCTTCGACATATGATGCGATTGGATTGGGGTAGTTGTACGGCCTTGTTGACCATAGTTAAGGGTCGTGCGGGTGGGTTTAATTCAATCACGAAATGACGGGTTGAACTTGGCTAGCGCTTATGATTTTTTGACCATAGTTAAGGTCATAAGTTGCTAGGGGTAAAAACGGATATTGGGTATTTCAAGTGTTGAAATTAGAAATGAGATTGCATACCTTCTATAAGATAGTTGGATCCGATACCCACTGGGAGTAAGAGTTACTCCTGGAAGAGTTTTTCACTTTACAATTAGCTGATCCAGTAGGTGCCTAAGAAAGGTATTGACGGGGTTATGCCCCTACAGAAACGAGATTATTTAATTAGTTCCACGTGAAAACATGGGGAGACTCCCTCGGAGTACCAATACCTGCCTGGCTGACCGATTGGCGAACTTATAGGGTATAATTAATCCCGGTTAATCTTACCTTCTATGGTTTGAAGAAAGATTTGATAAAAATAGTGGGAGCCATCCTGATTAGATAAGATAATAACAAATATAATCTTGCAAAGAGCGCACGCTAAAACGTTTCCTTCTCTCTCTCTCCAAGTAGCGACCAATGACATGCCTTAATCAAGATAATAATATAGATGTATTGACTGAACCCGCTTATTATATTAAGCCGGGGAACGTTGGTTCCGCTCTATCTTATGACTGTCATAAGTCTGAGCTAGGAATAGGGGAATATCAGGATTCCCACGCAACCCGAATGAAGAATGAGCATGATGATGCATCTTCTTCGATGTGTTCATTATCGAGAACTGTTTCTCAGTTTGCTCTACGTCCTGGGTATTGGATACCGGATCAGGATCTTACGTCTGTAATTTGTTACACGGGCTAAGAAGAGGTAGGAAACTGGGAAAGGGTGATATGTCTCTCAAAGTAGGGAACGATGCAATTGTTGCAGCCAAAGCAGTTGGCGAATATCACTTAGTATTACCAAATAGTAATACAATGATTCTGAACAACTGTTATTACGTACCAAACATGATGTGAAATATTATATCAATTTCTTTGTTAGATAAAGAAGGATATAATGTATTGGAGGATAATGTTATGAACATTTTCCTAAATCAAGTGTTGATTGGATTCGGTACGTTGTGTAACGGAATATACGTTCTAAATCAAACCACAGTTCTAAACATACATAACACACATAAGGGAAAAAGTTCAAAAATGAACGAAGCCTACTTGTGGCATTGTAGCCTAGGTCATATCAATGCGACAAGACTAGCTAAGTTGCATAAAGATGGATATTTGAATCCGTTCGAATTTACATCTTATGAAACTTGCGAGTCATGTCTCAAAGGTAAAATGACCAAAACTCCGTTTACTGGACACGGAGAAAGAGCTACTGAACTCTTGGGACTGATACATAGTGATGTATGCAGTCCTATGTCCACACATGCCAGGAATGGTTTTTCATACTTCATTACATTCACCGATGATCTCTCAAGATACAGACATGTGTTCCTGATGAAACACAAATCTGAATCTTTTGAGAAATTCAAGGAATATAAGTGCGAAGTGGAGAACCAAACAGGTAAAAGTATTAAAATCCTTCGATCTGATCGGAGAGGAGAATACTTAAGCACAGAATTCCGAGACTATCTAAAAGAGAATGGGATTCTCTCTCAGCTTACTCCTGCGTATACACCACAGCACAACGGAGTATCGGAGCGGAGGAATCGCACCCTATTAGATATGGTGCGCTCTATGATGAGTATTGCTGAGTTGCCTATTTTCTTTTGGGGTTATGCACTTGAGACAGCTGCATACCTATTGAATAGGGTTCCGACCAAATCCGTGTCTACCAGTCCATATGAGATATGGAATGGGAAGAGATCATCTCTTAAACGAGTTAAGATATGTGTTGGCTATAGTGCCCTCAAGTCAATTATTGGATCGCAGGCACATGATTGCAATGATTGAGGGAGGACCTATACCGGTAGAACAGTCTTACTCGAGATGATAGTATGCTATCTGGTTTGTCTTTATCATCGTGTACATGTTTCAGGTGACATTACAGATCACTATTACATGTTGATAGAGCCCATAGGATTCTTGCTTGAATACCAGCAGTATGATGACGATCATATACGTGAGAGTTGGGTAGTCTTTAAGCATATCCTTAAAGTGTCCCTAGTCGTGAGAGTTTCGAGACTGGGCATCGATACTCCATGAGTAGACTAGTGTATATGGATCGAGACCCCGACGAGGGGCGATGGCCGGTCTCACAAGCCATTGGTGTCAGTTGGTTCACCTAAGATAGTATATAGGTGCTCATTGGGTTATGAGTACACCGGGCGGACTCGCCGGGAACATGCTAGTTGGTATTATACCTATTTTCAGATAGCAGTTCCCTGGTGACATGTGTACAGGTTAGTATATCGATCTGAGATCATCATTTGTCTCGTATGAGTTCCTACTATGCTTTGATAACTGCCCTACCACGGCTCAAAGGAGTCGTGCAAATAGGTTTTAGTTGGGTACAGTCCCGAGCCACATGGAGGTAGTGAGCGGATCGTCAGGGGATTCGTCTCTCCCAGTATTGGGGGTTGATGTCGCGGTGTACACGGGTGGCCATCACCAGAAATCCTTGGCTAAGATAGTCGAAAATTACTGATTCGGATCAGTAATTTCTCAGATGGTGATGGGCTTCACACCGACACTGAATATCGCATTATTAGGGGTCTGACTTTATCCACCCCCTAGACCCGATATGCGATACTCATAGATGAACGGACCGGACTGTACGGATATTGTCACTGTCAGGCTCAGTAGGGTTTCAGGATGAGTTCTCTCGTCGGCCTCCCTTTTGCTCAATACCTGGGCAGCCGTTACGTACAGCTAGTACCACTGACATGCTTGTGGTTAAACCCACTGCCAGCGTATTGACGAGTTTTTAGAGTCCCACACAGAGAGTTTCCCAAGTTCGGGCGAAACATTGTAGAGGCCGTATGGTTTTATGGCAGGGTTCGATCATATACGTGCATTCGTGCACGGATCATGATCGGACGGATCATACTAGTGGGCTTTGGTTTGCCGGATCCTAGTATTAGATTGTTGGATTATTTTCGTCTCGTTGTATTCGTATTCAGTCGGAATACGGATGCAGGTATGTATATACAGATGAGGGGTATTCTTGTAATCCGTTACAAGATTACTTTTGAAGATTCCATTTCTTTTTATTGTATTAAACATTTAGGGTTTTTGTAAATGTTTAATATTATTGAGGTGTTAAGTGTGAGCTTAAGTTTTGGCTTGTGACATTTATTATGACATGGTGTCTCATGGTGTGTTTACTTGTGCCATGCTTTATTGTTTATTAGTTTTTGTTGGTGAGATATTTTGGTGAGTGAGGATTTTTCTTTTGTTGCAAGAACTCACAAAATACCCCCACAACAAAAAAGGGCAGCCGCTATCTCTTTTCTAGAGTTGCTTTTCTTTTGCTAAGTCTTGAGCTCACACTTCATACATCAATAGGCATTTTCTTCAACCTCTACTCTATCCCTCTCATGTATTGAGAATCCTAGAGTGTTATGAGACAAAATAATCACACACTATCTCTACTTCATCTTGGGCACCTAGGCTAGCAAACTAGTTGCTCGAGTTTCTTCGGTTTTTGAAGCGAGATCCCATATAAAGAACCCTCAACGTGGATCTTCTTCGACGAAGGGAGATCGGAGATCGAACTACATCGGGACAGCCGCGACGAGCTTGGACAAAGGTTGAAGACCGAAGGATACGGATCGATCGGTATAACCTCTCTAAATTCTTTACAGTATAACTAGTATAGGGTTAATTGCACGATCCGGGATTTACGGTTACGTTAGCGCCAGTTTTAAAAGTTTTTGTTCCGCGTTTGGCCTTGGATTGATGGCTGGGCACTGGCGTAGCCTTACATGGTATCAGGCTAACCCATTAACCGCATACTAGTGTAACATTTTCAAAAAATATAAAATATTAATTTTGGGAATTTTATAATTTAATATTATTTTATTGATTATTTTAATATTAAATCTATATTTAAATGCAAATAAATGGAGAAAAATTACGGAAAGTTATGGAAAATTCTAAAATAGGATAAATTAGTGAATTATGACATTTTTAAGTTGTTGTGATCATTTTGACACTAATTTAGTGCTAATCGCGATTAAAATCGCTAATCGGGTTTTTCGGCAGTTTTGTGCAAAACTTGCACATATCACATTTTCTACACTTGTGCATTTTTCTTCCCATGGATTTCTTTTGGGTTTACTATTCTTGTGAGAAGGTTTGGTTTTAAAAGAAAAGGGAAAAGGGAAAAAAAAGAAAAGAAAGTGAAATGATGAGGGTAGGTGAGAGAGAGAGGTGGACCATTGACCTTTAACCCTTAACCATTTTCTTCTCCCATCATTTTTTTCCCTCTTCTTTCTCCTCTTGCTGCTGCTGCCTTTCCCCCCATCATCCTCCCCTCTTCAAGCCATGAATCATCTCAAAATCAACCCCAAAACCACATGTCCATTTCATTAAAATTGTGCAAAATCCCTAGATCTACACATGGAGCTAAAGAAGCAAGGATTTTGGCCACTAGGGGCAACTCAAGAATTTTCTTGAGTTGCTAATGGAGGTAATTTCTGAACTATTAGCTTAATTATAGCTTTTCCTATAACCCCATGTTAAGATTTAATCGATATTGTGTGATATTATGGATTTGATGAAAACCTAGTTAGGGTTTGAGAGGAACTTGGGTTGTATTGTGAAATTGAGTTCAATTGAGGATACACCAACACCCTAGTGTATGAATTGAGACCCTAACCTGAAGTTTAAACCCATAATACGGATTCTAGAAACCGATATCGGGGAAATTGTGTAATCTGTCACTGTTATTTGGAATCTGCTATCATACGAGGTATCCTAAAATAAAATTGAGTGGACAGTAGCATGTGCAGGCACCCAGGAAACTAACCCCAAAACCCTAGCCCCTAGCTCATCCGTACGGCCGCCAAAACCTCCATTCTGGCCGCAAATTGCGGCCAGACCAGTGAGGAAATTCCTCGTTTTCTGTGCATAGCCCCAATACCTCAATTCTTGGCCCTGGGTACTTCTAGTTTTGACAGATTCTTTCTAGGGTGAAATCTGGGACATATATCCTAAGTTGCTATTTTGGATTCGTGTTTCCGTATTCCGTATTTTCATTTCTGAAATGATGGATTGTGTTTTGCCTCGACTATTTGTCGTTTATACGACGATATAGAGGAGTTATTGATGGTTTTGAAGGCGTGCCATAGGTTTTCACCTATAGGCCCCTTATCGTATCGTTTTGGATTTTATGCGCCGTTTTAGATTGGATTTGGTTTTAATGCGCATATACGATATTTTGATGTGTAGGTACCCATGAAGACTTCGGGACGACAAGCAAATACGTGGTGACGTCCGCAAATGATGATGCAATGTGAGTAGATTATATCTACAGGGGGAAGTCGGGTGGATGGCGTATAGCACCCCCGCAGTCCGTAGATAGATTACTATATAGCTTATTGTGCTGATAGGTGTATTTTGGATAGTTTAGGGTTAGTAGTGACTAGTGTAGTCATAGTCGCGAACCCTAGGATAGAATTACACCTATACACACACCCTTGCTTATCACTTACACTTGCACTGTGATTGATGATATGGGATGACTTTGGAGATGAGTCGATGATATGGGCTTGGTGCCCTGGGATCGGTGATTTGATACGAGTCATATGTGGGATATGACTTGTGTTTCTTGCGGGCTTGGGATATGTGTTTACCCCCGCATGCATACTTACTGATGTTACCGTTTGTACTAGACATAGAGTGGTACTCTAGACTATATGATCTGATGATGGTGATATCTGTTATGTGATGAGACAGTGAGATGTTGACCCCTACCCAGCTATGGGGATGCCGTACGATGATTTACCGTACGTGCCGATATTGATGATAGATCCGCACTCATAACTCGAGGATATCTTATGATATGACATTGAAGCGAGATCACCGACTATATATCTTCATATATATACCGACTCAGATTTAGGTGGTTTCCACACTTACCCCTCCTGATTGACCTGATACTTAGGTGTAGTTTGCATAGTAGATACTTCACTGTGATGTTGACTACCAGATTTCTGCATCTTCATGCTATTCATATTGCTGGCATACATTCATTGCTATATTATTATTATGCTGTTAGGACACCAGCACCATTATCGATGATGCGTATGTTTCACGTACACTATTTGCCGGCTCACACACTTCATCATCGATAATTGCCATGCCACTACACTGTAGTACTATTGCATTCATGAGATGATTCTTCCTTCGACTTATGCACATTACTATTCCATGTTGCATGATTCCCGATATGATTACCTTTCCTTATATGTCGCATACATCATGGATTGATTGCATAGTACATCGCATTGGATTTACTTCCTGATGTTGGATTTTCATGTGATTTCTGGATTTGGGAACCGTAGCCTTTTCGAATAAGTAACCATTTAAAAACCCGGATCCCTTGATATGATATTTGGGGCGTCGCCCCGTGTTTTCTCGGTGCTAGAGATGCATTGAGAGAGGGATGACCTGGACTGACGGATTCCCGATATATACTTTGATATAGGGCATGATCCGGAATGACGGATGCCCGATGGATTGATATAGGGCATGATCCGGAGTGACGGATGCCCGATGCATTGAGAGAGGGATGACCCGGACTGACGGATTCCCGATATATATACTTTGATATAGGGCATGATCCGGAATGACGGATGCCCGATGGATTGATATAGGGCATGATCCGGAATGACGGATGCCCGATGTATTGAGAAAGGGATGACCCGGACTGACGGATTCCCGATATGTACTTTGATGTAGGGCATGATCCGGAATGACGGATGCCCGATACAGGAGGATTTACGTGTCGATGCTAGGCACGGGTTTCATGATGTTTTTCCATGATTTTGTTTATATCCTCACATGGCATACATGATGCTTATTTTCATTGGGTGACGGGTGGACGGGTTCCACATACATACAGACTTGGGTCATAGACAGACTGGTTTTACATTGATCATACTTTATTTGTATATATAACAGGGTATGAGGGCGCTGTTATATATACCCTTACACCAATATTAGTGGTATGGGACACTAATATATGTGTATTGATATCATTGATATTTCATCATATTTACTTCATGCAGACATACCTTATACTGATGACATGTTACTACCTGAGTACCTGGCACTACATACGTGATTAGATGTTACCTTGCCACCTTGTTACACTCAGATGTACTCTTGTGGATTATATTGCTGATCGTTGACTTAGGTTTATGTCTTGCATTCGATTTCTGCTTGTAGATGTTCCTATTCACGAGTTGGCAACTCACCCCCGTTGTGCCACAGTTCTTGCAGGTTCTGCCGTACAGGTTCTATTGCGGCATTTCTGGCACACTTTCTTCTTGCGGGTGATTTGCTTTGGTAGGTGGATTCTTTCGCATCAAGAACCACCATTGTATTTATTCATTTCATTGTATCTAGAAATTGTCCATCAACCAAAACTTGTATATTCTTTCAGACTTAGAGACAGTGCTGTATTATTCGACCTAGAGTCGCGCTTAGTAGTATTGCGGTTTTCTTGTCGCTTTTGAGCTTTCTTTGGATTTGATCCTCGCCACTTGGCGTTGTATATTATCATATCATTGTGTGGTTGTGACCGTCGGTTGACGAAGAGCTAGCTCCCGCTTGGGGATGCCTTTATCATTGCATATATATCGTTATTCTTGTTTTACCCCATTCGGGGCCATTTTTACAAAAGAAACTCTGCCGAAATTTCTGGAAACGATTGTACTGTTTTTAAAATGCACATTCGGCTTAGTTATTTAAAAACCTTGTTTTCAAACATGTTTTCTTCACTTCTTTAACCAGTTTCTTTACTTATTCTTCAAAATGGTTTTAGATTTCTGGGCTTTTGGCTTACTTGAATCAGATGGAGTCCTTTAGGCTTCATATGGTTCAAGGGCCAGTCACGTGCTCTTTCGGGTCGTGACAAAGTTGGTATCAGAGCGCTAGGTTGACCTTGGTTCGAGTCTAAGTTTGACTATGTGGAGCCTAGGGAGTTATTTATATACGGGACTTAGGCTTGACCTTACGGAACTTAGACTTGGTCGAGGGGGTATTCGACCCGAACTTTCGTCGTATTAGGATGACCCTTGGTTGATGGATTATGTGACTAAAGTAGAGTGACGTACCGTTGGTATGTTCCGCGGCATACTTACGACACGCCACTCCGCTTAAGGAACCTTAGGATGTACATACTTTCGAGATTAGTGATTCTCTTCATATCCTGGATTATACATCCATTTGAGATCCCCGATTCTATTAGTTCATGATCATACCTTTATTGATGCTGTTCCTTCCTATGATCATGTATCCACTTTGGATCTGTTGTTTCCCTTCTTGCCACTGATGTGCTCTCTTTGATACTCGATTGAGATTCCTGTCACCATGTTTGAGCGCAGTTTGGGCTGCTGCTAGGGTTACGGCCGGTGTGAGCTCGTTTGGTACGAGGGCCGACCATTGTGTTTTCTGGTGACATGGGAACGTCTCGAGTTAGTGTTGGTGATTGTGACCTCTGGTGGAGGCGAGTGCTTGGTCTTGCATCGGATGATCGGGCCATTGTTAGAGCTGCCAGTTGAGAGATGACTGTTGATGTACAGCATACCTCAGAGATGTGATGTCGCCTATCGTGCAGACAGATGGACCAACTGTTGCTGAGATTGACAGGATGTTGCTTTCGGAGCTTACGAGCTGAGATTGCCGGAGCTTTCAGGCAGATATGAGACAGATGATAGCTAGTCTACCCGATTTGAGAGACGAAGGTGATTCGTCCGATTTTGCGCCAGAGCGGGCCCGGTTGAGTTGAAGATTTTCAGTGTGGAGAGTCTTACTCAGATCTAGAGCAGACCGACTCAGAGATGACCGCTTATGTATTGCCTTTCCTGGAGGATTGAGGCGTTGTTCGGCGTACAGGCGTATGAGCCAGTTGCTGCTGCAAATGATGAGATATCGCCCAGATGATGGAGCTACTGCAGCATGAGCATGTTCTTGGAGATATGATAGCGAGTCGCTAGTCACCGAGGATGAATGACTAGGACGTGTGGTGAGTTCGCTTACCCCGATGCGAGGTCATCAGGTGGATTGATTCCAGTTAGAGACGACTTCACGCAGGTTCGTTGAGAGTCGATAGAGACGATCGAATGTCAGGAGCCCATTTTCCAAGTTTAAAGTATACGGAAAGACATGCAGTTGATTCTATGGACCCTCTAGAAGAATGAAATCCTAACTCGACTTAATGACCGTGTGACAGCCTTTGAACCTTAGGGTTTACGGCGGTTCCGCGGCGCCATTAGTGAGGCTTGGGTTTGCCCTTCTACGGCTGGACCACCGACGCTGTGGCATGTACTCGATACTATTAAACTGTACCCGAGATGTGAGCTCTTGGGGGATTATGAGGATCTGACGAGTCGATCGGATGGTTCGACATCTTTCGGATATCGTGATGGGATACTGCTTGGGAGACTCCAGATGCGAGCATAGCCGTTGGAGCACAGTACATGCAGCCATGATGAGACGAGTCCGAATCAGTCGACATTGACGCAGAGTGAAGAAAAGAGTCCGTACGAGATTTCGACGAGATGATGTCCCACTCCGCTGACATTAGAGATGTGATATGCACCCTGAGGCGTGGTATATGGATATATCTTCCAGAAAGAAGCGCGATAAGTATGCAGCTGTTCCGGAATAAGCTTTAGCTTCAGCATTGGATGATGACTTCCGGGCATTTCGGCAGGATTGAGATTTGAGAAGGGAACCTCGACAGGACCTTCTGGAGTACGATACGAGAAGGCCTAGACCAGGAGTGGTAGTATTGCGCACACCCAGCAGGCCAGAGTTCGGCATTGTCAACGAGGTAGTTGACCAAGTCGGATAAAGGAACTTATCCAGAGGCGTTGTGAATTGATCAAGGACGGACGAGTGATGAGTATTCCTCCGATGGTTGGGACGTGTTCCGAAGGACCAGTTCGTCCTGACATCTGCTACAGAATGATGAAGCTACAGAGTACGCGATTTCGAGTCCGTGTGAGAGACTTCAGATTGGCCGTGGCCGAGGACAGTGCAGTGCATAGTAGCTTGGCGTGACGTCATAGTGGGCAACGATAGAGACAGTTGGAACAAGAGGTTCGTGTGAGACACTGACGAGCTGTCATTGCTTCCCGTCGAGATTAGAGACCTGATTTGCTTACAGAGACGTTGGGATGTGACCAGTTTCTGAGAAATGTTGTTCTGAGGATACAGGTGTCTTTTGAGCGAGAAGAGGTTGTGCAGGAGAGCCAGCCTCTGTGCAGATCGGCATAGGCATGATTGGAAGAGACCTTGAGCAGGATTCCTTCCAGGACGTTGCTGCAATGATGATTATACCCAGGATCAGATGTGTGACGTACATTCAGAGAGCCAGAGGCCGACGTCAGTGATTTGCTGCCTTACGAGTGGTCGTGAGGTCTGACCGAGAGGTGACCAGAGAAGTGCCAGAACGGAATCGTCCCCGTTAGCACACCTGACAGGGCCGATGAGCCGATTGACTGTGAGATTGGTAATCCGCAGAGAAGATAAGGACCCAGGGAGTCAGAGGACGCCAGACCGTGAGCAAGAGGCAGGTAGATATCCTGCGCTGCTAGCAGTGGATTGCACCGACTCCTTCTCGACCTTAAAGGAGGAACTACCGACGACGGTATTTATGATTTGTGATTTTGTGATTCGATTATCACGTATCCGTCATTTTGGATTTCGGTATTTTGGACGTTCTGTTTGCATGATTTAGTTTTGATGACTGAGTTTCGTGATTTCGGTTTCCCGCACCCACTGGATATTTATATATTTTGCGCAGAGTTATTACGTTTGAGGTATTGATTGAGATTTTATGCCTACCGTATGCAGTGATTTGATTTGCACTTCCAGCGTAGTTTTCGTGCACCCTTAGTGTTTTGATATACGATTTTGGTGCACGCCAGATGCACTAAATCGGGATTCTTCGTGCATGTCACATGCACCTGATTTTTTTTTCTGTCAGGCACACACGTTGCCTACGACAGATGTTTCGTGCACACCAGTTGCACCTAGATGTTGTTTTGTATACCTGTTTGACACATTTATGGATCTTGATTTCCGTGCGCACCAGACGCATAGGATATTCTTATATATGCATTTTGGGGATTTATTTCTAGTAGAGCAGTATATTTTCATGATATTCTCTATGTGTTGATGTTTTCGGAGCCCCGACGAAATGGATTATTACTGAAACTGTTTTTAGTATTGGGGGTTTAAATTTAAATTCGGGGACCGAATTTCTTTAAGGGGGGTAGATTGTAACATTTTCAAAAAATATAAAATATTAATTTTGGGAATTTTATAATTTAATATTATTTTATTGATTATTTTAATATTAAATCTATATTTAAATGCAAATAAATGGAGAAAAATTACGGAAAGTTATGGAAAATTCTAAAATAGGATAAATTAGTGAATTATGACATTTTTAAGTTGTTGTGATCATTTTGACACTAATTTAGTGCTAATCGCGATTAAAATCGCTAATCGGGTTTTTCGGCAGTTTTGTGCAAAACTTGCACATATCACATTTTCTACACTTGTGCATTTTTCTTCCCATGGATTTCTTTTGGGTTTACTATTCTTGTGAGAAGGTTTGGTTTTAAAAGAAAAGGGAAAAGGGAAAAAAAAGAAAAGAAAGTGAAATGATGAGGGTAGGTGAGAGAGAGAGGTGGACCATTGACCTTTAACCCTTAACCATTTTCTTCTCCCATCATTTTTTTCCCTCTTCTTTCTCCTCTTGCTGCTGCTGCCTTTCCCCCCATCATCCTCCCCTCTTCAAGCCATGAATCATCTCAAAATCAACCCCAAAACCACATGTCCATTTCATTAAAATTGTGCAAAATCCCTAGATCTACACATGGAGCTAAAGAAGCAAGGATTTTGGCCACTAGGGGCAACTCAAGAATTTTCTTGAGTTGCTAATGGAGGTAATTTCTGAACTATTAGCTTAATTATAGGTTTTCCTATAACCCCATGTTAAGATTTAATCGATATTGTGTGATATTATGGATTTGATGAAAACCTAGTTAGGGTTTGAGAGGAACTTGGGTTGTATTGTGAAATTGAGTTCAATTGAGGATACACCAACACCCTAGTGTATGAATTGAGACCCTAACCTGAAGTTTAAACCCATAATACGGATTCTAGAAACCGATATCGGGGAAATTGTGTAATCTGTCACTGTTATTTGGAATCTGCTATCATACGAGGTATCCTAAAATAAAATTGAGTGGACAGTAGCATGTGCAGGCACCCAGGAAACTAACCCCAAAACCCTAGCCCCTAGCTCATCCGTACGGCCGCCAAAACCTCCATTCTGGCCGCAAATTGCGGCCAGACCAGTGAGGAAATTCCTCGTTTTCTGTGCATAGCCCGAATACCTCAATTCTTGGCCCTGGGTACTTCTAGTTTTGACAGATTCTTTCTAGGGTGAAATCTGGGACATATATCCTAAGTTGCTATTTTGGATTCGTGTTTCCGTATTCCGTATTTTCATTTCTGAAATGGTGGATTGTGTTTTGCCTCGACTATTTGTCGTTTATACGACGATATAGAGGAGTTATTGATGGTTTTGAAGGCGTGCCATAGGTTTTCACCTATAGGCCCCTTATCGTATCGTTTTGGATTTTATGTGCCGTTTTAGATTGGATTTGGTTTTAATGCGCATATACGATATTTTGATGTTTAGGTACCCATGAAGACTTCGGGACGACAAGCAAATACGTGGTGACGTCCGCAAATGATGATGCAATGTGAGTAGATTATATCTACAGGGGGAAGTCGGGTGGATGGCGTATAGCACCCCCGCAGTCCGTAGATAGATTACTATATAGTTTATTGTGCTGATAGGTGTATTTTGGATAGTTTAGGGTTAGTAGTGACTAGTGTAGTCATAGTCGCGAACCCTAGGATAGAATTACACCTATACACACACCCTTGCTTATCACTTACACTTGCACTGTGATTGATGATATGGGATGACTTTGGAGATGAGTCGATGATGTGGGCTTGGTGCCCTGGGATCGGTGATTTGATACGAGTCATATGTGGGATATGACTTGTGTTTCTTGCGGGCTTGGGATATGTGTTTACCCCCGCATGCATACTTACTGATGTTACCATTTGTACTAGACATAGAGTGGTACTCTAGACTATATGATCTGATGATGGTGATATCTGTTATGTGATGAGACAGTGAGATGTTGACCCCTACCCAGCTATGGGGATGCCGTACGATGATTTACCGTACGTGCCGATATTGATGATAGATCTGCACTCATAACTCGAGGTATCTTATGATATGACATTGAGGCGAGATCACCGACTATATATCTTCATATATATACCGACTCAGATTTAGGTGGTTTCCACACTTACCCCTCCTGATTGACCTGATACTTAGGTGTAGTTTGCATAGTAGATACTTCACTGTGATGTTGACTACCAGATTTCTGCATCTTCATGCTATTCATATTGCTGGCATACATTCATTGCTATATTATTATTATGCTGTTAGGACACCAGCACCATTATCGATGATGCGTATGTTTCACGTACACTATTTGCCGGCTCACACACTTCATCATCGATAATTGCCATGCCACTACATTGTAGTACTATTGCATTCATGAGATGATTCTTCCTTCGACTTATGCACATTACTATTCCATGTTGCATGATTCCCGATATGATTACCTTTCCTTATATGTCGCATACATCATGGATTGATTGCATAGTACATCGCATTCGATTTACTTCCTGATGTTGGATTTTCATATGATTTCTGGATTTGGGAACCGTAGCCTTTTCGAATAAGTAACCATTTAAAAACCCGGTTCCCTTGATATGATATTTGGGGCGTCGCCCCGTGTTTTCTCGGTGCTAGAGATGCATTGAGAGAGGGATGACCCGGACTGACGGATTCCCGATATATACTTTGATATAGGGCATGATCCGGAATGACGGATGCCCGATGGATTGATATAGGGCATGATCCGGAGTGACGGATGCCCGATGCATTGAGAGAGGGATGACCCGGACTGACGGATTCCCGATATATATACTTTGATATAGGGCATGATCCGGAATGACGGATGCCCGATGGATTGATATAGGGCATGATCCGGAATGAAGGATGCCCGATGTATTGAGAGAGGGATGACCCGGACTGACGGATTCCCGATATGTACTTTGATGTAGGGCATGATCCGGAATGACGGATGCCCGATACAGGAGGATTTACGTGTCGATGCTAGGCACGGGTTTCATGATGTTTTTCCATGATTTTGTTTATATCCTCACATGGCATACATGATGCTTATTGTCATTGGGTGACGGGTGGACGGGTTCCACATACATACAGACTTGGGTCATAGACAGACTGGTTTTACATTGATCATACTTTATTTGTATATATAACAGGGTATGAGGGCGCTGTTATATATACCCTTACACCAATATTAGTGGTATGGGACGCTAATATATGTGTATTGATATCATTGATATTTCATCATATTTACTTCATGCAGACATACCTTATACTGATGACATGTTACTACCTGAGTACCTGGCACTACATACGTGATTAGATGTTACCTTGCCACCTTGTTACACTCAGATGTACTCTTGTGGATTATATTGCTGATCGTTGACTTAGGTTTATGTCTTGCATTCGATTTCTGCTTGTAGATGTTCCTATTCACGAGTTGGCAACTCACCCCCGTTGTGCCACAGTTCTTGCAGGTTCTGCCGTACAGGTTCTATTGCGGCATTTCTGGCACACTTTCTTCTTGCGGGTGATTTGCTTTGGTAGGTGGATTCTTTCGCATCAAGAACCACCATTGTATTTATTCATTTCATTGTATCTAGAAATTGTCCATCAACCAAAACTTGTATATTCTTTCAGACTTAGAGACAGTGCTGTATTATTCGACCTAGAGTCGCGCTTAGTAGTATTGCGGTTTTCTTGTCGCTTTTGAGCTTTCTTTGGATTTGATCCTCGCCACTTGGCGTTGTATATTATCATATCATTGTGTGGTTGTGACCGTCGGTTGACGAAGAGCTAGCTCCCGCTTGGGGATGCCTTTATCATTGCATATATATCGTTATTCTTGTTTTACCCCATTCGGGGCCATTTTTACAAAAGAAACTCTGCCGAAATTTCTGGAAACGATTGTACTGTTTTTAAAATGCACATTCGGCTTAGTTATTTAAAAACCTTGTTTTCAAACATGTTTTCTTCACTTCTTTAACCAGTTTCTTTACTTATTCTTCAAAATGGTTTTAGATTTCTGGGCTTTTGGCTTACTTGAATCAGATGGAGTCTTTTAGGCTTCATATGGTTCAAGGGCCAGTCACGTGCTCTTTCGGGTCGTGACAACTAGTTGGTTTAGACATTGTTAAAGTATCGAAACCGAAACAACCCCAAACAATACCCACTACATTCCAGTTTCTGTCGATTTTCTAAGTGTCTTCAAAAATTATTTTAGCAACTGCAGAAAATTACTGTCATGACCTATAGACTATACCCCAAATACGAGCCTTTTCCACCAAAATTTGGCCGAGCACATTGCTCATAAAACCGAGCAGGCTGGCCATTTAGAGCTGTGTTTCGTTTTTTGGGTGTGGTATGATCTCTGAAATGTTGGTTCGGTGGTATTGTTTGTTTAGCCCAGTTTTGATATGGATTTATCTAGTTGTTTGGGGCTATTCGGGGTTATTTCGAACTCAATATTTCTAACATTGTTTAAAGTTTACAGTACTTACATTTCTATCTGCGACCGTGAATGTCATTAGAGTGGTATAACTTGTCTAATTGTTATAGTTCTTTTAGACGGGTTTGCGAACGTGACATTCACGTTGATGTTCTGTGTTGTGCTATGTTGATGCGGATTTGTCGTGATGGATAGCTTGGGTGCAATGTTAGTACAGTTTAGTTTTATTTTTACATTTGATATCACAGGGCGAGCGTCCGACATGTAGACTTCCGTCACTGCCTGTTTGTATATTATTTGTTTGGGGTACGACCGGGTTGAGGTCGATGTCACCATTGTACATATTTTCTTTTCTGTATTAGGATTACCTCGCGATGGAGTGCACGGATAGCCGGGTTCTTGAGGGCAACGGGTCCGCATCTCATGAAGTTGAGAAGGAAGGGGCATCACTTTAGAATTGGCGGGCTATTCGTCGCACTCGTAGGGGGTACAGGTTGACCCAAGGAGGGGTGCTCAAGTTACTGGATTCCATAAAGTGCTGGGTGGTCCATTCACTTTGATGAAGGGGGCTGCCTCGCTTCTGGTTTTGGCGGGTAACTTTCCGCTCTCGTAGGGGTCTAGGTTTTCATTGCATAGGCTATCCACACGACTCGGGGAACGTCGGGTTTCACTTGCGGCTCAAAGGAAACCCGGGGCTCCCAGATTATCTGTATTGTTCTGTGATGCAATTACTTTTCTTTGATGTTGCATTTATCACGCCTGGAGCGATTATTATATATTGCTACATATATACTAGTAGATTTTGTATATGTTTTACACCCGTGCTAGTCCAGTCCCTGCTCTGTCGTTAGTTAAGTAACCTAATGGATGATGACGGGACCCAGTGGCGAATGCGGATGGCATATACGTATATCATATTTTCGTTCTTTTGTGGTGTGATTAATTGATGGGACTGCATTGATTCTGATCAATGCAAGAAAAACAAACCTATTCGATGTTATTGGAACAATTTTCAAAAAGCTGTTATTATAAGGACGTTCTCTTTTGTTTTGCATAGAAGTATTCGGTTATGAATATCCAGCATCTCAATCGACGAGGCAAGGGCCGACATCCCTTCATCGGGAGTGGCCCCTTGGGCAGAGGTTTGCATCAGGGTAATAACTTCACTATAGTCGATTACTTTTTGCTTTGTGTCGTGGTATTCAGTTTGGAATATCCTGCACCTTATTCGACGAGGAAAGAGCCGAGATCCTTTCACCGGGAGTGACCTCTTTAGCAAAGGTTTTCGCCACTATATATTTGTAAAAAGCTATCCGGTTCTTTCAACGATATCAAGTTCATTACGTTAAAGGTTTTTCGCCAAAAACCATTCGTAGCCCTCCGTCATTTCAGACGGGTAGCACTTAGTATTCATGCTATGTTTTTTGGCCTTCGTCATGGCATAGTGTATGGTAGCTGTTTGTTACTTTTCTGTTGCATAGATAGATGCGTTAGTTTAGGACAGTCGTACTATTATTTTGGCCTTCGTCAAGGGTATGTACGGGTGGGTTCAAATTAACCTGGATAATGACGGGTAGAACTTGACATGTGACTTATGATATGTTGGCCTTCGTCAAGGTCATAAGAGTATGGGGTAAAAATCACATCGGGAGCTTCAAACATACAGGAAACTTGCCAGGCATGCGTATACCTTCTCGAGTATGATAACGTGAGTGGATTCCATCAGGTTATCATGCAATGATAGTTAGATCCCGATACCCACTGATGAGTTGGTTTACTCCTTGGGTGATCCCGACTAATTCTTCTTTCAGATTTGGAGAAGAATTTGAGGATACAGTGGGAGACATCCTGATTAGATAAAGTGATTAATCATTCTGATGTAGGTTAGAGTGCATGCAGAGTGTTTCTTTTCTCTCTCTCTTTGGCAGCGGCCATGGCCCGACCCTAGACTATAACTCTGTAACCAAGTTAACCGAACCTTTTTTAAAACACTGGCTTTTGGATTGTCTGAGTTGCATACCTCATTTCCACTACTACTTTTACCCTTTGATTTTCTCCGGAACATTCCGTATCATTACGAAGATCCACATTTATTGGATATGACTATCATATAGTTACATACGAACTCGAAGAAACTTGTTTCAGATTCGAGGATTGTTTCCGGTTCTGGAGAAATTGAATAGAACTATTCAGTTGTCTTTTCCTTTTACCTTCTCTCAGGTTGTGAGGGCTCCTAGGACTAGGAGAGGGTACACCTATTGAGATTATTGGATAGTCTTCTTCCAAACCATAGGCAGGTGCTGAAAGGCAGGGAAAGAAGAAAACCAATTAGCCTAAGTGTGGTGTACATGAGGTAATAAGTAAAGACAAATAAAGAGATTAGAAAGAGGGCAAAGTAAATTGCGACTACTATTATTCATGACCAAACCACGTATTTCATCGTCACTCCTACTTCACCTTTGTATTTCTCCAGAACACCCCGTATCACTATGAAAATCCATAGTTATTGGATAATCCATCGTATGGTTATATACGAACTCAAAGGAACTAGTTCCAGTTCGAGGATGGAGTCTGGTTCAGGAGAAATAGAATAAGGTTTATTCAGTTGTCTTTTATCTTTACCTTCTCTCAGGTTGCGAGTACTCCTAGGATTAGGAGAGTATATCTATTATGCTTATTGGATTGTCTTCTTTCAAATCATAGGCTGGTACCGAACGGTAGGGAAAGAAGAAAACCATTTAGCCTAAGGGTGGTATACGGAAGGTAATGAGTAAAGACATATAAAGAGATTTAGAGAGATGGCAAAGAAATATACGGTTACAGTCATGAATCTGGATAATGGAAGAGGCATTACTAGGAATACCCGGATACCCCTTCGAAACATTTTAATGTTTCAGTTTCACTATGCGTTGTTAATTGAAAACTGATTTCTCAATTAGATCCTTACTCCAGGGTATGTATTTATCAAGTTTGATTCTCACATCTGTATGAGTTTACAGATGATGAGTGAGAGTAAGTTATTGGGAATTAGGTGATTATCCTCATTATATCGGAATTCGTAGTAATTTGTGATATTTGAGGAAATCGCCTGGGGTTTTGCCTGATGGCAGATATTTGGTTTTGAATATCCGTTGTTGTGCACTAATTTCAAACTGATATATCTGTACGTTTATTTTATAAAGTGAGATATAAATTTTTGAAATTATGTCCATAACATTTACCTATGTCAGTTGATGGTTAGGTAAGGAGAATTAAACAGCGGTCTAATTCTTCTTAACCATAAGTACAGTTTTCAATCTACGACGCGTACGGTTTGAGTTATTCAACTCAGAGGACTTATACAAATTGCATTGTATGTTGTCCAGTGTCCATTAGGACAGAAGGGTTGGTCCTCGTACTATTCTGTTTACTTGTGACTTCTCCAGTTTTAGACAAGTGTTTCAAAGAAATACAAGGTCCAAGTTTTGAGGAGTTATAGGTACAAGAATAAAGTAGAGAACCATGTGTTGCAAGTCTCGAGTTTCTTCAAGGTGAACGAAGATATAGATACTTGTGTTTGATATTCAGTTGATAGTAATGGTTTTGAGAACTTGCTTCTCTTTCAGGTTACTCATATCTGGATGCACTCCTAAGTTGAGTAATGTTGATCGGCATCTATCCATTTAGTTGACATGCACTGGAGACAGCTGCATGATTTGAATCTGGTTCCAATTAAATCAGTGCCTCTGTTTCTATATTGTATATAGAATGGTTCATATCTTAACGATGTTAAGGTATATGGAGTTGTCCGGCTTATGCTTAAAACCAGACTCTGGATAACTCAAGGCACATTTCTGTAATGGCAGTTTGTGGGTTATCCCGGGCTATGACGAGGGTTAACTTTATACCATCTGTAAGATCAATAGTGATATTGTTCTTGATTCGCCACAGTTTTAGTAAAATGGATTTTTTCAGAAAACAGTAGTGGGAGTATGGTAGAATTGGAAGTGATTCCAGAACCACAAACGATTACTGAAAATTTAATAGAATCTAAAGATTCAATCGGGTTTGACATTCCATTCGCCACTCCGCAGATATGGTGGGTAACCTCAGGCGCCTGAGAGATACTTCGGTATCTTCAAAGACGGTGACAGGGAGGTTCTTGTTTACCCAAACTTGAAACTACTGTTGTTTCAGATTATGAGACCCGGCAGGAGGATGAGTATAGCGTCGTTCTAAACTATCTTTAGAAGTGCACGTGTATATGACTCTTCCATAGGGTTGTTTTAGTCAGTGGGAGCAGCGGAAGCATAGTGGACAAGTAGCTTATGTTTATTTATAGACTAAAGAGGATATAGCAGGGATAGATCATCTATTTTTGATGTGACGGTCATAGGCTTTGACTTCATCAGAATAAGAGATAGATCTGTTAAGAAGGTAGTAGGGTGTGATGTCCTGGTATATGGATGACATGCACATTGTAGTAAGTGAAATTCATATACTACGATCGGTTATACTATGGTTGTCACACAGTGGTTTCTCCACATAGGATATGGATATAATATCAGGCATTCTGATTACTAGATCTATAGTTTTAGATCTAGATTTGGGTAGTTTCCCAATCCGGGTACTTAAACAGTATTCTAAAGGTGTTTAGAATGGACGACTCTTGGCATGGTGGTGTACCTGCACGTGATGGAGTCACCCTCTCTAAAGGTGTCTTACAGACTAAAGGGGAGAGGGATGTACATGATTGGCATATCACTTGCTTAGGCAATTGAGTCAATCATGAGATGTCAAGTACCACACCAGATGTTGTTTTTACACTAGATGCAATAAGTTTATATTAATCAAATTCTGGAGAAACGTTCGGAAGCAGTTTTAGAACATAAGTGAATGTTATAGGGATTTGGTAACTGCAGCCTCCTTCGGGAGACGGTTATCATTCCAGGCTTCCAAGGTGACCTGGATGACAGAGTGATTGTCAGAGTTATAGTTTTCTCTCTGACGAGGGGCAGTAGTTTGGACAGGTGGTCCAAGCGGATACTGAAGGAAGCATGGCGCAGGATACTGATTGAATTCAGTTGACGATACAGTCTAAGAAGTTTACTGGATTTGGAGTTCACTTGTGAACTAGGTCCCATCAGATATCCAGGCATATTCTAAAACAGGTATTGCTTATTTTAGGAGATGGCTTCCTCCGCGAACTTGAGATAAAGAGAGATTTAGAAAGAAACATCAGAGTGGATCCACTCACTGAGGCTATTTCTTGAATGCAATAGTTTTACAAACGAGCTTTGTGAAACTGATTAGTAGAGGAGTTGGGTGTTCGGTATCACGCGGGCTGTGAGTATGCGATATCGCAATAATTAGCCTTAAATGCAAGTGGGAGATTGTTGGCTATAGTGCCCTCAAGTCAATTATTGGATCGCAGGCACGTGATTTCAATGATTGAGGGAGGACCTATACCGGTAGAACAGTCTTACTCGAGATGATAGTATGCTATCTGGTTTGTCTTTATCATCGTGTACATGCTTCAGGTGACATTACAGATCACTATTACATGTTGATAGAGCGCATAGGATTCTTGCTTGACTACCAGCAGTATGATGGCGAGCATATACGTGAGAGTTGGGTAGTTTATAAGCATATCCTTAAAGTGTCCCTAGTCGTGGGAGTTTCGAGACTGGGCATCGATACTCTATGAGTAGACTGGTGTATACGGATCGAGACCCTGACGAGGGGCGATGGCCGGTCTCACAAGCCATTGGTGTCAGTTAGTTCACCTAAGATAGTATACAGGTGCTCATTGGGTTATGAGTACACCGGACGGACTCGCCGGGAACTTGGTATTATACCTATTGTCAGATAGAAGTTCCCTGGTGACATGTGTACAGATTAGTCTATCGATCTGAGATCGTCATTTTTCTCGTGTGAGTTCCCGCTGTGCTTTGATTACTGTGCTACCACGGCTCAAAGGAGTCGTGCAAACAGGTTTTAGTTGGGTACAGTACCGAGCCACATGGAGGCAGTGAGCAGATTGTCACGGAATACTTCTCTCCCGGTATTGGGGTTAATGTCGCGGTGTGCACAGGTGGCCATCACCAGAAATCCTTGGCCAAGGTAGTCGATAATTACTGATTCGGATCAGTAGTTTCTCAGGTGGTGATGAGCTTCATATCGACACTGAATATCGCGTTATTAGGGGTCTGACTTTATCCACCCCCTAGACCCGATATACGATACTCATAGACGAACGGACCGGACTGTACAGATATTATCACTGTCATGCTCAGTAGGGTTTCAGGATGAGTTCGTTCGTTGGCCTCCCTTTCACTCAATACCTGGGCAGCTGTTACGTACAGCTAGTGCCACCGACATGCTTGTGGTTAAACCCACTGCCAGCGTATTGACGAGTCTTTAGAGTCCCACACAAAGAGTTTCCCAAGTTCGGACGAAACGTTGTAGAGGCCGTATGGTTTTATGGCAGGGTTCGATCATATACGTGCACTCGTGCACGGATCATGATCGGACAGATCATACTAGTGGGCTTTGGTTTAAGCCGGATCCTAGTATTAGATTGTTGGATTATTTTCGTCTTGTTGTATTCGTATTCAGTCGGAATACGGATGCAGGTATGTATATACAGATGAGGGGTATTCTTGTAATCCGTTACAAGATTATTTTTGAAGATGCCATTTCTTTTTATTGTATTAAACATGTAGGGTTTTTGTAAATGTTTAATATTGATGAGGTGTAAAGTGTGAGCTTAAGTTTTGGCTTGTGGCATGGTGACTCATGGTGTGTTTACTTGTGCCATGCTTTATTGTTTATTAGTTTTTGTTGGTGAGATATTTTGATGAGTGAGGATTTTTCTTTTGTTGCAAGAACTCACAAAATACCTCACAACAAAAAGAGGGCATCCACCATCTCTTTTCTAGAGTTTATTTTCTTTTGCTAAGTCTTGAGCTCACACTTCATACATCAATGTGCATATTCTTCAACCTCTATTCTATCCCTCTCATGTGTTGAGAATCTTAGAGTGTTACGAGACAAAGTAATCACATACTATCTCTACTTCATCTTGGGCACCTAGGCTAGCAAACTAGTTGCTCGAGTTGCTTCGGTTTTTGAAGCGGGAGCTCGTATAAAGAACCCTCGACGTGGATCTTCTTCGACGAAAGGAGACCGGAGATCGAACTGCATCGGGGCAGCCGCGACGAGCTTGGACAGAGGTTGAAGACTAAAGGACACAGATCGATCGGTATAACCTCTCTAAACTCTTTACAGTATAACTAGTATAGGGTTAATGGCACGATCCGGGATTTACGGTTACGTTAGCGCCAGTTTTAAAAGTTTTTGTTCCGCATTTGGCATCGAATTGATGGCCAGGGCGCTGGCGTAGCCTTACAATATGGGGTTGTCCGGCTTATGTTAAAAATGAAAATCCGAACAAACTCGAAGCAAGGTCTGTTTTGTGCAAGTTTTTGGGATATCCAAAGGATTCATATGGATATATCTTCTACCACACTGAGGAACAAAAGGTGTTTGTATCTCAATATGCCAACTTTTTAGAAAAGAAATTTCTTGTGAAATAAATTAGTGGCAATGAGGTAAAACTGGAAGATGTTCCAGCCGTACAAACTACAACTGATGATTTGGTGGAACCGGAGGATTCGATAGTCCCCGACGAACCTCAGCCATTCCGCAGATCTAGTAGGGTTTCTCATCCACCTGAAAGATACTACGGTTTTCTCATAGATGGTGGGAGCGTGGATTGCATCGTGGAAGATGATGACCCAACTAGTTTCGAGCACGCCATCATAAGTGGAGACTCTGTGAAATGGTGGATGCTATGCGATCTTAGATGGAATCCATGTACACCAACAAAGTATGGACTTTGGAAGTTGCTCCTGAAGGGGTAAAACCCATCGGCAGCAAGTGGATCTTTAAGAAGAAAATTGGTGTAGATGGAAAGGTTGATACCTTCAAAACTAGACTTGTAGCAAAAGGTTTTCGTCAACGACCAGGTGTCGACTATGATGAAACCTTTTCTCCGGTGGCTATGCTTAAGTCCATTAGGATCCTACTTGCCATTACTGCATACCATGACTACGAAATCTGGCAGATGGACGTCAAGACCGCTTTTCTAAATGGTGATTTAGAAGAGAGCGTGTACATGACACAGCCAGAGGGCTTCGTAGATAGTGGGAGCAGCGAAAGCGTGTGCAAGCTGCTTAAATCAATCTACAGATTAAAACAGGCATCGCGGAGCTGGAACATCTATTTTGATGAAGCTATTAAAGAGTTTGACTTCATAAAAAACTTAGATGAACTTTGTATATACAAAAAGGTTGTAGAAAGTAAGGTTGTCTTCCTCGTATTGTACGTGGTTGACATACTCTTGATAAGAAAAGATATTTCTATGCTACACTCGGTCAAGCTCTTCTTATCACATAAGTTCTCCATGAAAGATCTAGGTGATGCCTCCTACATCCTGGGGATAAAGATCTATAGAGATAGATCTAAGCGGATGTTGGGATTGTCCCAATCCAGGTATATTGAGATAGATCTAAAAAGGTTTAGTATAGAAGATTCTAAGCGTGGTAATTTACCCGCTTGTTCAGGAATCACTCTCTCTAAAGAGATGTCTCCCAAGATTGATTTGGAAAGGACTCACATGCAAGGGATACCCTATACTTCTGCAGTCGGGTCAATCATGTATGCGATATTATGTACCAGACCGGATGTAGCTTACTCATTAGGTGTAGTGAGTAGGTGAAGAACATTCTCAAGTACTTAAGAAGGACTAAAGAAATGTTCTTGGTGTATGGTAACGGTGAACTCCAGGTGGAGTCCTTTACCAATTCGAGCTTCCAGAGTGATAAGGATGACAGTAAGTCGGTCTTGGATTTTGTCTTCACCCTCAATGGAGGGACGGTATGTTGGAAGAGTTTCAAGAAAGATACCGTAGCAGACTCGATGATGGAGGCTGAATACATCGCTGCCAACGATGCTGCCAAAGAGGCTGTCTGGATGAAGAAGTTCATAGCTGAACTTGGTGTGATTCCAACCATTGAGCATCCAATACATGTGTATTGTGATAACAATAGAGCTGTGGCTTTGGCCAAGGAACCCCGGTCCCATCAGCGATCCAGAAAAATTCTTAGGCGGTATCACCTAATCCGGGAGATAGTAGATCGATGGGAGATCGAGGTCAGGAGAGTTGACATGAAGGACAACGTAGCGGATCCACTCACGAAGGCCCTCCCCCAGACGCGGTTTGAGAGACTTTTTGAGATGTTGGGTATGAGATACTACGACAATTGTCCTTAGTGCAAGTGGGAGATTGTTAGGAATACGTATGCCCTAGAGGCCATTATTGTATGATATAGTCGATGCTTGGACATATGTAGAGGACTTTCTTGCTTGACATGATAGTATGCTTTCTGGTTGCTCTTTATCTTAACATGTACACTTGTATTATTATACTGTTTCTTCGATACATATTGATAAAGCCCCTAGGATGTTTGATTGACTACTAGGACTATGATGCAGATCATACTACTGGGACTTGTGTAGTCCACAAGCACATCCTTTAACTGTTCCTAGTCGAAGGAGTATCGAGACAAGGAATCGATATTCTAGAGTAGACTAGTGTGTATGTTTCTTGACCCTATATGGGGTGATGGTTGATCCTAGAACCATTGTTGTTTGACACCAAAGATTGTACACAGGTGCTCATTAGAGAATGGGTACACCGAATAGGACTCGCCGAGAACTCCAAGATGATACCATACCTATCATCAGATAGCAGTTCTCTGGTGACACTCGTACAGGTTAATCTGTAGACCCGAGATCGTCATAGTGTCTTGTGTGGTTCTTACCGTGCTTTGATTTCCTCCCTACCACGGCTCAAAGGAGTCGTGCAAACAGTTGAATTTTGGATACAGTCCCGAGTTACATTGAGGCAGTGAGCGATAGGAGGGGTTTCGTCTCTCCCGGAATTGGGAGTTGATGTTGCACTGTGCTCGATTGGCTATAATAATAAGTCCCTGACCAGGGCTGATGAGATTTACTGGTAAGAGTTATCAGTAGTTTCTCGAACCGTTATGAGCCATATATCGGCATGACTTATCAAGTTACTAGGGTCTGAAAATTCTACCCCTAGACTTGATATGCGACATATTATACGAAGAGACCGGATTGTACGGTAAGTGTTACTTATAGGCTTCATTGGAGTTTGGACAAGCTTGCTTGTTGATCTTCTATTCGCTCAATACATGGGTAGTCGTTACGTCTAGCTAGTACCACTGACGGCTTGTGGGTAACTGATGTGATCATTACCTACTGCTGGCGTATTGACGAGCCTTTAGAGTCCCATACAGAGATTTCCTAGTTCAAGCGAAACGAAGTAGGGCACATGTGTTGATATATGCGGGGAGGCTGAATAAATACGAGTATGTGATACCGTATTCTAGTCTGGCGGTAATTTGATATCGATTAGGTTATATGTGATATAACCGGATTATTGAATCAAGTGTTGATTTGATAATGTGATATACAGATAAATGATATTAGTCAGTTATATGTGATATAACCGGATTATTGAATCAAGTGTTGATTTAATAATATGATATATATTTATATTTGATATAATTACATATTAACTAATATTATTGCTCACTAATGATTTTCTACACTTAGAATATATATATATATATATATATATATATATATATATGTATGTATGTATGTATGTATGTATTATTATGTAGCATGGATGGATTTTCTATTTTTTGGAAAATAGAAAAAGAGGTGGAAATTGGGAGACCTTTGAGGAATGGGTGAAGCATGGCTTGGTCATTTTATTATTGGTTTTTCTTGCACTATTGAAGTATGGTTCCATTTTATTATTGTGATATGTTGTATGCTTCAATAAGTGAGAGGAGAAGGAGAAGCCGTTCTATACTTGTTCATTTTCTTGAGTTCATTTCCTTAGCTGTCTCCATCTTCTTCTTCCTTCCTCTCCAAGCCCTAACCCTCATATATGATGTGAACCACAGGGTTTTGGATAAATCCTAAGTGATCTTAGAGCCCCTACTTCACCATCCTACACTTGATTATCACTTGAGTTTGGCGTGTTTCCTTCACTAAAGAAAGATAAGTGAAGAGGTAGCTTGTATTAGACAAGTCTCGGGTAGATCATCTTCGGCACGAAGGTCACGAAGAAGGCTTGATCCAATCTCAAGTGGAGGTACGAGGAGTCGTAGAGACTACTACCCGAAGCTATTGAAGTGAAGGACTCGGTCTTCAAAGGTTGTTGCCTCCTTCACTTAGTGTTAAAGTTTATATATATCATACTAAACCCTAATATTCTAGTTAGATTTTTGGATAGTGTAGTTTAGCACCAAGATTTTTTGAAAATTGCATGCTAGATGCCGGTTTTAAGCTTGTGGTGGTGCTGGGACACACTTTCAACCGCATACATCACTATATATCAGTCCTAAGAGTTCAGTAGATCTTTCTCCGTATCCCACAAAAAAGAGTTTTGGTCATCTTGCCTTTGGGACATGACTGAAAAGTTTCATAAGATGTAAATTCGAATGGATTCAAATATCTATCTTTATGCAACTTAGCTAGTCTGGTCGCATTGATATGACCAAGTCTACAATGCCACAAGATGGCTTCGTTCATTTCTGAATTTTTTCTCTTGTGTGTGTTCTGTATATTTTGAACTGTATTTTGATTTAGAACGTATATACTATTACATAACGTACCAAACCTAATCAAAACTTGATTTAGGAAAATGTTCATAACATTTCCTCTAATGCAAAATTATATCCTTATTTATGCAATAAAGAAACGGATATTATATTGCACATCATCTTTGGTACGAAATAACAGTCGTTCAGAATCAATGTATTACCATTTGGTAATACTAGGTGATATTCGCCAACTGCTTTGGCTGCAACAATTACTCCATTCCCTACTCTGAGAGACATGTCATCCTTTCCCAGTTCTCTACCTCTCTTTAACCCATGTAACAGATTACAAATGTGAGATCCTGATCCGATATCTAATACCTAGGACGTAGAGCAAACTGAGAAACAGTTCTCAATAACTAATACACCCGAAGAAGATGCATCAAAATGCTCTTTCTTCGTTCGGGGTGCATAGGAATCTGTGCATTCCCCTATCCCTTACTAAGACTTAAGACAGTCATAAGATAGAGCAGAACCAACGTTTCCCAGCTCAGTATAATAAGTGGGTTTGGTTAATACATCCATATTATTATCTTGATTAAGGCGTGATATGGTCGCTATCTGGAGAGAGAGAAGAAAACACTTTAGCGACTGGTTATTATCTTTTCTAATCAGGATGGCTCCCACCGTTTTTATCAAATCTTCCTTCAAACCCTAAAAGGTAAGATTAGACGGGATTGACTACACCCTACAAGTTCGCCAATTGGTCAGTCAAGTAGGTATTGGTACTCCGAGGGAGTCTCCCCGTGTTTTCGCATGGAACTAATTAAATAACCTCATTTCTGCAGAGGCATAACCCCGTTAACACCTTTCTTAGACACCTACTGGATTAGTTAATTGTAAAGTGGAAAACTCTCTCAAGAGTAACACTTACTCACAGTGGGTATCGGGATCCAACTATCATATAGAAGGTATGCAATCTCATTGCAAATTTCAACACTTGAAATTCCCTATATATGTTTTTACCCCTAACGACCTATGACCTTGATGGAGGCCAACAAAGCATAGGTCGCTAATCAAGTTCAACCCGTCATTTCGTGATTGAATTAAACCTACCCGCATGACCCTTGATGGAGGCCAACAAGGTCGTACGACTACTCTAATCTAATCGCATCATATGCGGCAGATAAGCACTAATCAGCTACCGCATACTACGCCTTGACGGAGGCCAAGAAACGCATCACGAATACTAAATATCACTTATCTAAAATGACGGAGGGCTATGACTGGTTTTGAAGAAAACCTTTAGCGTAATGAACTTGATATCATTATAGAATGAGGTGATTTGAAAAGGAGTGGTTTAAGCTCCGCATTAAAATTGAGTAGTTTTCAAAACAAACTGAGTGGGTTGTAGCATATACTAGTTTTGCTAAAAAGGCCATTCCCAGTGAAGAGATCTAGGCTCTTTCCTCATCGAATGAGGTGCTGGATATTCATAATGGAATACCGCTTTGCAAAGCAAGAACTAGAGCTACCTTTTTGAAAAATTTGATTCTACAACATCTTTAGGTTTCTTTTCTTTTCATTAATCTCATTAATGACGTCCCGTCATTTGTGTTTCTTAAAAATCACAGAAGAAACAAAAATAAAACATACATATATGCCATCCACATTCGCCACAGTGTCCCGGGTCTTCACCGTAAGGTTACTTAACTTACGGCAGGATGGGGTCAGGACTAGCGCGGATGCAAAACATATATAGTGTCTACTAGTATATCATATATATAAGTAGCATTCGTCTCACGTATTTATATGATCACATCATATCACAGAATCGGCAGAAGCAGACATATGAAATATAAGATATACTAAGAAGTCCGTGTTTTAGATTAAACCAGTAATGAAAAACACGGATTCCACGGTCGTGATGAATAGCCAATCCCATATCTCTAAACTCCTACTAGAGTGGCAAGCAACCCTACCAATTCTACAGTTATGCGACCCGGTCTTGACTCCTCGAGATGGCCTCCAACTGGACTCTAAAACTCGGTTACTTGTGCTTCCCGCCTTGGTTCTATCCTAATGCGGAAAAGTAAATAATATACATCAATGGAGACAACAATCTCAACCCGGAAGTGTCCCAATAAAAGAATATTACATTAAAAAAATTTACATGAATAAAAATAGAAAAACTCCGATCTCACGCAAAACCCCCTGGCTATTCAATCATGACGATCCAATATAACATATCAACAGCAACACAATAATATCACATGTCATCAACGTAAGTAAATATGCATATCCCTAATGTCATTGATGTATAGCAACGAGATCGGGGATACTGCCACATATTACACTTACGGTCGCAGAAAATAAATGAAAACCACAATAATTAGAATCTGCATTATCCTTAGACATCATAAACCCGGATTATCACATATTCCAGATTTCATGTCTAACCCTATAAACCTTGCATTTAAGTCTCGAATTGAATACACTTTTCAAAAAATAAGTCGGGTAATTCAACAAGATTCCCGATTAAATGATCGAATACTCGTCGGGAACTTTAGTAGATGGTTGCACCCCCCGAGTCCGTCAACGAAGTGCACTTGGGCAGAACACCGTGGCCGCGAGCACCCGAATGGATGCTTTAGGCCATGGGGTTCTCCTATAGTCACTTGGTTGGGGCTATGGGGCGTGGCCGTCTAGTAGTGTCTCCCGGCGACTATTCACGTACAATACGAGATTGCGACGGAGTTTTGATCCGAATCGAAACTCTGTGGTAATCCATCACTTGAGACTAAAACACGAGATTTACAAAACGAAAACTAATTTTCACAAAACTAATCAATGTGGATTTCAAAAATTGTATCACATATCCATAACTATCTAGACGATATTAAACATTTCGATCGATATTTCTAACACCACCAATTCACAGAGACCTCAACAACTTGAGCCTCATTAAAAATTCCCAGAAAACCCAGAATATTGAAATGAAGCAGTACAAGAAGTATCGACTCCTAACTCTACCAATGAACCGCAGAACCGCGGCCAATACAAGGTAAAGGAGGCAGTTCTGCGGCCATCTAGTGGAGTTAGGGGCTCATATTTCATGTACCTCCATAGAAAAGCCTGCTGAATTTTCTGGATATTTTTAATATGGAAAATTTCAACTTTTGAAAATGTGGACAAAAACTTGTCAAGACGGGTTTTAAAACGTCGATCGAATACTTTAATGTCGTCTAGACTACGCCTAAGTCTCTAGCTTGGCTCTGATACCATGAAAGTATGTCTTAGCACCCCTACTAGGTTTATACAAGCATCAAATATGCAATTTAAAAAAATCTAGAGGTCTAATTCATACAAACCTAGAAACAACTAGAGAATTAGGGTTTAAGAGTAAAGCAAGCAAGTTCTACACTAAGTGAAAAGAGTATACAACCTTTGTAGACCGGTCCTTTACTTCTAAAGCTCCAAGTAGCAGTCCCTAGAACTCTTCTTAAACTCCACTTGATGAAAGGAACGGGCTTGCTTGTAGTCTTCGAGGCTGAAGATGATCCACCTTGAAGTCTCTCTCACTCAAGCTCACTCTTCACTAATCAGAGTATTAGTGAAGCAAACAAGCTAAACTAATGGGCTAGAAAAGTATAGGTTGATGAAGTAGGAATTTTGCTCATTTAATTTTCTTCTGTTTTTTTCTTCTCTCACGTCAAGAAAACTCTAAAGAAGAAGAGAATGAGGTGGGAGATAAACTTGGAATGAGAGAGAATGAACCATGAGGTGAAGTGATGAGATGAGATATGTATGATAAATATCTTAGAATAAAACAAGAAAAAGAGGTGAGTCATAGCTTCGCAAAACTTCCACAAGCATCTTGAGAAATGACTCAAATTCCTTTTCTTTTTAATTCCAAAAATGTTTATCATTATCTTTTCTCGTATTTCCTTATGTGTGATTCTCATACATCCATGTCCCTTGTATCATCAACCATGATACAATATAATATATATATATCACATATATATAAATATATAACAAGAGAAGAAAATTTTAAGTGAGCTTGATATTAGTTTATATATATATATATATATATATCAAATATATAAATATAGATATCAAATTATTAAATCAACACTTGATTCAATAATCCGGTTCTATCATATATAACCGACTAATATCATTTTTATATATGTAAATCAAATTATTAAATCAACACTTGATTCAATAATCCGGTCATATCAAATACAACCGGCTAATATTCAATATTAGTTTATATATATATATATAACATATATATATATCAAATTATTAAATCAACATTTGATTCAATAATCCGGCTATATCAAATATAATCCGGCTAATATAAAATATATATACATAAATCAAATCATTGAATCAACACTTGATTCAATAATCCGGTTATATCACATATAACCTAATCGATATCAAATATCGCAAGATTAGAATACGGTATCACATACTCGTATTCAATTAAGCTCCCACACATATCTCCTTATGTGCCCTATGTTGGGGTCGAAAATTGCACCCCAGTTGACCAAGTCAAAGTCAAGGTCAACCCCAAGCCAAGTGGGCCCAAGCCCGGATCAAGTGGGCCCATGCCCCGGTCAAGCCCGAACATGAAGCGGCCGGCCTCCCCTATGCTGAAATAAAAAATCATGTAATAAATAAATTTTGATGTAATTTTTATGTATGAATGGGCATAAAGCCAAAATTTTGCAAAGCCAATGGCTTATGTGCAAAAAGAAATAGCACATGAGACATGGGATGGAAAAAATGCCATTTTGTAGAGCCTAAAGGACTATATGTAAATGTGTAAGCCTATACAAGGCAACATGATAATGAATAAAGAGACACTTTTCATTCTCTCAAAAAACTAGGGTTTGTGCCTTCACTCTCTCTTTTTCAAGTTCTTCCTTTTCCTTTTCATTTTCCAAATAAAACAAGAGCTTAACTCTCTTTTTTTAAACTAAACAAAGTTTTACCACAAACCCACATCCCAAGACTCCATCAAGAGAAGAAAAAGGGTATCTTTTTTTTATCATCCAAGATCTAGATCTTAGAGTTTCAAGAGAACCCATTTTGGGTTTCTTCTCAAAAGAGAAAGGAGAAAATCTTTTGGAGTTTAACTCCACAAATAAAATTATTTTGGAGTTTAACTCCACCACCAGAAAAATTATTTTGGAGTTTAACTCTACTATAAAAATTCTTTTGGAGTTTAACTCCACAGTAAAAATCTTTTTTGGGGAGTTTAACTCCACATTTTAAATTCTTTCGGAGTTCAACTCCACAATAAAAATTCTTTCGGAGTTCAACTCCATTTAAATTCTTTTGGAGTTTAACTCCACAAACAAAAATTCTTTTGGAGTTTAACTCCAAAATAAAAATATTTTTTTTTTGGAGTTTAACTCCCACTTCTGACACCAAAAAAATTTCGTTGGGAGTTGAACTCCACGTAAAAAAAATATTAAAAAAAATTAATTAATTAAAAAAAAATTTCGGAACCGTTTTTACCCACATCACATGCTAGCACGTGAGGGGGAGAACTCCCATTTAATGGGAGCCCTTTTGGCCCCCCTCACATGCTAGCATGTGAGGGGTCACATGCTAATCACATGCTAGTATGTGACCTTCACATGTTAGCATGTGTCACATGCTATTTTAGAGTTTAACTCCATTATGAAAACTCTTTTGGATTTTAACTCCACTATAAAAATTCTTTTGGAGTTTAACTCCACAGTAAAAATCCTTTTTTTTTGTGTTTAACTCCACATTAAATCCTTTTTAGGAGTTTAACTCCATACAAAGTTCTTTCGGAGTTTAACTCCACATTTAAAATTCTTTCGGAGTTCAACTCCACAATAAAAATTCTTTTAGAGTTTAACTCCATACTAAAAATCTTTTTTTTGAGTTAAAACTCCATTTAAAATTTTTTTTGGAGTTGAACTCCATTTAAAATTCTTTTGGAGTTTAACTCCGCAATAAAAATCTTTTTCGGAGTTAAACTCTATTTAAACTTCTTTAAGAGTTTTACTCTATTTAAATTCTTCCGGAGTTTAACTCCACAAATAAAATTCTTTTGGAATTTAACTCCGTAATAAAAATCTTTTCGGAGTTAAACTCCGCAATAAAAATCTTTTCGGGGTTAAACTCTATTTAAAACTCTTTTTAGAATTAAACTCCATTTAAAATCTTTTGGAGTTGAACTCCATTTAAAAAAAATCTGGAGTCTTTTTGCCCCCAGCATGTGAGGGGTCACGTGCTAGCATGTGACCCCCCTCACAGGGGTCACATGCTAGCATGTGACTCAAGGTCACATGCTAGCATGTGACCCTCCATGTCACATGCTGACCCATGTGAGGGAAGGCTCCCATTAAATAGGAGCCCAGGTTCTCCCCCCTTTTAAATTCTTTTTTTTCTTCTTTTTTTTTCTTTATTTACCCTTTTTTTATTAAAAATAAAATAAATAAATATTAAATAAATAAAACAAATTATAAATAATATTTTAAAATTAAAAAATAATAATAATAAATTAAAAAAAATTCTAAATATTTATTTACTTATTTATTTTTGTTTTTTATATAGAAAAATATATATATCCTTTGTTTAACAAATAGAACAAAACAAAAAAAAACACGCACCAACGCACTGCACATTGAGTTCGCATGACCAGTTTAACCCGTCAATCGGAGGTTATTTCGCTCCAAATGCAGGATAATTAACGGCAGCTTAGTCCGCGGCTGCCGGAGATTCTGATCCCCATAATCAATAAACCCCAGCCTATCCTAGGCAGCGGGTCTCTAATGCGCCTGACAAGCGCGTGCGTATTCCCATCTCAATGAGGTGACGAAAAACACCCTACACCCTACTTCGTTTCACTTGAGCTAGGAAACCTCTGTCTGGGACTCTAATGACTCGTCAATATGCTAGCAGTAGGTAATGATCACATAAGATACCCACAAGCCGTCAGCGGTACTAGCTGGACATAAGGGCTACCCGAGTATTGAACAAATAGAAGATCAACAAGCAAACTTGTCCAACCCCCCGTAGAGCCTATAAGCAACACTTACCGTATAGTCCGGTCTCTTCGTCTGATATGTCGCATATCGAGTCTAGGGGGTGGAATCGTCAGACCTCCACTAACTTGATAAGTCATGCTGATGTGTGGCCTATAACCTTTCGAGAAACTACTGGTAACACTTACCAGTAAATCTCATCAGCCCTGGCCAGGGACTTGTTGTTATAGCCAATCGAGTATAGCGCAACATCAACTCCCAATACCGGGAGAGACGAAACCCCTCCTATCACTCACTATCTTCATGTGACTCAGGACTGTATCCAAAGTCGATCTGTTTGCATGACTCCTTTGATCCATGGTAGGAAGGAAATCAAAGCACGGTGGGAACCACACAAGACTCTATGATGATCTCGGGTCTACAGACTAACCTGTATAAGTGTCATTAGAGAACTTCTATCTGACGATTGGTATGGTACCATCTAGGAGTTCTCGGCGAGTCATGTTTGGTGTACCCATTCTTTAATGAGCACCTATGCAAAATCTTTGATGTTAAACACCAATGGTTGTGGGATCAACCATCGGCCCATACAGGGTCAAGAAACGTACACACTAGTCTACTCTGGAATATCGATGCCCTGTCTCGATACTCCCTCGACTAGGAACTGTTAAGGGATGTGCTTGCGGACTACACAAGTCTCACTAGTATGATCTGCATCATAGTCCTGGAAGTCAAGCCAACATCCTAAGGGTTTTATCAACATGTATCATAGAGACAATATAAAAATACAAGTGTACATGTTAAGATAAAAAGAAACCAGATAGCATACTATCATGTCGAGCAAGAAAGTCCTCTATATATATGTCCAAACATCCACTATATCATATAATAATGGCCTCTAGGGCATACATATTCCTAACAGTATTTATTTCGAGAAAGTAATTTCTCGTAACAAATATGTTAAGCGTAATAAGCAATATACAATATAACAAGAATGAATAAGAGAATGAAAATTCCAACAACTAATTTATTTACATTCAAGTTCCACAAGTTTCAAACTGATTATAAGTTGTTTTTAAAATAGGTAACAATAACATAAAGTGCCTTAAATAAGAGGCATGCTGAAAGGATAAGCTGAAGGAAACTAATAGTCGGCTTACGATGACAGCTGGTTGTACTTCTCTTTCGTCGCTTCCACCTCCTCTGTTCTTAAACCACCTGACGAACATTCTATGAAAAGAAATAAACAGCGTAGAATGCCCGTTAGCGAATTTGAGCTCGGTAAGTTCCCCAAAGAGGTGTGAATTATATAAATAAAGAGCAAGATGATATGTGATATAGCATGAAGAGAAATTATGAACATGTGAACCAGGATGACAGGATAATGTATATGGCAATTAAATGATACATATGAGTATAGCATGTGTTAGTCAACATAAGCATGTAATAAGTGTATTGGTGAACATGAAGTAAATGTCAATATGTCATAAAATGTCTCTACAAGGGTAATCTAACTTAACGATAGTTCATGTGTGACAACAAATTTCAATAGTATTCTTGAACCTAAGGGTAGGGCCTTAGGAGTAAGGAATCATGGATCCGAATCAAGAGAGTTAGTAACTGGACTTCAACCGTCGTTAAGGTGTTCACAAACCCAAGGGTAAGGCCCAAGAGGTAAGGAAACACGGGCTCTCATGATTGTATATTGTGTTAATATTTATGGATTCGTGTACTAAGGGGACTCCTGAGATTCCGTTAGATTTACACTCAAACTACCCCAACACTATGCATAATTTAATTTACAATTAAAGTCACAAGCCTTACTCGAATCCATGAATACATGAGATAGCACAAATTCAATGTCAATGTTTCAAAATTGAGTTCATGTCAAGATCAAGTGGTCATGTTAGATTCAAGTATTCATGCCAAATTGTATTCATGGTTCGAGTGAAGTCAAGTCAAGCATGTAATAGGTTTAGCACGAGTCATGTCAAATATCATGTGTTGGGTTACATATAGAACAATACTCATGCAATTTGATTTCCATGAAGATACAAACTCGTTCTGTTTAAATATAGGGAGATAAATAAGTGGAAACACGCATTGTCTCTGGCTCTCCGAGGCTCAAGAGAGAAGATGCCACTTAAGCCTATCTGCTACCTGATTACTTGAAAAATACTAGTCTTAGAAATTCTAGGGTATTTATATGAAAATATGGCATTTGGAAACTTCAGGGTATTTACGCAAAAATGGGCCATTAAAGTCTCGAGGGGTTTTGTGTAAAAATACTCTATTTTAAAATCTCGAGAGTATTTTGATAAAATCCTAACTTTTGGAAATATATGGTATTTTAGTGAAAAATCCTAACATTTGGGAATTGAGGAATTGAGGTATTTTAGAAAATCTAATTTGAAACTTCGTTTTCTTTTAACTATATATAAATGATAAATAATGGGTATGAACCCAATTAAGTTAATTCCTTCTTTTTATTCTAATATTATAGATATCTTTTTTCTTGATCCATTTTTCTCTTTCAAGACTGTGCTCTGTGAGGAGCTCTACATCTTACTCTACTAGACCCCAAGATGTAATTTAACCAGTATCATCCACAACTGAGTTTCCCTAAAGAGGGTTGTAGAGACAGAATATGCAAGGGAAAAGGATAACGAACAATCTTCAAAAATTATTATAAAATTTTAGTGGATTTAAGATTCAAAAGTGAGTGAGGTAGGTCATTACCTCGTGCATTATCTTTATTAATGTTTAACAATAACCCACCAAAATAGTATTTGAAAATGATAAAATATGGTATTTATTCACTACATTGTTTTTTTTCAATCTAGATGTAAAAATTAAAACAACGTGACAAGATTACGATATCAACTAATATTTTAAGGTGACGAAGTCGAGACACTTTTCTTTTCATGTAAACATTCGGGTTCAAAAGGCATCCTATATGATATTTTAAAATACAAGTCAAGTGCTCACACTACTACTAATACATAAACATCTAATTTCTAACATGAACAAGAGAACATGACTATTGCGTAATTTATTATCAAAGGCATGTAAGCAAGCATTTGAATGAACCATATATGATCTAAGCTAATTATTTCATGAACTACATTATGATAACATTATGGAACTTAGCGCAGGCACAAATGGCATGGAAAACGAAATGGCTACAGTAGAGGATTCAACCATAGGAAAACAAGGAAGAGTATGAGGAGAAGGGAGAGAAAGTTGGAGAGGAACTTACTCGCGGTGTTAATTGCTTGAACAATCAATTCACCGATAGTTTCTTGTAGGACTTGAGTGAAATCCCTTGTCGTCCATGGAAAGGATTCTTCACTGTGCTTTGAGAGAAATTTTCAGAAGGGAATTAGAAGATTTTGAGCAGCAATGAAAATGGAGAAGATGGAGACATGAGAGTACATATTTAAACACCAAAAATAATGGCAATTAAGATAATTTTGATGAGGGAAATGAAAGGATGGGAGTTCTCGGTTTAATTGGGCTATTTAGGGTATTGAAACGAACAATCGCCAGCCCAAAAGATGCGAGCTCACGGCTGGAGCACGGATGGCCTTAGTTTGGTCACCCGAACCAGGGTTTTGACTACCCCAGTCGGTCGGATCTCGAGCATTTATCTCGAGACTCGATCCCTTGGCTCTATTCAATGTGCATGGTCCAAAAATGTGTATCATTTTTCCTATGTGATCTATGGACCACGTGTGCATCGCTTGTAAAACTTTTAGTTTTCGAAAATGACAAAAATAAAATAAAATAAAATAATTGTGTTGCAAGGATTCGAACATATGGACTATAGGACAGCAATGTAGAGACTTAACCAATTGGCTACAAGTTGTTCTTGTACATTAATTCTCAAGAATTACTTATAACCCGGTACATGAACAGAAAACGACATCTTTTATTAATTAAAACAAAAGTGATGGTACACGAAATTTAGGTCGTTACAAAGTCTCTAGGCTTTTTAAACATGTTAAAAAACCCTAGGTTCATCACTTTTTCTCTCACATATTCACAGCAGCGGGTATTTTAGTATATCCTAAAAATGCCCTTCTCTTTCTTTTCACATGCCACTCTCTAAAAAAACCCTCTTTCTCTTCTCTCTCACGTCCTTTGTTCCCTCCCCCATCACCGCCATCGCCAAGGACGATTCTCGTCGTCACCTCATCGTCGCCTTCTCCTCTCCCGTTTCGATCGTCGTCTGCGATCTCGATACATCGTCAACTTCTTCTCTCCCCTTTTCGATCCCTCGGCTTTCGTCACCGACGCAGCCGAAATCCTAAGCAAACTATCCTTATTCTCGTCGGCTGCTGTCTATCTTCATAGCCACATCATTTAAATACCCCAATCACACCTCAACACAACAAAGCCCAAAAAGGCCGAAAAACAAAAATGGAGATGGGTTCTTGCAATTGGTTGTTTTTTGCAACTTCCCTTATTAAAAATTTGTTTTTTCTTTCATTCTCTAAAATGGGTAGCTTGGTTTTTTGCTGTTTTTTTTATCTTTTACAATATAGGTTTTGGATTTGGATATGAGGTTTTGGGTTCTTGTAATTAGAGTTGCAGGGTTCAAAGTTACTTATTTTTCTCTTTAATTTCTAACCACTTTCCTGCAACTGCTTATAAATTAAAGAAAACTGTTTAGAAGTTACAGGCAACATATCAGAAGTTACAGGCAAGTGCTTCTGTTTGTAGCAAAAAGAGCATGTTGCCATTTTTTCTCCTTAAGCTTCTTAATTGTTGAGTTATTGGTGTTGAGAAGATGTGTGTGTGTGTGTGTGTGAGAGAGAGAGAGAGAGAGAATGAATATGTGGGAAAATGATACAGAGAAGAGAAATGTAATTAAGTTGTGAGTTGCATGTAACTTCTTTTTTCTTTTTTCCTTACAATTCCAACACAAACCATCAATATTTTGCTTCTCTCATCATCATCCTCTTCCAACCCAACCCATCAATAATTTTAAACACAACCCATTAAGAACTTGAAAAAATAGACTTTTCATTTTCTCCACTAACCAGTTTTCTGTAATTTCTAAGCAGTTGCCTATAATTTCTACTAAGTTGCCTGTAACTTTTAAGCAGTTGCCTGCAACTTCTTATCAGTTGCCAGTAACTTCTACTAAGTTGCATGTGACTTCTAAGCAGTTGCTTGTAACTTCTAACCAGTTGCCAGTAACTTCTATTAAGTTGCCTGTAACTTCTAACCAGTTGTCTGTAACTTCTAACCAGTTGCCAATAACTTCTATTAAGTTGCGTGTAACTTCTAAGCAGTTGTTTGTAACTTCTCTCTTCTTCTTTCTTTTTACAACTCAAAACTTCTTCTCTTTAATTTCCCATTATCTATTCTTCTTTCTTTTTTTTCTTTTCTCTTTGCAATTCCAATACAACCCATCAATATTTTGCTCCCCTCATTATCATCCTCTTCCAACAAAACCCATCAATATTTTCCAATACAACTCATTAAGTTTCTTAATTATTGAGTGGTTGGTATTAAGGAGATATTTGTGTGTGTGTGAGAGAGAGAGAGAGAGAATGAGAATGAATGTGTGGGAAAAAGATGCAGAGAAGAGAAATGGAATCAAAAAGAGAAGAAAAGTATGAGCTCTAAAAAAGATATTGGGATATCGACTTGGGGAGGTGAGGTTGCGACGAGGGAGACAACGACGATATGAAGGGTGGAGGTGCGATCGAAGACGGTGGCTCGCCGGAGAATCTAGTGCTCGCCGGAGAGGAGAGAGAAAACTTGTGGATTTGAGGAGGTGGGAGCGAGAGAGAGAGAGAGAGAAAAAGAGAAAATTTTTGAGTGCACTACTACAAATAAGGGTTGCCCCTACGGATTTATCGGTAGGGGCAACCCCCTGCCCCTACGGAGATGTGCGTAGGGGCGAAAAAAGACCCCGTAGGTGCAAAGGCCGCAGGTGCAAGTTGAAGCCCTGAACTTGCCCCTACGGGCAAAATCTTGACCCTACGGAGTTCTGTGTAGGTCCGGTTTCACCTACGGAGTAGGCCGTAGGGTAAAAAAAGTTATATTATTTACGGTTTTTTTAAATATATTAACCGTACCTACGGAGATAGCCGTAGGGCCACGTACTATCCCCTACGGATACCTACGTAGGTACTTATCCGTAGGGGCAAAATATCAGGATTTCTGATATTTTGCCCCTACGGATAACTGTTAGTTATGTATATGCCCTAGAGGCCATTGTTGTACATATGATGTATATTATAATGGATGCTTGGTTATATATAGAGAAGACTTTCTTGCTCGTCATGATAGTATGCTATTTGGTTTCACTTTATCTTAACATGTTGACTTGTATTGGTTTACTGTTTTACTCTCACATGTTGATAAAGCCCTTAGGATTTGTACTCGACTACTGGGATTATGATGAGATCATACTAGTGGGGCCGCGGTAGTCGATGAGTACATCCTATAACTGTTCCTAGTCGAGGGTATATAGAGACAGGGCATCGATACACCAGAGTAGACTAGCGTATACGTATCTTGACCCATATGATGGGCGATGGATGATCCCATATCCATCGGTGTTAGACATCAGAGATGGTGTACGGGTGCTCAGTGGAGACTGGGTACACTAGACGGACTCGCCGAGAACTCCCAGATGGTGTTATACCACACGTCAGATGGCAGTTCTCCGATGACATTGGTACAGGATAGTCTATAGACCCGAAATCGTCATAGAGTCTTGTGTGATTCCCACTGTACTTTAATTTCCACCTTACCACGTCCAAGAGGGCGTGCAAAACGGTGGCTTTTGGGTACAGTCCCGAATCACATGGAGGCAATGAGCGATAGGAGGGGATTCGTCTCTCCCGGTATAGGGAGTTGATGTTGTGCTGTGTTCGATTGGCTATAACTGGAAGTCCCTGGCCAGGGCTGATATGGAGATTTACTGGTAAGTGTTACTAGTAGTTTCTCGACCCGTTATGAGCCACACATCGACACGACTTATCGGTTACTGGGGTCTGACGTATACCACCCCTAGACTTGATATGCGACATATCAGACGAACAGACCGGACTGTACGGGAGTGTTACTGGTTGGATTCACAGGAGAACGCACAGGCTAGCTTGTTGATCTTCTGATCGCTCAATGCCTGGGTGGCTGTTACGTTTAGCTGACCGCTTGCAGTTTGTGGGTGTTTGATATGATCATCACCTGCTACCGGCGTATTGACGATTCTTTAGAGTCCTACACAGAGGTTTCTTGGCTCAGGCGAAACGGAGTAGTGGCACATATGTGATATGCGCAGGAGCGAGAATAATGCGATATGGGATACCGTATTATATTCTCGCGATATTTAGAAATGAACCGGGTCATCGGATCAAGTGTTGATTCGATGAATCGGTACATGATATATTAGTCGGTAATATTCGATATAGCCGGATCGTCGAATCAAGTGTTGATTCGATGATTTAATGTATAATAATATATATGATATATTATTACATTATCTAATATTAGCTCGCTTTATTATTTCATTTTCTCAGTGGATGATACATTGATATATATGCGATATATGTTAATTGTATTATTTTCCTTTGTTGAAAATATATAATATATATGTGATATATATTATTGTGACATGATATGATTAATTGTTAAACATGTTTAAGGATGATTAATTGAGGTTAGGGTTTGATTAGGGTTAGATGCTTCATGCACCTTCTAGAAGCTTTTTCTTTTGTCATTCTTAAGATATTTTAGGATGACACATTCTTAACCCAACCAAACCCTAACTCTAGTTTATTCTCTACTAAATCCTAGCCATTCATCCTTGACCATGGTTTATAATCAATCATATACTCTTTCTTTCTATTCATCACAAAAGAAAATAATTCATTATCTTTTCCATTATCATCTTCTTCTCTCTTGAAGAAAGCTTACTAGATTTTCTTTATGTGATGAAATAATATGAGAAAATGATTTAAAAAGAAAGCAAAAATACTACTCTCTCATCCTCATCTCATCTAGCCCATGAGATTAGTGTGTTCATCTCTTTAGAGTGAGAAAGCTTGAGTCTTTGCAATTTCGAGGTAGATCATCGGAGATTTGGAATACTTCAAGCTAGCATGGATCGTTCGAGACGTAGAGCCTCTCATGAGTCCGGGAGATCGTGGATCGCGGCAAAGGGACTTCTACTCGGAGCTTGTGAAGTGAAGGAGCGGACTACAAAGGTTGTAATCCCTCACACTTAGATAAAAGTTATCATCTTGCATGTTAAACCCTAATAATCTAGCAAAGATCCCGGCTTTGGGTTGTTCGGCACGTCTAAAATTTTATCCGGGCATGTTTGATGTCTTATGAACCTTCACAAGAGTGCCTAGGAACCCTACAGGTATCAGAGCCAGGTTAGAGCATTAGGCGATGTGTTTACGAAGTTAAAACTCCGATCGAACCCGAAACGACGAAACTAGACCCCTCTCTGGAAATTTTTTAAATTTTGGGATTTTTCTGAATTAAAAATATGTAAAAAAATCAGCAGGGAATTCTAAGAATTACCATAAAACCCGAGCCCCCAATTCGATCAAACGGCGGCGGAACCGCGGCGCAAGCATGCTTGCGCGGCGGTTCCGCGGCGGAACAGTGGATTTGTGACACGTGGATTTTATGGTAATATCCGTAGGTGCTTGTTGATGCTTCTGGGTATTTTTAAATCTGTTTCAAGTGTTGAAAATTCTGGGGTTTGTTTTGTAATAGTAGATTCGATCGGAATATTTAAATTCATATTTCTTTCCGGATATTTAGAAACTGTTAAACTATTTGAACGGATATCATTAACTCACTGTTTCCCGGTACGACAAACTTTCAAGTGTTGAAATTTTTTTCGGGTTTAAATCTTTCGGAAAAATTGTACAAGTTAAGCGGTGGACCCTCTAGAAGACAACAAACCTTAACTCGATTATGTGACCGTCTTGAACTGCCTTTTGAACCTTCGGGTTTGGGGCAGTACGGCGTGCCACATGTGATGCGTTGGCTTGACCCTTCTAGGGCTGGATCACCGGTACTGTGATATATTCTGGGATTATTTGAACTCCGCTCAAGAGTTGAGCACTTTGGGAAGTTTTGGGTGTTTGATTATCTGTTCGGAAAGTTTAATACTGTCTATTTATCTGGAATGTGATACAATATGTGGAATTCATAGAGTTAGGCATGAAATGCGAAGTATGTGATATTTCGGATTTACGATGTCTAAAGTGATTGTGGATTCCAAATGTTGTATTTTTACACTTTCTTTTCTGTGACCGTAAGTGTAATATGTGATATCGCCGGTTTCGTTGCTATATGTCAACGACAATTGGGATGCGCATATTTACTTACGTTGATGATATGTGATATTATGTGTTGCTGTGATATGTTATACTGGATCGTCGCGTTCTGAATAGCCGGGGGTTTTATGTGAGATGAGGGTTTTTATTTTCATTCATGTAAAATTCATTTGTAATGTAATATTCTTTTATTTGGGGCACTTCCAGGTTGCGGTTGCTGTCACCAGTGTATATTATTTACTTTTCCGCATTAGGTAGACCCAAGGAGGGGAGCACAAGTAACCGGGTTCTAGGGTCCAGTGGGAGGCCATCTCGAGGAGTCGAGACCGGGTCTCCTAATCCTAGAATTGGCAGTGTTACTTGCCGCTCTCGTAGGGGTCTTGGGATGTGGGTTTGGCTATTCGTCGCGACCGTGGAATCCGTGTTTTATACAGGCTCGTATTGAAAACACGGACGTCCTAGTATATCCAATATTTCATATATGTTCTTCTGCTGCAATGTTCTGTGATGAGATCATATTACTGCCTGAGACGAATGCCTATACTATATATATTTGCTGATATATAAATATTACTGCTTTCGTTTCTTCTGTGATGCTTAGGAAGCATAAGCTGATGGGATATTTATTAATGAGATTAATAAAAAGAAATGAAACCTAAAGATGTTGTAGAATCAAGACTTTATAAAAGGGGTAGCTACAGTTTTGCTTTGCACAGTGATATATATGATATATCCTGCACCTTATTCGATGGGGAAAGGGCCGACGATCCCTTCACCGGGAGTGACCCCTTTAGCAAAACTGGCAGATGCTACAAAACGCGGTTTGTCTTTTGATTGCTTTTAGAGTTTTGCTTTGCACAGCGGTATATATGATATATCCTGCACCTTATTCGATGAGGAAAGGGCCGACGATCCCTTCACCGGGAGTGACCCCTTTAGCGAAACTAAGAAAAACCTCAAAAACTCTCCTTTTCAAAACTTCACTCGATTCTACGACGATATCAAGTTCATTACGCTCAGGGTTTTCTGAAAAACCTGCGTAGCCCTCCGTCATTTCAGATAGATATTATTTAGTATTCGTGCTATGTTTGTTGACTTAGTTAAGGCATAGTGTACGGTAGCTAAGTAATGTTTATCTGCTAAAACATGAGATGTGATTGGATTAGGGTATTCGTACGGCCTTGTTGACTCGGTTAAGGGTCGTACGGGTGGGTTTAATTCAATCGGGAAATGTACGGGTTGAACTTGACTTGCGATTTATGGTTTGTTGACTTAGTTAAGGTCATAGATCGCTAGGGGCAAAATATTATCAGGAATTTCAAGTGTTGAAATTTGCAATGAGATTGCATACCTCCTATAAGATAGTTGGATCCCGATACCCACTGCGAGTAAGAGTTACTCCTGGGAGAGTTTTACACAAGACAATTAGCCGATCAAGTAGGTGTCTAGAAAAGTGTTAACGGGGTTACGCCTCTGGGAAAACGAGGTTTACTTTAATTAGGTCCGTGCGAAAGCACGGGGAACCTCCCTCAAAGTACCGACACTGATCTGGCTGAAAGATTGACGAAGTTGTAGGGTGCAATTAATCCCGGCTAATCTTACCTTTTAGGGTTTTAAGGTAGATTTGATAAAAACAGTGGGAGACATCCTGATTAGATAAGATAATAACCAATCTAATCTTGCAAGAGCATACGCTAAAGTGTTTTCTTCTCTCTCTCCAGGTAGCGACCATGTCATGCCATAATCAAGATAAAAAATGGATGTATTGACTGAACCCAATTATTGTACTGAGTTAGGGAATGTTGGACCCGTTCTTTCTTATAAGAGTTATAAGACTGAACAGGAAACAGGAGAATATCTGGATTCTCACGCCGCCCAAAAGAATTTGCATGTTGATGCATCTTCTTCGGGTGTGTTAGTTATTGAGAACTGTTTCTCAGTTCACCCTACGTCCTGGGTATTAGATACCGGATCAGGATCCCATATATGTAAATTATTACATGGGCTACGAAAAGGTAGAGAACTAGGAAAAGGTGATCATTCCGTTCAAGTAGGGAACGGTGCAAGTATAATAGCCAAAGCAGTTGGCGAATATCACCTTGTATTACTAAGTCGTAATACACTGATTCTAAATGAGTGCTATTATATACCGAACATGATGTGCAACATTATATCAGTTTCTTTATTGAGTAAAGAGGAATATAATTTTGTAGTACAGGATAATGTTATGAACATATTCCTAGATCAAAAGTTGATTGCATCAGGCTCGTTACATAATGGCATATTCATTCTAAATCAGAATACAGTCCTGAATATACAAAACACACACAAGAGGAAAAGTTCAGATATGAACGAATCCTACTTGTGGCATTGTAGACTTGGTCATATCAATGCGACATGACTGGCTAAGTTACATAAGGATGGTTATTTGAATCCGTTCGAATTATCATCTTATGATACTTGCCATTCATGTCTCAAAGGAAAAATGACCAAAGCTCCGTTTAGTGGACACGGAGAAAGAGTTACTGAACTCTTAGGACTAATACATAGTGATGTATGCGGTCCCATGTCTACGCATGCCAGGAACGGTTCTTCCTACTTCATTACATTCACTGACGATCTCTCTAGATTCGGACATGTGTTCCTGATGAAACACAAGTCTGAAGCTTTTGAGAAATTCAGAGAATATAAGCACGAAGTAGAGAACCAAACGGGCAAAAGTATTAAGATTCTTCGATCTGATCGAGAAGGTGAATACTTAAGCGGTGAGTTCCTAGATTATCTAAAAGAGAATGAGATTCTCTCTCAGCTTACTCCTCCTTATACACCACAACACAACGGTGTATCAGAACGAAGGAATCGGACCCTATTAGATATGGTGCGATCTATGATGAGCGATGCTGAGTTACCTATTTCCTTTTGGGGGTATGCGCTTGAGACAGCCATATACATATTGAATCTAGTTCCGTCTAAATCTGTACCTACCACACCATATGAGATATGGAGTGGGAAGAGACCATATTTTAAACGAGTTAAGATATGGGGTTGTCCGGCCTATGTCAAAAGACAAAATCCAGACAAACTCGAGGCACGATCTGTTCTTTGCAAATTTGTGGGATATCCTAAGAATTCTCAAGGATATATTTTCTATCATGCTGAGGAACAAAAAGTGTTTATTTCTCAATATGCCACCTTTTTAGAAAAGGAATTTCTTGCAAAAGAAATTAGTGACAAAGAGGTAGAGCTAGAAGAGGTTCCAGCACCACAGACTATAACTGATGATTTATTGGAACCAGAGGATTCAGTAATACCCGACGAACCTCAGCCTCTCCGCCGATCTAGTAGGGTTTCTCGTCCACCTGAGAGATACTACGGTTTTCTCATTGATGGTGGAAGCGAGGATTGCATCATGGATGATGATGACCCCACTAGTTTCGAGCAGGCCATCATGAGTGGTGACTCTGTGAAATGGCTGGATGCAATGCGATCTGAGATGGAATCCATGTACACCAATAAAGTATGGATTTTGGAAAATGCTCTTGAAGGGGTGAAACCCATTGGGAGCAAGTGGATTTTTAAAAGGAAATTTGGTGTAGATGGAAAAGTTGAGACTTTCAAAACTAGACTGGTAGCAAAGGGATTTCGTCAACGACCAGGTGTGGATTATAACGAAACCTTTTCTCCAGTGGCTATGCTTAAGTCCATCCGGATCTTACTTGCCATTGTTGCATACCATGACTACGAAATCTGGCAAATGGATGTTAAGACCGCCTTTCTAAACGGTGATTTAGAAGAGTGCGTGTACATGACTCAGCCAGAGGGCTTCGTAGATAGTGGGAGCAACGGAAAGGTGTGCAAGCTGCTTAAATCCATTTATGGGTTAAAGCAAGTATCGCGGAGTTGGAACATCTGTTTTGATGTTGTAGTCAAAGAGTTTGACTTCATCAAAAATATAGATGAACCTTGTATCTATAAGAAGGTAGTAGAGGGTAAGGTTGTCTTCCTCGTATTGTACGTGGATGACATACTCTTGATAGGAAATGATATTCCTATGCTGCAATCAGTCAAGCTCTTCTTATCGCAGAGATTCTCAATGAAAGATCTAGGTGACGCCTCCTGCATATTGGGAATCATGATCTATAGAGATAGATCTAAACGGATACTGGGATTGTCCCAATCCAGGTACATTGACACCATACTAAAGAGGTTTAGTATGGAAGAATCCAAGCGTGGGAACCAACCCACGATCTCTGGACTCACTCTCTCCAAAGAGATGTCTCCCAAGACTGATTTGGAGAGAGCTCGCATGCAAGGGATACCCTATGCTTCGGCAGTAGGCTCTATCATGTATGCGATGCTATGTACCAGACCCGATGTAGCATACTCACTAAGTGTAGTGAGTCAGTATCAAGCAGATCCAGGAGAGAGTCATTGGACAGCAGTGAAGAACATTCTCAAGTACTTACGAAGAACTAAGGAGATGTTCTTGGTGTATGGTAACGGAGAACTCCAGGTAGAGTCCTTTACCGATTCCAGCTTCCAAAGTGATAAGGACGACTCTAAGTCGCATTCGGGTTTTGTATTTACCCTCAATGGAGGGACGGTATGTTGGAAGAGTTCCAAACAGGATACCGTTGCAGACTCGACGATGGAGGCTGAATACATCGCTGCCAACGATGCTGCCAAAGAGGCTGTCTGGATCAAGAAGTTCATTGATGAACTTGGTGTGGTTCTATCCATTGAGCATCCAATACCTCTGTATTGCGATAACAATGGAGCTGTGGCATTAGCCAAGGAACCCAGGTCCCATCAAAAGTCCAGACATATTCTGAGGCGATATCACCTGATCAGGAAGATAGTTGATCGTCGGGAGATCGAGGTCAGGAGAGTAGATACGAAGGACAACACTGCGGATCCATTCACGAAGGCTATTCCCCAGATACAGTTTGAGAGATTATTCGGGATGCTAGGTATGAGATACTACAGCAGCTGGCCTTAGTGCAAGTGGGAGATTGTTAGTTATGTATATGCCCTAGAGGCCATTGTTGTACATATGATGTATATTATAATGGATGCTTGGTTATATATAGAGAAGACTTTCTTGCTCGTCATGATAGTATGCTATTTGGTTTCATTTTATCTTAACATGTTGACTTGTATTGGTTTACTGTTTTACTCTCACATGTTGATAAAGCCCTTAGGATTTGTACTCGACTACTGAGATTATGATGAGATCATACTAGTGGGGCCGCGGTAGTCGATGAGTACATCCTATAACTGTTCCTAGTCGAGGGTATATCGAGACAGGGCATCGATACACCAGAGTAGACTAGCGTATACGCATCTTGACCCATATGATGGGCGATGGATGATCCCATATCCATCGGTGTTAGACATCAGAGATGGTGTACGGGTGCTCAGTGGAGACTGGGTACACTGGACGGACTCGCCGAGAACTCCCAGATGGTGTTATACCACACGTCAGATGGCAGTTCTCCGGTGACACTGGTATAGGGTAGTCTGTAGACCCGAGATCGTCATAGAGTCTTGTGTGATTCCCACTGTGCTTTGATTTCCACCTTACCACGTCCAAGAGGGCGTGCAAAACGGTGGCTTTTGGGTACAGTCCCAAATCACATGGAGGCAATGAGCGATAGGAGGGGATTCGTCTCTCCCGGTATATGGAGTTGATGTTGTGCTGTGTTCGATTGGCTATAACTGGAAGTCCCTGGCCAGGGCTGATATGGAGATTTACTGGTAAGTGTTACTAGTAGTTTCTCGACCCGTTATGAGCCACACATCGACACGACTTATCGGTTACTGGGGTCTGACGTATACCACCCCTAGACTTGATATACGACATATCAGACGAACAGACCGGACTGTACGGGAGTGTTACTGGTTGGATTCACAAGAGAACGCACATGCTAGCTTGTTGATCTTCTGATCGCTCAATACCTGGGTGGCTGTTACGTTTAGCTGACCGCTTGCAGCTTGTGGGTGTTTGATATGATCATCACCTGCTACCGGCGTATTGACGATTCTTTAGAGTCCTACACAGAGTTTTCTTGGCTCAGGCGAAACGGAGTAGTGGCACATATGTGATATGCGCAGGAGCGAGAATAATGCGATATGGGATACCGTATTATATTCTCGCGATATTTAGAAATGAACCGGGTCATCGGATCAAGTGTTGATTCGATGAATCGGTACATGATATATTAGTCGGTAATATTCGATATAGCCGGATCGTCGAATCAAGTGTTGATTCGATGATTTAATGTATAATAATATATATGATATATTATTACATTATCTAATATTGACTCGCTTTATTATTTCATTTTCTCAGTGGATGATACATTGATATATATGCGATATATGTTAATTGTATTATTTTCCTTTGTTGCAAATATATAATATATATGTGATATATATTTTTGTGACATGATATGATTAATTGTTAAACATGTTTAAGGATGATTAATTGAGGTTAGGGTTTGATTAGGGTTAGATGCTTCATGCACCTTCTAGAAGCTTTTTCTTTTGTCATTCTTAAGATATTTTAGGATGACACATTCTTAACCCAACCAAACCCTAACTCTAGTTTATTCTCTACTAAATCCTAGCCACTCATCCTTGACCATGGTTTGTAATCAATCATATACTCTTTCTTTCTATTCATCACAAAAGAAAATAATTCATTATCTTTTCCATTATCATCTTCTTCTCTCTTGAAGAAAGCTTACTAGATTTTCTTTATGTGATGAAATAATATGAGAAAATGATTTAAAAAGAAAGCAAAAATACTACTCTCTCATCCTCATCTCATCTAGCCCATGAGATTAGTGTGTTCATCTCTTTAGAGTGAGAAAGCTTGAGTCTTTGCAACTTCGAGGTAGATCATCGGAGATTTGGAATACTTCAAGCTAGCATGGATTGTTCGAGTCGTGGAGCCTCTCATGAGTCCGGGAGATCGTGGATCGCAGCAAAGGGACTTCTACTCGGAGCTTGTGAAGTGAAGGAGCGGACTACAAAGGTTGTAATCCCTCACACTTAGATAAAAGTTATCATCTTGCATGTTAAACCCTAATAATCTAGCAAAGATCCCGGTTTTGGGTTGTTCGGCACGTCTAAAATTTTATCCGGGCATGTTTGATGCCTTATGAACCTTCACAAGAGTGCCTAGGAACCCTACAATAACTCCGTAGGGGCGAAGCAATGGCCCCTACGGACATATCCGTAGGGGCACTCCCAACCCCCCTGGTACTGAGATCAGAGGGGAAATATCAGTTACTGCTGATATTTTGCCCCTACGGATATAGCCGTAGGGGCAACATGTGTACCTACGGATTAATCCGTAGGTACACATTATCTGTATATTTTTTTAAAAAAAGGGCTGCCTGATTTTTTTCCCGCCCTGTGCACAATAATATATATAACAATAAAATATAAAATTAATCATCACACAACATATATCGCAGTATTCATAATCGCATCTCATGCATATAATATACCAAAGAAACCCAAAAACTGAATATGATATAAATATAAACCAATATCAATATCATTTCAAAATGTAGTACAATATGTATGATATAAATAAATACATGTTTCAAAAAATATGAATCAAAAAGCTACCCTAGCTCGGTCCAGCTCCACCCCTGATAAACGATAGAATCAAGCGTGCTTGCTTCTCGGTCAATAAACCCTGTGCAGGAGTCTGAGCGGCCTGTGGAGCTGGCGATGTAGTCTGCGCAGCCGCCGTCGAGGTAGTCGCTTGCGGAGCCGCGGCTACGGGAGTCTGAGCGGGCGGTGGAGCTATAGGAGCTGTCTGCGGAACCGCAGCCGATGTAGTAGCTTGCGGAGCCGCAGCCGAAGGAGATGCATGTGGAGGCTCGGTCGATGTACCCTGTCGCGTTTGGACCTAACGTGTGTAAGAAGCGTGTAAGAACTGTGTATTATTCGAATTCGTATCATTATTAAGTTATTTCGAAACCCCATTTGGATATCTAGTTTGGAAAACCGTTGTTTATTTTAATTACATATGTATGTATGATTAATCAAACTTACGTCTAAAACCAAATAAGCTCAAGCTACGTACTAATTATGGATATGTTGATATCTATAATATGACATGATATTTTACTATTAAGTAGTATACATACCAACATCTCCTTCAACTCCTGAATGGTGGCCCTCAAGCTCTCCAGTTCCTGATGGACACGTCGGTCACTGGAGACGGAGGAAGTAACCGCCGGGGTGGAGTCCAACCTTATATGGGCCCTGCTAGGGCCTAGTCCCCGGCCTCTCTCCCAACCTTCGTGGTGCCCTCCGTGTGCGGCGTCCAGAACTGGGGTCAGCAGTCTCGGATCGCTCTGTCCGGTAAAATCGATCCCCGAGGCCTCGGCCTGCTCAACCACCCGCTCCTACACCCACATTAAGCAGTAAAGTATAAGTATAAAATTTAAACTTGAACCTTCCAAAACTAAAATTTCAAATTTGGATAGAATAAATATTAACACTTACGCAATACTCCTGGGTAGCGACGTCGGGATATCGAAGCTCGCCCGTGGCGGGATTTGTCGAGGTGCTGTGGACGGCAAGATATGCGGACAGCACGCTCGGTGTACCACCTGACTCCACGGTTCGAGCTGTCTGCAATATAAGAAAATAACTCTTAATATTAGAAATATTAGAAAATAACTCTTAATATTGTAGAATATCACAAAGGTCGGTCTATTGTAATTTACCGATAACTCCATGGCTCGAGTAATATTCCTCGAGCCACCTGTGTAAGTAAGGCGACCCCTCTTCGCCGACTTCCTGTTCTCTGTATTCTGAGCGGCCTGTTTCTGCACAACGCATTAACATTTAGTTTTCTAATTAAGGAACACAAAAAATAAATTATATCCTAAAAAATGAATTACATTTAAAATACATACCTGTTTGCGCTGGGAGTCGAAATATTCGCACAATAGAGGCCATGTCTCTACGTCGACTCTCGCAAACGCCGGAGTAGATAGGAGGGCCGCTCTCTCTGCCTCGGGGGTCGCCATCCACAGGGAGTAGAAGTCAGCCTTCAGCTCATTCCTGTTGTATCGGACCTTGGCCTGCATGTTCTTCATCAGGCCATTGTACAGAGCATGAAGGTCGAGCACCCTCCCCGGATGATCAGGATCGGCTACAGGCTGAAAATCGTAATCCAACTGAAAATACAAAAAAAAAATATTGTTATTAGATTGCAAGTGTTAATAATAAATATGATACGCGGATAGATCAACTGAAAATATATATTAATACGTACCCGAGCCTGATCAAAGAAGAGGGCGAATGAGCGCTGGTGCGGCTCGCCCCACTCAACGTGAAGTGGATAGTTCTTCACGAGCCGGCTCTCGTCCCCCATATATCGGCCGAACCTCTCGGCATGAGGATCGGTATAGCGATAGTCAAGGATAAAAAAAAAGGGGGAATGCTTCCTCCCCCCTAGCTCTGTCAGGCCTCAGCTTATGGGACTGATTCGGGCCTCGAATCCCCCTCTGGGGATGGGGAGGCCCTGCGTCTGCACGAAATATCAAGACAATCAATATTAAGACAAAGTTGTATGAAGAAATCAAGGTTAAACGAAAATTCAAGTGTGATATATACCTCCGGTGACTATCGTACGATCCTGGGCCAAGGCAGCAGCACGAGCGGGACGATAGTTCCTCCGGTGAGGAACAACCGGGGTCTCGGATGCGGACGCATCTCCTCCAACTAGAAAATAAACATTGACGCTAAATTTCCATGAAGTTCATATTTATTCTATAGAGCATATGTAAAATGAATAAATATTTTAAATTTATTCATACTAACCTGCAGACGATGCGGAGGGTATGGAAGCGGCAGGAGTGGCCCCTGCGGAAGATGTGGACGCACCACCTATAATTAGACAATTAAAAATAGATTATATAAGTAATTGCAAAAAGAATGTGTAGATCAATAATATAACGTTCTAAATCAATATGCATGTACTATAGGATATATAAACATACCCGCAGGTACGGTGGTGTCACCACCTACAGCTAGACAATAATAAAAATTGCTAAGTAAGAGCAAAAGGAATGTGTGTATTTATGATATAGCATTCTAAGTCAATATACATGCACTATATGATATATAAACATACATGGAGGAGCGGGAGTGGCCTTTGTCCCAGATGTGGACGCATCACCAACAACTAGACAATCAAACATTGACAATATAAGTAATTTTGACATAAACAGGCATGAATATCTGTAATATTACATTCAAAATGGATATGCGTGCAGTATACCTAGAGGTGTGGCAAAATCCACACGGAAGGAGGCATCCGAAGGGGTCTCCGATCTGGGTGCAAGACCGGCCCTCTGAAGCTCCCTACGGAGCTCTCTGGACGGTAGAACCGCTCTGCCTCTGCCTCTGCCGCGGCTGGAGCTCCTGCCGCCCCTCGCTGCTCCCGACATCGTCATCAAATCTAGATAAATGGTTCGTGGACGCATTAGACAATCATTAAAAGTATTGACTATATATGTATAGAGCGTAAAATATGAAGTAATAATATAACATTACTGATAACATTTTTCGTTTCGTGGGCGCATTATACATATCTACTTGGATTTCATCGTCAATGTCATTTCTAACCCACGTAACTTCATGATCGGTCGAAGACAACCCGTCCTTCGAAACAGACGGTCGGAGCACTTTAAGCATTCTCTCTTCTTCGTCCTCATCGCTGTCCTCGAATTCTGGGACATCGTAGACATCTCTGGGTTTCCATCGGCATACAACACTCCATCCCGGATGCTTCAAACACTGTGAGTAGTATACATGGAACGCTTGGTTCGGAAAGATAAACGGATCTTCCTGACCGTAAAATCGAAGTGTGTTCACACTGGTCAATCCATATTCATCTTTCCAAGTCCCAAGATTACTTCTCCACCTGTCCGTATCGGTTCGCGGATCGTACCAAGTACACTGGAATATATAAAAGGGTTCTGATCGTCCGGGATAGTGGATGCCGAGTATACAATTTAAGTACCCATAGTAAATCACACCTTCCGATCCTGCCGTCGCAATCCCACTATTCTGAATGGTTCTAGATGTTTCTATGTCCTTAACTTCGAATTTGTATCCAAGGACACCAAATCCTTTGTAATATGCAACCTCCATACTAGGAAATTGAGCTAAACATCTTAAATCACTCTCAAATGATGCAGACAAGTTCGGATCGTGGATCTAACAAAACAAATTTTATGACAAATACATAACGATACAAGTTTAGATTAAAACTGATAGCAATAAAATGTTATTCGAATAACTTACATGATCTGTGACCCAATCACAAAAATTATCCTGATGGTATTTTTCCAAACGTTCTTCGTTCCAATCAGGATGCCCCTCACGTACCTCGTTAAAATGAATTCTGTTTTCGACAAATAATTGTGACATTAATATTATATCATTTCATACACACACAAACACAGATATAACAATTAATCCAAAAAAACTTACTCTTTAATTTGTTCAAGACATGCGCAATTAAGCAAGATAAACCGGTATATCTTGTTGATAAACATAGTGTCTACCCTCTTATACTCGGCTTTACCATATGGCCCGTCTTGAATTCTTCGTGGTCGGTTAAGTCTTGTCTCAATGTTCTCGTCCAGATAGCGGGAACAAAATGTGGTTGCTTCATCAAGAAGATAACCTTGCATGATGAACCCTCTGGTCAATTTTTATTGCGTATATACTTTTTAAGAGTGTAGAGGTACTTAATGAAAATATGTTGAATAAATAAATACGGGCATACAGGACAACAATAAATTTATAAATTGCGCGAAACGAAAAATTACACGTACCCCTCGACGGGATACATCCATCGATATTGTACCGGTCCGGCTAACTTCGCCTCAGTTGCAAGATGAACCGTCAAGTGTATTATGATATTGAAGAATGACGGTGGGAAAATACGCTCAAACTTGCAAAGTATCAACGCAATAGAATTTCCTAGTTTATCCAGCGTCGCAACCTCCAGTGTTTTAGCACACAACTCCCTGAAAAAACAACATAGGTCGTTGATTACTAGACCAACCGAGTTAGGGAGAGAAGTCCTGAGGGCTAATGGAAGAAGGTGCTCCACGATAACACGGTGATGATGACTTTTCAGCCCATCGATCTTGCCCTTCATAATTTTTATTTTCTTGCTGAATGATCCTGAGAAACCTGTGGGGATTTTCAAATCATGCAACACCTGCAGGAATCTTTTCTTCTCCGGTTGTGACATATGATAAGCGGCATTGGGAAGTACAAACTTGCCCGGTTTATCCGCTACCGGTCTAGGGTGCAATTCACTTCTTATTCCCCACTCTTGTAGATCCATCCGGGCATTCATGTTGTCTTTCGATTTCCCGTCTTTACAAAGAAGCAAGTTAAGTATGTGCTCTGATACTCCCTTCTCTATATGCATGACGTCCAGACAATGACGCACTGAATTTGTAGACCGGTACGGAAGCTCGAAGAAATGCTTAACTTGTTCCAATATGGTGGTTTGACCTGTTTCGTCGGATCCATTCCGAAGGTCACGTTATTGTAAACATCCTATTTAGCAGTCACGTCCTCTCCAGACAATGGGGATGGAGGTCCAAGAAGCTTCTGATGACCATCAAAGTGAACCGTATCTAACCTATAGGGGTGGTCTGGAGGCAGGAAAAGTCGATGGCCGCAATAACAAACCTCCCTGCTAAAATTCAAGAATTTTGATGTTGTGTGTTCATGGCAATGAGGACATGCTTTGTGACCATGTATAGACCAACCTGATAGCATTCCATACGCAGGAAAGTCATTAATTGTCAACATTAAAGCCGCACGCAGTATGAAGGTTGTATTTGTGTTTGCATCATATGTCTCTACACCATCAATGAACAAAGATTTCAACTCCTCGATCAGAGGTCGTAGATAGACGTCGATATTGTTCTCCGGTGAGTTTGGTCCGTCGATAAGAAGAGGCATCATAAAGTATGATTGGTCCATAGCCAACCAAGGCGACAGATTATAAATTATCATTACAACGGGCCATGTGCTGTGACTTCCAGCCATATAGTTGAATGGGCATAAGCCATCAGTAGCCAGTCCGAGCCGAACATTGCGAGGATCGCTACTGAATATTGCGTGCCTCCTATCGAAATCCTTCCATGCCGGTGAATCTCTTGGATGACTCATTTTTCCACCTTCGCTTGGAAGAGCACGGTGATGCCAAATCATTGCCTCGGCTGTTTTCTTGCACCTGAATAGCCTCTGTAGCCTCTGTGTTATGGGAAAGTATCGTTCTATCTTCACAGGTATATCAGGCTTCTTATCAGAATCTTTCGGCTTATACATGGCCTCTCCGCATGTTGGACACTCTTTCAAATCTGAATTCTCTTTCCGGTACAACACGCAATTTTTAGGACATGCTTGAATCTTCTCGCACTTTAGACCCAAATCAGACATCATCTTCTGGGCTTCGTACCAGCTGTCGGGCACATTATTTCCCGGAGGCATAGAATCTTTCAAGAACGAAAGAAGTATTGTGAATGACTTGTTGCTCCATCCATTTAGGCACTTAATCTGGAAAAGTTGGACGAACCATGAGACGGTGGAATACTTCGCATTCTCATAAATTGGTTTCCTAGCATCATTCATGAAATTTTCATATTTATCCGCACGCGGTCCTTGACCGGAAGGAATGTCATCTTCGGTACGAATAGATCCACCTAGGGCAGCCTCTACCATATCCTCCATTTCTTCTGATGGAAATAAATTACCGTCTCCTGTCGCATTACCGAATTCGTCTTCTTCTCCTGCCGCATTATCGTGTTCTCCTTCTTCTTCTGCCGCAGTACTGCATTCTTCTCCTTCCCCGTGATATTTCCAAGTTGTATAAAGTCTAATAAACCTATGTTTTACAATATGAAGCTCTGCCAATTCTACCTTCTGCCAGTACTTATTGCCACATCTATCGCACGGACAGAGAATCTTCTCTATTATGATCTTATTATGTGCGCGTGCAAATTCAAGGAAAGCAGCAACTCCTGCGACAAACTTAGGTTGCATACGTTGTTTCCAATCCACATACATCCAGTCCTTAACTCTGACGTACTCATGGGCCATGTTAGACTGTATAACATATAAATTGTAGGTTATGCTGACTATATTGAGAAATATAAGAACGGGATAGTTACTGACAAAGGAGAAAATCCGTGTATATGCTTTGTGTGTGCGTTTGTCGTTGAAAAGAATAAATTATCGCACGTATGATAACCGATAGACGGGGACTAAGTGGCGCTTTTAGTTTCATATATGAGTATCGATGAGAATATGAAGGTTTCATATTATCATATATTGGTTTTAATTTGAACATCTCGAATCGCTCTTTAATTATGCGTTTGTTGTGTATTCTTGTTGTATGTGTGTGTTCCGGCTGTCGGGGGTAGGCTTCTATCCCATTAAGAATGTATAGAGCGAACACCCATCACTTGTGCTTTCAACCGTTTCGAGTAAATTTCGGCAGCACCTCCCCGCTGTTCTCCGAGTACACTGTAATAGAATAGATAATCATTTCAAAGCTGTGAAACAACGTTGAAATGAACATCTAATCTATCTTTGTACACGGAGAACCAGCGGAAAGGTACCGACGAAATATCTCGAAACAGATGAAAACACAAGTGAATGAAGGCGTTTGCTTTATACATTCTTAACTTGTCCACACGGGACAAATCTATGGGTTACCATACGATTGAATTTTCTCGTCGCGTAGACTATACGACGGTTGTTAGTATCGAGCTATACTGTCCGATATTTAACAACCTTCGTATAGTTCTATGTCACGACGAGTATCGCACGTATGTTAACGATAGACGGGGACTAAGTGGCGCTTTTACTTTCATATATGAGTATCGATGAGAATATGAAGGTTTCATATTATCATATATTGGTTTTAATTTGAACATCTCGAATCGCTCTCTAATTATACGTTTGTTGTGTATTCTTGTTGTATATGTGTGTTCCGGCTGTCGGGGGTAGGCTTCTATCCCATTAAGAATGTATAGAGCGAACACCTATCACTTGTGCTTTCAACCGTTTCGAGTAAATTTCGGCAGCACCTCCCCGCTGTTCTCCGAGTACACTGTAATATAATAGATAATCATTTCAAAGCTGTGAAACAACGTTGAAATGAACATCTAATCTATCTTTGTACACGGAGAACCAGCGGAAAGGTACCGACGAAATATCTCGAAACAGATGAAAACACAAGTGAATGAAGGCGTTTGCTTTATACATTCTTAACTTGTCCACACGGGACAAATCTATGGGTTACCATACGATTGAATTTTCTCGTCGCGTAGACTATACGACGGTTGTTAGTATCGAGCTATACTGTCCGATATTTAACAACCTTCGTATAGTTCTATGTCACGACGAGTATCGCACGTATGTTAACCGATAGACGGGGACTAAGTGGCGCTTTTACTTTCATATATGAGTATCGATGAGAATATGAAGGTTTCATATTATCATATATTGGTTTTAACTTGAACATCTCGAATCGCTCTCTAATTATGCGTTTGTTGTGCATTCTTGTTGTATGTGTGTGTTCCTGCTGTCAGGGGTAGGCTTCTATCCCATTAAAAATGTATAGAGCGAATACCCATCACTTGTGCTTTCAACCGTTTCGAGTAAATTTCGGCAGCACCTCCCCGCTGTTCTCCGAGTACACTGTAATAGAATAGATAATCATTTCAAAGCTGTGAAACAACGTTGAAATTAACATCTAATCTATCTTTGTACACGGAGAACCGGCGGAAAGGTACCGACGAAATATCTCGAAACGGGTGAAAACACAAGTGAATGAAGGCGTTTGCTTTATACATTCTTAACTTGTCCACACGGGACAAATCTATAGGTTACCATATGATTGAATTTTCTCGTCGCGTAGACTATACGACGGTTGTTAGTATCGAGCTATACTGTCCGATATTTAACAACCTTCGTATAGTTCTAGGTCACGACGAGCATCGCACGTATGTTAACCGATAGACGGGGACTAAGTGGCGCTTTTAGTTTCATATATGAGTATCGATGAGAATATGAAGGTTTCATATTATCATCGAGTATCATATATTGGTTTTAACTTGAACATCTTGAATCACTCTCTAATTATGCGTTTGTTGTGCATTCGTGTTGTATGTGTAACATGATTTTAAACCATTGCGATCAAGATTGATAGAACTGATCATCCTACATTGTAATGACATTCATCAACCAAAAACTATTATTGCAATGACATTCATCTATAACAATCAACAATTAAAACTACAAATGTAGGATACTGATATCATAAAGCGTTATACGCAACATATGAATTCACATGACTGAAACATGCATCAAAAAAACATGTTCATCCAAACGAAATGCCACTGTCAACAAATATAGACAAATACGTCATAAAAACAGTAACTAATTAATAAGTTAATAAGCATCTGGATCAAGAAAATGATAGGAAAAACAATTGACTATGATCTATAATGACAAGTCTATTACCATGACTCTCGACTAACAAAGGTGGCTTTTCGTCCTCGGTAGCTTGATAATTGGGATTTCATGGCGAATAAAAATATGCATATGTCGTTTGACCGGGAACTTCAATAGGAAACTCAATGAAGTCGGGTGTACTGAAGTACGCTTTGTATTTCGCTATATCAGGTGATGAAGCCCAAGCCCTAGCTAGCCCCAGCCCCACCCCAACCGAACCCTATCAAAGGTAAAGAACGTCCTTACACTTTCATATTTCTATTAATGATGCAAGTCTCCACCAAGTCAAATTCTTGCAATATCATTCTTTTTAGAGTATGTCTAATTTAATAGATAGAATTTTCAAAGTTGGGCAACCAAGAAAAAGTAACAAGGGATTTTACATACATGCCAAAGCTTTGATTATTTATTTATTTATTTTCCATTTCATATTAGTACTTTTATATATTGATGATGGTAAGAAATACAAATTATATTAGAACATTGTACATACCTAATTTCCACTTGAAATCGGTTTTTTCTTTTATCAGTACTCGTTGACATATAGTAACAAACAATGTTTGATTAGAAGGACCCAAGATTTTCTCGATCAATAATAATTTTAGTAATCAAACTAGGCTGAAATTGCTGGAAATTCCTCTCGGTTTTGCCAAATTCAGCAAACCCCCACCCCAACCTAACCCTAACCCTAGCCCAGCCCCACCCCAACCCCAACCCCAACCTAACCCTAGCCCCAGCCCCAGCCCCAGCCCCGCCCAGCCCCAGCCCCAGCCCCAGCCCCAACCCTAACCCCAATCCCAACCCCAACCGCAACCCCTGTCGAACCACAACTCCAACAGCAACCCTAACCCTAAATAATCAAAAATTTGTTTAGTTGAAGATTTACTAACCTATGCGATGGAGAGACGATCGATCGGTGGCGACGACGAAACGGAGGCGACGACGAAAACGGCGCGACGAGGAAGAAGGGTGACGCCCGAGAACGGCGGTGGCGACGACGAGGACGGGCGGGAATGATTTGGGGATTTGGTTCGCGCGCGATCGAGAGAGAGAAAAAGAGATAAGGGGCGTAGGCGATCTGTGCCTTTTTAATTAAATCGCTATTTAGTTGCCCCTACGGATTTGTCCGTAGGTCCTTGGTTTGCGGCTCCGTAGGGTCAAACACGAAATTAAGATTTAATATTTTTACTCTTGAACGTCTTGAACCGTAGGGGCAACCTTCTAGCCTAAATAGGCCCCTACGGATTTCAATATCCGTAGGGGCAACCCCCTATTGCAGTAGTGGTGGTTGTGAATGAATGAGTGTATTTTAGTCCATGCACCAAAGTAAAATACTCATGCTTTAGACCAAGGGTTTTTAGACCAAGTTTTTGAACACTAGACCCTTTCTTCCTATTTCGAAAACACTGGAGAATTTTTGCCCTTTCTTCCTTGGGCCGGGGTTTTAATAATTTACCCAACAATAATATATATAACACCACTCACCTTTTGTTTTTCTCATAAATTCCACCGTGCATCGGCCGTCCAATCTGGACTCGATCCACCGCAAAATAAGATCTGGGGTCAATGTTTTTAGGGGTCCAATTTCCCAAGCCTTCTTCATTTGTTTATGACATCTCCCCCAGTCAAATCTAGAAAACTCTTAAGGGTTTTTAACTAAAACTTAATTAAAACGAGTTATTCTAGCTAGGTATCACCTTTAAAACTTAGCTATTTTCATATGAACATAAAGTTGCATATATTACAATAATTTCAAAACTTTATTGACCCGGTTCGAATTTTGTTTTCAGAGTTTCTATTGACCGATCAACAGGCTGGAAGTCAAGGGGACCAGCGACCCCTTGCGGGGTGCAGGACTAACCCCATTAGGAAAAGTTTATTTTATTAATGCGAAATCCCTTGATTTTTTTTTTAATTTTGCATCTAGGTATTTAAATTTAGCTGACCAGGTTTAATAAAATGTGCGTTTATTACCTGTTTGGTATTTCCCAAAGAAACCAATTTGATTTGATTCTGAATTGATTCTGGGCTTTTAAGGCATTGCACAATTTTTGGCTCAAGTCTCTTCCAATTCCTGGATAATCTCCTTCCCTATCATTAAACACACAACAAACAAATCTACTTTTTTCTGTTCAAAAAGCTCCCTTTTCCTCAAGGTCTCCATTGATATCCAAAGTACGAGAAATCATTCGGTATGCCGGGTGTAATACATCCGGACAAAAGGTAAGAGAGAGAAAAGTTTCGGACAGTATATAAGGTCCATCCTTTTATTTGTCCGGATTTATACGGCCGGCACATACAAGAAACAATTGTGAGGTCCTGTCACCGTCGTAATTGAGTGTACAATTACGAGAAAGAATCCAAAGGACCTTGGGGCAAACCACCACACTTATACACCAAGATACAATTCTCTCAGAAGTGGAAATTTGCTCTTGAGGGCAGTGATATTCACGCTTTGGCTGGTTATATTTTATTGTAACTGGTTCTAATTTTCCAACACATAATGCGGTAGAGATCGTCCACAAGTGGATGTCACTTACTGCCGCCGAAGATGGGCCTTAAAAATCCAAGCCATTCCCGTTTGATGATTGTTGTTGCGTTGCCGACCGCAGCTAATCAGCTATGACGAGCACAGCTTCATAAAGTCATTTTCTTTTACCTCCGCGCGTGCGCGGTTATTAGTTATCTAAAAATTCATAACACCTTACAAAAACAGAAAGTGAAAACGCCAAAAATTGTGCTGCAAGTCCTTGGGAATATATGAGAGTACTATGCCGTTGTCGCACATTAAATATTTAAAACTGGATATAAATAACTAATGAGCAGTTTTGTATTTACCAATGATCAAAATCTAACGATATATCCTGATCAGTTTAGTCACGACATCAAGTTAAATCGATATAACGTGAATATGATATATGAGCGGCGGTCCCCTGAATGGTAAACGGAGATGAGACCATATTTTGAATTAGGAAAGCCTCACCCACTATTATCTGGGTGTGGCAAGCACAGCCCCCTTAGCTACATTAAAGACATATGAAAATATAGAGTTTAAACATATTTAAATATCTAGGTTATAAGGTTACATATGAGAAAAACGCAATACTAAAACAAATTAATAAAAAAAAAAGGTCAAAAAACAAATATTAAAAAATTTCTTGTTGTGAAAAATTCTTGTATTTTTGGCACTTATTCTCTTTGTGACATCATTTTTCTCCTTGATCCCAGATATAAAGGAGGAGAATTTAAACAAGAAAAAGGGAGAGCTGCATATCCTCTCTTTGGAGCCTCTCTCTTGCCATTTAATTGCATGCCAAGGTCTCTCTCTCTCTCTCTCTCTCATAGCCTCTCTTCATGTTTTCTTCATGTCTTTCATTCAAACCCCCACAAATCTTTCCTCCTTTCTTTCTTTGTTTGCTTGACGCAATCTTTTCTTTCTCTATTTTGTTACATATATATATTTGGGTTTCTTCCTCTTTGTTTGTTGGAATGGATTGAATCTTAAAACCTCGTGGAAAATTTGTTGTTAAGTTCATTCTATTTCCTCATTTTCCTTTCAACCCATTTGGGCTTTTGTTAAATTTGGTCCTAATCACTTTTGATGTAGTTTCTATGTGTTTTTTCAATTTCCTATAAATAACATTTGTATCTATGTTTGATGCAGTTCATTGGGCTTGAACAATTTGAAGAAGATAATGGATGGAAATTTCGGTCCGACCCAGCAAATCATCTGGCCGATTTCGGTTTTTTCGGGTATCATTATGTGCAAAATTGTAAGCAACATTCATCCATAAAACCCTTTAATGTTTCTTTCAATTTCTTTCTTAAATTTGAATTGTATTGTACTTTGTAATTTTGTTTTAGTAGCTCAATTAGCATATGAAGATGAAGTCCACATGAAAAATTTATGGATTTTTGTGGTTCATAATGTGATAAGTGTCAACATTCACATGTGAACGTGAGCCACTTACTTGGTTGGAGCCAGATGTGCCTTTGGTTTGGTTTGGTGCAAGAGATTTGTAGTTGAGTAGTGTTTTCATATGCTTAAATGTTTGAACCTTGTTTCCTTCCAACTGTCTTTACTGTTGCTAATTGCTATCACCCCACAAACAACTCCTGTGACATCTTAACTATGATGTTTCAAAACACCTTATTCTATTTTAAAACAAAAGGGTTAATTGTACAAATCGATCGCCCCTGTAGTTTACCCCTCATAGCACTTATACTCCCTCAAGTAATTTATTAGTTGCGCTAATAAATTACTTGAGGGGTATAGGCGTTATAAGGGGTAAACTACTGGGATTGTTTTGTGCAATTAACCCTTAAAAAGAATTTGTTTGTGGGTATTGAAGGGAATCATATTCATGTCTTATCTCTCACGATATGTGGGTGATCCTTCATGTGCAGGTTTTGTGATTAGTACTAATTTAAATTTCTATCAACCTATGTTTTACTAATTTGATAGTTTTTACAATGTCCAATTCATTCCTATGATCCACTGCGAAATATATATTATTACTAGGTAATTACTTGAGAATTACCTGATATAAAATGTCACTTCCCTTGAAGCCTTTCAATTATGTAAGCATCTTTTGCTTTTGCTAGTTAGATGGGCTATCTTGTGATTGTTCTTTCTTTCCTTGACAGTCTCTCTTAATTTAAGGAATCGTTTTTTAGGCCCTTTTTTCCATTACACAAACTGCATTACTATCTCCAAGTAGAAATTTGAAAATTTCAAGTTAACTAATCACAAGTCTGGATTGAATGTTTACGTATACTTTTCATATAGTGTAGTTTCTGCACGTTCTTATGAAATAGAAATCATGATATTTTATTGAGTATTAGTTAAGTATTCAAGAAGCTTGTTACTATAACACTTGTAACAAATACATTGGTGTTTCTTGATTTACGTATGTGATCGCGTAAAATTAAAAAAACATGATTAATAATAGCCAATGCATTCATCAATTTAAGAGTATCATTTCCTTGATCTTTATCTTGATTTTTCCCCTAATATGATTCTTTTGTTCATGTAGGTATATGAAATCACCGGTTGGATCAGCTCCTTGTACTTTAAGGGCTATAACAAGCTAAGTAAAGCGCAGAAAATTGAGTGGAATAATCGGTAAGATTTATCTTTGGATGTTTAGTTCTGCTCCACATGGTTGCTTCCAGCTGAGTTTCTTCGGTTGAAATGTTGGATAAACTTCGTAATGCAGGGGTTTCTCAACATTCCATTCGATTCTTGCTGCAGCAGTTTCTTTCTACTTGGTTGTTTTGTCCGATACTTTCAAAGATGGAGATCCCAATGATTTTGTGCTGAATAGAAAATCATTGCTCTCTGATGCCATGTTTGGGGTATGATTTTCAATTCAGAGTTTTGTACTGAGTAATTTTTTTGTAAGCGTAGTAAATTATAAACGTTTTTGACCAAATAGGACTCTAAGTTAATTGTCTCGATGGTTTTATATAATTTTGCACAGATTTCCCTAGGTTATTTTCTTGCGGACCTGGGAATGATCCTATGGCTTTTTCCATCATTGGGTGGCAAAGAGTATGTAAGTGTTTCCTTTGATTTTAAATATGTGATTTTTAAGCTCTTTTTCGCTAGTTCTTTAATCCTATATTATTCTCATTTCAGATCTTGCATCACGGGCTCTCTATGTACTCGCTTTTACTTTCCCTGATAAGCGGCAAAGGACATAACTACATTCTCATGGTTTTGTTTACTGAAGTAACAACTCCGTTTGTAAACTTAAGATGGTATGCTTCACTTCCGTTATTTCCGACTTCGTGTACAATTTTGAAGGAAAAAACTCAGACAAAAATGTTCTTTTGGGAAGGTATCTCGATCTTGCAGGTCAAAAGAGTTCTTCGCTTTACATTTACAATGGCGTGGCAATGTTCGTTGGTTGGCTGGTTAGATCCTTAATGTCTTATAATTATTTTGGGATTATATGTCTCCATCTTTCTCCGATGCTTCAATCTCGTACATATTCATGGTTAGCATAGTGGTCAAATTGATTCCGCATCACTTCTCCCGCATTGTAATCGATGCTATTATCAATATGGTTGATTTGTTACTCATTGAGCAACTTAAGTATGGATTAATTAATGAAGGCCAAAACAACTCAATATAACTTTCGAGTTTTGAGACAGACACACAACATGATCCAGATACCTAGATGTGAAAAAACCTAAAAATATGAAATGCAAGCTAACTAAATGGCAGAAACATCGATTCCGAAAAGTAAAACTAAGTATGTGTCCAGTACATTCATTGATATGGCAACCCAAACAACACGAAAGAGTTACAAAAAAAGAAAAAGAAATAAACTTTTCCTAAATTGTCATAGAGGAAACGGGGCCTGCAAGCCCAATCCGTTGTGGCCTTTCACATGGGTCAGTGGGACCTCCTGTCTATTTCGCAGTTAGGCTCCTGAACCCCACCGGCTCATGTGAGAGGCCGCTGCAGTTTTGGGCCTGTAGGGTCCATGCTTGCCCCATTTTCTCATTGTTATAATTGCCAAACGCTTATTTTTGTCCATTGAATATAAATTCTTGTCTTTCATGTTCTTATGAAGAATAATAACTTGTGGATATTTGATAACAGGTTGCAAGGATCCTTCTCTTCATCTACTTCTTTGCCCATATGTATCTTCACTTTGATCAGGTATGGTGCATGCTCTTCATCTTATCTACTTATCATATGTATCGAACGGAATTACATAAGAACCTCTGCCCGTAATTTTCTCAATATTTTAATTGCTTATGAGAAGAAAAGGAGAGCAGAGGAGATGAAATCCACAAGACTTGACGTTACATATTTTCACTTGCTACCAAATAGCCAGTCACATTTTTGCGAACGCTGCGGGTATTCACAAAGTCCATAGCATTGTCTGCTAAGATATAATAATTAGTAGAGTTACTTTTTAGTTAATTATTAAGGTCAATCAAATAACGTCACTTGTCTTATTTCAGGTCAATTTTCTATACTCTAATTCCCTTTAAGCAAACAAATTAATTAACTGCAAATTCGAAAGGAATCTCAATTTTAACCATGTCAATTCATTACGAACAAACGTAGAAATTGCGATTATAGTAAGTTTAATAACGGAATCCCGACAAATGTCAGTAATCCATATCTTCATTGTCTTGCCTGGAAAAGTGCCAAGTGGCATTTATCAAAGAGAGGGAGGTATTATATCATTCAAGCCATAGTTTTAATTTTTTTTAAAAAGTAATGGACACTACGCTCTTTACCTTTAAAGAAAATTTGCCTGTGCTGATAGTAGATTTTGCATATAAAATCATATGCATCTGATCATCATCATCATCATCATCATCATTTCAAAAAGGAACAAAAGGCTAGCTAGGAAGCTGGATTCCATCTGAAGATCCGACGAAGTTCTACGATCAGCTGTCCGCTTGACCCTCACATAATATCAAATTGTGATTCCAAACTACATAAACTCTAAGGCAGGCACGTATAAAGCCTACACAGAGACCGAGCACAATTCGCACAATCTCATTTAAAAATTGCAGAATCTCCTCTAACATGGCGTGCCTTACTTCATGCACATGCAAGACACATTTCCATAGTATGCTAGTATTTAATAAATTATCTCTTAGCGTCGATTTTCTTTGTCCCGTGTTCTCAGGTGAAGACGATATTTCCCTTGGGATATTACAGTCTACTGGTGGTCCTGTCCATCCTCACCGTAATGAACGTGTTATGGTTCAGAAAAATCTTGAGGGGGATGATAAAAACTATTTCTAAAAAGAGACATGAACACTAACGTCAATCTCTCTCGGTTTTGTGTTTCTTCTTCTTCTTCTTCTTCTTCTTCTTCTTCTTCTTCTTCTTCTTCTTCCTGTAATTACTCCAACTGCTTTATACTGGGAAGCTCCTATATATTTATAAGACAACGTCCCCTTCACAGTTATCGGTCACCGAAAAAGATTTAATTTGTTTACTGTACTGAACCCGAAACTTGTCTTCGTGTTACTCAAAGGCAGCGATAGAAGAGCTTTGGCCAGTTTATTATGATAATCGGTGTAATATAAGTGTGTTAGCAGTGTAGATTCTTGTAGAAATTTATTATTTGCGCTTCATTTAATTTTTATTTTTTGAGAAATGTACTAGTTTTGTATAGAACTGAGATCATAACTCCTCTTTTGAGGAATATTAAATCATTGTGTAGAGATACGTTGCAGGATTTTCTTCTGAGCTCTGGACATGGATGTCTTCTTTTTATGCTTTCGGTGTCGTGTTCCGTATTTATTTTGTAGTGACATAACTCGCCTAAGCAGTTGTTGTTGAAGTTGTGTAATGTATCATGCATTTCCTATTTATATGCTGGGTGTGTGTGTGGGGGGTGGGAGGGGTGGGGGGGGGGGTGTTGTATAGCGATTGGGTTTGATTTTTAATGGATTTAAGATTGATTCGTAAGCATTTTGGTTATCATATGGTGGATATATGAATATTCCTAACCATCTTACGCCAATGTGAATGACGAAGGTAATATTTTTTAGGTTTTTTTTTATATACAGCCTTGCAATCTTTTGTGCTTTTTGGTTATCATGTTTTTATTAATATTTCCATATATACCTTGGAATCTTTAAAATGTTATTAAAAAAGCATTTTCATTGATATTTAATCAACACCTTCTGAGTTGTATGATGGTAATACAAGAAGAGTAAATAAGTATTAGTGTAACGACCGTAAAATCCATGTAGATCTTTTCTTTTGAAATTCTATATAAAATCATTTATTTTTTATTACATGCATGATCATTACTTGTATCATATTATTTGAGATGCTGTATTTTTATCTCACAGGTCTTGAGTTCAAACTCTAGCCTCTTCAAGTTATTTATTTTTTATTTTTAAATATTTTGCATTATGAAATCTTGTTTTAAAAGAAAAAAATTGTTAATATAAAATATTTATTAACATTTTTTTTAAAAGGGAAAGGATTTATTAAGACCTTACCGAACTTTTTAAAACCATTCTTAAAGAGAAAAAAAGATTATTTGTATTTATTTAAAAGAGCTAAATTAATTTATTCTTAATTTAAAACCTATGTTTTTTAAGAAAACCCTTTCTAAGCCGTTCGATTTAATACAATATGATCATAGTCCTCGATCCCTAAAAGCCCTAATCCTAGTTCTAGATGTAAATCCTAACCTCCTCAAACCCTAATCTTTTTTCTCCTCCATTGTCTCCTTCAATATTTTCCTCCCACTCTCTATAGAGAACCTAGACCTGCAGCTATGAAAGAGAAGAAGCCACCGATCCAATGTCGGAGGTCTCGAAATTAAATCGAGGCTATCTCTATATCGGAATCGACAACTTGATACAAATGTCAAGTTGTCTCTTTGTAAGTCCCCTCTTGATTTTTATTACCCTCACTATTTTCATGCAAAAGTTCTTGCCGAGTCATAATGTCGGTTTCGATCTAACTTTTTTTTAAAAATCTAGAAAAGATGTATATTTTTTTTATTCGTATTAATATGATTGGTTTGGTTTACTTGCATGAAAACATAATTTTAACAAAATGGAGGATTTCTATGAATATCCCTAATTTTTCCTAGGGAATTTTTTTTTGGAAAGCCTTATTTTTGTCAAAGGAGAATGCTAGAGGAAAAACCCCAACTTTTTTAAAGACGATTCTATGTGAAGCCCTAACTTTACCTCAGTCGTGTGAACATCTAATGCTTTTGATTTGATTATTCATTGGTATGCAACTTTACAATTCATGTTACGGATGTTTTTTTATTCATGCTTATATTATATTTTCGATGTACTTCATGTCACGGGTGCATCTTGTTCATGCTTATATTATGTTTTCGATGCATCTCATGTCACGGATGCATCATGTTCATGTTGATTATTTTTCAGTTCACCTCATGTCACGAGTACAACTTATTATTTGATTTGTTTAGAATGAATGAGAATATCTCTCTGTGTGTTTTCTTTTTATATACCCTATGTCATGAGTATACCCTATACTTTCGTATAGTGGGTCTTAATCATAATTATAATTTCGTAATGATTCAGTGACCACTCTTCCGTAGTTAACTAACCTACGGTACATGAGTTCTTCTCATGGCCAGTATGAAATTTATAGTTTAAATCGGATTGTACATTATTTTTCCTTACAGTTTGAAACCTGTTTTCTCTCGTTAGCCGAATCTGTTTTAGACCTGTATTAAAATGGCCATAACTACTAACATAGGAACCCAAATGGAGTAACGTTTGATTTCTAGAATAATTTCAGGATCTTAGCTACATATTTATCCTAGGTTAATTTTTATTGAAAATCGACGGAAACCATCGTAAAACATGTTTTAAAAATATGTGTCGAATCTGGACAGTAGCAGGAATTATCTGCACAGCTGTCATAAAACAACCATAACTCTCTCTCTCTCTGTGTGTTTATCGTAACCCGAAGATTTTTATGGGGAATCATTCACAACTTATAGACGCTCATTTCTTGTTTAATATTTAAAACTATAAAATGAAAACCTATTCGAAAATGCAAAATACCGCCAGTACACGCATTCTGAAATTTGCACTGGCTTGCTCTGTGTGGCTATACGAAAACACCTATAACTCTCTCAACTGGAACCTAATTGAAGCAAATTTAGTATCATAATTTACACGACTTTCTGAACTAGAATTTACTCCGTAATAACTTCTAATTCCAACCCAAAACCGTTCGTTTCTGCATGTGAACTTGTGACTAATTTCTGGCCCAAAATTCAATTGTTGTGATTACAACTTCATGCTGTGTGTATAAAATATTTGGCATTGCATCTTGAACTTGATATGAATCTGAGGATACATGACTCCGTGATTACAAGAATTTGTGCACTTGTGAATCTCACATTCATCTACAATTATTTTAAGCATCCATAAATTCATGCCTTGTTAACTTGTTATACACACACACACACACACACACTTGAGCTTGAACTATATTTTCATTGATATATCATTATTACCATGTTTTTATCACGAAGTTCATGAATTACAAATTTTGAATCTCGTGAACATGGCATGACTTATGTGTGAATTTGAAACTCGTGTTAATATATATATATATATATAAAGAATATCATGTGGATGGGGTAACTCGAAGAATGGGGTATTTATGTATAACAGGGGATCATACATTGTTTTGCATTACATATAAATCTTAAATCTCTTGAATGTAGTTATTCCGTGGGAATTATGGAATATCCTAATTACATGTAAAACTCTCACAATTCGATCTTATAACTTAAAACACTATAATAACTAATACATTGACACTCTAATTATATTTTTCATGATAGATATATGCCTGACTTTATTGATCCACAATCTATTGATTTTTCGCTTTTATCTTCATATTTGTGTTATTGTTTCATGCCGATATTTTGTTTATTTTAAAATTTCTATTCTTTTTAATTAGGGACTTATTGAACCTTAGTTCGCTGACGGCATTCCACTATTCTCGTTTTCTTATTTTCTTTTCGTGGGAATGTCGTTAGACGATATTGGGACAGGCGACGAGGCTAAGTATGAGACAGAAACGACAGAGGAGGACTTCAACCATCCATTTTCATAAGTCGATCACCGGTCTTCCAGTATGCTCTTGCTCGAGACTTCGTTTACGACCCCTTATGTCCTTTTTTGTGGAACATCTGTCTAACAACCCCAAACTTTCTGTACAATTTTTTTTTAAAAAAATACAGAAAGGAGTACTTGAGCCTGAGCACAAGTTATAAATTTGATTTGCTTTTGAACAGCAAGAAGGATCTTGTAGCTCATTAGTAAGACCTTGCACTGCTGAACGAAAGCACCAGAGTTCAAATCCCATCAACCACACATTTTTTTAATTAATTTTTTTTAATCTTTTAGAAGCCCAAGAGTCTACACGTGCACCACACGTAATAGGGTAAGTTACAGAATAAACAAACGGGTCTACGAGTCAAGATGAAGCGTCTGGAACACGTGGCAAGAAGATAGACCCCGACTTGGGCCGGCGGAGCGGTTGACTCGGCCGGCGTCGCCGGGTCAAATCGGCCCGATTCCACATTTTCTTTTTTCCCTTGCACCTTTTGGCCTACCCCATAACCCCTGTATTATTTAAATTCCCTGCACATTTACAGAGCTAATTAAAACCCCATTTAATCCATTTTAATACAATTTTTATCACACCCTTTCACTACCCTAAAACCCTATTTTTTCCAATAAATACCACCCCTTAAATCACCCCCTCACTCACAAATTCCTGCCCAAACTCTTAAGAAAATTTCTAAGACTTTTTGTGTGCAAGTGGAGTTAGCAAAGGGAGAAACTCCGACGAACTTCCGACGGCAATCCGAGGAGTTTACGGCGACGAAACGACGTACTGGTGCTTCCCCAATCTTCCTCTTCCTTTTCTCTTGACCCTAATCCAGTAAGTCCCCCTTCTCTCTCTCTTTTGCTATTCTCAAATTCTTAATTCTTAAAACGTGTCGGAAGCGTAGTTATCCGGCTTCCGATTCTCTTTTCTTTCAAAAATAAACATTTTCTTAATAAAAAACCTATAACTTTTGATATATTGTTTAATACTCATTAACTAAGATAATAGAACAAGTTTGACATTAAAATGATAACCATAGCAAGTTTTATTCCACTTTTACAGTAAAAAATCTTTATGTTTCATATCGACATGTTTATACCTTTTAACCATGCTAGTTTTAGAAAACTCACGAGGTAATGACCTATCTCCTCACAATACTCATATGTAACATAGCACGATGATATTTGGGAACATAGTTTTGGAAAAAATACGATTTTACACATAACTACCTCCGACTTATAAAAACCTTTTTCTACAAGATGTGTATTTTTAACAAATCTTTGCAATGTGCCGTTACAACCCATTTCGGGAAACCCGTTCGGGATGGTGCAGATTATCGCACATTCTCAGGCTTAGTAGTGCGAGATGCAGACCTCCGCAAGGAGCATACGGTCTCGAAAGATTTAAAAATACAATTTTCTTTAGAAAATATGATTTCTATTATAAATAAAACTTATATTTTTAATAAATAAATATATATGTAATTAATATCAAAATATCTATTTTTAATATTTATAATATTTCACATTTCCAAAATTCAAGAAAAACATCTCATTTACAAGAAAATACCATACAAATTCCAATATTACAAATAAATACCATATATTATGAAAAATATGTTTTATTCACTAGAAATGTCACAATGATAAAATATACATCAATGAAAACTTTAAAAACGATAATAAAATACTTGAGGTGTATTTTGAAAATTTTACAAAATTATTTTTATATAAAACTTTCTCAAGTTATACTGAATTACAATAAGGACCCTAGTAAACATAGGTTTAAGCGGGACCAGTCTCTTGAGCCTCAAGGAGCCGTAGATATGGGTGCTTGCCTATCTAGACAACCTAAATAACGGTGTTATTAACACGGTAATCGTCTTTGAAAAGGATACAAATCCTCCCGTCCATGTGCAGCGGTTACCGATAACACCAAAACCTAATTCAGGATTCAATTTCTTTTCTAATTGTCAGACTCAGACTGAGTCTCAATATAATCAATCTGACTTGAATAAGATTCAAGTATATATAACAATTCAATATGAATCCATATATTCAATCTGTTCAATCTATCAATCTATACAACTTGACTGAACCGAACCATGGATATACATCCATCTACATAATTCTTTAGTTACATCCATTTACTAATATCATGGTTTCAGCAAGTCATCCGTCTATACAATTCAAATTACAATACAATACAATTTACAATACAATACAAACAATACAATCAAGACATCGCGGGGTTTAAGGGGTAGATTGGTACGGAAGGTGTTAGAAGTGGTACGAGACTGCGACCATTAAAACGCCTAACCTGAATTCAATTGCCATTGTACCGTGGCTAAACGGTTCCTTATATTCCGTCCACCGTAGTCTCTGGTCTAACGAGACTCCTCTCGTATACAATGGCCTCTTCTATACCAAGTTACAAACAACAACGTTAACAATAAATATAACATTATAACAATATACTCTTTATTCTGTCTATCCCATTCTTATCTATTTACGGGACTTACCGAGCGATTTGTTCGCTGACGACATTCTCTTTCTTCTTCTTTGGGATGTCGTCAGGTGATTCGGACCTTCAGGAGATCGAGCCCACCAGCGAGGACTTGGATCAGCTATCCTTCGACCCGGAGCTTTAGATACTTGTACATTTCATTTCAGTACTTTCCATTTCTGTTATACCACTGTTTAGGCATTGCTTTTCATTCCATGTATTTACTTTTTAGATGTATTGTAAAAAGATTGTGAATAAATAAAGTTGTTGTTCATTTATATCTATTGTCTCTGTCTCTTGTGCATTTTACTTATATTGCTTAGATACGCTCAGCGTGTTTACTTCAGAGTAAATACGTAGTGGCATCGTCGCGTACTCTTCCCGTATACTGGGAAGCGGGGCGTGAAAGGTTTTGTTGGCGGCCCATGCAGGTCAGAGCTGTATGGAACCTTACCATGCAGTTCAGCTCTGCGTGGACAACCTAAGCAATATAATACAAGAACCAGCAACTGAAAACATTCTTTACAATTCATACTTCTTGAACTTCATCATTTCATATATTTTGAATCTGTTCTAACCCAAAATTTTCTTCCAAGGTTATGGATTCCTCAAACAACACCAGCACAAATTTCAACAACACTCCCCCACCACTACCACTCACACCTGCCGTTACTGCTCCAATCAACGAGCAGACGGTACTACTTGAGGCGATCCGCAACCCCTGGAAGGATTGCAGCAGCAGACTGCTATATTATTGAACCGTCCAGAAGCGGAGGTAACCGGTGTGAAGCGCTCTGCCACCCAGATGGCAGGAGGAACACATCCTACAACCTTCTAAACCTAAAAGACAGAAAGAAACAATTAACCAGTCAAGTCCAGGTTTTTGTTTCTACTGTAAGTGGAATGGACATTTAGTGAAGGACTGTAGGCGCACCAAAGGCCTGTGTCTAGTTTGTGGCGCATCCAACCACGGAATTGGAAACTGTCCTTATAGACCCAATCCAGCTCATACACCCACCAACTACCCACAACGGCCAGCTATCCAGGCTCCTGCACCTCGCATTGCACTCCCTGTTCCACCACCTGCACAGCTTACTCGCTAATTCCATCATGCTCTGAGGAACATGCCTCAAGGGCAGAGAAACATGCCCCAAGGACAGAGGAATGTGCCTCCAGTTATGAGGAATGTACTACGGCGTCAGGCTTTCTTTTTAGCGGCCGAAGAAGCAGAGGCCGTAGACCAAGGTAAACCTGGTAATTTCCTCAACTCTTTTCAAACCTTTCGCATTCTTTCATTCCTTCACATATTTTTCATACACTACCAATAGTCCTATCACCAAACTTTCCTTGAATCCATTACACATTCCTTTTATAAATTTCGAGGACAAAATTTTTTTAAGGAGGGTAAAATGTAACAACCCAAAACTTTCCGTACAATTTTTTTCAAAAAAATACATAAAGGGGTACTTGAGCCCGAGCACAAGTTATAACTTTGATTTGCTTTTGAACAACAAGAAGGAGCTTATAGCTTATTGGTAAGACCTTGCACTGCTGAACCAAAGCACCAGAGTTCAAATCCCATCAATCACACATTTTTTTAATTAATTTTTTTTAATCTTTTAGAAGCCCAAGAGTCTACACGTACACTACACGTAATAGAGTAAGTTACAAAATAAACAAACGGATCCACGAGTCAAGATGAAGCGTCGGAGACACGTGGTAAGAAGATGAACCTCGACTCGGCCGACTCGATCGGGCCGGCGGAGCGGTTGACTTGGCCGGCGCTGCCGGGTCAATTTGGCCTGATTCCACATTTTTTTTCCCTTGCACTTTTTGGCCTACCCCATAACCTCTGTATTATTTAAATTCCCTGCACATTTATAGAGCAAATTAAAACCCCATTTAATCCATTTTTAATACAATTTTTATCACACCCTTTCACTACCCTAAAACCCTAGTTTTTCCAATAAATACCACCCATCAAATCACCCCCCTCACTCATAAATCTCTGCCCAAACTCTCAAGAAAATTCCTAAGAATTTTTGTGTGCAAGTGGAGTTAGCAAAGGGCGAAACTCCGGCGAACTTCCGACGGCAATCCGAGGAGTTTCCGGTGACGAAACGACGCACCTGTTCTTCCCCAATCTTCCTCTTCCTATTCTCTTGACCCTAATCCAGTAAGTCCCCCTTCTCTCTCTCTTTTTCTATTCTCAAATTCTTAATTCTTAAAACGTGTCGGAAGCGGAGTTATCCGGCTTCTGATTCTCTTTTCTTTAAAAATACAACATTTTTTTAATAAAAAACCTACAACTTTTGATATATTGTTTAATACTCATTAACTAAGACAATAGAACAAGTTTGAAATTAAAATAATAACCATAGTAAGTTTTATTCCACTTTTACAGTAAAATACCTTTATGTTTCATATCGACATGTTTATACCTTTTAACCATGCTAGCTTTAGAAAACTCACGAGGTAATGACCTACCTCCTCACAACACTTACATGTAACATAGCATGATGATATTTGGGAACATAGTTTTGGGGAAAATACGATTTTACACATAACTACCTCCGACTTATAAAAACCTTTTTCTACAAGATGTGTATTTTTAACAAATCTTTATAATGTGCCGCTACAACCCATTTCAGTGAACCCGTTCAGGATAGTACGGATTATCGCACATTCTCGGGTAGTAGTGCGAGATGCAGATCTCCGTAAGGAGCATACGGTCTCGAAAGATTTAAAAATACAATTTTCTTTAAAAAATGTGATTTCTATTATAAATAAAACTTATATTTTTAATAAATAAATAGATATGTAATTAATATCAAAATATCTATTTTTAATATTTATGATATTTCACATTTCCAAAATTCAAGAAAAACATCTTATTTACAAGAAATACTATACAAATTCCAATATTATAAATAAATACTATATATTATGAAAAATAGGTTTTATTCACTAAAAATGTCACAATGATAAAATATACATCAATGAAAACTGTAAAGACGATAATAAAATACTTAAGGTGTATTTTGAAAATTATACAAAATTAATTTTATATAAAATCCCTCAAGTTATATTAAATTACAATAAGGACCCTAGTAAACATAGGTTTAAGCGGGACCAGTCTCTTGAGTCTCAGGGAGCTGGAGATATGGGTGTTTGCCTATCTAAGGTAGACAACCTAAATAACGGTGTTATCAACATGGTAATTGTCTTTGAATAAGACACAAATTCTGCCGTCTATGTGCAACGGTTACCGATAACACCAAAACCTAATTTAGGATTCAATTTCTTTTCTAATTTTCTCAATATAATCAATATGACTTGAATGAGATTCAAGTATATATAATAATTAAATATGAATCCATATATTCAATCTGTTCAATCTATCAATCTATACAACTTGACCGAACCGAACCATGGATATACATCCATCTACATGATTCTCTAGTTATATCCATTTACTGATATCATGGTTTCGGCAAGTCATCCGTCTATATAATTCAAATTACAAGATAATACAATTTACAATACAAACAATACAATCAAGACATCGCGGGGTTTAAGGGGTAGATTGGTATATAAGGTGTTAGAAGTGGCGCGAGACTGCAACCATTAAGACACCTAACCAGAATTCAATTGCCGTTGTACCGTAGCTGAACGGTTCCTTGTATTCCGTCCACCGTAGTCTCTGGTCTAACGAGACTCCTCTCGTATACACTGGCCTCTTCTGTACCAAACTACAAACAACAGCATTAACACTAAATTTAACATTATAACAATATACTCTCTATTCTGTCTATCCCATTCTTTTCTATTTACGGGACTTACCGAGCGATTTGTTCGCTGACGACATTCTCTTTCTTCTTCTTTGGGATGTCGTCAGGTAATTCGGATCTTCAGGAGATCGAGCCCACCAGCGAGGACTTGGATCAGCTAGCCTTCGACCCGGAGCTCTAGATACTTGTACATTTCATTTCAGTACTTTCCATTTCTGTTATGCCACTGTTTAGGCATTGCTTTTCATTCCATGTATTTACTTTTCAGATTTATTGTAAAAAGAATGTAAATAAATAAAGTTGTTGTTCATTTATATCTATTGTCTTTGTCTCTTGTGCATTTTACTTATATTGCTTAGATACGCTCAGCGTGTTTACTTCAGAGTAAATACGTAGTAGCCTCGTCACGGCCTCTGCCCATATACTGGGAAGCGGGGCGTGACTATCTGTGTCCATTTGGACTTGATTTGTAATAAGTATTGTTGGATATTTTACTTTAAATTCTTATACTATATTTTCTTGTTGCTGCTTTAAACAAACACTTAGCGTATTCAAGTTGGGAATGAATTCTTCTCGGTGTGAATACGTTGCGGCCTAGTCTGCTCACGAGCCTAGTTCGAGGCTTCGTTGTAACCTGTCACGTCTCCTAAAAAACAGAGAGTGAGAGTGGACTAGGCCCGCAATATATTCATACCGAAAAGAACTCCTTCCCAACGTGAATACGCTAAGCGTATGTGAAAACAGTAACAAAAAATATAGTTCAAAAATTTAAAACATATAAAATATCCAACAATACTTATTACAAATCAAGTCCAAATGGACACAGGTATTACACAAAAAAAGAATATAAGAGGCCGCAAATGAAGCCTCGAACGAGAGAATACTGGAAAACTAGTGATCGGTTGTGAAGATGGATGGTTGAAGTCCTCCTCTGTCGGTTCTGTCTCGTATCTAGCCTCGTCGTTTATCTCAATATCGTCTGATGACATTCCTAATAAAAAAAATAAGAAAACAAAAAAAGTGGAATGTCATCAACAGACTAAGATTCAGTAAGTCCCCAGTTAAAGAGAATAGAAATTTTAAAATAAAAAAATACGACATGGAACAATAACACAAACATGAATATAAAAGCGGAAGATCAATAGATTGCGGATTAATAAAGTCAGGCATATACCTATCATGAAAAATATAATTAGAGTGTCCAGATGTTAGTTATTATAGTGTTTTAAGTTATAAGCTCGAATTGTGGGAGTTTTACATGTAACCAGGATATTCTGTAATTCCCATGGAACAATAGCAATACGAGATTCATGAGATTTAAGATTTATATGCAATGCAAAACAATGTATGGTCCCCTATTAAATATAAATACCCCCATTCTTCGAGCTACCACATCCCCATGATATTCTTGATATTAAAATACCGATATATATCAATATAGATATATATCTAGTAACACTGGCATGCCCCCGCTTCCCAAAAGACAGAGCAGGTGCGGACTAGGCTCGGAATGTATTCACACAAAGAAGCGTTTCTTTTCGATATGAATACGCTAAGCGTTTGTATATGCAATAATATGAGAATTAATATAAGAATTTAAAGCATTACAACCTAGAAAATGAATCCAACAGTACTTATTACAATTTTAACAAACACTACTCTAAATTAGAACATAACAACCTAATGTTTTGAAACAGAAGGCAAGCGGAAATATGAAGAAAAAAACAACGTAAAGTGCTGCCAAGATGAAGAAGTGATTGAAGTTCTCCTCAGTTGGTACCATCTCGTACCTAGCTTCTTCTCCTGCCCCACTGTCGTTTGACGACATTCCCCAGAAAAGAAAACAGAAAATATAAATACAGTCAGTGAACTAAAATTCAGTAAGTCCCTATTTTATAAAAAATAAAAACAGTATTTAAAAAGAAACATGGTATACATAATACTAGGCATGAGAATAACCGTGAACATCAATTGGTAGTGTGTATGTCAAATAAGTAACATATGTTAATCAGTACAAGATAATTAGAGTATTACGATATTTGATATTTCAGTGTTATTAATTATAAGTATAAGCTCGATTTGTGGGAGTATTATTATGTAATTAGGATATTTCGTAATTCCCACAGAACAAAAGCAACACGAGATTCAAAATTTATATATAATGAAAAATAATGTATGATCACATGTTACACATAAATACCCCCATTCTTCGAGCTACCCCATCCCCATGATATTATTGATATTAAAGTATCGATATAAAATGAATAGTAAACAGTATGAAAATAACAATAATAATATTTTAAAAAAATTTACTGTAAATAAATATGATTATCATAAATATAAACCACAATACTCATAACTACATTTAATCATAAGAATTATGATTATTACAAGAATGTGAAACAAAAATTAACAAAATGTAAAGTGTAATACTAACAATATTTATATTTTAATAATTTTTATATTTATTTTATTTTAAACAAATACCATCTAAACCACTAGTGATCATTATGCTTTATATCAAAAACTAATATATAAAAGTTCAACAATGTCTACTATCACAACTATAACTACACATGTTTTGAAAAATACGTGAGAATATACTAAAAAATTATATAAATAATGACATGAAATGCACAAATCCCTTTTTTAATAAAACCACTCATAGAAACAAATACTCATATCGTATTACATTGTTAGGTCTGAACTAGTTATTAGTTATCTTCATAAGTATCATCAGTATTATATTTGTCATAGTAGCATGGTTAAACATAATTAATAATTATTATTATATATATATATATATATAATTATTTAAATTGTATATTTTGTTTTGTTTTAGGTGTTAAAATGTCCACGTTGCATTGATATTTCGTCAGTATTGTGCCGCTGTATATTTTTTATATTAAAATATACAGTAAAAGAAAAATGTTTAAAAAGTATATCATTATTAAATTATTAGTATAGTAAACAATTAACAGCAATTATTATAGTAAAATTATATAATATAATAAACAGAATAAAAAAAATATATAGTATATCAAAAAAGGATAATATGATTATGAATTTAGTAATATTAGTAGATTAAATATTAATTTATGCGAATTATGTTATGAAATAAAGGATTATAGATAGTAAATGGGTAATTTTATTTTGATAAAACATATTAACAAAGGAAGAGAAGAAAATGAGGGAACTTACGGAGAAAAGATGATTTAGGATCGTCCTTATCGTAAAATAAAGGATGTCTCGAATTAGATCGAGACGAGAGCGGTGATGTCTTCTTCTTCCTTCGTCGGGATTCAGATCAAAGATGACAGAAAGGGAAAAGGAGAAGAAATTTTGGAAACACGATGTTTTGGGTTACGACATAGAAGGAAAATGGTTAAGGGGTTAAGATTTATTAAATCCTATCAATCCCCCAAAATCAAAACAACAAAAAGAAAATAATCAAAACAAGCATATCAAAATAACAAACAAAGAAACTAAAATAAACAAATAAATTTTATTTTTAATTAGAAGAAAATCTTTTCTCTTCCTTTAAAATATTAATAAATATTTGGCTATATAGAAAATATGATATTAGTTTTAAAAATTGGGGATTTAAAATAAGAACTAAAATATTTCAGTCAGGATTCGAACTCGTGACATATGGAATACAATGTAATGTAGTAACTAAGATATAAAAGAAGGAACCATGTATATAATTTGAAAGGAAATAAATATATATACAAGTGTTTCAAAGAAAATAGGCATTTCTTGAAAAAAGAAAAATATAAAAAAAGTATTAAGATTTTGTGGTTGTTATATTTTATCCTCCTTAAAATAATTTCGTTCTCGAAATTACATAAGGGACCTGCCGCAACTGGGCAAGGAAATGGTAACGACAACGCTGTCACTTGTTGCATTCACACCCCATTAGTAATTGCTTTAATAGGTCGTGACACAACAACTGAATGTCGAAGAGTTTCAAAAACAAGAAGTGGATGATAGATTTTGTTCTGATTTTCGAAACAAGATTGGTCTTAAGAACGTTTACAAAATGATATCTCAGAAGAATGCAAGCAAGAAGGATGGTCTATGAAATGCAAGCAATAAAATAACTTAACTGGAATCATAGAGAATTCTCGGATATGAATATTGGGTGATTGGGAATTTCGTATACTGCCTTCCTTTAATGACAGTCAGGGATGGTGTAGATCGCGATACAACGAATTAGGGAGAAATGTAAACAAGTGATACTTCTGAATAGAATAGTTCAAAATATGAAGCATAGGATGTCAAAGATGGCCTAAGAGAGACAAGAAGGAACATACGCGAATTTTAGGAATTCAAGAAGTCGAGAAGTGAGCTTTTAGAAAATCGAAAAAAGAAGTTGGATTCAAAGAATGGGACTTAAGAAGACAAAAAGGAATAAGAAGATTACAAGATGGGATCAATACGGAGATGAAGGGTTCGCACTTTCGTTTCCTGTTCGTCGAGAGTTAATCGTCAGGGAAGATAAGAAATGACTCAAGACGGATTCAAGACAGGAAATTTAAAACAACACAATACATGGTGGGGTCCATGTTAAGTCATGATCGTCAGGAGAGTAAGGAAAGATTCATGGCACTATGATTCAAGAGTGATATCATGGTGCATTCGTTATAGTCTACCGTCCTTAAAAGAATTTTGTCCCCGAAATTCTATCGAAGGGTACGTTATAACAGGGCAAGAGAAACCGAAGATAACACTGTCGTAAGTCATCTTCACGCTCCCTATTATCGATGTTCTATTCCAAAGAAAAAGGTGCAAGAAAGACGATTTGGGGAATGCAAGGTAGGAAGGAACCAACAAAAATTGAAGGAATCAAAATGTTACAACATGCCTTGAGATATGATCCTCAAGAAAGTTGAAATTGAGTTTCAAGATGGATTCAAGGGATAATATAAGATTCAAAAGAAAGACTAAATGCTATCGGATTTTTTTTAAATTATTGTATTTTCTTCTTTCAATGGTCATGCTAAACTGACCTGCATGGGCTACCAAAAAACCTGTCACATCCCGCTTCCTAAAGACGAAGAGCAGATGCGGACTCAGCTCGCAACGTATTCATGCCAAGAAGCATTTCATCCCGATATGAATACGCCAAGCGTCTGTATAGGCAGTAATATGAGAATTGATTCAAGAATTTAAAGCATTACAACCTTGAAAATAAATCCAACAATACTTATTACAACTTCAACAAACAAGAGTCCAAATTAGAACATAACAGCCTAATGTTTCGAAACAGAAGGCATGTAGAAATCTGAAGGAAACAACAACCTAAAGTTCTGTCTGGGTGGAGAAGTGATCGAGATTCTCCTCAGTTGGTATCATATCGTACCTAGCCTCTTCTTCTACTCCAGTGTCATCTGAGGACATTCCCTAAAAAAGAAAATAGAAAACAAGAATGTCATCAGTGAACTAAAGTTCGGTAACTCTCCATTTTATAAAAAATAAACATAGTATTTGAAACGAAACATGATATATATAATATCAGGCATAAAAATAAGTGTGAACATCAAACGGTAGTATGCATGTCAAATAAGTAACATGTATTGATCAGTGTAAGATAACTAGAGTATCACGATATTTGATATCTTAGTGTTATTAATTATAGGTATAAGCTCGATTTTTGGGGGTTTTATTTTGTAACCAAGATATTCTGCAATTTCTACGGAACAAAAGCAATATGAGATTCAAGATTTATATGTAATGCAAAATAATGTATGATCTCCTATTACACATAAATACCCGCATTCTTCGAGCTACCTCATCCCCGATATTCTTGATAATAAAGTACCGATCTAAAAAGAATAGTAGACAGTATGAAAATACCAATAATAATATTTAAAAATGTTTTTTATAAATAAATATGATGATCATAAATATAAACCACAATACTCATAATTATATTTAATCATAAGAATTACGATTATTACAAGCATATGAAACTAAAATTAACAAAACATAAAGTGTAATACTAACAATAATTATATTTTAATAATTTTTATATCTATTTGATTTTATATAAATACCATCTGAACCATTAATGATCATTATGCTATATATCAAAAAACTAATATATAACATTTCGACAATGACTACTATCACAACTATAACTACACATGTTTTGAAAAATACGTGAGAATATACTAACAAATTAGATGAACAATGTCACAAAATGCACAAATACCATTTTCAATAAAACTGCTCATAGAAACAAATACTCATATCATATTATATTGTTAAGTCTGAAATAGTTATTAGCTATCTTCATAAGTATCATTAGTATTATATTTGTCATAGTAGCAAGGTTAAACATAATTAATAATTAATTTATATATAGATATGTAATGATTGAAATTGTATATTATGTTTTGTTTTAGGTATTAAAATGGTCAAGTCGCATTGATATTTTGTTAGTATTGTGTAACTGTACATTTGTTATATTAAAATATTCAGTAAAAGAAAAATGTTTAAAAAGTATATCATTATTAAATTATTAGTATAGTAAATGCTTAATAGCAGTTATGATAGTAAAACTATATAATATAATATACAAAATGAACAAAATATACAGTAAATAAAAAACGGAAAATATGATTATGAGTTTAGTAATATATTAGTGAATTAAATATCAATTTATGAAGATCATGTTATGAAATAAAGGATTATAGACAGTAAATAAATATTTTTTTTTTGATAAAATATATTAACAAAGAAAGAGAAGAAAAGGAGGGAACTTACAGAGAATGGATGATATAGAATCGTCCTTATCGTAAAGTAGAGGATGTCTCGAATTAGATCGAGACGAGTGGGGTGATATTTTCTTCTCTCTTCTTTTGATTCTTTCGTTGTTGGGTTTCAGATCAGAGATGAAAGAAAGGGAAGAGGATAAGAAATTTCGGAGTCACGGTGTTTTAGATTACGACATGGATAGAAAAGGGTTAAGGGGTTAAGATTTATTAAATGCTATCAATCTCTCAAAATCAAAACAGCACAAAGAAAACAATCAAAACAAGCATATCAAAATAACAAACAAACTAACTAAAATAAACAAATAAATTTTATTTTTAATTAGAAGAAAATCTTTTCTCTTCCTTTAAAATATTAATAAATATTTGGCTATATAAAAAATATGATATTAGTTTTAAAATACGGGGATTTAAAATTAGAACTAAAATATTTCAGTCGAGATTCGAACTCGTGACCTATAGAATACAATGCAAAAAGAAGGAACCATGTATATAATTTGAAAGAAAATAAATATATATACAAGTGTTTCAAAGAAAATGTGCATTTCTTAAAAAAAGGAAAATATAAGGAAAATACTAAGATTTCGTGGTCGTTACAAATCCGAGTTTTAATTTCACATATAAGTCATGCCATGTTCAAGGGATTCCCGAGATTCATTAGATTCAAGATTTGTAATTAATGTACTTTATGATAAACATATGGTAAAATGATACATCAATGAAAACATAGTTCAAGCTCGTGTGCGTGTGTGTGTAAAAGTTAACAAGGGATGAAATTTTGAATGCTTGAAATAATTGTAGATGAATGTGAGATTCATGAGTCACGAATTTTTGTAATCACAGAGTCATGTAATCACGGATTCGTGTCAAGTTCAATATGCAATGCCATATATTTTATACACACAACATGAAGTTGCAATCATAACAATTGAATTTCAGGCCAGAAATTAGTAACAAGTTCACATGAATAAATGGGCAGTTTTGGATGGAAATAGAAGTTATTGCCCAAAGAGTAAATTCTAGTTCAGAAAGTCGTTTAAATTATTAGGATGAGTTTGCCTCGGTAGAGTTCCAGGTGGGAGAGTTATGGGTGTTTTCGTACCGCTGCACAAAGCAAGCCAATGCAGATTTCAGAATGCATGTACTGGTAGTATTTTGCATTTTCGAGTAGGTTCTGTTTGTTTTATGGTTTTAATATTGAACAATAAATGAGTGTCTGTGAGTTGTGAATGATTCCCTATAAAAATCTTTAGGTTACGATAATCAGAAAGGGAGCTGTAGTTGATTTATGACAGCCGTGTAGATAATTCCTATTGATGTCAAGATTCGACACATAATTTTAAAACTTGTTTTAAGATGATTTTCGTCAGTTGTCAATAAAATTAATATAGGATAAATATGTAGATAATATCCTGAAATTATTCCAGAAATCAAACAATACTTCGTTTGGGTTCCTATATTAGGAGTTATGGCCATTAAAGTTTAGGTCTAAAACAGATTCTGCTAATTAGGGAAAACAAGTTTCAAATCTGAAGGAAAAATAATGTATAATCCGACTTAACTTAAACTATGAATTTTATAATGAGCACGGGGAGACGTAATGCACTATAGATTAGTTAACTACGGCAGAGCCGTTGCTGAATCATTACGAAATTATAATTATGGTTAACACCTTATATACGAAAGTATATGATATACCCATGACAAAGGGTGTATAAAAAGAAAACACACGATATTCTCACCCATTCTAAACAACTCAACTAAAAAGGTGCACCTGTGACATGTGCTGCACCGAGAAATAATCAACATGAACATGATGCACCCGTGACATGAGGTGCATCGAAAACATAATATAAGTATGAACAAGATGCACCCGTAACATGAGGTGCATCGAAAATATAATATAAGCTTGAATAGAAAAACATCCGTAACCTGAGTTGTAAAGTTGCATACCAATGAATAATCAAATCAAAAGTTTTAGTTTTTCCCACGATTATGGTAAAAATTAGGGCTTCACATAAAATCATCTTTAAAAAAAAGTTAAGGTTTTTTTCAAGAAGTTTCCTAAGACAAAATTAGGGCTTTTCATAAAAAATTTCCCTAAACAAAATTAATGCTTTCCATAGAAATCTCCCTTTTTGTTAAGATTAGATTTTCATACAGGTAAACCAAACCAATCATATAAATAACAATAGAAAAATATACGTCTTTTCTAGTTTTAAAAAAAATGTTAGATCGAAAACGACATTATGAATCGGAAAGAACCTTTGCATGAAAACAGAGAGAGGGTGATAAAAAGAAAGAGGGAACTTACAAAGAGACAACTTGATCTTTGTATCAAGTTGTCGATTTCGATATAGAGATAACCTCGATTTAATTTCAATGACCCCGACGTTGGATTGGTGGCTTCTTCTTCTTCGTAGTTCTAAGTCTAGGTTCTCTATAAAGGGTGGGAGGAAAATATTGAAGGAGGCAATGGAGGAGAAAGAAGATTAAGGTTCGAGGAGTTTAGGCTTTATATGTAGAACTAGAATTAGGGCTTTTAGGGATCTAGTGCTATGATTATATTATGTTAAATCGAACGGCTTAGAAAGGGTTTAAAAAAAATATAGGTTTTAAATAAAGAATACATTAATTTACCTATTTTAAAAATACAAATAATCTTTTTTCTCTTTAAGAATGGTTTTAAAAAGTTTAGCAAGGTCTTAATAAATTCTTTCCCTTTTTTTAAAAAAAATGTTAATACATATTTTATATTAACAATTCTTTTCTTTTTCTTTTAAAAGAAAATTTCATAATATAAAATATTTAAAAACAAACAAACAAACAACTTATGGAGTTTGATCTCGAGAACTGTGGGATAACAATACAAGGTCTCAACTAATAGGATACAAGTAATGATCATGCATATATTCAAAAAGAAATGATTATATATATAATTTCAAAAGAAAAGATCTTATTATACAGAAAATGGTACATGGATTCTACGGTCGTTACATTCTATCCTTCTTAAAAGAAATTTCGTCATCGAAATTACATAAGAAGCCTGCCACAACTGGGCAAGGAAATCGTAATGATAATGCAGTCACTTGTTGCATTCACACCTCATTAGTCATTACTCTAATAGTTCATGATAAAACAATGGAAAACCGAGGAGTTTTGAAAGTAAGAAGTTGGATAATAGCTTTTGTTTCAGTTTTTGAAACAAGATTGGTTTCAAGAATTTATTTAAAGGATATCTAAGAAAAATGTAAGAAGGACACTAGTATGGATTCGAAAAGGATCATGATAGGATGCAAAGGGAATCGAGATAAAGATGAAAGGATGCACTTCTAGAAGGAGACTAATAGTGATTTAAGGAATCCAAAGAGTTGGATTGCAAGGAATATCAAGCTGAAGATGAACTGCAGTTCTGGATACCTTGTGTCAAGATACAATCACCAGGAAACCAAGAAAGGATTGAAAAGGGATAGAACTCGAGAATGAAATCGATTTCTAAAAAAAATTTAACGAATCCATTTTTCTAAATAAAAAATAAGTTCTCCAAATCAGTTTTTAAAAACAAAGGAGTTTTATAAACGAAATTTATAAATGATAAACCATTTAAAACCAATTTTTTTAATAAAAAATATATAAAACAATGCAGAAGTTACAATCTACCCTCGTTAAAAGAATTTCGTCCTCGAAATTCCCATAAAGAGGATGTTGCAACAGGGTAAGGAATAAGAATGAAGATAACACAGTCACATAAGCTGGGGTCGGGATTACTCGTGTCGTATGGCTAGCTTAGATGTACAAGAAGGATGATTGAAGGAATGCAAGCAATAAAGTATCTTGACTGAAATAATATAGAACTCCTGAATATGAATATTAAGTGATCGGGAACCTGAACACCACTATCCTTTGACAACAGCCGAGAGTAGAGTAGAAAGTCTGTACCCAGTCCGTACCTAGTACGACATCGAAGCTTAGCATGTCGATCACTACGAAGTCGATGAAATTTTTTCGATTTCTCTAACCATCTTAGTTAATAGGCCACGATCAACAGATTCCTATCCTTACTCAGGATAATAGACTTTGCTGTTAGTTCTTCTGCATATCTCGTAAAAGCTCCAACAAAACCGTCTGGTCAGACGAATAAGGGTTTGCATCGAAGCATGAAATTCGAGGAAGACAAAGAAGGATTGGAATTGATTCAAAGGACTAGAATTAAAAAGAAAGTTAAATATTGTCATTTATTAGAATGATTAGAAGAAGAATTAGAATGGATTCACGGTAATAGGATTCAAAGACGGAAATAAATGTTGTTGGATTTTAAACTCTTGTATATTCTGCTTTCAATGGTACATGCAAAACTGACCTGCATGGGCCACCGGAAAAACCTTTAATGCCCCGCTTCCCAAAAGATGGAGAGCGAGGGTGGACGGGGCCCATAATGTTTTCACATCAAGAAGCATTCTTTTCTCGATATGAATACGCTAAGCGTCTGTATAAGCAGTAACATACAAATATATATACAAGAATTTAAATCATGAATAGAATTTAAATAAAATCATCCAACAACACTTATTACAAATTTGAATTCATCCAGACAGGATGTTCAACAAAAGGAGTGACATAAAAGGGCGTAAAGATAAATGCCTTAAACAAAAATATACTGAGATGAATACTAAAAATGGGATTGAGAAGCAAGTTGATCAAAGTCCTTCTCAGTTGTCTCGACCTAGCCTCATCGCCTGCCCCAATGTCGCTGACGGCATTCATAAGAAAAATGTTGGATATAGTACCATCAGAGTCAATTATTGGATCACAGGCACGTGATTGCAATGATTGAGGGAGGACCTATACCGGTAGGAAAGTCTTACTCGAGAGGTTTGTATACTATCTGGTTTGTCTTTATCATCGTGTACACACTTTAGGTGACATTGTAGTTCACTATTACACGTTGATAGAGAATAGTATGCTATCATGGTTTGTCTTTATCATCGTGTACTGCTTTAGGTGATCTTACAGGTCATTATTACACATTGATAGAGCCCTTAGGATTCTTGCTTGACTACCAGCAGTATGATGGCGATCATATACATGGGAGCTGGGGTCTATAAGCACATCCTTAAAAAGGTCCCTAGTCATGGGAGTTTTCGAGACAGGGCATCGATACTCCGGAGTAGACTAGTGTATACAGTCGAGACCCCGACGAGGGGAAGTGGCCGGTCTCACAAGCCATTGGTGTCAGTTGGTTCACCTATGATGTATACAGGTGCTCATTGGGTTATGAGTACACCGGAAAGGACTCGCCGGGAACATGCTAGTTGGTATTATGCTTGACGTCAGATAGTAGTTCCCTGGTGACATGTGAATCATAAATTCGTCAAAACCCTATATTGTCTACGTAAATACTTTCTTGTCCTTTTACTCTCTAAACTTTAGACCTTTAGGTTCTCGAATTTTAACTTTACGTCAAAAAAATTCGAACTGGCAGGAATTTGTTGCATAGTATCCTTCAATCCGAGTCTAATCTCACGTCAAAGGTGAGATTTTATTGGATTGATCAAACCCCTATTTAATCATCTCCAAAGGTATTTTCTTTTATACTTTACTCTCTAAATTTTTGAATTTTAGATTATCGAATTAAAATTTTGCTTTAAAAATCAAACTTTGTGGCAGGAATTTGTTGCACAATAACTTTGTTTTAATTTTGCATTTAAGAAACGTTTGAACTTTGTGGCAGAATTTTTTTGCATAGTATCCTTTTTCGATCAGAGTTTAATTTCATAGTAAAGGCGGCAATTTATTGGATTGATGGTACTTTCTTTTACCCTTTATTCTCTAAATTTTTGATTTTTAGTTTCTTGAATTTTAATTTTGCTTTAAAATTTTTTGACCTTTGTGATAGGCATTTGTTGCATAATGTCCTTGTTTTATTTTTTCTTGTAAAAAAAAGTTTGAACTTCATGGCAGGAATTTGTTTGCATAGTATACTTGTTCTATCAAAGTTCGACCTCATGACAAATATGAGAATTTATTGAATTGATCAAACCGCAGGTACTTTCTTTTGCCCTGTACTCTCTAAATTTCTGATCTTTCGATTCTAAAATTTTAATTTGCGTTAAAGAAAACTTTGAGGCGGGATTTTTTCTCATAATATTCTTGTTCGATCGGAGTACAATCTCATGGAAAATATGATAATTTATGTTCTTGATTTAGAAATTAGAGCGAAACTCCATCAGATCTTTTAGGGTATAGATGCCGTTAGACTTGAAATTTAATAATTATTGCACTAGCAATTTGCAATTTTCTAAATTCATTGAAATTTTTGTTTTCATGTTTAAACTATTTTAATGATGAACATTTGGTCGTATAATCTTTTTATTAGTTGCTATATGTTTGTGAAATAACTTTTAGCATGACTTTTACTTTTATGTAATTGGAAACTCTGGGATTTAATTGATTTTTATGATAAATTTAACACCTTAACATGGGAATTATGAATCTTAAAGGAGTAAGTTAGAAAATAAAGCGCCTTTAGGGATCATTCTCTATATATGAGTAGGAAATTGTTGCTCAAGATAAATCTACAAATTTTATTTGTTTTATCACGTTTTCTGAGAATAAAATTGAAATTCTTATTTACATGTTTTCTCGATTTAAATCATTTGTATGAATTTTACAGACTTTGGTTAAGTACTACGGGTCAAAAAGAGTTGAGAAGAATTCAACCCTTGTAGTCCAATCATCCATAAATGGAATCAATTAGGAAGAAATCAAATATTCCTTATGGCTCGCATTTTTCGCTCTTCATCAATCCCCTCTTCTACCTGCCAGAGATAAGAGACAAATATTATATAGATTTTAGGGTCGTTATAGTAACGGTTTCATTCAGGCAATGTGGAGACGGCAGATGCAAAGAAAGCTTGCAGATGAGCTCAAGCCTGAGCGAGTAGAAACAATATTCATATATGAGAGCTCAGATTTAGAAAATGGAGGAGGTACACGGTTAAGAATGAAGTGAAGCCAAATATTTCAGAACTGAAGTATGCTAACCAGCTAGCTAGCTCATTATGTCATTTGGTGTTTGTATATGTACATCTAATTGTGTGCATAATACCAGTCTTAGCTTATGATATAATACTATGATATTGTGTACATGTATGTTTATGCATGATGCCTTGATTAAATAATAGTATTTTCCACATTTAGAAATATAATGTCTATTAAAAAATCCGCCCGACATCAAGTTTAGAATTGAAGAGTTGAAAAATAATGTGTGTGTGTGTATTGCTAAGATATAACCTATATTTTTAGTTAAATAATTCAAAAATAAGAAAAATCTACAAGTCTATTCTATTATCAAGATATCCAAATCATCACAAATAACTTTTTAAAAATGTTTTTTGATTGAAAATTCAAATCTCCCAACATCCTGCCCTAGAAGATAATTTAGACAGCAATATCTAGGTCATCCCTTTTAATTTATAGAGACACTTTTAAGACTTTACACACACACACACGTGTGTGTGTGTGTGTGTGTGTGTGTGTTTCACACCCATATGGACCGTACATGCAAGAAAACTATTTCTTCTAGAGGCAAATTTGTAAACACCACCACTTGATTCATGTTAAGTTGGACATTATTAGGATAAAGATAAAGTTTAAAATAATAGTTAGCTTTCGATTGAATATGATTTAATTTATATATTTGCTCGATTTATACATAATTACATATATTAGGATAAGGTTAAAAATTATGTATCTAAAATCTCATTGAATTTGATCTAAATATTTGATTTTTGAAAATCAATTGAAATTATAACTTTTCCACCTCTTTAAATACAAAATAATTTTTCTTGAATATTTAACTTGGATATTATGTTAAAGATTAAAGATAAAGTTTAAAATAATAGTTAGTTTATTAAAAAAATTAGTCTGAATATGATTTGATTTATGTATTTACTATCTGCTATATAAAATCATATGGTTTCATTTTATATTAAAATATAAAATTATACGATTCGATATATTGGGATTGGGTCATAATTTATAAATCTTAAAGCTTATTGCATTTGATCTAAATATTTGAATATTTAATTTGATTATCAAGATTCAAGAATCAATTGAAATTATAACTTTCATCATCACTATAAATACAAATAATTTTACTTGAATATTTAATTTAAAACATTTTAAGTTAAAAATTAAAGATAAAGTTTAAAATAATAGTTAGTTTATTAAAACATTTAGTTTGTATATGATTCTATTTATGTAGTTCTTATCTACTATATAACAAATTATATGGTTAGATTTTACAATTAACACATATAATTATATAAGATTAGATATATTGAGATTTGGTCACAATCGAAATAAATAAATTAATTATTTATATCATTTCAAAAAAAATAACAATTGTAATTTTATCTGTTGCAATTTGTTTCCTCATCGAAACCAATATTTAGGATATTTTTTAATTTTATAAACATATCCAAATTTAACAAATCGTGATAAATCATATTACTTTTTTTTTTAAAACAACAGAATACAAATCTTTTCATAACAAATATGTGTGTGAGAGAGAGAAAGATTGTCCAAAATTTCATTGTTCTATTTGTATTTGCCTATTTTCTGATATGAGATCTTTTATTCTGGCTTCACCGAAAATTCATGGGTCCAGCAGTTAAAATTATCAAATAAAAAAAGAGTTTATTTATTTTTCACGTGCGTGGCATGTGAAAAAAAATCTAGTGTGTATATATAAGGAGCGCTTTATTGCAAATCGGTCCGCGTTTTTTAAAAACGGGAACTCTCGATCCATGACATATTTGTATGATCCGAGCCGTTTAAGTTGATCACCCTACCTTCAAGACAATGTATGAAAAATCAAAGGATTTGAAGGACTCTAGCCAATGCATCAGATGAAGTATATGTTGCTATTTGAAAGACGTTCATTTTGCACTCATTGAATGCAAGGGTTAGAGGTCTTCAAACTATTTAATTTTTCATATATATTGACTCGAAGATAAGGTGATCAACTTAAATGGTTCAGATTGTTCAAATATGTCATTGGGGTCAAAATTTACACCCCACTGCAAAAATAAAAAAATAAAAGTAAAAAGTCAAAGTCAAAAAGTCACAATCAAAATCTAAACAAGTGGACCCAAGTCCAACCAATCCAGGCCTAAGCCCAAGAAAGTAGGCCCACGCCCAAACCGTCTCAAGCCCAAGCAAAATCGGCTGGTCATCGAAGAAAAGAGATAAAAAAATTTGTAATAAATAAATTTTATACGCAAATAAGCGTGAAAATGTAATACAGATGGGCAAAAAGCCAATATTTTTTAAAGCTCATGGCTCATGTGCAAAAGATGTGCACATGAGACATGCGAAAGGAAAAATTCTGAATTTGTATTGCCCAAAAGGGTATTTGTAAAATTGTAAGCCTATATAAGGTAAACATATGAAGAAATCAATAACAAGATTCATTCTCTTTCAATTTTTTGTAGGTTTTGGAGCCTCCATAAAAGAGGCAAGTTTTCTTCTTCCTTAAAGAGAGAGAGAGCTCCAAAAGGAATAATTATTTCTTTTGGGTCTCTCTCATCTTCTCTGTCTCTTTCTTCCCCAAATTAACCCATCAAAAGAGAACACATCTCTTGAAGAAAACTCCATTTCTCAAAACTCAAGATCCAAGGATAAAACCCAACAAAGGAGCAAGATTTCTTTATAAAACTTGAAGAATAGGAGAGAATAAAGGTACTCAGGGTGAAAGTGTATGCATTCAATAGACTCAATAGATGGTTTTAAAGCGAGTGGAAGTGACGAATTTTAAAATTTATGAGATCTAAAGCATGCTAACCCTAAAATCATACCAAAGACACTAAATTGAAACTGAAAAGAGATAGCTAGGCTAAAGGTTTTGTGACTACAACTTTTGTAGCGCGTTCGTCTTCTCACCTTTGAACTCCAAGTGTGCTTCTAGCCTCCGGGATCGAGCTTGTTCGATGCCTTCAACATCAAAGATGATCCATCTTGAGATCCCTCCAACACAAGCTCTCACTTCACTAACTAAGATTGTATGTGAAGTTAACTATCACCACTAATTTGCCAAAGAAGTTGTGATAGATGATGTAGGGTTTTCTCTCTATTTTCTTTTTCTTTCTCTTCAAAAAATGAACTCAAGAGAGAGTTTGATGAGATGAGAAATGAGAGGATAATGAAAGAATAAGAAAAATGAATGTCTACATACATATCTCAAAGATAAATGTAGAGACATCCATAAGCATCGACACAATTCTTTATCTTGTCATCATATATTTTCTTTTCTTTAAAAATTTATGAAACTAAAATATCATCATCTCACTTTGTGTGTGCATCCTATACACACAACCTTCATGTAAATTCTAAACTTGTGTGTGCATCCCATACACATAACTTTTATGTACAAGCTAACATGATCCAAATATTTATATCATATATAAATATTATTAAAAAGAAGAAAATTTAAAGAAAGAATGATATTAATATATATATATATATATCAATATATACATACATTTAATTATCAAATCAACACTGATTTAATAATCCGGTTATCTCAATATATATACCAGGTAATATCATACAACATTCGATTAAAATATGTGTATCAAATACACGTGTTTAATCGAACTTTTGTATGTATCGCTATACGTGTCATGACCCGGAAAAGGCACGTGACTGACATTTGAATCACGTGTAGTTTATATGACCCTATCGTAACCCAAGTAAGCCAAAAACTCAGAATCTATGCCTTTTAAAGAAACAGTGGATGTGAAGTTTTAAAAAGGGTTATTAATGAAATCAAGTTTATTTTTAAAGTATAAGTAATGTTTATTGGAAAACACATACGTCGTTTAAAAATCGGGCAACACATCTTTTGTAAATTTTGATAAAAACCAGGACACACACACACATCAGTGTCCCCAATCTGGAGCTATCTTATTGCCCAACGGAGGAATCATAACCACACAGTAATATACGACGCCTAAAGCGAAGGTCAATACAAGAACAAGTAAAAAAAATACTAATAACATCATCAAGTCGACTATATCCAAGCTCGACATTTAAAAGAATAACATACAATTCTCGTCTTTAAGTCCACAAAAAAATACAAGTTTTGGTCGATGAAGTTTTTAACTAGATCGCAAAAGAATATATATATATATATATATGAGGCAATTACGATCTAGCATGTAACCCACCTACCAGAGCGATCATCAAAATAAGAAGTGTGCTAGCAAACCGGTACTGATATGTGCGGTCGGTCCTGCAAGAAACTAAGGCACAAAGGGGGTGAGTTGCCAACTCGTGAGTAGAAGATATCACGAGGTAAAAATCAAAATGCATAACGATCTACCCAGATCATACAGTGTAATAATATTATACTATATGATAACGAATATAAATACATACATACATATACATACATATATATATACATATATATATCACATCAGTATCTATAAGCACATCATATCGGATCGTGTACAACACATATGATCCTCGAAATCATCAATATATTAAAATATATCATCCATAACATATATATTATCAAGTGAGTGTCCATTATCGACACTCGAAATCATCATCAAGTGAGTGTCCGTCATCGACACTCGAAATCATCATCAACTGAGTGTCCGGTATCGACACTCGAAATCATCATAAAACCTGTGTGTAGCATCGACAAGTAAAACCCATATATCATAGGCATCATCTCGTCGGACCGGTCCTCTCTCGATATCAACAATCTCGGTAGGTATCTCCCGGATATCTAACGTGCTCTAATCTATCTCTGGTATTGACAAACCTCGCTAAGCTCCCTGTACCTCCCTACATAACTCCGGCCCCTCGATGTTGTACCGGGTCCACCATTTATCCAACTGTATAGCTTCCCCATTTAGTCCAGATAATGTAACACATCTGCAACCATATATCTCCCCCACTCAGTTCGGATAAGATCAAATCAGAAAAACTCATGGTGGACGCCAAATCATCATATCAAGAGAAAACCATATTTTTAAATCATACCAAAGTTTTATAAATTACACCACGGTTTCTCAAATCCATGGAAAACATCAAGTTCCGAAGAAGAACATTTGTATAGTTCATTTCGATGATATATATATATTTGCATCAAAATAATTATCTTTTATTTTTAAGTAAGCCCTAGCAACTCCAGATTCAATTTGAACATCAAAAACCTTCATTAAACTATAGATTTTAAAACTTAAACACTTTTCAATATAAATATACTTGCATCAAAATACCACTAACTATTCAAAACAAAGTGTAAACACTAAGCCAACCACTACTATAACCATCACAACTCATAACCCTACAAAAATCCTAATTTTAATATAAAAACTTCACTTTTGAAAGCTCAAGACTATAAACACATGAATTTTAGCTACAATATATATGGTTTGCATGGCAAGTACCTTAAAAACATATAGAAAATAAGATTTTACCTCTTTTTGAATTTGAAAAGAAAAGGAAATCCAAGCTTTAGAGGCTACCAACGAATCAAGCTTGAAGAACTTGACAAACGAAAGGGTTTGGACCAAGAAAAATATGATTCTGGGGTGTTGTCATGGTTTGGAGTTGAAGGATGAGAAGGAGAAGAAGAAGATAAAGAAAAGAAAGAGAAGAGAAAATGAGAACGAGGGAAATGTGATGGCATTCATCTGTCTTCCTCTTTCTTCCTTACCTAAATAATTTTTAAAAAGGAGTCATTCCGATCACCATACCTCCTTGCCCCGCAAGGACATTTTCAAACATAACCTAACATTTAAATAACTAGATAATGAATAAAATAGCTTGTCATGACAAACTAGAATTTTTTTTCTTTTAAACCTAAATGATATATGCTAATCTCATATATTACTTGCCATTCCACCTTAAGTGGTAATTAGGAAAATCAAATATGAGCCATTTTCAAAATACTTCACATCATCCAAAAAAAAAAAATTATGCATACAAATACCAATTTGAAAACCCAAAATCCACACTCGGTATTATTTTCGTAAAAACTCGTAATATCCATATTTAAATTATAAATAGATATTTATAATTTTCAAAATATTACAATATCCACCACTTAAAGAAATCCGGTCTCCGAATTTAAATTTACAATAAATTTCAAAACATTTTGTCTAATCGAATCATATAAAATCAACGGGCTCCGAAGTCCCACACTAGCTAGAAATACTAAAGCGCAAAACATGCACATGAAAACAAAAGTGGAAAGCTCATATAACTGAAACTCTAACAAATGATAAAAAATTCACGCAAGCTATGATGCAAAGTGCAACGTGCAAAATCAACCATTTTAAAATCAAGCATACGACCAAACACAAACATAATTAAGACTATAATACATATATATAGTACGCATCCAAGTGAAATCATATAAGGTAGTCGAAAAATTTGTGTATGAAAATCCTTTCAAAAATAGCCATATGATATGTATATCACAACACAAGTAGCGGACGTTGAATTTGTAAAGACGATGAGTATTTCGTTTAAGGCATATGCCCGCCTTGAAAAGTGATCTAAAAAGGTTTTCATTTGGAAGTTTCTTGTGTCGATCGTAGACACGTGGAAAATAGTGAGACCATAGCTCATTTGAAAAGCTCTCAGTAAACATTGATATATGAAAATAGTATTTCAGGTACTGTAATTCAGACCAGTCCTGTTTGGCTATTATAAAACATAATATATCCCATCCAAAGTGTGATGCACAAAATGAAATCAAGCTTAACAGGTGTGCATGAAAACCAGCCACGTGCGACGGATGTGCATGGAAATCAAAGTAAAATATCAAGTGGAATGAGTGTGCACGAAAGCATCTATCAAGTGCAGCAAGACGTCAATGAGGTGCAACTGATGTGCACAAAAAAATCAATCAAGTGCAACTGATGTGCACGAAAATCTCAATCAAGTGCATCTGGTATGTACGGAAATCTCAATCAAGTGCAACTAATGTGCACAAAACATCAATCATGTGTAACTGGTGTGCACAAAAATCTCAACGTGAAACTCAACCATCAAAACGCAATAGTTAAAACAACCGACATCAAAGTATACTTTCTGCAACGTCAAAAGGGTGAGTCTCAGATTACCAAACCACAAACAATAAACAAATGATATTGAAGTACACCTTCTTCAATGTCGAAAGATGCCGGTGCACCCAGAGCCTGCAGAGCAAGGATTTCCACTTGCTTTCTGCCCACGGTCTGGCATCATCTATCACTAAGTTCTTGTTCTCTTTGTGGACCACCAAATTCACTGCCTCTTGATACAATCACCTGGTGAGGAGTAATGATGGAAACAGTCCTGCTCTGACGCCTCTCTGAACACCTCCTGGCCAAGTAACCCGTCCACTCTCAATATAACACGTCGATGATGGCGACCTCTGGCCTTCTGAATACACGCTATACAACTGATCTTGGATCCATTCTCTATCACTATAGTATCTCGGAAAGAACCCGCCACGGCCTCTACTGATATCATCTCTGCCAAACTGTCCAGAAACTGGAACTCCTTAATAAATCTGCTTCTGTTTTGGAACAACTGCAATCTTATCAAGACATTCCTTTGAAAGTCTGGTTGTACCTAACGCCTCTACATACGTATTAAATCTCTAGCACCAGCTGAGAGGAACAACTGCGCATCGAGACCTCATACAATCTCCTAATAAACCTCTCCTCGGTATCAAACAAGTAGGGATCATATCTCGATAGCTGCATAAACTGCACTTCATACTTGGTACGGTCATGTCCGGAGTCTTATGCAAAGACTTGAAACTATCGGCTTGGGCACATATAACACTCTGTGGGAGAAATCTGGCTAAGAAGACTTTCAAGAACTCGTATTAAGTCATCGGAGGAATACACACTGCTTGGCCTCTCTCGATTGACTCACACCAGGTCTGAGCAAGACCCTTCAAACAGAAACTAGCTAACTCAACTGATCTTGCATCGGAGCATCTTAGTGAATGAAATATCCTAGCCATCCTATCTCGAAATGACTAAGGATTCTCTGTCACATCCATGCCTGTAAACACCAGCAGCTTCAGCTTCATGAACTCTGAAAGCGACACCTCGAAAATCCCAGCATCACAACAATATCCAGAGTAGGTTATAGGACAATAGGCCCCTCAGTCCGGCTAGCCTCAAGCAATGACCCGATCATCTGGTGCGGATCCAGAATACTCGCCTCTAAACGAGAAATCTTATCATAAAAGAATAATCAACATGTTCCTGTGTCATCGGGGTAACACCCTGGTCAATCCTCATCCTCGACGAGCCTGCCCTAACCGCATCTCTAGCCACAGCCCTCTCGGCTTGCATGGCCATGGTGACCAGAAAAACAAACAAACATTAATGATGATAGATCAAAAGAATGAATAGAAGAAAGGAAATCAAGATATATATCCTAAGCTTACTTAAATGGAGTATCGTATCGTATATATGCTGCGGAGCATACGTACGGTACGTACTCTACTTGAGATACCTACTCCATCATACCAAATCAACCTACGTAACAAAAGTTTGGGTCTAATACCCCCAAAGTCAAGTCTAAGTTCTAAAAGATTAAGCCTAGATTCCGAAATATATGCCCTAGATTCCACATAGTCAAACCTAGACTCGAACAAAGGTTAAACCTAACGCTCTGATACCAACTTTGTTACGATCCGGAAAAGGTACGTGACTGACACTTAAATCACGTGTAGTCTATAGAACCCCACTATAACCTAAGTAAGCCAAAAACCCAGAATCTAAACCTTTTTAAAGAAACAGTAGAGGTGAAGTTTTAAAAAGGGTTATTAATCAAATCAAGTTCCTTTTTAAAGTATAGGTAATGTTTGTTTGAAAACAAATACGTCGTTTAAAAATCGGGCAGCACCTTCTTTGTAAATTTTGATAAAAACCAGTACATTCACACATATATATATCAGCGTCCCCAAACGGGAGCTATCTCATCGCCCAACGGCGGAATCATAACCACGCAGTAATATACGACACCCAAGACGAAGATCAACACAAGAACAAGTAAGAAAAATACTAAAAGAATCATCAAGTCGACTATATCCAAACTCGACATCTAAAAGAATAACATACAAGTCTCGTATCTAAGTCACAAAAAAATACAAGTTTTGGTCGATGGAGTTTTTAACTAAATCACAAAAGAATATACATATACGAGAGGCAGTTATGATCCAACATGTAACCAACATACTAAAGCAATAACCGAAATAAGAAGTGTACCGGCAAGCCGCTACTGATCCGGGCGGTCGGTCCTGCAAGAAACGAAGGCACAACGGGGGTGAGTTTTCAACTCGTGAGTAGAAGATATCACAAGGTAGAAATAGAAATGTATAATGATCTACCTAGGTTATACAGTGTAATACTATCATACTATGTGATAACGAATATAAACACACACACACACACACACACACACACATATATATATATATATATATATACATATATATCACATCAGTATCCATAAGCACGTCATATCGGATTGCGCACAATAACATGATCCTTGAAATCATCAATATATGGAAATATGTCATCCATAACATATATATCATCAAGTAAGTGTCCATCATCGACACGTAAAACCCAGATATCATAGGCACCGTCTCCTCAGATCCGCCCTCTCTCGATATCAACAGCCTCGGTTGGTATCTACTGGATACCCGCCATGCTTTAATCTATCTCCGGTATCGACCAACTTCGCTAGGCTCCCTGTACCTTCCTACGGACCTCCTGCCCCTAGGCGTCGTACCGGGTCCACCATATATCTGACTATATAGTTCCCTCACTCAGTCTAGATAATGTAACACATCCGCAACCTATATCTCCCCCACTCGGTTCAGATAAGATCAAATCAGAAAAACTCATGGTGGACACCAAATCATCATATCAAGAGAAAACTGTATTTTTAAATCATACCCAAGTTTTATAAATCACACCGCGGTTTCTCAAATCCATGGAAAACATTAAGTTCCGAAGAACAACATTTGCATAGTTCATTTTGATGATGTGTGTGTGTGTCTATGTGTGGTTGTGTCCTATGCCACCGAAATATATCATCATAAATAAAATATCATAAAATCTATGTTGATCATGCACGAATATCAATGGCAATGGTATTCGTATCTCAAATCAGCAAGTGTCATAATGTGTCGTGCATATCTCTAATGAAGTCATAATAAATCATACTAATATCAGCATGAGTATAACTTAGCATGGCAATCATACAATGTCATGGCAATACCAATGATGTGTAGTGTAATATGTGCGTTTGTGATAGTGCAATATAACAATCATTGGTAGTTGTGTAGTGTTCTACAAGTGTATTCATATAGCATGACAATCCTACAGTGTCATAACAGTACCAATGATGTATAGTGTAACATGGAATCATCGGTAATGGTGCGTTGTTCTACAAGTGTGTCCATATATCAAGGCAATTTTAAACTAGCCTACAAAGCTAATTCAAACTAATGGTATAAGCGTAGCGTATTCAATAAAGGAATCGATGCGCGAGCGTATAAAGAGTAGAATAATCATAATGTGAACATGCGTTAATATAGATAATTACTTACGAGCTATACGGTTATAGTTTAAAATAGAACGAAACGTTATTTTGGAAATAAGAAGGCTACGATGTTTTTGAAAAAAATATCATTTGAAAATTTGCAACGCATCCTTGACATTATCATTTTAAAGTAGGAAATAGATCGTTGGTTTTAAAAATAAGTATAGCTCTAAATATCTCATAAAGTCCCAATCGGGATTTAATAAGACTTCACGAGTCAAATAAATATAAACCGCAATCGGTGATCTATCCTCACCACATCAGGTACGGAATCTCCCCCGTACGATGTCATCCAATCAAAATAGTACGGATTTATAGTCGTGTAGCCAACACATATCATGTAAAGTACGAACATCTAATCGTGTACAGCACAAAACTATATATATATATATATATATAGCCTAATAGCTACGAAATGGAGACTAAGTACATAGCTATCTACTAAGTATTCGAATATATGCATATGGTATTCTAGCATGACCCTACAAGCTAGGCATATGGTTCAAATATATATAGTATTCTAATTACTACGGTTACGAGGGTGCTATACACCATCCACTCGACTTCCACCGTAGATAAAAATCTACTCACAGATATGTGCCTCGCTCTAGTCGAAGCCGACGATCGTCTTTCCCTTCTACGTTGTCTCGGAAGTCACCACGATTGTCCCTATAATTGAACCATAACACAACCGCATGAAAATCTAAATTGAAAACGACGCAATTGAGTCTCGCGCACATAGATTGGAACCTATGGCTAACACACGCTTAATACAACAAAATACACCGACGTCAACGTACGAATGTCGAACGACCAAGTCACGACATAGAAATCCAAAAACCGAGTTTAAAAACCGGAAAACATCATAAAAAAATTAACCAAAGTGCTCCAATATTTTCCTAAAGGAAATATGGGGAAAAACAAAGTTTCACAAGGGCTAAATTATGAAGTGTTTGTGCTATAGACTAAAACCCAAACCCTAACTCTAATATTGGGCCGACAGCGATGGCTTCGCGGTGGCCAAGTGGCGTCCAGTGGGCCTCGGGCTTTTGGTGTGGTCTCAGAGGGCACTAAGGAGTTCAAAATAATTTCCTTTTCTTTTTCAGTAAATCCTAGCAACTCCAGATTCAATTTGAACATCAAAAACTTCATTAAACTATAGATTTTAAAACTTAACCACTTTTCAATATAAATATACTTGCATCAAAATACCACTAACTATCCAAAACAAAGTGTAAACACTAAGCCAACCACTACTATAACCATCACAACTCATAACCCTACAAAAATCCTAATTTTAATATAAAATCCTTACTTTTGAAAGCTCAAGACTATAAAAACATGAAATTTAGCTACAATGTATATGGTTTGCATGGCAAGTATCTTAAAAACATATTGAAAATAAGATTTTACCTCTTTGAAATTGAAAAGAGGAGAAACTCCAAGCTTTAGAGGCTACCAATGGATCAAGCTTGAAGAACTTGACAAATGAGAGGGTTTGAACCAAGAAAGATATGATTTTGGGGGTATTTTCATGGTTTGGAGTTGAAGGAGGAGAAGGAGGAGAATGAGAAGACAAAGATAAAGAAAAGAAAGAGAATTGGAAATAATTATGCGGGAAATGTGATGGCTCTCATCTCTCTTCCTTTTTCTCCCTTGCCTAAATAATTTTAAAAAAAAGAGTCATTCCTATCACCATACCTCCTTACCTCCCATGACATTTTCAGACATAACTTAACATTTAAATAACTAGATAATGAATTAAATAGCTTGTCATGGCAAACTAGAATTTTTTTTCTTTTAAACCCAAATGATATATGCTAATCTCATATATTACTTGCCATGCCACCTTAAGTGGTAATTAGGAAAAACAAATATTAGCCATTTTCAAAATACTTCACATCATCCAAAAAAAAATTTAATAATTATGCATACAAATAAAAATTCGAAAACCCAAAATTCACTCGGTATTATTTTCGTAAAAACCCGTAATATCCATATTTAAATTATAAATAGATATCTATAATTTTCAAAATGTTATAATATGTGCCCTACATCAATTCACCTGTGCTAGGAAATCTCTGTATGAGACTCTAAAGACTCGACAATACGCTGGCAATAGGTTAAGATCATATCCATAAAACACAAGCGCGTCAGCGGTACTACCTGCATGTAACGGTTACGTAGGTAAAGATCGAAAAGAAGATCGATAAGCAAGCTCATCCGTAATCCTATAGAGCCTGAAAATGACAGTCTCCATACAGTTCGGTCTCTTCGTCTTAGAGTGTCACATATAAAGTCTGGAGGGTGGAATCCGTCAGACCCCCAATAACATGATAATTCATGCCGATCAGTGATCTATAACCACTATAGATACAACAGATAACACTTATCAGTTTATCTCATCCGCCATGGCCAGGATCTTATGGTTACAGTTGATCAGGCACATTACGACATCAACTCCCCATACCAGGAGAGATGACACCCTTCCGATCGCTCACTACCTCCATGTGGTTCGGGACTGTACCCAACTAAAACCTGTTTGCACGGCTCATTAAAGCCCTCGTAGGGTAATAATCAAAGTATAGTGGGAAACACATAAGACGCTCTACAGACTACCTTGTACTCATGTCACCAGATAACTGCTATCTGAAGATAGATATAATACCATCCAGGAGTTCTCTGTGAGTTCGTTCGGTGAAACTCATTCTCCAATAAACACCCGTATACAATCATTGGTGTCAAACACCAATGGCTATAGGAACAGTCATCGTCCCGGTCGAGATCAAGAAACGTATACACTAGTGTACTCTAGAGCATCGATGCCTAGTCTCAATACTATCACGATTAGGAATATTTAAGGATGTGCTTATGGACTACCCAGGTCCCACTAGTACAATCTCTATCATAATCCTGGTAGTCAAGTAAAGATCCTTCGGGCTTTATCAACATGTATTAGTGATAGTAATAACAAGTAGAAATTATGCACATGAATGATAAAGACAAACCAAATAGAATACTATCATATCGAGTAAGACTGGCATGTACATATATATGTCCAAGTATCCACAATATCATACAATAATGGTCTCTAAGGCATACATATCTAACAGAAAGCCCATGGCTTTCATCCCGAGCAAGCATATTTTTCGAATAGGGAACACGATGAAAGCCTCCGTTCCCTCTTGAAGGGATGACCCGCGTTGGATACCCCATAAGAGGAGTATCCACTACTTTCGGAATTCCTCTCAAGAGGATTTTTCACAACTTACCCTCCGTGAGGAACTCGCCAGTAGGAACCCCCTTTGAGAAACCTACGAGCGGGAACCCCCTGAAAGGTGCTTGTACGCGGGGACCCCCAAAGAGGAACCCACATGCGGGGACCCTCAATAGAGGTACCCGCAGTAGGGACCTCCCTTTCGAGGAACCCGTACGCGGGGACCCCCAATGGAGGTACCCGCAGCCAGGACCCCTCTTTGGAGGTACTCACAAGCGGGCACCCCAACGGGGATACCCGCAAGAGGGGACCTCTCCCTTAGAGGTACCGCAAGCGGGCACCCAACGAAGATACCCGCATCCGGGGACCCTATTAGAGGCCTTCATTCGCACTTCCCTGGCTTTTCTCCTTCTTGGAGATCTATGACATGCTCAAAACAATTCCCCTTCAAGAAAAAAATTACTAACGATATGCCCAAAGCATCCTTAAAATTGTTTTCAAAACACAATACGCGCATATTGCACACAAAGTTCGCATGACCTATTCGACTCTTTAATCGGAAGTTCTCTCGCCTCAAAACGAGGGGTAATTAACAGTAGTTTTGTAAACAAATGTTGGAGATTAGGATCACCATAATCCGCAAACCCCTGTCTATTTTAGGCAGGGGGAATCTGTACAATGCCTGACAAGCGAGTGCATCCTATCTAAATAGGATAATGAAAAATACTTTACAGATTCTGGAATGTCCGGTGGGACCTTTCACTCCCCCCATATTTCAGGTTAAATGATCATGTTTGTACTGAAATCATGCTCCTTCTTGCAGATTATCGACTTTCAACTATAATTCCAAACTCAACAATGATGTCTCCAAAAGCAAACTCAGCTTTTGCTGCAATTCCAGTCGCTTACACAATCAAGGCGACTGCTCAAGTGACGCTCTTGTCGAAAATCATGCACCAATAGGTAGAGAAACCACTCCAATTCGGCTCCATTTCATTCACTTCAGCTAGTGGCGTTTCTTCCCCTTAAGAACCAGTGATGGAAAGACCGGTCTCAAAAGGGAGGAAGACAAATATTATAATTGCGAGGGCGCCCGGGCTTAAACGCAAGTTAGTATTTGAACGTCTCTCTGTTGCTCCACCAGGGAGAAAAGCCATGAACACCAGGAAAATGACAAGGCGTCTTGGGAAATCTCAGACAGTGCCCTTCACAACTTCACGATCGGGTGTCTTCTCTGGACTCCCCATCTAACGGCTTACGGTGGCTTTCAGGAAAGAAGATGCTGCCAAGCCCTCAAAACAGAAAAGTTAAGACAGAAACGACTCAGATATAAAGCCAATAAGAGGACTAGAGCTCCTGCTAAGTTGAATTTTGTAAGGTTCTAAGAATATGGTTATCCCACGACAATAGTTAATTCTGTCTTGAAGGTCAACAACTCCTTCAAACCCTTAAAGTGGGTTCAGAAAAATGCCATAACTGCAAAAATCAAGAAGATGGCGATTCAAACAGTGCCGTGAAAGGATGTACCTAAGCCTCAATACAGAAAGCATGACACTATCTCATCAAGAGTCTACCAAGAGCTCCTTGCCATGTGAAATAAACGGGGAGAATTCAGACCCAAGAACCCATCCAGCCCGACTGTCTTCAGTCGCATGTCCTTTCCTGATAAGGAAGGGCTACGACAATGGTCTAAAAGACCAGCCGTCAACAATAAATGGATCGACGGATGTATGGTCCATATGGTTTATATGGCAGGTACGCACCCAAATGATAACCTTTGCAATAAGTGCATAGATAGGGCTGCCATTTCCTAGGCCCAATCTGGTTTGAATGTGGCTGCCACTTTTCAGGCCCAACCTCCTCTGAAAGACAATGAAATCCCTTTTGGTGAGGCTGCTAAGCAAAAAGATCTCCTAATTCATGAAGAATCGGACTCGGAAAGCGAGGATAAAGTAACTTTAGTCCCTAAGACACCATAACAACAGCTGCTCCAAGATCTTAGGAAACAGCTCAAAATCAAAGACAAGGAAACGAGTAAACACTACTCCAAGATCAATGATTTGACAAATGTCGTGTTGCAACTTACAACTAAAGTCATTCAAGGACAGTCTAATCAAGTGTAAGGCTCTACCCATGAACTGGGAAGCGATGCCCTGAAGAAGCCGACACATATTCCCTCAAGTCCAAAGAAAAGAGAGGCCAGCAAAAATCGACCGCATTCCGCTTCGAGGGACATCTTGACTCTGGAGCACAGCGGCTTGCTAACGCAAGATTGAAACACAGACTTGGTCGCCAACAAAGTCAAGAAATAAGTGGCCAAAACCGAAGCGCAGAAAAACGTCAGCAAAAGTGGGAGACCGTACTAAGCATGATATGATCTCATGGAGTTTCGCAACGGCTATGGCGTCCCTAAATTCGGAAGGTTTGATGCGACGGTAATTGCAAACCAGCACATTGCCACTTTAAAGTATCGTGCGGGAATACAGGGGGCAATGATGCGCTTATCCTCTGACAGTTCGTTAAAAGCTTGACCGTCGTTGCCATCGACTGGTATGCAAGCATATTGGACGACTTAGTCATGACGTTCGCTCAAATGGAATCTCTGTTTAATCAAAGATTCTTAAGTGTCAGCGATAAAATCACTTTTGCTGACTATGTGAAGACCAAGCCAGAGAACAACAAAAACAACATGAATTTTATAGCCCGATGGCATAATCTCACCATCAGGTGCGAACTGCCATTAGAGCAGAACCAATCCGTCAGTATTCTTATAGGAAATCTCGGCAATGGATGATTCCTTTCTTATGCACAGCTGGTCTCAAAACATTCCAGAAACTGACCAAGAAGGTTCATATGTTGAAATGCTCAAAGCACGAGTTCACCCTAAACCTCCAAATTAACAACAAATCCTGGAAGAACCGAAAAGAAGATAACCACAAAGATGGGAGTTCCAACAATACCGAGACTTTCAATTCATCTGAAGATGAAAGAAAGCGAAGAGCGGGCGGAGCAAAGACCGACCGGCCTCGAAATCCAGTACCGAGAGGAGAAGGATAAACTCTAGAAGAGAGGAAGAATAAGGTTTACTCCTTCAGAAGGGATAAAGTGCGTAAAATATCAAGAAAACCCTGAACAACGGTCTACAACTACCAGATTCAAAGAGGACTCATGAAGCCAAGATGACCATCCCCTATATTATCTATATCACAGAGTAGTGAGTTATACAATCGAACACTACTATATTTTCAAAAATTAGGTTGAGAAATAATACAAGAATGGAGAAATCGAATTGTCCAATGGCGTGTTAACAAACAATCAATCCGCGCTGCCAACTTCATATAGACAAAAGCCGAAGTCTTCTGGGAATAGATGGCTCAACCATCCGCTCTAAGAAATGATGCCAAGCTGCAGCAACCCTAGTAGGGCATATACATATCCAAGAAGATGGAGAATATGTTGAAACTACTTCAAAAGGAGCCCATAATCGAATGTGTCTCAACCCGCTTCCCTAAAGAGCGGTAGCATTACATGACAATCCCGTGACATATTTATTTTGAGAATGTCATTTCTTAAAACAAATACACTAAGCGTAATGTAAGTCAATGTCGCAGACCCCACACACTTGTTGGGAGGCGAAATTTACAAAAAACGATTTTCTTGACTTGCAACACCGACTTTAACTCCAGGATCTTTACAGAAAACTTAACTAGCTATACTATTTGGAGGTTTTAACTACTCGGTAAGAGTTTTATACCTCCTATTTACTTGTCCTTCAGGTCTTCTTCTCCACCTTTTCTTGAGCTCCTCGAAGATCCGGATCGCGCTTGAACATCAGTCTCCTCGTGTCAAAAACGATCCACCCAAGAGTCTATACTTCAAGCTCCAATCTCTAAACCGAGGTAACTAAGGTACATAGTTCGCTAAACTAGGTAGCTTAGGAGATGTAGAGTGTTTATTGGAGTATTTAATCTCAAGTGACCCTATGTTTCACAACTCATATGAGGGTTAGGGTCTTGAGGAAGAAGGAAAGGAAAATAGAGAGAGAAAGAAAATGAACAAATGAGCTAGTGTTATTCCAAGTGAAGAATGGCTCATCTATTTTCTCACATGAAGCATGGATTATTTTCCAATAGAAAATAACAACCATGCTTAAATAGTAAACCCAAACACATAAATAAATGAACAAGACATGCTTCACTCCATGCCTCAAATATCTCCATTTTCCACCTCATTAATCTAGTTCCAAAAATAGATAAATCCAAATAACGTGGTGTCCCCTTCTAAAAGTATCTCTTGTGAAATTACAAGAAAAGCCTCACCGTATATACAAACCCGTATTCGTACTGCAAAAATACGAATACAATGAGATAATAATAATCCAATAATATAATACTAGAATCTGGCTTAAACCAAAGCCCACCAGTATTATCCGTCTCAATAACATCCGTGCAGCCAGTACACGTATATGATCGAAACCCTGCACATAAAACCGTACGGCCTCTACATCGTTTCGCCTGAACCAGGGAAACCCTCTGTATGGTACTCTAAAGACTCGACAGTATGATGGAAGTGGGTTTAACCACAAGTCCGTCAGTGGCACTAGCTGTCCGTAACGGCTACCCAGGTACCTGTCGATAAGAAGGCCGACGAGCAAACTCATCCGAACTCCTACCGAGCCTATCTGTGACAATCTCCATACAGTCCGGTCTGTTCGTCTAAGAGTATCGCATATCGGGCCGAGGGAGTGGTAGACGTCAGACCCCTAATAGTGCAATAAGTCATGTCGGTGTAGAGCCCAATACACCTTAAGAAACTACTGGTGTACCTACCAGTAAATCTCGCTTTCCTTGGCCAGGGACTTTGTGTAATAGCTATCTGAATACAGCGCAATATCAACTCCCAATACCGAGAATGACGAATCCTTTCTAACAGTTACTTCCTTCAAGTGCTTTGGGACTGCACCCAACTACTACCTGTTTGCACGACTCATTTGAGCCGTGGTAAGATAGTAATCTAAGTACAATAGGAACGCACTTGAGACGAATAGTGATGTCAAGTCAATGAATTAACCTCTACTCATGTCACCCGGGAACTGTTAACCGACGATAGATATAATACCAACCAGCAGTTCCCATCGAGCCCGTCCAGTGTAACTCATAACCCAATGAGCATATGTATACCATCTCCGGTACGGTATACCAGCCGCCTGCGGGACAGGCCATCTCTCAGACTGGGATGAGAAGCATATACACAATTCTACTCTGGAGTATCGATTCCCTGTCTCGATAATCCTACGACTAGGGATAAGTATAAGGATGTACTTATAGACTACCCAGCCCCCACTAGTGTGACTGCCATCACAATGCTGGTAGTCAAGCAAAGATCGTAAGGGTTGTATCAATATGTTTTAGCGATATGCTAGAAGAAACGTATACACATATTAAGATATAATCAAACCAGATAGCATACTATTATATTGAGCAAGACTGTTATTATATCCGTGTATATCCCAAGCTTCCAAAAATATACAATTCAGTACTATACAATAATGGCCTCTATCACTAACAATCTCCCACTTGCACTAAGGCCATGTATTGGAGTAATGCCTTAGATTTAGATTAGTGCTAGTTTAGACGATAATACGGGTTTTTGGTAAAAAGTTTACCAATTTGGGTTCCTCACATTTTATAACATTTAATTAATAATTTATTATTATTTGTTATGGCATGCATACACATGTGCATGTTTATGTGAGGGTGTGTTTGTGTTAATCTAGTTTAGTAACCATGACAACTTAACCCTAATGCTAATCCCTTGCTTTAACCTAATCATTTGCCTTGATTAAACCTCTAGATATTTCTTGTTGTGAGATATTTCCTTGCTTTGTTTTGGATTTGGGAGGAGGTGGCAATGGTGAGTCATGAGATCCATGCTTGCATTTATGTGAGAGTTAATTTAATGGTGCACTCACCCTTAATCTCACCTCACACTCTCTCTTCATCATTTCATTCTCATTCTCTCTCACTTGATCTTATTCTCATTTCTCTTCACTTCCCTCAACCCTCAACTGAACACTTATCATTCCCTTCACAAATCTTCCCTGATCCATCACTAAACTTCATCAAATCTAACAAAAATCACATCTTTAGACTTGTTTTACCTCTTAGATGCCTTGGAGCTTAGAAAGCTAGAATCTTTGAGCTTGTGGGAGTAGGTAATGATCTCTATCTGTTCTTTATGATGTTATTGTTAGGTCCACGTTACCCACCCCGGTCCTTTCGGGGATGCGGAATAGGTAAAACGAAAATTTTCCCTAGCTAGGTAACATGAACCGTTTCATGAAGGATCGTTGCTAAACAAGAACTAACAAATATTCTACAAGTTCTAACTACTATATAGAATGGCTATACCTTGGTCTTGAACTCCTTCTCTTCTTGTTGTGGTTCTTCCTCTTGCTTGCTCCTCGTAGTTGCTTGAACGGATCCTCCTTGTCGTCTCCTCTTTGCCATAGATGGATCCACCCGAGGGTCTTGAAATTGAGCTCCTATCTCAACCTAGAGATAACCAAGGTGTTTGGTTTGCTAAACTTAATACCTTAGATAGAGTAGAGAAGAGTGATGGTGGTTTTGTCTCAAAGGTTCATGATTTCCAACTCATGGAGCACTTGAACCTTGAGAGAGGAAGAGGAAGAGGAAGAGGGAGGGCCTACTTTCTAGGAGAGAGAAAGAGAATGATAGAAATGAGCTCTCATCATCCAACCCTTTCTCACAAAAGTGAGAAAAAATGAAAATAATAATAATAATTGAGTATATGGTGATGGTTAGTTTCAATGACCATTATCATTTCATGCTATTATTGCATTTTGCAAACAACAAGCAAGCAAAAGTCATACCCATGAAATGATAGCCATGAAATGATGATGGTCAACAACTCCAAAATGGTCAACCGGTCAACAAAGTCAACAAGTCAACAAAAATCAAACTTTCAACTCAACCATGGCACAATAATACTTAATTAATATTATTAATCATATATCATATTCTCATTAGGGTTTAAAGAAAAGTCAACGGTCAACAAGTCAACCAAAGCCAAATGGTCAACAACCCTAATGAGAATCCTCTGCCTCTGCCTCTATCAACTGTGCATACACACCCACATCCGTGCTCCAAGGAACACAAATACACTGAGACAAAACTAATCCTAAAACAATTACTAGGATCTGGCTTAAAACAAAGCCCGCTAGTAACTACTGTCTGGACACCAAACGTGCACAAGTGCACGGATGTGAACGAACCCCGTCGCAAAACCATGCAACCTCTACTCTGTTTTTCCCAAAGGAGAGTAACCCTCTGTGTAGGACTCTAAAGGCTCGACACTACGCTGGCAGTGGGTTTAACCACAGGCCGCAAGCAGTACTAGCTGTACGTAACGGTCCCCAGGTAGATGCCGATAAGAAGACTGATGAGGTGAACCCATCGAACTCCTACTGAGCCTGAATGTGACAACCTCCGTACAGTCCGGTCTGTTCGTCTGAGAATATCGCATGGCGGGCCTAGGGGAGTGGTAAACGTCAGTCCCCTAATAGCGGTACAAGTCGTGTCGGAGTGTAGCCCAAAACACCCTGAGAATCTACTGGAAAACCTATCAGCAATTCTCGCTTGCCCTGGCCAGGGACTTTGTGTAATGGCTCTCCTAGACACAGCGCGATATCAACTCCCAATACCGGGAGAGACGAATCATGTCTAACCGTCACTGCCTCCAAGTGCTTCGGGACTGCACCCAACTACTACCTGTTTGCACGACTCAGTAGAGCCGTGGTAGGGTAGTAATCTAAGAATAGTGGGAACACACTCGAGGCGAAGTGACAGTGTCAAGTCATCGGACTAAGCTGTACTCATGTCACCTGGGAACTGTTAACTGACGATAGGTATAATACCAACCAACAGTTCCCGACGAGTCCTGTCCAGTATACTCGTAACCTAACGAGCACCTGCATACTATCTCCAGTACGACGTACTGATGGCTGTGGGACAGACCATCTCCCCTGCTGGGAAGAGAAGCGTATGCACCAGTCTACTATGGAGTATCGATGCCCTGTCTCGATAATCTTATGACTAGGGACCAAAATAAGGATGTGCTTATAGACTACCCAGCCCTCACTAGTGTGATCGCCATCACAACGCCGGTAGTCAAGCAAAAATCCTAAGGGCTCTACCAATATGTTTTTAGCGATATGTTAAAAGAAACATATACACATATTAAGATAAAAACAAACCAAGTAGCATACTACTATATCGAGCAAGACTGTCGTAAAACCATATATATATATCCTAAGCCTCCAAAATGTATTATACAAACTAGTACTATACAATAATGGCCTCTAGGGCATACATATCTAACAATCTCCCACTTGCACTAAAGGCCAGCAATTGGTGTACCTCATACCCAACGCCTGCACTAAGGCCAGCTGCCGGCGTACCGCATACCCAATAGCTCAAAAAGTCGCTCGAACTGTGTTTGAGGGAGGGCCTTCATGAATGGATCCGCTGTGTTTTCTTTTGTGTCCACTCTCCGTACTTTGATCTCCTGGCGATCAATGATCTCCCTGATCAGGTGATACCGCCTTAAGATGTGTCTAGATTTCTGATGGGTCCTTGGTTCCTTCGCTAAAGCTATAGCCCCATTGTTATCGCAATACAAAGGTATTGGGTCAACAATGGACGGAACCACCTGAAGTTCACTAATGAACTTCTTCATCCAGACCGCCTCTTTTGCGGCATCGCTTGCAGCAATGTATTCAGCCTCTATCGTCGAGTCTGCGACGGTATCCTGTTTGGAACTCCTCCAACATACCGCTCCTCCGTTGAGGGTAAACACAAAACCCGAGACAGACTTGCTGTCATCTTTGTCACTCTGGAAGCTTGAATCGGTAAAGGACTCGACCCTGAGGTCTCTATTACCGTAAACCAGGAACATCTCCTTAGTCCTTCTTAGGTACTTGAGAATGTTCTTCACTGCCGTCCAGTGGTCCTCACCTGGGTCTGACTGATACCGGCTCACCACGCTCAGTGCGTAAGCTACATCTGATCTTGTACATAGCATCGCATACATTATAGATCCTACCGCCGAAGCGTAGCGTATAGTGCTCATGCGAACCCTCTCCTCGTCAGTCTTAGGAGACATCTTCTTGGAGAGGGTAATTCCGTGCAATGCGGGTATGTTACCGCGCTTAGAATCCTCCATACTAAATCTTTTTAGTACGGTCTCTATGCACCTGGACTGCGAAAGTCCCAGTAGTCTCTTGGATCTATCTCTGTAGATCTTGATTCCCAGAATGTACGAGGCATCACCCAGGTCCTTCATGGAGAACCGTTGTGATAAGAATAACTTGACCAATTGTAGCATAGGAATGTTATTTCCTATCAAAAGAATGTCGTTACGTACAAGACTAGGAACACGACAGTTCGTCCTACAATCTTCTTATAGACACAAGGTTCATATTCGTTCTTGATGAAATCAAATTCCTTGATTGTCTCATCAAAACAGATGTTCCAGCTCCGCGATGCCTGCTTCAATCCATAAATGGATTTAAGTAACTTGCACACCTTCCCGCTGCTCCCACTGTCTACGAAACCTTCTGGCTGATCCATGTAAACACACTCTTCTAAACAGCAGTTTAGAAAGGCCATTTTAACGTCCATTTGCCAGATTTCATAGTTATGGAAGGCAGCAATGGCAAGTAGGATCCGAATGGATTTGAGCATAGCCACTGGAGAAAAAGTTTCGTCATAGTCCAAACCAGGTCTTTGACGAAAACCTTTTGCAACGAGTCTAGCCTTATAGGTTTCCACCTGCCCATCTACACCAAGTTTCCTTTTGTAGATCCATTTGCATCCAACGGGTTTTACCCCAGGTGGAGCAATATCCAAGGTCCACACTTTATTGGTGTACATGGACTCCATTTCGGATTGCATTGCATCCAGCCACTTATCATAGTCCCTACTGATAATGGCCTGCCTGAAACTGGTAGGGTCATCTTCTTCCAAGATGCAATCCTCTCGATCCCCGTCTAAGAGAAAACCGTAGTATCTCTCGGGCGGATGAGAAATCCTACCAGAACTGCGGAGTGGCTGAGGATCGTCTGGGTTTATTGAATCCTGAGGATCTGTCAAATTTTCAGTTTTAGTTTGTGGTCGCTGAATTTCTTCCAATTCTACCGTGCTCCCGCTAATTTTTTTTGCAAGAAACTCCGTTTCTAAGAAAACGGAATGCTGAGCAACAAACACCTTCTGTTCCTCGGTGTGGTAGAACAGATATCCATAACCATTCTTTGGATATCCCATAAACTTACATAAAACTGACCGTGCCTCCAGTTTATCTGGTTTATGCTTTTTAACATAAGCCGGACAACCCCATATCTTAAATCTTTTAAGATATGGCCTTTTTCCATTCCATATCTCGAATGGAGTCTTAGGAACTGATTTAGACGGAACATCATTCAATAGGTATGCTGCTGTTAAAAGCGCATGTCCCCAAAATGAAAGAGGCAACTCGGCACTACTCATCATGGAGCGAACTATATCCAATAGGGTACGATTCCTCCGTTCCGATACACCGTTATGCTGTGGTGTATAAGGAGGAGTAAGCTGAGAGAGAATACCATTCTCTTTTAAGTAATCTAGGAATTCCGTGCTTAAGTACTCCCCTCCTCTATCCGATCGGAGGATCTTGATACTTTTGCCAGTTTGGTTCTCTACTTCGTTTCTGAATTTCTTGAATTTCTCAAAAGCTTCATATTTGTGTTTCATCAGATACACATATCCGAACCTAGAGAGATCGTCAGTGAATGTGATGAAGTACGAGAACCCACCCCTTGCATGTATAGACATCGGACCACATACATCACTGTGTATGAGTCCCAAGAGCTCTGCTGCCCTTTCTCCATGTCCGGTGAACGGAGATTTGGTCATCTTTCCTTTGAGACAAGACTGACAAGTTTCATAAGATGAAAACTCGAACGTATTCAAGAGTCCATTTTTATGCAACTTACTTAGTCTTTTCTCTCCGATATGACCAAGTCTACAATGCCACAAGTAGGATTGATTCGTATCTGAATTCTTCCTCTTGCGTGTGTTTTGTACATTGAGAACTGTATTCTGATTTAGAACGTAGATACCATTACACAGTGTACCTTCTGCAACCAGTACCTTATGAAGGTAGATGTTCATGATATTTCTATCAAGAACAAAGTTATATCCATCTTTATCGAGTAAAGAAACTGATATGATGTTGCAAACCATGGAAGGTACATAGTAGCAATCGTTCAAAATCATAGTATTGCCATTTGGCAACACTAGGTGATATTCACCGACGGCTGCATCACTAACTTGTGCTCCGTTCGCTACTCTGAGAGACATATCACCAGGTACAACTCTCCTACTTTTTCTCAGTCCCTGCAATAGATTACAGATATGAGATCCTGATCAGGTATCAAGTACCCAGGAGGTAGGGCTGACCGTAAAGCAGTTCTCAATTATAAGAACACCTGAAGTAGATGCAAAACCATGCTTCTTCTTCAACTGGGTATCCTTGGAATCCATACAATTTTCTTTCCCTTGCTCATACTTATGACTGTTGTCGTAGTTAGAGCCGAACCAACATTCCCCAGCCCCGAATAAAAATTTGGATCGGTCAAGCGATACATTTTATTATCTTGATTAGGGCGTGAAATGGTTGCTACCTGGAGAGAGAGAAAAGAAACACTCAGCATGCGCTTTTGCAAGATTAGATTGGTGTATTGATTTATCTAACCAAGATGGCTCCCACTGTTTCCTCAAATTCTTCTTCAAACCTTAAAAGAAGAACTAGTCAGGATTAATCGCACGTCACAATACTTGCTTAACCTTTCAGCCAGGCTGGTGTTGGTACTTCGAGGGAGGTTTTCCAACGTTTTCGCGAAGTTCCTTAATTAAATAACCTCTTTTCCCTGGAGGCATAGCCCCGCTAACACCTTTCTAGACACCTACTTGGTTTATAGCATTGATTGTTAAGTGAAATATTCTCCCGAGAGTAATCCAACTCATCAGAAATATCGGGATCCAACTATCATTGTGCGATGACCTAGATAGAATCCACTCTAGTCACCATACTCCAGAAGGTATGCTAAATCTGCAAGTTTCAGTTTCTTTAGAAACTCCCGATGTGGTTTTTGCCCCTAACGGTTTATGACCTTGACTAGGTCAACAAACCATAAACCGCCAGTCAAGTTCTACCCGTCATAATCTTGATTGCATTAAACCCATCCGTACGTGCCCTTGACTAGGTCAACAAGGCCGCACGACTGTTCTAACCAATCACATTTGGCAATGCACAGAAAAATATCACTTAGCTACCGTTCACTACGCCTTGACTAGGTCAACAAACGCATCACAAATACTAAATAATACCAATCCGAAATGATGGAGGGCTACGGCTGGGTTTTTGGCGAAAACCCCGTTAACGTAATGAACTTGATATAGTTGAAGGAACATGATTGCCCTTTTTGAAAATATAGTGGCCAAAACTTTTGCTAAAGAGGTCACTCCCTGTGAAGGGATCTCGGCTCTTTCCTCGTCGAATGAGGTGCAGGATATTCCAAACTGAATATCTCGATGCAAAGAAAGAATAATCGACTATAGTGAAGTTATTACCCTGACGCAAACTTTTTGTCCAAGGGGTCACTCCCGATGAAGGGATCTCGGCCCTTGCCTCGTCGAATGAGGTGCTGGGCATTCATGACCGAATACCTCTATGCAAAACAAAAGAGAGTGTCCTTGCAATAACAGCTTTTTGAAAAATTGTTCCAACAACGTTCTTTTAAGGTTTGTTTTCTTGCATTAATTTAATGCGTCCCATCAATTAATCCTACCATTGCAGAAAACAACGAAAATATGACGTACGCTTATGCCATCCGCATTCGCCACGGGGCCCCGTCATTACCCGTTAGGTTACTTAACTAACGACAGAGCAGGGGCTGGACTAGCACGGATGCAAAACATAAGCAACGCCTAAATAGATATCATATAGATATATATACACATTCGTCAGATGCAATGATAGCCAATCCAGATCACAGATGAACACATTGGATGTACTAGGAATCCGCGTTTCGTTCGAGCATGCAACGAAAAACGGATTACCCGGTCGCGATGAATAGCCAAAAACCCCACCCTAGACCCCTACGGGTGCGGCAAACTACCCGCCAAATACCCGAAGTGAAGCAGCCTCCCTCAACATCGTGAGTAGGCCACTCAGCACTTCAACGTATCCGGTAGTTTGCGCACCCCACCTTGGGTCTATCCTAGGAGCAAAAACAGTAAAAGAAATAATATACAATGGCGGCTACAACCTCATCCCGAATGTGCGGCCATACAAATAATATTACATCAATTACAAATTACATGAATTGAAAGATAAAGAAAAATCTCATCTCACAACCCCCGGCTATTCATCCGCGACAGTCCAATGAATTCATATACACATACAATCAACATTACAGATCACAGATATGTATAACCCCCACTAATCGACGTATAGCGATTAGCAGACGTTCAATACATATATCACATCACAGATATAACCCGTTAGCTAAAGTCTTTAGAAGTTCGATCAAAATACGGATTTTTAACCACCCCAAAAACAAGTTTTGCTTTCTGTAAAATCTGGGCAGAAAAAATATATTGTAAAAATCCCAAAACATCCCACTGAACATACTGCAGGAAAAATTTCCCACGACCGAGTCAACTTGGCCGCGGATCCGCGACGGGAGCACGCTCCTGCCGCGGTTCCGCGGCGCTTTGACCGAGTTAGTGGACCATTTTTCTTGGTTGTTCTTTAAAAACCCTGAGCCGATTTTTAGTACATGATTTATTATTTTTTGAACAGAAAACAAAATCGGCAGAAAGTTGATATTTCGGGCATGTTTTGTGATTTTTTCTCCGGTCGAACTTCTAGTTACTTTGCTAACATGTTAGATAGTGTTTAGCTAGGCTCTGATACCACTGTTAGGTCCACGTTACCTACCCTGGTCCTTTCGGGGAGGCGGAATAGGTAAAACGAAAATTTTCCCTAGCTAGGTAACATGGACCGTTTCATGAAGGATCGTTGCTAAACAAGAACAAACATATATTCTAAAAGTTCTAACTACTATGTAGAATGGCTATACCTTGGTCTTGAACTCCTTCTCTTCTTGTTGTGGTTCTTCCTCTTGCTTGCTCCTCGTAGTTGCTTGAACGGATCCTCCTTGTCGTCTCCTCTTTGCCATAGATGGATCCACCCGAGGGTCTCGAAATTGAGCTCCTATCTCAACCTAGAGATAACTAAGGTGTTTGGTTTGCTAAACCTAATACCTTAGATGGAGTAGAGAAGAGTGATGGTGGTTTTGTCTCAAAGGTTCATGATTTCCAACTTATGGAGCACTTGACCCTTGAGAGAGGAAGAGGAAGAGGGAGGGCTTACTTTCTAGGAGAGAGAGAGAGAATGATAGAAATGAGCTCTCATCATCCAACCCTTTCTCACAAAAGTGAGAAAAAATGATAATAATAATAATAATTGAGTATATGGTGATGGTTAGTTTCAATGACCATTATCATTTCATACTATTATTGCATTTTGCAAACAACAAGCAAGCAAAAGTCATACCCATGAAATGATAGCCATGAAATGATGATGGTCAACAAGTCCAAAATGGTCAACCGGTCAACAAAGTGAACAAGTCAACAAAAGTCAAACTTTCAACTCAACCATGGCACAATAATACTTAATTAATATTATTAATCATATATCATATTCTCATTAAGGTTTAAAGAAAAGTCAACGGTCAACAAGTCAACCAAAGCCAAATGGTCAACAACCCTAATGAGAATCCTCTGCCTCTGCCTCTATCAACTGTGCATACACACCCGCATCCGTGCTCCAAGGAACACGAATACACTGAGATAAAACTAATCCCAAAACAATTACTAGGATCTGGCTTAAAACAAAGCCCGCTAGTAACTACTGTCCGGACACCAAACGTGCACAAGTGCGCGGATGTGAATTAACCCCGTCGCAAAACCATGCAACCTCTACTCTGTTTTGCCCAAAGGCGAGTAACCCTCTGTGTGGGATTCTAAAGGCTCGACACTACGCTAGCAGTAGGTTTAACTACAGGCCGCAAGCGGTACTAGCTGTACGTAACGGTCCCCAGGTAGATGCCGATAAGAAGACTGATGATGTGAACCCATCGAACTCCTACTGAGCCTGAATATGACAATCTCCGTACAGTCCGATCTGTTCGTCTAAGAATATCGCATGGCGGGCCTAGGGGGCGGTAAATGTCAGTCCCCTAATAGCGGTACAAGTCGTGTCGGAGTGTAGCCCAAAACACCCTGAGAATCTACTGGAAAACCTACCAGCAATTCTCGCTTGCCCTGGCCAGGGACTTTTTGTAATGGCTCTCCTAGACACAGCGCGATATCAACCCCCAATACCGGGAGAGACGAATCCTGTCTAACCGTCCCTGCCTCTAAGTGCTTCGGGACTGCACCCAACTACTACCTGTTTGCACGCCTCAGTAGAGACGTGGTAGGGTAGTAATCTAAGAACAGTGGGAACACACTCGAGGCGAAGTAACAGTGTCAAGTCATCGGACTAAGCTGTACTCATGTCACCTGGGAACTGTTAACTGACGATAGGTATAATACCAACCAACAGTTCCCGATGAGTCATGTCCAGTGTACTCGTAACCTAACGAGCACCTGCATACTATCTTCAGTACGACGTACTGATGGCTGTGGGACAGACCATCTCCCCTGCTGGGAAGAGAAGCGTATGCACCAGTCTACTATGGAGTATCGATGCCCTGTCTCGATAATCCTACGACTAGGGACCAAATTAAGGATGTGCTTATAGACTACCCAGCCCCCACTAGTGTGATCACCATCACAACGCCGGTAGTCAAGCAAAAATCCTAAGGGCTCTACCAATATGTTTTTAGCGATATGTTAAAAGAAACATATACACATATTAAGATAGAAACAAACCAAGTAGCATACTACTGTATCGAGCAAGACTGTCGTAAAACCATATATATATCCCAAGCCTCCAAAATATATTATACAAACTAGTATTATACAATAATAGCCTCTAGGGCATACATATCTAACAGTTATTGTGTTGTGTAGACTGTTAGTTTTAGTTTACAACGCTTAAGTTAAGTTTTATGCAAATATCGTATTTTTGGTGTCATTTGTGATATCTGTGATCTGCTGTGACCCCGAGAGTATACTAGAAAATCTAGCAGATTAGTTGTGTTGTACCAGAGATCCTAAGCCTTCACCTGAAGCACGAAGACCATCTGCTCGGATTTGGCCGGCGACCTTCACACAAAATCCGGCGACCTCGGATTTTTAGTGGGGTTTTGGGTTGGGTTTTTCAGGGTAGCTGTATGCTTTGGTTTAGGTGTGTTTGGTCCTGTTTGATTTTTGGGGTTTCTCTTTATACAAAATCTGGGATCACATAGCTAGTTTCTTGAGTTATAATTACGTGTGTTACGTTATACAACACGGTATGTGCACCTTGTGTGGTTTTGCTATTGGGTTGGTTTCGTAGTGTCGCTATGCTTGTTAGCCATAATACGAACACTTGAGAGTATGTTTTGAGTTGGTGCGTCGGTTAAACGTAGTTTGTACATGTTATTGGTCATTTGCTAATATACATACTTGTTATATTGTTTTATGTTTTAGGATCGTAGGCGGGGACTTCGGACACCGTGAAAAATGGGAAATAGGTGGTTGGCTTTACTTAGCCAGGAGCGTCGGTGAGTAGATTTAACATCTACAGGGGAATCGCCCGCATGGCGTTTTGCGTCTGGGCTAGAGATGATATGATATTAGTCGCATATTCTATTGCATATATAGAGTTTGCGCATACACCTCATTGCATATTATTACCTGTTGTGCATGGACTTATACCCTCAGGACACTGCACTATTATTGACGGCTCATGTTGCACGAGCACTATTGTATGTCACTCACACCGTCAATAATTGCCATGACACGCACAACACACATACATATATGATATTGTTTGGTTAGGGACATTGAGACTTAATCCTTATATTCCTTTTTGCATATGACATGTAGCATACCTGTATACCTACATGCTTACACATATGCCTTGACATGCTTACATGTTAGTTACCTGTATACCTATATGGTATTGTACCATTAGAGATAGGTATATCCACATATGAGACATAGCTACATGTACATCTTGCATACATACTTACACGTATATCTGGAGGGTATTACATCGTTACTGATAGGTAGATACATATACCTTGCTATACATACATGTTTACACATATATCTGGTTATAGCTAAATGTTCACCTTTATTTAATGTTATATGGACTTGGAGAAATTAGGAACCACATGATATATATATTAACTTGTTGCAGTTAAAAAGCGGCTTTTCCTTTATATGCTCACATTATAGTTTTATGTTGCATATATTATATTCATGGATTTTCGCATTGAGATATGGATTTTTCATGATGTTTTCTGGATTTGAGGACCGTGGTAGTTTCATGAAATTATGCATTATTTGAAAAACCCGGTTTCTCTTGATATGATATTTCAGCAGCCACCATGAGATTTCTCGGTTCTGATATATACCCCATGCAAGGAGGCATCGTGGGCCGTATGCGGGTACATGGTGGGGCCCGGAGGTACCCCGGGGCAAGAAAGGTATGTTGATGGACCACGCCGATGAGCCTGACAGGGGAATCATACGTACCGGTGACAATATTTAGACTCAGCGGTTATCATAGGGATACCGACCGAAGTTATGTACGTATGGATACGTCGAATTGCGAGGGTCGAAGCTGGGCACTCGAGTTTTCGAGATAGCGTATGATACGTACCTATCAGGGCCAGTTGTGGTGACAGCATCTGATATATCAGTATTTATGTGTCGATACTAGACACTTGTTTTCATGATATTCTTACTCCTAAGTATATATAACAGTGGAATGGGATGCTGTTATATATGCATATATATATATATATATATATATATATATATATATATTAGTGAAATGGGACGCTAATATATATGTAAACATATCTAGTTTATATACATCATCATAATAGTTCATGCAAATATACTTATTCATTTCATAAGACTTACTTGATATTGGATGCAGGATATATGAGATTTACTTGATATTGCACACTCATGATATATGAGATTTACTTGATATTGGACACTCAGGATATATGAGACTTACAGGATATGAGAGCCAATTTGGGGGCTGATTTGAAGAAATTAGGGATTTTGATTGTCTTGATGGACTTTGGTCCTGCCATGAGGTCAGGATTCCGTGAGGATGACATGTTTTATCCCATTCTCCGCATTTATTTTATATGCATTGCTTCATGTATTAGTATTACCTGATAGAGTACCTTTCATGACCGTTGCATATACATATTGCCATTTATTGCTTCATGTATTAGTAGTACCTGGTAGAGTACCTTTCATGACTGTTGCATACATATTGTCATTTATTGCTATCAGCTTGCATATGTTAGATTTGCGCTGTACGTGCATACTTGCGATTACCTGCATATGTTATTTACTATTCACGAGTTAGCAACTCACCCCCGTTGTGCCACAGTGTTTGTAGGTTGTCCCTCAGGGTAGTCAGAGACAGGGTTTTCTACCTATCATATCATCTTTTGCAGCAGATACCGCTACGGCTGATTGTGTACAGTTTTGCTATATGTGGGTTTTGCGGTTATCCGATATTGCTCATTGTATATTAGTTGTACCATGTGTTCCCCTCTGAAAGACGGCCAAGACGACGTGAAGACGTCTTGCCTGAGATTCGGGGCAGATGCTAATTGGTTTTATCCGTCTACCTATCCGAAGATGCCAAGTTGATTTATGGCACCGTGTATCGGAGGTTTAGATGGATGCGGCCGATGTAGTAGACTTCGTCAGATTCCCCCTCGCTTGAGGAATTTTTGATTGTGGGGACACTCTTCCCTGCAGGCGCAAGCCCCTGCAGTTAATTACGTTACCGCATCGCTGTAACCACTTTCTCCTTCTCCAGAAATTTCACTTTGTGTCGTGTGTGTTTGTTTTGTTTGTGAATGCCCGTGGATTGTATACGGAGACTAAGTGATGTTGTCGCCCGTAGGACGTGGATTAGTCCAAATCCGTATTTACTTAGATTTGGGTTTGGTGTTTTAGTTTAAGGATACGTTCGCCATGTTGAGGCTAATATCAACTTAAACGCTCGTTAAGGATACGTTAGTCTGATTTGAGACTAAAATCGACTTAACGGAAAGAGCATTTAGGGGCTCTAATGTTACAGTTTAGGGACGTAATGGTCCGTTTAATGTATGGCCGTCGGGACCCGTCACCTCACTGACGACGTTGAAGGATTACAACGACAGGTGTCAGAGGAGTTCGGAGATGTACCCTTGAACCAAAGTTGATTAGGGAATATGCAATCCGATTGAATGTTTAAGGATACGTTAGCCGGATTTGAGGCTAAGATCAACTTAAACGGGATCGTTTAGATCCGACAAAAAGAGCGTTTAGGGGCTCTATTTGTTCTAGTTTAGGGACGTAGTGGTCCATAGGTAGTTTAAGGACATTACGGTCCATTGCCAGTTTAGGGACATGGTGGTCCAACGTTCCCGTTTTAGGGACGGATATTAGTTTAAGGATGCTTAAGTCCGTGAGTTTAAGGATGCATAAGTCCATGGGTTTAAGGACCCCACAGTCCGTATCTTGGTTTAAGGACGCATAAGTCCATGAGTTTAAGGATCCCACAGTCCGTGTCGATGTGTGGTCGTCAGGACTCGTCACCTCTCTGACGTCGTTGAAGGATTACAACGATAGGTGTCAGAGGAGTTCGGAGATGTACTCTTGAACCGGATGTAAATTGATTTAAGGGAGCAGTCGTGCTCTGTCAATTTAATTTGAGGACTTACGGCCATGATTGGGCTAAGTCTAGTTGAGAATGTTCAACGTTTTTATCTTCGGCCTATTAGGCTTGTGCTAGGGCTTTGCCTCTTGTTTAATAATGCACTGCATTTTATTTTGGCCTGCTAGGCCTTTCTAATTTGGGCTCTGTCCCTTTATAAATGATGCAGAGCATCTGTTTTGTTTGGGCTCTGCCCTTTTTTGAGTAATGCATTGCATTTTATTTGGCCTGTTAGGCCTTTTTTAATTGGGCTTGGCCCTTCTGTAAATAATGCAGTGCATTAATTGTCTGACATTGGCTTGTCAGGCGTTTTGCGCCAATTATTGAATGCAGGCGCATGTGAAGGTGACACGTGTCACGCTAGCGCAGTGCGCTGCGCTGTTGCGCTGTGACACGTGGCGCGCCCTGATGAGTTGCGCTAACTTTAAAGAGCAATGCTCTATTTTTAAAAGCGCATAGCGCAAGTGGTTATGGTGCTGACACGTGGCGCTCTCTGGTGGCTTGCGCCAACCCAAGAACGCAACAGTGCAGATTTGCAAGTGCAAGGCACTGTTTCAATAACTTGATCCAATTTTGGATTCAAGAAAAGAATCTTTAAGATTCCAGAACCAATGGTTCATAAAAAAGTGCAAGGCACTATTATTATTTTATATATATATTTTTATTGAAGATCATTGATCTTGTTCTTAGATCAATGATCTATTCAGAAGAAATTCTTCTTTTATAAAGGTTTCTTCCTTTTTTTTCTTGAGTTCTTCTCACAATTCTTCAGAGTTCTCTCTGTTTTGTTGTTTTTGAAGTTCTTGATGTCGATGTGTTTTGAATCGGGGTCTATGGGCCTTTATATAGTGCCCATTAATTTGTTAAATTTGTTAAAAAGATCCTTCTCTAGTGATTTGGGGAATTTTCCCCACCGTTGGATCTTTGATCTAAGGGCTTCTGTTTTACAGAAAACAATTTTCTTGTTTTAACAAGAACAGAAAGATCTTACTGGAATTTTAATTCTGTTTGGCGCAAACGCCCCAGCGCTTGACATGCGTCACGCAGCGCAGCGCAGCGCACAGCGCAGCGCAACTGCGCTGCCACGTGTCGCGCAGCGTAACTGCGCTGACACGTGTCGCGCAGCACAGCACTTGCGCAACTGCGCTGACACGCGTTGCGCGGCGCAGCGCTTGCGCAACTGAAACGTTGCTTCCTTTAATTTTTGTTTTAAATAGAGCCTTGCTCTGATTGGGCGCACTGCCTTGGGCGCTGCGCTGACGTATCAGTTTCTGACACGTGGCGCGTTGCGCGCAGCGCACGGGATTTGAAGCGTTGCTTCAATTTTTGAATTTTTGAAATTCAAACAGAGCTTTGCTCTGATTTGGGGAAACAAATGCCCCCCCCACCGTTGCGCTCACGTGGCGCACACATGAGTGCACCGGTGGCAAAATCTTGGCCGTTGGATCAACGGGTGAGTTGAAGGGGCGCAGGCGCCTATAAATAAGACCCTTGGTCCTTAGTAAATGTTTTACCATTTTTTAAGAACTTGAGTTTTCAGAGCCTTGCTCTTGTTTAAGAATTTTAGAGCCTTGCTCTCGTTTCTTCACAAGAACTTCAGAGTTTAAAACCTAGGATCATCTTAGGTAAAATTTAAATTAAATTAAATTGAACTTAATTAACAGAGCCTTGCTCTCATTGATCTTTGATCTAAAGGAAACCTCTTTGGGGTTTCATCAACAGAGCCCTGCTCTCAAAAGTCCATAGATCTACAGAGATCTTGTTCATGGGTTTTAACCCATGAACAGAGCTTTGCTCATGGATCAAATGTAGATCTTTCTTCTTCTTCTTTTATCTGAAAATGAAGAACTCCTAAGAGTTTTCATAGATCTTTAAGATCACAAATTTTTAATTTTTAGGAGTTAAAATTTTCTTTTGATGGATCTTTCCATCATTTTTACAGAGCTAGGCTCTTTTTAGGAAATTTTTATTCCCTTGAGACCAGAGTTTGACAAATGTCACTCTGTTACAGAGCTTTCCTCTGAAAAAGGAGATTTTCTCCTTGTCTCTAGGGATTTTCCATTAATGAGAATATTCTCTTGGGGATCTCTTCATTAATTGACAGTCTCATCCAATGATGGGGCTGTCTTATTAAATGATGCACTGTCATCCAGATTTTGTGGGTCCCCCTTTGGTCTCCTACCTACTGCATTGCAATGTGGTAAAAAAAATTTAAAACGCCAAGCGTTGGAATTACAACACTGACGGCTAACTTTTGTCCTTCTACAGGAAACATGTCTTTCGATACCTCATTCCCATTTTTTCGTTCGGAGGGAGGATTCCCCGGAGCACCCGTAGACCGGGAGGTCCTAGTTATGATCAGGGACTACGATCCGAACTATAAAAATCTTCACCTTTGGGGGTCGTGGTACAACCAAATTATTATGGGTCGACAGAGCTTTTCATGCGCGGTACCATCAGAGCCTATTACGGTGATCCACTATGCCAGCCCACCCCCGGTGAAGTATGCCGTGGAGATGGTCGATTGGACTTCAAAGGGCCTTCTTCATACTGCTACAGATGCAATCCCGGTTCAGCCTCCTATGGTTTTGGATATCCTGGGACGCCGCATTTGTCAAGGCGAGGCGCGACCTTGGGGGCAATCATATAACATAGGTCTGATCCCCTGCCATCCAATCGGTTATCTGCCATGGGCTCGCTACATTTTGTCAGTGAAGAAGTCGCAATTGATGAGGCTCGGGTTGTACACTGTAGTTTACGTTTCCCTCTTCCAATATCACACGCTTCCCACCTGGTGGTTTAAGGCCTTTTTGGAGCAGTGGAACATCCCTACTCACACTTTCCTCGCAATGGACTGGGAAGTGTCGATTTCTTTGGAGGAATTCACAGAGGTCTCCGGCTTACCGGTTATAGGGGAGCACTATGAGGAGTTGTTTCCTACAGACGAATATGTCTTCGGTGCTAAGCCGACAATAAGGGGGCTCACTCCGAAAAATGCTGTTCAACATCAATTTCCAAGTTTGATCAAAGTGTTGAACATTTATGAAGCCCTTTTTATCGAACGTGGGAGCCGTGGAGTCAGTTTCGAGGATTTCATCGCTCGATTCCTTCACCCAAACGTCCTCTCGGCAGAAGCTGCTAAGTTCGCCACACTTGATGACCCTTTCGGTTTAGGTTTGGAAAACCTGCCGGCGAAGGAGATAGATCAAAAGGGTTTTTTCCTTCCTAACTCCCCGGTTGTCTCTTATGCGGAAGTTGCAGCCCTTGGGATGGACGAGAAAGCTTTCTTCTTAGGATTTCTTGGGCTATGGCTGAGTTGGTTTGCGCTCCCGATGTATTCTCGCCATATGAGGCCCTCTGTCTTTTACCCAGCTCACCGAATGACCATTGGGGTAAAAGTGGCCGTTGGGATCGCCAGCTTGGAACACTTGTATCACGGCCTTAGTCAAGCGGCGGATGCTAATGAGCCTAGAGTACTGCACGTGATCTTCCCGATGCATTACTTCATATCATGGCTTGAGCTACATGCACTGGGCATCTTCGGTATGCACAAAAGGCCCTCGTTCTATGACAAGTGCAGCTTCCCTCGAATTATACGACTGATCGGCGCCTCAATTGTGACTCCGTCGCCACGGAATGCCAGGGGTTTTCTCCTTCGTCCCCATACAGTTGGAGACATGATTTCTTTCACTGACAAAGTGCTGACCATTGGAAATGCGTCTACTACCACAGTGCGGCCATTGCAAGACACTTTCAAAGATGGAGCCTCAGTTCTGACGGCTCGGGAAACCCTTCATCTATATTCCATCAGACCGGGTTTCCTGGTGTTTAGGCAAAATGGTGCGGCGCTCTTCATGAGATACAACCCGCATCGTTTTCCCCAGCAACTGAGCTACAATCAAGGGGTGCCGTTGGAGGCTTTCCTGCTGGAACCTGCTGCTACTGAAGAAGGGATGCGGAGCGCGCTGCATCACTTTATGCATCTTAATACGGGCTCTCATTTTTTCATTAGCGAACCGACTTGCAAACCATGCATCCTTAATACATATACGGCGTGGTATAATCATTCGACGCGCGCCGTTATAAAGGAAGAAAAGCGATTGTTGGTCGACCGTAAGGGTGTGCCTCCCGGCAGCGACCGCAAAGCTCCCTTGGTGCCAAGGACCCCCGTAGTCCCTCCACTGAAAGATGCTAGAGCCGAACCACCGCGTGTGCTGAGCCCTCCACGCGGATTGCCGCTTCCTGATACTGGGGATGTGCCACCAGTGCCCCGTGCTCCAGTGGAGACGGTAAATGTGGTTTCGCCGGAGTCTGGTGTGGGCGCGGATATCGGGACCTGCCGGCCTAAGGTGCCTGCAAAGCGCAAGTCAATCTCGGGTGCACCCAGGGCTGGTGGGTAGAAGAGGAAGAAGAAGTCGCTCCTCTTCCTCGATGCTATCCTCGGTTTAGAGCCACAGGCCCCTCTTACTGAAGGTATAAGCGAGTATGGCAGCAATGAAGGCTTCTCGGTAGACCCCGCAGACACCGATCTGGCGGCCGCCATTGCAGCTTCTGAGCGATCAGCGAGGCTCGAAGCGATGTTGAATAAACTCGCTCAGTCAGGTAATCATTAGAGGCATTCTTTGTCATTTTGTCGCATGTTTATCATTAACTTTGACTAATACTTTCCCCCATTTTTTAACAGGTGTCACTACCGAAGAAGCCATCGCTGCGTCTTTGAAAACCTTTCAGGAGGAGGAAAATAAGCGCGCTTTAATGGGCGTTGGTACGTATCGCCTTATCAAGTATTTTGTCCTCTTTTCTGATGGCCAACCTAACCTTCTTCCTTTGTTTCTTTGCAGGGGCTGCGCCAGCTGATGCGGGGACTCTCCCCGGGCCCGCTATTGAAGTCCCAGTCTCTTTGGGGCTGCCGCGAGAGCCTCAACTCGACAAGTCGACGAGGGATGCCTTTAAGAATTTGGAGGCATCTCTGTTCACGGACGACGACGCCTCAATAAGGGAAGCCTTGAAGAGCTCCGTCTTGACGGCTCGAGAGGAGAGAAAGCGTTTAAGGCGTGAGGCGAAGACACGCAGGGCTGCTTTGGCCGTGGGAGCGGGCCCAAGCACCGTCCCTTGTGCTGATACCCCCTCAGAAGAGCCCCCGGGCGCCTTGTCCATGGCTCGCAGACAGGTGGCGCGTGCAGTTCGGGATGCTAACGATAAATCCACCTCAGGTATCGTATCTTTCAGGATTTTGTTGTAAGAATTGTAAATTTGTCGGTTCTTATATATCTTGTCCTGCAGGGCCAAGTCCAACCGAAGGGGAGGCGGAAACCGTCGAACCTAAGGGGACAGAGGAAGAGGCACCGGCCGAACCCAAGCCGACGGTGGGCAACGTCGCCGGGGTTGCTGAGCCTGAGCTGGGGGCTGAGGGAGCTGCACCAGAGATGATCGTTGATGCCGAGCCTGAGGTGGCGGCAAATGAGACGACCGCTACAACTGAGCCTGGGGCAGCGGCGGGCGGAGCATCTGAGACTGGTGACCCCATGGTAATGGCGGACGATACAATGGCGACCGCCGAGCCCGAAGAAGTAGCGGGTGAGATGGGCACGACTCTTGGGGAAAAGCCAGCCGCTCTTTCTCAAGAGTCTGGCAATGCTCCAATTATTGCTCTCCCCATCTACGGTCCTCCACCGTCTCCTGGTCGGGCGAGTACGACGACAACCTCTGTCGAGTCCGGTGATGAGGCCACGGGAGGTGGGCTCGTATCGATGGAGGAGGGAGACGCCTCCGTTTCGGCCGGCGGCTCATCAGGTAAATCTCAAATTACTGTCCCTTTTTATCTTGCAATCCTTTCTGACAAGTTTATCTTTGTTTTTAACGCAGGTGCGGAAAGTGCCGATGCTCCATTGCTCGAGGGAGCGCCGTCAACTACTGCCTTGGCGGTGGTCACCTCTCAGCCTTCCCTTGTACCATCATAGATGTTGGAAGGTATGGATTTGCAACCCATTAATTTTATCTTTCAGCCGCATAATTTATGTACTAATGTCGTACTATTGCGTCTTTTCAGGAGTGCTTTTTGATCACCTTTATCAGGTGTTGCACCCGCACTTTTCCTTCCCATCTGAACTCGCTTCTTCCTCCGGTGGCGTTGGTGAGTATAGTTTCCAATTGACGTCTTTCTTCTTTTTTCTAGTAATGGAATTATTTCTGACTCTTCTTTGTCCTGATTGCAGTGCTACAAATCGAAGGAGGAGATGAAAGATCGGTCATACCACCGGCCCTCCCGGCCTTGCCGCCTGCTACAGCTGGTATAGTAAACTATCGCATTGATGACTCTTTTTTTTGTTTTTCTTGAACCGTCATCTAATCGTATTTTATTTTTTCAGCTGTCGTTCCGATCCCGGCGCCCTTTGAGTCTTATGTCACAATGCCGGCAGGCCCCTTCCTGAGATGTCCGTCTTTAAAGGGTGCCGTAATGAGCTTAGGTATGCTGAGCGGATACGTCGAGGAGCTTGACGCAGACGCTCTCCCCTCTGCCGTGGATTTCGCTGCGGAGGTTAACCCGATGTTGGCGGCGCTTGTGAATTTTCACGATGGAGGCGTCGTCGAGCTTTGGGTTAATCACTGCAGGGAAATCGATGTCCGCCTGCATCAATCGGAGTTTATGCGCCCTGCTCCCGAGACCTTAGTTGCTAGCAATCAAAGAGCAGCATGGATCGAGCAAAGCGCTTCTTACTTCCGTCACTTGGAACAAGAAGCGGGTTTAAGGCTGAGGGAATGCCAAGAGACCTCAAACGAGACGGACCTTCTGCGCGCTGAGGTTGAGGCGAACGCTGCCCAGGTGAAGGCTATCTTCGAGGGCCTTCTGGAGCGTATCTCTAATGGGCTAAACTTGAAGCGGAAGCTTTATGCCGCCGAGCGTGACGCCCAAGGCCGCGAAGCAGCTCAGCAGGCCATCGGGGAGCAGCTTGCATCCTTCTTGCAGCAGCGGGCTCAAGTTGAGGAGGAACTAACAGTGGTGACCGATCAGGACAAGGCATGGAAGGAAGTGCGCGAACAACTGATAGGGCTATTTAAGACGCTTCCTTCCCAGTAGCTTCCCTTGTATCAATATACTTGTAAAAAATTTCTTTTTCGAATAAGATGTATCCATTCTTTATTCTTTTTGTACGATTCACCTTGTACTTGATTGAATTAATAAATAAAGATACACATTTTTTCTTTGAAATGTCTTGTACTATTTATTTGCTTTCTCCCTTCTCTTATTATCAGCAAGCCGTCTTGATAGACATGGTTGACAGATAATAGAGTAAGCATCATGGTTTCTTCGAGGGATAGCAATGGCTTAGGCCGCAGGTTCAGATATGCCGCCTAAGACTTTTCAACTCTATGAGCCGTGAGGGTCTCATAGAGACTTTTCTCCCTACGGATCGAGAGGATCTCATAGGTGGATTTTCTCCTTAGGAATCGTGAGGATTCCTAAGTGCGTTTTCTCTTATAAGTCGTAAGGATCTTATAAGAGAATTTTCCCTCTTACGAGTCGAGAGGACTTGTAAGCGGTTGTTTCCCTCCTTGTCGAGATTCGACTTTAGAGAGTGAGACCCGTGGATAGTATGCAAGAGACCGGTTTAGACCGACTTGCAGGATCCTAGTGCTTAAGAAAGAAGTTTTTTAATCCCTGCTGCCTAAGGCTTTATCTTCCAAGTCGAAACGAATTGGGAAGTCCTCGCGAAGACACTAATTTCCTCACGGGTCGAGACGAATCGAGCAGTTCTCGTCAAGGACACTAATTTCCCTGAGTTGAAGTATTTTGCCGAGGACGCTGGTTTCCTCGAGGTTGAAACGAATCGGAGTATTCCTGCGGAGACACTGGTTTCTCTGCGGGCCGACGCGAGTCAGGAGTCTCTCATCAAGGACGCTAGTTTCCCTGAATTGAGGTATTTGCCAAGGACACTGGTTTCCTTGGGGTTGAAACGAATCGATGTATTCCTGCAAAGACGCTAGTTTCTCTGCGGGTCGACGCGAATCAAGAAGTTCTCGTCAAGGACACTGGTTTCCCTGAGTCGAAGGATTTTGCCGAAGACACTGGTTTCTTCGGGGTTGAAATGAATCGGAGTATTCCTGAGGAGATACTAGTTTCTCTGCGGGCCGACGCGAATCAGGAGGCTCTCATCAAGGACGCTAGTTTCCCTGAATTGAGGTATTTGCCAAGGACACTGGTTTCCCTGGGGTTAAAACGAGTCGAGGTGATCCTGCAAAGACGCTAGTTTCTCTGTGGGTCGACGCGAATCAGGATGTTCTCGTCAAGGACACTGGTTTCCCTGAGTCGAATGATTTTGCCGAAGACACTGGTTTCTTTGGGGTTGAAACGAATCGGAGTATTCCTGTGGAGACACTGGTTTCTCTGCGGGCCGACGCGAATCAGGAGGCTCTCATCAAGGACGCTAGTTTCCCTGAGTCGATGAATTTTGCCGAAGACACTGGTTTCTTCGGGGTCGAAACGAATCGATGTATTCCTGTGGAGACACTGGTTTCTCTGCGGGCCGACGCGAATCAGGAGGCTCTCATCAAGGACGCTGGTTTTCCTGAATTGAGGTATTTTGCCGAAGACACTGGTTTCTTCGGGGTCGAAACGAATCGATGTATTCCTGCACAGACGCTAGTTTCTCTGCAGGTCGACACGAATTAAGAAGTTCTCGTCAGGGACACTGGTTTCCCTGAATCGAAGGATTTTGCCGAAGACACTGATTTCTTCAGGGTTGAAACGAACCGGGGTATTCCTGCAAAGACGCTAGTTTCTCTGCGGGCCGACGCGAATCAGGAGGCTCTCATCAAGGACGCTAGTTTCCCTGAGTCGAAGGATTTTGCCGAAGACACTGTTTTCTTCGGGGTTGAACTGATCTGTGGTGGTCTTTCAGGTTTTATAAAAGTTACCGTCAAAACCGTGAAGCTAGTAATTTGATCTTCGCTTCGTTTGCTGGCACTGCGTCTGTTGCATCAAGACGAATGTCGCGGTTGTCTCTAGGCTGTTGGTGAACCATCGAGATTTGGCTTTGCTTTCTAGCGGAGCCTGTTGGGAAGGTATGGTTCCCTCTTTGTTTGCGTCCTTGGATTGTATACAGGGATCGATGTGATCTCACCTGTAGGGCAAAAGTTTCATTCATTTTTTTTATATTATTGTTTTATTTCCGTGATGCACTATCATTTCAGCTTCAATATCGCGAAGGTCGCGATTGCCCCATCATTTCGGCTATTTTCGCGGCGCCCAATCATTTTGGCTGTTTATTTTATTTTTACTCGCTGTTTTTTATTGCGAGTTGCCCAATCATTTCGGCTATTTTGTGTGCATACATTTTTACTTGCTGCTTTTTATTGCAAGTTGCCTCATCATTTCGGCTATTTCGTATGCATGTGCGGCCTACTGGCTTTTCCCCGTAAACCTGAAATTAGACACCGATTTCGGCATCAGCACTGCTACAACTGGGCTGTTGCCAGGAGAGAATCATCATTTTCCTCTGTCGATGTCGAACAAAGGTGGCTTAGCGAACAGGGTTAAGGTCTTGTTGACTAAGGCTTTTGGCTTCATGAGCCGTAAGGGTCTCACAAAGGTATTTCTCCCTACAAGTCGTGAGGATCTTGTAGGTGTATTTTCTCCTTAGGAATCGTGAGGATTCCTAAGTGTGTGTTCCTCTGTAAGTCTTAAGGATCCTACAAGAGGGTTTTCTCCTTGTAAGTCGAAAGGACTTATAAGGGTTGTTCGTCATGCGTACATATCCCCAGTCACGGATGGGACTTGGTTAGGGAAATGTTTATTCTCGCCCGTGGATTATATACAAGGGTCAGTGCTGAGCCACTTGTAGGGCAATATCGAAAGTTGTGGGGGTTGCTTAAGCACAGGTTTAGGTCTCTGTAACTTAAGACTTTCAAATCTTATAAGCCGTGAGGGTCCCATAAGAGAATTCTCCTTACGAGTCGTGAGGATCTCGCAAGTGTATTTTCTCCTTAGGAATCGTGGGGATCCCTAAGTGTGTTGCTCCCTTGTGAGTCGTAAGGATCTCACGCGGGTGGTTTCTCCTTACAAGGTCGAGAGGACCCTGCAAGTGTCCCTTTTTTTTTAACGAGGTTGCGCCCTTTCGGGTTTTCACAAACACTCGCCGGTAGCCCTGCTGTTTTTACTCACGGAGCCCTTTCGGGTTTTCATCCGTGCCCATTTTGCTTATGGACATACCGTTTTTTTTATTCTCTTTTTTTTTAACGAGGTCGCGCCCTTTCGGGTTTTCATGAACACTCGCCGGTAGCTCTGCTGTTTTTACTCACGGAGCCCTTTCGGGTTTTCATCCGTGCCCATTTTGCTTATGGACATACCGTTTATTTATTTATTTTTTTTTATTTTTTTTATATCGGCTTTGTGATGTTTCAATCCACCGTAGTTTATTGACATCTTGGTCAGCAGCTAGTTTAAGGACGTTTCGGTCCGTCATTAGTTTAAGGACGTTTCGGTCCGCTATTAGTTTAAGGACGTTTCGGTCCGCCATTAGTTTAAGGACGTTCCGGTCCGCCATTAGTTTAAGGACGTTCCGGTCCGGAATTAGTTTAAGGACGTTCCGGTCCGCCATTAGTTTAAGGACGTTTCGGTCCGCCATTAGTTTAAGGACGTTTCGGTCCGCCATTAGTTTAAGGACGTTTCAGTCCGCCATTAGTTTCAGGACGTTTCGATCCGTTGCTGAAGAAGGCCGCTTACTACTTATAGAGTTTGGGCTTAGGAAGATAGCGAGAGGACATAGTCGTCGTCATCTATCATTGACCTAGGCTGTGGCTCGTTAAGCGTAGTATTTCTTTAGGAAGCGACCGTTTATTGGCCTGAAAGGCCTTTCACCATGCATATCCATGAGTAGATAGGCTCCACCCTGGTAGACCTTATCTATGATGTATGGGCCTTCATAGTTTGGCTCGAATTTTCCCCTCTTGGCGCGATTGGGGATCATAGGCCTTTTGACTACTAGCACGAGCTCGTCTTGGCGGAATTTCCTCGGCCGGGTCAACCTTTCATATGAGCGCGTCATCTTTGCTTTATAAGCTTCTAGATTTTGTTGCGCTATGAGCTGGGTTTCATAAAGGGCATCAAGCTCCTCGAGCCGAAGGTGAGCATTTTCTTCGCCAGTCAGCTCGTAGTGGACTGCCACTCGCAGAGAGGGTAACTCTATCTCGAGGGGGAGTACTGCTTCTGTACCGAATACCAACGCGTACGGCGTTGTGTTCGTGGCCGTCTTTAACGTAGTTCGATACGCCCAGAGAGCCTCTTGCAGTCTCTCATGCCAGTCCTTCTTATTTCGGGACACCGTCTTCTTCATGATCTTTGTCAAGGTCTTGTTGAAGGCCTCAGCTAGACCATTAGCTCGCGGATTATAAACTAAGGAATATCTCCAGTCTATATTATGCTGCTGCGCGAAGCGACTGATCTTGTTGCTTCTGTAGGCTGGCCCGTTATCGGAGATGATCCGTCGCGGAGTTCCAAACCGGTAAATGACGTGCGTCTTGAAGAAATGGAGGATATTCTCCGTCTTCACTTCCCTCAACGGTACTGCTTCTGTCCATTTGGAGAAGTAATCAGTCGTCGCCGGGATGAAACGATGTCCTCTAGACGATGTTGGTTCGATAGGCCCGACTATGTCAGTTCCCCACATTTCGAACGGCCAGCTAGCCACCGTTGGATGTAGTGGATTTGGATGCTGGTGGATGAAGTCCCTATGGATTTGGCATGAGTGGCATTGCTTCGCATATTCGAGGCAGTCCTGGATCATCGTGGGCCAATAGTAACCCATCCGTTTAATCTTCAACTTCATCTTTGGGCCTGCTTGGTGAGAACCACAGAGTCCGTCATGAACTTCCTGAACGACTCTTTTCGCTTCGTCAGGTCCCAGGCATCTCAACCACAGAGAATCAAATGACCTCTTATACAGAGTATCATTGACGAAGACGAAAGACAGAGCTCATTTCATGAGCTGATGTCTTGAGGACGCATCTTCAGGCGTTCGACGGTATTTGAAGTAGCCTATTAAGACTTATCTCCAATCCTCAGCCTTTTCCCGGTCTTTTATTTGCAGGGTCGTCTGCTCAGTCGCTCCATTTTCTTCGGATGATTCCGGAGATATTTCTGCTTAGGCAAGCACCCGACGGCTTTGTACCACGATTCTGACGTCATCGAGATTCTCGTCAGCCAGTTCTTTAGCGATCTAGGCTAATGCGTCCGCTTTGCTGTTTTCCGCACGCGGTATGTTTTCCAAAGTGTAGGAAGGAATTTGGGTCAACAGTTGTTGCACCTTTTCGCCGTACTTCACCAGCTCTGGTTTGCACGTTTGGTAGTCGCCATTTACTTGACTGACGACCAGTTGGGAGTCTCCATATATGAGGAGGTTTTTAATTCCCATGTCGATGGCGATCTCGAGGCCTTCTATCAAAGCTTCGTATTCGGCTTCATTATTCGTCCTCGGCTCTGTTAAGGAGAAAGCGAAGCGCATTATGCCTCCTTGTGGAGTCACGAAGATAAGGCCTACCCCTGATTTGATTATAAGGGTGCTTTGTTTGCGCTTCTTCATGGAAGATACTCCATCGAAATAAAGCTCCCATCGGCTATCACTTCCATCGATCGCGTCAAACGCATGTTCGTCTGGCAGATCGCAATTCAGAGGAGAATCGGCAGGTATCGGATGCTCAGCGAGGAAGTCGGCGATGGCCTGGCCTTTCACTGCCTTGAGAGGTTGATAGGTTATCGAAAACTCCATCAAGAGTAGGGCCCATTTAGCGAGTCGCCCTGTCAATATGGCCTTTGACATCAAATACTTAAGGGGGTCCACCTTCGAAATGAGACGGACTTCATGCGCCAACGCATAGTGCCTGAGCTTTGTTATCGCAAAGATCAATGCCAGGCAGTGTTTTTCGATGGGGGAATAGTTGCTTTCTGCCCCCAGGAGAACTCGACTCAAGTAATAGAGAGCTCTTTCTTTTCCTTGGTCGTTCTCTTGTGCCCATAATGCGCCTAAAGAACCTTCGAGGGCGGTTGTATAAAGAATAAGGGGCATTCTCTTGACCGGAGCAGCCAACACTGGCGGATTCTGCAGGTATTGCTTGATTTCGTCCAGCGCGCTCTGGCATTTCTGATCCCAAACGAAAGGGGTTCCCTTCTTCATCAAGTGGCTATAAGGACGACACTTGCCTGAAAGATTGGCTATAAATCGCCGTATGTACGCGAGCTTTCCTTGGAGAGACCGCAGCTGTTTGAGAGTTCTCGGCGGAGGCATTTCCATGATCGCTTTGATCTTCGACGGATCTATTTCGATACCTCGGTGTCGGATGATGAATCCCAGGAATTTGCCCGAGGAAACTCTGAATGCGCACTTGAGAGGATCCATCTTCAAGTTATATTGTCGAAGGCGTTGAAATACGACCTTCAGATGCTCGAGATGTTCCTCGTACGATTTGCTTTTCACCACGAGGTCGTCGATATAACATTCGACGATTTCATGTATAAGGTCATCAAAGATCTTCGTCATGTCCCTCTGATAGGTGGCACCGGTGTTCTTTAGACCGAAGGGCATCACCTTGTAGCAGAATATACCCAAAGGGGTCCGGAAAGCGGCGTGCTTCTGGTCTTCGGGATGCATCTTGATCTGATTATACCCTGATGAGCCGTCCATGAAGGAGAAAACCTCATGAGTGGACGTATTGTCTATCATTAGCTCGGTGACTGGCACTGGGAAATCGTCCTTCGGGCAGGCTTTATTGAGATCTCGGAAGTCCACGCATATGCGCACTGTCCCATTTTTCTTCATCACCGGGACGATGTTGGCGATCCATTCGGGATATTGAACTTCTTGGATGAAGCCAGAGTCGATTAACTTCTTGACATCGGCATTGATGCTCATCTCAAGCTTGAGCCGCATTCTTCTCGACGCCTGTTTGACTGGCTTGACGTCCGGGGATATTGCCAATTTATGCACAGCAATTTCTGGATCTAGTCCCGGCATTTCGGAATAGTTCTATGCGAAGCAATCTCTATGCTGTACAAGCACGTCTTTTAACGCAGCCACCCTTTCTTCAGATAGCAGCTCGCTGACGAATGTCGGTCCCGGGTCGTTTGCCGTTCCCAACTCAATTTTCTTGAGGTTATCTGCAGTAGTATGTATTCCATCCTCCAACTCTCTCGGCGCTGGTGGAAATTCTGAGATCACCTCGTCGCTGCTGTTTTCGAAGCACCAGGGAAGGTCATCCATGTTCTCGGGCTCTTCCTTTGATATCGTTATCATGTGACAAGTACGAATTCGCTTCCAAGACCAATGTGGAGCTGGTTCTACTCTTGTGGCTTTTGGTTCGTGCTTCTATGGCGGCGTTACCCTCCAGTTGTCAGACAGAGCGAACTTGCCGAGCTGATACTGATCTTCGACCCAATTCTTAAAGGTGAAGCAGTCTTCGAGAGGGTGCCCTATTACTCGGTGATAAGAGCAATAGTTTGGGTGTGAGACTTCGCCTGCTTGCTCAGGGTGCTTGGACTCCGGCAGTGTAAGCATCTGGTATTTTATAGCTCGGTCAAGTATCTTCTTTGTCTTGTCCCGAGGAAAAGAGTACGCTCGACTCATTTTCTTCACAAGGGATAGATCGGAACCGCTCGATTCCCGCTTGCGTGGCTTCTTAGTCCCGCTTTGTTGTTGTTGAGCGCCTTTTTCGCCTTTCGACTTGTTTCTGCCTCTGCGTCGAGCCTTTTTTATAATAGGTTGACAGGGAGCGACATTTTCATCTTTCACGGCCTGTTGGAGGAGGCGTTGCGTTTTGGCTTTCTCGTAGATGGCCATTTCGCGATTGTGGTCGTCTCGGACTTTTTGACCAGCTTCCCTTATAAGCTTGTCCATTTGTTCTTCGAACGATGGACTGGGCACCTTTGCATCAAGAATTTTTACTGGTTCAGTATTAACGTCTTCCTATTGAGCATCCGCTTCTTCATCGAAGTCATGTACGACGTAACAGTCGCGGAGCAGCTCTCGTTTCTTGGACCGGATGTATCCGAGCCCGATTGTTTCCATCCTCCCACTAGGCAGCTTGTGCTGAGTCCCGGGGACGTTCCAGACCCTGTCATAGAATTTGGCTTTTCGAGCGGTCTGTTTAAAGGGTATCCCTTGGCGCTTTAGCAGCCACTTCAAGCCTTCTGTATAATATCTGGGTAGACGGATGGGCTGAAGCCTGTCAAGCGTAGGATCCGCACCGTACCAGATTTCTTTCTCCACTTTGGTTTCCTCAGAGCGGTAGAATAGAATTGCTTTTTCGCCTTCTCGACTAGGAGGGACATAGAACGTCCGCAGCTCCTCTACACTGTAGGTATCGAGCGCATCCAGTTCTTTATGATGTTTAAGTGGAACCATGGCGACTTGTAGACTTTGCTCTTCGTCAACGGATGTTTGTATTGAAGGCCGAGCAGAGAATACAGCATGGACCTCATCTTCCGAATCACTACCAAAGATCAACGTAGGAGCAGATGGTCCTGGCTTGTTGTATTGGAGCGGACCCGAATAAATTATCTCCCCTTCCTCCTCGGTATCACTGCCAAAGACAGGGATGGTGGCGTTAGCTTTGTCCTCCGGCTTGTGACACCTATCAGTATCTTCGAAATCTGGTAAGAAGTATTTGGCATCTTCATATTTGCGGACTTCGTTCACGGAGAACGGGTTCAGTTCTCCCGTTACGGTATACTCGAGACCATCCTTAAAATATTTCATACACTGATGTTGTGTAGAAGGGATGATGTTGTACTCATGTAACCATGGTCGGCCGAGCAGAGCATTGTAGCATGTCTTGGCGTCTATGACGTGGAACTTAATGTCCGTGACGAGCAGCCCGAAGCGTAAAGTCGGTATCACAGACCCAAGAGTTCTTGACGATTGAGAGTCGAACCCGGAGATGGTGATCCTATCCCGCGCAAGGTGCTGGACACTCAAGCAGATTTCTTTTAACACCCGCACGTTGAGGAGATTAACGGAAGATCCATTATCAACCAAGATCTTGCCTATCTTTATATCATGGCAATACCCTGAGACATAGAGGGGGCGATTGTGTTCGCACGTTCCCAGGAGAAGGTCTTCATCACCGAAAGTGACATCGGCCGTGTGCACTTCTTCCAACTCATCCTTCATCTTTTCTTCGGCGAGAAAAGCTTGGAATTGCCCCGGCTCCTGTAGTGCCTTGATTAACGAATCCCTTGCCTCTTTTGATAGTAAAAGGGCGTCGAGAATACTAAGCTGTGAGGGTAGCTTCCTCAGATGCGCTAGAACGTTGTAATCCACCTTTTTTTTTCGGCGGGTCCTTAGCGGCTAGCTCTTCCATGACTTGGTCATCTAGGGCAATATCCTCAGAGACCTTTTCTTTCCCTTTATCTTTTTTATTCAAGAGTCCGAGATTCTTTTCAGGTAGCGTACGATTACGCAGCCGGATATTTTCGCAGACCTTTGCATCTTCTTCTTTTACCAAGGTGGATTCTTTAAAGAGGGGACTAAGAGCCATTTCCTCGTCAGAGTAGCTCCCGAACGTGAGAACTTGCGATCCCCCGGTGTTAACCATGTGACAATCGCCGGTAGTTCTGTTAAGCCCCTCGGTCGTATTTTTCCGCTCCCGGCGAGTTTGCGCTTTTCCCGCTTAAAATGTTGTCGGTGAGCAACATATCCCTGCCACCATCTATTGAAAGTTTTGCACTCTTGGGCGAGGTGCGAAATCTTCCGATGATACAAGCAGTAGGAAGGGTGCATTTCCACTTCACCAGCAATGTTTCCTTCAGAGGGTGGCAGCTTCATACCAATTGATATGGCTTTAGAAAACCTTTTTCTCGTCTTGAATTTACTGTTATCTGCAATGGATGTATTTTGCTCCAGTGGGAGTGTCTCAACTCTTTCGTCAAGTCGCCAGCGCTTGGCCCTTTCAAATATGGTTGTCTCGCGTTTTTGATCAGCTTTACTTTTCAACAAAGCTTCGTTGAGGAACGCGTCAATTGTTTCATCCGATGGCCCCAGAATTTCTGGTTCAAGATTTGCCCCCAGCTTCTCAGTGCAAGAAGTTTCCTCATCGTATGTAAACGAGTGGGAGATCATATGAAAGCTCGCCACGTATTCCTCAGATTCATCCGACGAACTGTTTCCCTCATCTTCCTCTTGAAAGACGTGGTTGAGGAACTCTTGGAGTGTGATGGGAGTCCGTGCTTTCTGGTTGTATTCCTCCAGCACGTCAATTTGTTTTTTTAAGTCCGTGCGCTTGTCGCCAGGCTTCACGGGCTTTTGGATTTCTTTTTCTTCTTCTTTGAAGATTTTGACGGCTGGTTATGAGTGCTTGGGCCACCACCATCGGTCTTTGGAGTTGGACGCGGCTTCAACATCCCTTCAATGACCTGAGGTTCCAACGGGTTCTTCCACCTGATCGCTGGGCATGTTTGAAGATCGTCTAGCACCTCTTTGTCTTGGCTGATAGCACAACCTCCCATGGAGCTTCTTCAATGAGGGAGCATGTTGCCTCCGGCGTATTCATCCTTTTAGGAGCATGAGGTTGTAGCGGGCTCATCTTCCAGTTTTCGGATAATGCGAACTTGCCTTGTTGGTATTGGTCCTCAATCCAGCCTTTGAAAACGAAGCAATCTTCGATTGGATGGCTTACCGCTTGGTGGTAAGGGCAATAATTAAGATCGTTGACATCGCCTGGCTGCAACGGACGTTTTGGACTCGAAAGATTGATGAGTCTGTAGCGCACTGTCAGCTTGAACAGTCTCCTTGTTTTATTCCGAGGAAACGAGTAAGGGCGTCCCAGTCTCTCCTCAAGGGATGGGCGTGGACGCACGTTGTTTTGGCGAACAACCGGCTTTGATTTACTCGGCTGTTGTTGAGCATTAGTGACGACGATCGCTTTCCCTTTTCCTTTCTCATTTCGAGAGTCTGGCTTTGGAGGGGATGATTTATGTCCCAACTGATCCATTTGGGCCAACTTGTCGATCAAGGCCTGGAAAGTAGTTGTCTTGAAGAACCTTATGAATTGTGAGATGGTCGCTTCCGGATCAAGAATGCCCGCGAACATGCCCACCGCCGGCGCTTCTTCGATCCGCTGTTCGCATTTCGACCACAGATTCTGCCATCGTGTTGCGTATTGAACCCACCTTTCGCCTGGCCTTACCCTGGCGTTGATCAATGCGGTGATCGAGGTGTGTTCACTAGCACTTGCGAATCTTTGTGTAAACAATAGCTCCATCTCCGCAAATGTTTTGACAGAGTCGTTAGGTAACTCCGAATACCATTCAAACGCCGTCTCTGCTAAGCTGCCGACGAATTGGCGAAGCAACAGTCTGTCATCGCCTCCAGTGTTGCCGTATAAGGCCCTGAATTGAGCGACATGCTAATGTGGATTCCATGTCCCCTTGTACACATGGAATTTAGGGATCTTATACCCCAGCGGGTAGCTTATTTGGTCATACCAGCCCGGATAGGGTCGTCCGGTCCTGACAATTTGGCCAGCCACTTCATTTGCCTGGTGAGCTTGTCTTTGCTGAGCAATATAGTCATCCAGTGCGGCTTTGGAAATGGTTTCCTCCTTGGCTGCTGAAAGGACCGGAGGAGGATTAGATGTCTCCCTTCCGTCATCTCCAACGATGATTGGAGGGTCTTCAGCTGGAGGGTCTGGCTGTAACATCATCCCTACCATATCTTGGATGAGGAGCGCCAATTGTTTTATGTTAGCCGCTTGCTCTGCGGCTTCTTTGTCCTTCTTTTCGAGGACTCTACGTAAGAAGTCAGCATCGGTTTCTTGTTCGTGACGCTGTTCTGATGATGCCTCCGGGCTTTCTTTTGGCCCGGTGAGTGCGATCATCGCAGTCATCATCTCTTGAAGCTTCTGCTATTGCTCTTGAGCTTTTGTCACGGATCGGGTGAGCGGTCGGTGACCCGTCGAAGCACGGCTTTCCTCCTTTCCGGAAGCCATATAAACAGTGTGCACCACCATGCCCCCAGACTTGGGGCGTTTGTGTGCAGCGCTTTTACGGTTCGCCATGTTCACAGGGGCTTTTTGCTGCCTCCTTTTCTTTTGAGTGATTGACGTTGAGGGAGCCGTTGCAGTGGGCACCCAACCAGCTGTTGCTTTTTCTGGCTTGACAGAGTAGTCCTTTTCTTGCCGAACCTTCATCTTTTTCTGTCGGCGGAGATAGTCTTGATTCATTACGGAGTCTTGGACTTGACGCCAGACCTTGTAAATTTTAGAGGGTAGCCGTTGAGGAGGTTGTTCCGGCTTCTTCTCTGTAGCATTCTTCACAGGTGACAGAGTTCTTTTCAGCACTGCAGTAGGAGAGTTTCTGCGCACCTTTCTTAGCGGTTCAAAGCTATTCCCAGTCGGAACAGGAGCATTGATTTCCACCATTGGAGTTGGCGGAGTTAGCCCAGAAGGAGAGTTGCCCCCAGCCTTCCTTACTCGACGCCAGTGGGATATCTCTAGGAGGAGGAGTGTTACCTCTTGAGGGTTTTCAGCGGATTACACCCACAAAATCCTATAAAAAAAAGAGAGATGGTGAAAGTTATATACAGATAAGAACTACAAAAGAAAGAACTTGAAAATAAGAGTTTTCAACCATACCAGCTTTTCAGTTGCTATGAGCCCTATCTTAATGGTCATGAAAAAATGTTAGAAATCACATTATCCCTCAATAAAATATCGCCTTTAGTTTTTATTCCTACCTTTCTTCCAAACATTGATCATATACCCCTACGTGTGTGAACTGGACATCCCTACACTCAGAGAATTCAATTCAAGCAATCATACTCTTGTCCATCTACCTTAGTACTTTTTAATAGATAGTTAGATGGAATTTGCTCACACATTCTTCATGCGACCGTTAATACTTCTTGAGTTACTAACCGACCGATTACTCATGTCCTTTCTAATTAGGTGTTTTTCCTCGTCTTGCAACACATAAGGCTTAGCAGTGGCCAAACCAGTTGGTCTAAGGCACTAGGTGATAAATCACCCTCGCTATATTTTTTATTGCTGCCTCGGTGATAACAAAACCAGTGTTCATTTTTCTTTTCACCATTTTATCTTTTATTCTCCACTTTTATTTTCTTCATACTTTGGCTTTTAGACAGGAGCATTTCAAGGTATCCTCTACTATCCCGAGTTTCAAGATGTGTGTAAGTGCGTATAGTAAGGTATCAACGTTCAAATGTTTAGCTTCCAGAATAGAAACTATTTTTCAGGCTTATTTTTATCCTCAGATTAGTAATTTCCTTCATCTTACTAACCCTTGGAACAACAGCTCATAACTACTTATTACCAGTTTCATTTAAGAAAACATCTAACTTTCTTGTTTTTCTTAAACTATTCCTATCTTTTAAATATAATTTTTCACTTTCTACTCTTTTATTATCGCAATTTTTTTGTGTGTGCTTATATATAGTATAACACAAAGTAGGGCGTAAATAAGCACAGGAGCGCTGAAAAACGACTTATTGGGAGCTTCTTGCGATGGTACAGGAGCGCTGAAGCTCGTCGGCGGGAGCATGGTCCTGAAGAATAGCCCAGTGGTGGCTTGAGTTACCTGCTCCACTGGCATGGTGAAAAGGGAGGCCGCTTGGTGTTAGTGTATATGCCCTAGAGGCCATTACTGTATCATACTAGTTTGTATATTACTTAATGGAAGCTTGGGATATTCACCTTGTATAAACAATCTTGCTCAATATAGTAGTATGCTACTTGGTTTGTTTCTACTTCAATGTGTACATGTGTTTATTTTAGTATATCACATATACACATTAGTGGAGCCCTCAGGATCTTTACTTGATTACCAGCGTTGGGATGACAGTCACACTAGTGGGGGCTGGGTAATCTATAAGCACATCCTTATACAGGTCCCTAGTCGCAGGACTATCGAGACAGGGCATCGATACTCAGGAGTAGACTAGCGTATGCGCTTCTCATCCCAGTGTGGGAGATGGTCTGTCCCACAGCCATCAGTACGTCGTACTGGAGATAGTATACGGGTGCTCGTTAGGTTACGAGTACACTAGACAGGACTCGTCGGGAACTGACCGGTTGGTATTATACCTATCGTCAGTTATCAGTTCCCAGGTGACATGAGTATAGCTTAGTCCGCTGACTTGACATTGTCACTTCGCCTCGAGTGTGTTCCCACTGTACTTTGATTACTACCCTACCACGGCTCAAAGGAGTCGTGCAAACAGGTGGTAGTTGGGTGCAGTCCCGAAGCACTTGGAGGCAGTGACGGTTAGACAGGATTCGTTTCTCCCGGTATTGGGGGTTGACATCGCGCTGTGTCTAGGAGAGCCATTACACGAGTAGTCCCTGGCCAGGGCAATCGAGATATACTGGTAGGCTTCCAGTGTTATCTCAGGGTGTTTTGGGCTTCACTCCGACATGACTTGTACCGCTATTAGGGGACTGACGTTTACCGCCCCCCTAGACCCGCCATGCGATGTATCAAACGAACAGATCGGACTGTACGGAGATTGTCACATTCAGGCTCAGTAGGAGTTCAGATGGGTTTCACCTCGTCAGTCTTCTTGTCGGCATCTACCTGGGGACCGTTACGCACAGCTAGTGCCGCTTGCGGTCTGTGGTTAAACCCACTGCCAGCGTAGTGTCGAGTCTTTAGAGTCCCACACAGAAAGCTATTCGCCTTTAGGCAAAAGAGTAGAGGTCGCATGGTTTTGCGGCAGGTCGCATGGTTTTGCGGCAGGGTTCGGTCACATCCGTGCACTTATGCACGTACAGTGTCCGGACAGTTTACACTAGCGGGCTTTGATTTAAGCCAGATCGTAGTGTAAGTATTGGGATTGGATTTATCCAGTTTGTATTCGTGTTCCTCGGAACGCGGATGCGGGTGTGTATGCACAGTTGACGGAGAGACAGAGGCAGAGGATTCTCATTAGAGTTGTTGACCGCTGACAGTTGACTATTGACCTTTTGCTCAACCCTAATGAGAATATGATATGTGATTAAGAATTATATTAATTAAGTATTATGGTGACATGGTTGTTGAGGGATTGACTTTGTTGACTTGTTGACTTTTGTTGACTTGTTGACTTTGTTGACCGGTTGACTAGGCTTGACTAGTTGACCATCATGATAACCATAGCTATCATTTCATGGCAAAAACTTTTGCTTGCTTGCTCTTTTGTGCAAAATGAGTGCATGAAATGATATGGCTATGGTTGCTTAAACCATCACATAATACTTGATTGATATGATGTGTTATGATGCTTTTGGATTATGAGAGCCAAATGAGAAAAGTCTTCTCTCATTCTTTGATGCTCATTCTCTCTCTTGTTCTTGAGCTCTCATCTTCCTCCTCTTGCTCTCCATCTTTTGACTCTATGGTTCAATTGTCTCATGAGTTGAGAACCAAGAACCATAGATAAAATCCCATACAAACTCTTCTCTACTCACTCTAGTTCATAAGGTTTAGCAATCCAAGTGAACTAGTTTCTTCAAAGACCGAAGAAGAAGCCAAAGGTAGAAGCTTTCGAGGTGGATCTATCTTCGGCGCAAGGAGACGACGGAGTGAAGGCGACCCGGACATCCATCGAGGCTTGAAGACGAAGGAGATCAAGAAAGAAAAGTGTAACCCCCTAACCGAGTAGTTAACAACTCCTAGTTAGGTTGTTAGTTAGATGTTTAACAAAGATCCGGGTTTTAAGTCCATGTTACCACCTCTAAGAAAATCGTTTTTTTTATCAAATTCCGCTTGCCCGAAAGTACCGGGAGAGGTAGCATGGACTTACAGTGGTATCAGAGCCTAGTTAAACTCTATCTAACATGTTAGCAAAGTAGCTAGAAGATCGATCAAAGAAAAAGTCGCAAAACGAACCCCGTTTTTAAACTTTCTGTCGATTTTAAAAGTGCTGGAAAACTTTTTTGAAATACACCAAAAATCGACTCAGGGTTTTCTGAAGAAACAGCAAAAATTTTACACCCTAACTCGATCAAAGCGCCGCGGTTCCGCTGCGGGAGCTTTCTCCTGCCGCGGAACCGCGGCCTAGTTGACTCGTTCATGGGTTTTCTTTTTTGCAGTTTGCTCATAGGGGTATTTTGGGATTTTTGGAATATGTGTTTTCTGCCCAGATTTTCCAGAACGAAAATTTTGTTTTTGGGGCCTATAAATCCGTATTTTTGATCGAACTTCTAAAAGACTTAAGCTGACGGATTTTTCTGTGATGTGATATTTGTATTGAACGTCTACTAATCGCTATATGTCGATTAGTGGGGGTTATACAAATCTGTGATCTGTAATGTTATTGGTTTGTGTATATGAATTCATTGGATTGTCGCGGGTGAATAGCCGGGGGTTGTGAGACGAGAGTTTTCTTTTCTTTCAATTCATGTAAATTTGTAAATTGATGTAATAATTATTTGTATGGCCGCACAACCGGATCGGGGTTGTAGCCGTCATTGTATAATTTCTTTTTACTGTTTTTGCTCCTAGGATAGACCCATGGAGGGGGTGCACAAACTACCGGGTATGCCGAAGTGCCGAGTGGCCTACTCACGGGGATGAGGGAGGTTGCTTCGCTTCGGGTACTTGGCGGGTAGTTTGCCGCACCCGTAGGGGTCTTGGGTGGGGTATTGGCTATTCACCGCGACCGTGTAATCTGCTTTTCGTTACAGGCTCGTACGAATTGCAGCTTCCTAGTATATCCAATGTGTTCATCTGTGATCTGAAATGTCTATCATTGCAATATATCTATATATGATATTATTTAGGCGTTGATTATGTTTTACAGCCGCGCTAGCCCAGCCCCCGCTCTGTCGTTAGTTAAGTAACCTAACGGGTAATGACGGGGCCCCGTGGCGAATGCGAATGGCATAAGCGTACGTCATATTTTGGTTGTTTTCTGCAATGGTAGGATTAAATGATGGGACGCATTAAAAGAACTAATGCAAGAATATCACGCATTAAAAGAACTAATGCAAGAAAATAAACCATGTAAAAGTCGTTGGAACACTTTCAAAAAACCACTCGGTTCTTTTCAAAACTAACATTTTGAAATGCGGAGTTTAAGCCACTCCTTTTAAAAGCTATCTCGTTCCATCGACCATATCAAGTTCACTTCGTTCACGGTTTCGCCAAAACCATCCGTAGCCCTCCATCATTTTAGTTAAATATTCGGTAGCATTCAAGCTATGTATTTTGACCTCACGCCAAGGCATAGTGATTGGTAGCTGCCGGATATTTATCTGTTGCATAGATAGAATGCGTTGGTTTGAGACAGTCATACTACCATTTTGGCCTACGTCAAGGGTATGTACGGGTGGGTTCAAATTAACCTGGATAAGGATGGGAAGAACTTGACATGTGACTTATGACATTTTGACCTCACGCCAAGGTCATAAGAGCATGGGGCAAAAATCCACATCGGGAGTTTCAAAAGAACTGAAACTTGCTAGTGTTGCATACCATTTGGAGTGTGATGATTCTGGTAGGATTCCTTCAGTTTCGTCACGCGATGATATTTGGATCCCGATCCTACTGTGAGTATATGCTACTCCTCGGGAAATTTCTCACTTAATGATCAATGCTATAAACCAAGTAGGTGCCTAGAAAGGTGTTAGCGGGGCTACGCCCCCAGGGAAAAGAGGTTCTTAAATTAAGGAACTTCGCGAAAGCGTTGGAAAACCTCCCTCAAAGTACCGACACTGGCCTGGCTGAACGGTTAAGCAAGTATTGTACGGTGAGATTGATCCTGACTAATTCTTCCTTTTTGGTTTGAGGAGGGATTCGAGAAACAGTGGGAGCCATCCTGTTTAGACAAACTAAAAACCACTCTAAACTTGCAAGAGCATCATGCTAAGTGTTTCTTCTTCTCTCTCCTAATTGCAGCGACCAATCGAAATGACTGGACTTAAGTTACTTCTAGATAAAAACATACTGACAGGACCAAACTACAAAGATTGGCTCAGGAATGTCAAAATGGCAATCACTTACGACAAGCTGGGGTATCTTCTTACCACCAAAGCTCCCTCTATCCCAAGTCCCACCTCCAGCGTCGCGGATAAGGAAATCCGTAAGACCTGGGAGATTGATAGCGCGAAGGCCAAGTGCCTCGTACTTGTCTCGATGGACAACGAACATCAGAGGAGGCACGAGAATATGGACCTTGAATCCATATTTCTCCATACAAAAGAACTGTATGGAGAGCAATCTCGTATCGCAAGATACGAAGTGTCGAAGAAGTTATTTTCGGCAAGGTTGGCCATCGGATCATCGGTAGCGGAACACGTGCTTAAGATGATTGGCTTCATTGAGGAGCTCGCGGAACTTGGAACCACGTTGGAGAATGAGCTCTATACGGACTTGATTCTCCAGTCCCTTCCTTCCACTTACGCCCAGTTTATACTGAACTTCAACTTACAAGAAAAAGAAGTTGAACTTTCAGAACTCCTCAACATGCTGAGGAGTGCAGAAGGCACCCTACAGAAAGGTAGGGAAACATCCACTTTGTTTGTAGGAGGATCTTCCTCTTCTAGGTCCAAGGCGAAAGCCAAGGGAAAGAAGAAGAAAGCCTTCGCCAAACCAAGGGGTGGTGTTAGTAAAGTGGATACGAAGGGAAAAACAAAGGCAACAAAGAAAGCGGGGCAGCTTGTGGATAAAGAAGAATGCTTCTATTGTCATAAAAAAGGTCACCGGAAGAATGATTGCAGGGCTTGGAAAGCCAGGACACAGGAATTGAAGCAGGTTGCGGCTTCAGCTTCAGATGTGTATGTTATTGAAAACTGTCTTTCAATAAACTCTACTTCCTGGGTATTGGATACCGGATCAGGATCTCATATCTGTAATTCTTTGCAGACATTGAGAAACCGTAGGGTTTTGAAGGCAGGTGACATGACCCTCAGAGTTGCAAACGGAGCTAGCATGGATGCTAAGGCCGTGGGGGACTATCACCTGGGAATGTCAGATGGACATGTTTTGGTTTTGCGTAATTGCTTTTTTGTACCCAACGCAACTTGTAATATCATTTCTGTATCTTTAGTTTCTAAAGAAGGTTATGAATTTGCGTTTGTAAGTAATGTTGTAAACATTCACCTTAATCAAGTTTTGATTGGGTCAGGTACTTTGAGCAATGGTATATACGTATTAAATCAACCACAGATTTTCAATGTCCAGAATACACACAAAAGAAAGTCTCCGGAAATAAATCAGACTTTCTTATGGCATTGTAGACTGGGTCACATCAATGAGAGAAGGTTGACGAAGTTACATACAGAAGGATATTTGAATCCGTTCGAATATCAATCGTATGCCACTTGTCAATCCTGTCTCAAAGGAAAGATGACAAAGACTCAGTTCACTGGATACGGAGTAAGAGCGAGCGAGCTCTTGGGACTCGTACACAGCGACGTGTGCGGTCCAATGTCTACACATGCGCGAAGCGGTTATTCTTACTTCATTACTTTTACGGAAGACTTTTCAAGGTGCGGTTATGTCTTCTTAATGAAACATAAGTCCGAAGCCTTTGGGAAGTTCCAGGAATATAAGAATGAAGTAGAAAAACAAACCGACAAAAGTATTAAGATTCTAAGATCGGATCGAGGTGGAGAATACTTGAGTGCCGAGTTCCTGGACTATTTAAAAGAGAACAGAATTCTCTCTCAGCTTACTCCTCCATACACTCCGCAACATAACAGTGTATCGGAGAGACGGAACCGAACCCTATTAGATATGGTTCGGTCCATGATGAGTAACGCTGAGTTACCGCGATCATTCTGGGGGTATGCGCTAGAATCAGCTGCATACCTTTTGAACCGAGTTCCGACTAAGACTGTGCCTACTACACCATATGAAATATGGAGTGGGAAGAAACCCTATCTTCAATATCTAAAGATCTGGGGATGTCCGGCTTTTGTCAAAAAGCAGCATGCGGACAAGCTCGAGGCACGCTCAGTACTGTGCAAGTTTGTGGGATACCCAAAGAACTCCAGGGGGTATCTCTTCTATTACGCAGAGGAACAAAAGATCATTGTTTCTCGTAATGCCCATTTTCTGGAACACCAGTTCTTAGAAAAGGAAACAAGTGGGAGCGAAATAGAACTGGAAGAAATTCCAGAACCACAGACTATTACTGAAAGTTTAGTGGAACCAGAGGGTTCGAAAGAACATGACATTCCTACGCCGCTCCGCAGAAGTAGTAGGCAGTCTCATCCGCCCGAGAGATACTACGGTTTTCTCATAGACGGGGATAGAGAGGATTGCATCATAGATTATGATGGGCCTACTAGCTTCCAGCAAGCCGTTCAGAGCGTCGACTCGGTAAAATGGCTGGATGCAATGCGGACCGAAATGGAGTCCATGTACACCAACAAAGTATGGACGTTGGACATTGCTCCAGACGGGGTAAAACCCGTAGGATGCAAGTGGATCTTCAAAAGGAAGATTGGTGTAGATGGACAGGTTGAGACCTATAAAGCTAGACTGGTTGCAAAGGGTTTTCGTCAAAGACCTGGTTTAGACTATGACGAGACCTTTTCTCCAGTAGCTATGCTGAAATCCATTCGGATCCTTCTTGCCATTGCTGCCTTCCACGATTATGAGATTTGGCAGATGGACGTAAAGACAGCTTTTCTAAATGGAAATTTAGAGGAGTGTGTCTATATGGACCAGCCAGAGGGTTTCATTCAGAGTGGGAGTAGCGGAAAGGTGTGCAAGTTGCTTAAGTCCATTTACGGACTAAAGCAGGCATCGCGGAGTTGGAACATTTGTTTTGATGAGACGGTCAAGGAATTTGGCTTTATCAAAAATCCAGATGAACCATGCATCTATAGTAGATTTGTAGCGAGAACTGTAGTATTCCTCGTTTTATACGTGGATGACATTCTCTTAATAGGAAATGACATTCCTATGCTACAATCTGTCAAGGGGTTCTTGTCACACAGGTTCACCATGAAAGACCTGGGTGATGCCTCATACATCCTGGGGATCCGGATCCATCGTGATAGATCCAAGAGGATATTAAGACTTTCGCAGTCCAGGTACATCGACACAATACTGAAAAGGTTCAGTATGGAAGATTCCAAGCACGGTAACCTACCGGCTTGTCACGGGATCACCCTCTCTAAAGAGATGTCTCCCAAGACTGATTTGGAGAGGGATCGCATGTCTATTATACCCTACGCTTCTGCGATAGGCTCTATAATGTATGCGATGTTGTGTACCAGACCGGATGTAGCTTATGCACTGAGTGTAGTAAGCCGGTATCAGTCAAACCCTGGGGAGAAACACTGGATAGCGGTAAAGAACATTCTCAAGTACCTGAGAAGGACTAAGGAGATGTTCTTGGTGTATGGCGGAAAAGACCTCCAGATCGAGGCCTTTGCTGACTCCAGCTTCCAGAGTGACAAGGATGATTCCAAGTCCATGTCGGGTTTTGTCTTTACCCTCAATGGAGGGGCGGTGTGTTGGAAGAGTTCCAAACAGGAAACCGTTGCAGACTCGACGATGGAAGCGTAATACATCGCTGCATCTGATGCCGCAAAAGAAGCTGTCTGGATAAGGAAGTTCTTGAAAGAACTTCAGGTGGTTCCGTCCATTGTTGATCCAATACCTCTGTATTGCGACAACAACGGGGCTATAGCTTTAGCGAAGGAACCCAGGTCCCATCAGAGATCCAGACACATCTTGAGGCGGTATCACCTGATCAGGGAGATCGTGGATCGCTAGGAGATCGAGGTTCGGAGGGTCGCTTCAGAAGATAACACTGCAGATCCATTCACCAAGGCCTTGCCCCAGACTCAGTTCGAGCGGCTGATCGAGATGATAGGTCTTCGATACGCTAGTACATGGCCTTAGTGCAAGTGGGAGATTGTTAGTGTATATGCCCTAGAGGCCATTACTGTATCATACTAGTTTGTATATTACTTAATGGAAGCTTGGGATATTCACCTTGTATAAACAATCTTGCTCAATATAGTAGTATGCTACTTGGTTTGTTTCTACTTCAATGTGTACATGTGTTTATTTTAGTATATCACCTATACACATTAGTGGAGCCCTCAGGATCTTTGCTTGATTACCAGTGTTGTGATGGCAGTCACACTAGTGGGGGCTGGGTAATCTATAAGCACATCCTTATACAGGTCCCTAGTCGCAGGACTATCGAGACAAGGCATCGATACTCCGGAGTAGACTAGCGTATGCACTTCTCATCCCAGTGTGGGAGATGGTCTGTCCCACAGCCATCAGTACGTCGTACTGGAGATAGTATACGGGTGCTCGTTAGGTTACAAGTACACTGGACAGGACTCGTCGGGAACTGACCGGTTGGTATTATACCTATCGTCAGTTATCAGTTCCCAGGTGACATGAGTACAGCTTAGTCCGCTGACTTGACACTGTCACTTTGCCTCGAGTGTGTTCCCACTGTACTTTGATTACTACCCTACCACGGCTCAAAGGAGTCATGCAAACAGGTGGTAGTTGGGAGCAGTCCCGAAGCACTTGGAGGCAGTGACGGTTAGACAGGATTCGTCTCTCCCGGTATTGGGGGTTGACATCGCGCTGTGTCTAGGAGAGACATTACACGAGTAGTCCCTGGCCAGGGCAATCGAGATATACTGGTAGGCTTCCAGTGTTATCTCAGGGTGTTTTGGGCTTCACTCCGACACGACTTGTACCGCTATTAGGGGACTGACGTTTACCGCCCCCCTAGGCCCGCCATGCGATGTATCAGACGAACAGATCGTACTGTACGGAGATTGTCACATTCAGGCTCAGTAGGAGTTCAGATGGGTTTCACCTCGTCAGTCTTCTTGTCGGCATCTACCTGGGGACCGTTACGCACATCTAGTGCCGCTTGCGGTCTGTGGTTAAACCCACTGCCAGCGTAGTGTCGAGTCTTTAGAGTCCCACACAGAAAGCTATTCGCCTTTAGGCAAAAGAGTAGAGGTTGCATGGTTTTGCGGCAGGTCGCATGGTTTTGCGGCAGGGTTCGGTCACATCCGTGCACTTATGCACGTACAGTATCCGGACAGTTTACACTAGCGGGCTTTGGTTTAAGCCAGATCGTAGTGTACGTATTGGGATTGGATTTATCCAGTTTGTATTCGTGTTCCTCGGAACGCGGATGCGGGTGTGTATGCACAGTTGACGGAGAGACAGAGGCAGAGGATTCTCATTAGGGTTGTTGACCGCTGACAGTTGACTATTGACCTTTTGCTCAACCCTAATGAGAATATGATATGTGATTAACAATTATATTAATTAAGTATTATGGTGACATGGTTGTTGAGGGATTGACTTTGTTGACTTGTTGACTTTGTTGACCGGTTGACTAGGCTTGACTAGTTGACCATCATGATAACCATAGCTATCATTTCATGGCAAAGACTTTTGCTTGCTTGCTCTTTTGTGCAAAATGAGTGCATGAAATGATATGGCTATGGTTGCTTAAACCATCACATAATACTTGATTGATATGATGTGTTATGATGCTTTTGGATTATGAGAGCCAAATGAGAAAAGTCTTCTCTCATTCTTTGATGCTCATTCTCTCTCTTGTTCTTGAGCTCTCAACTTCCTCCTCTTGCTCTCCATCTCTTGACTCTATGGTTCAATTGTCTCATGAGTTAAGAACCAAGAACCGTAGATAAAATCCCATACAAACTCTTCTCTACTCACTCTAGTTCACAAGGTTTAGCAAACCAAGTGAACTAGTTTCTTCAAAGACCGAAGAAGAAGCCAAAGGTAGAAGCTTTCGAGGTGGATCTATCTTCGGCGCAAGGAGACGACGGAGTGAAGGTGATCCGGACATCCATCAAGGCTTGAAGACGAAGGAGATCAAGAAAGAAAGGTATAACCCCCTAACCGAGTAGTTAACAACTCCTAGTTTGGTTGTTAGTTAGATGTTTAACAAAGATCCGGGTTTTAAGTCCATGTTACCACCTCTAAGAAAATCGTTTTTTATCAAATTCCGCTTGCCCGAAAGTACCGGGAAAGGTAGCATGGACTTAAACTTGGGGCCCGTAGGTTACTCCTCCAGGTGGGATAGAGCGAGAGTTGCTGTTGCAGTTAGTGCAGTTTGAAGCCATTGATTTATTGAAGAGCTTGAATATTCTGCCCCCTGCGTCGACCTTGGTCTTTGGCATGTGACAGTTGTTTGAGGACCGATTCCGTCGGCAAGGCTACTACTTGGGGAGCCTGCCTGTGGACGACAGACATCCTCTGGGCTTCCTCCATCGGCGTTGAGGCACCGAGGGTGGGAGGTGGGAGCATCGACCCAAAAAGAAGCCCATTGATTTCTGTAACGTTTTAAAAATAATTAAATAAATAAAATTGTTTAAGTGAATTTTATGATTTTCGGTAAAGCAAAATGTATTTTTCGTAAAATCAAACCGCAATTGTTTTTCATTATAAATTCAAAAATACCTATTTAATTATGTAATTACTAGTAAATAGTGTTTATTTAGCCACTTATAAATTTTTATTTTAATTAAAAAAATTTCCTAAATTAATTATTTTAAATATTAACATAAGCTTTATTTTTACACTAAATTAGTGTAAATTACAAATTTAAATGGTTTTAATTTGTAAAAATGAACCATGGCATGTTAGAATTTAGTATGTATCATGCAAAAATTATTTGCAAATTTTTCCTATTTTCTAGAGCTTTCTTGAGTTGCTATAGTAACCAAATAAATAAATAATTAAATAAACCATGAAAAGACCTTTAAGTGACATTTCTCCTCTTGAAACTTCTACACTTTTCCTTAATCATTTCTTTCTCTCCCTCACTCCCTCAAGGCCGGCCACAACCCTCCCATGGCTGCTCCCCCCCCCCCCCCCCGCATTTCCCACCTCATTTTTGCACAAAAATCCATCAAATTACATAAAAAAATTCAACAAAAAATACACAAAATCCTAGTCTCTTCATACCCTTTATTCTCTACCATTTTTTATATGGATTTTGGAGTGGGAAAGCATGTATTTTAGAGGTTCATTTCTTGTTTGGATTTCACATTTTGGAGGTATAATTTTCTTTCTTTTGATTTATTGTTATTAGATGATCATTTAAGCTTAATTAGATTTAATGAATTAATTCTATGTTTTTTTAAAAAAAATGCAAGTTAGGGTTGTAAATTCAAGTTAGGGATTTTAATAATTAATTAGGGTTATAATAGTTAGTTTAACACTTTTAGAATTGGAAAATATTGCATGGTTGTTAAATTGTAAAATTTTCATTTAAAATTGTTTTAAATAAGGAAATTAGCTAACTAGATTTTTCTAAAATGTGTTTGTGGGTAATATAAAATTCCAATTAAAGTTGCTATCATTAGATTGTAGTTTTAGTGAGAGTATTAGCATGTAAATGGAAAGAAAAACTTAGTTTGATCACTAGATTACTTTGAGAATTGGAAAATACTAATAAAATGCTATTATTTTGTAAACTAGATTTTGAAAATTCCTAAATAAAGGAGATTAAAAATATAATTTATGGTTTCATTAAATCATTATCATCATGAATTGTGGTTTAATACATTAATTCATGCAAAATTATGTTTTGTGATGGAATTATGGTATTTTGCTTCAAAAATGTTAAAATTGTTAAAAGTTGCAAACTAGAAATTTCAAATAAATTCAAAATTGTGTAATAAAAATATAGTAATGGTTTGTATAGTCTATTAATGCTATTTAATGAGTTTTATGACCATTGGTTTCATTTAAATGTCAAGTTTCGATGAAAAACGGTAAATTGGCATTTTCGGGTTTTTCGAAAACGGACGATTTGATCGATTTTAGTGTTTCGATGAATTTGATCATGTTTTACAATATAAGTAATGTGTTTTAAAACTACAAGTTGTTTGATGATGTTATCTCGATCCATCGGAGTTTGTACGCCGATATCGAGCGGTATTTGGTTCTTTTGCGTGGACGGGACATAGGTTTTAACCTGTGCTTGTTCTTTGTATCGTTTGACTTTTGTATGTGATTCGGTTTACGATGCTATTTATATGCTTGCGTTTAGGTACCCCTCATGTGGACTGCGGGCGATGAAGAGGAGGATGGCGACACCGTCTTCGGCAGACATGGACCAGGTGAGTAGATGTATATCTACGGGGGGAAGTCGGGTGGATAGCATTTAGCACCCCCGCAACGTAGAATAGGAATGGTACTTATTGACATTAGGAAATCAGATGTGACCCTAGTAGGACCCTAGTATTGACCCTAGGCTGGACTAGACTGATTTAGGAAAACCATATCCGAGAATGAGTACCTTGGAAGAGGTTCGTAGGTTTCAGATGGAAACACACCCACGCACACACACTGAAACTCGACATGGGGTATACGTGTATATGTATATATATAGAACGAGGTATAGGTATATACATATATATACAACACGTATATGTGATTCATTGATGTGATATGATATCCGAGATATGATGAAACAATGTAGCGGGGCTTGATGCCGTAATTCTTGGCTATACAGTCGTATTAAAGTGTTAGCGGATCATTAGAGAATGAGATAATGAACATGAATATATATAAATCATAAAGAGTGGTGGTGATATTGATGTACATGGGACGCTAGAGTAGTACTCGGACTGTAACTTGTGACTGATCACGATATGATATATGTATAACTTGATTACGACATTATATTGGTGTGACCTGATGCCGATATCATATAAGTATGACTTAATCACAATATGATACATATGACATGATATTTCTGAGGATAAACTAATGATGCTTATCATGATGGCAATGATATATGATTGATGTATGCGATCACAGTTTAGAACCTTGATCATGAGATGTGTTGATGATGACACATTACGAATAATGAGACACCTAGGAGATACTTGACCCGTACCCCGATATAGGGATACCGTACGATGGATTTTACCGTACGAGGCTTAGATATGATGATTGATCCGCACTCTTGATTCGAGGAAGCCGTACTACCTACGTGACGCTATAGAGACGGGATCGCCGACTATTAGAGATATTGGTTCAGACCTTAGGTAGATGCTTGTTTCTTATTGACTAGTTTCTTAGGTTAGTTCCTTAGGATATTAGATGGACACTGGTTTAGGTTCGACTCACATAGTGGTAGTTGTACTCGTATCTCGCAGAGGAGTGGATAATGCACACCTGTATTTACATTCGTACTGTAATCATCATGGTGCATGTTCCTTTATATGTTGCTATAATCTGTATAAACTTTACCTGTTAGGACACCAGCACTATTACCGATGATGCGCATATTCCACGCACACTTATTTGCCGGCTCACACACGTCATCATCGGTAATTGCTATGTCACGTACACTTTAGATCATATTGTCTTTCATGGATAGAATCAGTTAGCAACTAGACAGATATAATATTGTGATTATTCTCTGACATTAGTATAAGACATGATATTTATTACTTAGACATTCATGCATTCATATTTCACGTTATCGCACAGTAGTATGGGCATATGCTGACACTTATCATATACTTACTCATGATTTTGAGATTTGGATTTCTATGAGATTTCTGGATTTTTGGGGAAAACCGCAAAAATATATAAAAACTTCTCTCTCTCTCCTCTTCTCTTTTTTTAAATAAGATGCGGTTTTCTCGTGATGTATGAGTCGTCCACCATGAGTATTTCATGTTTTCTATTGGATTTCGAGACCCGATTTGAGGAGTGGATGAACCGTCTCGGGTACATGGTGGGCCCGGTATGGTACCCCGGGGCAAGAAGATCGAGTTGTAGACGATGAGCCTGGCAGGGGAAGACTACCTACCGGTGATGTCTGGCGCGGCGGATATCCGGAGGATACCGACCGTTGTCGTGAGATTTGATGATATGGGCCGATCCGGATTGACGAAGCCCGAGATATTGAGACTTGAGATTACCTGTGTTGTGTCGATGCTTGACACGGATTTCCATGGATTTCATTGTTGAGATTTCAGATTCTTATACACATTCTACTATGATAACAGCTAAAGATTTCTTATACATATATATATGGATTTCAGGATTTGTTACTTTACATTCATGGTGCATGCATTTCATTCATATGACATAGTACTATATGAGGCACTGACACGAGCACGGAGTATCTGCACTTACACGTATTGTTACCCTGCTATTACTTGAGGTTTGAGACTTAGTAGTGTATTATTATTATAACCTAGGATAGCGTCGTGCATTCGATTTCTTTTCGGAGATGTCTTCTACTCATGAGTTGGCAACTCACCCCCGTTGTGCCAAATTTTATTACAGATTCGGTGTACAGGTTTCCCTGGCAGCTTGCTGGCACATTTATTCTTTCAAGGTGACTTGCACGGTAGGTTGGTTCACTTGTATCCGAACCACCATTGTACTTTTATTCACTCATTTGTATCTAGTAAGCTTTATCAACCATATTTGTATTACTTGATAAGTTTATTGGACCAGTCTGTTATTTCGACCTTAGAGTCGCGCATGTATTATTCTGATCTGGTGGTTTTGTTTTCTTTTGAGTTTTGAGCCTCGCCCTTTGGCGTTGTATATTATTGTGTTTGTTGTGGTTGTTTCCGCCTGTTGGCGTTGAGCTAGCACCTGTTTGGGGATGCTTTTTATTGTTTATTCATATTATACTTGCTGTACCCGTTTGGGGGCCAGTTTTTACAGAGGAGACTCTGCCGAAATTTTTGGTAAAATTTGCTGATGTTTTTATACTTGTTTTCTTTTCTTTTCTTCTTTTTCTTCTTTTCTGGTTTAGATTTATGGGCTTCGGCTTACTTAGGTCACGTGGCGCCTCTAGACGCTTCGTAATCTAAGTGCCGGTCACGTTCCGTACTTTCGGGTCGTGACAAAGTTGGTATCAGAGCGCTAGGTTTAACCTTGTATAAGTCTAAGTGACCCTTGGTTGATGGAGTAGGCGATTTAGGTAGAGTAACGTACCGTGGGTATGGTCCGCGGCATACTTACGATACGCTACTCTGCTTAAGGAGCCTTAGGATGTACATTTGTTTGCACCGTATTTCATTCGTTCCTTTGATCTATCTTCGTCAATGTCGGATGGTGGTTTCTGTTACCACGGGCGCACGGGCAGAGGGAGCTACGGCTCGATTGCGATAACCATTAGAGTATTGGTTATTATTGAGGATTGAAGCATTGTTTAGCGTGCGGATGAAGGGTATTCACATGCCGTCCGGATGAAGTTAAAGGGTTCGAACGATTATCAGAAAACCATTTTCCCAAGTTTAAGGTATTCGGAAGAACATGCAGGTATTTCGATGGACCCTCTAGAAGAATGAAACCCTAACTCGACATAATGACCACGAGAATGCCCTTGAATCTTAGGGTTTACGGCAGTTCCGCTGTGCCATTAGTGAGGCTTGGGCTTGCCCTTCTACAGCTGGATCATCGATGCTGGGGTATGTACCGGATATTTTTAAACTGTACTTGAGTGTTGAGCTCTCGGGGAATTATGGGATTTTGATGGATCGATCGAAAAGTTTAATGTAGTCCGGACATCAAGTGAAGGGATCGACTATGTGGGAGGCTCTAGACATGAGTATTGCCGTTGGTAGCGCAGTCAGCACAGCTACGAAGAGACGAGTTCGAAGCAATTGACGATAGTGTTTACGATTGTGATTTAGTGATTTGAATTTCATATTTTCGTTGATTGGATTTTGGTATTTTGAGGACTTTGTTCTACGATTGGTATTTCATGTGTGTACCTTCATTACATTCTATTTGTGTTTCATGTATCAATTGTATTGATGTTGTTTAGTACACAACCAGTACACTTGATTTGGTTTTATATATTTTTTGAGATTTTTGATTTGATTTCGTGCATAGGGGTTACACGTGATTTTGACATATGTTTCGACCTAGTTTTCATGCATTTTTGTGCTGTGATTTCGATTTTGATATTCAATGTATGTTTTCGTGCACCATGTGCACCTGATTAGGGTTCTTGCGCATACTTGGCGCACTTGATGCGATTTTGTGCACACCAGATGCACTAAATCGGGGTTTTGTGCAGATTAGATGCACCTGATATTGAGTCGTGCACGCCCGTTGCACTTGACAGATGTTTTTGGTGCACACCTGTTGCACTTAGTTTTGTTGTTGTGTGTATTCGTGGTATCTGTATTTGGTTTCGATTTCAGTGCGCACCGGACGCACATGATATTTTATTGATGTGATTGGGATTGATTTCAGTTTGAGCAGTATATTTTCATAATCATTATTATTTGATTTAGTAACCAGGCGGGACGTGTATGTTAAATAAAAGATATATATATATAGTTATTTTTTTTATAAACGTCCGCTACTTATGCCGTGATACGTGCATCACACGGCAATTTTCAAAAAGGGGTTTGCATATTTCCTTATCCGGATATTTGTACGGTTTCACTATGATGCACACTATATATAAGTTATAGATTGATGTATATTATAATGGTTTTCATATTGGGTTATGATATTTTATTCTCTCCATAACTCCGATGATTGCGTTATGCTTGACGGAGTTGATTTTTGTTATGTGTTGATGATTTCGGAGCCCCGACGATTTGAGTGTTTTGCTAAATGTTTTAGTATGTGGAGGGGGAGTTTTAATTTAAATTCGGGGACCGAATTTCTTAAAGGGGGGAAGATTGTAACGTTTTAAAAATAATTAAATAAATAATTAAATGAATAAAATTGTTTAAGTGAATTTTATGATTTTCGGTAAAGCAAAATGTATTTTTCGTAAAATCAAACCGCAATTATTTTTCATTATAAATTCAAAAATACCTATTTAATTATGTAATTACTAGTAAATAGTGTTTATTTAGCCACTTATAAATTTTTAGTTTAATTAAAAAAAATTCCTAAATTAATTATTTTAAATATTAACATAAGCTTTATTTTTACACTAAATTAGTGTAAATTACAAATTTAAATGGTTTTAATTTGTAAAAATGAACCATGGCATGTTAGAATTTAGTATGTATCATGCAAAAATTATTTGCAAATTTTTCCTATTTTCTAGAGCTTTCTTGAGTTGCTATAGTAAACAAATAAATAAATAATTAAATAAACCATGAAAAGACCTTTAAGTGACATTTCTCCTCTTGAAACTTCTACACTTTTCCTTAATCATTTCTTTCTCTCCCTCACTCCCTCAAGGCCGGCCACAACCCTCCCATGGCTGCCCCCCCCCCATTTCCCACCTCATTTTTGCACAAAAATCCATCAAATTACATCAAAAATTCAATAAAAAATACACAAAATCCTAATCTCTTCATACCCTTTATTCTCTACCCTTTTTTATATGGATTTTGGAGTGGGAAAGCATGTATTTTGGAGGATCATTTCTTGTTTGGATTTCACATTTTAGAGGTATAATTTTCTTTCTTTTGATTTATTGTTATTAGATGATCATTTAAGCTTAATTAGATTTAATGAATTAATTCTATGTTTTTTTTAAAAAATGCAAGTTAGGGTTGTAAATTCAAGTTAGGGTTTTTAATAATTAATTAGGGTTATAATAGTTAGTTTAACACTTTTAGAATTGGAAAATATTGCATGGTTGTTAAATTGTAAAATTTTCATTTAAAATTGTTTTAAATAAGGAAATTAGCTAACTAGATTTTTCTAAAATGTGTTTGTGGGTAATATAAAATTCCAATTAAAATTGCTATCATTAGATTGTAGTTTTAGTGAGAGTATTAGCATGTAAATGGAAAGAAAAACTTAGTTTGATCACTGGATTACTTTGAGAATTGGAAAATACTAATAAAATGCTATTATTTTGTAAACTAGATTTTGAAAATTCCAAAATAAAGGAGATTAAAAATATAATTTATGGTTTCATTAAATCATTATCATCATGAATTGTGGTTTAATACATTAATTCATGCAAAATTATGTTTTGTGATGGAATTATGGTATTTTGCTTCAAAAATGTTAAAATTGTTAAAAGTTGCAAACTAGAAATTTCAAATAAATGCAAAATTGTGTAATAAAAATATAGTAATGGTTTGTATAGTCTAGTAATGCTATTTAATGAGTTTTATGACCATTGGTTTCATTTAAATGTCAAGTTTCGATGAAAAACGGTAAATTGGCATTTTCGGGTTTTTCGAAAACGGACGATTTGATCGATTTTAGTGTTTCGATGAATTTGATCATGTTTTACAATATAAGTAATGTGTTTTAAGACTACAAGTTGTTTGATGATATTATCTCGATCCATCGGAGTTTGTACGCCGATATCGAGCGGTATTTGGTTCTTTTGCGTGGACGGGACATAGGTTTTAACCTGTGCTTGTTCTTTGTATCGTTTGACTTTTGTATGTGATTCGGTTTACGATGCTATTTATATGCTTGCGTTTAGGTACCCCTCATGTGGACTGCGGGCGATGAAGAGGAGGATGGCGACACCGTCTTCGGCAGACATGGACTAGGTGAGTAGATGTATATCTACGGGGGGAAGTCGGGTGGATGGCGTTTAGCACCCCCGCAACGTAGAATAGGAATGGTACTTATTGACATTAGGAAATCAGATGTGACCCTAGAAGGAACCTAGTATTGACCCTAGGCTGGACTAGACTGATTTAGGAAAACCATATCCGAGAATGAGTACCTTGGAAGAGGTTCATAGGTTTCAGATGGAAACATACCCACGCGCACACACTGAAACTCGACATGGGGTATACGTGTATATGTATATATATAGAACGAGGTATAGGTATATACATATATATACAACACGTATATGTGATTCATTGATGTGATATGATATCCGAGATATGATGAAACAATGTAGCGGGGCTTGATGCCGTAATTCTTGGCTATACAGTCGTATTAAAGTGTTAGCGGATCATTAGAGAATGAGATAATGAACATGAATATATATAAATCATAAAGAGTGGTGGTGATATTGATGTACATGGGACGCTAGAGTAGTACCCGGACTGTAACTTGTGACTGATTACGATATGATATATGTATAACTTGATTACGACATTATATTGGTGTGACCTGATGCCGATATCATATAAGTATGACTTAATCACAATATGATACATATGACATGATATTTCTGAGGATAAACTAATGATGCTTATCATGATGGCAATGATATATGATTGATGTATGCGATCACAGTTTAGAACCTTGATCATGAGATGGGTTGATGATGACACATTACGAATAATGAGACACCTAGGAGATACTTGACCCGTACCCCGATATAGGGATACCGTACGATGGATTTTACCGTACGAGGCTTAGATATGATGATTGATCCGCACTCTTGATTCGAGGAAGTCGTACTACGTACGTGACGCTATAGAGGCGGGATCGCCGACTATTAGAGATATTGGTTCAGATCTTAGGTAGATGCTTGTTTCTTATTGACTAGTTTCTTAGGTTAGTTCCTTAGGATATTAGATGGACACTGGTTTAGGTTCGACTCACATAGTGGTAGTTGTACTCGTATCTCGTAGAGGAGTGGATAATGCACACCTGTATTTACATTCATACTATAATCATCATGGTGCATGTTCCTTTATATGTTGCTATAATCTGTATAAACTTTACCTGTTAGGACACCAGCACTATTACCGATGATGCGCATATTCCACGCACACTTATTTGCCGGCTCACACACATCATCATCGGTAATTGCTATGTCACGTACACTTTAGATCATATTGTCTTTCATGGATAGAATCAGTTAGCAACTAGACAGATATAATATTGTGATTATTCTCTGACATTAGTATAAGACATGATATTTATTACTTAGACATTCATGCATTCATATTTCACGTTATCGCACAGTAGTATGGGCATATGCTGACACTTATCATATACTTACTCATGATTTTGAGATTTGGATTTCTATGAGATTTCTGGATTTTTGGGGAAAACCGCAAAAATATATAAAAACTTCTCTCTCTCTCCTCTTCTCTTTTTTAAATAAGATGCGGTTTTCTCGTGATGTATGAGTCGTCCACCATGAGTGTTTCATGTTTTCTGTTGGATTTCGAGACCCGATTCGAGGAGTGGATGAACCGTCTCGGGTACATGGTGGGCCCGGTATGGTACCCCGGGGCAAGAAGATCGAGTTGTAGACGATGAGCCTGGCAGGGGAAGACTACCTACCGGTGATGTCTGGCGCGGCGGATATCCGGAGGATACCGACCGTTGTCGTGAGATTTGATGATATGGGCCGATCCGGATTGACGAAGCCCGAGATATTGAGACTTGAGATTACCTATGTTGTGTCGATGCTTGACACGAATTTCCATGGATTTCATTGTTGAGATTTCAGATTCTTATACACATTCTACTATGATAACAGCTAAAGATTTCTTATACATATATATATGGATTTCAGGATTTGTTACTTTACATTCATGGTGCATGCATTTCATTCATATGACATAGTACTATATGAGGCACTGACACGAGCACGGAGTATCTGCACTTACACGTATTGTTACCCTGCTATTACTTGAGGTTTGAGACTTAGTAGTGTATTATTATTATAACCTAGGATAGCGTCGTGCATTCGATTTCTTTTCGGAGATGTCTTCTACTCACGAGTTGGCAACTCATCCCCGTTGTGCCAAATTTTATTACAGGTTCGGTGTACAGGTTTCCCTGGCAGCTTGCTGGCACATTTATTCTTTCAGGGTGACTTGCACGGTAGGTTGGTTCACTTGTATCCGAACCACCATTGTACTTTTATTCACTCATTTGTATCTAGTAAGCTCCATCAACCATATTTGTATTACTTGATAAGTTTATTGGACCAGTCTGTTATTTCGACCTTAGAGTCGCGCATGTATTATTCTGATCTGGTGGTTTTGTTTTCTTTTGAGTTTTGAGCCTCGTCCTTTGGCGTTGTATATTATTGTGTTTGTTGTGGTTGTTTCCGCCTGTTGGCGTTGAGCTAGCACCTGTTTGGGGATGCTTTTTATTGTTTATTCATATTATACTTGTTGTACCCGTTTGGGGGCCAGTTTTTACAGAGGAGACTCTGCCGAAATTTTTGGTAAAATTTGCTGATGTTTTTATACTTGTTTTCTTTTCTTTTCTTCTTTTTCTTCTTTTATGGTTTAGATTTCTGGGCTTCGGCTTACTTAGGTCACGTGGCGCCTCTAGACGCTTCGTAATCTAAGTGCCGGTCACGTTCCGTACTTTCGGGTCGTGACAATTTCTTGAAAAGCCGGATTGCAGAGATTTGAGGCTGCAAGTGACCCATACTTGACTCCGCCGGATATGAAAGAGCCTGAGTTGCTAGGGTGGGAGCAAATGCCATTCTTCATAAAGACGAAATGCCGGCTTCAATATCCACTCCCCTAAGGGCAATCAAAAACATACACACCATGATTATTTGATTGCGGGAAAAACACGACACACGAAGTGTGGAGTGGAAAGAGGAAAAGGTCCCACCGGGCGTGCCAGAATCCGTTCCCTTCCGAAAGACGGCCAAGACGACGTGAAGACGTCTTGCCTGAGATTCGGGGCAGATGCTAATTGGTTTTATTCGTCTACCTCTCCGAAGATGCCAAGTTGATTTATGGCACCGTGTATCGGAGGTTTAGACGGATGCGGCCGATGTAGCAGACTTCGTCAGATTCCCCCTCGCTTGAGGGGTTTTTGATTGTTGGATACTCTTCCCTGCAGGCGCAAGCCCCTGCAGTTAATTACGTTACCGCATCGCGGTAACCACTTTCTCCTTCTCCCGAAATTTCACTTCGTGTCGTGTGTGTTTGTTTTGTTTGTGGATGCCCGTGGATTATATACGGAGACGAAGTGATGCCGTCGCCCGTAGGACGTGGATTAGTCCAAATCCGTATTTACTTAGATTTGGGTTTGGTGTTTTAGTTTAAGGATACGTTAGCCATGTTGAGGCTAAGATCAACTTAAACGCTCGTTAAGGATACGTTAGTCTGATTTGAGACTAAGATCGACTTAACGGAAAGAGCATTTAGGGGCTCTAATGTTACAGTTCAGTGACGTAATGGTCCGTTTAATGTATGGCCGTCGGGACCCGTCACCTCTCTGACGACGTTGAAGGATTACAACGACAGGTGTCAGAGGAGTTCGGAGATGTACCCTTGAACCAAAGTTGATTAGGGAATATGCAATCCGATTGAATGTTTAAGGATACGTTAGCCGGATTTGAGGCTAAGATCAACTTAAACGGGATCGTTTAGATCCGACAAAAAGAGCGTTTAGGGGCTCTATTTGTTCCAGTTTAGGGATGTAGTGGTCCATAGGTAGTTTAAGGACATTACGGTCCATTGCCAGTTTAGGGACATGGTGGTCCAACGTTCCCGTTTTAGGGACGAATATTAGTTTAAGGACGCTTAATTCCGTGAGTTTAAGGACGCATAAGTCCATGGGTTTAAGGACCGCACAGTCCGTATCTTGGTTTAAGGACGCATAAGTCCATGGGTTTAAGGACCCTAAAGTCCGTATCTTGGTTTAAGGACGCATAAGTCCATGAGTTTAAGGACCCCACAGTCCGTGTCGATGTGTGGTCGTCAGGACCCGTCACCTCTCTGACGTCGTTGAAGGATTACAACGATAGGTGTCAGAGGAGTTCGGAGATGTACCCTTGAACCGGATGTAAATTGATTTAAGGGAGCAGTCGTGCTCAGTCAATTTAATTTGAGGACTTACGGCCATGATTGGGCTAATTCCAGTTGAGAATGTTCAACGTTTTTATCTTCGGCCTATTAGGCTTGTACTAGGGCTTTGCCCCTTGTTTAATAATGCACTGCATTTTATTTTGGCCTGCTAGGCCTTTCTAATTTGGGCTCTGTCCCTTTATAAATGATGCAGAGCATCTGTTTTGTTTGGGCTCTGCCCTTTTTAGAGTAATGCATTGCATGTTATTTGGCCTGTTAAGCCTTTTTTAATTGGGCTTGGCCCTTCTGTAAATAATGCAGTGCATTAATTGTCTAACATTGGCTTGTCAGGCGCTTTGTGCCAATTATTGAGCTTAAGCGCATGTGAAGGTGACACGTGTCACGCTAGCGCAGTGCGCTGCGCCAGTGCGCTGCGCTGTTGCGCTGTGACACGTGGAGCGCCCTGATGAGTTGCGCTAACTTTAAAGAGCAATGTTCTATTTTTAAAAGCGTATAGCGCAAGTGGTTATGGTGCTGACACGTGGCACTCTCTGGTGGCTTGCGCCAACCCTGGAGCCCAACAGTGCAGATTTGCAAGTGCAAGGCACTGTTTCAATAACTTGATAGAATTTTGGATTCAAGAAAAGAATCTTTAAGATTCCAGAACCAATGGTTCATAAAAAAGTGCAAGGCACTGTTATTATTTTATATATATTTTTTTTATTGAAGATCATTGATCTTGTTCTTAGATCAATGATCTATTCAGAAGAAATTCTTCTTTTATAAAGGTTTCTACCTTTTTTTCTTGAGTTCTTCTCACAATTCTTCAGAGTTCTCTCTGTTTTGTTGTTTTTGAAGTTCTTGATGTCGATGTGTTTTGAATTGGGGTCTAGGGGCCTTTATATAGTGCACATTAATTTGTTAAATTTGTTAAAGAGATCCTTCTCTGAGTGATTTGGGGAATTTTCCCCACCGTTGGATCTTTGATCCAAGGGCTTCTGTTTTACAGAAGACAATTTTCTTGTTTTAACAAGAACAGAAAGTTCTTACTAGAATTTTAATTCTGTTTGGCGCAAACGCCCCAGCGCTTGACACGTGTCACGCAGCGCACAGCGCAGCGCAACTGCGCTAGCGCAACTACGCTGCCACGTGTCGCGCAGCGCAGAGCGCAGCGCAACTGCGTTTGCGCAACTGCGTTTGCGCAACTGCGCTGACACGTGTCGCGCAGCGCTTGCGCAACTGCGATTGCGCAACTGCGCTGACACGCGTCGCGTGGCGCAGCGCTTGCGCAACTGAAGCGTTGCTTCCTTTAATTTTTGTTTTAAATAGAGTCTTGCTCTGATTGGGCGCACTGCCTTGGGCGCTGCGCTGACGTATCAGCTTCTGACACGTGACGCGTTGTGCGCAGCGCACGAGATTTGAAGCGTTGCTTCAATTTTTGAATTTTTGAAATTCAAACAGAGCTTTGCTCTGATTGGGGGAAACACCATGTACTCTCCATCTACCACTTTCATGTATGACTTAGAGACTTGATGTGAGGACGATATTGTATATTATTTTGTGACATGGAGGACTTTTATGCAGTTTCTTTATATCGTCTTTTATTTCTTCGCTACGGCGTCGTATATCTGTTGTGGTGGTTGTTTTCCGCCTTTGAACGTGTATTTGCTCCCGTTTGGGGATGTTTTACTTATATCTTTGTTGTACCCCTTTTCGGGGCCGGTTTTTACAAAGGAGGTGCTGTCAAAATTTTAAAGGAAATAAAGTTGGACTTTAAAGAATTTGGTTTGAGATTTCAAAAGTTTTAAAATTTTTATTATCACTTACTACTTTTGATGGTTTAGATTGCTGGGTTCTCGGCTTGGTTAAATTGCATTACGCCTGTAGACGTTGCGTAGTTTAAGGGCCATCACATACCAATTTCGGGTCGTGACAATTGGCAAATCGCAGACCTATCATCTCGAATAGCCTCTCGAACTGCATTTGAGGGATGGCCTTTGTGAGTGGATTCCCTGTGTTGTTCTCTGTATCTACTCTCCGCACCTCGATCTCCCGACGATCCATGATCTCCCTGATCAGGTGATACGGCCTCAAGATATGTCTGAACTTCTGATGGGACCTTGGTTCCTTCGCTAAAACTATAGCCCCGTTGTTGTCACAATACAAAGGTATTGGATTAATAATAGACAGAACCACCTGAAGTTCTGTTATGAAATTCCTCATCCAGACCGCTTCTTTTGCGGCGTCAGCAGCGATATACTCTGCTTCCATCGTCAAGTAAGCAACGGTGTCCTGTTTGGAGCTCTTCCAACGGACCGTCCCTCCATTGATGGTAAAGACATAACCCGATATGGACATCCTTGTCACTCTGGAAGCTGGAGTCAGCAAAGGCCTCAATCTAGATGTCTTTACTGCCGTACACCAAGAACATCTCCTTAGTTCTTCTCAGATACTTGATAATGTTCTTAACTGCTATCCAGTGCTTCTTCCCAGGGTTTAACTGATACCTACTTACCACGCTCAGTGCGTAAGCAACATCTGGTACAAAACATCGCATACATTATAGAGCCTACCACAGAAGCGTAGGGTATAATACTCATATGATCCCTCTCCAAATCAGTCTTGGGAGACATCTCTTTGGAGAGGGTGATCCCATGACAAGCCAGTAGATTACCGCGCTTGGAATCTTCCATACTAAATCTTTTCAGTATGGTGTCGATGTACCTGGACTGTGAAAGTCCCAACATCCTCTTAGACCTATCACGATAGATTTGGATCCCTAGAATGTAGAAGGTATCACCCAGGTCTTTCATGGAGAACCTTTGTGACAAGAATCTTTTGACTGATTGTAGTATAGGAATGTCATTTCCTATCAGGATGCGTGAGCGTATAAAGAGTAGAATAATCATAATGTGAATATGCGTTAATATAGATAATTACTTACGAGCTATATAGTTATAGTTTAAAATAGAACGAAACGTTATTTTGGAAATAAGAAGGCAACGATGTTTTTGAAATAGATATCATTTGAAAATTTGCAACGCATCCTTGACATTATCATTTTAAAGTAGGAAACAGTTCGTTGGTTTTTAAAATAAGTATAGCTCTAAATATCTCACAAAGTCCTAATCGGGATTTAACAAGACTCCATGAGTCAAATAAATATAAACCGCAATCGGTGATCTATCCTCACCACATCAGGTACGGAATCTCCCTCGTACGATGTCATCTAATCAAAATAGTACGGATTTATAGTCGTGTAGCCAACACATATCATATAAAGTACGAGCATCTAATTATGTACATCACAAAACAATAATCATATATATATATATATTGCCTAATAGCTACGGAATGGAGACTAAGTACATAACTATCTACTAAGTATTCGAATATACGCATATGGTATTCTAGCATGACCCTACAGGCTAGACATATGGTTCAAATATATATAGTATTCTAATTACTACGGTTACGGGGGTGCTATATGCCATCCACTTGACTTCCCCCTTAGATATAAATCTACTCAGATATGTGCCTCGCTCTAGTCGAAGCCGACGATTGTCTTGCCCTTCTTTGTTGTCTCAGAAGTCCCCGCGATTGTGTTTACAATTGAACTATAACACAACCGCATGAAAATCTAAATTGAAAACGACGCAATTGATTTTTGCGCACATAGATCGGAACCTATGGCTAACACATGCATAATACAACAAAATACATCGACATCAACGTACGATGTCGAACGACCAAGTCATGACATAGAAATCCAAAAACTAAGTTTAAAATCCGGAAAACATCATAAAAAAATTAACCAAAGTGCTCCTATATTTGCCTAAAGGAAATATGAGGAAAAACAAAGTATCACAAGGGCTAAATTATTAAGTGTTTGTGCTATAGACCAAAACCCAAACCTTAACTCCAATATTGGGCCGACGGCGATGGCTTCTCGGCGGCCAAGTGGCGGCCAGTGGGCCTCGGGCTTCTGGTATGGTCTCAGAAGGCCCTAAGGAGTTCAAAATAATTTCCTTTTCTTTTTCAGTAAATCCTAACAACTCCATATTCAATTTGAACATAAAAAACTTCATTAAACTATAGATTTTAAAACTTAAACACTTTTTAATATAAATATACTTGCATCAAAATACCACTTACTATCCAAAACAAAGTGTAAACACTAAGCCAACCACTACTATAACCATGACAACTCATAACCCTACAAAAATCCTAATTTTAATATAAAAACTTTACTTTTGAACGCTCAAGGCTATAAGAACATGAAATTTAGCTACAATATATATGGTTAGCATGGCAAGTATCTTAAAAACATATTGAAAATAAGATTTTACATCTTTGAAATTGAAAGGAGGAGAAACTCCAAGCTTTAGAGGCTACCAATGGATCAAGCTTGAAGAACTTGATAAATGAAGGGGTTTTAACCAAGAAAAATATGATTTTGGGGCGTTTTCATGGTTTGGAGTTCAAGGAGGAGAAGGAGAAGAAGAAGATAAAGAAAAGAAAGTGAAGCAAAAATAATAATGCGGGAAATGTGATGGCTCTCATCTCTCTTCCTCTTTCTCCCTTGCCTAATAATTTTAAAAAAAGGAGTCATTCCTATCACCATACCTCCTCACTTCCCATGACATTTTCAGACATAACTTAACATTTAAATAACTAGATAATGAATTAAATAGCTTTTCATGACAAACTAGATTTTTTTTTCTTTTAAACCCAAATGATATATGCTAATCTCATATATTACTTTCCATGCCACCTTATGTGGTAATTAGGAAAAACAAATATTAACCATTTTCAAAATACTTCACATCATCCAAAAAAAAATTATACATACAAATACCAATTCGAAAACCCAAAATTCACTCGGTATTATTTTCGTAAAAACCCGTAATATCCATATTTAAATTATAAATAAATATTTATAATTTTCAAAATGTTATAATATATGCCTTACATCATTTCACATGTACTAGGAAATCTCTGTGTGGGACTCTAAAGACTCGACAATACGCTGGCAATAGGTTAGGATTATATCCATAAAGCACAAGCACGTCAGCGGTACTACTTTTACGTAACGGTTACCTAGGTATTGGTCGAAAAGAAGATCGATAAGCAAGCTCATCCGAAATCCTATAGAGCCTGAAAATGACAGTCTCCGTACAGTTCGGTCTCTTCGTCTTAGAGTGTCATATATCAAGTCTGGAGGGTGGAATCCGTCAGACCCCCAATAACGTGATAAGTCATGCCGACTAGTGACCCATAACCACTATAGATACAACTGATAAAACTTATCAGTTTATCTCATCCGCCCTGGCCAGGGTCTTATGGTTACAGTTGATCAGGCACAGCACGACATCAACTCCCCATACTGGGAGAGATGACACCTTTCCGATCGCTCACTAGATCCATGTGGTTCGGGACTGTACCCAACTAAAATCTGTTTGCACGGCTCTTTAAAGCCGTGGTAGGGTAATAATCAAAGTATAGTAGGAAACACATAAGACGCTCTACAGACTACCTTGTACTCATGTCACCAGAGAACTTCTATGTGAAGATATGTATAATACCATCCAGGTGTTCTTTGTGAGTCCGTTCGGTGAAACTCATTCTCCAATAAACACATGTATATAATCTTTGGTGTCAAACACCAATGGCTATAGGAATAGTCATCGTCCCGGTAGAGATCAAGAAACGTATACACTAGTCTACTCTAGAGCATCGATGCCCAGTCTCGATACTCTCACGGCTAGGAATATTTAAGGATGTGCTTATGGACTACCCATGTCCCACTAGTACAATCTCTATTATAATCCTGGTAGTCAAGTAAAGATCCTTCGGGCTTTATCAACATGTATTAGTGATAGTAATAAAAAGTAGAAATTATGCACATGAATGATAAAGACAAACCAAATAGAATACTATCATATTGAGGACTGTCCTGTACATATATATGCCCAAGTATCCACTATATCATACAATAATGGTCTCTAAAGCATACATATCTAACAGAAAGCCTATGGATTTCATCCCGAGCAAGCATATTTTTCGAATAGGGAACTCGATGAAAGACTCCGTGCTCTCTTGAAGGGATGACCCACGTCGGATACCCTATAAGAGGAGTATCCAATACTTTCATAATTCCCATCAAGGGGATTTTTTGCTACTTACCCTCCGTGTAGAACTCGCCAGTAGGAACCCCCTTGAAGAAACCTATGAGCGGGAACCCCCTTAGAGGTGCCTGCAAGAAAGAACCCCCAAAGAGGAACTCGCATGCGGGGGCCCTCAATGGAGGTACCCATAGTAGGGACCCCCCCTTTCGAGGAACCCTTATGCGGGGACCCCTAATGGAGGTACCCGCAGCCGGGACCCCTCTTTGGAGGTACTAACAAGCGGGCACCCCAACGGGGCCGCAAGATGGGACCTCTCCCTTAGAGGTACCGGAAATGGGCACCCAACGAAGATACCTGCATCCAGGGACCCTATTAGAGGCATTCATTCGCACTTCCCTGGCTTTTCTCCTTCTCAGAGATCTCCGACATGCTCAAAACATTTCCCCTTCAAGAAAAAAATTACTAACGATATGCCCAAAGCATCCTCAAAATTGTTTTCAAAACATAACACGCGCATATTGCACACAAAGTTCACATGATCTATTCAACTCTTTAATCAGAGGTTCTCTCGCCTCGAAACGAGGGGTAATTAACAATAGTTTTGTCTACAAATGCTGGAGATTAGGATCACCATAATCAGCAAACCCCTGTCTATTTTAGGCAGGGTGAATCTGTACAATGCCTGACAAGTGAGTGCATCCTATCTAAATAGGGTAACAAAAAATACTCTACAGATTTTGGCATGTCCGGTGGGACCTTTCTCTCCTCCCATATTTCGGGTCAAATGATCATATGAACTCATTTAACATATACATCATTGTTTGTACTGAAATCACGCTCCTTCATGCAGATTATCGACTTTCAACTATAATTCTAAACCCAACAACGATGTCTCCAAAAGCAAACTCATCTTTTGCTGCAATCCCAGTCGCCAACGCAATCAAGGCGACTGCTCAAGTGACGCTCCTGCCGAAAATCATGCACCAATGGATGGAGAAACCACTCCAATTCGGCTCCATTTCATTCTCTTCAGCTAGCAGCGTTTCTTCCCCTCAAGCACTGGTGATGGACAGACCGGTCTCAAAAGGGAGGAAGCTAAATATTATAATTGCGAGGGCGCCCGAGCATAAACGCAAGTCAGTCTTTGAACGGCTCTCTGTTGCTCCACATGATGGAAAAGCCATGAACACCAGGAAAATGACAAGGCATCTTGGGCAATCTCAGACAGTTCCCTTCACAACTTCACGATCGGGTGTCTTCTCTGGACTCCCCATCTATCGGCTTACGGTGGCTTTCAAGAAAGAAGATGCTGCCAAGCCCTTAAAACTGAAAAGTTAAGACAAAAACGACTCAGATATAAAGCCAATAAGTGGGCTAGGGTTCCTGCTAAAATGAATTTCGTGAGGTTCTAAGAATATGGTTATCCCATGACAATAGTTAATTCTGTCTTGAAAATCAACAACTCCTTCAAACCCTTAAAGTGGGTTCAGAAAAACGTCATAACTGCAAAAATCAAGAAGATGGCGATTCGAACAGTGCTGCGAAGGGATGTACCTGAGCCTCAATACAGAAAGCATGACACTATCTCATCAAGAGTCTACCAAGAGCTCCTTGCCTTGTGAAATAAACGGGGAGAATTCAAAAAGGGGATACCAGTGCTACCCAAGAACCCATCCAGGCTGACTGTTTTCAGTCGCATGTCCTTTCCTGAAAAGGAAGGGCTACGAAAACGGTCTAAAAGACTAGCCGCCAAAAATAAAGGGATCGACAGATGTATGGTCCATATGGTTTATATGGCAGGTACGCGCCCCAATGATAACCTTTGTAGTAAGAGCAAAGATGGGGCTGCCACTTCCCAGGCCCAATCTGGTTTGAATGTGGCTGCAACTTCGCAGGCCCAGCGTCCTCTGAAAGACAATGAAAACCCTTTTGGTGAGGCTGCTAAGCAAAAAGATCTCCTAATTCATGAAGAATCGGACTCGGAAAGTGAGGATAAAGTAACTTTCGTCCCTAAGACACCATAACAACAGCTGCTCCAAGACCTCAGGAAACAGCTCAAAATCAAAGAAAAGGAAATGAATAAACTCTACTCCAAGATCAATGATTTGATAAATGTCATGTTGCAACTCACAACTAAAGTCGTTCAAGGACAGTCTAATCAAGTGTAAGGCTCTACCCATGAACCGGGAAGCGATGCCTCGAAGAAGCCGACACCTATTCCCTCAAGTCCAAAGACAAGCGAGGCCGGCAAAAATCGACCGCATTCCGCTTCGAGGGACATCTTGACTCTGGAGGACAACGGCCCGCTAACACAAGATCGAATCACGGACTTGGTCGCCAACAAAGTCAAGAAATAAGTGGCCAAAACCGAAGCGCAGAAAAACGTCAGCAATAGTGGGAGACCGTACTAAGCATGATATGATCTCATGGAGTTTCCCAGCGGCTATAGCGTCCCCAAATTCGGAAGGTTTGATGCGACGGTAATTGCAAACCAGCACATTGCCCACTTTAAAGTATCGTGCGGGAATACTGGGGGCAATGATGCCGCTTATCCTCTGAAAGTTCATTAAAAGCTTGACCGACGTTGCCATCGACTGGTATGCAAGCATAATGGACGGCTTAGTCATGACGTTCGCTCAAATGGAATCTCTGTTTAAGAAAAGATTCATGAGTTTCAGCGATAAAATCACTATTGCTGACTATGTGAGGACCAAGCCAGAGAACAACAAAAACAACATGAATTTTATAGCCCGATGGCATAATCTCACCATCAGGCGCGAACTTCCATTAGAGCAGGACCAATCCGTCAGTATTCTTATAGGAAATCTCGGCAATGGATGATTCATTTCCTATGCTCAGCTGGTCTCAAAACATTCCAGAAACTGACCAAGAAGGTTCATATGTTGAAATACTCAAAGCACGAGTTCACCCTGGAACTCCAAATTAACAAAAAAATCCTGGAAGAACCGGAAAGAAGATAAGCATAAAGACGGGAGTTCCAACAATACCGACACTTCCAATTCATCTGAAGATGAAAGCAAGCGAAGAGCGGGCGGAGCAAAGACTGACCGACCTCGAAATCTAGTACCGAGAGGAGAAGGATAGACTCTAGAAGAGAGGAAGAATAAGGTTTACTCCTTCAGAAGGGACAAAGTCCGTAAAATATTCAAGAAAGCCCTGAACAATGGTCTACAACTGCCAGATTCAAAGAGGACTCATGAAGCAAAGATGACCATCGCCTATATTGTCTATACCACAGAGTAGCGAGTTATACAATCGAACACTGCTATATTTTCAAAAATTAGGTTGGGAAACAATACAAGAATGGAGAAATCGAATTGTCCAATGGCGTGTTAACAAACAATCAATCCGTGACAGCCAACTTCATATAGACAAAAGCCGAAGTCTTCTGGCATAGATGGCTCAACCTTTCGCTCTAAGAAATGATGCCAAGCTGCAGCAACCCTAGTAGGGCATATACATATCCATGAAGATGGAGAAGATGTTGAAACTACTTCAAAAGGAGCCCATAATCGAATGTGTCACACCCCGCTTCCCTAAAGAGCGGTAGAATTACATGACAAGCCCGTGACATATTTATATTGAGAATGTCATTTCTTAAAACAAATACACTAAGCGTAATGTAAGTCGATGTCGTACACCTCACTCACTTGTGGGGAGGCGGAATTTACAAAAAACGATTTTCTTGACTTGCAACACCGACTTTAACTCCAGGATCTTTTCACAAACCTTAACTAGCTATAATACTTGTAGGTTTTAACTACTCGATAAGAGTTTTATACCTTCTAGTTACTTGTCCTTCAGATCTTCTTCTCTACCTTTTCTTGAGCTTCTCAAAGATCAGGATCGCGCTTGAACGTCGGTCTCCTCGTGTGAAAGAAGATCCACCCGAAAGTCTATGCTTCAAGCTCCAAACTCTAATCCGAGGTAACTAAGGAACTTAGTTTGCTAAACTAGATATATTAGAAGATGTAGAGTGTTTATTGGAGTATTTAATCTCAAGTGACCCTATGTTTCACAACTCATGTGAGGGTTAGGGTCTTGAGGAAGAAGGAAGGGAAAAATAGAGAGAGAAAGAAAATGAACAAATGAGCTAGTGTTATGCCAAGTGAAGAATGGCTCATCTATTTTCTCACATGAAGCATGGATTATTTTCCAATAGAAAATAACAACCCTGCTTAAATAGTAAACCCAAACACATAAATAAATGAACAAGACAAGCTTTACTCCATGCCTTAAATATCTCCATTTTCCACCTCATTAATCTATTTCCAAAAATAGATAAATCCAAATAATGTGGTGTCCTCTTCTAGAAGTATCTCTTGTGAAATTACAAGAAAGGCCTTACCGTATATACATACCCGTATTCGTACTGCAAAAATACGAATACAATGAGATAATAATAATACAATAATATAATACTAGAATCTGGCTTAAACCAAAGCCCACTAGTAATATCCGTCTCAACAACATCCGTGCAGCCAGTACACGTATATGATCGGAACCCTGCACATAAAACAATACGGCCACTACATCGTTTCGTCTGAACCAGGGAAACCCTCTGTGCGGTGCTCTAAAGACTCGAAAGTATGATGACAGTGGGTTTAACCATAAGTCCGTCAATGTCACTAGATGTACGTAACGAATACCCAGGTACCTGTCGATAAGAAGGCCGACGAGAAAACTCATCCAAACTCCTACCGAGCCTATCTGTGACAATCTCCATACAGTCCGGTCTGTTCTTCTAAGAGTATCGCATATCGGGCCTAGGGGGTGGTAAACGTCAGACCCCTAATAGTGCAATAAGTCATGTCGGTGTAGAGCCCAATACACCTTAAGAAACTACTGGTGTACCTACCAGTAAATCTTGCTTTCCTTGGCCAGGGACTTTGTGTAATAGCTATCCGAATACAGCGCAATATCAACTCCCAATACCGAAAAAGACGAATCCTTTCTAATCGTTACTGCCTTCAAGTGCTTCTGGACTGCACCCAACTACTACCTGTTTGCATGACTCATTTGAGCCGTGGTAAGATAGTAATCTAAGTACAATAGGAACGCACTCGAGACGAATAGTGATGTCAAGTCAACGAATTAACCTCTACTCATGTCACCCGGGAACTGCTTACCGACGATAGATATAATACCAACCAGCAGTTCCCATCGAGCCCGTCCAGTGTAACTCATAACCCAATGAGCACATGTATACCATCTTCGGTACGGTATACCAATGGCTGGGGGATAGGCCATCTCTCAGACTAGGATGAGAAGCGTATACACTATTCTACTCTGGAGTATCGATTCTCTGTCTCGATAATCCTACGACTAGGGACAAGTATAAGGATGTGCTTATAGACTACCCCGCCCCCACTAGTGTGACTGCCATCACAATACTGGTAGTCAAGCAAAGATCGTAAGGGCTGTATCAATATGTATTAGCGATATGCTAGAAGAAACATATACGCATATTAAGATAGAATCAAACCAGATAGCATACTATCATATTGAGCAAGAATGTTATTATATCCGTGTATATCCCAAGCTTCCAAAATGTAATATACAATCCAGTACTATACAATAATGGCCTCAAGGGCATATATCACTAACAATCTCCCACTTGCACCAAGGCCATGTATTAGAATATCGCAGACCTATCATCTCGAATAGCCTCTCGAACTGCGTCTGAGGGATAGCCTTTTTGAGTGGATCCAAAGTGTTGTTCTCTGTATCTACTCTCCGCATCTCGATCTCCTGACGATCTACGATCTCCCTGATCAGGTGATACCGCCTCAAGATATGTCTGGACTTCTGATGGAACCTTGGTTCTTTCGCTAAAGCTATAGCCCCGTTGTTGTCACAATACAAAGGTATTGGATTAATAATTGACAGAACCACCTGAGGTTCTGTTATGAAATTCCTCATCCAGACTGCTTCTTTCGCGGTGTCATATGCAGCGATATACTCCGCTTCCATCGTCGAGGAAGCAACGGTGTCCTGTTTGGAGATCTTCCAACAGACCGCCCCTCCATTGATGGTAAAGACATAACCCGACATGGACATCCTTGTCACTCTGGAAGCTGGAGTCAGCAAAGGCCTCGATCTGGAGGTCTTTGCTGCCGTACACCAAGAACACCTCCTTAGTCCTTCTCAGATACTTGATAATGTTCTTAACTGCTATCCAGTGCTTCTTCCAAGGGTTTGACTGATAACTACTTACCACGCTCAGTGCGTAAGCAACATCTGGTACACAACATCGCATACATTATAGAGCCTACCGCAGAAACGTAGGGTATAATACTCATATGATCCCTCTCTAAATCAGTCTTGGGAGACATCTCTTTAGAGAGGGTGATCCCGTGACAAGACGATAGATTACCATGCTTGGAATCTTCCATACTAAATCTTTTTAGTATGTTGTCGATGTACCTGGATTGTGAAAGTCCCAACATCCTCTTAGACCTATCACGATAGATCTGGATATCCAGAATGTAGAAGGCATCACCGAGGTCTTTCATGGAGAACCTTTATGACAAGAATCATTTGACTGATTGTAGCATAGGAATGTCATTTTCTATCAGGAGAATGTCATCCACGTAAAGGACGAGGAATACCACAGTTCTCGCTACAATCTTACTATAAATGCATTATTCATCTGGATTTTTGATTAAGTTGAATTCTTTGACCATCTCATCAAAACAGATATTCCAACTCCGTGATGCATGCTTTAATCTATAAATAGATTTAAGCAACTTTTACACTCTTCCGCTGCTCCCACTCTCTATGAAACCCTCTGGCTGATCCATATAAACACACTCTTCCAAATTTCCATTCAGAAAAGAGGTATTTATGTCCATCTGCCAAATTTCATAATCATGGAAGACAGCAATGGAAAGAGGGATATGAATGGATTTAACCATAGCCACTGGAGAAAAGGTTTCATCATAGTCCAAACCAGGTCTTTGATGAAAACCTTTTGCAATAAGTCTAGCCTTATAGGTCTCAACCTGTACATCTGCACCAATCTTCTTTCTGAAGATCCATTTGCAGCCTACGGGTTTTACACCTTGAGATGCAATGTCCAAATTCCATACTTTGTTGGTGTACATGGATTCCATTTTGGTCCGCGTTACATCCAGCCACTTTACTGAGTCTCTGCTCTTAATGGCCTGCTGGAAACTAGTTGGCTCATCATCGTCGATGATGTAATCCTCTCCATCCCCGTCTATGAGAAAACCGTAGTATCTCTCGGGCAGATGAGACTACCTTCTAGATCTGTGGATTGGCGTAGGGATGTCCGGTTCTTTCGAAATTTCTGGTTCCACCATACTTTCAGTAATAGTTTGTGGTTCTTGAATTTCTTCTAGTTCTATTGCGCTCTCACTTATTTCTTTTTCAAGAAATTGAGTTTCCAGAAAGTGGGCATACCGAGAAACAAAAACCTTTTGTTCCTCCGTATAATAGAAAAGATACCCCCTGGAGTTCATTGGGTATCCCACAAACTTACATAGTACTGAGCGTGTCTCGAGCTTGTCTGCATGCTGATTTTTGACAAAAGCTGGACATCCCCCTATCTTTAGATACTTAAGATAAGGTTTCTTCCCACTCTACATTTCATATGGTGTGGTAGGCACAGACTTAGTAGAAACCTTGTTCAAAAGATATGCAGCAGATTCCAGTGCATAACCCAAGAAGGATTGCGGTAACTCAGCGTTACTCATCATGGAGCGTACCATATCCAATAAGGTGCAGTTTCGCCTTTCCGATGCACCGTTGTGTTGAGGTGTGTATGGAGGAGTAATCTGAGAGAGAATTCCATTCTCTTATAAGTAATCCAGGAACTCGACACTTAAGTATTCACCACCACGGTCAGATCGAAGTGTCTTGATACTTTTGCCTGTTTGTTTTTCCACTTCATTCTTATATTCCTGGAATTTCTCAAAGGCCTCAGATTTATGTTTCATCATAAATACATGTCTATACCTTGAGAAATCATCCGTAAAATTAATGAAGTATGAATAACCACTTCTTGCATGTGTAGACATTGGACCACACACGTCGCTGTGTATGAGTCCCAAGAGGTTGCTGGCTCTTACCCCGTGTCCAGTGAATGGAGTCTTTGTCATTTTTCCTTTGAGACAAAATTGACAAGTTGCATAAGACAGATATTCAAACGGATCCAAATATCCCTCTTATGTAACTTCGTCAACCGTGTTTCATTGATGTGACCTAGTCTATAATAGCATAAGAAAGCTTGATTTAATTCTGGAGACATTCTTTTAAGTGTGTTCTGAACATTGAAAACTTAGTGTTGATTTAATATGTACATACCGTTATCTAGTGTACCGGATCCAATCAAACCATGATTAAGGTGGATGTTCACTACATTGTTTACAAATGTAAAATCATAACTTTCTTTAGATAGTAAAGATACAAAGATGATATTACATGTCAAATTAGGTACACAAAAACAGTTGCGCAAAATCAAAATGTGTCCACTTATCAATTCTAGATGGTATTCCCCTACGGATACAGCATCCAAGCTCGTTCCGTTAGTAACCTTGAGGGTTATATCACCTGTCTTGATAACTCTACGGTTTCTTAGAGCCTGTAATAAATTACAGATATGAGATCCTGATCCGGTATCTAGTATCCAGGAAGTAGGGTTAATTGACAAACAGTTTTCAATCATAAACACACCTGAAGCCGAAACCACAACGTGCTTCAAATCCTAGTTTCTGGCTCTCCAAGCGCTGTGGTCATTCTTCCAATGGCCTTTCTTGTGACAATAGAAGCATTCCTCTTTCCCTACTGTCGGCCCCGAAACTTTTGCCTTGCCATTTCCCTCTACCTTACTGATACCGCCTTTCGGCTTGGTGGGGGCCTTCTTCTTCTTCCCCTTGGCTTTCGTCTTAGATCTAGAAGAGGAAGATTCCTTAATAAGCGGAGCGGGTGTCTCCCTAGTTTTCTTTAAGGAGCCCTATGCACTCCTCAATATGTTGAGGAGTTTTGGAAGTGTAACTTCCTTTCCTTGAATGTTGAAATTCAAGATAAACTGGGTGTAGATAGAGGGGAGGGACTGTATAATCAAGTCTGTATATAACTCTTTCTCCAACGTGGTCCCAAGGTCCGCGATCTCTTCAATATAGCTAATCACCCCTACAGATGACCCGATAGCCAACTTCGTATTAAAAAATTTCTTCGAGGTCTCATATCTTGCGATACGAGATTGCTCTCCATATAAATTTTGGTATGGAAGAAGATGGAAGCTAAGTATATCTTCTCGTACTGCCTTTGGTGTTCATTATCCATTAAGGCCAGCACGAGGCACCCTGCTTTCGCACTGTCTAATTCCCATGTCTTACGGATCTCAATATCCGCGACGGTGGAATCTGGAGCTGGGACGGCGGGGGCTTTGGTAGTAAGGAGGTAGCCCAGTTTGTCATAGGTTATGGCCATCTGGATATTTCTTAGCCAATCTTTATAGTTTGGCCCCGTCAATTTATTTTTATCCGGCAGTAACTTAAACTCGGTCGTCTTGGTCACTGCCATTAGGAGAGACTGAAGAAACACTCAGTATGATGCTCTTGCAAGTTTAGATTAGTTATTAGTTTATCTAAACAGAATGGCTCCCACTGTTTCTCAAATCCTCCTTCAAACCATAAAAGAAGAATTAGTCGGGATTAATCACAACGTACAATTCTTGCTTAACCTTTCGACCAGGCTAGTGTCGGTATTTCGAGGGAGGTTTTCCAATGCTTTCATGAAGTTTCTTAATTACATAATCTCTTTTCCCTGGAAGTGTAGCCCCGCTAACACTGTTCTAGATACCTGCTTGGTTTATAGCATTGATTATGGAGTGAAAAATTCTCCCGAGGAGTAAAACAACTCACGGTGAGACCGGGATCCAACTATCATTGCATGACAACTTTGAAGGTATCCTACAAAAATCATCACACTCCAGATGGTATGCAAAACTAGCAAATTTCTTTTTCTTTAGAAACTCCCGATATGGATTTTTGCCCCAAGCTCTTATGAGCTTGACGAAGACCAACATATCATAAGGCGCAAGTCAAGTTCTACCCGTCATTGTCCAGGTTAATTTGAACCCATTCGTACAAACCCTTGATGAAGGCCAAAATAACTGTACACGTGTCCCAAATTAACGCATCTATCTATACTACAGATGAATACCTAACAGCTACCAATCACTATGCCTTGGCGAAGGTCAAAATACATAGCTTGAATACTACTGAATACCCATCTGAAATGAATGAGGGCAATTCAACAAGATTCCCGACATCCTGATCGAATGCTCGTCGGAAACTTTAGTAGATAGTCGCACCCCCGATATCTTCGATGAAGTGCACTTAGGCGGAACACCGCGGCCGCGAGCACCCGGGGGGATGATTTTGGCAACGGGGTTCTCCTACAGTCACCTGGTCGGGGCTATGGGACGTGGCTATCTAGTAAGGTTATCTGGCGAGTATCCGCGTACACTACGTAATTGCGACGGACTTTTGATCCACATCAAAATCACATGGCAACCGATCAAATGAGACTAAATTGGTAGGTTTATAAAATTCAAATCAGTTTTCACAAAACCGATTATTGTGGTTTCTAAGTATTGTATCACAATTCACAGATAGCTAAACGATGTTAAACGTTTCGATCAAATCAACAAACACACACATTTCCCAGAGAGCTCAACACTTGAGCGGAGTTAAAAAATACCCAAAACATGCGACAGTACCTACGGACCAATAGTAGAAGGGCCAACCCTTGCCTCACCTAGGCGCCGGGGAACTACCGCAAACCCTAGAGTTTGGTGGCGGTTCTGGCTGTCATAGAATCGAGTTAGGGTTTCATTCTTTCAAGAGGGTCCATAGAATTACCTGCATAATTTTTCGAATATTTTTAACTTGGAAAATTACAACTCTTGGAAAATTTCTAGCGAGGGAGATAAATGGGTATTCGATATTCGTTCGAACTTCTTAACGTCGTCAAGATAACCCGAAACGATGTTAGAATTACGACTATGAAGCACTCCGAATTGCCTTTACATAAAAATAACATCACATGCAATCTCAGTAAAAACAAGCAACACCTAAAACACCAAAACCCATAGACTAGAACGCATACCAAAAACGAAACCCAGACTCAAATCCAAGACCGGCCAGGACGGTATTTTAGCATTTTTCGCCGGGTCAAATCCGGTGAAAAGGGTTCGTTTTTGTTTCGTGTTCATGTTACATCTCATGTAACATTCTGCAGTTGCTTAAAAAATTTTAGACACTATGAAAAATTCGACAGAAACTAGGCTTTTTGTTTCAAAGTTTCGGAGTTGTTTCAGTTTCGTAATTCTACAAGCTTTGTCTAATTCTCTAGCATGGCTCTGGTACCACTGCTAGGTTACCTAGCACCGCCACTGGATTTCGGAAGGCATCGACCATGCCATTTTCAAAAATTTGGCACACTAAAGAACCCTAACCTAGAATCTTAACTAGAGAATTAGACGAAACATGCATGTAAACATCTTTACATCTAAGTGAACAAGAAATACAACCTTTGTAGACCGGTCCTTCACTTCAAAAGCTCCGTGTAGTAGTCCCTTCGCTCTAAGCAGTGATCTCCTGGACTCTAGTAAGGCTCCACAAGGTGAAATTAACAAGCTTGCTTGAAGTCTTCGAGGCCGAAGATGATCTACGTTGAGGAGACACTAACTGAAGCTACCTCTTCACTAATTAGGAATTAGTGAAGCAAACAAGCTAAACTAAATGGCTAATCTAGTGTCGATTGATGAAGTAGGATTTTTGCTCACTTTAGAATAATTTTTCTCACTAATTTTCTTCACCTCCCAAAAAGCTAGAGAGCTTGAGGAAGAAGATGAAGAAAAGCAACCATGGAGAGAAACAATGTAGAATGGTAACCATGGGTAAGAAATATCTCATATAACTCTTGTAGAGACTAAACCATGGCTAACAATAATGGTTAGGTTAATAAATATCTAGAGTGAGACAAAATTAATGGACTAATTCAAAGGTTAGCACAAAGCTTCTCCAAGCTTCTAACCTTGACTAATTTCCAACTAATTTTCTTTTACTCTTAATAAATAAAACCCCACATCATTATTATTATGGTATGAGTCTCATACACCCATGTAGCATGTTGCAACTAGCATGACACAATAATATATATCACATATATATTAAGTGCATACAAGTGAGAAAAAGAAATGCTTAAGTGAGCTAATATTAGTTAATGTAAATTAATATATCAAATATATAATTATACATTAAATTATTAAATCAACACATGATTCAATAATCCGGCTATATCACATATAACCGACTAATATCATATGTATCAACTTATCGAATCAACACTTAATTCGATAACCCGGCTATATCACATATAACCGACCGATAACACAAATCGCGAGAATAGAATACGGTATCATATACTCGTATTAATCTTGGTCCCACACAATCACATATGTGCTCCTACTTCGTTTCTCCTGAGTCAGGAAACCTCTGTGTAGGAATCTAAAGACTCGTTAATATGCCGGCAGTAGGTGATAATCATATCAGTCACCCACAAGCCGTCAGCGGTACTAGCTGGACGTAACGGCTACCCGGGTATTGAGCGATCAGAAGATCAACAAGCAAGTCTGCTCATACTCCTGCGAATCCAATAAGTAAATCTATCGTGCAGTCCGGTCTCTTCGTCTGATATGTCACATATCTCGCCTGGGGGTGGTAAACGTCAGACCCCAACAGCTTGATAAGTCATGCCGATGTAAGGCACATAACGGTTCGAGAAACTACTGATAACACTTACCAGTAAATCTCAGCAACCGTGGCCAAGGATTTCCTGTTATGGCTAATCGAGCATAGAGCAACATCAACCCCCAATACCGGGAGAGACGAAATCCCCTCCTATCGCTCATTGCCTCCATGTGACTTGGGACTGTACCCCAAAACCACCGTTTTTCACGTTCTCTTGAACGTGGTAAAATGGAAATCAAAGCACATTAGGAATCACACAATACTCTATGACGATCTCGGGTCTATAGACTAACATGTACCAGTGTCACCAGAGAACTGCTATCTGACGTGAGGTATAATACTATCTAGGAGTTCTCGGCGAGTCCGTCCAGTGTACCCAGTCTCCACTGAGCACACGTATACCATCTCTGGTGTCAAACACCAATGGATATGGGATCATCCATCGCCCATCACATGGGTCGAGAAGCGTATACGCTAGTCTACTCTCGAATATCGATGCCCCATCTCGATACTCCCACGACTAGGAACAATTGAAGGATATACTTACCGACTACCCTGTCCCCATTAGTAAGGTCTATATCATAATCCCGGTAGTCAAGTACTCATCTTAAGGGCTTTATCAACATGTGACAGAGAGACAATAAGTGTATATGTTTAGATAAAAAGCAACCAGATAGCATACTATGATGTCGAGAAAGAAAGTCCTCCCTATATATGTCCAAGCATCCACTATAATATACATCATATGTAAAATAATGGCCTCTAGGGCATACATATAACTAATACAGTCTCGATACTCCTTTGACTAAGGACATTTAAGGATGTGCTTATGGACCACCCAACTGCCATATATATGATCGCCATCATAATACTGGTAGTCAAACAATAATCATATGGGATTTATCAAAACATATACACTTAAAGATAAAGACAAAACAGATAGCATACTATCATCTCGAGTAAGACTATTCTACCTGTATAGGTCCTCATTCAATTATCATAATCGCCTACTTGCAATTATAATAATTGCCTTGAGGGCACTATATCCAACAATCTCCCACTTTCACTTAAGACCAATTATTGTGGTATCGTATACTCACAACTCGTGTGCTACCGAATATCCAACTTCTTTAGTAGTCAGTTTCTCAAAAATCGTTTTGAGAAACTTACGTGTTCGAGAAATAGCCTCAGTGAGTAGATCCTCTCCAATATTTCTATTTTTATCTCTCTATATCTCAACTTCGCGGAGAATGAATATCTCCTGAAATGAGCGATACTCGCCTTAGAATTTGTCTGGATAGCTGATGGGACCATGTTCGTAAATGAACATCCAAATAAAACAAACTACTTAGGTTGTATCCTATTGCTGATGTAATCAACACCAGCTCCATGACCACCTCAATATCCTGCTTGGAAAACTATCCAACATGCTGCACCTCAGAAGAGGTTAAACTTATAACTCTGACAGCTACTCTGTCATCCAGTTCACCTTGGAAGCCTAAACGGGTAACCGCCTCCTGCAGGAGGCTGCCATTACCATATACCAAGAACATCATCTTATATTCTTAACAGCTTTCCAATGTTTCTTCAAGATTGGATTAATATATGCTTATTGCAGCTGGTGCAAAAGCAATATCTGGTGTGGTACTTGACATCTCATGATTGCTTCAATTGCCTATGCAATTGATATGTCAATCATGTAAATCTCTCTCCTCATCAGTCTAGAAGACATCTCTTTAGAGAAGGTGACTCGAATTGGGACACTTTAGAATAGTGTCAAGGTACCGGAATTGGGACACTTCCCAAATCTAGATCTAAAACCATAGATCTAGTCATCAGAATCCCTGATATTTTATCCAGATCATACATGAAGAAACACCTTGTGATAACCACAGCATAACCGATCATAGTATAGGAACGTCAATTCCTATCAGGAGTACGTCATCCAAATACCATGACATCACTCCCTACTAACTTCTTACTAGGTCCATATGTTGTCTGATAAAGTCAAACTCCGTAACTGTTTCATCAAAAAAGATGATCTGTCTTCGCTCTTCTTGCATTAGTCTAGAAATAGACATAAGCAACTTTCCCACCACGTTTCTGCTACTCCCACTGACTACAACAACCCTCTAGCAAAGTTATATGCACGTGCACTTCTAAATTCAATTTAGAATGACATTATAGTCATCCACCTGCCAGATTTCATAGTCAAGGACAGCAGTAGTGACAATCTTAAGTTACCAAAACTTCTCTGTCAACGTCTTTGAGGAAGCCAAAGTACCTCTTGAGTGGTTGAGCTTACCCACTAAATCTGCGGAGTGGCTAATGGATTTTCGAATCCAATTGAATCTCTAGGTTCTACTAAAATTTCAGTAACCGTTTGTAGTTCTGGAATCACTTCCAGTTCTACCCTACCCCCACTTGTTTCTTTTGCAAAAAGATTCCTTTTATAAAAAAGTGGCGAGTCAAGAACAAATTAACTTTTGATCTTGAAATGGTAGAAGTTAAACCCTTGCTAAAAGCCTGGAATAACCCACAAACTGTTGTTACATAACCGTGCATTGAGTTTGTCCGAATTCAACTTTTAAACAGAAACCAAATAACTCCATATCTTAACATCCTTAAGATATGTAATTCTTCTATGTACACATAGAAACAAATGCACTAATTTAGATGGAACCATATTCAATTGGCGTGCAACTATTTCCGGTGCATATCACCTAAATGGAAGAAGGCAATGCAATATTACTCACTAAGGAGCACACCCATGGATGTGTAACCTGAGAGAGAAGCAAGTTCTTAAATATTACTATGATGGAATACCTAGCATAAGTATCTACATCTTCGATCACCTCGAAGAATCTTGATACTTCCAATGCATGGTTCTCTACTTTATTCTTATACCTATAAAGTTCTCAAAATCTTTGGACCTTGCATTACAACGAATGTGTGTCTAAAATCAGAGAACTCATAAGTAAACTGAATAAAGCAAGGTTACTAACCCCTTGTCCCGAAGGACACTGGACAACATACATTTCTATTTTTAAGTCCCTAAAGTATACTAACTCAAATTTCATGTGTTGTAAGTTGAAAATTGTATTTTGGTTAAGAATGTCTATTCCGTTAATCAATGTGCCTTAACTTATTCTCAACTGATAAAGGTAAATGTTTAGAATACAATTTTCAAAATTTATATCTTACTTTACAAAATAAAGATACAGATATATTATTTTAAAAATTGGTGCATAACAACGGTTATTCAAAACCAAATATTTGCTATTAGGCAAAACCCAGGTGACTTCCTCAAATATCACCAATTACAAAGAATTCTGATGTTGAGAATCTAATCACCCAATTTCCCAATATTCTACTCTCACTCAGCATCTGTAATGTTCTACAGTTGTAAGATCCAAGTCTGGTAAATACATAAACTGGAGTCAGAACTAATTGGGAAAGCAGTTTTCAATTAACATCGTACAGGAAAACTGAAACATGAAAATATTTGGAGGGGGTGGCCGGGTATTCCTAGTAATGTCTCTTCCACTATCCAGATTCATGACAGTAGTCACAAATTCCCTTGTCCTAACTGCAATACTTTTATATGTTCATACTTCTTACCTTCTGTACACTATACTTAGGCTAATTAGTTTTCTTCTTTCCCTACCATTCGGCACCAGCCTAAGGTTTAGAAGAAGATTGTCCAATAAGCATAATATATGTACTCTCCTAATACTATGAGCCCTTACAATCTGAGAGAAGGTAAAGATAAAAGACAACCGAATAATCCTATTCTATTTCTCCAGAACCCGCGTCCATTCTCGAATTGAAACAAGTTTCTTCGATTTCGTATGTAACTATACAAGATGGTCTTTCTAAATAGTATGGATCTTCGTAGTGATACAGAGTGTTTTGGAGAAAGGGAAAGTAGGAGTAGCAGGGATATATGCGACTTTGTCGTGAATCATAACAATCCAAAACCGGATGGTAAAAAATTCGGTCAACTAGATGTTGAGTTATAGTTTAAGGCGGGTCATGGTCGTAAACTAGAGAGAGAAAAGAAACAATCAGCATGCACACTATCAAAATTATATTGGTTAATCACTTTATCTAATCAGGATGGCTCCAACTGTTTCCTCGAGTTCTCCTTAAAACCCTAAAAGAAGAATAAGTCGGGATAACCCAAGGAGTAATACCTACTCATTAATGGGAATCGAGACCCAACTATCATTGTGTAATAATTTTGAAGGAAGCCGATCAAAATTTCCACATTCCAGAAGGTATGCGCAAACTTGGTAAGTTTCCCTTATATTTGAAACTCCTAATATGGTTTTTGCCCCTAACGACTTATGACCATGACTAGGTTAACAAACCATAAATCATTAATCAAGTTCAGCCCATCATTTTCTTGATTGCATTAAACCCACCCGCACGGGCCCTTGATTGGGTCAAAAAGGCCATACGACTGTCCTAACCAATCACATCTCTATGCACCTAAAAATACCACTTAGCTACCGCACACTATACCTTGACTAGGTCAACAAACACAGTATGAATACTAAATACTACTGATCTGAAATGACAGAGGACTAAGGCTGGTTTTTGGCAAAAAACCTTTAACGTAATGAACTTGATATCGTTGAAGGAACCGAATAGCTTTGAAAAGGAGGGGTTTAAGCTCCACATTTAAAACTAGTAATAAATCTTTGCTTAAGAGAGAACTTCCCGTGAAGGGATCAAGGCTCTTCCCTTATAGAATAAGGTGCAGGATATTCCTGACTGAATATCTCAATGCAAAGCAAAAGAATATGACTATAGTTTTGAAGAAAACCGAGTAGTTTTAAAAATTGGTTCCGACAACATCATTTAGGTTTATTTTTCTTGTATTAATCAGAATTAATGCAATCCCATCAATTAAACATATTATGCCAGAAAAAAACGAAAATAGTCGCGCACATATATGCCATCCGTATTCACCACAGGGTCCCGGGTTTTCACCGTAAGGTTACTTAACTTAAGGCAGGGTGGGGACAGGACTAGCGCGGATGAAAAACACATATAGCGTCTACTAAATATATATAATATATATATGGTAACATTCATCTCATGCATGATATCAAGTAACATCACAGAAGTATTACAGCAGAAGCAAACACAGAATGGAAATGCGGATAATCTAGGAAAAGTACATTTCAATGGAGCCAAATATGAAATGCAATTTTTCCGGTCGTGTGGATAGCCCGTAGTATTGGATCCGAGACCCTTACGAGTACGGCAAGCCACCCGCCAATACCGGAAATGAGGCAGCCTCAATCAACGAAGTGAATGGGCCACCATGCACTTCCAAAATCAGGTGACTTGGGCACCCCTCCGCGGGTCAATCCTATACCCCCTATGAGTGTGGCGAATAACCCGTAAATTCTAGAGTAAGGCACCTCGGTTTCTATGCCATGAGATGGAGGCCCATTGCCCTCTAGAACCCGGGCTACTCGAACACTCCGCCACGGGGTAATCCTAGCGCATGTAATGGAAAAAACTGAATATACAACGGTGACTACGTCTGCAACCTGGATGCGCCCTAAAGAATAATATACAAGCCGCAGTGAAGGCAGTCCACATGTCAGATGCTCTCCACACAATATGAATATACATTACATAACAAAGAATAACATCTAATACTACATACCCCGGGCTATCCATCGCGACAAATCCAACATGACATAACCACTAAGCAATATCCATCACAGAATATGCAAACTTGGGAGTATCAATTTCGTAACCCCATCTAATTGATACATGTAGCAATTAGACGATGTTTTACCAAATTTTATAATACACGCAACCATCACATAGCCTACGACAATCGAATACCGTACACATATAGACAACACTTCAATTTTCCAAAACACTGAAAATCAAGTGTGCTGAAAACCGACTAGAAATTCAATGCTAAAACCCACTCTGGGAGTCTGAAATGAGCTCGGATTGAGCCAAAACTTTGCGGAGAACCCTGGAACAAAATTAACGTTGACCCGGAAGCATCTAGAGGGGGTACCCACCCCCTAAGCCACCTTAAGGTGGCCTAAAGGGTAAGAAGACCCAAAACTGCTTTCAAAGGCAGTTTCGGGTCCCCCCCAGGCCACCATTTGGGTGGTCTCGGGGTGTAGGCCCGCCCTAGGTCCCCCAGAACATCCCTAGGGTCCCCTTGCACCTCCCCGCGGCTTCTCGGTCTAAACCGAGAGCCCGCGGTGAGTTAAAACATCAAGTTAGCAAAGAATTTTTCACTGGTTTTACGGCAATTTTTGAGGAGCAAAAACTGGGGAGATTCGGAAGTCGTAACTATCTAGTTTAGGGTGTTTGGATGGCCCTAATACCATTGAAAGTTCCTAGTCCCCTAGCCACTAACCCACGACCAATGTGGAATACGAAAAAGAAAATTTTGATGGCACTAAAAACTTGTAACCAAGAATCTAAACCAAACACCTAAACTAGAAAACACTAGAGGATAGAAATCATAACCATTGTACTGTCTTCATTTGCTCCAATTAGGTTGAGCCCTAGCATTCTCTCAAGAGCTCCAGATCGCGTTTTCATGCCGGTCCTCCTTCGCCGAAGATGATCCACCCGAGAGAACCAAGTTCAGGCTTCAACTTCATCCAGGTAGTAACTAAAGATCTTAGGATGCTAATCTAGAATGCTTAGTGATATGTGTTAGTGTTCTAATAATTTTTCTTTCTCTTAATCCTCTTGAATCTCAACACATGAGAAAGTAGAGGAAAAATAAGGAGGAGGAGCCATGAAAGAGAGAGAAACAAAAATGGTGGAATGAAAACTCCTTACAAATTCAAGCATGCTTGCATTCTTTTGTTAAAAGAATTTCTCATTTTAAAACTACAACCATGCTTGAGTAGTATTTGCAAATGAATTAAAAATTCATTTGCCCATACCCTCCACCATTTTTCTTCTCCATCTCATTTCTTAATTTCTTAAAACGAAAAACCCTGAAATGAGTTGTCCGTCTTTTAGAAGTATTCTTATATAAATATAAGAATACGTCCCCGCAAATACATGCACGTATTTGTATCAAAATATGAATACACAAGAGATAGAAAAATACAATGAACATAATACTAGAATATACATATCGAAATATATATATGTAAATTATTAAATCAAAACTTAATTTAATAATCCGGCTTAATCCTAAACCGGCTAGTATTATCATCCGCCCAATTAAAGCCTGTGTGGCTAGCACACATACCTAATCGGAACCCTGCACGTATGAATATACGGCCACTACATCATTTTTCCTGAACCGGGAAAACCCTCTCTGTGGGAATCTAAAGACTCGTCAATACGCTGGCAGTGGGTTTAACCACAAGCACGTCAGCGGCACTAACTGTATGTAATGGCTACCTAGGTATTGAGCGAAAGAAAGACCGACGAGCAAACTTATCCGTATCCCTACTGCCTATCTGTGACAATCTCCGTAGATTCTGGTATCTTCGTCTGAGATAATCGCATACCGGGTCTAGGGGTGGATAACATCAGACCCCTACTAACCCGATAAGTCGTGTCGGTCTGAAGCTCATCACCTACTGAGAAACTTCTGATATCACATCAATAATCCCATCCACCTTGGCCAAGGATTTTTGGTGATGGCTGGCCCAATACAGCGTGATATCAACGCCCAATACCGGGAGAGACGAATCCCTGTCTATTGTTCATGGCCTCCATATGGCTCAGGACTATACCCAACTAAAACCTGTTTGCATGACTCTTTTGAGCCGTGGTAGGGTAGTAATCTAAGTATAGTGGGAACTCACATGAGACAAATGAAAATATCAGATCAAAAGACTATCATGTACACATGCCACATGAGAACTTCCATCTGACGATAGGTATAATACCATCAAGAAGTTCTCGGTGAGTTCATCCGGTGTACTCACCTCCAGTGAGAACATGTATAGTATCTTAAGTGACTCAACACAAATGTCTTATGAGACCGGCCACCACCCCTCGTCGGGGTCTCAAAAAGTATATACTAGTCTATTCTAGAGTATCGATGCTCAGTCTCGATACTCTTTCGACTAGGGACATTTAAGGATGTGCTTATGGACCACCCAGCTCCCACGTATATAATCGCCATCATAATGCTGATAGTCAAGCAATAATCCTATGGGCTTTATCAAAACGTATACACATAAAGATAAAGACAAACCAGATAGCATACTATCATCTCGAGTTAGATCATTCTACATATATAGGTCCTCCTTCAATTATCATAATCGCCTACTTGCAATTATAATAATTGCCTTGAGGGCACTATATCCAACAGGGATGAAGCTACCGCCTCTCATGATGTATACTTCTGGGGTTCCATACTTCAATGGTGGTGAGGAACACCCAAAATACTATCTAGATTATCTAAGGGTCACCCTCCCATTGATGAGTGCAACGCCTTCAAGAAGTGGTGGTAAGAATATGTATCCCACAGAAGCCATTTCAAGAAGGAAAAGCGCGAGGCTCGTGCTCGTTGGTACGAGAGCGATAAGATTGCAGCATACAAAGAAGCAACCGGCAGCTACCATATGGCCAATACCGGTTGGGTATAGTGCCCTCAGAGTCAATTATTGGATCAAAGGCACGTGATTGCAATAATTGAGGGAGGACCTATGCCGGTAGGACAGTCTTACTCAAGATGATAGTATGCTATCTGGTTTATCTTTATCATCGTGTACTGCTTTAGGTGACCTTACAGGTCACTATTGTGCGTTGATAGAGCCCTTAGGATTCTTTCTTGACGGCCAGCAGTATGATGACGATCATATACGTGGGAGCTGGGGTCTATAAGCACATTCTTAAAAGGTCCCTAGTCGTGGGAGTTTTCGAGACAGGGCATCGATGCTCCAGAATAGACTAGTGTATACAGTCGAGACCCCGACGAGGGGCGGTGGCCGGTCTCAATATCCACTGGTGTCAGTTGGTTCACCTAAGATGTATACAGGTGCTCATTGGGTTATGAGTACACCGGAAAAGACTCGCCGGGAACATGCTAGTTGGTTTTATACCTGACGTCAGATAGCAGTTCCCTGGTGACATGTGTACAGGTTAGTTCATCGACCTGAGATCGTCATTTGTCTCGTATGAGTTCCCACTGTACTTTGATTACTACCCTACCACGACTCAAAGGAGTCGTGCAAACAGGTTTTAGTTGGGTACAGTCCCGAGCCACATGGAGGCAGTGAGCGGATCTGCAGGGGTTCGTCTCTCCCGGTATTAGGGGTGAGGTCGCGCTGTGTCTAGGAGAGCCATTACACGAAGTCCTTGGCCAAGGCAGGAGATATACTGGTAGGTATTCGAGTAATATCTCAGGGTGTACTGGGCTACACTCCGACACGACTTGTACCGCTTTTGGGGGTCTGACTTTTACCAACCCCCTAAGCCCGCCATGCGATGCTCATAGACGAACGGACCGGACTGTACGGATATTGTCACTGACAGGCTCGGTAGGGTGTCAGGATGAGTTCTCTCATCGACCTCCCTTTTGGTCAATACCTGGTAGCCCGTTACGTATGGCTAATATCTCTGACGTGCTAGTGGTTAAATCCACAGCCAAAGTATTGACGAGTCTTTAGAGTCCCCCACAGACAGTTTCTTAAGTTTTGGGCGAAATGCTGTAGAGGCCATATGGTTTTATGGTAGGGTTCGAACATACGCGTGCACTTGTGCACATGTCATGTTTCGGACGGATAATACTAGCGGGCTTTGGTTTAAGCCGAATCCTAGTATTATACAGTGTAGATTTTGTCTCATTGCATTTGTATTCGGTCGGAATACAAATGCGGGTATGTATATACAGTCGCGGGGTTTTCCTGTAATTTATTATGGGATCGTCTTTTTGAAGTTGCCAGTTTGTATTTCGTTTCAGCCATTTTCCTTTCTATCTTTCTTTGGCTGAAAATTGGTGTGGAGGGGGCTGTCCAAATTTTTTAGTGTGGGATTTTCATTTCATTTGCTTGCACAAAATTGATATAGCTCCATTTTCAAAGCTCATCTCCTTCTCCACTACAAATGGCAACTTCATTAACCCCTTGAGACAAACCGTTCTGCACTCAGTCTACAACAAACATAGACACGTCGGCTTGCCAACTTCTTGTCCGAGTTGCCTCGGTTCAGAGGTGGGAGCCCGTAAAAAGACTCGGTGATGTGGTGCCCTTTCCGACGAAGAGACCGGAGATCGGAGATGCCGCGGGGAGATCGGGATGGTGGCCGAAGACCGAAGGACACGGATCGCTCGGTATAGCTCTCTACCCTTTCTTTAGTTAGCTAGTAGTGGGTTAATGGTCCGATCCGGGTTTTATAGTCCGCGGTAGCGCCGGTTTCTAGTTATAGAAAAGTTTTTGGTTCCGCATTTTGGCCTCGGACAGACGGCCAGGGCGCTACCGTGGTCTTACATGGTATCAGAGCCAGGCCGTTAACCTTTTCTAGCTTACTCTAACGTGTTTAGAACTCGATCGTACGAAATTTCCAAAAACCACAATTTCAAAAGCATCAGTTTTTGTCGATTCTGTTTTGTTGTCAAAAAAATATTTGGTATATTGAAGAAATATGTTCAGGATTTTTCAAGAGAACCGAAGAAATTTGGTCAGCTGATTTTACTGTAGCGCGGTGGATCAGCGGCCAAAACCACGTTTTGGCCGCGGATCCGCCGCCTTACTGTAGCCACAGTGCACCAAATTTCTTCAGTAGGTCTCTGTGTTGGAATTGGTGTTTTTGGTATGTTCTGTTTGTACTTGGGGCCCACTTCGGGAAACTTAGTCGATCGAAAATTTTAAACATGTTAGTTCACAGTATTTATATTATATCTACGACCGTGAATGTCACTTGATCGGTAAATCCTGTCTAACTGCTATAGCCCTTTTAGACGGATTTGCGAACGTGACATTCACGTTGATGTTCTGTCTTGTGCTGTGATGTTGCGGATTTGTCGTGGTAGATATCCTGGATGCAATGGTAGTACAGTTTGGTTATATTTGTACATTTGATATTGTGGGGCGAGCGTCCGACATGTGGACTGTCATCACTGCCTGTTTGTATATTATTCTTTTGGGGCACGACCGGGCTGAGGTCGATGTACCCGTTGTATATATTTTACTTTCTGTACTAGGATTACCCCGCGGTGGGGTGCACGGACAGCCGGGTTCTAGAGGGCAACGGGCCCGCATCTCATGGCATTGAGACGGAGGGGGCTTCACTCTAGAATTGGCGGGCTATTCGCCGCACTCATAGGGGGTACAGGTTGACCCAAAGAGGGGTGCTCAAGTTACCGGATTCCGTGAAGTGCTGGGTGGTCCATTCACGTTGTTGAAAGGGGCTGCCTCGCTTCAGGTTTTGGCGGGTAACTTGTCGCACCCGTAGGGGTCTAGGATTTCATTGCACAGGCTATCCACACGACCAGGGGAACGTCGGGTTTCAGTAGCGGCTCTATGAAACCTGGGGATCCCAGATATCTGTATTGTTCTGTGATGCTTATTACATTTCTGTGATGTTGCATTTTTATCACGCCTTGAGCGAATATTATATATTGATATATATACTAGTAGATGTTGTATATGTTTTACACCCGCGCTAGTCCAGTCCCCGCTCTATCGTTAGTTAAGTAACCTAACGGGTGATGACGGGACCCAGTGGCGAATGCGGATGGCATATACGTACATCATTATTTTCGTTCTTTATTGGTGTGATCAATTGATGGGACTGCATTGATTCGGATCAATGCAAGCTAAACAAACCTATTCTGATGTTGTTGAAACATTTTTCAAAAAGCTGTTATTGCAAGGACGTTCACTTTTGTTTTGCACAGTAGTATTCGGTTATGAATATCCAGCACCTCAGTCGACGAGGAAAGGGTCGAGATCCCTTCACCGGGAGTGACCCCTTGGACAGAAGTTTGCGTCAAGGCAATAACTTCACTATAGTTGATTACTTTTGGTTTGCATCATGGTATTCAGTTGGAATATCCTGAACCTCATTCTACGTGGAAAGAGCCGAGATCCCTTCACCGGGAGTGACCTCTTTAGCAAAGGTTTTCGTCACTATATTTTATAAAAAGCTATCCGGTTCCTTGAACGATATCAAGTTCATTGCGTTAAAGGTTTTTCGCCAAAAACCATTCGTAGCCCTCCGTCATTTAAGACGGATAGCACTTAGTATTCATGCTATGTTTGTTGGCCAAAGTCAAGGCATGGTGTATGGTAGCTATTTGTTACTTTTCTGTTGCATAGATAGATGCGTTGGTTTGGGACAGTCGTACTGTCTTGTTGGCCAAAGTCAAGGGTAAGTACGGGTGGGTTCAAATTAACCTAGATAATGATGGGTAGAACTTGACATGTGACTTATGATTTGTTGGCCAAAGTCAAGGTCATAAGAGCATGGGGTAAAAATCACATCGGGAGTTTCTAAAGAAACTGAAACTTGCCAGGTATGCGCATACCTTCTGGAGTGTGATAACGTGAGTGGATTCCATCACGTTATCATGCGATGATAGTTGGATCCCGATTCCCACTGATGAGTTGGTTTACTCCTCGGGTGATCCTGACTAATTCTTCTTTCAGGTTTGGATGAGAATTTGAGGTTACAGTGGGAGGTTTCCTGATTAGATAAATTGGCAACCATTCTGATCTAGGTTAGAGTGCACGCTGAATGTTTCTTTTCTCTCTCTCTTTGGCAGCGACCGTGACCCGACCCTTGACTATGACTCAGTGACCAAGTTGACCGAACCTTCTTAAACACTGGCTTTTGGATTGTCAGAGTTGCATACCTCATTTCCACTCCTACTTTTACCCTTTTCTCCAGAACACCCCGTATTACTACGAACATCCACTTCCATTGGATAAAACCATCGTATGGTTATATACGAACTCGAAGGAACTTGTTCCAGATTCGAGGATGGTTTCCGGTTCTGGAGAAAACGAATAGGACTATTCAGTTGTCTTTTCCTTTTACCTTCTCTCAAGTTGCGAGTGCTCCTTAGATTAGGGGATAGTACACCTGTTACGCTTATTGGATAGTCTTCTTCCAAACCTTAGGCTGGTGCCGAACGGTAGGGAATGAAGAAAGCCGATTAGTCTAACGATGGTGTACAGAAGGTATTAAGTTAAGACAAATAAAGGGATTAGAAAGAGGGCAAAGTAAATTGCGACTTCTATTCATGACCAAACCAAGTATTTCTTCGCCAATCCTATATCACCTTTGTATTTCTCCAGGACACTCCGTATCACTACGAAGATCCACAGTTATTTGGATACTCCATCGTATGGTTATATACGAACTCGAAGGGACTCGTTCCAATTCGGGGATGGATTATGGTTCAGGAGAAATAGGAATAAGGATTATTCAGTTGTCTTTTATCTTCACCTTCTCTCGCATTGCGAGTGCTCCTACGATTAGGACAGTACACCCATTATGCTTATTGGATAGTCTTCTTCCAAACCATGGGCTGGTGCCGAATGGTAGGGAAGGAAGAAATCCATTTAGCCTAAGAGGGTGTACAGAAGGTAACGACTAAAGACATATAAAGGGATTTGGAGAGATGGCGAAGTAATATACGGTTACAGTTGTGAATCTGGATAATGGAAGAGGCATTACTGGGAATACCTGCATACTCCTTCAAAACATTTATATGTTTCAGTTTCACTGTGTACTGTTAATAGAACTGATTTCCCAATTAAACACTTGCTCCAAGGTATGTATTTACCAGGTATGATTCTCACATCTGTATGGTTTTACAGATGATGAGTGGGAGTAAGTTATTGGGAATTAGGTGATCATCCTCATTATATCGGAATTCGTTGTAATTGGTGATATTTGAGGAAATCACCTGGGTTGTTTGCCGGACGGCAAATATTTGGTTTTGAATATCTATTGTTATGCACCAATTTTAAATTGACATATCTGTGCGTCTATCTTTATAGAGTGAGATATAACTTTTTGAAATTATTTCTATGACATTTACCTATATTAGTGGATGGTTAGGTAAGGAACATTAAACAGCGGTGTAATTCTTCTTAACCATAAGTACAGTTTTCAACCTACGACACACAGGGAATGAGTTATTAGACTTAAGGGACTTATACAGAGTATTGTATGTTGTCCAGTGTCCATTAGGACAGAGGGGATGGTCCTCGTACTATATTCTGTTTACTTGTGACTTCTCTAGTTCTTAGACAAGTGTTTCGTAGAAACACAAGGTCCAAGTTTTGAGAAGTTATAGGTATAAGAGTAAAGTAGAGAACCAGGTGTTGCAAGTATCGGGATTCTTCAAGGTGATCAAAGATGTAGATGCTTGTGTATGGTATTCAGTTGATAGTAATGGATATTGAGAAACTTGTTTCTCTTTCAGGTTACTCATAATTGGAAGCACTCCTAAGTTGAGTAATGTTGAACGGCCTCCTTCCATTTAGTTGACATGCACTGGAGACAGTTGCATGACTTGAATCTGGTTCCAATTAAATCAGTGCCTCTGTTTCTATATTGGATATAGAACGGTTCATATCTTAACGATGTTAAGGTACGGGGAGTTTTCCGGCTTATGCTTAAAATCAGACTCCGGATAACTCAAGGCACGTTTCTGTAATGGCTGTTTGTGGGTTGACCCGGGCCATGACGCGGGTTGACTTTATACCATCTGGAAGATCAATAGTGATATTGTTCTTGACTCGCCACAGTTTTAGTAAAATGGATTTTTTCATAAAACAGTAGTGGGAGTATGGTAGAACTGGAGGTGATTCCAGAACCGCAAACGATTGCTGAAAATTTGATGAGAACCTAAAGATTCAATCTGATTTGACATTCCATTTGCCACTCCGCAGATATGGTGGGTAACCTCAGTCAGTCGAGAAGTACTTCGGTATGCTCAAAGACGGTGACAGGGAGGTTCTTGTTTACCCAGACTTGATACTACTGTTGTTCCAGGCTATGAGACCCGGCAGGAGGATGAGTATAGCGTCGTTCTGAAATGGCTTTAGAAGTGCACGTGTATATAACTCTGCCAGAGGGTTGTCGTAGTCAGTGGGAGCAGCGGAAGCATAGTGGACAAGTGGCTTATGTCTATTTATGGACAAAAGCAGATATAGCGGAGATAGATCTCTATTTCTAACGTGACAGTCATAGGTTTGATTTCATCAGAATAGGGGATAGATCTGTTAAGAAGGTAGTAGCATATGATGTCCTGGTATTTGGATGACATACACAGAGTAGGAAGTGAAATTCCTATACTACGGTCGGTTATACTTTGGTTGTCACACAGTGGTTTCTCCACATAGGAATTGGATAGTATATCAGACATTCTGGTTACTAGATCTATGGTTTTAGATCTAGATTTGGGAAGTGTCCCAATCAGGGTACTTAGACAGCATTCTAAAGGTATTTAGAATGGACGACTCCTGGCACGGTAGTGTACCTGCAGGTGATGGAGTCACCCTCTCTAAAGGTGTCTTACAGACTAAAGGGGAGAGGGATGCGCATAATTGGTAGATCACTTGCTTAGGCAATTGAGTCAATCATGAGATGTCAAGTACCACACCAGATGTTGTTTTTACACGAGATGTAATCAGTTGATATTAATCCAATCCTGGAGAAACGATCGGAAGCAGTTTTAGAACATAAGTGGATGTTCTAGGGATATGATAACGACGGCCTCATTCAGGAGACAGTTATCATTCCAGCTTTCCAAGGTGACCTGGATGACAGAGTGACTGTCAGAGTTATAGTTTTCCCTCTAACGAGGGGCAGTATTTTGGACAGGTGGTCCAAGCGGATACTGAGGGAGGCATGACGCAGGATACTGATTAAATTCGGTTGACGATACAGTCTAAGAAGTTTGGATTTGGAGTTTATTTATGAGGTAGGTCCCATTAGACATCCAAACATATTCCAAGACAGGTATTGCTCATTTCGGGAGATGGCTTTCTCCGCGAACTTGAGATAAAGAGAGACATAGAAAGAAACATCAGAGCGGACCCACTCACTGAGGCTATTCCTCGAACGCATTAGTTTCGCAAACGGGTTTTGTGAGACTGATTAGTAGAGGAGTTGAGTGTTCGGTATCACAGGGGCTGTGAGTATGCGACATCGCAATAATTAGCCTTGAGTGCAAGTGGGAGATTGTTGGGTATAGTGCCCTCAGAGTCAATTATTGGATCACAGGCACGTGATTGCAATGATTGAGGAAGGACCTATGCCGGTAGGACAGTCTTACTCAAGATGATAGTATGCTATCTGGTTTATCTTTATCATCGTGTACTGCTTTAGGTGACCTTACAGGTCACTATTGCGCGTTGATAGAGCCCTTAGGATTCTTGCTTGACGGCCAGCAGTATGATGGCGATCATATACGTGGGAGCTGGGGTCTATAAGCACATCCTTAAAAGGTCCCTAGTCGTGGGAGTTTTCGAGACAGGGCATCGATGCTCCAGAGTAGACTAGTGTATACAGTCGAGACCCCGACGAGGGGCGGTGGCCTGTCTCACAAGCCACTGGTGTAATTTGGTTCACCTAAGATGTATACAGGTGCTCATTGGGTTATGAGTACACCGGACAGGACTCGCCGGGAACATGCTAGTTGGTTTTATACCTGACGTCAGATAGCAGTTTCCTGGTATCATGTGTACAGGTTAGTTCATCGACCTGAGATCGTCATTTTTCTCGTGTGAGTTCCCACTGTACTTTGATTAATACCCTACCACAACTCAAATGAGTCGTGCAAACAGGTTTTAGTTGGGTTCAGTCCCGAGCTACATGGAGGCAGTGAGCGGATCTGCAGGGGTTCGTCTCTCCCGGTATTGGGGGTGAGGTCGCGCTATGTCTAGGAGAGTCATTACACGAAGTTATTGGCCAAGGCAGGAGATTTACTGGTAGGTATTCTAGTAATATCTCAGGGTGTACTGGGCTACACTCCGACACGACTTGTACCGCTTTTGGGGGTCTGACTTTTACCAACCCCCTAGGCCCGCCATGCGATGCTCATAAACGAACGGACCGGACTGTACGGATATTGTCACTGACAGGCTCAGTAGGGTGTCAGGATGAGATCGCTCATCGACCTCCCTTTTGGTCAATACCTGGTAGACCATTACGTATGGCTAATATCTCTGACGTGCTAGTGGTTAAATCCACAGCCAAAGTATTGACGAGTCTTTAGAGTCCCCCACAGACAGTTTCTCAAGTTTCGAGCGAAACGCTGTAGAGGCCATATGGTTTTATGGTAGGGTTCGAACATACGCGTGTACTTATGCACGTGTCGTGTTTCGGACGGATAATACTAGCGGGCTTTGGTTTAAGCCGAATCCTAGTATTATACAGTGTAGATTTTGTCTCATTGCATTTGTATTCGGTCGGAATACAAATGCGGGTATGTATATACAGTCGCGGTGTTTTCCTGTAATTTATTACGGGATCGTCTTTTTGAAGTTGCCAGTTTGTATTTCGTTTCGGCCATTTTCCTTTCTATCTTTCTTTGGCTGAAAATTGGTGTGGAGGGGGCTGTCCAAATTTTTTGGTGTGGGATTTTCATCTCATTTGCTTGCACAAAATTGATATAGCTCCATTTTCAAAGCTCATCTCCTTCTCCACTACAAATGGCAACTTCATTAACCCCTTGAGACAAACCTTTCTACACTCAGTCTGCAGCAATCTTGGACACGTCGGCTTGCCAACTTCGTGTCCGAGTTGCCTCGGTTCAGAGGTGGGAGCCCGTAAAAAGACTCGGTGATGTGGTGCCCTTTCCGACGAGGAGATCGGAGATGCCGCGGGGAGATCGGGATGGTGGCCGAAGACCGAAGGATACGGATCGCTCAGTATAGCTCTCTACCCTTTCTCTAGTTAGCTAATAGTAGGTTAATGGTCCGATCCGGGTTTTATAGTCCGCGGTAGCGCCGGTTTCTAGTTATAGAAAAGTTTTTGGTTCCGCATTTTGGCCTCGGACTGACGGCCGGGGCGCGACCGTGGTTTTACAATACCGGCCTAAAAGGAGAAAGCTCTCAGATTCTCACATTTGGGAGTGATTCCAAGGATGCAATTCCCCTTAACCCTCTCTTCAAAAGCTCCTCCTTGGAAAAAAAAAAGGAAGAAAAGGATTGCGATAATATTCAGCTGTGCAACCGTACCTTGCCTGAAATGAAACTTGGACCCACAAATAAGGATTCAAATTAGCAAGATAAAGGGAAAGGGAAGATGCCCAAGGAGATCGAGATTGATGAAGAAGTCGCCGAAGAGCTCGCCGCAATGGACCTACCCAAGAAAACCAAGGTGTACTATAAATTCCTTGCATATTTGAGGAAGATGCCCTCGCAGTTGAGTATATTGGATGCTCTACTCCTGTCCAAAGACATGCAAGACTTCTTGATCAAGGCCTTAAAGGAACCTGACCAGTTCAAGCCTTCCTCGCAGAAGAGAAAATGAAGGATGAACACGCAGATGTCCACACCGTTGATATTACCTTCAGTGAGGAAGATCTTCTTCTTGGAACACACGAGCATAATCGACCATTGTATGTTACCGGATACTGCCATGACATAAAGATAGAAAAAATCCTTGTCGACAATGGATCTTCTATCAACCTTCTCAATGTGACAGTGCTGAAGAAGATTTACATGAATGTTCAACACCTTGCCATGGACAAGATCACCGTCTTAGGGTTCGACTCGCAGTCGTCACCGATGCTTGGGTCCATAGTATTGACACTCCGCTTTGAGCAGCTCATCACTGACATCATGTTCCATGTCATCGAAGCCAAAACATGCTACAATGCTCTATACAGCAGGCCTTGGCTACATGAGTACAATGTCATTCCTTCTACACAATATCAGTGTATGTAGTATTTCAAGGATGGCTAAGAGTACATCGTCATATGAGAGCTCAATCCCTTCTCAGTAAATAAGGTACGGAAGTATGAAAATGCAAAGTACTTTCAGCCGGATTTTGAAGATACCGAAAGATGCCACAAACCGGAAAATAAACAAAAATTAGTAGCCACCATCCCGGTCTTCAGAAGTGATACTGAAGAAGATAAACAGATAGTGTATCTGGGAAAACCTCAGAAGGAAAGTAATAAATCCGGTTTGTCGGTCCCTATCCTAGTCTTTGGCAGCAACTCCAAAGACGAGACCAATGCGGTGTTCTCCTCTTGTCCACCGATGCAGACTCTTGCCGAAGCGGACCAGATTCTACATATTATGATGGCTCCGCCTTGAAACTATAAGGAACTTGACTCGCACAGTACCTGTAGCGTATAAGAGTTAGGAACCTTCTACGCGCCTCCAAATCATAGAGGTGAAAAGGTGATCCACTTTTACAAATCTAAGGAGACCAAGATGGAAAAAAATCTAGCATGGAGCCGATCCAAATCTTGACAAGTTCCAGCCCATCCACATGCCAAGGTATTATGCAAATGGATTAAAGGAGCTATTAAAGCACCAAGATATACTTTTCGAACAAACTCATCTACAAGCCCAATTCTATTAAAGGATTTGGGATGTGCCCGAGACTCAACGAAAGAAGCTCGACGGGAAGATAAATACAACCGGGCTGAGATATATTCGGTCCAAGAAGCGGGAGCAAATTTACAGCTGCCACGCCATAAACAACTCGAACGAAGAAGAAGATGCTTCCTCAAGAAACTATACCGCCAAACGGTGAGAAAGCCTCGCTCAAATAACTCCAAGTCTGTCACTCAAAGATCAGATTGACAGGATAATAAGGAAAGATTATCAAGTAAGCTGAGACAACTAAAGTCGTGAAATGGCCATATATAAAAGGGCCAGGAAACAACGTCTCAGTGAGCAATCAGTGGAAGAAGCAGATTATGATACTCTTCATCCACAGCCCCCTTTGTACTCCTATGAAGAAGGAGAATTACAAAGAAGAAATAAGTATAAGGCGATGATCGCAAAAGACATTCAAAGACAACAAGGCAGTGCCAAGATACCTTTCAATCGAGATAAGTTCGGTTGGAGCCCGTCCCTCATAAAGAAGATGGGTCGGAGATATTCATTCCCTCGAGACAAGATGAGAAAATATTCAGCCTTATTATGAAACACCAGATGATCACACTTCCGGATTCTTGGTACCCCGGGCAAGCAAATGAATTCAATCATCCGGATTATTGCTCCTACCATCGAGTAATAAGTCACCCACTCAAAGACTGTTTCACATTCAAGAATTTGGTGGAAGATCAATATCAAAAAAGAAGGTCCATGTTGTTCGATAGTTGGAGGATAAATCCGCCACAAAAGCATGAGCCGAAGAAAACCTGTGTCATCAGGTTAGGACCTGCTCGACTAAAGAAACAGAGGCGGACTCATACCTGCCACATGATAAGACTCTCAAAAGAGGGAGAGGATAAGAATATGATTGACCTCTTTAAATGCTCCATAAACGAAGATGATGGTGAGGAGATTTCAAAATTTTCACCGGCACCAAAAGAGCTGGAAAATGGGATACATACCACGGCAGACAACCTAAGGAAAATTGACTTAGGAACGAAGGATGATCTATGATCAACATTCGTCAGTGAGCTGCTATCCGAATAACAAGTAGACACTTTAAAAGATGTGCTCATGAAGTACAAAGATTGTTTCGCTGGGAATTACTCTGAGATGCCGGGTTTGGATCCAAACATAGTGGTACACAAGTTGGCCATATCGCCAGAGATAAAACCGGTCAAGCGAGCGCCAAGAAGGATGCGGCTTGAATTCAAGATGAGTATCAATGCCAAAGTCAAGAAACTCATAGACTGCCGCTTCATCCAGGAAATCCAATACCCCGACTAGATTGCCAACATTGTTCCGGTGATAAAGAAGTATGGGACAGTCAAGATCTGTGTGGACTTTCAGGATCTCAACAAGACATGCCCAAAAGATGACTTCGTAGTACCAGTTACCGAACTTATGATCAAAAATACTTCCACCCATGAATTCTTCTCTTTTATGGATGGATCATCAGGATACAACCAGATAAAGATGGATTCTGAAGACCAAAAGTATGCAGCCTTCCGCACCCCATTGGGCGTATTTTACTACAAGGTAATACCCTTCGGTTTGGAGAACGCCGGAGCGACCTACCAAAGAGCCATGATAAAGATATTCTATGACCTCAGACATGAGATCGTCAAATGCTATATCGACAACCTCGTAGTCCAAAGCAAATCTCATGAAGAGCACTACGAACATTTGAGGATCGTGTTCGAGCATCTTCGGAAATATAATCTGAAGATGGACCCTTTAAAGTGTGCATTTGGAGTCTCGTCAGGCAAATTCCTAGGCTTCATCATCAGCCACCGGGGTATCAAAATCGATCCCTCAAAAATTAGGGCAATTATGGAAATGCCCTCACCAAGAACTCTTAAACAACTGCGGTCTCTCTAAGGAAAGATTGCATATATCCGACAATTTATGGCCAACCTCTCTAGAAAGTGCCTTCCATACAGTCATATAATGAAGAAAGGAACCCCATTCATATGGGATCAGAAATGCCAAAAAGCGCTAGAAGAAATCAAACAATACCTGCGAAATCCACCGGTGTTGGCCGCCCTGGTTAAGAAAAAACTCCTTATCCTATATACAATAGCCCTTGAAGGTTCTCTAGGTGCGTTGTGGGCACAAGAGAAAGACCAAGGAAAAGAAAGAGCTATCTACTACCTAAGTCAAGTTCTTCAGGGGGTAAAAAAGATTACTCCCCATCAAAATGCACTTCATGGCATTGATCTTCGCGATAACAAAACTCAGGCACTACGCCCTAGCGCATGAAGTCTATCTCATATAAAAGATGGATCCCTATAAATATCTGATGTCAAAAGCCATACTAACAGGAAGGCTCTCCAAATGGGCCCTCCTGATGGAGTTTTCAGTAACATATCACCCCTTCAAAGCGGTGAAAGGACAAGCCATCGTCATATTTCTCACGCAACATCCGACACTAGCCAATTCTCCCCATACACTGTGAATTTCCAAATTAACACACGTTCGACGCAGTCGAAGAGGAAAAGGAGAAAATAAGTCCCAATAGGAGCTCTATTTCGATGGAGTATCTTCCATGAAGTAGCGAAAGAAGAACATCCCCGTAATCAAAACTGGGGTGGGCTTTACTTTCGTGACCCCGCAAGGAGGAATACTGCGATATGCTCTCTCCTTGACGGAACCAAGAACTAACCATGAAGCTAAATACAAAGTTTTGATAGCCGGACTTGAGATCTCTATCGATATAGGAATCAAGAACCTCCTAATATTTAGAGATTCTCAGCTGATTGTCAGTCAAGTAAATGGTGACTACAAAACATACAAGCTAAAACTAATAAGGTATGGCGAAAGAGTGCAGCGGCTGCTGACCCAAATCTCTTCATATACCCTGAAAAACGTGTTGCAAGTGAAAAACAGCAAAACGGATGAATTAGACAAGTTGGCTAAAGAATTGGCCGACAAAGACCTCGACGACATGCGCCGGCAGATATACCATTGGAGGCTCTGATGGAGCCACCTGAAGAGAAAGAAGCGTCCAAAGAAGATGCTATCCAAATAGAAAATGAAGAAGAAGCCGAGGACTAGAGGGGAGTATTCATAGACCACTTTAAGTCCGAACGAGCACCTTAGGATGCATCATATAAACATCAGCTCATGAAACGAGCTCTATCGTTCGCCTTCATCAATGATACTTTATACAAGAGATCCTTTAACTTCGAATGGATAAGATACCTAGGGCCAAAGAAAGCAAAGAAAGTCGTCTAAGAAATACACGATGGACTTTGCGGCTCCCATCAAGAAGGACCAAAAATGAAGCTAAAGATAAAAAGAATGGGCTATTACTGGCCTACGATGATTCAAGACTGCCTCGAATATGCAAAGCGGTGTCACTCATGCCAAATACACGGGGACTTCATACATCAACACCCAAATTCGTTGCATCCAACGGTAGCTAATTGGCCGTTCGAGATGTGGGGAACGGATATTGTGGGTCCTATCGAGCCAGCGTTATCCAGAAGACATCAGGTTATATTGGCAATAGTCAATTACTTCTCTAAGTAGCAGAAGCAATACCGTTAAAAGATGTGAAGATGGAGAATATCCTCCATTTCTTCAAAACTCATGTCATCTACCGGTTCGAAACTCTGGGACAGATAATCTCGAATAATGGACCAGTATACAGAAACCAAAAAATAAGCCGCTTCGCACAGAAACACAGGATGGATTGGAGATACTCCTCGGTCTATAATTCTTGAGCCAATGGTCTCGCTGAAGCATTCAACATGACCTTGAGCAAGCTTATAAAGAAAATGGTGTCCAAAAATAAGAAAGACTGGCACGAGAGACTGCATGAAACACTTTGGGCATACTGAACGACATTCAAGATAGCTACGAATACAACACCGTATGCACTGGTGTTTAGCACCAAAGCAATGCTCTCACAGGAGATAAAACTCCCCTCATTGAGAATGGCAGTTCAATACAAGCTCACGAATGAAGAAATGCTCATCTTCGGCTCGATGAGCTTGATGCTCTCGATAAAACCTGCCTTATAGCATAGCAAAATCTGGAAGGCTACAGGGCAATATGACATAATTATATGAAAGTCTAACCAGGCTGAGAATATTCTGCCAAGGCGAACTCGTACTGGTTTTCAAAAGACCAATGATCCCCAATCATGCAAAACGGAGGAAGTTCGAGCCAAACTATGAAGCCACGTACGTCATAGATAATGTCTACCAAGGTGGAGCTTACCTACTCATAGATATGCATGGAGAAAAGCTCTTTCGGCCTATAAATGGACGGTTCCTCAAAAAGTACTACTCTTGAAGAGTCACGACTTAGGTCAATGATAGATGACGACGCTTGTGTCCGCTCGCTATCTTCCTGAGTTGAAACTCTGAAAGCCCTACAGAATGATATACACCCCCAGTATGTATATGATGGGTCGTAATGTCCCTAAACTAATATTGGACCATGATGTCCCTAAACTACGGCATGGATCATATACTCAGCCGTATACAATCCACGGGCACAAACAATCTATGTCCCGCATATGCTCTTCATGGCTCCTATGGACCGTAATATCCCTAAACTAATATTGGACCGTAATGCCCCTAAACTAATATTGGACCACAATGTACTTAAACTAGCATGTTGCCCTATGGCATGGATCATATAACCAGCCATATACAATCCACGAGAACAAACGATCTATGTTCTCCATGTTTCCCATGGACAGAAATGTCCCTAAACTAATATGTTGCCCTGCAGCTGGTCTCCATATTGACTACCATATACAATCCATGGGCTACCCTCGGCGAAGATTGCAACTTAAGTCCACCTGTGATGCTACACCTGCAGCCCCACCGGCTATGAAGCCCCACCGATGATGCAGTCTACCAAAAGGTGTTCTGCCCTACGACTAATCTTTACTATTGATCACCATAAACAATCCATGGGCATAAACGATCCATATCTCGCCCAAGTCCCACCGACAAGCGATACCGGGTCATCTGCAGGGAAGCTACACCCGAGAGACTTCCGTCACAAAAAAAGGTATGTCCACAAGAAAAATGGATATGGATGAAAACCCGAAAAGGCGCCATGAGTAAAAACAGCAGGACTATCGGCGAGCTTGTGAAAACCCGAAAGGGCACAAACTCATTGAAAGCAAAGAAAGATGCACTTGCAAAGTCCTCTCGACTTTGTAAAGAGAAAATACCTTGTATACAATCTTAGGAATCCAAATAAGCAACAAACTTAGGAATCCATACGATTCCTAAGGGGGAGATACATTTGCGAGATACTCTCGATTCGTAAGGAGAAATATCTCTATAAGACCCTCACGGCTTATAGAATTAAAAGACCTTAGGTTACTGATTGTTAAGATTTTTATGCTAGTTTTAATTACTGCAATCAAGACGGTTTCGCTTAGTAGCTAGCCGGTTGAATAGGGTCGATTCATGGAGAGATAGGAATCGTTTTCTTAGTGTTTTAAGAAGTTAAGCTCAAATTGTCCGAGTCTGTTCAAAGTTAACTATGTGCTGAGATATGAATGTTGATAGAAGCATGTTAGGGTTAGGATTAGGTTAGTTTGAGTTAGGAGTTTGCTCACTTCTTTCATTTGCCACTCTTGATATTTATGTTATGCTAATCGGAAACAATGGGGATTAGCAAGACTAGGAAAGAAACTTGTGAGTATAAGTTAGGCTTTCCAATGCTTAGTTCCTTCCTTTTGGTCATTGCCCATCCGTTCTTGGCTCTTAGCCATAACCTCCGGTCAATTCAACCACAACCGGTCTCCGTAGGGTGTCACCTCTATCATATAGGATAAGGTGCCGTAGGGTGCGGATTGTGATTGCCTTGACGGGAGTTCAAATTAAGTTGTTGGAAAAAGGAAAGAGTGAGAGATTTCATTCTCTCAAACTTTTCTTATCCTACCCTAACAAGTGAGAAAACTACTCACTCATTATAAAATAAAAGAAAATAAAACAAGTAAAAAAGATAAAAAGAAATGAGGTAGAAAATTACAACTAGCTACTTGGGACCTCACATAGGTAAGGATCACTCTTAAGTATCATGGTTGTAAGGATAAAAGAAAAGAGAAGAAGAAAAAGAACAAGAAAACCAACAACTACTTAATAAAGGAAATAACAAGCAATATAAATAAAAACTAGTTAACAAATTCACAAGACATGCATATAAAAAACATTCCTCTACGTTTATCATCCACTCAAAAAGCTCTCACTACAATTTTAATGGAGGAAAGATGATGAAGAAGAAGAAGTTACACTAAATTATAATAAAAAATCTAGTGAAAATATATATCCTTGATATGGCTCTTATCTGGAGTATTTATAGGCAGTGATGTGAAGCCTCAGGGTCTTTTTCTGAGCCCTTACAAAAAGTTAAAACTATCTCTAAAATTTTAGCGTGAGACACCACGTAGTGGCCGCGGTTTCGCCGCCAATAGGTGCCTTAAACCGCGGAACCGCGGTCGTTTTGATGAATTAAAACTTCATTTTTCTTTGGCTGTCTTGCGTTGCCTTTATTTTTCTGTTTAGTGCATTGTATTTGCAGAATCATTCCACTTTTCTCCCAGATTTTCAACAGTCCAAAAGATAAAAATGTGTGGACTTTTTGCCTTGATTTTCTCGAGCTATACGTTGTCAACTTGATTCTCGTGCTACCTCTCTCGTGCTTTGTACTTGAATGACCCTTACTTGACTTTTGTCTCCTGAACCGGTAAGCGGCACTTGACGGATGGTGAGCGGAACCCGATTTTTATCCGTTGTTAGCAGTTGTCTTGAATTTTTCATGACCGTTCATGATTTTCATTGTTTTGGACTGAGAACCTGTAACCTACAATTATGTAGTAAATACGGATCAAAAGTACCTACCTATATGCAATGCGATCAAGAATGGGTGGTATAAAAGTGCAAAATTCTGATATGAACAGTTACAGGGATCTAAACCTATTTCTAAGCCGTCATACTCTTCATGAGATTTATGCCCTACAAGTAATTCAATATTGACTCTTGTATACAATCCATGAGCGTAAACAAAATATGTTTCAACCAAATTCCCAACAAGAAGACTATAAAAGAGGACCATATGGCATCATTTCAAGGTTGTTGTTCGGTAGTTGAAAATTAAGCCAAAATTCTAGTGAGATCTAAATCAATTCTACACAAATTGAGTGACACAATTTGATCCAAATCAAGATCATCGAGTACCAAATCAAGCAAGAAATCAACAAGCCTTTTTGAAGCGACGCCGATCTTCATCCGAGCAAGTGATCCACGACGATCCATGACTCACGAAGACGATGCGAAGCTAGTTCGACGATCGAGTTCTCTCCTCAATTCTTGTAGTTTTTGAGTGAATTGTAACGAAATGTTGAATAATAAAAGGTAAAAATTCTTGAGCTTGCTTTTCTTTACATTTGAGCATTGTGATGAGTTACCAATTCTTGATTGTTTTCTTGTTCATAATGTTTGAGTGAAAACTCCGCTAGTGGAGGAATCGAGAAAATAGATAGATGATGATGATTAAATTCTTGAACGATTATTAAGTCTTATGAGTTTTGTAAACTTTAGGAAATTGAATCATCGACAACCTAGTTTTGAGCGAGATGCTTTCTTGAATGTTTTCGCTCTTAATTAGAGATCAACGATCGATGCTTGAATTTGCTAGAGGCTAGAATTTGAATGATAATCAACGAAAGGACAAGGGATAGATGATGAAACCCTAGTTTCTTCAATAGATCCCTAAACCTCATGGATCGTCATCGATCTAGCAACAAATCATCAATAGATAAGAATTTGTAATCCTAATTTTTCATCATCACTATCGATTGAATCGATTCCTACGAGCCTCATTACAAATCTTGATAACTCATTCGATTTGGATATCATCTTGACAATTCTTAATTCTTGATTCTTGATCTTTATTTTCTTGATAATTCTTATAACTAAATTTCACAATTCTTGAACAATTTTCTTTTATTCTTTAATTTTCAACTCAACTAAAACAAGATCGATCAAATCACACTTTCCCTGTGAACGATCCGCACTCGCTAACGAACCTACAATTGACACCGTTATTGATTGTGGTTTACAAATTTCTTTGGTTGTGATCTTTACACTTTTCTAAACACGACATCGAATTTAAGATCAATCAAATGGCGCCATTGCCGGGGATCGTGTGCTAATTTGTTCGTTTTTGAAATTTGAGTTGAAAAATTTATTATTCCATCAGTTTTTTAAGATCAAAAATTGTAACAAGCGCTTAACGATTCGTTGTGATTTGTTGCAAGGAGATCTGGAATCTGTGGAATGAGAGGAAAAATTTTCAGAGCATCTCAGGTAGCTCAGTGAGTTAACGGGAGCAGTTGCTGAGATTTTTGTGTAGGGATCACATTAAGTCGCGGAGGATCCGCGGTATAACTGTTGTTCTTTCGGCGGTTCCGCGGCAAGATAGAAGCGTCAGTGCACCATTTTTCTCAGGTCTGCTTCTTACTTTCTTATCTCCTCCCTGCTCTGCTCCATTAACCAATTTCTGCAGGATTCTTTCCAAAAATTTGCAGCGCCGCTAAAAGAAAAATTGTTACGTGTTTGATCTTAGTTGTTTGCAATTTTAATACGGAAATTAAGGGGCAAAGACCAAATTCAGATTAGGTGGGGAGTTCATTACCCTTCCTAAGCCCCAAAAATCACAAAACTGCATCCGCATCACCCTCATTAACTAAAAAATATGTAGACATGACTCTAAGGACCGTCTCGCTCACTTAGGACAGAAGGAGGTCGTGGGTAATCTATTGCTTATCCGCGTTTCTTTTGTAGTGTCTAAGGAAAGTGTGTCTAAGGCAAGTGGTTACTTAATTAGGCCCACTACTTACGTAGTGGAGAACCTCCCACTTACCTGGCACTTACCTGGCCACAGGAGAGACAAAGAGGCAGTAGATGATTTATCTTGCGATTTGTCTTCTGGAAGTCTAGGAGCGGTCTAGAGACTTGACCTAGGTGACCACTAGATTTTAGGGTTGCTTGTGCATTATTTGTGATTTGCATTTTTCAAAAAAAAAATCCGTATCTTTTTCAAACCAAACACCAGACTCATATTTTCCATAATTATCATAATGCTGCCACTTGCGCTAAACCATTTAGTGCATGCTCGGCTGGACACGGGATTCTAGTGCCCGTCTTGTCCGTGTTCCTCCTATCGACTCCGAAGTCGGTATTTCTACGTCTACTTCTTCTTTACCCACCACCACACCCATTTCGATGGACGGTTCTCCATCGAATTTCTTTAACACTACTCTGCCACCGTCCGCAGGTGCGCAGAATCCACCCCGCATCTCTCTCTAAGAGAGATGCTATCCTATGCGAGATCCTCTTTCGACCTGTCTCACCATTCCACCAGCCAATGGGGACAACTTTGAAATCAAACCCCAATACATCAATCTTCTACCCAAATATCACGGTCTCGAATCTGAAGACGCATATGTCTTTATTACCAAATTTGAAAATGTATGTGCAATGATGGGTACCTCACAGCTTTCTGTGGATGCTATGCGTTTACGTCTTCTCCCATTTACTCTGTGCGATATAGCCGAGAAGTGGCTTTATAACACAGCCGCACATTCTATTTCAAATTGGGATGAATTCGTCGCAGCTTTCCTAAAGAAATTCTACCCCAATCATAAGACAGCTCGAGTCCGTAGCGAAATAAATCAATTCACCCAGCTTTCAAATGAACCATTCTCGAAGTGTTTTGAACGCTTCAAGGATCTGTTAGTTCAATGTCCTCATCACGGAATTCCTAGATGGGATATGTGCAGAATCATTTATGAGGGCATTAATCCTACAACAAAACAGAACCTTGAATCCATGTGTCAAGGCACTTTCATGACTAAAGATGATGGTGAAGCCTGGAGATTCTTAGAAGATTTCGCTGAAAAAACTTTACAGTGGGAGAGTGTAAACCAGTCATCGTCTAGGGGTGGTGATTGATCATTAATTTCAATGTCGTATATAAGATGTTTCACAACCAAAGAAATTTATACCGTAATCAATTAACGGTGTTGATGTAGCGTGTTAATGAATACGGATCGTCCACTGAGATGTATGTTTTGCTCGATTTTGTTTTAGATGAATCGAAATGAAAAGATAAAAAAATTGCAAGAAAATTGATTCAAGAATTTTGAAATTTAGTTTCAAGAATAGTAAAGAACTAGATCTAAAGATCAAGAATCAATAAAGTTCTAGAAGATGTCCAAATCTAATGAACTATCAAGATTTGTAATGAAGCTCGTAGGAATCGATCGAATCGATAGTGAGGATGAAGACTTGTGATTACGTATTCTTATCCATTAATGATTTGTTGCTAGATCAATGACGATCAACGAGGTTTAGGGATCTCTTGAAGAAACTAGGGTTTCTCCATCATCATCCCTTGTCCTTTCGTTGATTATCATTCAAACTCTAGCCTCTAGGAAATTCAATCATCGATCGTTGATCTCTAATTAAGAGCGAAAATATTCAATAAAGCATCTCGCTCAAAACTAAGTTGTTAATGATTCAATTTCCTAAAGTTTACAAAACTCATAAGACTTAAGAATCGTTCAAGAATTTAATCATCATCATCTATTATTTTTTTTATTCCTCCACGAGCGGAGTTTTCACTCAAACATCATAACAAAGAAATCAATTAAGAATTGAGAACTCATCATAATGCTCAAATGTAAAGAAAAGCAAGATAAAGAAATTTCACCTTTTATTATTCAACAATTTCATTACAATTCGCTCAAGACTACAAGAATTGAGGAGAGAACTTGATCGTCGAATTAGCTTCGCATCATCTCCGTGAGTCGCGGATCGTCTTGGATCACTTGCTCGGTTGAAGATCGGCATCGCTTCAAAAAGGCTTGATGGCTTCTTGCTTGATATTGTATTCGGTGATCTTGATTTTGATCAAATTGTGTCACTCAATTTGATTTAGATTTGATTTGGATCTACAATTTTTCCCTCCAATTTCAATAACCTCAAACCCTAGATCTCGATCTCATTTTATAGCCACCTCATTTGAATCTTCCCTCCAAAGCTAGGTTGTTAGAGAGAGACTTCTAGAAGAAGTTTTTTGGAGGGAATATTCTAGAATAAGGTATATTCTAGGATAAGGTTGTTAGGCCGAGTCTTCTGGATAAAGCCACATGCTATTTGGGAGTCTTCTGGAAGCTGAGGCCGTTACAGGGAGGCACGTGGAGAAATATGAGCCGGTGACGTGTTCATGAAGCCGCGGATCCGCGGCGGATAGGCTGACTTGGCCGCGGATCCGTGGCCAAATAGGAAGCTTGCTGCATGATTTCTCTGGGCTGCTATGTGTTGGCTTTTGGCACTTCATGGGATGGTTGGAATCTTTTTATTCTTTCAAAATCATTGCCAGATTACAAGTTTTGGACTTGGTGTATTTTATCAGCACAAAGAGTAGTTCCGGCTCTTTTTTCCCTGGAATTTCCTGCACACAATCTCGAGACAAGTGTTGCGATATACAAAAATCATGCGTGCAATAATAAACACTCAATTTCCCTCAAAATGCCGGTTATAACTTATAACACATGTTATTTGGTATTTTATAAACAAATTGCTAATATGTGATATATTCATACCGAACACTTTTAGATGAGTGCAAATAGTAGGAAAATTGATGTGTTAAAAATGCAATATTTTCGACTGATCAGGTGGCATTCACCAAATTGATGTTTCCATAGGAGTTAGAACTGAAATGGAAGCAATGCAAAAGAAGCTCGAAGCTATGGAACATAAATTTTTAGCAACCTCCCTAAATAAGATATCACTCCCCAAGACTGTATGTGGATGCTGTTCTGATCCATCTCATCTTACGGAAGAATGTCCTTTGAATTCTCCATTTCAAGGTCAAGAGTATTCCAATGCTGCTTTTCAACAAAGACCTAGAAATGATCCATATTCTTCCACTTATAATCAGGGTTAGAGGAATCACCCTAACTTTGTTTGGAACCAACAACAAACTCAAAACACGGTTCCAAATCAAAACAATTTCCAAAGGGGTCCTCCACCACAACAGCAACCATTTCAATTGACTCAGCACCCCTACCAATCACAAAACTTTCAAAATCCAGTCAATACACCTGCACCGTATAATCCTTCACAGTTGACTGGTACTGATCTCTCTTCTTCACTCGAACGGACTTTTGAAATGTACATGAAACAAATGTCGGCTGAATTTAGGTCTTCCCTCGATAAATTCGAGAAAAACTCTAACCTCCAGGCTGAGAGTTTAAAATCGATGGAAGCTCAAATTGCCCAATTAAAAGCCGAAATGAGTGCAAGAGAGAAAGGGAAACTTCCGTCTCAACCCCTACCGAATCGTGGGCATTACAATATGAATGCCATCACAACGTTGAGATCAGGAAGAGTACTGAATAATCACGTTGGGGAAGAGATTGATGATAATGAAAAATTTATCAATAATACCCCGGCTGAGACTTTTCCTTCCACACACACTTCTACTTCTAATCCTTGTTCTTCTATCCCACCACCTTCTTACGATCCTATTCTTCGTTTCCTCCAAGGCTCGACACCTCAGCAAACCTCTTCTAGTCCACCAAAGACGATCCCCACTCCTATTTTGGGATCACATCCATACACACCGCCTTCTCCAATGTTGGACCCAGCTCTTATTGCTAAAGCTCCTTATCCGAATCGGTTAAGGGGTAACCAATCGAGTCCACATATGGAGAAGATTATGGAAATGTTCAAACAGGTTAACATCAACATCCCTCTCCTAGATGCTATTCAACAAGTCCCCGCTTATGCGAAAATTCTTAAAGACTTGTGCACTAGGAAAAGGAAGACTCAAGTGCCCAAAAAGGTCTTCATGTCTAATAATGTTAGCACTGCTTTTACCCCACAGTTACCAAAGAAACGTAAGGACCCAGGATGTCCTACGATATTGATTTCTATTTGGGGGTAAAAACATCAACCGTGCTTTACGTGACCTTGGGGCAAGTGTTAACCTGCTTCCATACTCTGTCTATGAGCAGTTAGGGATTGGAGAGTTAAAACCAGCTCATTGCACTCTCCAAATGGCAGACTGTTCAATCACCAAACCTAGGGGTGAACTGGAGGATGTGTTGATAAAAGTCGGGAAATTCATATTCCCTGTGGACTTCATTATTCTCGATACACAACCTGTAGCAAACCCACAGAATCAAATTCCGGTGATTTTGGGTCGACCATTCCTTGCCACTTCCAATGCTATCATTAACTGTCGAAACGGTTCAATGAACCTATCTTTTGGAAAAATGACAATTAAACTGAACATCTATAAAATTGGAAGTCAGCCATCTGAACCCTCTGCTTACATACTTAATATCTGTTCTGTCCACGAGATTGCTCCCGAAAGTTGCGAAGTTGATGAACTTTGCTTTGAAGATCTCGACGACACTAGCACATCAATGTTTGATCTTGCACATCTTAGTGAGGACACTCTTTCCATGCCTGAGTCTGACACTCTTGACTCATCACCTTCCGAGTCCGTATCCTATGCAGGCTACGAGCTTCTCCGTGACTTCGATTATCATTCCATGACCCCACTTTCTATAATTTCTCCACCAGCATTAGATCTCAAACTTTTACCTTCTCATCTTAAATATGCATATTTAGGTGAGAATGAGTCTTTACCGGTGATCATATCCTCTTCTCTAGCCTCAGAGCAAGAGAATGCACTTTTGACGGTATTGAGATCTAATAGGCAGGCGTTTGGTTGGACTATGGCTGAGATCAAAGGAATTAGTCCCTTGATTGTAGCGCATCATATACATCTGATGGATGAAGCCAAGCCAACCCGAGAACCACAGAGACGGTTAAACCCCGTCATGAAGGATGCGGTGAAGAAAGAAATCGTCAAATGCTTTGACAATATATCATTTACCCAATCTCCGATAGCCAATGGGTAAGTCCAATTCATGTCGTCCCTAAGAAATCTGGCATCACGGTCATTACAAATGAGGCAAATGAGTTAATCCAGACACGCGCCCAAACTGGGTGGCGTGTATGTATTGATTATAGAAAACTCAATGTCGCGACGAGGAAAGACCACTTTCCTCTACCTTTTATTAACCTGATGCTAGTACGCTTAACTGGACGTGAATATTACTGCTTCATGGATGGATACTCTGGCTATAATCAGGTCCCTATTGCCAAAAGGATCAAAACAAAACCACATTTACTTGTCCTTTTGGTACTTTTGCTTATAGAGGCATGCCCTTTGGATTATGCAATGCTCACGCTACATTTCAGCGGTGTATGATGGGGATATTCTCGGATATGGTCAAGAATTTTCTGGAGATTTTCATGGACGATTTCTCGATATTCGGAGATTCTTTTGCTGACTGCCTATCTCATCTTGACCCAGTTCTTACTCGTTGTGAGAAGAACTTAACCTTGAATTGGAAAAAATGCCATTTCATGGTCCAAGAGGGAATTGTGCTTGGACATGTGATTTCACGGAAAGGCATTGAGGTTGACAAAGCTAAAATAGATGTTATTCAAAACCTTCCTCATCCCAAATGCGTCAAAGATATACGATCCTTTCTTGGCCATGCAGGCTTTTACAGGAGATTCATTAAGGATTTTTGCAAAATTGCTAGACCTTTAACTCTTCTCTTGGCCAAGGACACAATTTTTCACTTTGACTTGGATTGTGAGGCAGCATTCGACTCACTCAAACACTCTCTCACTACAACCCCCGTTCTATCATCTCCAGATTGGAACCATCCTTTTGAGCTTATGTGTGATGCATCAGATTTTGCAGTTGGTGCAGTTTTAGGACAGCACATTGAAAAGATGCCACACGTGATCTATTATGCAAGTAAGACCTTGAACGATGCTCAAATTAATTATACAACTACCGAAAAGGAACTCTTGACAGTTGTATTCGCATTAGAAAAATTCAGGCCTTACTTGATTGGCCCACCAATTGTTGTGTACACTGACCACTCCGCCTTGAAACCTCTTTTAGTGAAGAAAGATGCTAAAGGTAGGCTAATACGTTGGGTCCTTCTATTACAAGAATTTGATCTTGTAATTAAAGATAAAAAAGGATGTGAAAACGTTGTAGCCGACCATCTGTCGCGCATCTCTTCTTCACCTGTGACCCTGCCGATCAATGATTCTTTTCCGGACGAACAACTCTTGAATGTATCCGATGAACCTTGGTTCAAGGATATTGTGAATTATCTTTCCACGGGACTTATTCCCCGTGAATGGTCGAAACAGGATAAACATCGATTTCTATTCTAAGTAAAACACTTTTACTGGGATGAACCCTATCTGTTTAAGTATTATCCTGACCAGATCATTCGCAGATGTGTCCCTAATGATGAATTCAAGAGTGTTCTATCTTTTTGTCATTATCAGGCATGTGGGGGTCATTTCGGTCCTCATAAGACGGCGGAAAAGGTTTTGCAATGCGGTTTTTATTGGCCGACTTTGTTCAAAGATGCATTTGATCATTGCAAAACCTGTGCACAATGTCAACACACGGGTAGGATTTCCCGGAGAAATGAGATGCCACTTCAACCCATCTTGGTGGTTGAAATTTTTGACGTTTGGGGTATTTGACTTTATGGGTCCTTTTCCCAACTCCTTTGGGAATCTATACATATTGCTTGCGGTTGATTACGTCTCGAAGTGGGTTGAGGCTGTTCCTTGTCGCACTAATGACAAAAAAGTTGTCATTAGGTTCTTAAAAGAAAATATCTTTTCGCAATTTGGATACCCACGCGCTATCATTAGTGATAACGGGTCGCAATTCTGCAATAGGTCTTTCAAGACTTTGATGCGGAAATATGCAATCAACCACAAACATTCCACACCCTATCATCCCCAAACGAGCGGGTAGGCTGAGGTTTCAAAAAGACAGATTAAAAAAAATTTAGAGAAGACTGTTGCTAAAAATCGAAAAGATTGGTCAACCAAATTGACGGATGCTCTTTGGGCATTCCGAACTGCATATAAAACCGATCTATGTATGTCTCCTTACAGACTAGTATTTGGAAAGGCTTGTCACCTTCCGGTCGAGATTGAGCACAAAGCAATGTGGGCCATTAGAGAAATTAACTTTGATTTAAATCAAGCCTGCAACTTTCGGAAGATGCAATTAAACGAGCTAAGCGAACTTCGCGATGAAGCTTATGATAATGCTGTAATTGTAAAGAACCGGACTAAGGTATTTCATGATAAAAAAATTTTGAGAAAAAAATTTACACCTGGTCAACAAGTCCTTCTTTATGATTCACGACTCCATCTTCATGCGGGTAAGCTACGATCTCGGTGGAAAGGACCTTTTGTTGGGCGGTATGTATACCCGCACGGGGAAGTCGAGGTTGAAAATGTTAAAAACGGTACATTTTTCAAAGTAAATGGACATAAATTAAAACCGTATTTTTCCACTGACCCCACGGAGGAGCTCCTGTTTTTACAGGAGCCGATTTATCTTGATTAACATTGCTCTGTCTTGTAGGGTTCCTAGGCACTACTTAGTTAGGTCTCACATGTGATCAAACATGCACAAATCAAATTTTACGGGTGCCTACAAACCCTAATACGGATCGTTTACTAGATATCTAGGCGAAGCATGCAAGTAAACGAATTAAATGCTAAGGGAAAGTGACTACAACCTTTGCAGATCCGGTCCACCATCTCCTAGGCTTCGTGATGAAGTCCCTCCGCTGTCCAAAACGAACCCATGACTCTAGCATCGGTATCATCAAAGAATGAGCGGAATTGGTCGTCGGCTTCGAAGTCGAAGATGATCTACGTCGAAGCTCCACAAGATCAAACTCTCACTTCAACAAGTCATGAAACTTGTGAAGAGAACACCCTATACTACTTGGCAAGAGGTAGAGGATGAAGAAATAGGAAGTGGGTTCACTTTGGAATTGGATTTCTCACTTGTTTTCTCAAGTTGCCATTGGAGTAGCAAGCTTTTTCAATGGAAGAAGAAGATGAAGAAGAAGAAGATGATATGATAAGTGTTTTGTAAATGATAAATAAATCAATACTTATCATTTACTAACCCTTGGTTAGTTGTAGAGAATGTACCATGGTTAACTAGAATGGTTAGGGTTAAGTATAAGACAAGGATGGTGGACTAATTCAAAGCTTCAAGAATATTCAACTAGCAAACAAAAATAGTAGCCATTCTTTTCTCATCTTTTTCCAAAACAAATAAATAAATAAATAAGGAAAAAGAAAACCCTAATCATAATCTTAACCATGGTCTAATTCTTTATACTAACCCTAGCTTGCATGTATCATCAAACATGATACAATCATGTGCACAAAATATATCGCATATACAATGTGTAAATTCAAGTGAGAAAATCCTTTTAAAGTGAACCAATACTAGTTAACGCAAAGCAATATATCAAATATATAAATATGCACTAAATCATTAAATCAACACTTGATTTAACGATCCGGTCATATCGGATATAACCGACTAGTATCATATGTATCGGCTTATCGAATCAATCATTGATTCGATAACTAGGTTATATCGCATATAACCATTCGATACATTCATCGCAAGAATGGAATACGGTATCACATACACGCATTATTCTCGGTCCCGCACATATCTCATATGCGCTCCTATTTCGTTTCGCTTGAGCCAGGAAACCTCTGTGTAGGACTCTAAAGACTCGTCAATACGCCGGCAGCAGATGATGATCATATCAAACACCCACAAGCCACAAGCGGTCTGCTAAACGTAACGGCCACCCGGGTATTGAGCGATCAGAAGATCGACGAGCAAGCCCGCTCATACTCCTGTGAATCCAACCAGTAACACTTACCGTATAGTCCGGTCTGTTCGTCTGATATGTCGCATATCTCGCCTAGGGGTGGTAAACGTCAGACCCCAATAGCTCGATAAGTCATGCCGACGTAAGGTCCATAACATTCGTGAAACTACTGATAACTCTTACCAGTATATCACTGCAACCCTGGCCAGGGATTTCCTGTTATGGCCAGTCGAGCATAGCACAACATCAACCCCCAATACCGGGAGAGACGAATCCCCTCCTATCGCTCATTGCCTCCATGTGAATCGGGACTGTACCCAAAAACCACCTGTTTGCACAACTCAGTAGAGCCGTGGTAGGGTGGAAATCAAAGCACAGTGGGAGACACACAAGACTCTATGACGATCTCGGGTCAACAGACTAAGCTGTACCAGTGTCACCAGAGAACTGCCATCTGACGTGAGGTATAATACCATCTGGGAGTTCTCGGCGAGTCCGTTCAGTGTACCCAGTCTCCACTGAGCACCCGCATACCATCTTCGATGTCAAACACCAATGGATATGGGATCATCCATCGCCCATCGCATGGGTCGAGAAGATATGCGCTAGTCTACTCTGGAATATCGATGCCCCGTCTCGATATTCCCACGACTAGGAACAATGAAGGATGTACTCATTGACTACCCAGGCCCCACTAGTATGATCTGCATCATAGTCCTGGAAGTCGAGTACACATCCTAAGGGCTTTATCAACATGTAATCAGAGAGACAGAAAGTATACATGTTAAGATAAAGAGCAACCAGATAGCGTACTATCATGTCGAGCAAGAAATTCCTACCTATATATGTCCCAGCATCCACTACAATATACATCCAATGTACAGTAATGGCCTCTAGGGCATACATATAACTAACAATCTCCCACTTGTGTAAGTCGATGTACTTCACCCCAATACTTGTGGGGAGGCGGAAATTTCAAAAATGAACTTGTTTAGAGAACGAACATCGACTAACCGCTTGAATCGAAGCTAAACTACAAATAACCGAACACAAAGTGTTTCAAAACTATTGTGTTTAGGGATTATACCTAATGAAACCAGTCCTTCGTCTTTACGATCTCCTTGTTCTCCTCGGCCTTCTCTAGGTAGTAGACGATCCACCCGAGAGCAAAACTCCAAACTAAACCTCTAACTTGAGGTAACTAATCTTCTTGGATTGCTAATCAAAGAAGATAGAATGAAATAGAGTGATAGTTATGGATTGATTAGTCTTTCTAATCCTTTGATCTCAACTCATGAGGTGTAAGGATTAGGGTTTGAAGATGAGAGCTTGAGGAGAGAGAAGATGATGATAATTATGAGATGAGATTGTGAGTATCATAACATATTATGAAGCATTCTCATTAAAGAATAAATGAATAAATGTGATGAATAAGCATGCTTCATAAATGTTAAGTGGTGATTCATTAAGCATGAGTCATTAATCATTTATGGTGCAATAATGACAATGATGAATCACTCTCATGACTCACAAATCTTATCCAAAGTATATGCCATCTAAACCTCCTTAGTCATCACTTCTAGAAGCTTCTCGCATAATTACGAGAACGCCCCTCCAATCCGCAAAAATACGGAAAAACTTTAGACTGTAAAAATCCAATAACCGGATACCAGTAACTGGCTTAAACCAAAGCCGACTGGTAAAAACTGTCCGAAAGTCGTACGCGCGTAAACGCACGTATGCGTCCGAACCCTTGTCGTATAACCATACGACCTCTATATCGTTTCGCCTGGAATAGGAAACTCTCTGTGTGGGACTCTAGAGACTCGACTACTACGCTGGAAGTGGGTTTAACCACAGACCGCAAGCGGCACTAGCTGTACGTAACGGTCCCCAGGTAGTTGTCGATAAGAAGGCCGATGAGGAAACCCATCCGAACTCCTACTGAGTCTGATGTGACAATCTCCATACAGTCCGATCCGTTCGTCCAAGACTATCGCATATCGGGCCTAGGGGGGCGGCAAGCGTCAGTCCCCTAATAGCGGTATAAGTCGTGTCGGAGGGAAGCCCATTACACCCTGAGAAACTACTGGAACCTACCAGCAAATCTCGCTTGCCCTGGCCAGGGACTTTGCGTAATGGCTCTCTGACACAGCGCGATATCTACTCCCAATACCGGGAGGGACGAATCCTGTCTAACCGCCACTGCCTCCAAGTGCTCGGGACTGCACCCAACTGCTACCTGTTTGCACGACTCCTTTGAGCCGTGGTAGGGTAGCAATCTAAGAACAGTGGGACACACTCGAGGCGAAGTAGCAGTGTCAAGTCTGCGGACTACGCTGTACTCATGTCACCTGGGAACTGTTCACTGACGACTGGTATAAAACCAACCAACAGTTCCCTATGAGTCATGTCCGGTGTACCCGTAACCTAACGAGCACCTGTATACTATCTCCAGTACGACGTACTGACGGCTGTGGGACAGACCATCTCCCCAACTGGGATGAGAAGCGTACACACCAGTCTACTCCGGAGTATCGATGCTCTGTCTCGATAATCCAACGACCAGGGACCAGAATAAGGATGTGCTTGTAGACTACCCAGCCCTCACTAGTGTGACTGCCATCACAACGCTGGTAGACAAGCAAGATCCTAAGAGCTCTATCAATACGTACACTCACATATTAAGATAGAAAAACCAAGTAGCATACTACCATGTTTAGCAAGACTGTTATATACATGTGAATATCCCAAGCTTCCATTAAGTAATATACAAACTAGTATGATACAGGAATGGCCTTCTAGGGCATAAACACTAACAATCTCCCACTTGCACTAGGGCCATGTACTGGCATATCAAAGACCAATGATCTCGAGTAGCCTCTCGAACTGAATCTGAGGAAGGGCCTTCGTGAATGGATCAGCAATGTTCTCTTCTGAAGCAACTCTTCGAACCTCGATCTTCTCACGATCAATGATCTCCCTGATCAGGTGATACCGCCTCAAGATGTGTCTGGACTTCTGATGGGACCTTGGTTCCTTCGCTAAAGCTATAGCTCCGTTGTTGTCGCAATACAGAGGTATTGGATCAACTATGGTAGGAACCACCTGATGTTCTGTTAGGAACTTCTTCATCCAGACTGCTTCTTTTGCGGCATCGCAAGCAGCTATATACTCCGCTTCCATCGTCGAGTCAGCAACGGTGTCCTGCTTGGAGCTCTTCCAGCACACCGCCCCTCCATTGAGGGTAAAGACATAACCCGACATGGACTTGGAATCGTCCTTATCACTCTGGAAGCCGGAATCAGCAAAGGCCTCCAACCTGAGATCTTTTCCGCCGTAAACCAAGAACATCTCCTTAGTCCTCCTCAGGTACTTAAGAATGTTCTTTACTGCTATCCAGTGCTTCTCCCCTAGGTCTGACTGATACCGGCTTACCACGCTCAGTGCGTAAGCTACATCTGGTCTGGTACACAACATCGCATACATTATAGATCCTACTGCAGAAGCGTAGGGTATAATAGACATGCGTTCCCTTTCCAAATCAGTCTTGGGAGACATCTATTTGGAGAGGGTGATTCCGTGACAAGCCGGTAGATTACCGCGCTTAGAATCTTCCATACTGAATCTTTTCAGTACAGTGTCGATATACCTGGACTGCGAAAGTCCCAACATCCTCTTGGATCTATCACGATAGATCCGGATCCCCAGAATGTAAGAGGCATCACCCAGGTCTTTCATGGAGAACCTGTGTGACAAGAATCCTTTGACAGATTGTAGCATAGGAATGTCATTTCCTATTAATAGAATGTCATCCACGTACAAGACGAGGAATACGACACTTCTGGCTTCAACTTTGCTATATATGCACGGTTCATCTGGATTTTTGATAAAGTCATATGCTTTGACTGTCTCATCAAAACAGATGTTCCAACTCCGCGATGCCTGCTTTAGTCCATAAATGGACTTAAGCAGCTTGCATACTTTCCCGCTGCTCCCACTCTGATTGAAACCCTCTGGCTGATCCATATAGACGCTCTCTTCTAAATTTCCATTCAGAAAAGCCGTCTTTACGTCCATCTGCCAGATTTCATAATCATGGAAGGCAGCAATAGCAAGAAGGATACGAATGGATTTGAGCATAGCCACTGGAGAAAAAGTTTCGTCATAGTCCAAACCAGGTCTTTGATGAAAACCCTTTGCAACAAGTCTAGCTTTATAGGTTTCCACCTTCCTATCTACACCAATCTTTTTCTTGAAGATCCATTTGCATCCTATGGGTTTTACCCCACCTGGAGCAAAGTCCAAAGTCCATACTTTATTGGTGTACATGGACTCCATTTCGCTTCGCATTGCATCTAGCCATCGTACCGAGTCGCCGCTCTGGATGGCTTGCTGGAAGCTAGTAGGTTCATCATCATCTATGATGCAATCCTCTCTATCCCCATCTATGAGAAAACCGTAGTATCTCTCAGGCGGATGAGACGGCCTACTACTCCTGCGGAGGGGTGCGGGAATGTCCTGTTCTTCTTGAACTTCCGGTTCTACCAAACTTTCAGTAGCAGTTTGTGGTTCTGGAATTTCTTCCAGTTCTATTTCGCTCCCACTTGATTCCTTTTCTAAAAACTGATGTTCTAGAAAATGGGCATTACGAGAAACAAACACCTTTTGTTCCTCTCCGTAATAGAATAGATATCCCCTGGAGTGCTTTGGATATCCCACAAACAAACACTTTACTGATCGTGCCTCGAGCTTGTCCACATGCTGCTTTTTAACAAAAGCTGGACATCCCCAAATCTTTATATACTGTAGATGGGGTTTCTTCCCGCTCCACATCTGATATGGAGTGGTAGGCACAGTCTTGGTAGGTACCATGTTCAAAAGATATGCCGCTGATTCTAGCGCATGACCCCAGAAAGATCGCGGTAACTCAGCATTACTCATCATGGATCGTACCATATCCAATGGGGTTCGATTCCGTCTCTCCGATACACCGTTATGCTGTGGAGTGTACGGAGGAGTAAGCTGAGAGAGAATTCCTTTCTCTTTTAGGTAACCTAGGAACTTGGCACTCAAGTATTCACCACCTCGATCAGATCTAAGTGTCTTTATACTTTTTTCGGTTTGGTTTTCTACTTCATTCTTATACTCTTGGAATTTCTCAAAAGCCTCGGATTTATGTTTCATCAGATAAATGAATCTGTATCTTGAGTAATCATCCGTGAAAGTAATGAAATAGGAAAAACCACCTCTCGCATGTGTAGACATTGAACCACATACATCGCTGTGTATGAGTCCTAAGAGCTCGCTCGCTCTTACTCCTTGTCCAGTGAATGGAGTCTTTGTCATCTTTCCTTTGAGACAAGATTGACAAGTGTCATAAGATTGATATTCGAACGAGTCCAAATATCCTTCTCTATGCAACTTAGTCAACCTTCTCTCATTGATGTGACCCAGTCTACAATGCCATAAGAAAGCTTTATTCAAATCTGGAGACTTTCTTTTTAGTGTGTTCTGGACATTGAAAATTTGGAGTTGGTTTAAAACATATATTCCGTTATTTAGTGTACCTGACCCAATCAAACCATGATTAAGGTGGATGTTGACAACATCTCTTACAAACGTGAAATCATAACCTTTATTTGATAACAAGGAAACTGATATGATATTACACGTTAAGCTTGGTACAAAATAACAGTTATGTAAAACCAAAATGTGTCCACTCGTCAATCCTAGGTGATAGTCCCCGACGGACGCAGCTCCCACGCTAGCTCCGTTAGCAACCTTTAGGGTCATATCACCTTCCTTCAGCACTCTACGGTTTCTCAGTGCCTGCAATGAATTGCAAATATGAGATCCTGATCCGGTATCCAATACCCAGGAAGTAGAGTTGATCGACAGACAATTCTCAATTACAAACACACCTGAAGTCGAAGCCACAGCTTACTTCGGTTCCTGGTTCTTGGCGTTCCACGCCTTGCAATCCTTCTTCCAGTGCCCTTTCCTGTGACAATGGAAGCACTCATCCTGGACAACTATCGGTATCGCAAACTTTTTCTTTCCCTTCCCTCTCACCTTACTAACACCTCCTCTAGGTTTGGGTGCGGCCTTCTTCTTCCTTCCTTTGGCCCTAGCCTTGGACCCGGAAGAAGATGTACCGCCAATAAACATAGCGGGTGTTTCCCTTGCCTTCTGCAAGGTGCCCTCTGCACTCCTTAACATGTTCAGGAGTTCCGCAAGTTCAACTTCTTTTCCTTGAAGATTGAAGTTGAGGATAAACTGGGCGTAGGTGGGAGGAAGGGACTGGAGAATAAGGTCTGTATAGAGCTCATTATCCAAAGTCGTCCCAAGGTCTGCGAGCTCTTCAATATAGCCGATCATCTTTAGGACATGTTCTCCTACTGATGACCCGACAGCCAACCTCGCTCGAAACAAGTTCTTAGAGGTCTCGTATCTTGCTATACGAGATTGCTCCCCATAAAGTTCCTTTGTATGGAGAAATATGCCATCTAGGGTCATATCCTCGTGCCTCCTCTGATGTTCATTGTTCATCGAGGCAAGCACGATGCACTTGGCTCTCGCGCAATCTAAATCCCAGGTTTTGCGGATTTCCTTATCCGCATTACTGGATTTGGGACCAGGGACAGCAGGTGCCGTAGCGGTGAGGACGTACCCCAGTTTGTCATAGGTCAAAGCCATTTTGATATTCCGCAGCCAATCTTTATAGTTTGGCCCTGTCAGTATATTTTTCTCTAAAAGTAACTTAAGTCCAGTCATTTTCAGGGTCGCTGCAATTAGGAGAGAGAGAAGAAAACTCTTTAGCATGATGCTCTTGCAAGTTTAGAGTGGTTTTTAGTTTATCTAAACTGGATGGCTCCCACTGTTTCTCGAATCCTTCCTCAAACCATAAAAGAAGAATTAGTCAAGACTATTCTTACCGTACAATACTTGCTTAACCGTTCAGCCAGGCTGGTGTCGGTACTTCGAGGGAGGTTTTCCAACGCTTTCGCGAAGTTCCTTAATTAAATAACCTCTTTTCTCTGGGGGCGTAACCCCGCTGACACTTTTCTAGACACCTACTAGGTTTATAGCATTGATCGTTAAGTGACGAATATCCTGATAAGTATCATATACTCACAGTAGGATCGGGATCCAAATATCATCGTCTGATAATGTTGTAGGAATGCTACCAACATTCATCAAACTCAAAATGGTATGCATCTCTTTGCAAATTTCAGTTTCTTTAGAAATTCCCGATATAAGTTTTTGCCCCATGCTCTTATGACCTTGGCGTTAGGTCAAAATGTCATAAGTCACATGTCAAGTTCTACCCATCATTATCTTGTCAATTTGAACCCATCCGTATATATCCTTGACATTCGGCCAAAATGATAATACGACTGTCCCAAACTAACTCATCTATCTATGCAACAAATGAATATCCAGCAGCTACCAAACACTATGCCTTGGCGTTAGGTCAAAATGCATAGCTTGAATACTACTGAATACCCAGATGAAATGACGGAGGGCTACGACTGGTTTTGGCGAAACCGTGAACGTAGTGAACTTGATATAACCGAAGGAACCTGATAGCTTTTAAAAGGAGTGGTTAAAGCTCCGCATTTAAAAATATCGGTTTTAAAAATAACCGAGTGGTTTCTTTTAAATTGTTCCAACGATTAAAACTTTGGTTTATTTTCTTTGCATTATAGATAATGCGTCCCATCATTAACCTATCATTGCAGAAAACAACGAAAATACAACGTCCTCTTATGCCATCCGCATTCGCCACGGGGTCCCGTCATCACCCGTTAGGTTACTTAACTAACGACAGAGCGGGGGCTGGGCTAGCGCGGGTGTAAAACATAAGTGACGTCTAAATAGCTATCATATATATAGATATTTTACATTCGTCTGACGCAATGATATACATTCCAGAACACAGATAAACTTTATTGGATTTGCAAGCAATCTGTATTTCTTTTGAGCCTGCAAGAAAAGACAGATTACACAGTTGTGATGAATAGCCGTTACCCCACCCTCGACCCCTACGGGTACGGCAAACTACCCACCCGGCAGTTTGTGTACCCCACCTTGGGTCAGTCCTAGGAGCAAAAACAGTAAAATGAAATAATACAACGGTGGCTACAACCGCAACCTGGATGTGCCCCGCAAAATAATATTACAACAAATTACATTTACAACAAATGAATTAAATAATAACCCATTGCAAAACCCCGGCTATACACCACAACAGTCCAATACAGTTTATATGCACAAACAAATATAACCATTACAGAAATGTGCAACCCCCTGCCAACCGACATACTAGCAGTTAGGGGAGGTTTACGAACACATTAAACAATCACAGATATAATCCAATATGCAAATACTGTACAATTTCGATCGATTAAACATCTTTAATATTGCTCCAAAAACTGCTCTGTTAAACTGAAACCTGAGCAAATATTAAATATCCCAGAAAATCCAAAAAACCACAGGGGACCCACACAAGAAAAACGAGTTCCTGACTCGTCAACTCGGCGGCGGAAGCGCGGCGGATCGGTGGGATCCGCCGCGGTTCCGCGGCACTGTAGACGAATCAGGAACACAAATTTCTTGGGTGTTCTTCTGTGTTCATTTCAAGCTTTCTGCACTTACCTGAAAAATTTTAGGACATCGTTTTAAATTCGACAGAAACTGATAGTTTTAGGGTTTTCCGGCTTCGTTTTTCCGTTCGAAATTCGTACAAATTTGCAATCAAGTTATTTATTGTTTAGCGAGGCTCTGATACCACTGTAAGTCGATGTACTTCACCCCAATACTTGTGGGGATCAGGCGGAAATTTCAAAAACGAACTTGTTTAGAGAACGAACATCGACTAACCGCTTGAATCGAAGCTAAACTACAAATAACCGAACACAAAGTGTTTCAAAACTATTGTGTTTAGGGATTATACCTAATGAAACCAGTCCTTCGTCTTTACGATCTCCTTGTTCTCCTCGGCCTTCTCTAGGTAGTAGACGATCCACCCGAGAGCAAAACTCCAAACTAAACCTCTAACTTGAGGTAACTAATCTTCTTGGATTGCTAATCAAAGAAGATAGAATGAAATAGAGTGATAGTTATGGATTGATTAGTCTTTCTAATCCTTTGATCTCAACTCATGAGGTGTAAGGATTAGGGTTTGAAGATGAGAGCTTGAGGAGAGAGAAGATGATGATAATTATGAGATGAGATTGTGAGTATCATAACATATTATGAAGCATTCTCATTAAAGAATAAATGAATAAATGTGATGAATAAGCATGCTTCATAAATGTTAAGTGGTGATTCATTAAGCATGAGTCATTAATCATTTATGGTGCAATAATGACAATGATGAATCACTCTCATGACTCACAAATCTTATCCAAAGTATATGCCATCTAAACCTCCTTAGTCATCACTTCTAGAAGCTTCTCGCATAATTACGAGAACGCCCCTCCAATCCGCAAAAATACGGAAAAACTTTAGACTGTAAAAATCCAATAACCGGATACCAGTAACTGGCTTAAACCAAAGCCGACTGGTAAAAAATGTCCGAAAGTCGTACGCGCGTAAACGCACGTATGCGTCCGAACCCTTGTCGTAAAACCATACGACCTCTATATCGTTTCGCCTGGAATAGGAAACTCTCTGTGTGGGACTCTAGAGACTCGACTACTACGCTGGCAGTGGGTTTAACCACAGACCGCAAGCGGCACTAGCTGTACGTAACGGTCCCTAGGTAGTTGTCGATAAGAAGGCCGATGAGGAAACCCATCCGAACTCCTACTGAGTCTGATGTGACAATCTCCATACAGTCCGGTCCGTTCGTCCAAGACTATCGCATATCGGGCCTAGGGGGGCGGCAAGCGTCAGTCCCCTAATAGCGGTATAAGTCGTGTCGGAGGGAAGCCCATTACACCCTGAGAAACTACTGGAACCTACCAGCAAATCTCGCTTGCCCTGGCCAGGGACTTTGCGTAATGGCTCTCTGACACAGCGCGATATCTACTCCCAATACCGGGAGGGACGAATCCTGTCTAACCGCCACTGCCTCCAAGTGCTCGGGACTGCACCCAACTGCTACCTGTTTGCACGACTCCTTTGAGCCGTGGTAGGGTAGCAATCTAAGAACAGTGGGACACACTCGAGGCGAAGTAGCAGTGTCAAGTCTGCGGACTACGCTGTACTCATGTCACCTGGGAACTGTTCACTGACGACTGGTATAAAACCAACCAACAGTTCCCTGTGAGTCATGTCCGGTGTACCCGTAACCTAACGAGCACCTGTATACTATCTCCAGTACGACGTACTGACGGCTGTGGGACAGACCATCTCCCCAACTGGGATGAGAAGCGTACACACCAGTCTACTCCGGAGTATCGATGCTCTGTCTCGATAATCCAATGACCAGGGACCAGAATAAGGATGTGCTTGTAGACTACCCAGCCCCCACTAGTGTGACTGCCATCACAACGCTGGTAGACAAGCAAGATCCTAAGAGCTCTATCAATACGTACACTCACAAATTAAGATAGAAAAACCAAGTAGCATACTACCATGTTTAGCAAGACTGTTATATACATGTGAATATCCCAAGCTTCCATTAAGTAATATACAAACTAGTATGATACAGTAATGGCCTTCTAGGGCATAAACACTAACAACTTGCACTAAGGCCATCTGTAGCAGTGGTCGCAGTATCTAATACTCAACCATCCCATATGAGTCTCTCTCTGGGAAAAGGCCTTCGTGAGTGGATCCGCCGTGTTGTCCTCTGAGTCTACTCTCCTAACCTCGATCACCCCGGAGATCAACTATCTCCATGATCAGGTGATGCTTCCTCAGAATATGTCTGAGTCACTGATGGGACCAGGGTTCCAGGGCCAAAGCCATACTTCCATTGTCATACAATGGCAGGAACCTAGTTCATCCTATGAACCAATATATACCCAAACTTCCTCTTTGGTAGTATCTTCAATAGCGATGTTACCAGCCTTTATCGTCTAGTTTGCCACGGTATCTAGCTTGGAACTCTTCCAACATACCGTCCCTCTACTGAGGGTAAAGACAATGCCCGTGACTGACATTCAGTCGTCTTTATCACCTTAGAACTCTTCCAGTGATTCTCCCCAGGATCGATTGATACCATCTCACTACATCTAGTGAGAATCCTAGCATCCAATTACATCTATCTCATAGATGAAAACTCAGGATTTAGGAGGTATCACTTTGATCCTATTTGGGGAATCCTAGTGATAATAGGAGATTGATCGATCGTAGTATAGGAAACTCTTTTCCTATCAAGAGTATGTCATCTACGTATAATACGAAGATGACCACCTTACTCTCTACTACCTTTTTGTATATACAAGGTTCGTCTACCATTTTGATGAAGTCAAACTGTTTGACTATCACATCAAAACAGACGTTCCAACTCCGCGATGCCTGCTTCATTATGTAAAGCAACTTGCACACGTTTCCGCTGCTCCCACTGTTTACGAAGACCCCTGGCTGTGTACTTACAGACGTTCTCTTCTAAATCAGTATTTAGAAAAGCAGTCATGGCACCCAACCGCCAGATATCGTAGTCATGGTATGTAGCCGTGGTAAGTAGGATCTGGATAGACTTAAGCATAGCTACTGGAAAAAGGTTTCATCATTATCCACGCCTGGTCGATGACGAAAAACCTTTAACAAATCTAGCTTTGAAAGTCTCGACTTTTCCATCTACACCAAGTAATCTTCTCAAGATATACTTGCTCCTGATGGGGATTTAACCCTTCAGATATAGCAGCTAAAGTCCATACTTTGTTGGTGTATATGGATTCCATCTCAGATCGCTAAGCATACAGCCATTCTTGCAGAGTCCCTACTCTCGATGGCCTGCTCGAAACTAGTTGGGTCATCATCTCATGATGCATTCCTCGCTCCCACTGTCATCGAGAAACCGAGGTATCTCTCAGGCGGATGAGGAACCCTACTAGATCGGCGGAGAGGCTGAGGTTCGTCGGGAACTATAGAATCCTTTGGTTCTGTCAAATCATCAACTGCAGTTTTGTATAGCTGGAACCTTTCCAGTTCTACAGAACTGATCCTGCCTCGATCTTGTCCGGATTTTGCTTTAAACATAGGCCGGACAACCCCAAATCTTAACTCGCTTAAGAGATGGGTTCTTCCCATACCATATCTCATATGGAGTGGTAGGCACTGATTTTGATTCAAACCTAATTCAATAGGTATGCAGCTTCTCAAGTGCATAACCCTAAAAGGAAATAGGTAACTCAGTAATACTCATCATAGAGCACACCATATCTAATATTGTGCAATTGCTCTGCCCTGATACACCTTTGTGCTATGGTGTATTCAGAGGAGTAACACTGAGAGAAAATCTCATTCTCCTTTTGAATAGTCCAGGAATTCTATGCACAAGTATTCTCCTCCCTGATTTCATCATAGGACATAATACTTATACCCGTATTTTGGTTCTCTACTTCTAACTTATATTCTGTGAATACCTCAAAAGCTTCAGACTTATATTTCAACAGGAACATATGACTGAATCTTGAGAGATTATCAGAGAATACAATGAAGTATAAAGAACCAGTCATGGCATGTGTAGACAGGAGACTTTACATACATCATCATGTATCAGTCCCAAGAGTTTACTAACTCTTTCTCTATTTCTAATAAACAGAGCTATGGTCATCTAATCTTTGTGACATGACTGGCAAGTTTCATAAGATGTAAATTCAAACTGATTTAAATATGCATCTAAAATGTAAGTTCAGCCAGTCGGGTCGCATTGATGTGACCTAGTCTACAATGCATCAAGAAGGATTCGTTCATTTCTGAACTCTTCCTCTTGTGTGTGTTCCGTATACTAAGAACTGTAGTTTGATTTAGAACATCAATGCTTTTAGATAACGTGCCTGAACCGATCAACTTTTGATATAGGAAATGTTCAAAACATTATCTAACAATACAAAATTATATCATTTCTTTACTAACAAAGAGACTGATATGATTTTGTATATCAGGTTCGGTATCTAATAGCATTTGTTCAGAATCAATGTATTGGTAATACAGGGTGACAGTGACCAACAGACTTGGCTGCAACACTTGCCCCATTTTCTGCCTCATGAAACTTATCACCCGTTCTCAGTTTTTCTACCCTTTTGTAGCCCTATGTAACAGCTTACATATCTGGGATCCTGATCCGGTATCATATACCCAGGATGCAGAGGATACTGAGAAGCAGTTCTTTATAATGAACACACCCGAAGGAGATGCATCATATGCACTTTCTTCGTTTGGGCGGCATAGGAAATCTGGTGTTCCCCTATTTCCTGCTCGGTCTTATAACAATTATAAGTTGGAGCGGGACCAACGTTCCCCAGCTCAGTATAACAAGCGGGTTCGGTCAATTATCCGTATTATTATCTTGATTAAGGCGTGATATGGTCGTTACCTGGAGAGAGAGAGAAGAAAACACTCTGCGTACGCTCTTGCAAGATCAGATTGATTATATATTTTATCTAATCAGGATGGCTCCCACTGTTTTTATCAAATCTTCCTTCAAACCTTAAAAGGAAAGACTAGCCGGGATTAATTACACTATACAAGTTCGCCAATCTTTCAGCCAGGCCAGTGTCGGTACTTTGAAGGAGGTTCCCCGTGCTTTCGCACGGACCTAATTACTGTAAACCTCGTTTTCTCAGAGGCGTAACCCCGTTGACACCTTTCTAGACACCTACTTGATCGGCTAATTGCAAAGTGCAAAACTCTCCCAGGAGTAACAATTACTCGCAGTGGGTATCGGGATCCAACTATCACATAGAAGGTATGCAATCTCATTGCAAGTTTCAACACTTAAAACTCCCGATAAAGGTTTTTACCCCTAGCACCTATGACCTTGGCTAAGGTCAACAAATCATAGGTACTAGTCAAGTTCTACCCGTCATTTCGTGATTAATTAGACCCACCCACATGACCCTTGGCTAAGGTCAACAAAGCCACATGACTGTCCTAACTAATCGCATCATATGCGGTGTAGGAAGACATCACTTAGCTACCGTACACTGTGCCTTGACTATGGTCAACAAACACAGCACGAATACTAAGTACTCTACTTCCTAAAATGACGGAGGGTTGCGAATGGTTTTTTGTGAAAACCTTTAACGCTTTGAACTTGATCTCGTTGCGGAATCAAACGGTTTTTAAATGGAATGCTTTTCGAAGCTTTTCTAGTTTTGCTAAAGGGGTCACTCCCGGTGAAGGGATCGTCGGCCCTTTCCTCGTCGAATGAGGTGCGGGATATATCATATATATCACTGTACAAAGCGGAAACTATAGAAACGATCAAATGACAAACCGAGGGTTGCAGCATCTGCCAGTTATTGCTAAAGGAGTCACTCCCGGTGAAGGGATCTCGGTCCTTTCCCTATCGAATAAGGTGCAGGATGTTCTACAAGGAACACCGCGATGCAAAGCAAGAACTGTAGCTACCTGTTTTATTTTGAAATTCGATTCCATAACATCAATTAGGTTTATTTTCTTTCATTAATCTCATTAATGAATATCCCATCATTTAAATTACCTAAACATCACAGATAAATATGACGTACACTTATGCCATCCGCATTCGCCTCGATGTCCCCTCGTGCACCGTTAGGTTAGGTAACTAACGGAAGAGCGGGGCAGGGCTAGCGCGGGTGTAAAACAAAAGCAACGTCTATATAATATATCATATATACTATATATAATACCTGTCACAGAACAACGCATGATCACATCACAGATAAAGCACAGCAGAAGAATCATATGAAATATTGGATATACTAGGACGTCCGTGTTTTCAATACGAGCCAGTATAAAACACGGATTCCACGGTCATGATGAATAGCCAATCCCACACCCCTAGACCCCTACGAGAGCGGCAAGCAACCCTACCAATTCTAGGATTAGGAGACCCGGACTCGACTCCTCGAGTTGGTCTCCCACTGGACCCCAGAACCCGGTTGTTTGTGCTCCCCTCCTTGGGTCTATCCTAGTGCAGAAAAGTAAATAATATACATCAACGGTGACATCTTCCGCAACCTGGAAGTGCCCCAATAAAAGAATATTACATACAAGTTTTTACATGAATGAAAATGAAAAACACTCATCTCACATAAAAAACCCCCGGCTATTCAAACACGACGATCCAATAAAACATATCCAGCAACACATAACATCACATGTCATCAACGTAAGTAAACATGCACATCCCAATTGTCGTTGACATATAGCAACGAAACCGGCGATATCACATATTACACTTACGGTCACAGAAAAGAAAGTGTAAAACTACAACAGTTGGAATCCGCAACTGTCTCAGACATCGCATGCCTGACCAAATGAATTCTTTAGACATCGCATGCCTAACAATTATAAACCCCGCATTTTAGTCTCATTATCGAAAACACTTTTCAATACCAAGTCGGGCAATTCAACAAGATTCCCGAAAAACTGATCGAATGCTCGTCGCAAACTTTAGTAGGCGGCCGCACCCCTGATACCGTCGACGAAGTGCACCAAGGCGGAACACCGCTGCCGCAAGCACCCGGACGGATGCTTTCGGCGACGGGGTTCTCCTACAGTCACTTGGTCGGGGATATGGAGTGAGGCTGTCTATTAAGTTTACCCGGCGAGTATCCGCGTACGCTACGTGATTGCGACGGACTTTTGATCACATCAAAATTCCGTGGCAACCGATCAAGTAAGACTAAACTGCTATGTTTATAACATTCATTCAGTTATCTCATAACTACTTGTGAATTCCAATTATTGTATCACATTCCGGATAAATAGAAAATGCTAAACTTTTCGATCGAACAATCGAACACCCAAGTTTTCCCGATAAAGCTCAACACATGAAATAAGTCTAACAACATTCAGTTCGTGCCTCAATACCAACGGTCCAGCCGTAGAAGGGTCAAGCCAACGCCTCACATGTGGCACGCCGTACTGCCCCAAACCCGAAGGTTCAAAGGGCAGTTCAAGACGGTCCCATAATCGAGATAAGGTTTGTTGTCTTCTAGAGGGTCCATCGCGTTACTTGCACTACTTAGAACGTCGTTAAACTACGGAAAAATCCAACAATTGGAAATTTCCCGGCAGGGGAAAAAGTGGGTATTTATATCCGGTCGAACTTTTTAACATATTCTAAAAATACCCGGAAAAGCACACCGACAAAATTAGACAGTCCGATCGAATACACGGAGTTCCCAATACAAGCCAGAAAATAAAACTCTGGAATAAATATTAAAATATACCCAGGAAAACCATCACTACCAAATATGAGTTACTGTGCTAAATTCAATGCCAGATACGACAAAGTAGCCGCGGAACCGCCGCACGAGCCACGCTCGTGCCGCGGAACCGCGGCAGTTTAATGGAGTTACGGCTACGAATTGCACAGTTACTCTTATATTTGCCTGCTGATTTTTCTGGATATTTTTAATTCCAAAAAATCCACATTTTACAGAAAAGTCTAGAGAGCATTTTCAAAGTCGGGTTTTGGGTCGATCGGACTTCTAACTCCGTCGAGACTTCGCCTAAGGCTCTAGCTAGGCTCTGATACCACTGTAGGGTTCCTAGGCACTACTTAGTTAGGTCTTACATGTGATCAAACATGCACAAATCAAATTTTACGGGTGCCTACAAACCCTAATACGGATCGTTTACTAGATATCTAGGCGAAGCATGCAAGTAAACGAATTAAATGCTAAGGGAAAGTGACTACAACCTTTGTAGATCCGGTCCACCATCTCCTAGGCTCCGTGATGAAGTCCCTCCGCTGTCCAAAACGAACCCATGACTCTAGCATCGGTATCATCGAAGAATGAGCGGAATTGGTCGTCGGCTTCGAAGTCGAAGATGATCTACGTCGAAGCTCCACAAGATCAAACTCTCACTTCAACAAGTCATGAAACTTGTGAAGAGAACACCCTATACTACTTGGCAAGAGGTAGAGGATGAAGAAATAGGAAGTGGGTTCACTTTGGAATTGGATTTCTCACTTGTTTTCTCAAGTTGCCATTGGAGTAGCAAGCTTTTTCAATGGAAGAAGAAGATGAAGAAGAAGAAGATGATATGATAAGTGTTTTGTAAATGATAAATAAATCAATACTTATCATTTACTAACCCTTGGTTAGTTGTAGAGAATGTACCATGGTTAACTAGAATGGTTAGGGTTAAGTATAAGACAAGGATGGTGGACTAATTCAAAGCTTCAAGAATATTCAACTAGCAAACAAAAATAGCAACCATTCTTTTCTCATCTTTTTCCAAAACAAATAAATAAATAAATAAGGAAAAAGAAAACCCTAATCATAATCTTAACCATGGTCTAATTCTTTATACTAACCCTAGCTTGCATGTATCATCAAACATGATACAATCATGTGCACAAAATATATCGCATATACAATGTGTACAATTCAAGTGAGAAAATCCTTTTAAAGTGAACCAATACTAGTTAACGCAAAGCAATATATCAAATATATAAATATGCACTAAATCATTAAATCAACACTTGATTTAACGATCCGGTCATATCGGATATAACCGACTAGTATCATATGTATCGGCTTATCGAATCAATCCTTGATTCGATAACTAGGTTATATCGCATATAACCATTCGATACATTCATCGCGAGAATGGAATACGGTATAACATACACGCATTATTCTCGGTCCCGCACATATCTCATATGCGCTCCTATTTCGTTTCGCTTGAGCCAGGAAACCTCTGTGTAGGACTCTAAAGACTCGTCAATACGCCGGCAGCAGATGATGATCATATCAAACACCCACAAGCCGCAAGCAGTCTGCTAAACGTAACGGCCACCCGGGTATTGAGCGATCAGAAGATCGACGAGCAAGCCCGCTCATACTCCTGTGAATCCAACCAGTAACACTTACCGTATAGTCCGGTCTGTTCGTCTGATATGTCGCATATCTCGCCTAGGGGTGGTAAACGTCAGACCCCAATAGCTCAATAAGTCATGCCGACGTAAGGTCCATAACATTCGTGAAACTACTGATAACTCTTACCAGTATATCACTGCAACCCTGGCCAGGGATTTCCTGTTATGGCCAGTCGAGCATAGCACAACATCAACCCCCAATACCGGGAGAGACGAATCCCCTCCTATCGCTCATTGCCTCCATGTGAATTGGGACTGTACCCAAAAACCACCTGTTTGCACAACTCAGTAGAGCCGTGGTAGGGTGGAAATCAAAGCACAGTGGGAGACACACAAGACTCTATGACGATCTCGGGTCAACAGACTAAGCTGTACCAGTGTCATCAGAGAACTGCCATCTGACGTGAGGTATAATACCATCTGGGAGTTCTCGGTGAGTACGTTCAATGTACCCAGTCTCCACTGAGCACCCGCATACCATCTTCGATGTCAAACACTAATGGATATGGGATCATCCATCGCCCATCGCATGGGTCGAGAAGATATGCGCTAGTCTACTCTGGAATATCGATGCCCCGTCTCGATATTCCCACGACTAGGAACAATGAAGGATGTACTCATTGACTACCCAGGCCCCACTAGTATGATCTGCATCATAGTCCTGGAAGTCGAGTACACATCCTAAGGGCTTTATCAACATGTAATCAGAGAGACAGAAAGTATACATGTTAAGATAAAGGGCAACCAGATAGCGTACTATCATGTCGAGCAAGAAAGTCCTACCTATATATGTCCCAGCATCCACTACAATATACATCCAATGTACAGTAATGGCCTCTAGGGCATACATATAACTAACACGTCTCACCTCCATGTCTTGTAAAATACTGTATCATCTTTAGAATGGAGGTGAGTGAAAAGAATAAGTTTGGGGGTGGATTTTCACGATCATATTTATTGCCCCCGTTAATAAATTTTCTCCCAGGCTTACAGGTTTTTGTGATTTAGCGGATGGAAACAGTGAGGACACTGTTGTAAACAAGTTTGGGGGAGGTTTGTGCTTATTTACGCATCATTTGCATATCACTTTGCATAAGCACAAAACATATAAAAATAATGATTTTCAAAAGATAAAAATATTTAATATTTAATTTGATAAAAAAATATTAGATAATGAAAAATTACATCCAAAAGATTGGAAAATTTTAAGAAAACCAAGAAAATCAGAAGTTTTCTTAAATGAAATAGTAATAAGTAGTTATGAGCCGTTGTCCCAAGGGTTAGTAAGATGAAAGAAGTCACTAATCTGAGGATAAAAATAAGTCTGAAAAATAGTTCCTATTCTGGAAGCCAAACATTTGAATGTTGATACCCTACTATTCGCACTTACACACGTCTTGAAACTCGAGATAGTAGAGGATACCCTGAAATGCTCTTGTCTAAAAGCCAAAGTATGAAGGAAATTATAAATGAATAAAATATAAAATGGTGAAGAAAAATAAACACTGGTTTTGTTATTGCCAAGGCAGCAATAAAAAAATATAGCGAGGGTGCTTCATCACCTAGTGCCTTAGACCAAATGGTCTGGGAGTCACTGCTAAGCCTTAGGTGGTGCAAGACGAGGAAAATACTAATACACCTAATAAGCAAGCACATGAGTAATCGGTCGGTTAGTACCTCAAGAAGTATTAACGGTCGCATTAAAAATGAGTAAGCAATCTCATCTAAATATTCATCAAATTAAAAAGTACTAAGGCGGATGGACAAGAGTATGATAGCTTGAATTGAATTCTCCGAGTGTAGGGATGTCTTTTACATACACGTAGGGGTATATGATCGATGTTTGGAAGAAAGATAGGAATGAAAAATAAAGACGATGTTTTATTGAGGGATGATGTGATTTTTGACATCTTTTCATGACTATTAAGATAGGGCTCATGACAACCGAAAAGCTAGTATAGTTGAAAACTCTACTTTTCAAAGTCTTTCTTTTACAATTCTTATCTTTATATGTAACTTTCACGGTCTTCCTTTTATTTTTGGATTTTTTGGGTGCAATCCGCTGAAAACCCTCAGGAGACAACACTCCTCCTACTAGGGACACCTAGAGGTTTAAAGGCTTGTTGCACGTGCTCAGTGCAATCGTGTTGCCTACGAAAGTGTGCTAGTTAGTTTTTCTTTTTGTTTATTTTCTCCTTCTCTTTCTAATAAAACAAGTTTGCTCGAGACGACCAAAATTAAGTTTGGGCGAATTTGATCAGTCGAAAATATTGCATTTTTAACACATCAATTTCCCTACTATTTGCAATCATCTAAAGGTGTTCGGTATGAATATAGCACATATTAGCAATTCATCTATAAAATACCAAATAACATGTGTTATACATTATAACCGGCATTTTGAGGGAAATTGTGTGTTTATTATTGCACGTATGATCTTTGTATGTCGCAACACTTGTCTCGAGACTGTGTGTAGGAAATTTTCCAAGTAAAAGAACCGGAATTGATAAAAATGATGGTAAAATATGCCAAGTCCAAGACTTGTGATCTGACAGTGAACAAGAAAGTATAAAAATATTCGATACATCAGAAAAGTGCCAAAAAGCCAACATGAAATCAACCAGGAAATTCCATGCATCAAGCGCACCAAACGGCCGCGGATCCGCGGCCGAATAGGCCTATTCGCGGCGGATCCGCGGCCTCGTGGAATCATTATGGGCAGAACACTATTCCAGGCTTCTCCTTCCAGTAGCCTAACTCCTTCAAGACACTTCAGTCTCTAGAGATCTCCAGAAGCTTCTCCTCTAACAGCCAAGCTTCTTGTACAAGCCTAATACCTACCAAGCTTCTCAAGCAAGCTAGCTAACTACCTTAATCTAGAAGCTTCTTCTCATAACAACCAAGATTACAAAAGAATCTAAACCTAGCTTAGCTTCTAAAGGAAGCTAGATCAAGCTTCTAGGTGAAGCTAAATGAGAATACTATAAAAGGGGACCCTATGGCATCATTTCAAGGTTGTTGTTCGGTAGTTGAAAATTAAGCCAAAATTCTAGTGAGATCCAAATAAATTCTACACAAATTGAGTGACACAATTTGATCCAAATCAAGATCATCGAGTACCAAATCAAGCAAGAAATCAACAAGCCTTTTTGAAGCGACGCCGATCTTCATCCGAGCAAGTGATCCACGACGATCCATAACTCACGAAGACGATGTGAAGCTAGTTCGACGATCGAGTTCTCTCCTCAATTCTTGTAGTTTTTGAGTGAATTGTAACGAAATGTTGAATAATAAAAGGTAAAAATTCTTGAGCTTGCTTTTCTTTACATTTGAGCATTGTGATGAGTTACCAATTCTTGATTGTTTTCTTGTTCATAATGTTTGAGTGAAAACTCCGCTCATGGAGGAATCGAGAAAATAGATAGATGATGATGATTAAATTCTTGAACGATTCTTAAGTCTTATGAGTTTTGTAAACTTTAGAAAATTGAATCATCGACAACCTAGTTTTGAGCGAGATGCTTTCTTGAATGTTTTCGCTCTTAATTAGTGATCAACGATCGATGCTTGAATTTGCTAGAGGCTAGAATTTGAATGATAATCAACAAAAGGACAAGTGATAGATGATGAAACCCTAGTTTCTTCAAGAGATCCCTAAACCTCGTTGATCGTCATCGATCTAGCAACAAATCATCAATAGATAAGAATTTGTAATCCTAATTCTTCATCATCACTATTGATTGAATCGATTCATACAAACCTCATTACAAATCTTGATAACTCATTCGATTTGGATATCATCTTGACAATTCTTAATTCTTGATTCTTGATCTTTATTTTCTTGATAATTCTTGGAACTAAATTTCACAATTCTTGAACAATTTTCTTTTATCCTTTAATTTTCAACTCGACTAAAACAATATCAATCAAATCACACTTTCCCTGTGGACGATCCGCACTCGCTAACGAATCTACAATTGACACCGTTATTGATTGCGGTTTACAAATTTCTTTGGTTGTGATCTTTACACTTTTCTAAACACGACATCGAATTTAAGATCAATCAAACGTCCAACCCTATTTTTCACTCTCACAAATTATTTAACATAAGTTAACACACGTCTTTATGTGGTTGTGCAAATAGTGTCCATAAGTTTTCAAGAAATTTATTAGGGTCATCATGTCATAAATATGGACCAGGATAGACTTCTAAATGATCGCACAAGTTTGAAAAGAGTTAAGATTTTCTCAAGTTTCGTTCTCCAGTTAGATTTCAAGTCAGAATTTATATCATTTTTAACAGAGAACCAAGTCTTATTTTTCACTCCTACCTTTCACCTGTTGTTGTTCATACACACCTTCGTGAAAGTGCACCACGTCTTTATAAATATAAAGTTGCATATCTCCATGAAAAAAGCTGTTTTATAATCAAAAACTCGTCTTCGCCAAGATTATTCTCCCACAAAGATCCGTGAGGACATAATTTAGGGAGAACGCTTACTTAGCCTGTTTTATTTGGCGATTGGAAACTTAGCGAGTTTTGGGTCAATGACTCCCAAACCAGATGGTTTTAGGGTATTAGGTGTGAAGACACCCCAAGGACTTAATTACCCAAGTTACCGAGGCCACAAAACAAAAACTCATTTTATTACGTTTAAAATATTTTGAACTCAGTGAAAACGGAGATATAGCCGGCTTTTCTTTTTAATCCGAAGACGTTATCATGTGGATAAGATGTGTAATTACTCCAGCAAGGTTCCATATGGGTTATTTTTCAGACTTTTAGATTCTATTAAAATCTCAATAATATATTTCATATTCACTTTGCTTTATGAACTATTCTTGATATTACTTAATTCATAACAAACATGTTTGATCTTAAAAATGTTTATCAATTTTTAAAAGTTTGAGACATGTCAGAACTTTCATCTAATTCTCAAGAACATATGACACGTGTACAGTGATATAAAAAACGTATATTAAGTATGGTTAAACTCAAAGGAGGGTTATCTTTCGGGTTATCTTTCTCTCGAAAAGGATTTAGTTGTTTCTATCTTATCAACCGAGTCGTCAAACTTTGAGTCTAAGTTCCTCTACTAGCTAACATGAAAAAAAATTTATATTTTTGATTAAATTTTTTTAATTTTTATGGGTTTTTTAATATGTATGCAATGCAGAATATACACATGATGCAGCAAAATAAACGCAGTGCTCACCCCCAAACCTGAGTTTTACGATGTCCTCAACGTTGCCTCTGTCACCAGTAGCTAGACTTAGACATCATGGTGAGAATTTTATTCAAAGAAAAAGAAAAATCTAAGACTAATTACAGCATATACAAGTTAAAAGATTGAGTTAGTCCAGAAATTAATACCGGCCATTTAATAATTTTGTCAATATAGTGCAAGGTCTGGTAAAAGAATATGTATATAACAAAAAAGAAAAAGAAAAAGCAAATGTATATGTTAGTTGTTAGTGAAGGGCATGGGCATGTAAAAGTCGGGATTGGAAGACGTTGAAGGTGAAGATGAAGTTTTGAAAAGGTCAAAGAATTGTTGCCCGAATGAATTGAATTTTCAAGAAGCACGTGTTGAGTTTCGAAGTCAAGTTTATTTAAAAACTGGAGTTCCGCAAAAAGTTTAGCAAAAGAAAGGTTCTTAGGATGTTCCCAAATTGATCCTAACTCAAACTCAGAAAGAATATCAAGTTCATCAGCAAATATCTCCTCAGAACTAGACATGAAAGAATATTTTTCAAGGCCGCCTTCCTCCCTATAATCCTGCACAATCCTATTCTCATAATTAGAGCTCACTAACTCTCCCAAAACTATTTCTCCTTCTTCACATTCATATCTAGGTAGGTTCATACCATCTAAAAAAGTAGGTTCCCACAATAACGGTTCTTCTGAAACAATATCAACGGGGGATACAAAAATTGTGGATTCCTGATCATTGATTTCCTCTAACAATTTATCCCAACCATACCCGTCAAATTCACTGGCGCCCTCCTTTAAAATTGGAGTGCAAAAATCATTCGGTTCAAGAATCTCCTCTTCAAGTATTATTTCGGTTAGATCAACATCAATATTACAAGTGACAAGAGGTTCAGTTGGTACCTGAAGGTTAGTGTTAGACTGACTTAGAGGGTTTTCTTGTGTGTCCTGATAACACTCAGTCAATTCAATCGTATCATCATCTATGAAATCATCAAATTTTGTTTGATTATTTATCTCTCTTGGGTGACTTCCTAGATAACAGACATTGACATTATTGGGTTCCAATTGACTGTGTTCACTCCTCAGAATCCTTACAGCTAAATGTTTCATTTGTTCTTCGATTCTAGCCAATGATTGAGCTTGAGCGTGAAACAATTGTTCAGACTTTTGTATGAACGGGCTAGCGTCGCAGCTGTTTGATTCTCGACCGCAGTCATTACTTCAATACCTTTCTCTAAAGCGGTCAACCTAGCATCCATCTCACTATCATACCCTAATGGTGAGTCAATTGTTTCAAGAAGGGAGGGTTGTGACGATGGTGATGCTATGTCGACCTCTTTCTCTAAATTTTCAATCATTTTGTCTATGTTTGAAGTGGGACTGGTTTCAAGTGTGTTAGGTGGGTGACCGTTATCAAAACTCTGGGACGGTCGGCCACCCCCTTAGGAAAGGACAGTTCTCATGAATGTGCGAAGAATTGTGGCAATTTGAACAAAAGAATTTGGACTGAATATAAACAAAAGAATACGAATCGTGAAAAATAGAATTGAACTGTGTATCACCCATATCAACAAGAATTCATAAATATCACAAAAACAAAGAATATCATACCCCTAGCAGTCTATATTATGCTAAGTCAACTCTGCTCAAGAACCTGATTGTCGAAGTAAAACTGTGTCGAGAAACGGGCTCAAGATATACGGATCACGAAGCCAGATAAGTGCAGAGATAAAGGGGGGTTTTCCAACGCTTTCACAAAGTTCATTAATTAAAATAACCCTTTCTCTTTTGGCGGTTTCGTCATGAACACTTGCCTAGGCATCCCGTGAACGATATACCGTTAAGAGGTGTTCTAAACACAGTTAACTTCTCCTAATGAGCGCGAAGTCCCTAAAGTCAGAGTTCTAATTGATTTTAAATTACTGTGGGTTTGCAAGGATGCAGTTTTGTCATTTGTGGGCCACGGAAAAAGGTGATGAAATCCTTTACCGTACCATGTTTGGTTTTGTGCCCTTAAGATCCGTATTAAGATGCAAATGCACAATCAATAAAAGAATTTAAGAAATCAATCAATCAAACAATTCTTTTTTTTGGTTTAGGCTTAAGCGCTGCAACAAATACGGGTTAATTCTCTGTGCAATTGGTGACAAATTTGTGCGAAGAATTCTGCAGAAGATAGAATATTGGAATACGTCGGATTTGAGCGAAGGTGTTAGGAAATTACGTACCGATGTGATTTGGGTTAAGAAACCCCCTTTGAAGTGATCCGAGTCGTTCGATGTTCGCTTGCACGGGTCAAACTACCCGGATCTTTGGCATTGTAGCTCACTAACGTCTTGCAATTGAATTTGAAGCTCGCTCAGCACGATCACTCCTCGTAATTCCGTTGAACCTGAAAATGTCGGAAAATACAATATTTAGTGCCAAAAGAAATATATATGCCCCAATTCCTGCACATAAAAAATTATAAAAATCAAACAATACCACTAGAATACCAACAATGCACTGGAGATCACTCAAAAAGAAAAAACCAAAAATCCCACCATGGACCCGACGGCGCCGGATTTTTGAGTAATGTCGCCGGTCGATTTAAAGATTTTGGTGCTAGAATTTTAGGTGAGTTCTCTAAGCTATATTAGTAATCCATTGATATACTTTGATTTTTTAATTTAATTGCAAAGTGATAGCAGGTTATAAAGACAGAAAGCAAAGTGTTAGAAAATGCAGTATTATGTTAGTTTTGAAAAAATTGAGTTAAAAATTAGTGAGTTAGTACGAACCAGAAATAACAATTCCTAATGAATACCAACTCTCCGGAAACGGCGCTAAAAACTTGGTTAGGACTTTACCCGCGCGCCTTTACGGTTTTGAAAAGAAATGGTTTTAGAAATATTGCGCACGCGAGCTCAGTCTCGTTTTAAAATTTATAAACCGCAAGTGCACGGCGCGTTGTAGCGAGCCGGCAAGTACGGGTCGATCCGCAGGGAATTGTGTATTAGGTTTTGTTGCTTAAGGTTCAAAAAATAACGAATTGGTTTGGTTGTCACTAAAAAAATAAGAAAATATAGAAACCATGTTAAGAAGAAGTTGTCGTGGCTTTGGTTCGGATGGTCGAATCATGGCAATTCCTTCGACGCTCCCTTGGTCATGAGTTATCTGTCCTTATGTTGATCCCGAAATGAAGCATGACTTGTCAAAACGGTTGCAAAGCACAAATCATCAAGTTCTCGGATCTCGACTCAAAACACGAAATGAGTCCGTATTGTTCACTTACCGTTTGTATGTCCAAGTTTGAGGTATCAACACTAAGCGCAAGGGTTAGCAAGGATACGACAACATCAAAAACACAAATTAGCGAGTGAGAGCAATTTGTTTTAGTGTTAAATTTGCTAAGTGTTTGTGATAGTATAGGGTATATGAAAATCACGAGGTTTGTCAAGCCACTTGGTCACAAAATACCATATCTAAACTTAGCAAACTTAACACCAAATTGATTTTAAGTTAAACATTGTGAAATGGGGAAAGGGGGTGAATATGGTATATGAAGAGGTTACAAAGTAACCATGGTTTCAAAATACCATATCACATTAATTCATAAAACAATTTTTAAGTTAGAATCACATTAAGCATATTAAACAATAATAAGAGGAGGAGGAAGGCCTTTCATCTCATTTTCTCGCCATCACCACAACCAAAGAGATTAGTTACACATAATGAAAAGAAAAGCAAGTAAAGAAACAAAGCAAAAGAACCAAGCAAATAACAAAGCAAAATTATTAACACTTGATGTAGTTGAGATACAAGATGTTGGTTACTTGTTCAACCTTTATAATAAAGCTCTCAAAAGAAAGCTTCAAGAGGGAAAAAGAAGAAGAAACCAAGTTAAAGCCCACACAACTCTCAAGCTAAACCAAAACTAAAGAAAATGAAATGGTATATACATATAGTCCCTTACTCAATATCTGTTCTGCTATTTATAGGCTCAACTCCAGAATAAACAAACAATATAGATGGACTGATGTGACCCTAAGAAATGACCAAAAGAAAAATGGGGACATTTGGAGCAAAGTGACCCGATGATGCCGATTTTTTGGGTGTTTCACCGGTCTTGGTCGGGGCATTGGGGCTCGTATTGGTGAGGTGGTCTTGTGTTTTCTCTACTATCTCCCTGGTGCTGTTTGATTTCTCTTTAAAAACCCGGTTTGCACTCAGATATTTGGAAGGAAACTTGATACTTTATATCACATCAATACTTTTTGCATTTATCACACACTCATCCACTTGTGCCCACTTGCACAACATGTTGTGTCATGGAAGCCCCCACCATGGTCCTAAGATCAAAAAGGTAGTGCACACATGTATTGTGTTAGACCAAAATTGTGTACACATGATTATTTGCAAAAGAGCTTCTTGAACATCGATCGGTTTTCTGTACTGATTGTAGTGTCGGCTCCCAAATATTATATTCATGATTTTGAGTGTGTTTCCAATATTTTATCACGAATACCTGTAATCTGTATTTACTAAGTAGACACTGGTTAATAATATCGATATATAACAAAATAGATAATGAATGAGTGGTATTAAAATGCAGTTTTCTGTGATGAACACAAACTGTATGATTAAAAGCACGTGTATAAGCGCACGTGTTTTAATCAAACCAAATACGTATGAAAATGCATACACTACATCGTTTCCCCCGAGCTGGAAAAACCCTCTTTGTAGGACTCTAAAGACTCGATATTACACTGGCAGTGGGTTTAACCACATGCACGTCAGCGGCTCTAGCTGTACGTAACGACTACCCAGTCATTGAACGAAAGGAAATCTAACAAGCAAACTTGTCTGTATCCCTACTGAGCCTGAAAGTGACAGTCTCCGTACAGTTTGGTTTGTTCGTCTAAGAGTATCGTATATCAAGTTTAGGGGGTGGATAAAGTCAGACCTCTAATAACGCGATAAGCCGTGTCGGTATAAAGCACATCACCCACCGAGAAACTACTGATCTAAATCAGTAATTCTCATCCACCCCGTCCGAGGATTTATGGTGATGGCTACCCGTGCACAGCGCGACATCTACTCCCAATACCGGGAGAGATGAATCCCCAATGATCCACTCACTGCCTCCATATGACTCGGGAGTAGCTGTACATAACAGCTGCCCAAGCATTGAACGAAAGGAAGGCCGACAAGCAAACTTGTCTGTATCACTACTGAGTCTGAATGTGATAGTCTTCGTACTGTTTGGTATGTTCGTCTAAGAGTATCGCGTATCGAGTTTAGGGGGTGGATAAAGTCAGACCCCTAATAAGGTGATAAGTCATGTCAGTATAAATCCCATCACCCACCGAGAAACTACTGATCCAAATCAGTAATTCTCATCCACTTCGGCCGAGGATTTATGGTGATAGCTACCCATGCATAGTGCGACATCTACTCCCAATACCGGTAGAGACGAATCCATGATGATCCAGTCACTACCTCTATATAGCTCAGGACTGTACCCAACTAAAATCTATTTACACGACTCAATAGAACCGTGATAGGTAATGATCAAAGCACGGTGGGAACTCCCACGAAACAAATGATGATCTCAGATCGACAGACTAATCTGTACTCATCTCACCAGAGAATTGCTACCTGATAATAAGTATAATACCATTTAGTATGTTCCCGGCGAGTCCGTCCAGTGTAACTCATAACCCAATGAGCACATATATACTATCTTTGGTGACTAACTAACACCAATAGCTGTAAGACAGGCTATCGCCCCTTGCCGGGGTCAAGAAATGTATACACTAGTCTACTATGGAATATCGATGCCTGGTCTCGATATTCCCACGACTAGAAAAATTCAAGGATTTGCTTATACACTACCCAGTTCTCATAAGTGTGATCGCCACAATAACCCTGGTAGTCAAACAAGAATCCTAAGAGCTCTATCAACATGTAATAGTGATCTGTAATAACATATAATACATGTACATGATGATAGAGATGAATAAGATAGCATATTATTATCTCGAGTAAGACTGTTCTACCCGTATACATACTCCTTCAATCATCATAATCGTCTGCCTGCGATTACAATAATTGCCTTGATGGCACTATATCCAACATGTAAGTCCTCTCAACTTGCAAGGAGAAAATACTCCTGTAAGATCCTTACAACTTACAAGAGAAAATACCACTTAGGAATCCCCACGATTCCTAAAGAGAAAATACACCTATGAGATCCTCTCGACTCGTAGAAAGAAATACCTTTATGAGACCCTTACGGCTCATAAAGTCAAAATTCCTTAGTTGGCAAGGATTTAAACTTATCTTCTAAACCATCTCTGTCCTACAGGCAATGGCAAATGATGAGCTACTCCTGACAATATTCCAGTTGTAGCGATACTAATACAAAAGCTAGTATCAAATTCCAAGTCCCCAACTCGCAATAAAGATCAGAAAGCAAAGAATAAAATGAAATAGCCGAAATGATAGGGCAACTCGCAATAAAAATCGGCGAGTGAAAATAAAATGAAATAGCCGAAATGATTGGTCACCGCGATAAAACAGCCGAAATGATTGGGTAATCGCGACTTTCGCGATAAGAAAATCTTAAATGATAGAGCAATCACGGATATAAAAAATATAAAAAATGAAATATATATGGAATTCTTTCCTTCCAAGTAGATCAATACTGATTCTTGTATATAATCCATGGGCAAAAATAAAAGAAAGGGAACCCTATTTTCCACCATACTTCACCAAACAAAGAACTAAGTCTTGATGGCATACATACAGTCTAGAGACTATTTGGACGTCCCTCTTACTCTAGCATAGTACAGACGTGATGTCAACAACGCTCTAAGGAGCCAAAGTAAAAGTGTAGTGATGGCAAATTCCTAGCTCCAGATCTCGATGGAAATATCTACAGTCTAGAGATTATCTCGACGTTCCTTCTTATTCCAGCAGGGTGTAGACGCAATGTCAAAAAGGACTAAAGGGTCAAAACAAAGTGAAGTAATGACATGTTCCTAGCTTCAGGTCTTGATGGCAAGATATGCAAGCCTAAAGACCATTGGATGTCATCCCACCTCAGATGGATACAGCTCTGACTTCCCTAAGACTCCTCAAAGAAGGGAGTCTGATCTCAAGGTAAAGCGCCACAGTAGCGCCTAACGTTGAACCATCTGACAGCAATATGGACATACCAATCTAGGAAGGTTACTTGAGACGTATCCTGCAGCGGTAGGGTTGGGTGATACAGCAAGTACGCAGCTACTCGACCAAGCAACCCGAGTGGACGTGGATCGAGAAGAAATCTGCTGACTTAATGGTGCGATGGACTAAACCCAGCACCACAAACCTAACGGACGCCTATATAGATAGGGGTTATGTATATTTGAGTTCGTCTTTACCTAAGGGTGAGATGAACTAAACGCTCCGAAACAAGTAAACGAGCTAAGCTAAGACGTTTCAGCACAGAAAGAAAAAAGAAGTGCATATATAAAAGGAGAAGATGCTTTTCATTCATATGTCAAAAAAAGAAACAGCATACTGGCAATTGAGAACAACTATAAAGAAAACAAAGAAAAAAATTAAAACAAGCATTACTACATCATTCGGGATCTATAGTGGCAAAACACTAAAATCGGGACATGGGTTCTCGAACTTAAAAGTAAGTTTAAGCAAGGAATCTTCAGCTTTAGAGACCATCTTGTTACGCATCTTCTCTCGGATACAAGCTTCGCGATCACCGCTGATATCCTGCACCCTCTGATATGAGGATACTATTGTTTTTTGTTGGAAAGCACAGTGCATAATGGTGACGAGATCGTCTCTTCGTTTCTTCGAGATCAGGCCTATCAGATATACTGAATCCACCTTGTCTTCAGCATCTTCGAGTGCTTGAAGCGGCATAGCCTTAGAAAGCCCGGGTAAGGCTTCCTATATCGATCCAACAACGATCTTCAAGAGGGTAGAATGACGAGAGAGTAATCGCCTAGTGTGATCCTTGAAGCGATGTATCATGGCGGCGCATTGCGCGGTGGTATATTCTTGATCTTGAAAGCGACTCTAAATGCGAATGTCTTTTTCGGAGACAGTTTCCTTGATAGAATACAAGCGTTCAGCCATGTGCCTGAAAAGAAACAAGATGGAAAGTTAGCAAAAAGTGTTAGAATCAATAACTCCAAAAGTTAGTGGACCCTACAGAATCAAAATGGTGGCTTATTAAAATTGGAGTATGTGTTCAATGAAAAGATCTAAAATGATTCTTCTCAAATAAATGATGGAGTTATAAAAATATAAAAAACCTAAAAGGGATAATGTTAAATAAATTTTTGTCAGAGCTTAGCTCTGTTTAAATACAAAATGATGATGATGAGTTAAACTCCAAAATTCCCAATTGGGGGTACTTGAAAAAAATAAGTATCAGATCTAAGATCTGTAATAAAAAAAAGTTAAACTCCAAAATTCCCCAATGAGGAAATGTTTCAATCGACATTAAAGCCAGGCCTTTTAGAAATAAAATGGAATTAAACTCCAAAATTATGCAAGAACTCTCAAAGATGAAGCATCAGATTCAAGATCTGCAATAAAAAAATGGAACATCGAAATTTCTAAATGGAATGTTCAAATCGAGTATCAGAGCTAAGCTCTGCTAATATCGGTGTTTACCAAAAATTTTGGCAGGAACAAGTCTGTTCGAAAGATTTTAAAGATGAAAAACTAAGCTTCAATGGCAGAGCTAAACTCTAAAAAGGAGAATTAAATTCTCAAAGAAAGAAAAAGATAATGGAGGCGCAGCCCTCTTCTAGGGCAGATGTGGGATCGGTTCAGATTCCCCACATCCCGAATATGATCGGACGATTTAGGGGATGGAAACCATTGCACCTACATGCAATGCACATAGGAGCAGAGGTGGGGCGCATTGTTCCCTCGTAAAAAATATATAGCAGCGCCTCATGTGTAAAGCACGTGAGCAGCCCCCGTATGCTAAGAACGTGAACGTTAAGGTCATGTAATATGGCAGCGTCCGCGTGCAAGGCACGTGAGCGCTAAGTCCATATAATATGGCAGCACCCGCATGTAAGGCACGTGAGCACTATAGGCCATATAATATGACAACGTCTCATGTGCAAAGCGCATGAGCGCTATAGGTCATGTATATAGCGGCGCCTCATGAGCAATGCATGTGAGTATCACTTCAGATAGAATCAAATTCTATATAGAAAAATATTTCCATAATTTTTCTAAAACGGGAAAGATTTGCTCTGTTAAATAGAGAACCCCTGGACTAAAAATCCAATGGTGATTAAAAATCACTGTTCAAATCAAAAGATAGAATTAAATTCTATATGGAAAATATTTTCCTTCAATATTGATTAAAACAAGGGGAAAAAAACATACTCTGTTATACAGAGAGCCTTTGGATCTAAAGATCCAACAGTGATTAAAAATCACCACTTGATTATGAAATCAACGGTTTCTCATACCCTATATAAAGGATCATATAAGCCAAAATAAAAAAATGAGAACATACATATTAGATCACATACATAAGAGAGAGACCCCCTATAAATTCTATGCAGAAAGAAGATCATCTTCCTCCTCAGAGACACAACACCCCCATAAGCTTCTACAAAACCGAGAATTGAATTCTTCTTGAAGATCATCTTCATCCTCCAAAACTCTAGGTAAAAACAATGAAGAAATATATCACTTTTTACCTATCATACATGTAAAAACAAAACAGGGTTTAACGCTTCATAAGAACTTAGTTCTTTCTATGGATCTAAGATCCATAAGACAAGTCTTTCACAAAAGAGAATTTAATTCTCATATAGGAATCTTGATCTTAAATTTAATATTTAAAGAAGAACTCTGATGTTTTTCTATCATCATGATAAAAAAGAAAAAGACCGATGAGAAAAGATGAAGTTTAACTTCAAAGGACCTTATGATGATGAACCATGCAAAAAAGAAGATCCCAAATCATCAAATATTGATCTTGGTGATCGTTAATAGTCAAAATACCATTAATAGAAGCTTAAGCTTTAGAAAACTTATGTTTTCTAAAAACAAAGATTAATCTCTAAGGAAGAAGCAACTCATGTTGTAGGGTTCCGAAGGACGGCAGCAAGGTTTCGGGAGGCATCGTCCATGCCAATTTCAAAATTTTGCCATGCTAAAGAACCCTAACCCTAGAATCTTAACTAGAGATTTAGACGAAACAACAATGTAAACAACTTTAGATCTAAGTGAACAAGGAATACAACCTTTGTAAATCAGTCCTTCACTTCAATAGCTCCGTGTAGTAGTCTCTTCTCTCCAAGTAGTGAACTCACGGACTCTAGAAAGGCTCCATAAGATGAACGGAATAAGCTTGCTTGAAGTCTTTGAGGCCGAAGATGATCTACGTCGAGGAGACACCAACTCAAGCTACCTCTTCACTAAACTAGGGTTTAGTGAAGCAAACACCCTAAACTAAATGGCTAGTATAGTAGAGGATGATGAAGTAGGAACTTTGCTCACTTTAGATTTATTTTCTCACAATATTTCTTCATCTCTCTAAACCCTAGAAAGCTTTTTGGAGATGATGAAGAAGATGAAGTGCAGATGAGAATGGAAACTCATGAGGTGAGAATAGCAACCATAGATGAGTTAGTGCCATACACTAACTCATGTAGAGAATAAACTATGGCTAAGGATAATGGTTAGGTTAATAAATATCTTAAGCAAAATAAATTAGTGGACTAAGTCAATGGAGACAACAAGCTTCTCCAAGCTTCTAGCCATGACAAATTTCCAACAATTTGTAAATTACTAAAATAAATAAAAACCTTAGGATTATCATAAGCATGGTATAAGTCTCATATACCCATGTATCATGTGGCATCAAGCATGACACAAAAGTTGTACATTAATATATATCACATATATACTATATGCACACAAGTGAGAAAAAGAAATGTTTAAGTGAGATAATATTAGTTAATATAATTCAATATATCAAATATATAATTATATATTAAATTATCAAATCAACACTTGATTTAATAATCCGGCTATATCACATTCAACCGACTAATATCTTATGAATCAACTTATCGAATCAACACTTGATCCGATAACCCGGCTATATCATATATAACCGTCCGATATCACATATCGCGAGAATAGAATGCGGTATCACATATGTGCATTAATCTCGGTCCCGCACATATCACATATGTGCTCCTACTTCGTTTCGCATGAACCAGGAAACCTCTGTGTAAGACTCTAAAGACTCTTCAATACGCCGGCAGTAGGTGATGATCATATCAAACACCCATAAGCCGCAAGTGGTCTGCTAAATGTAACGGCTACCCGGATATTGAGCGATCAGAAGATCAATAGGAAAGCCTTCTTATACTCCTGCGAATCTAATCAGTAACACTACCGTACAGTCCGGTCTCTTCGTGAGATATGTCGCATATCACAGTCTGGGGGTGGTAATCGTCAGATCCCAATAGCCAGATAAGTCATGCCGATGCAAGGTCTATAACGGTTCGAGAAACTACTGATAACACTTACCATTTGATCTCAGCAATCCTGGCCAGGGATTTTCTGTTATGGCCAATCAAGCATAGTGCAACATCAACCCCCAATACCAGGAGAGATGAATCCCCTCCTATCACTCATTGCCTCCATGTGACTCGGAACTGTACCCAAAAACCACCATTTTGCACTATCTCTTGAACGTGTTAAGATGGAAATCAAAGTATTATGGGAATCACACAAGACTCTATGACGATCTCGGGTCGACAGACTAACCTGTACCAGTGTCACCAAAGAACTGCAATCTGACGATAGGTATAATACCATCTAGAAGTTCTCGGCGAGTCCGTTCAGTGTACCTAGTCTCCACTGAGCACCCGTATACCTTCTCTGATGTCAAACACCAATGGATGTGGGATCATCCATCGCCCATCATATGGGTCAAGAAGCGTATACACTAGTCTACTCTGGAGTATCGATGCCCTGTCTCGATTCTCCCACGACTAGGAGCATTTGAAGGATGTACTTACCGACTACCCTGTCCCCACTAGTATGATCTGCATCATAATCCTGGTAGTCAAGTACTCATCCTAAGGGCTTTATCAACATGTAATAGAGAGACAATAAGTGTACATGTTATGATAAAGTGCAACTAGATAGAATACTATCATGTCGACCAAGAAAGTCCTCCCTATATATGTCCAAGCATCCACTATAATATACATCACATGTACAGTAATGGCCTCTAGGGCATACATATAACTAACAATCTCCCACCTGCACTAAGGCCATTTGTTGCAGTATCTCATACTCAACGTCCTATAGAAGTCTCTCTAGGGAAAGACCTTTGTGAGTGGATCTGCCGTGTTATACTTCGCGTCATCTCTCCTGACCTCAATCCCTTGGAGATTAACTATCTCCCTGATCAGGTGATACTTACCTCAGAATATGTCTGGATAGCTGATGGGATCTGCGTTCCTAGGCCAAAGCCACAACTCCATTGTTGCCACAATAACAGCTATTGGACGCTCAATGGTAGGAACCGTGTTCATCTCATGAACAAGAAATGCCCAGACATCCACTTTGGTAGTATCGTTGGTAGCGATGTATTCAACCTTTATCGTCTAGTTTGCCACGATATGTAGCTTGGAACTCTTCCAACATACCGTCCCTCCACTGAGGGTAAAGACAATGCCTGTGACTGACTTTCAGTCGACCTTATCACTCTGGAAGCTCGAACCAAGAACATTCTTTTAGTGCTTCTTAAGTACTTAAGAATGTCTTCCACAGCTGTCCAGTGATTCTCCCAAGATCCAATTGATTTCTGATCACTACACCTAGTGAGTCATCTACATCTGGTCTGGTACATAACATCGCATACTTGATAGAGCCTACTGCCGAAGCATAGGGTATTTCTTGAACGCGGGCTCTCTCCAAATCAGTCTTGGAAGACATATTTTTAGAGAGAGTGATTCCTGAGTAAGTGGACGAACCACCACGCTTAGAATCTTCCATACTAAACCCCTTTAGTATGGTGTTAATGTACCAGGATTTGGGACACTCCCAATATCCTCTTAGATCTATCAACATAGATCATAATCCATAAGATGTAGTAGGTATCATCCAGATCTTCTATGGAGAATCCACGTGATAAGAGAAGCTTGATCGAGTGTAGTATAGGAAACCATTTCCTATCAAGAGTATGTCATCTACGTACAATACATATAAGGCAACCTCACTCTCCACAACCTTCTTGTATATACAAGGTTCATCTACCATTTTGATGAAGTCAAACTCTTTGACTGCCATATCAAAACAGATGTTCCAACTTCGCGATGCTTGCTTTAATCCTGATAGACTTTAAGCATAGCTTTGAAAGTCTCAACTTTTCCATTTACACCAAGAATCTTCTCAAGATCTATTTTCTCCCAATGGGTTTTACCCCTTCAGGTGCAATATTCAAAGTCATATTTTGTTGGTGTACATGGATTCAATCTTTGATCACATAGCATTCAAATATTTCACAAAGTCTCTACTTGTGATGGCCTGTATGAACCTGGTTGGGCCATCATCTACCATGATGCATTCCTCGCTCCCACTGTCACCGAGAAGACCGTAGTATATCTCAGGTAGATGAGGAACCCTACTAGATTTGTGGAGAGGCTGAGGTTCGTTAGAGACTATTGAATCCTTTGGTTTCACCAAATCATCAGCTGTTAGTTTGTCTAGCTGGAACTCCTTTCAGTTCTACATAAATTTCTTCACAAGAAATTCCTTTTGTAAAAAGGTGGCATGCTGAGAAACAAAACACCTTTTTCTCCTCAGTTTGGTAGAAGACATTCCCTCGCAAATGTTTGGGATATCCTAACTAACTTATACAGAACTGACCTTGCCTTGAGCTTGTCCGGATTTTGCTTTTCAACATAAGTCGGACAACCCCATATCTTAACTCGTTTAAGACATGGTCTCTTCCCATTCTATATCTCATATGGAGTGGTAGGCACTGATTTTGATGAAACCTAATTCAATAGGTATGCAGCTTCTCAAGTGCATAACTCCAAAAGGAAACAGGCAACTCAGCAGTACTCATCATAGAGCGCACCATATCTCATAGGGTGCAATACCTCCGTCCCGATACACCGTTGTGTTGTAGTGTATACAAAGGAGTAAGCTGAGAGAGAATCGCATTCTCCTTTTAGAAACTCTAAGAACTCCATGCGCAAGTATTCACCTCCTTGATCATATCGAAGGACTTTAATACTTCTACCCGTCTGGTTCTCAACTTCAAGTTATATTCCTTGAATTTCTTAAAAATTTCAGACTTGTGTTTCAACAGGAACATATGTCCGAATCCTGAGAGATGATCAGTGAATATAATGAAATACAAAGAACCAACCTTGGCATTTATAGACATAGGACCGTATACATCATTATGTATCCGTCCCAAGAGTTCAGTAACTCTTTCTCTGTTTCGAGTAAATAGAGTATTGGTCACTTTACCTTTGTGACAAGACTGAAAAGTATTATAAGATGAAAATTCGAACAGATTCTTATATTCATCTTTATGTAACTTAGTTGGTCGTGTCGCATTGATATGACATAGTCTACAATGCCATAAGAAGGATTCGTTCATTTCTGAACTACTCCTCTTGTATGTGTTCTACATACTTTGAACTGTGGTTTGATTTAGAATGTATATACCATTACATAACGTGCCTGATCCAATCAACTCTTGATTCAGGAAAATGTTCACAAGATTATCCTCTAATACAGAATTATATCCTTCTTTAACCCAATAAAGAATCTGATGTAATGTTGTATATCAGGTCCGGTATGTAATAACATTTGTTCAGAATCAATGTATTTACCATTTGGTAATACAGGGTGATATTTGCCAACTGATTTGGCTGCAACAATTGCACCATTCTTTAACACTTAGAGACATATCACCCAATCTCGGTTCTCTACCTTTCGTAGCCCATGTAATAAATTACATATGTGGGATCCTAATCCGTTACTCATACCTAGGAAGTAGAGTGTACTGAGAAACAGTTCTCGATAACAAACGCACCCAAAGAATATGCATTAACATGCTCATTCCTAGTTTGGATGTCATAGGAATCCGGATATTCCGCTATTTCTTGCTCGGACTTATAACAATTATAAGATAGAGCGGAACCAGCGTTCCCCGGCTCAGTATAATAAGCAGGTTCGGTCAATGCATCCATATTATTATCTTGATTAAGGCGTGACATGGTCGCTACCAGGAGAGAGAGAGAGAGAGAAGAAAACACTCAGCGTGTGCTCTTGCAAGATCAAATTGATTATTATTTTATCTAATCATGATGGCTCTCACTGTTTTTATCAAATCTTCCTTCAAACCCTAAAAGGTAAGACTAGCCGGGAATAATTGCACCCTATAAGTTCGCCAATCTTTCGGCCAGGCCAGTATCGGTACTTTGAGGGAGGTTCCCCGTGCTTTCGCACGGATCTAATTAAAATAAACCTCGTTTTCCCAGGAGCGTAACCCCGTTAACACCTTTCTAGACACCTACTTGATCGACTAATTGTAATGTGTAAAACTCTCGCGGGAGTAACTCTTACTCGCAGTGGGTATCGGGATCCAACTATCTCATAGAAGGTATGCAATCTCATTGCAAATTTCAACACTTGAAATTCCCGAAAAATGGTTTTGCCCCTAGCTTCCTATGACCTTGACAGAGGCCAACAAACCATAGATTGCTAGTCAAGTTCAACCCGTCATTTCCTGAATGAATTAAACCCACTCGCACGACCCTTGACAGAAGCCAACAAGGTCGTAAGACTACCCTAATCCAATCGCATCATATGCTAGCAGATAAGCACTAATCAGCTACCGCATACTATGCCTTGACAGAGGCCAACAAACGCAGCACGAATACTAAATACTACTTATCTGAAATGACGGAGGGCTGCAACGGGTTTTTAAGAAAACCCTTTGTGTAATGAACTTGATCTCGTTGTAGAATCAAGTGATTTTGAAAAGGAGTGCTTTTTAGGCTCTTACTAGTTTTGCTAAAGAGCTCACTTCCGGTGAAGAGATCTCGGCTCTTTCCTTATCGAATAAGGTGTAGGATATTTCACAAATACCACTATGCAAAGCAAAAAACTATAAAAGCAATCAAAAGACAAACCAAGTGGGTTTTAGCATCTGCTAGTTTCGCTAAAGAGGTCACTCCCGGTGAAGGGATCTCGGCTCTTTACTTATCGAATAAGGTGCTGGATATTCTACAAGGAATACCTCTATGCAAAGCAAGAACTAGAGCTACCAGTTTTTAAAACAAGATTCTGCAACATCTTTAAGTTTCTTTTATTTCATTAATCTCATTAATGAAGTCCCATCAATTATGCTTCCTAAGTATCACAGAAGAAATGAAAGCAGCAATATTTATTATATATCATATATATAATATAAGCATTCATCTCAACATATCAAGTGATCACATCACAAAATATCAGCAGCAGAATAACACATATGAAATATTGGATATACTAGGAATTCCATGTTTTAAATTAAGCCAGTATAAAACACGGATTCCACAGTCGAGATGAATAGCCAAACCCACATCCCTAGACCCCTACGAGAGCGACAAGCAACCCTACCAATTCTAGAGTTAGGAGACCCGGTCTCAACTCCTTGAGATAGTCTCCCACTGGACCCTAAAACCCGATTACTTATGCCCCCCATTGGGTATATCCTAATGCGGAAATGTAAATAATATACATCAATGGTGACATCATCCTCAACCCGGAAGTGCCCCAATAAAAGAATATTACATACAAGATTTTACATGAATGAAAATGAAAAACTCTCATCTCACATAAAAACCCACGGCTATTCAAAACACGACGATCCAATATAACATATCACAGCAACACATAACATCACATGTTATCAACGTAAGTAAATATGCGTATCCCAATTGTCGTTGACATATAGCAATGAACTGGCGATACACCACATATTACACTTACGGACGCAAAAAAGAAAGTGAAAACTATAACAATTGGAATCCGCAACCACCTTAGATATCATAAACCCAATGTATCACATACTTTGGATTTTATACCTAACCAAATGAATTCCTTTGACATCACATGCCTAACAATTATAAACCCCGCATTTTAGTCTCGATATTGAAAACACTTTCTAATAACCTGTTGGGTAATTCAACAAGATTCCCGATAACTTGATCGAATGCTCGTCGGAAACTTTAGTAGACGGCCACACCCCCAATGCCGTCGACAAAGTGCATTAAGACAGAACACCGCGGTCGCGAGCACCCGAACGGATGCTTTTGGCGACGGGGTTCTCCTACAGTCACTTGGTCGGGACTATGGGGCATGGCTATCTATTAAGGTTACCTGGCGAGTATCCGTGTACACTACGTAATTGCGACGGACTTTTGATCCTCATCAAAATTCCGTGGCAACCGATCCAATGAGACTAAACTGCTAGATTTATAAAATTCAAACTAGTTATCATATAACTAATTATGTGGATTCCAAATATTGTATCACAATCACAGATAGCTAGATGATGTTAAACTTTTCGATCGAATAAACAAACACCCAAAATTTCCTAAAGAGCTTAACACTTGAGCGGAGTTTAAAAGGTACCCAGAACTTGCCACATCACCTATGGACCAGCCGTAGAAGGGTCAACCCTTGCCTCACATATGGCGCCGTGGAACTACCACAAACCCTAGGGTTTTGTGGCGGTTCCGACGGTCACAGAATCGAGTTAGGGTTTCATTCTTCTAGAGGGTCCACAGAATCACCTGCATGATTTTCTGATTATTTTAAACATGGAAAAAATCCAACTCTTGGAAAATTTCCAGGGAGAGAAAATATAGGTTATTGATATCCGTTTGAACTTTTTAACATCGTCTAAATAACCCGAATAGATGTTAGAATTATGATTACGAAGCACTCCCATTTTCCTTTACAGAAAGTTAACATCACGTGCAATTTTAGCAAAAATAAGCAACACCTGAAATACCAAAACCGAGAGACTGGAACACAAAAAAAATTTGAAGCCAAAAAGCCCCAGAAGAAACGGTGAGCTCGGATATTTTGCATGTGGCCGGCCATAATCAGGTGGGAAGGGGTTAAATTTGTACTGTGTTCATGTTACATCTCATATAACATTCTGCAGTTGCTTAAAAAAAATTTGACACTTTAAAAAATTCGACAGAAACTAGATCTTTATATCAGGTGTTCTGGAGTTGTTTCGGTTTTGTAATCCTACAAACATCGTTTAAATCTCTACCTTGGCTCTGATACCACTATGGGATTCCGTAGGGCGGCAGAAAGGTTTCGGGAGGTATCGTCCATGCCAATTTCAAATTTTTGCCGTGCTAAAGAACCCTAACCCTAGAATCTTAACTAGAGATTTAGACGAAATAATAATGTAAACAACTTTACATCTAAGTGAACAAGAAATACAATCTTTGTAAACCGGTCCTTCACTTCAATAGCTCCATGTAGTAGTCCTTTCGCTCCAAGTAGTGAACTCCCGGACTCTAAATAGGCTCCACAAGATGAACGGAACAAGCTTGCTTGAAGTCTTCAAGGCCGAAGATGATCTACGTCGAGGAGACACCAACTCAAACTACCTCTTCACTAAACTAGGGTTTAGTGAAGCAAACACCCTAAACTAAATGGTTAGTATAGTAGAGGATGATGAAGTAGGAATTTTGCTCACTTTAGATTTATTTTTCTCACAATATTTCTTCATCTCTCCAAACCCTAGAAAGATTTTTGGAGATGATGAAGAAGATGAAGTGGAGATACGAATGAAACTCATGAGGTGAGAATAGCAACCATGGGTGAGTTAGTGTCATACACTAACTCATGTAGAGACTAAACTATGGCTAAGGATAATGGTTAGGTTAATAAATATCTTAAGCAAAACAAATTAGTAGACTAAGTCAATGGAGACAACAAGCTTCTCCAAGCTTCTAGCCATGACAAATTTCCACCAATTTGTAAATTACCAAAATAAATAAAAACCTTAGGATTATCATAAGTATGGTGTAAGTCTCATACACCCATGTATCATGTGGCATCAAGCATGACACAAAAGTTGTATATTAATATATATCACATATATACTATATGCACACAAGTGAGAAAAAGAAATGTTTAAGTGAGCTAATATTAGTTAATGTAATTCAATATATCAAATATATAATTATACATTAAATTATCAAATCAACACTTGATTTAATAATTCGGCTATATCACATACAACCGACTAATATCTTATGAATCAACTTATCGAATCAATACTTGATCCGATAACCCGGCTATATCACATATAATCGTCTGATATCACATATCGCGAGAATATAATGCGGTATCACATACGCACATTAATCTCGGTCCTGCACATATCATATATGTGCTCCTACTTCGTTTCGCATGAACCAGGAAACCTCTGTGTAGGACTCTAAAGACTCGTCAATATGCCGGCAGTAGGTGATGATCATATCAAACACTCTCAAGCCGCAAGCGGTCTGCTAAACGTAACGGCCATCCGGGTATTGAGTGATCAGAAGATCAACAAGCAAGCATGCTCATACTCCTGCGAATCCAATCAGTAACACTACCATACAGTCTGGTCTCTTCGTCAAATATGTCGCATATCACAGCCTAGGGTGGTATAACGTCAGGCCCTAATAGCCTGATAAGTCATGCCTATGCAAGGTCCATAACGGTTCGATAAACTACTGGTAACACTTACCAGTAGATCTCAGCAACCCTGGCCAGGGATTTCCTGTTATGGCCAATCAAGCATAGCGCAACATCAACCCCCAATACCGGGAGAGACGAATCCCCTCCAATTGCTCATTGCCTCCATATGACTCGGGATTATACCCAAAAACCACTGTTTTGCACGATCTCTTGAACGTGGTTAGGTGGAAATCAAAGCACAGTGGGAATTACACAAGAATATATGACGATCTCGGGCCGACAGACTAACATGTACCAGTGTCACTAGAGAACTGCTTTCTGACGATAGGTATAATACCATCTAGGAGTTCTCGGCGAGTCCGTTCAGTGTACCCAGTCTCCACTGAGCACCCGTATACCTTCTCTGATGTCAAACACCAATGGATGTGGGATCATCCATTGCCCATCATATGGGTCAAGAAGCGTATACGCTAGTTTACTCTGGAGTATCGATGCCCTGTCTCGATACTCCCACGACTAGGAACATTTGAAGGATGTACTTACCGACTACCCTGTTCCCACCAGTATGATATGCATCATAATCCTGATAGTTAAGTGCTCATCCTAAGGGCTTTATCAACATATAATAAAGAGACAATAAGTGAACATATTAAGATAAAGTGCAACCAGATAGCATACTATCATGTCGAGCAAGAAAGTCCTCCCTATATATGTCCAAGCATCCACTATAATATACATCACATGTACAGCAATGGCCTCTAGGGAATACATATAACTAACACATATGATACCCACATGATCGCTAAAAAGAAAATCAAAAGTAAGCGCCTTACGTGTTGAACATATGAGCACCAAAAGAAACAAGTAGCAGCGTCTCACGTGATATCCACATGAGCACTTAGAGGCCGAATACCAAGCGTCTCATGTGCCATACACATAAGTGCCTAAGAGTGAGCATCTCACGTGATGCACACATGAGCGCTCAAAGGCTGAAGACTCAGCATCTCACGTGCATACAAGTGAGCGCCTGAGAGTGAGCGTCCCACGTGATGCACACATGAGCGTTCAGAGGCTGAAGACTCAGCGTCTCACGTGTCATATAAGTGAGCGCCTGAAAGTGAGTGTCTCACGTGATGAACACATGAGCAGCATATATTCGAGTGCTTAGCACTGCTGGGGGACATAGATGTTAGATATAGGTGCCCTTAGAGGCTATTAGTTGTAATTATAACCTACATATATAGAACTTTCTCATTCGTAAGAATAGTATGCTATTTGGTTTTTTTTATTGGTATATATTTTATTTATAATACTCTGTTTATTATTGATTACTAATAAAGTCTGTAGAATAATACTAGACTACAGGATTGTGATGTAGATTACAATAATGGGACATAAATAGTCGATAAGTATATTCTTAAATGTTCCTAACCGTAAGAGTATCGAGACAGGACATTGATACTTCGGAAGACTGGTGTATACTATACTTACTCATTAAAGAGTAATGATTGTTCTCATAGTCATCTGGTGTGGTGACATTAGAGTATTGTATGCAGGTACTTATAGATGATAAGTACACCGAACGACTTACCTTGAATTTCCAGTTGGTAATTATACATAACTGTCGGATGGAAATTCATATAGTGACGACTGATACAACTTAGTCTCCAGACCTGAGATTCACTATAGTACCTTACGTGTGCTAGAGATTTCTTTAATTACTACCCAACCACAGATCCATTGATATTGTGTATAACGATAGTAATTAGGTATGATTGAATACATGTGAAGCTTATGAGGAATTAATATGAGATTCGTCTCTCCGGTATAATGAGAACAGTGTTCTGTAGTGTGCAATATATCAGTGACCAAAAATCTCTAGCCAGAATACTAGAAATCAAATGATAAGTAGTTATCGGTGTTACATGATAATATCAACACAATAGTTATTTTGAGTTATTAAAGTTTGACAGTACTACCAAACCCTAGACCAAATAAGGAGCACAAGGAGATAAAGAGACTGGACCATCTAGTAGTTGCCACTGATAGGTATTGATTTGCTTGGATAGAATTTTTCTATTCCAATCCAATTATCGACAGTTTACCCGGGTAGTCTAAATACGTAGCTATCGTCCCTATAAACTTGTGGATTGTACTGCTTACAAAATTTGTTCAAATTAATTATCCACTGCTGAGTAAACGTCGAGCCTCTGAAATCACACATAAGTGAACTTCTACTTGCCAAATATAGAACTAAAAACCAAAAGAAGAGATAGTATATAATTGATGTACAGAAGAGATTTAATTAAATTAGTATATTTGATATACTACTAATTAAATAAGGGTAAAATTGTCAAATACGATTTGACGTGCTACTCAAGATAATATACGATATTAAATGAGGAAATAATATATATATATAATAATATTATTGTGCATTTGATGTGTATCAAATATTATAAACATATGTATAAGTGTGGGCCAACATGTATTAAGTAATAACTAATTAGTTTGTTTAAGAGATTAAACAAATTAATTAATTGGGAGGGTTTTATTAGAAATCTATATCCCTATATGTAGGCTTCTATTTGATACAAACCCTAACCCTAATCAGTTCCCTCATCCCCTCCTAAAAGTTTCAGCCATCCCCTCTTCTTTTTTAGCCGAAATTTATTAGGTGAAATAAATTAAAATTTTGATTTTTAATTCCTTTTCTTTAATTATAATTCTCTCTAATTAATTAGATCAGCTAACTAATTAATTAGAGTTCATTGATCTTGGAAATTCGTGTGGAGGAAAGTAAGGATATCATTAAGGTGCAATCAAATCGTCTTGATTGGATAGGAATCGCTAGCACAACGAACGGAATGCAAATCAGAATTTGCGCAAAACTATTATCTTTTCGAATCAATTAAGGGTTAATTGATTTCATTAATAATTAACCTAATTTATAAACCCTAATTTGTGTTAATGGTAAAATTTTAATTTTCCCTTCCGCTGTGTTTACACCAATTTTCACCAACACGGTATCAGAACGAAAATTTATAAATTAAGTTAATTAATCAGTTCTTGATAATTGCATAAATAAATGTTTCTATAATTAAGATTAATCAATATGATCTAAGGATTAGAATATTATTGAATGCATATGTCAATATTGTATAAAATTTAATATGATTAAATTTGAAACACTAGATATTTTTATTGAGATTAAAAATGTCACCTTTTAAAATTGTTCGGGCTTGATTTTTGAAATTTTTAAAACACGAAAAATAACAAAAGTTTTTTTTATTTCTTTCAACAACAAAATTTCTGCCGAGCTTTTTTCGGCCACATCTATATTAGGGCCGGCCATTTTTCTTATAATAAAAAAAATTGTAACAGAATCCAAGTTTTTAGAGTTTGTTGGTTATTGTTGGAGATTATTTATATTTAAATCCAGGTTTGTTAGAATTTTTTTAAAGTTTTTATGAAAATATTTGTTGTTATCTTTAAATTGATATTTAGAGGTATGTGTGTTAAGTTGTTGAAATACAAGATAATTTTATTTAGTTAATTTTAGTAAGTTGTTATTAAAAATAATTAAATAATTTTATTTTTAAATTATAGCAACTATTTTATGCAAATCATTATATGTGATATAATGAGTTATGGTTGTGTTGTGATCATATGCCTACAATGTGTTCTATTTATCGTTGTGTATGTGATATGCAATGGTTAAATTAGTATATTGAATTGGATTTGGATAAACCCTCTATGATTTGCGTTGTAAATTTTTATAGTGGCATGCGAGCCACTTGGTAATGGTTTAATTAAATGGGGCCTGCAAGCCTCGATTTATTTACGCATTAGTTTGTGAGTTTCATGAGGGCAAAGAATTGAAGTAAGAGGTAGGCATGATTGAAGGAGTTCAATGGAGCGTTCAATCGACTCAAATCTTTTTCTTTTATTTTTAGTTTGTTTACATATGATGTAAAACCCTAAAGTGAATTATAGTGTTTTAATTCTATCACTTGAATTAAAGCAAGATAATCCACACACGTCCAATCCATTCTAGTATAAGCCCGTTTTTATGATATACAATGCCTTAGAAATTTTTCTTATGGATTTGCATGTCTGTGATGCCTTTAAAATTTGTTTTATTCTCATTACACGTTTTTCAAAAACAAGATTTTGTTAAAATGGGTTTTTCTAAAACGATCATAAAAACAGTAAAAAGAAATTTTAACAAGAAAACGGTGAGATGGTTAATAATGAGATTGTTAAGCATAATAAACCACTTAAAATTGAAAAATAATTTTTAAAATGAATAGGGGAGTTAGTAATAACTCAAAAACATAGTTTTTTTAAATGTTTTTTAATTTAAATCAAGTCAAAAACGTTAAAAAGTATTTTTCAATACTATATGTTACCCTCCACCATTTCAATCAAATAGAGTATCCAATATTCATGCTATGGTTGTTGGCGGATTGTCAAGTCATAGTGTGTAGTATTTGGATGATATTTGGTTGCTAATACATGTGATGTAAAGTAGGTGAACCAATATTGAGGCTTTATTGTTGAAGAGTTGGCAAGGGTCACATTATTGATACAACTACTTAAGAAATGTGTAGGTATGACTTGACGAGATTATTATGGGTTATGCTTGGCTTATTGTCAAACTTATAATTAAATCTATAGGTAAAATTGATAATCAAAAGTCATAAATGTGATCGACAAAAGAGTTTGTCCACCTTCTATAGTGTATGGTGATTTGTTGGCTAATTGTCAAGGTCACTATACCATAATAGTTGGATTTCGATTCCCACTTCAAACTTTTAGAAAGTTTACGATTTTTAAATATTGTGGTTTTCATGAAAATTCGCTAAAAATAGTTTGAGCCATCTAATAGTTAAATTAATTTATTTTCCAATCTATTTTGATGTTAAGAACGTCCACTAAAATATTTTTTCTTATACCACTCACAGATTTACTGTTGTTAATGATGACTGGTTTAAAACTGATAACTGAGAAAAACAAACTGATGGAACACGACTATAAAGTCACGTTACGCAAGATCAAAATCGCCCTCGCTTATAAAAAAAGTGATTTACATTCTCTTTCGCACTACCTCCCACTCTAAGTAATAATCCAAGATATGTGGATCGAGATATCACGCTCAGTGGAAGCTCGATTGTGACTGGGCCCATTGCCTCACTCTAGCCATTATGAATGATGATTTATAGAGGCAACATGAGAAAATGGATGTTTAGACTATATTCATTTGTCTCCAAGGACTGTATGGAGAACAATCTCGAATAGCTAGATTTGAGATACCGAATAAATTTTTTTGAACTGATGATGAAGCCTGGTACACCCGTGCAGGACCATGTCCTCGAAATGATTGATTTGATCAATCGAATTGAAGGTTTGGATTTTCCCTTACCTAAGGAGATTTATGTTGATAAAATACTTAATTCTCTACCGAATGCCTTTTCTCCGTTCATAATGCAGTTCCATAAACAAAATGGAAGTTGAACTTCCGGAGCTGCTCAATATATTGATGTAAGCTGAGACCTCCTTAAAGGAGGAGGAGTCCTTTGTTATGATTGTGGGAAGTTGTAACATTTTCAAAAAGATAAAATATTAATTTTGGGAATTTTATAATTTAATATTATTTTATTGATTATTTTAATATTAAATCTATAATTAAATGCAAATAAATAGGAAAAATTTGAGAAAAAATTATGAAAAATTCTAAAATAGGGTAAATTAGAGAATTATGACATTTTAAAGTTTTTGTGATTAGTTTGACACTAAATTAGTGCTAATCGCGATTAAAAATCGCTAATCGGTTTTTTTTTTAGCATTTTTGTGCAAAACTTGCACATATCATTTTTATCACACTTGTGCATTTTCTACCATGTTACTTTGGGTTTACTATTGGTGTGAGAAGGTTTTGAGAGAAAGGAAAAGGAAATAAAAGAGAAAAGATTAAAGAATGGAGGGTTGGTGAGAAGAGAGGTATAGGGCATCATTGACTAAAACCCTTAGCCATTTCTCCCATCATTTTTCCTCCCTCTTCTTCCTCCTACTGCTGCTGCTCCTGCACTCCATTTCCCTCCCCTCTTCAAGCTTCAAAACACCTCTAAAACTACACCAAAACCCAATCTCCATTTCATTAAAATTGTGCACAATCCCTAGATTTACACATGGAGCTAAAGAAGCATGGATTTTGGCCGCTAGAGGGCAACTCAAGAAAGTTCTTGAGTTGCCAATTGAGGTAATTTCGGGACCATTAGCTAAATTGTAGCATTTCCTTTAACCCCAAGTTAAGATTATATCGATATTGTGTGATATTATGGACTTGATGAAAACCTAGTTAGGGTTGTGGTGAATTATGGGTTGTAATATGAAATTGAGGTCAGTAGAGGTTATACCATCACCCTAGTGTATGAATTGGAACCCAAAACCTGAAGCTAGAACCAGAATACGGATTTTAGAAACCGATATCGGGGAATTTGTGAAATCTGTGCAGGGTATATTGAATCTGGTTTTACCCCGAGACTCTGAAAATAAAATTGAGTGGATAGAGATATGTGCAGGCACCCAGGAAGCTAACCCCAAGACCCTAGCCCCCAATTCTCTTTCCCGGCCGCCAATTTTCCTCTTTTGGCCGCAAATTGCGGCCTGGGTCCCACCATTTTGGGTCGTGTTGGTTCTGTAGCTCCTACATGTTTATGTTAGGCCCCTGGTATATATAGATTTGTATAAATTGACCTAGGGTGAAATCTGGGACATATATCCTAAGTTGCTATTTTGGATTCGTGTTTCCGTATTCCGTATTTTCATTTCTGCATTGGTGTGTTTCGTTTTACCTCGACTATTTGGCGTTTATACGACGATATAGAGGGTTTATTGATGGTTTTGAAGGCGTGCCATAGGTTCTCACCTATAGGCCCCTTATCGTATCGTTTTGGATTTCATGTGTCGTTTTAGCTTGGCTTTGGTGTTAATTGCGTATATACGATACTTGCTGTGTAGGTATCCCATGAAGACTTCGGGACGACAAGAAAGCGCGTAGCGACGTCGACAAATGAAGACCTAAGGTGAGTAGATTATATCTACAGGGGGAAGTCGGGTGGATGGCGTATAGCACCCCCGCAGTCCGTAGATAGTATACTATGTAGTTTAAATATTGTGATAGTTGTAGTGTGTTATGGTTAGTTAGAGATAGGAATAACTAGCGTAGTTTCTAGTTGCGAGCTCTAGGATAGATTTACACCTACACGCACACCCTTGCATATTACCTATACTTACACGGTGTTAATGATGATATTGGATGACTTTGGAGGTGAGTCGATGTTATTGGGCTTTGTGCCGCGAGATCGGTGATGTGATATGATTCGTATTTGGGATACGAAACGTGTTTCTTGCGGGCTTGGGATGTGTGTTTACCCCCGCATTCATACTTTGTAGATGGCATCAGTTGTACTAGACTTAGATCAGTACCCCAGTTTATATGATATGATATGATGATAGTGATACCTGAAGTGTGATGAGATAGTGTGATATTGACCTGTACCCAGCTATTGGGATGCCGTACGACGATTTACCGTACGAGCCTATATTGATGATAGATCCGCACTCATGACTTGAGGATGTCAGATGATATACTGTATCGTACGCGATACTATTGAGGCGGGATCACCGACTTATATATATTTATATATCGACTCAGATGTTAGGCGGTTTCCTAACTGTAGCTCAGCTTGTTAGTTCAGCTGTATAGTTTAGTGTAGTTTCTAGATTAGATTAGACTCATACCTATTTCAAAACTAGCGGGTCGTGGGTATTTTTAAAAGACAGGTTAAGGGATCTACGGATATTTCAAAAGGCGTATCTTTTCATAAAAACACCGTAGCCCTATTTTCAAAACCCCATGATTCGTGATATTTCAAAAGGCACCATTTGTAGGACTTATATTAGATTAATGCAGATTAGTTATAGTTGCGTCTAGTATTCAGCTCCCACTCTTTTGTGGTTCGCTTTGCATTGCATTCTTATATTATGTTTCATACCCCATTATTGATATCCTGCTGTTAGGATACCAGCACCATTACCGATGTTGCGTATGTACCACGTACACTTACTTGCCGGCTCACACACATCTTCATCGGTAATTGCCATGTCACGTACACCTTAGAAAATACTATTGCTTGTCATAACCTATTAACTAATAGTTTAGACATTGTAGTTATTACCTGCTATTTCATGCATACTGTTATTCATTGTTATGCCGCATTCATGGATTCTCATGCATATATTCACTATTTTACGCGTTATTGAGGTTTTGGATTTGGATTTCCGTGAGATTTTCTGGATTTGGAGGAAAACCGCAAAAACACAAATAAACATATTCTCTCTTTTAAAATAAAAAGTGCGGTTTTCCCATGATGTATGAGTCGTCCACCATGAGTTTGCTGATGGATTTGGAAACCCGATTCGAGGAGACGGATGAACCGTTTCAGGTACATGGTGGACCCGGTGCAGTACCCCGGGGCAAGAGGAATGTGGTGATGACGTTGAGCCTAGCAGGGGAGCACTACCTACCGGTGATTTTACCCGACGCGTCGGATATCCGGAGGATACCGTTGTGGTCTTGAGATGGATGGTAGGGGCCGGTCTGGACTGACGGCGCCCTAGATTTTGTGGTTGAGACTTGAGATATCGAGATATTGGGATTACGTTTTGTGCCGATGTTAGGCACAGTTTTATGCTGATTTTATTATGATACCTCATTTTAAAAATACAAAGGAAATCTCATTAATTTATGAAAACAGTTTCTTCATGTACATGTATTCTGTTTTCATGCATTCATATCTCATTCATATGATATATTGCTACCTGAGGCACTGACACAGGCATTTGAGATTACACTCGGGTTAGATATTTATCCTAGCCTTGTTATAGGCTGCTTGTTATATTGAGGATTTTATATACTGATCGTATTGACCTAGGACTATGTCTTGCTTTCGGTTTCTGCTTGTAGATATTCTCTATTCACGAGTTGGCAACTCACCCCCCCGTTGTGCCACAGTTCTTGCAGGTTCTGCCGTACAGGTTCCATTGCGGCATTTCTGGCACACTACTTTCTTGCGGGTGAATTGCTTTTGGTAGGTGGATTCTTTCGCATCAAGAACCACCATTGTATTTATTTTATTCATTGTATCTAGAATTTCCATCAACCAAAACTTGTATTTTGTTCAGACTCAGACTTTAGTGAGGTATTATTCGACCTTAGAGTCGCGCTTAGTAGTATTGCGGTTTTCTTGTTGCTTTTGAGCTTTCTTTTGGATTTGATCCTCGCCACTTGGCGTTGTATATTATATCGTTGTGTGGTTGTGACCGTCAATTGACGAAGTGCTAGCTCCCGCTTGGGGATGCCTTTATTATTGCATATATTGTTATCCTTGTTGTACCCCATTCGGGGCCAGTTTTACAAAAGAAACTCTGCCGAAATTTTTAGAAAAGATTGTACTGTTTTTAAAATGCATATTCGGCTTAGTTATTTAAAAACCCTGATTTCAAACATGTTTTTCTTCACCTCTTTAAACCAGTTTCTTTACTTATTCTTAAAAATGGTTTTAGATTTCTGGGCTTTTGGCTTACTTGGATCAGATGGAGTCCTATAGACTTCATATGGTTCAAGGGCCAGTCACGTGCTCTTTCGGGTCATGACAAAGTTGGTATCAGAGCGCTAGGTTGACCTTGGTTCGAGTCTAAGTTTGACTATGTGGAGCCTAGGGCGTTTATATATATACGGAACTTAGGCTTGACCTTACGGAACTTAGACTTGGTCGAGGGGGTATTAGACCCGAACTTTCGTCGTATTAGGATGACCCTTGGTTGATGGAATAGGTGACTAAAGTAGAGTGACGTACCGTTGGTATGTTCCGCGGCATACTTACGACACGCCACTCCGCTTAAGGAACCTTAGGATGTACATATTTTCGAGATCAGTGATTCTCTTTATATCCAGGATTATACATCCATTTGAGATCCCCGATTCTATTAGTTTCATGATCGTACCTTTATTGATGCTGTTCCTTCTTATGATCATGTATCCCCCTTGGATCTGTTGTTCTCTTCCATACCATTGGTGTGCTCTCTTTGATACTCGATTGAGGTTCCTGTCACCATGTTGAGCGCAGTTTAGGCTGCTGCTAGGGTTACGGCCGGTGTGAGCTCGTCTGGTACGAGGGCCGACCATTGTGTTTCCTGGTGGCATGGGGACGTCTCGAGTTAGGATTGGTGATTGTGACCTCTAGTGAGGCGAGTGCTTGGTTTTACACCGGATGATCGGGCTATTGTTAGAGCTGCCAGTTGAGAGAGAACTGTTGATGTACGACATACCTCAGAGATTGTGATGTCGCCTACCGTGCAGACAGATGGACCAGCTGTTGCTGAGATTGACAGGATGTCGCTTCCGAAGCTTACGAGCTGAGATTGCCGGAGCTTTCAGGCAGATATGAGATAGATGATAGCTAGTCTATCCGATTTGAGAGACGAAGGTGATTCGTCCGATTTTGCGCCGGAGCGAACCCAGATAAGTTGAAGATTTCCACTGAGGAGAGTCTTACTCAGATATAGAGCAGACCGACTCAGAGATGACCGCCTATGTATTGCCTTTCCTGGAGGATTGAGGCGCTGTTCGGCGTACAGGCTAATGAGCCAGTTGCTGCGGCAAATGATGAGATACCGCCCAGATGGTTGGAGCTACTGCAGCGTGGGCATATACTTAGAGAGATGATAGCGAGTCGCTAGTCACCTGAGGATGAATGACTAGGACATGTGGTTCGTTCGTTTACCGATGCGAGGTCATCAGATAGATTGTTTCCAGCGAGGGACGACTTCACGCAGGTTCGTTGAGAGTCGGTAGAGACGATCGAATGTCAGGAGCCCATTTTCCAAGTTTAAAGTATACAGAAAGACATGCAGGTGATTCTATGGACCCTCTAGAAGAATGAAACCCTAACTCGACTTAATGACCGTGTGAAAGCCTTTGAACCTTAGGGTTTGCGGCAGTTCCGCGGCGCCATTAGTGAGGCTTGGGTTTGCCCTTCTACGGCTGGACCACCGACGCTGTGGCATGTACTCGATACTATTAAACTGTACCCATGATGTGATCACTTGGGGGATTATGAGATTCTGACTAGTCGATCGGATGATTCGACATCATTCGGACATCATGAGATGGGATGCACTGCTTGGGATACTCCAGATACGAGGATAGCCGTTGGAGCACTGTCCATGCAGCCGTGATGAGACGAATCCGGATCAGTCGACATTGATGCAGAGTGAAGAAAAGAGTTCGCAAGATATTTCGACAAGATGACGTCCCACTCCGCTGATATCAGAGATGTTATACGCACCCAGAGGCGTGGTATATGGATATATCTTCCAGACAGAAGCGCGATGAGTATGCAGCCATTCCGGAATAAGAATTAGCTTCAGCATTGGACGATGACTTCCGGGCAATTCGGCAGGAATGAGATTTGAGAAAGGGAGACCTCGACAGGACCTTTCGGGAAAACGATACGAGAAGACCTAGACCTAGGAGTGGTCATATTGCGCACACCCAGCAGGCCAGAGTTCGGCATTGTCGACAGGGTAGTTGACCAGGTTCGGATAAAGGAACTTACCCAGATGCATTGCGAATTGATCAAGGACGGACGAGTATTCAGTATTCCTCCGATGGTAGGGACGTGTTCCCGATGACCTATTCGGCCTGACATCTTCTACAGAATGATGAAGCTACAGAGTACGCGATTTCGAGTTCGTGCGAGAGACTTCAGATTGGCCGTGGCTGAGAACAGTGCAGTGCGTAGATAGCATGGCGTGACGTCAAAATGGACAACGATAGAGACAGGTGGAACAAGAGGTTCGGGCGGTCTCGCTGACGAGCTGTCATTACTTCCCGTCGAGACTAGAGACCAGATATGCTTACAGAGACGTTGGGATACAACCAGATTCCGAGAAATATTGTGCTGAGGACACAGGTGTCTTTTGAGCGAGAAGAGGTTGTGCAGGAGAGCCAGCCTCTGTACAGATCGGCATAGGCATGATCGGAAGAGACCTTGAGCAGGATTCCTTCCAGGACATTGCTGCAATGATGTTTGCACCCAGGATCAGATGTGTGACGTGCTTTCAGAAAGCCAGAGGCCGACGCCAGTGATATGCTGCCTTACGAGTGGTCGTGAGGTTTGACCGAGAGGTGACCAGAGAAGTGCTAGAACGGAATCGACCCCGTTAGCGCACCTGACAGGGCCGATGAGCCGATTGACCGCGAGATAGGAAATCCGCAAGGAAAATAAGGACCCAGAGTCAGATGACGCCAGACCGTGAGCAAGAGGAAAGTAGATATCCTGCGCTGCTAGCAGTAGATGCACCGACTCCTTCTCGACCTCGAAGGAGGGACTACCGACGACGGTATTTATGATTTGTGATTTTGTGATTCGATTATCACGTATCCGTCATTTTGGATTTTGGTATTTTGGGCGTTCTGTTTGCATGATTTAGTTTTGATGACTGAGTTTCATGATATTGATTGAGATTTCATGCCTACCGTATGCAGTGATTTGATTTGCACTTCCAGCATAGTTTTCATGCACCTTTAGTGTTTTGATATACGATTTTGGTGCACGCCAGATGCACTAAATCGGGATTCTTCGTGAATGTCACATGCACCTGATTTTTTTTTTCCGTCAGGCACACACGTTGCCTACGACAGATGTTTCGTGCACACCAGTTGCACCTAGATGTTGTTTTGTACACCTGTTTAACACATATATGGATTTTGATTCCTTGCGCACCAGACGCATAGGATATTCTTAAATATGCATTTTGGGGAATTGATTCTAGTAGAGCAGTACATTCATATGATATCCTTTATGTATTGATGTTTTCGGAGCCCCAACAAATTGGATTATTACTGAAATTGTTTTAGTATTGGGGGTTTAAATTTAAATTCGGGGACCGAATTTCTTTAAGGGGGGTAGATTGTAACATTTTCAAAAAGATAAAATATTAATTTTGGGAATTTTATAATTTAATATTATTTTATTGATTATTTTAATATTAAATCTATAATTAAATGCAAATAAATAGGAAAAATTTGAGAAAAAATTATGAAAAATTCTAAAATAGGGTAAATTAGAGAATTATGACATTTTAAAGTTTTTGTGATTAGTTTGACACTAAATTAGTGCTAATCGCGATTAAAAATCGCTAATCGGTTTTTTTTTAGCATTTTTGTGCAAAACTTGCACATATCATTTTTATCACACTTGTGCATTTTCTACCATGTTACTTTGGGTTTACTATTGGTGTGAGAAGGTTTTGAGAGAAAGGAAAAGGAAATAAAAGAGAAAGGATTAAAGAATGGAGGGTTGGTGAGAAGAGAGGTATGGGGCATCATTGACTAAAACCCTTAGCCATTTCTCCCATCATTTTTCCTCCCTCTTCTTCCTCCTACTGCTGCTGCTCCTGCACTCCATTTCCCTCCCCTCTTCAAGCTCCAAAACACCTCTAAAACTACACCAAAACCCAATCTCCATTTCATTAAAATTGTGCACAATCCCTAGATTTACACATGGAGCTAAAGAAGCATGGATTTTGGCCGCTAGAGGGCAACTCAAGAAAGTTCTTGAGTTGCCAATTGAGGTAATTTCGGGACCATTAGCTAAATTGTAGCATTTCCTTTAACCCCAAGTTAAGATTATATCGATATTGTGTGATATTATGGACTTGATGAAAACCTAGTTAGGGTTGTGGTGAATTATGGGTTGTAATATGAAATTGAGGTCAGTAGAGGTTATACCATCACCCTAGTGTATGAATTGGAACCCAAAACCTGAAGCTAGAACCAGAATACGGATTTTAGAAACCGATATCGGGGAATTTGTGAAATCTGTGCAGGGTATATTGAATCTGGTTTTACCCCGAGACTCTGAAAATAAAATTGAGTGGATAGAGATATGTGCAGGCACCCAGGAAGCTAACCCCAAGACCCTAGCCCCCAATTCTCTTTCCCGGCCGCCAATTTTCCTCTTTTGGCCGCAAATTGCGGCCTGGGTCCCACCATTTGGGTCGTGTTGGTTCTGTAGCTCCTACATGTTTATGTTAGGCCCCTGGTATATATAGATTTGTATAAATTGACCTAGGGTGAAATCTGGGACATATATCCTAAGTTGCTATTTTGGATTCGTGTTTCCGTATTCCGTATTTTCATTTCTGCATTGGTGTGTTTCGTTTTACCTCGACTATTTGGCGTTTATACGACGATATAGAGGGTTTATTGATGGTTTTGAAGGCGTGCCATAGGTTCTCACCTATAGGCCCCTTATCGTATCGTTTTGGATTTCATGTGCCGTTTTAGCTTGGCTTTGGTGTTAATTGCGTATATACGATACTTGCTGTGTAGGTATCCCATGAAGACTTCGGGACGACAAGAAAGCGCGTAGCGACGTCGACAAATGAAGACCTAAGGTGAGTAGATTATATCTACAGGGGGAAGTCGGGTGGATGGCGTATAGCACCCCCGCAGTCCGTAGATAGTATACTATGTAGTTTAAATATTGTGATAGTTGTAGTGTGTTATGGTTAGTTAGAGATAGGAATAACTAGCGTAGTTTCTAGTTGCGAGCTCTAGGATAGATTTACACCTACACGCACACCCTTGCATATTACCTATACTTACACGGTGTTAATGATGATATTGGATGACTTTGGAGGTGAGTCGATGTTATTGGGCTTTGTGCCGCGAGATCGGTGATGTGATATGATTCGTATTTGGGATACGAAACGTGTTTCTTGCGGGCTTGGGATGTGTGTTTACCCCCGCATTCATACTTTGTAGATGGCATCAGTTGTACTAGACTTAGATCAGTACCCCAGTTTATATGATATGATATGATGATAGTGATACCTGAAGTGTGATGAGATAGTGTGATATTGACCCGTACCCAGCTATTGGGATGCCGTACGACGATTTACCGTACGAGCCTATATTGATGATAGATCCGCACTCATGACTTGAGGATGTCAGATGATATACTGTATCGTACGCGATACTATTGAGGCGGGATCACCGACTTATATATATTTATATATCGACTCAGATGTTAGGCGGTTTCCTAACTGTAGCTCAGCTTGTTAGTTCAGCTGTATAGTTTAGTGTAGTTGCTAGATTAGATTAGACTCATACCTATTTCAAAACTAGCAGGTCGTGGGTATTTTTAAAAGACAGGTTAAGGGATCTACGGATATTTCAAAAGGCGTATCTTTTCATAAAAACACCGTAGCCCTATTTTCAAAACCCCATGATTCGTGATATTTCAAAAGGCACCATTTGTAGGACTTATATTAGATTAATGCAGATTAGTTATAGTTGCGTCTAGTATTCAGCTCCCACTCTTTTGTGGTTCGCTTTGCATTGCATTCTTATATTATGTTTCATACCCCATTATTGATATCCTGCTGTTAGGACACCAGCACCATTACCGATGTTGCGTATGTACCACGTACACTTACTTGCCGGCTCACACACATCTTCATCGGTAATTGCCATGTCACGTACACCTTAGAAAATACTATTGCTTGTCATAACCTATTAACTAATAGTTTAGACATTGTAGTTATTACCTGCTATTTCATGCATACTGTTATTCATTGTTATGCCGCATTCATGGATTCTCATGCATATATTCACTATTTTACGCGTTATTGAGGTTTTGGATTTGGATTTCCGTGAGATTTTCTGGATTTGGAGGAAAACCGCAAAAACACAAATAAATATATTCTCTCTTTTAAAATAAAAAGTGCGGTTTTCCCATGATGTATGAGTCGTCCACCATGAGTTTGCTGATGGATTTGGAAACCCGATTCGAGGAGACGGATGAACCGTTTCGGGTACATGGTGGACCCGGTGCGGTACCCCGGGGCAAGAGGAATGTGGTGATGACGTTGAGCCTGGCAGGGGAGCACTACCTACCGGTGATTTTACCCGACGCGTCGGATATCCGGAGGATACCGTTGTGGTCTTGAGATGGATGGTAGGGGCCGGTCTGGACTGACGGCGTCCTAGATTTTGTGGTTGAGACTTGAGATATCGAGATATTGGGATTACGTTTTATGCCGATGTTAGGCACAGTTTTATGCTGATTTTATTATGATACCTCATTTTAAAAATACAAAGGAAATATCATTAATTTATGAAAACAGTTTCTTCATGTACATGTATTCTGTTTTCATGCATTCATATCTCATTCATATGATATATTGCTACCTGAGGCACAGACACAGGCATTTGAGATTACACTCGGGTTAGATATTTATCCTAGCCTTGTTATAGGCTGCTTGTTATATTGAGGATTTTATATACTGATCGTATTGACCTAGGACTATGTCTTGCTTTCGGTTTCTGCTTGTAGATATTCTCTATTCACGAGTTGGCAACTCACCCCCCCCCGTTGTGCCACAGTTCTTGTAGGTTCTGCCGTACAGGTTCCATTGCGGCATTTCTGGCACACTACTTTCTTGCGGGTGAATTGCTTTTGGTAGGTGGATTCTTTCGCATCAAGAACCACCATTGTATTTATTTTATTCATTGTATCTAGAATTTCCATCAACCAAAACTTGTATTTTGTTCAGACTCAGACTTTAGTGAGGTATTATTCGACCTTAGAGTCGCGCTTAGTAGTATTGCGGTTTTCTTGTTGCTTTTGAGCTTTCTTTTGGATTTGATCCTCGCCACTTGGCGTTGTATATTATATCGTTGTGTGGTTGTGACCGTCAATTGACGAAGAGCTAGCTCCCGCTTGGGGATGCCTTTATTATTGCATATATTGTTATCCTTGTTGTACCCCATTCGGGGCCAGTTTTACAAAAGAAACTCTGCCGAAATTTTTAGAAAAGATTGTACTGTTTTTAAAATGCATATTCGGCTTAGTTATTTAAAAACCCTGATTTCAAACATGTTTTTCTTCACCTCTTTAAACCAGTTTCTTTACTTATTCTTAAAAATGGTTTTAGATTTCTGGGCTTTTGGCTTACTTGGATCAGATGGAGTCCTATAGACTTCATATGGTTCAAGGGCCAGTCACGTGCTCTTTCGGGTCGTGACAGAAGTTCTTCTTCCTCTACTGAGGCAAAAGCCATAGGAAAGGGAAAGAAGAAGCTAAACAAGCCTACCGGAGGCATAAAGAAGGCTAAAGGTAAAGTCAAGGCAAAGGAAACAAAGCCGACACTAGAAGAATATTTTCACTGTCATAAGACGGAACGCTGGAAGAGAGATTGAACTAGCTATCTAGAAGAGCTGAAAATGAACAAGTTTGCTGAAGTTTCATCTTCAGGTATTTATGTTATTGAAAATTGTTTTCAAGTTACACCTATTTCATGGGTATTGATACTGGTTCTGGTTCTCACATCTGTAATTGTTTACAGGGAATGAGAAGAAGTAGGAAACTAGCACAAAGAGAAATGATTCTCAGAGTTACAAATGGAGCAAGCGTTGCAGCAGTTGCAGTGAGAGATTATCATCTATCATTGCCAAATGGCAAGACTTTAGTTTTAAATAAATGTTTTTATATTCCTAACATGTTATACAACATTATCTCTATTTCTTTATTACATAAGGATGGATGTAACGACTCTGATTTTACTGTACGAAATTTTTTAAATTAATGTACAGAAAAGAGTTCCTTAGTCTGAGTACAAGTTATAAATTTAATTTGTTTAAGAACAGCAAGAAACGACTTGTAGCTCATTGGTAAAGCCTTACACTGCTGTGACGTAGCCCATGTGGTTGAATCCCTTCAGGCACATATTATGTTTTCAAAAATTTTCTTTTAAACTTTTTGGAAGCCCAAAAGTTTACACGTACACTGCACACAAAAATGAAAAGTCTGAAGAAATAAACATGTGTAAAATGTTGTATACAGCGACATGGACATGTGGCTTCAATTCAACGACACCCTCTCACCAGATGGCCGGCGAGATTGGGCATGGGGTCGGCGCCGACGGTCCAACCGTGGGCAATGGTACCGGTGTCTTGCACACAAGACCTTTGGCCTACCCCTATCACCTCTGCACTGTTTGTTTTCTCCGCAATTTAACAGAGAATTCAATTTTCCAATTAATCCAATTTTTAATGCATTTTAATTTAATCTTTCAATTCCAAAACCCTAATTCCACACTATAAATACAAACCTATACCCTAGCCCCTCCTCATTCTGAAATCTCTAGCCAAAATTATCAAATTTTTTCTAAGTACAAGTGGAGTAGAAATGGAGTTAGCCTAAGGTCAACTTCCGGCGAGAATCTACGCAAGTTTCGGTGACTCCGCGACGCCACGGCGACTACACCATCTTCTTCTACTTCATTTTCATTCAATTAGCTAGTAATTCTCACCTCCCTTCTTCTCTTTCTACATAAAAAAATCTCTTTTCATAAAACATGTCGGTAAGTGGACTTATACCGACATCTTATTCTAAAATCCTTGAAACTACACTTTTCAATAAGCCTTGCTCATTCATATTCTATACCTTGCTTGCTAATCATAAAACTAATGTTTAGAATTAACTTTCACTCAAAAACATCATGTTAAATAATCTTAAATTGAGTTTTACGTTTAAATACCATGAACTTTGTAACTACCGTATTTAGTTGCTTTGCTTACTATTTCCTCTAGAAAACTTCACGGGATAATGACCTACCCCTCACATACACACATATTGACATAGCACGATACTCTTGGAAACCTATTTTTGTGGCGATTACAATCTTTTCATTAAAATACCATGAACTATAAAAACCCGGTTTTCTTTAGAATTGTATTTCAAACTCTTTACGATTATGCCTCTACAACCCATTTTGGGGAACCGGCTATTGGATAGTGCGGATTATCGTACATTCTCGGGCTAATAGAGCGAGATGCAGACCTCCTCACGGAGCATTCGGTGTAATGACCCCAAAATCTTTATACATTTGTATTATCCCTCTTCACTAATATACCGTATTTATTTGTACTTGGTATTTTCCTTTTTCTATTAAATTTATTATTATTTTATTTCTCAATCTATTATGTATTTTTTTTCTAGGTACAAATTCTTTTTCTTATATTTAAGTTTTTAACTTCTCATTCTTATTTTTCCTTTCATAAATAGTTAACCCAAATCCATTATTCTTATTCTCTGCAGCCCATCTAAAAAGCCCATTTTCTTTTTAAGCAACATCATATATTTAATTCTAATTAAATATATGCATGAACAACCTTATAGCTCATTGGTTAAGTCCTTGCATTGTTATTCCATAAGTCGCATGTTCAAATCCCCATTCTTGCAATTATTTTTATCAATTTTTTATTCTTCTCATAACCTACAAATGAGACCTTTCATTTCCAAAATGAATGGTGACCTTTCATTTCTCTTTTAATTCTCATATTGAATGCATATATTATTATACATAATTCACCATTACACCATCTTTATTGTCCTCCTCTATCTTTTCCTTCCTCACATTTTTCTATCTCTCACTTCTTCCTCTTCACCTAGAGTCCAAGAAGAAGAACATGAAGAAGTCTTCAAGAAGGTCTCGCTACTAACGCGAGGCTATCGGCGGATAGACAAGCCCGGTGACAATACCGGCTTGTGCATGTAAGTCCCTTCTCTCTCCCTTCCTCCATCTCTTTATTCTTCTCTTTTCATATCTCGTGAACCCGTTTTTATCCATACCGTAATCCTTAAGAGAAAAATAAACATAAACATATACATATATATAAGCCTAGATACATATGGTTATATATGGTTTAATAATATCTTATTACCTCTTGTTCAAATTAAAGTGTTTTCAATTCTTTGTTCATGACTATAAATGTTTATTATGAGTAGTGGGAACATAGATTTCATGCCACAATCTATTTACGATATCTCATGGAATCGGTTTGGTTATTAAAAGAAAAGTTGAAGCTTGCGTAAAAATTCTAGTTAATCTTTCTGCCGATTTTAGTATACACATCAATACCTTTAGCTTTAAAATAATTTTTAGAAATTAATTTTTACTTCTGAAAATTTCATGGAATTTACATATGATAGATTATATTATTTTATACATGCTGTAAAAATTTTTGATCGATCCGCGTAACGGTTTAGGAATTACATCGTATTTATTCACTGATCGTAAAACAGAAAACTGCAGTTATCGGTCAACTTCTAGGACACATAACTTGGTATACCGGTATCCAAATTCAGCAAACTCAGGTGTTTTTAATATCTACATCGAATGATATAGATTTTCTTAGTTTTATAATTTTACTGAAAACCCACCTAAGATAAAGAAAACTGCATTACAATATTAAGTGACGGATCTGGACAGAATCTGTTCCGATTCGCACACTGTTTTTAAATTGGACATAACTCGAACACCCGATGTCCGTTTGTGACAAAATTTAGATGTGTAGATGCACCATTGATAGAACTATAATTTTCTGTATATTATATTACTTAGGAATGCATGAAACAACCTGATATAGGCTTTGCAATAGAATATATAGTTGTTGTCCAGAAATCTGAATTTCTGTTTTAAACGCTGATATTAAAATGATCATAACTAGAGCTTCAGAAATCCAAATCATGTGAATCTTGGTATTTTAGATAATTAATTCAAAATACCTATAATTTTCTAATAATTTTCATAACCTGAAACCCGATAGAAATTAACTCAAACTGCATTTTAAAAATATGTGACGGTGACGAATAGATTCTGATATGTTTTGCGCGACGATACGAAAACATATATATCTCTCAAACCGGTAGTCGTATTTAGGTGAAACTGGAACTCACGCATGCAAAACATTTAGAGCCATATCTCTGTTTATATTCTGCATTCGTTCAACTTGATTAATTAGTCATACATAATATTTCTTTACAGCATTGTTTATGGTAGTTACTCGAATAATATACTTGACTCATTTCATGTTATTCGAACATGTATACATATTTATCTTGATCATTAAATTGTTGTATGTACATAAAGACGATAATTAAATACTTGAGTTGTATTTTGAAAACTATACAAAAGTGTTTTTACATAAAACCCCCTCAAGTTTTATAAATTACCCTAAGGACCCTAGCAATTATAGGATTTCGATTTACATTTTTACGGTCTGACTCGGGTTTGAGTCTGATCATAATCCGACTTGAATATGATTCAAGTACCATATAAATCTTCAATATTCCAATTCAAAATGAACACATGAATCCATGAATACAATTATCAGTTTATACAATTTGGCTGAACCGAACCATGGATATATATTCCTTTTACATGTTTCCCAGTATTCCATTTACATGACTCTACGGTTATAACCGTTTCCTGATATCATGGTTTCGGTCAGTCAGTCAATCAATCATGCAATCAATACAATCTTACAAGATAACAATACAAACAAGACATCGCGGGGTTTAAGGGGTAGATTGGTACGGAAGGTGTTAAAGGTGGCACGAGACGGTAAGATTAAGACACCTAACATGAATCCAATTGCCGTTGTTCCGGGTTGTATAACGGAGCCTTGTACTTCCATTTGCCCTGGTCTCTGGCATACTGAGACCCCTCTCGTATACACTGGCATTCTTCTGTACCAAGCTACAACAACAGCGTTAACACAATATTACAATAATGTAACAATGTAATACAACTGTAACAGACACACACACTCTCTCTCTTACTCTCTATCTATTCTCCTCTTATCTTTGGGACTTACCGAGCGATTTGTTCGCTGACGACATTCTGTTTCTCTCTTCTTTGAATGTCGTCAGGTGGTTTGGACCCGGCAGAAGTTGAGCCATCGCAAGAAGACTTGAAGCAGTTTACTGAAGACCCTGCACAGTAGTTTCATTGTACACTTTTCTTTTCAGTACTTCTCATTTCCTGTTATGCCACTGTTTGGGCATCTTTTTATTTCAGTTGTATTTCCTTTCATGTATTGTACAAAGAATGTTAATAAATAAAAGTTGTTCTTTTAAATCTTGTCTCTTGTGTATTTATTTTATATTGCTTAGATACGCTTAGCGTATGTACTTCTGAGTATATACGTAGCGGGCCTCGTCACGTCCACTTCGCCGTATACCGGGAAGCGGGGCGTGACATTCGGTCTCGAAAGAATTTTAATACAATTTTTTAAGAAAAACGAGATTTTCTAATTAATAATAAAATTAATTTTTATGATTATATAAATATTATCAAACCACATATTTTTAAGTTATAATAAAATTCCATGTCTTTCTAAAAATAAAAGAATGATGGGTTTCACTAAAATACCATCAAGTATCAGTACAAGACAAGTTTTACACTAAACTACCTTGAACTATTTAAGCTATGTAAATATTCACTAATATACCCCAGTCCATAAAATCCTAAAGAACATAAATAATTTCTCGAGGTTTATTTTGAAAGTATATAAAATATTTTTCATAAAACCCCCTCGAGTTATATAAAATTACAATTAAGAACTTAGTAAATATAGGTTTAAGCGGGATCAATTCTCTTAAGCCTTACAGAGCAGGAGAAAGCGAGTGCTTGCCTATTTAAGATAGAAAAACTTAATGGAGTTATCAATGGTAATTTTCTTGGAAAAAGACATAAATCCTTACGTTCATGTGCAGCAGTTACCGATAACTCCCAAACCTAATTCAGGGTCAAAATTCTGTTTAAAGTGTCTGACTCAAGTCTGAGTCTAAGTATAATATGAATCCAATCCACATATGAATCCAATCCAAACATGAATCCGAATCTAACACAAATTCAACTTATATACTTGAACCTGAACATGAATACTAGAACAATATCAACATGCAAACATGACTTGACTTGACCGAACCATGGCTATGACTTGACTTGACTACATGAATACTTGATACATCCTGAAACCGTTTATATGAAAAACTTATATCCATGGTCTCGGCATGTCTGATAACTACAATTTATACAATATACATTACAGGATTTAACGGGGTAGACTGATACGGAAGGTATTAGAAGTAGAAGTCACTAAAAGACACCTACCGAACATCCGTGCCGTTGTCCCGTGGGTTTTAATGGGGCCTTGTACTTCCGATTACCATAGTCCACGGAGCAAGTTGGACTCATCTCGTATACACTGATACATTCTGTACCAAATTACAAACAACTACGTTAGTATAACAAACATATACTTGTTTAGATTACCAATCATATATTCTCTACTTGTCCAATTTTATTCTATTCTACTCTTACTTTTGGGACTTACCGAGTTCCGGTTCGCTAACGACATTCCTGTCTCTTCTTGCTTTGGAATGTTCGTCGGGAGGACCCGACTCTCAGAAGACCGAGCCCAGCCAGAAAGACTTGGATCAGTTCACAGAAGAGCCAGACTTTTAACTTCTACTTGTATTTAACTTTTTCTTTTGTACGCCACTGTTTAGGCATTGCTTTTAGCCTTGTACATTTCCTTTTCAAATCAGTTGTAATGTAAAGAATGTATATTAATAAAAGTTGTTGTTTATTACATCTCTTGTTATTCTTGTACATTTAATTATAGGGTTTTTTCTGTTAGCCCTTCTCATACTTCAATATTTTTCTCTGTCCCTTCCTATAGTTAGTATTTACCTGTAACCCCCCTATACTTATAAGTTACTCCTGCAGCCCCCTACTTCACTTTTGAAAATTATTCATTCTCCTCCGCCATCGCCGCCGTCTCCACCACTGCCACCTTCTTTCTCCTCATCTTCAATACCGGCACCGTCAACACCATCACCATCTTCCCCCTCCCCCTCTTCTTCTTCAACCCATCAACACCAACTTCTTCCTCCTCCTCTTCAACGCCACCGCCACCATCATCACCACCACCTTATTCTTCCTCTTCTTTTTCAACCCATAACCGCTACCACCGCCATTCTTGGCGGAAGAAAGATGGCGGTGGCGGCGGTTGTAGATTGAAGAAGAAAAGGAAGAAGAAGGTGGTGGTGATGGTGGCGGTGGTGTTGAGAAGGAAGAGGAAGAAAAAGAAGGCAATGGGTGGAAGAGGAGGAGGAGGAAGATGATGGTAGTGGTGATGGCGGTGGCGTTGAGGAGGAGGAGGCGATGGGTTGAAGAAGGGGAGGTATAAGGCGGCGGTGGTGGGGACGGCGGCTACCAGGAAAGAGGAAGAATAATTTTCAAAAGTAAAGTAAGGAGCTGCAGGAGTAACTTATAAGTATAGGGGGTTACAGGTAAATACTAACTATAAGGGGGACAGAGAAAAATATTGAAGTATGAGGAAGGCTAACAGAAAAAAAACCTTAATTATATTGCTTATTTACGCTTAACATATTTACTTCTGAGTAAATACGTCGCGGCCTCACCACGTCCCCTTCCTCGTACGCTGGGAAGCGGGACGTGACAACGGATATTCTTTTGTTACGTCCAACGATGTTATGAACATTCATTGTAATAACGAATTAGTTGCTTTTGAGAATTTATTTAATGGTCATTATATATTGAATCTTGCTAATATTTATAATATACACAATACTCGTAAAAGAAAAGGTTAAAAAATAAACGAAACTCTTTTATGGCACCATAGATTTGGCCATATAAATGAGACGAGATTTAAGCAATTACATAAAAATGGTTACCTGCATTCGTTTGAATTTGAGTCATAGATAATTGCAAGTCGTGTCTTAAAGAAAAGATGGCTAAATCTCCGTTTAGTGAAAGCGGAGAAAGAGTTGATGAATTCTTAGGACTAATACATAGTGATGTATGTGGTCCAATGTCTATATAAGTTAGAGGAGGATACTCCTACTTCATTACACTTACAAATGACTGCTCACACTTCGGACACATATACTTGATGAAGTATAAGTCTGAATCATTTGAGAAGTTCAAAGAGTATAAAAATGAAGTGCAAAACCAAACGGGAAAAAATATTAAGATTCTTCGATCAGATCAAGAAGGTGAATATTTGAGTACATAATTTCTTGATTACTTAAAAGAGAATGGAATTCTCTATCAGGTTACTCCACCTTACACACTACAGCATAATAGTGTATAGGAAAGGAGGAAACATACCCTATTGGATATGGTATGTTCCATGATGAGTAACACTGAGTTACCTCTTTCATTCTGTAGGTATGCACTGGAGACAGCTATATACATACTGAAGCAGGTTCCATCAAAGTCGGTTTCCTTACCTCTATATGAGTTATGGAAGGGCAAGAAACCTACTCTTAAGTTTGCTAAGATATGAGATTGTCCTGCTTTTGTTAAAAAGCAAAATCCCAACAAGCTAGAGGCATGATCCATGTTTTGGATGTTATTAGGATACCCAATGCACTCGCAAGGATATAGATTCTACTACCCAGAAGAACAACGTATTATTGTTTATAGACATGCCACCTTCTTGGAGAAGGAATTTATTAAAAAAGAAATTAGTGCGAGCGCAGCAGAACTGGAAGAGATTCCAGAAGAACAAGTGTCACGCCCCGCTTTCCGGTATACGGCGAAGGGGACGCGACGAGGTCCGCTACGTATATACTCAGAAGTATATACGCTAAGCGTATCTAAGCAATATAAAATAAATACACAAGAGACAAGCTATAAAAAGAACAGCAACTTTTATTTATTAACATTCTTTGTACAATGCATGAAAAGAAATACAACTGAAATAAAAGATGCCTAAACAGTGGCATAACAGGAAATGAAAAGTACAGAGAGGAAAAGTGTACAATGAAACTAAAGTGCAGGGTCTTCAGCAAACTGCTCCAAATCTTCTTACGATGGCTCGATCTCTGCCGGGTCCAAATCACCTGACGACATTCAAAGAAGAAAGAAACAGAATATCGTCAGCGAACGGGTCGCTCGGTAAGTCCCAAAGGTAAGAGGAGAATAGACGGAGAGTAAGATAGAGAGAGTAGCTTTACAGTTGTATTATAGTGTTTTAGCGTTAAGCTGTTGTTATCGTAAGTTCAAGGGTGAATTTCAACTAATCTCAAGAGTGTTCTCAAACCCAACAGGCCACAGTCCAGGGGTAGGGAACCACGGGCCCGAATCAAATGTTAGTAGCGGGACTTCGACCATCGTCGAAGTATTCCAAACTCAACAGGCCACAGTCCAGGAGCATGGAAACACGGGCCCTCATGATTGCTTGCTTGTGTTAGTAGACATGGATTCATGATCTAGGGGGAATCTTGAGATTATGTTGGATTCACGAATGAACTACCCCAATACCCCATGTAGTTATGTTATTGTTAGTACTGTATTGCATTGTATTATCTTGTAAATTGAATTGTGTAATTGGATGACTGACCAAAACCATGATATCAGTAAATAGATGTAATTGAATAATCATGTAAATGGAATAACTGGAGAACCATGTAAGTGGAATGTATATCCATGGTTCGGTTCGGTCAAATTGTATAGATTGATAATTGGATTCATGGATTCATGTGTTCATATTGAATTGGAATATTGTAGATTATAGATTGACTTGAATCATATTCAAGTCAGATTAATCAGACTCAAACCTGAGTCAGGCAATCAGAAATGTGAATCGAAATCTTATAATTGCTAGGGTCCTTAGGATAATTTATAAAACTTGAGGGGGTTTTATGTAAAAATACTTTTATATATACTTTTTCAAAATACGCCTCAAGTATTTATTGTTCGCCTTTAGAGTTGTAATGAGGGTGGATTTTATATTGTGACATTTCTAGTGAAAATATCCTAGTTTGGGATTTATCTATAATATTGATTTATTTGAAGTTCATGGTATTTTATTGTAAAATTTATTCTTGTGATTTTTAGAAAAAGGTGAAAAATTTATATTATGATAAAATAGATATTTAAATGATAAATATACATATATTTATACAAAAATAATTTTAATAAATATTTTATATTCCAAAAAGCTCAGTATTTTAAACCTTTCGAGTCCGAATGCTCCTTGCGGAGGTCTGAATCTCGCACTACTAAGCCCGAGGGTGTGCGATAAACCGCACAATCCCGAACGGGTTCCCCAAAAATGGGTTATAGCGGTACTTTGCAAAGATTGTAAAATACTAATCCTTTAGAAAACGGTTCTATAAAGTAAAAGGTATTTATTTGCAAAGGTGTAAATTTTCCGTATTTTAGATTCTAGGGTTTCCTAAGTCAACTAGCCTATTTCTAAATGGTCTAAACGACAAGTCGTTAGAAGCCTCAAATCGCCTCTTCACCGCCAATTGTGGCCAGGTAAGTACAAATGAGGAAAGGAGGGATCCGCTCACGAATCGTGAGACGGGCCTTTTAAAGTACCTTTGCTCACTTGCCTAGCCTAGACACCACAAAGTCAGGTTTAGATAAATGACCGATGTCCATAACTTATCGTGTTTTCCTAATAAGAGGTATTTATTTAAAAGTGTATCAAAGCTAAACTTTTAGAATTGATTTTATTAAGAATATGGTATTTAAATGAAAGTATTGTTTTATCGTATTCTAAGTTTTTGATGATGTCGTTTAGGGTTGTATTTGTGTGTGTGTGGAGGTAGGTCATTACCTCGTGCTCTACTTTAAATGTATAGCAAAGTTTAAGGGGTTAAATGTGAAATCGAAACATTATGGTATTAAAGTGAAAAATACGATAAATTGGAAAGGCTATCATTTCATGTGAGAAAACTTGTTCAAATTATTTGTTAAGTGTTTAATAGTCAACAATAAGATGTTTAAGCATGAATGTATTGGTGAGAAGTGAAATTTTATAGAAAATCGAATCGGAAATCGGATTTGTTCCGATTCCGTCGGGTTTCGTAGTTTCGTATTTTAGAGAAATAGAAAGGGGGATAGAATGGGACTTACGGGTTTCGATTAGTCAAAGAAGTGAAAGGGGACTAAAGAGTTTGCCGAGGCGTTGCTTCATCGCCGGTTGTTCCTAAAAACGTCGCCGGAATTTCGTCGGAGCTTCGCCACGCACTTGTTTTCAAAGTACACAACTCTTGAGAAGATTTTGAGAGAGATAGTTTAGGGTTTTGGGATGAGAGGGTAGAGGGTAAAGGGTGTATTTATAGGGTAGGGTAGGTGAAGGGTTTTTGATAAAAAAATGTAAAAATATATGAAAATGTATTAAAAATTGTAGTAAATGGGGTATATTAAACTCTCGGAAACCGATCCATTAAATTGGAGTATACAGGGGGGTAGGGTAGGTGAAGAGCCCCAACTTTCATGTTGGGGACTCGGCCGGCGGCGCCGGACCGAGTCGGCCGGTCCGCCGGCCGACTCGGCCGAGTCGGGGCGTGGGTAGGTGGGGGGTCTCCAGGTTAAGACACTGGTATATTTAGTTTTTTATGTTTAGTTCAACTTTTGGGAGTTATGGCGTGTGGACTGTTGGGCTTCCTAAGAATTTTACACAAAATAAATACAAAAATAATATGGGTTAGGGGATTTAAACTCTGGTGGCTTAGTTCAGCAGTGCAAGGTGTTACCAATGAGCTACAAGCTCCTTCTTGTAATTATTGTGGGAAAATAATTACTTAAAGTGGTAACAGCAATATTAAATACCCCAAGTATACTTTAATTTTAAAACAATTTTATGTACACTAAAAATGGAGTTATTTAAAAACAAAATAATTACTTATATATTGTGCTCAGGTTAAAATACTCCTTTATGGATTTTGAAAAAAAATTGTATAGAAAAATTAGGGTTGTTACAATAAGCAATCACGGAAGACCAAATTGAAACTGAGACTTCAGTATTACCCGATCCAGCGGAACCGCTCCGTCAATTTGGTAGGCAATCCAGAGCACTTAAGAGATATTATGGGCATCTCGTTGATGGTGATATTGAAGATTGTGTCATAGAGGATGGCGATCCTATCACTTATCGACAAGCCATAGAGAGTAAAGACTCAGAACTGAATATTCCATGAAGTCTGAAATTGGCTTGGGCATTCCAACAAAATATGGATTTTGGAGGAAGCTCCTGAAGGGGTAAAACCCATTAGGAGTAAATGGGTCTTCAAGAAGAAGATCAGTGCAGATGGGAAGGTTGAGACTTTCAAAGCTAAACCGGTAGCAAAAGACTTCTGTCAAAGACCAAGTATGAATTTTGATGAAACCTTTTTCTCCAGTTGTGATGCTTAAGTCAATCAAAATCATGCTTGTAATAGCTGCTTATCATGACTACGAAATATGGCAAATGGATGTCAAGACAGCTTTTCTAAATGGTTCTTCAGAAGAGAACGTCTATATGAAACAACCAGAGTGTTTCGAGGTCAGTGCGAGCAATGGTAAAGCATGCAAGTTGCTTAAGCCCATTTATGGACTAAATCGGTATCTAGGAGTTAGAATATCCGTTTTGATGAAACAATCAAAGGGTTTGATTTTATCAAAAATGATGATACGACATGTCTCTATAAAAAGGTTGTAGAAAGTAATGTCGTGTTCCTCATATTATATGTGGACGGCATACTTCTATTAGGTAATGATGTGCCGAAATTGCAGTTAATTAAGATCTGGCTATCACAAAAGTTCTTAATGAAGGATTTGGATGAAGCATCCTACATACTGGGTATAAAGATCTATAGAGATATATCTAAGAGGATACTTGGGTTATCCCAATCCAAATACATAGATGACATAATGAAGAGTTTCAGTATGGAATATACCAAGATAACCAAGGGAAGTAATGTATCTATTAGGCATGGTATGTCTCTCTATAATGATATGTCTCCCAAGACGGAAGATGAGAGAAAACGCAGGGATAAGACGCCATATGCTTCGGCAGTTAGTTCTATCAAGTATGAGATGTTATGTACTAGGCCTTATATGGCTTATGCACTTATTACAGTAAGTCGATATCAGTCTAATCCTGGAGAACAACATTAGATTGATGTGAAGGCTATACTCAAGTAATTGAGGAATACTAAGGAGATGTACCTAATATTCGGTAAAAGTGACATTAAAGTTGAGACGTTTACTGATTTCAGTTTTCAGAGCGATATAGACGATTGCAGAACTGTCTCTGATTATATTTTTACCATAAATAGTGGAGCTGTTAGTTGAAGGGGTTCGAAACAGGATATTGTTGCGGACTCTACTATGGAGGCGGGGTATATAGCAGCAAATGAGGCTGCTAAAGAGGCTGCTTGGATGAAGAAGTTTATCTCTGATTTAGGAGTGGTTCCGAGCATTGCTGATCCGGTACCCCTATATTGTGACAATAATGCAGCCATTTCATTGGTTAAGGAACTAAGGTCTCATCGTAAATCCAAGCACATACTTCGAAAGCACCATTTGATTCAAGAGATCCATAGACGGAAGGATATCGATATATTGAGAGTAGATACAAAAGATAACATAGCAGATCCATTCACTAAGGCTCTTTCTCAACCGTAGTTCGAGAGACTCGTTGAGATATTGGGTATACGATACCACAATAATTGGCCCTAAGTGCAACTAGAAGACTGTTAAATGTAGGTGCTCTTAGAAGCAATTAATTGTAATTATAATTTACATGTATAGAACATTCTCGTTCGTAATAGTAGTATGCTATTTGGTTTTTCTTTATTGGTATATATTTTATTTATAATACTCTGTTTATTAATGATTACTAATAAAGTTCGTAGAATAATACTTGACTACAGGATTGTGATGTAGATCACAACAATAAGACCCGACTAGTCGATAAGTATATTCTTAAATGTTCCTAGTTGTAGAAGTATTGAGATAGGACATTGATACTCCGGAAGACTAGTATATACTATACTTACTCATTAGAGAGTAATAACTGTTCTCATAGTCATCTGGTGTTGTGACATTAGAGTACTGTATGCAGGTGCTTATTGATGATAAGTACATCGAACGACTCGCCTTGAATTTCCAGTTGGTAATTATACATAACTGTCAGATGGAAATTCATATAGTGACGAATGGTACGACTTAGTCTCCAGACCTGAGATTCACCATAGTACCTTGCGTGTGCTAGAGATTGCTTTAATTACTGCCCAACCACAGATCCATTGATGCTGTGTAGAACAGTAGTAATTAGGTATGATTGAACACATGTAATGGTTGTGAGGAATTAACATGGGATTTGTCTCTCTGGTATAAGGAGAACAGTGTTCTACAGTGTGTGATACATCAGTGACCTAAAATCTCTGGCCAGAATACTAAAAATCAAATAATAAGTAGTTACCAGATTGATCTCACGGTTACATGATAATATCAACACAACAGTTATTTTGAGTTATTAGGGTTTGACGGTACTACCAAGCTCTAAACTGTAAGTCCATGCTACCTCTCCCGGTACTTTCGGGCATGCGGAATTTGATAAAAAAACGATTTTCTTAGAGGTGGTAACATGGACTTAAAACCCGGATCTTTGTTAAACATCTAACTAACAACCTAACTACGAGTTGCTAACTACTCGGTTAGGGGGTTATACCTTTCTTTTTCTCGAACTCCTTCGTCTTCAAGCCTCGATGGATGTCCGGATCGCCTTCACTCCGTCGTCTCCTTGCGCCGAAGATAGATCCACCTCGAAAGCTTCTACCTTTGGCTTCTTCTTCGGTCTTTGAAGAAACTAGTTCACTTGGTTTGCTAAACCTTGTGAACTAGAGTGAGTAGAGAAGAGTTTGTATGGGATTTTATCTATGGTTCTTGGTTCTCAACTCATGAGACAAGTGAACCATAGAATCAAGAGAAGGAGAGCAAGAGGAGGAAGATGAGAGCTCAAGAACAAGAGAGAGAATGAGCATGAAAGAATGAGAGAAGACTTTTCTCATTTGGCTCTCATAATCCAAAACAATCATAACACATCATATCAATCAAGTATTATGTGATGTTTAAGCAACCATAGCCATATCATTTCATGCACTCATTTTGCACAAAAGAGCAAGCAAGCAAAAGTCTTTGCCATGAAATGATAGCTATGGTTATCATGATGGTCAACTAGTCAAGCCTAGTCAACCGGTCAACAAAGTCAACAAGTCAACAAAAGTCAACAACTCAACAACCATGTCACCATAATACCTAATTAATATAATTGTTAATCACATATCATATTCTCATTAGGGTTGAGCAAAAAGTCAATAGTCAACTGTCAACGGTCAACAACCCTAATGAGAATCCTCCGCCTCTGTCTCTCCGTCAACTGTGCATACACACCCGCATCCGCGTTCCGAGGAACACGAATACAAACTGGATAAATCCAATCCCAATACATACACTAGGATCTGGCTTAAACCAAAGCCCGCTAGTGTTTACTGTCCGGACACTGTACGTGCACAAGTGCACGGATGTGACCGAACCCTGTCGCAAAACCATGCGACCTGCCGCAAAACCATGCGACCTCTACTCTTTTGCCTAAAGGCGAATAGCTTTCTGTGTGGGACTCTAAAGACTCGACACTACGCTGGCAGTGGGTTTAACCACAGACCGCAAGCGGCACTAGCTGTGCGTAACGGTCCCCAGGTAGATGCCGACAAGAAGACTGACGAGGTGAAACCCATCTGAACTCCTACTGAGCCTGAATGTGACATTCTCCGTACAGTACGGTCTGTTCGTCTGATACATCGCATGGCGGGCCTAGGGGGCGGTAAACGTCAGTCCCCTAATAGCGGTACAAGTCGTGTCGGAGTGAAGCCCAAAACACCCTGAGATAACACTGGAAGCCTACCAGTATATCTTGATTGCCCTGGCCAGGGACTACTCGTGTAATGGCTCTCCTAGACACAGCGCGATGTCAACCCCCAATACCGGGAGAGACGAATCCTGTCTAACCGTCACTGCCTCCAAGTGCTTCGGGACTGCACCCAACTACCACCTGTTTGCACGACTCCTTTGAGCCATGGTAGGATAGTAATCAAAGTACAGTGGGAACACACTCGAGACGAAGTGACAGTGTCAAGTCAGCAGACTAAGCTGTACTCATGTCACCTGGGAACTGATAACTGACGATAGGCATAATACCAACTAGTCAGTTCCCGACGAGTCCTGTCCAGTGTACTCGTAACCCAACGAGCACCCGCATACTATCTCCAGTACGACGTACTGAAGGCTGTGGGACAGACCGTCTCGCACTCTGGGATGAGAAGCGCATGCGCTAGTCTACTCCGGAGCATCGATGCCCTGTCTCGATAGTCCTGCGACTAGGGACCTGCATAAGGATGTGCTTATAGATTACCCAGCCCCCACTAGTGTGACTGCCATCACAACGCTGGTAATCAAGCAAAGATCCTAAGGGCTCCACTAATGTGTATAGGTGATATACTAAAATAAACACAAGTACACATTGAAGTAGAAACAAACCAAGTAGCATACTACTATATTGAGCAAGATTGTATATACAAGGTGAATATCCCAAGCTTCCATTAAGTAATATACAAACTAGTATGATACAGTAATGGCCTCTAGGGCATATACACTAACAATCTCCCACTTGCACTAAGGCCATGTACTGGCGTATCGAAGACCTATCATCTCGATCAGCCGCTCGAACTGAGTCTGGGGTAGGGCCTTCGTGAGTGGATCTGCAGTGTTATCTTCTGATTTTACTCTCTTTACCTCGATCTCCCGGCAATCAATGATCTCCCTGATCAGGTGGAACCGCCTCAAAATGTGCCTGGACTTCTGATGGGACCTGGGTTCCTTCGCTAAAGCTATTGCGCCGTTGTTGTCACAATACAGCGGTATTGGATCAACACTGGTAGGAACCACCTGAAGTTCCATGAGGAGCTTCTTCATCCAGACAGCTTCCTTAGCGGCATCGCAAGCAGCTATGTACTCCGCTTCCATGGTTGAGTCAGCAACGGTTTCCTGCTTGGAACTCTTCCAGCAAACCGCCCCTCCATTGAGGGTAAAGACATAACCCGACATGGACTTGGAGTCATCCTTGTCACTCTGGAAGCTGGAGTCAGCAAAGGCCTCAATCTGGTGGTCTTTTCCGCCATACACCAAGAACATCTCCTTAGTCCTTCTCAGGTACTTGAGAATGTTCTTTACTGCTATCCAGTGTTTCTCCCCTGGGTTCGACTGATACCGGCTTACAACGCTCAATGCGTATGCTACATCTGGTCTGGTACATAACATCGCATACATAATAGAGCCTACCGCAGATGCGTAGGGTATTGATGACATGCGAGCCCTTTCCAAATCAGTCTTGGGAGACATCTCTTTGGAGAGGGTGATTCCATGACAAGCCGGTAGATTACCGCGCTTGGAATCTTCCATACTGAATCGTTTCAGTATGGTGTCGATGTACCTTGACTGTGAAAGTCCCAATATCCTCTTAGATCTATCACGATAGATCTGGATCCCCAGAATGTAGTTGGCATCGCCCAGGTCCTTCATGGAGAACCTCTGCGACAAGAATCCTTTGACTGACTGTAGAATAGGAATATCATTTCCTATTAGGAGAATGTCATCGACGTACAAGACGAGGAATACCACATTTCTCCCTACAATCTTACTGTAAATGCATGGTTCATCTGGGTTTTTGACAAAGTCGAATTCTTCGACAGTATCATCAAAGTAGATGTTCCAACTCCGCGATGCCTGCTTAAGTCCATAGATGGACTTGAGCAACTTGCACACTTTACCGCTGCTCCCACTCTGAATGAATCCCTCTGGCTGATCCATATAGACGCACTCTTCCAAATTTCCATTTAGGAAAGCCGTCTTTACGTCCATCTGCCAGATCTCATAATCGTGGAAGGCAGCAATGGCAAGAAGGATCCAAATGGATTTAAGCATGGCTACCGGAGAAAAGGTCTCGTCATAGTCCAAACCAGGTCTTTGACGAAAACCCTTTGCAACGAGCCTAGCTTTATAGGTTTCAACCTGCCCATCTACACCAATCTTCTTTCTGAAGATTCATTTGCAGCCTACGGGTTTTACCCCTTCTGGAGCAAAGTCCAAACTTTGTTGGTGTACATGGACTCCATCTCGGTCCGCATTGCATCAAGTCATTTTACCGAGTCGCCGCTCTGAATGGCTTGCTGGAAGCTAGTAGGCTCATCATAATCTATGATGCAATCCTCTCTATCCCCGTCTATGAGAAAACCGTAGTATCTCTCAGGCGGATGAGACTGCCTACTACTTCTGCGGAGCGGCGTAGGAATGTCCGGTTCCCCTGAACCTTCTGGTTCTACTAAGGTTTCAGTAATAGCTTGTGGTTCTGGAATTTCTTCCAGTTCTATTGCGCTCCCACTTATCTGATTTTCTAAAAACTCAGTTTCCAAGAAGCGGGCATGACGAGAAACAAGGACTTTTTGCTCCTCTGCGTAATAGAAAAGATACCCCTTGGAGTTCTTTGGGTATCCCACAAACTTGCACTGTACTGAGCGTGCCTCGAGCTTGTCCGCATGCTGCTTTTTTACAAAAGCCGGACATCCCCATGTCTTAAAGGATTTAAGACAGGGTTTCTTCCCACTCCACATCTGATATGGTGTGGTAGGCACTGTCTTAGTAGGAACTTGGTTCAAGAGATGTGCAGCTGTTTCTAGTATATAACCCCAGAAAGATCGCGGTAACTCAGCCTTACTCATCATGGAACGATCCATATCTAATAGGGTTCGATTCCTCCTTTCCGATACACCGTTGTGTTGTGGTGTGTATGGAGGAGTACGCTGAGAGAGAATTCCATTCTCTTTTAAGTAGTCCAGAAACTCGGCACTCAAGTATTCACCACCTCGATCCGATCTTAGGATCTTGATACTTTTGCCTGTTTGTTTTTCTACTTCATTCTTATATTCCCGAAATTTCTCAAAGGCCTCGGATTTGTGCTTCATTAAGAAGACATGTCCATACCTAGAGAAATCATCTGTGAAAGTAATGAAGTATGAATAACCGCTTCGCGCATGTGTAGACATTGAACCACACACGTCACTGTGTATAAGTCCCAAGAGCTCGCTCGCTCTTAATCCGTGTCCAGTGAACGGAGTCTTTGTCATCTTTCCTATGAGACAAGATTCACAAGTGGCATAAGACTGGTACTCGAACGGATCCAAGTATCCTTCTTTATGTAACTTAGTCAACCGTGTCTCATTGATGTGACCCAGTCTACAATGCCATAAGAAAGCCTGATTTAATTCTGGAGACTTTCTTTTAAGTGTGTTCTGGACACTGAATATCTGAGCTTGATTCAATACGTATATACCATTATTTAATGTACCTGACCCAATCAATGCTTGATTTAGGTGGATGTTTACTACATCGCTTACAAAAGCAAAATCATATCCTTCCTTAGAAAGTAAGGATACAGATATGATATTACAAGTCTCACCTGGTACATACAAACAGTCACGCAGAATCAATATCTGCCCAGTTGTCAGTCCTAGGTGATATTCCCCTACGGATACAGCATCCATGCTCATTCCGTTAGCAACCCTGAGAGTCATATCACCTTTCCTGATAACCTTACGGTTTCTCAGACCCTGCAACGAATTACAGATATGAGATCCTGATCCGGTATCCAATACCCAGGAAGTAGGGTTAACTGACAAACAGTTCTCAATTACAAACACACTCGAAACCGAAGCCATAACATGCTTCGAATTCTGGCTACTGGATTTACAAGCCCAGCAATCTCTCTGCCATAGTTCATTCCCGTTACAATAGGAACGTCCCTCTTTTACTATATCCAGTCCTGAAACTTTTGCCCTTGCTTTTCCTTTTTCTTCCCTGGTTTCTTTCAGGGTATAACCAGAGGGCAGGGACTGTAGAATTAGGTCAGTACTTGACCCATTCTCCAACGTGGTCTCCAGGTCCGTAAGCTCAAAATAGCTGGTCTCTGTAAGGACGTTGCCCCCTACAGATGACCCGTCAGCCAACCTCGCTTGAAGCAATTCGTTCGAGGTCTCATATCTTGCGATACGAGATTGCTCTCCATATGAAACTTTGTTATGGAGGAAGATAGAAACTGAGTCCATCTTCTCGTGCTGCCTCTAGTTTGCACCATCAACTGAGGCTAACACGAGGCACTTGGCTTTCGCACAATCCTTTTCCGATGTCCTGCGGATGTAAACATCCGTGACAGGGGAAACTAGACCTGAGACAGCAGGGATTTGATTAGTTAAGAGGTGTCCCAGCTTGTCATGGGCAATGGACATCTGGACAGACCTTTGCCAGTCATAACAGTCAGGTTCAGTCATCTTTTTATCTAGATGTAACCTAGGTGTGGTCACTGGGTCCCTGCAATTTAAGAGAGAGAGAGAAGAAAACACTCAGCATGATGCTCTTGCAAGTTTAGAGTGGTTTTTAATTTGTCTAAACAGGATGGCTCCCACTGTCTCTCGAATCCCTCCTCAAAACCAAAAAAGAAGAATTAGTCAGGATCAATCCCACCGTACAATACTTGCTTAACCGTTCGGCCAGGCTGGTGTCGGTACTTTGAGGGAGGTTTTCCAACGCTTTCGCGAAGTTCCTTAATTAAATAACCTCTTTTCCCTGTGGGCGTAGCCCCGCTAACACCTTTCTAGACACCTACTTGGTTTATAGCATTGATCGTTAAGTGAGAAATTCCCGAGGAGTAGCATATACTCACAGTAGGATCGGGATCCAAATATCATCGCGTGACAAAACTGAAGGAATACTACCAGAATCATTACACTCCAAATGGTATGCAACGCTAGCAAGTTTCAGTTCTTTTGAAACTCCCGATGTGGATTTTTGCCCCATGCTCTTATGACCTTGACTAAGGCCAACAAATCATAAGTCATATGTCAAGTTCTACCCGTCGTTGTCCAGGTTAATTTGAACCCATCCGTATATACCCTTGACTATGGCCAACAAAGTAATACGACTGTCCCAAACCAACGCATCTATCTATGCAACATATGAATATCCACCAGCTACCAATCACTGTGCCTTGACTAAGGCCAACAAACACAGCTTGAATACTGTTGAATATTCATATGAAACGACGGAGGGCTGCGAATGGTTTTGGCGAAACCGTGAACGTAGTGAACTTGATTTAGTCGATGGAACGAGATAACTTTTAAATGTAGTGGCTCAAACTCCGCATTTTAAAAGTTTGTTTTGAAAAGAACCAAGTGGTTTTTCGAAAGTGTTCCAACGACTTATACTTGGTTTATTTTCTTGCATTAGTTCTTTTAATGCGTGTTTTACTTGCATTAGTTCTTTTAATGCGTGTTATACTTGCATTAGTTCTTTTAATGCGTCCCATCATTTAAACCTACCATTGCAGAAAACAACCAAAATATGACGTACGCTTATGCCATTCGCATTCGCCACGGGGCCCCGTCATTACCCGTTAGGTTACTTAACTAACGACAGGGCGGGGGCTGGGCTAGCGCGGATGTAAAACATAAGCAACGCCTAAATAATATCATATATAGATATATTGCAATGATAGACATTTCAGATCACAGATGAACACATTGGATATACTAGGAAGCTGCAATTCGTACGAGCCTGTAACGAAAAGCAGATTACACGGTCGCGGTGAATAGCCAATACCCCACCCAAGACCCCTACGGGTGCGGCAAACTACCCGCCAAGTACCCGAAGCGAAGCAACCTCCCTCATCCCCGTGAGTAGGCCACTCGGCACTTCGGCATACCCGGTAGTTTGTGCACCCACTCCATGGGTCTATCCTAGGAGCAAAAACAGTAAAAAGTAATTATACAATGACGGCTACAACCCCGACCCGGTTGTGCGGCCATACAAATAATTATTACATCAATTTACAAATTTACATGAATTGAAAGAAATGAAAACTCTCGTCTCACAACCCCCGGTTATTCACCCGCGACAATCCAATGAATTCATATACACATTCCAATAACATTACAGATCACAGAGTTGTATAACCCCCACTAATCGACATATAGCGATTAGCAGATGTTCAATACAAATATCACATCACAGAAAAACCCGTCAGCTTAAGTCTTTTAGAAGTTCGATCAAAAATACGGATTTTCAGGACCCCAAAAATAAAATTTTCGTTCTGGAAAATCTGGGCAGAAAATATATATTCCAAAAATCCCAAAACAACCCCATAAAAACACTGCACCAAACTTGGACCTCGGCCGAGTCAACTCGGCCGCGGATCCGCGGCGGGAGCGTGCTCCCGCCGCGTTTCCGCGGCGCTTTGACTCGATCATTGGACCAAATTTGGTGGGTGATCACACAAAAGCCTGAGCCGATTTTTAAGATAAAATTTATCAACTTTTGAACAGAATAAAAATCGGCAGAAACTTGAAAATCTCGGGTTCGTTTTGTGACTTTTCTTTGATCGATCTTCTAGCTACTTTGCTAACATGTTAGATAGAGTTTAACTAGGCTCTGATACCACTGTAAGTCCATGCTACCTCTCCCGGTACTTTCGGGCATGCGGAATTTGATAAAAAACGATTTTCTTAGAGGTGGTAATATGGACTTAAAACCCGGATCTTTGTTAAACATCTAACTAACAACCTAACTACGAGTTGCTAACTACTCGGTTAGGGGGTTATACCTTTCTTTTTCTCGAACTCCTTCGTCTTCAAGCCTCGATGGATGTCCGGATCGCCTTCACTCCGTCGTCTCCTTGCGCCGAAGATAGATCCACCTCGAAAGCTTCTACCTTTGGCTTCTTCTTCGGTCTTTGAAGAAACTAGTTCACTTGGTTTGCTAAACCTTGTGAACTAGAGTGAGTAGAGAAGAGTTTGTATGGGATTTTATCTATGGTTCTTGGTTCTCAACTCATGAGACAAGTGAACCATAGAATCAAGAGAGGGAGAGCAAGAGGAGGAAGATGAGAGCTCAAGAACAAGAGAGAGAATGAGCATGAAAGAATGAGAGAAGACTTTTCTCATTTGGCTCTCATAATCCAAAACAATCATAACACATCATATCAATCAAGTATTATGTGATGGTCTAAGCAACCATAACCATATCATTTCATGCACTCATTTTGCACAAAAGAGCAAGCAAGCAAAAGTCTTTGCCATGAAATGATAGATATGGTTATCATGATGGTCAACTAGTCAAGCCTAATCAACCGGTCAACAAAGTCAACAACTCAACAACCATGTCACCATAATACCTAATTAATATAATTGTTAATCACATATCATATTCTCATTAGGGTTGAGCAAAAAGTCAATAGTCAACTGTCAACGGTCAACAACCCTAATGAGAATCCTCCGCCTCTGTCTCTCCGTCAACTGTGCATACACACCCGCATCCGCGTTCCGAGGAACACGAATACAAACTGGATAAATCCAATCCCAATACATACACTAGGATCTGGCTTAAACCAAAGCCCGCTAGTGTTTACTGTCCGGACACTGTACGTGCACAAGTGCACGGATGTGACCGAACCCTGTCGCAAAACCATGCGACCTGCCGCAAAACCATGCGACCTCTACTCTTTTGCCTAAAGGCGAATAGCTTTCTGTGTGGGACTCTAAAGACTCGACACTACGCTGGCAGTGGGTTTAACCACAGACCGCAAGCGGCACTAGCTATGCGTAACGGTCCCCAGGTAGATGCCGACAAGAAGACTGACGAGGTGAAACCCATCTGAACTCCTACTGAGCCTGAATGTGACATTCTCCGTACAGTCCGGTCTGTTCGTCTGATACATCGCATGGCGGGCCTAGGGGGCGGTAAACGTCAGTCCCCTAATAGCGGTACAAGTCGTGTCGGAGTGAAGCCCAAAACACCCTGAGATAACACTGGAAGCCTACCAGTATATCTCGATTGCCCTGGCCAGGGACTACTCGTGTAATGGCTCTCCTAGACACAGCGCGATGTCAACCCCCAATACCGGGAGAGACGAATCCTGTCTAACCGTCACTGCCTCCAAGTGCTTCGGGACTGCACCCAACTACCACCTGTTTGCACGACTCCTTTGAGCCGTGGTAGGGTAGTAATCAAAGTACAGTGGGAACACACTCGAGACGAAGTGACAGTGTCAAGTCAGCAGACTAAGCTGTACTCATGTCACCTGGGAACTGATAACTGACGATAGGCATAATACCAACTAGTCAGTTCCCGACGAGTCCTGTCCAGTGTACTCGTAACCCAACGAGCACCCGCATACTATCTCCAGTACGACGTACTGACGGCTGTGGGACAGACCGTCTCCCACTCTGGGATGAGAAGCGCATGCGCTAGTCTACTCCGGAGCATCGATGCCCTGTCTCGATAGTCCTGCGACTAGGGACCTGCATAAGGATGTGCTTATAGATTACCCAGCCCCCACTAGTGTGACTGCCATCACAACGCTGGTAATCAAGCAAAGATCCTAAGGGCTCCACTAATGTGTATAGGTGATATACTAAAATAAACACAAGTACACATTGAAGTAGAAACAAACCAAGTAGCATACTACTATATTGAGCAAGATTGTATATACAAGGTGAATATCCCAAGCTTCTATTAAGTAATATACAAACTAGTATGATACAGTAATGGCCTCTAGGGCATATACACTAACATAAACTAAATAAAGACCATAAGGAGACGAAAAGACCGGATCGTACGGCAGTTGCCACTGATAGGTATTGATTTTCTTGGATAGTATTTTTCTATTCCAAACTAGTCATCGACAGTTTACATATGTAGTCTAAATACATAGCTATCGTCTCTATAGACTTATGGATTTTACTGCTAATAGAATTAGTTCGAATTATTCGAATTAATTATCCACTGCTGAGTAAACGCCAAGCCTCTGGAGTCACACATAGATGAACTCCTACGTGCCAAATATAGAACTATAAACCAAAAGAATAGATAGTATATAGTTGATGTACAAAAGAGATTTAATTAAATTAGTATATTTGATACACTACTAATTAAATAAGAGTAAAATTTTCAAATGTGATTTGACGTGCTATTCAAGATAATATACGATATTAAATGAGTAAATAATACATGCCCATATATATATATATATATATGTATTAATTATATTATGAATATATATATATATATATAGTTATAGTTATAAATATATAAATATATATTTGATATATATAAATATTTATAAAATAATATTGTTGTCCATTTGATGTGTATCAAATATTATATGCATATGTATATGTGTGGGCCAACATATATTAAGTAAAAACTAATTAGTTTGTTTAAGAGATTAAATAAATTAATTAATTGTGATGGTTCTATTAGAAATATATATCCCTATATATAGGCTTTTATTTGATACAAATCCTAACCCTAATCAATTTTCTCATCCCCTCCTAAAAGTTTCGGCCACCCTCTCTTCTCTTTTAGCTGAAATTTATTAGGAGAAATAAATTAAAATTTCGATTTTTAATTTCTCTTCTTTAATTATAGTTCTCTCTAATTAATAAGATCAGCTAACTAATTAATTATAGTTCATTGATCTTGGAGATTCGTGTGGAGGCAAGTGAGGAGATCATCATGGTGTAATCAAGTCGTATTGATTAGATAGGAATCGCTAACACAGCGAACGGAACGTAAATCCGAATTTGCGCAAAAGTATTATCTTTTCGAATCAATTAAGGGTTAATTGATTTCATTAATGATTAAAATAATTTATAAAACCTAATTGGTGTTAATGGAAAAATTTTAATTTTTCCTTCCGCTGCATTTACACCAATTTTCACCAACAATAGAAACCCAATTTTAGCCCCAAATTTGCTAATTCTGTGAAGCTTAAAGCTTCTTCAAGCCCATATGCTCATAAATATTTAAGTTGATCTTGATCTAAAATAAGCTTAACAATCCTTAAACCATATATTCTAAAGTTGATCGTAGTCTCATATACGACTAATGATCTTTCATCGATATCATCTAAGTTAATCTTAGTCACATACACGACTAATGATCCCCATCTCATACCTTCTAAGTTGATCTTAGTCTCATATAAGACTAATGATTTTTAGATAAAATATAGAAACTCCTTCCAGTAAGTTCCAACATGTTCTTATCTCTCATATACGGGATTTGATTCAAGGGTATATCTTTCCATACCTCTAATATATGGCGTTATAATTCCTCAATGTTTTCAGAGAGGTGGCGGGTCCCAATAACCAATGTGCTTTCCTTTCTCGTTCTAACTTGATAAAAGATATGAAATTTCATCAAGACAGGGAATTTCTTAGCCTCATATTGATATACCTCATATTGAGGTGCGCCCCATATAGATGCACACCATCCCAACAACCGCCATCCCAAGCATACATATATGCATATGTATATCTTTGGAGTAAATATAAATGCCTTCAAATTGGATCGCACCCCAATATCGGTCGCATCCCATTTATAGATGTCCGCATTCCATTCCTATGTTCCCATCATTCACTTCGCCACGTAATATATACACGTGCACACAAACTAAAAGATGTACCGTATTGTCCATAAACTAATATGTTACCCTGCGTACTATCTCCATACTGACTACCGTATATTATCCATGGGCTACCCATAGTATAGAAGCTTATACTTCATATGTGATCATATGATCAGTTGAGCTCATATACTCACTGATATCTGAGTTGATCTTAGTCTCATATACGGCTAACGATCCGTAGACATATATCCTTTGAACTGATGGACCTCATTTATATGAGATATGCATCCTAAGTTCACCCCAAATCTATTATATACGGATTTGGACTAATCCGTGCCCTACGGGCGACGGCGATGATATATGTTAGTCTCCATATACAATTCAAGGGCAACCCTATAATAAACAATATATATCACGACACGAAATTATATATTTGGAGCAGAGAAAGTTGTTATCGCTTTACAATAATGTAATTAATTATAGAGGCTTGCACCTGCAGGAAAAGCGTCCCCATAATAAAAAAAACCTTCATATGTGAGAGGGAATCTGATAAGTCTGCTACAACGATTGCATCCATCCAAACCTCCAATATATGGTACCTGTTCATATCAGATTTTTGCATTTTTATATCGCCTATTCTTAATCACATTGCATATAAATAGGTGATTTTGATCCATGTCTGCTAAATAATTGCAGGTTACAGGTTCACAGCTCGTTACGGTGAAATTCATGAAAAGTCGCTACAAATGTGAGACTACGACCAACAACAGATGAATCCGTATGATGCCGCCTACCAGTTCAAGGAACAAATGGGAAATCATTAGACAGTTCAATGCACAAAGCACAAGGGCAGCACAAGATCCAAGACTTCAACGCGAAGCTTAAGGCAAAAGTCCACATCATTCTGCACTGTTGGAAATCTGGAAGGAGATTTAAGAGATTCTGGGAAACCAAGTGAAGAAAACAGAAGATAAAAGCAATATGAAGAAACCCTGAAGAAATGGGCCTATGGCTCCACCAAACGGCAGCGGAACAGCGGCCAAACAGGCACTTCTGCCGCGGAACCGCGGCCGTGTTATGCACGTGTCGGTGGGGTGTCGGTGCTTTGACCCGGCTTTCTTAGGGTAGTTTGGTAAATTCATGTATGGATCAGAATGTAAACCTAGGGTTTTCCTATCTATAAATAGGAGGGCTCAAAGCCAAATAAAGGGTGCCTCTTTTAGGGTGCATCTCTTTGAGGATGCCTCTTTTTAATTTTTAGATCTAAATTTTAATTTCATTGTAATCGTTGAAGAGGTATCAATAAAGTAAGTTTCTTTTTCTATCTTGCATTTTTTTATCTGAATTTAATTTCTGCAATTTTTTATCTGTCTTTTATTACCTGCAATTTAGATAGTCTTTTAAAACAAAATTATAAACATGAATTTTATCATTACTTTCCTAATGAGTGAGTAATCTCTCACTTGTTAGGGTTAGGATAGGGAAGGTTTGAGAGAAGGAAATCTCTCTCACTCCTTTCCTTGCCCATATAATTTAATTAGGACTCTAGTTAATTTAACCACACATTGCTCACTACGGCACCCTATCCTACATGATAGCGGTGATTCCTTAGTTAGATCGGTTGTGGTTGAATTAACCGGAGGTTAGGGCTAAGAGTCAAGAAAGCACGGACAAGGACCAAAAGGAAGAAACTACGTTTCTTCCTAGTCGTGCTAATCCCCTTTGTTGATTATTACCCTAACACCTAAATTCTTAATTAGGGTATTAAAAGCGGTGAGTAGAATCCCGATTCCAAACCAACCTAATCCTAACCCTAGCAAGACTTTAAATCAATTTTAATCTCATTCTTAGATCCTAAAACAAAACCTACGAAAAATAGGATTTAACTCGTTAGAACTTAAAGAAAGAACACAATTTTCCTGTGGACCGACCCGTACTCAACCGGCTAACTACCAAGCGACACCGTCTTGATTGCGGTATTCTCTTAAAATTTTAAAACGCACGTACTAACCAACACATCAATCAAATGGCGCCGTTGCCGGGGAAACGGTAATTTTTTTCTTTTTGTAATTCGGTTTAATTAAATAAAAAAAATTATAAAAATTGAAAAAAAAAAAGAAAAAAAATCATCTTGTTATTTTTGATCGGTCTTTGTGCGAATTGTGCAGGAACGGAAGACGGGCTGATTCAGATCTGGAGCAAGCCCAGTGAACAAATTAAGAAACAGAGGATCTGAATAGACAGAGGAGAACATAATCAGCACAGAGAAAATTTTTGAAGCTCTGAACCCACTAATAAGCCGCGGAACCGCCGCAGATTCAACTACTAACGTCAGCAGTTCAAATTTCTCTGTGAGTATTTCTTGTCTTTTCTCCTACCCCCTGATCTCCACTGAAAAATTTTCCTGCAGGGTTCTTTGCGCAAAACTTCTTCTCCCTCTCCAATAAATCATTTTTGTGCAGGATTCTTTGCGCCGCAAATAAAAAGAAAAATTTTTGGCAAGTGTTTTAGATTTTGTGTGTTTATTGCTTTTCATATTTAAAATGGAATTTAAGGGGCTATAACACCAATCGAGATTGAGTGGGGATTTCATTACCCTTCCTAAGATCCCAGAAATCACAAAAAGCATATGCATCACCCTCGAGTTTAATAAAAAATATCTAGACTCAGCCAATTAAGAACTGTCGCGCTCATTAAGACAGAGGAAGGTTGTGGGCAATTAGTCGTTAATCTAAACCTGATTTTGTGGTGCCTAGGATAGACAAGTGAGAAAGGTAACTTTAAAAGGCCCGTCTCACAGTGATTCGTGAGCGAAACCCTCCTTTCTTCACTTGTGCTTACCTGGCCACAATTGGCGGTGAAGAGGCGATTTGAGGAATATCTCACAACTTGTCACTTTGGAACAGTTAGGAGTAGTCTAGTGGACTTAGAAGACCATAGCTCTAGATTTGATTTTGCATGTTTTAACTGTGATTGTTTAAAGTAAGTCTGTATACATTCTTGCAAAACTCTTTCTAAAAAAAACACTTTCAAAAATTTCAAAACTCCAAAAGCAAACAATTTTTTTTTAAAAAAAAATCTAAAAATTATTTTAAAAATCACATTCTTTTTCTTCTCCTTTCTATCATCACATCATGGGTACCCCACCTCACAAAACTCTTTCCGAACTTTGGTATCCACAACCAGACATTACTTCATACGGTTCTTGTTTTGGTCGAATTTCGAACGACCCCATGCCCAAAATTTCTTTGAAAGATCGAATAGACGCATCTAGGACAACCAATTGGACTCCGCAATCCACCTTGTATTAACCATTTCAACCCTCACCACTTTCTTACGTTGATACTCCTTTTTCGAGTCCTGTTGTAACTCCGAAACCCATGTCTATTGCTGAACATATTGAACAATCTCGTAACCGATCTTTTACTCCTTTCACCACTGCGAATTCTTTGGATCAACAATTCCATTCACCTTCTTATCCGTATGTTGATCATACCCCTGTCCAACCATTCTATTCCTATCCATCCTACCCAACTTTTGCACCTTCCCTAGACATTGCTTCTACACAACCATTTGGCAGTTTTCAGTATCCAAACAAATTTGAATCTTTTACCGAAACTCCTTCAAACCCCATGTTTAGTCTGGAACAGTCGTTGGAAGATTTTATGGTAGCGTCAAGCCAACAGATGATGGATTTGAATGCGTCCATGGCCGTCCTTATACAACCTAGTGACCCGGGAGCTAGTTTCCAACTAGCTCCAAATTTTCCAATGTATGATGAGGCGGTTGCACAGATTGAGAATTTGAGTGGAGAGAGTGAGATGTGCACCCTTCCAAATCAAACCTACCCATCCCCAATTGAATCCCACAACTCCGGTTTTGAATGTCTATCAAGTGTCCCAAATGATTCACCAGTTGAAAATAGAACGTTTAATGAGTTGTGCGACTTTGTAGTGTTTGATTTACCTGATTGTGAAGGGTCCCTTTCGAGTGAAACCATCACCAATCCTTTTGATCTCTACACCTCCACCCTAGAACCTGAATTGATTGATATCCATGCTTTTGATGAGGTGTCTGAGAAATTTAATTTTCACTTGATCGGGGATATTGACGCTGGAAATATTTTGGATGATGAACCCACAGATTTGGATGACTTTCTCTCTCCAATTCATCATCCCGAGTCATTAACTGTTTTTCCCGAACTTCATATGCGTCTGGATTATGATGATAATTGCATGGATGAGATAACTTTTGAGGGGAATTATAAGGATAGTATTGAGGATGAACCAGTTTTGTTTGATGGGTCGGATTTTCCAATTCATCATGTCCCTTCCACTGACTGTGTACACCCTCCTGAACCTTTAACTGTTACGCTTCCTAAATCACTCTCCTTCATCCTTTCCATCGTTCCGACCACACAAGAAACCGTATCACTTTCATTTTCAATATCTGGTTTACCAAGTTCGACGTACCCATGTTTTCTCAGGAATCTTAAAGGATTTGACCACATTTCTCAGTGGGTTGATAGATTAGCATAATCGCTTTTTACACATCGGTCATTACAAATTGTGCTAATTTATACACTCCATTTCGACCCTCAAGTTCGTATTCCACTTCTTTCTCCCACTTTCTTTGGTTCTTCTTCTAATCTTTCTTTAATGATAGCAAGTGTTAATGAATCACAATCCGATATTTTGAGTTCGATAATTCTAGAAAAATAAGTTGATTTAGACTCTTTTGAGAATAAGGTAGATGAGCCTTACGAGTCTCCTACCTCTATAATTTTTGAAAAATCAAGTGTGTTGAATTCTGGCGCGACACTTATTGACATTGAAACGTTCAATCGGACCATCGATGAAAGTTTCGAAGATATTTTCGCCGACGAACTCGCATTCCTAAACGACACGGATTTTGTGATTAATCAACATCCACCTGAAGAAGTCGAACCACCACCATTTCTTCTTATCCCATACGAGAATGTGACCATTCTTCCCATTCCTAATCATCCACATTCTCGTTTCCGTTCACCATTATTGTTTCATCTTTATAAATCGAGACGTAAACCTTTTCCATTACACCACTTATCTTTACCCCATTTCTTCCTAACTCTATACAACATGTTCTTCTACCAATCGGTGCACTTCATTGATAAATTTTTTGAATGGTTGGTGCTAACCTTTGGCATGTGTAAGGCCTTGTATAGCTTGATACTGTGTTTTTCTCCTCCCTAACTCTGAACTTTAACGCTTAAACATTGAAAACGCTGTTTCACTTAAGTTTGAGGGGGACCTTTTTGTATATATATTTTGTTTTCTTTTTCTGTTAATAATAAATTAAAAAAATTAATAAATAAATAATAAATAAACAAACAGGGGAGTACCGGCAATCTTGACCATCTTGGTGTAGCCTGACAGTGAGGGCACTGCCAAGTTTAAGTTTGGGGGTGTACTCGGTAAGCTTTCTTCCTTCGCATTCATGTGTATATTTTTGCATTTGCATACTTATTTTAAAACCCATAAAAATCAAAAAATTTAAAAAATTATAAAAATTGAAAAGTTCAATTTTGACAATATTTGACTTATGTTCAACACGATGGTTGACTAGTTAGGAAAAACTAGATCCTAAACTTAGTAAATTAAAAACCCTAAAAATAACCTTTCTTAAAGTTTAACTGTATAAAATATACGTTCTTGTAGTTTATTTAGAAATAGGCAAATTTTGAGTTCAGTTCTTGGGCTAAGTCGAAATAAGGGAAGAGTATTGAAAGTTTTATTTGAAGTATAAGTCTGAAAGATAATTCTGAACCTTAAGTTCAAACTCTGAAAATATATACCCTACTATACGCACTTACACACAACTTGAAACTTGGGATAGTAGAGGATACATTGAAATGTTTTTTTCTAAAATCCTTAGTATGAAGGAAAATAAATAAAGGTATAAGTGATGAATAAAGAGATAAAAAAAAATGAACACTGGTTTTGTAATTACTTAAGACAGCATAAATAAAAAATATAGCGAGGGTGCTTTATCACCTAGTGCCTTAGACTAACTGGTTTGGGAGTCACTGCTAAGCCTTAGGTATTGCAAGACGAGAAATTACGCCTAAATGCGCAAGCACATTTTGTAATCGGTCGTTTAACACCTCAAGAAGTATTAACGGTCGCATGAAAGATGTGTGAGCAAATTCATCTAAAATTCACCAACTAAAAGTATTTTGAAAGATGAACAAGAGTATGATAGCTTGAATTGAATTTCCAAGTGTAGGTATGATAATTACACACACGTAGGGGTATATAATTGGAGTTTGGAGGAGAGATATGAATAAAAGATAGGGCTTATATCTTCAGTAGAGATGATAAAAATTCCTGAGTTAAGATTGCACCTTAGAAGGAAAACTTAGGAAATGCTGAAAGCTTTATAAACTGGCAAAACGTATATGATCTTAAGATAAATAAAAAGGAAGCGTAAAAAATACGGGTTGATAATTTCTAAGTTGAAGATAATAGAATTTCTTGTTAGAATACTGAATTGAAGAATTAGAGACAACGGCCAAATTGATCGGATTTTATGGGTAGTATCCGCTGAAAACCCTCAACAGACAACACTCCTCCTACTAGGGACACCTAAAGGTTTAACGGCTTGTTGCATGAGCTCAGTGCAATCGCGTTCCCTGAGAAAGTGAAGTTAGTATTTTTCGAGAATAAAATTGGTTTTGCTCGGGACGAGCAAAAGATAAGTTTGGGGGTATTTGTTCATATCAGATTTTTGCATTTTTATATCGCCCATTCTTAATCATATTGCATATAAATAGGTGCTTTTGATCCATGTCTGTAAATAGTTGCAGGTTACAGGTTCTCAGCTCGTTACAGTGAAATTCATGAAAAGTCGCTACAAATGTGAGACTACGACCAACAACAGATGAATCCGTATGATGTCGCCTACCAGTTCAAGGAACAAATGGGAAATCATTAGATAGTTCAATGCACAAAGCACAAGGGCAGCACAAGATCCAAGACTTCAACGCAAAGCTCAAGGCAAAAGTCCACATCATTCTGCACTGTTGGAAATCTGGAAGGAGATTGAAGAGATTCTGAGAAACCAAGTGAAGAAAACAGAAGATAAAAGCAATATGAAGAAACCCTGAAGAAATGGGCCTATGGCTCTACCAAACGGCCGCGAAACCGCGGCCAAACAGGCACTTCTGCCGCGGAACCGCGACCGTGTTATGCACGTGTCGGTGGGGTGTCGGTGCTTTGACCCGGCTTTCTTAGGGTAGTTTGGTAAATTCATGTATGGATCAGAATGTAAACCTAGGGTTTTCCTATCTATAAATAGGAGGGCTCAAAGCCAAATAAATGGTGCCTCTTTTAGGGTGCCTCTCTTTGAGGATGCCTCTTTTTAATTTTTAGATCTAAATTTTAATTTCATTGTAATCGTTGAAGAGGTATCAATAAAGTAAGTTTCTTTTTCTATCTTGCATTTTTTTACCTGAATTTAATTTCCCAGGTTCTGCTTCGTTGAAATGAGCGAATCGATCTGTCTTTTATTATCTGCAATTTAGATAGTCTTTTAAAACAAAATTATAAACATGAATTTTATCATTACTTTCCTAATGAGTGAGTAATCCCTCACTTGTTAGGGTTGGGATAGGGAAAGTTTGAGAGAATGAAATCTCTCTCATCCTTTCCTTGCCCATATAATTTAATTAGGACTCTAGTTAATTTAACCACACATCGCTCACTACGGCATCCTATCTTATATGATAGCGGTGATTCTCTAGTTAGACCGGTTGTGGTTGAATTAACTGGAGGTTAGGCTAAGAGTCAAGAAAGGACGGACAAGGACCAAAAGGAAGAAATTACGTTTCTTCCTAGTCGTGCTAATCCCCTTTGTTGACGATTACCCTAACACCTAAATTCTTAACTAGGGCATTAAAAGCAGTGAGTAGAATCCTGATTCCAAACTAACATAATCCTAACCCTAGAAAGACTTTAAATCAATTTTAATCTCAATCTTAGATCCTAAAACAAAACCTACCAAAAATAGGACTTAACTCATTAGAACTTAAAGAAAGAACACCATTTCCCTATGGACCGACCCGTACTCAACCGGCTAGCTACCAAGCGACACCGTCTTGATTGCGGTATTCTTTTAAAATTTTAAAACGCACGTACTAACCAGCACATCAATCAGTGCCATAAATCAACTTTGTATCTTTAGAGAGGTGGACGGATATGTTCCATATAGTGTCTGCCCCCAGATTCAGGCTGAAATGCTCCCTGCGCCTCAGACCTGATTTCCGGCGGTAAACAATTCCATTATCTAGATATTTGTTGAGAGGACAGATTTCGGATCTCAAAAGGTCGGGCTGGGACTCGATCTTGATGATGTAGATACGGTACATTTGGAATGTGGTTATCAAGTGCGTCGCTGAGCGATGTAGCTTGGAATCTGTATGGTACCAATACGACGTAGAGGTCTCATGAGAGAGAACTTAGACCATACGCGTTATTTCATACGACGCATGCTGACGACCTTAAGGAGGCTCAGGGATCAATCCCATCTCCCTGACTGTGTGATCCCTCATTGATCGATATTCCGTGGTGAATGACCTGATCAACCGTACCCTTGGTGACTTCGACTGTTAAGAAAGAAAAGTCGTGAGTGTCTGCTACTTTGACTACTATCATAATAGTACGATAATTACCATACCGTACAGAGTGGGTAGTGTCAGGAAAGCGGATAAGTGGTGGACCGAACTTGACGAGTTGAGAGGGTGGTCAATCAAACATATCTCCTTGATTGCACTACTTGCACATCTCTTGTATGAGCCTAAGAAGGCGTCATTAGAGTGTGGCGAATCAAAGGGTTTCCATGGTGGTTGGATATGTTTCTCGAGAGATTGAAGATATTTAAACAAGACATAATTTGTTGATTGGATCTTAGGTGCATGATATCTGAGTTATCGAATAACTTCGTTTGTTCATTAGAGAGATCCGTGTGTCGGTACTAACGGATTTGGCTGCAATGCTACCCGCTTGCAGGTATCGATGGTCGCATGATGGCGCTATATTTTGTATGATGAAGAATTTAAGAAAGGGAACCAGTGAAAACCGAGCAGATATGACGGCGCCCACTCGATTGTACGAGTGGGAGTATGATAGTATTGGGCCCGCCCAATCGAGTGGATGGACCGATCCGACTAGAGCCGAGCCCCAGTCGTGCTCGGGCTTATGTAGGGATCAGCTATATTGGGGCCGGCTCCTATAAGGAGTCGGTTCAGGGTAGGGTCCGCCTATTAATGAAAAGCAAGTCCTATTAGGACTTGGCTTCTAAGTGCAATCAAGGTCGTCCGTTGTCTTGCCTTGTGCTATATATATGCATGAAAAGGTTAGGGTTTAATTAATCAATGATATCAAGGGTCTCATATGAGATATAAACACAAGAGAGAAGACTAGGGTTCTCTAGGCTTCATATCTTCTTCCACATAGTAGCAGCCGCGGAGAACAAGAGGGCTTTTCGACCAACGTTGTGTTCGTATCTCGCCGACCATCACAAAGAAGAAAGGAGAACACGCAAGGAATAAAGATTAGAGATCTATCAATCGATAAAGGAGATCTTCTACCCCGTTAAGGTTTGCAAGATCCTAGTGTTCGTGTGGGCCACTAGTTACTTATTTGCTTCCGCAGTATTTGTGTTGATCCTCCAATATATCTGAATCCATGGAATGATCCAGGATGTAGTCATACATCACCATTAGCTTACAAGAAGAAAGAAGATGAAAGTGGGGTTTTGTCGGGTTGTGACGACGACGACGACAGTAAAGTTTATATTTAAAAATAAATTAAATTTAAAAAATAAATTTAACAGTCACTTAATATGCTTGGAGCTATTTTAAAAAAAAACTTAAATTTTTTTTGAAAGATGGATAATATAAAAATAAGGAGTTTATATAAGAAAAAGATAAATAGAAATATTTTTTAATTAAATATTTATATAAAGATCATTTTGAAAATCAATTAAAGTCAACCGAGAAAGTGTTAGAAAGTTAGAGATATTCAGTGCCAAATAACTTATTATGCTTGCTATTATGCTTGCATGACCATAATTTCTTGCCTTTTTCTAAGATCTTAATTGATAATGATTTAATACAAAGATTGAAAGACGAGGTCTTGACACAGATCCCAATCCCAAGAGGCGCGTAAGTTTATTTATAGCAGGAGATGAAAAGCCCCTCGATATTCTCAGACGCGGTGATTGCATCCAATTCAGACAAGTAGAGCCCGACACGGCACATGGTTTATGCAAGGATCGCATGGATTTGCGAAAAGGTTGTTTGGATTTAATTGAACTCTTCCCCGTTTTTCTCTTCTTTAAAATCGCTCGCACTCTCCTCTTCTTTAATTTCTCCCACACTCTCTCTCTCTCATCACAAGCAAGCAATTAATGTGGCGATCTCCCGCGTCGCGCTTCATCTTCCGCTCTGCGGCGGGCCTCGCCGGCCGCGGATCGGCGGAGCACCGGATCCGGCCGTGGGCCCACCGCCTCTGCTCGATCGCGCCGGCGCCTCCCCAGAGCGGAGCGGAGAACAAAGAGTCGATGTCGTTCACTGAGGTGAAGCGGTTGACGAGGCTGGTGAACATTGAAGCGCTGAAGAGGAAGCTGGGGATGGAGACGGAGGAGGTGATTGGGTACAAGGAGCTGCTGGAAGCTTGTGAGGGGATGGGGGTCGCGAGGACGAAGGAGGAGGCGGCGGCGTTTGCGAAGGTGCTTGATGATGCTGGGGTTGTGCTCTTGTTTAGAGATAAGGTCTATCTTCACCCTGATAAGGTGAGATTTTCTTTTGACTTTTTCCCCCTTTTTTGATGAGTTCTAGTGGGTGATTTGAAATGGATTTGGTTGCTTTTGGGTGTAATGGGTAGGGATCAAAACTTCGTTTTGATTCAGTTTGATTTTGGATGAAATCGTATTTTTACGTTTGAATATGCTGAATTTTATTTTATTTTTGTTATTTTTTAATCAAGATTTTGTGAGATTTTTTCCACTTTTTTGATGAAACAGTGGATGATTTGAAATGGGTTTGGTTTGTTTTTGCTGGGGGTTAATGGGTAGTGATCAAAATTTCATTTTGATTTTGTTTGATTTTTACTTAAGTTTGAGCATGCCGAAAATTTTGCTTTATTTTTTATATATTTTTTGGGTAAAAGAATATATAGAATTCAAGTTTTGGGGGTTTGCTTTTAACTTTTTGCTTTATGAAATTGGATTTTTTTGGGTGGTTAAATATCATTCTTAGAATGATGAAAGTATTCCTTAGAACTAATTGTCTTTTCCCCTCTTTCGGGCATATTTGGATAGTTAAGATTAAAATTCATAGGATTTAAATTGGGAATAAAATATCCCGGAATGCACATGCATTCCTGAAGTGGAATTCCTAAGATTTTATTTTAACTTATGCATGTTTGAATGGTTTTTGGGAGTAAGGGTTTGCCAAGAAACCTTTTTTTTAATAAACATTTTATCTATCTAATCTTATGACAATTTCAATTGATTTATGTTTTATAACCTGATTAGAAAATGATTGTATATAGGTTTCTTATTAATTTGGCCACCATAAAAAAAATACCATCCAACACAAGCATGAAATCCAAACCCAAATTAGCAACCAAAAGAGAAAATAAGGTTTTTGAATCTATAATGAATCATAATGTAAATAAAATAAGAGATTAAGGTTTGTTATGTTCTGAGAATTAGGGTTTGCATGGTACTTGTGAATCTTACCTTGATCAATGTGATCTTCAAATTGGAAATTTAGGGTTTATCAAGTTTTAAGAAAAAGAAAAAAGGATTTGGAGAGAGCACTCTAAACTTGACGGATCTTATTCAAAGAGGGTGGTGATGGAGAAGAACCCATGGATGGGTTTTTTGTGAGGGAAGAGAGATATCTATTTAGATGGATGAGAGAGAAAAATAACATAGAGAAAAAGAACAGAAAGGAAGGAGAAAGAGAAAGACACGTTGTAGGATAGAAGAGAAAGAAAGTTTTGGAAAAAAATTAAGTCTAGGTTAATTTTTATTATCCTGTGGAATGTGGAATGGGTCTATTTCGGGTATTTTGTCTATCTGGATTAATCCTGGAAAAGGCCATCCAAACATGCCCAAATTCAGGATTGCTCTAATCCAGTGCATAAAAGGAATCTGGACTTTTAATTCTAAGAAAATGGTATATCCAAACATGCAGAGTTTCGAGGTGATTAGTTATCGTTATTTGTTGCCACTTGTTTGTTTAGAGAGCAAGATCAAGATTATGCCACTTAATTAGTGTAATTAGATGTGGCTTTCAACACAACCCCATAGATGTGGCCAATTCATAAGGTGGTGCACATCACTTTCATGATGTGCCTCAGATGAATTGTGTTTATAATCTGTGCTTTGACAAAACTATTGAATAATGGATAGGTGTTCCTCCTCTGACGCTCAAATCAGTTTCGCCTCAAATAAGAACATGAGCTTTCTTGAATAAAGACATCGATTAGATGGTGAATCGGTCATCTAGGATCTAGGTTTGGGGTCTCTCCACTATTATTTATAGTGGAGAGACCACTCCTATTAATCTCACCATCCACTGTTGAATGGATGGTGAGATACAAAATTCATCACACCATCCATTCAACAATGGATGGGGAGATTAAATGGCGGGGACCATCCACTATTTTGTTTTAGTGGAGAGACCCCAATCTCGGATCTGAGGACTGAACTTCTCTTTATTGGTGTTATATCAAACTACTCAGACCTGGCGCTTGATCAAGTCGGCCCATGTCTCATCTCACGGTGAAGGAAAAAAATTCAAAAGCTCTATAAATTTGCATATATTCTCTCATTATGATGAGAAGATCAATATATGTAGATTAGGAGATTCAGTAATTTGTTAGTAGATATCTAATTTTGCTTTGGGTGCACATATGGTCTCTGCCATGCCTGTTTTGAAATTCTCGTTGCATAGGTATATTTCTTGCCTCTGCCTGGCATCTTATGATTATATTAACAAGCATTCTAAGTGGATAACATATTTTGCATCTCTTAATTGGCGTAGTATGAAGAAAATATTATAACCGCTTAATGTTGTTGTAAGTTGCTTGCAGTGGATAATAAATAAGTGGGTCATAACTCATAAGTTATACCTCAGCATTTTACGAGTATATGGAGGAAGAACCGCAAAAAGAAGCATGCATAGAAGTTAAACTAATTAGGACATGCGTATGTTTGTTGGCTTACTTTCCATTGTGATCATTTTTTTCCTTACAAATTTTATTTCTATTGCTTATTTTAGTAATTGTTTCATTTCTTCATAAAAAGATTTATTGAATGTTTCTCATTATCTGTTTTGCTTTCTATTGCAAGTCACCTTCTAAATTCCTTAATCTGAATCTGCACTTGGTAGCCTAACACTTTCAGAGTCTCCAGCAAACACGACTGCCAAAAAAAACTAAAAATTCCGTTTCCATGCAAAATAGTTCCTTTATGTTAGTTCTGTATGATTACTAGGAAATGTATGTGATAGCTAACCTAAGCTGCGTGATATTATTGCAGTAACATGTCGCCTTATCCAGCACTGAAAGATTATTCAGATATATAGAAAGGATATATTTTCCATGATTCCCATTAATATTTTATAATTTATTTCTATATGTTTAAATTAAGTGAATACTTTTCCATTGCATATAAATAAATGCTGCATTCTCTTCGCAATATAAGTGATAATACAATACCATCTTATGAAAATCAGTTTGGAATCTAGGAGCGAGTTAGGCATCAAGTCCTGCTTATTCAGTAAATGGAGAGAAGTTACATAAATAGTTACTGTTTTTTTCTCCGTTGTCCAAATCATTCAGTATGTAGGTTGCATTAGTGAATAAGGACTATGGGAAAATATGGAAACTATATTCAAACGGCTTACGACCAACAAATCCGGTGTCCTGGTTTTTGAACTGCTCTCTGATAGTATTTCCCCCCGCCCTGTGTTCTTTAATATTATGATAGTAATGGTATCGTTTGTTTATATAATCCATTGCAAAGGCTAGTTTTCTCAAATTTGAGGCCGTGTTTATCTCTCAGTTTGTGGATCTTGTTCGTAGAGCCGTCAGTCCGGCACTAACTCCCGAGAACGATCCAAGACACGAAGAACTAAAACAGCTCAAGAAGAAAAAAGAAGAGATCGACATGATCGCACACAAGCAAGTCCGCACAGTTCTTTGGTCTGGCTTAGGTTTTTTCATCGTTCAAATCGGCCTCTTCTTCCGGCTCACCTTCTGGGAGTTCTCTTGGGATGTTATGGAACCGATTGCATTTTTCACAACAACAGCAGGTATACTTGTTGGCTATGCTTACTTTTTATTCACGTCGCGAGACCCAACTTACCAAGATTTAATGAAGAGGCTCTTCTGGTTGAGGCAAAGGAAGTTGTATCAGAAGAAGAATTTCAACATGGAGAGGTTTCAGGAGTTGCAGAAGTATTGCAAGTGCCCTTTGGATCACAGCCAGATCGATGCTATTCATGCCATACATAATGATTGATTTTATATTTTCTTCTGTGGCCTTTTTGTTTTTCTGAAGCATCTACCAGAACTTTAATGTGATTCTGGGTTAAAATGTTGTTGTAGAGCAGCTGACACATTTGGTTCTCTTTTCCATGGAGAGAAACAGAGCAACTCAATTTTGTAGACAGTACTAAAGTTCATTCTCAATACAAAGTGCTTACCAAAAAAATTGCAGTTTCTCTTATTTGTTTCATGTTTATTTGTTCTTGAATGTGAATTATGTTTTGTTGCATAATTATATCCTATGAACAATTTGTGGCATAATTCTGAGGTAATGAATTTGCAGAAATCAAAGGCGTATGAAATGACTCCTTTTCTTCTGGCCCAATTGATATTATTAAAGTTTTTCGTTTTTTATTTTTTTTTATTGTAATCTTCTCTCAGATGCTAATGCTTTTTATCAGCTTGATCTTGCTCTAGTTTACCCTCTAAAGTTGATGAGTTCAATAAATCAAAGGAATGTATCGCAATTAACCCTCCTAATTTTACTGCCTGCTCGTATAACCCTGGATGTTCTATATATGTGAGAATAATGGAGGCCTTATAAGGCTATTCTCAATAGATGGCGGCAAAAAGTACATCCTTCATCATTTTATTCGACGATCGGTACCGTCCTATTTCGATACACCAAATTTCATATGATTCCACCACATTTTCACCGTTAAACGAGCAATATGAAAAGTTTTATTGTCTGTAAACCGTTAATTTTGCACTCATTAAATCAACGGTGAAAATGTGATGAAATCACATGAAATTTTGGTTTATCCACATCTAACATGATAATAGGTGTCAATCGTCGAAAAAAATCACGGAAGGTGTTCAATGCCTAAATTTCCTCCTATGGCAACTTTCTTTCATTGTTCTCTTATATATTTACTTTTCTGCCTCTATAAAAATATAGCTGGCTCAACCCGATCTTCGGATTGGCGCGCATGTATTATGGTGTCATGATCACTAATTTTCCCCCCATATTACCGATAGGAAAATTAAATACTCCTTGAGAATGTACATTTGAATGCAGTGATTACATTAACTATCATGGGACTAAAACTTTATACCTTTATTTACACAATTGTGTGTTTATGTGCTTGATTTCATCTATGGTGTGAGTGAACAAAATAGATTGGACTTTAAACCGGTTTATGGAACACTTGTTTATCCATGTTCCACATAAACCCGCTTATACGGTTTAGATGATGGACATAAAATTTAGCTTCCGAACAGCTCTGGACATTTTCATCCGTATCTATTTCATGCACCGCTAGTAGCAATGACCTGTCTACAAATAGTCCAACCTGTCCGATGGAGGTTTCTTAGATATCGTGATCAGCATTTGGCCCAACCATCAAATCCTAGTAATACGAACAGCCCAATCAATATTTCATTTATATTGGCCTATTGCCGCCGCAATATGAATGTAAAATTCAATACTATGTATATTCATATTCTTTGTCTAGCATTTCGATTTATTTTTTCGGGAAAAAATCCAAAAAAAATGCAGAGGGCTGCGAGTTCTCTTCGGCAATCTTTTGCTTCTCTCCAATTCAAATTCTAACACAATCAAATAGTCCAAGACTCTTGGTAACTTCACATCTTTGAGTCATTAGTTTATTTTTTCCCCATTTTCTATATATTATTTACTCTTGAAATTAACTCAAGAATCCAGCTCCTAATTCTCAAACCATCAATCTGGGATTTGATATTTTGTGCGTTTATTGCATTTTTGAACAAATTCAGTGGAAAAATGAATGCCCAAGTGCTAGGTTTTTAGTTTGTTTGTTAACTACAACTTGCCTACAACTTGTTCGATGAAATGCCTTAGTGAAATTCAGGACAACTCTTCTTAAAGGATATATTTGATTTATGAGATCTTACTTATGTTTTATTCTTTCAGGTATTACATTTTAGGCAGTGGAAGCAGTTCACACCTTAATGTTCCATCTGAACGTGCATTCTATAGTAGAATTGTTCAAGATGAAGCAACGAAGGCGGCAAAGGTTTTTCCCATTATCAAGAAAGATTTTTTGTTTCTGTATATTCTGTTGTCTATGATAACCATTTTAATTAGCATTGCTTGCCCAAATTGTTAATGACATTGCTGATAACTTCACTAGTGAAGAAAATTGCAAGACAAATAAAGTATTACAAGGGATTATTAATAATCAGCATAGAGGCGTTTCCTTAGACATCCTACGGAAAAGGAACACATAGAAGGTAAATGTGCCTTAATAAGTGAGATATTTATCTAAAAATAATTATTTTATTTTGTGAATGGTTTGGAAATGAGCAGCAAAAGGGTCAAAAATGGTCCTTGGGAGGTAGAAATTGAGTGTACTATCAATGCTGCAGTTTAATGAAATATGTTCATTTGAGTACAGTTGCTACTTGCTTAGTATGTTTAAATACGAAGTATAGTTTGTACTTGCTACTTTTATGTGAGTGCTAGACTATTTCGCGATTCTAAAAACGAAACAAATAGTTGGTTCCGCAAAATAAGTTCTATTCACTAATCTTTGCTTTAGTTGTCTTTTCCTTTACTTGGTCGTTAATGGTGGAATTATATGGATCTACAAATTTACAGCACAATGATAAAGAAGATGATCAGAATACATGGGAACCACTACGCAAGCAAGGGATTGGGGCAAATATATCGGCAGAAATATATCGGCAGCGATAAACAAAAGTTTCTAATCAACACGGTATTTCCTGTCTACTCTCTATATTTATACAAAAGTTACAAAAATAATGGAGGAAAATGGTTAATTGCACGCGTGGGCGTGCGAGCACACGCACACAAAAAAAATGGCTAACCCTGTATAGCACTTTTACCTCCCTCAATTAATTTATTCGTGCAAACTCCTCCAGTGCTCATCGCCTAAAACCCTTGAACGCTCAAATTCAACTATAAAGAACTCGAATGATTGTTTGTGCCGTTTAGAGTAGAATTTGAGAGTTTTGGTCATTGAATAGAGAGTTGTTTGCGCTAATAAAACACTTAAGCAAGTATAAGTGCTACGTAGGGTAACCCAAAAGGAGGGGTGGGGTGTGCAATTAATCAAGGAGAAAAACAGTGAAAATTATAGAAAACAGTCTCTCTCCTTTCTGACTTGTTTACATCTGTTATATTATTACATTTATACTTTTAACATCTCATCTAATAAAGTCCCAAGAGATATATAATCAATTACATGGATTCAAAGGCTTATGCCCAATTGAATCACAAGTTATATAAAATACATCATTTCATAATTTTAATGAAATGTTTATTTGGCTAGGGCCTTTTTGACCCTATCCAGTTTTTCTCCAAAATTTTTTTATATAAAATCCATCAGTTAAGATTGTAGGGTTGCATATTTTATTCTTATCTATGAGATGATTTTCTTTCGTAGTTGTAAATTCTCTCTTCTATAGTCAAGGTAAACAATTGACCATCCCTTTTAATTACTTAGTCTAATCCTAGCGATTAAAGGTATTAAATATATGCAGCTCTTGGACCTCTTGCATTGCAAATTTAGCAAACAGAGAAATTGAGACCATATTGGTATTACACTGGAAGGGCAAAAGATATCACCGAGTGATCAATTTAGATATTTAGGTTCCATCGTCCAAACGGATGGGGAGATCGATAGCGATGTTAATCAAAAGATCTAAGCTGGTTGGTTGAAATGAAGGAGTGCAACAGGAATTTTGTGCAATCATAACTTTCCTTTAAAGTTGAAAGGGAAGTTTTATCGGACCTCTATTCGGCCTGTCTTATTATATGGTATGGAATGCTGGGTTTCTAAGAAACATCATACACAAAAATGCACGTAGCGGAGATGCGCATGTTTCGTTGGATGTGTGGTAATATTAGAAAAGATAAGATGCGAAATGAGGATATCCGTGCAAAAGTTGGTGTAGCACTTGTACAGGAGAAAATACGGGAAAACCGGATAAGACGGTTTGGTCATATACGACGCAAATCTATGGAAGCACCGGTTCGACGAATGGATACTCTCGATATAGGCAATATAAAAACGGTGAAAGGGTGACCGAAGAAAACATGGATGGAGGTGATACGAAAAGATATGGTTGTCAAAGGCCTCTGTCACGACCAACCCCCAATACAGAGAGTATTGTCCGCTCTGGCCGTAGCCGCACGATTTTGTCCTTTGGGGCGAACTGGACCCGACCAGGGGCCACTTCCCAGGAGGTCACCCATCCCAGGACTTTCCTGGCCCGAGCACGCTTAACTACGGAGTTCTCAAAATCCTGTAGTGCCAGTTCACTTAAAATGTGCCTCTGTATTGAAGAACGGCCACTTAGAACAATGGTTCGTCCTCGAACCACAGACCTACTATTGAGGAACCAGCTCTGATACCATTCTGTCACGACCCACCCCCAATACAGAGAGTATTGTCCGCTCTGGCCGTAGCCGCACGGTTTTGTCCTTCGGGACGAACTAGACCCGACCAGGGGCCACTTCTCTGGAGGTCGCCCATCCCATGACTTCCCTGGCTTGAGCACGCTTAACTACGGAGTTCTCAAACTCCTGTAGTGCCAGTTCACTTAAAAGGCGTCTCTGTATTGAAGAGCGGTATTATTCCATTTATAGCACAGATCTGTCCTCTTTCGGAATGTATTCCGAAAATTCCCCATTGTTTTACAGTGGGTCCCCATGCTGATATGGTATAAATGGGTATACCAGATAATACATGGGGTATTACAGCCTCAATGAAAGTATATTGTTCGATTGGAGTGAGTGGAGGCGGAGGATTCATGTGCTGGACCCGGCGTGATTCTCTTGGTTCATGTAGCTTACCCCATATGCTTGGGATAAAAGGCTCAGTTGTTGTTGTAGCTCTTGGACCTCAAAGATTCAAAAGAATCAGTTTATGGGACTATGGATGCTTGGGTGGCATGGGAGCAGAAGTTTCCACTAGTCTCCTTAAAACAAGCATTGGCTGTTCTGCAGGAGGAATAATGGCATCACATCGTTCGGGTAAAATTAGTTCTCATTGACAATGAATAGATATCATGGAATATCAATCCATGCTCTGCTATACAGATAATATCACAAACTTTGAACTGAAACACTGGAACTTCTTCTATAAGAAAAATCTAAATAGCAGGAAACTCCTTTTTTCATGAATAGCAAGAACCCACCTTTAGTTTTTAAAAATGTGCACTTTACCCCTCCAGTCCTGTTGGCGTTACAATTTCAATTAAATATTCCCAAAATGCCCCTGAAATTCTGTCGTTTTTAAACAAGTGGTATTTTCTGAGTACAAAATTAATGGCAAGGAAAAGGTTAACAATCGTTAAAACGGGGGCAAAGTGCATGTCTTTCAAATTGAGGGCGATTTTTGAACCAAACTGGGGTGTTTCCTGCATAAGCCAGAAAAATCTCTTATACAAATTAGCTGTATAACTTTTTTTTATATTCGGTTTTAGCTGATAAAGTGGATGCTAAGCAAAGGACAAGGAACCACAATGGGAACTTATGAGCAGTTAATACGTGCTTTAGAAAAAGATGACAGGGCATAAGAAGCTCATAGAATGTGGGTCAAAAAGATCGGTCATGATTTGCATTCGGTGCCTTGGCAATTTTGTGATCTAATAATATCTATTTATTATCGAAATAATATGCTAGATAGGCTTGTAAAGGTACAATTTCTTTCCATGCAAAATCATTTGTACTTTGAAATGTGATTTTACATTTATTTTTTCACTCCAAGTTACATTTTTTATTTTTCCGTCACACATTTATTTCTTTCATCATTATTTTGTGTAATTAGTATTAATGTATATGTTTGTGGTTTTTAATTGTATAGCTATTCAAGGGACTCAAATCATATGACCGGAGACCTCCAAGTAAATATATAGTTCAAAAGGTGGCAGATGCATATGAAATGCTGGGTTCATTAGAGGAAAAGAATAGAGTACTAGAAAAATATAGCGACCTATTCATTAATTCGCCGAAAAAGACGAAATCTCGAAAGGGTTCGCGGAAGAATGATAAGAAAGCAGGTAAAGGTTACCTACCATGTAATAGATATTCTAGTATCTAATAGAAGGCGCTCTTCACTATTATGGCTGCGAGCTGTTTTGTGAAGTCAATGCAAGCTTAAGTAAAACCTATGTAAATATAAAAACAAATTTCCTTTTATGTAAATGGAAATATATATGCTCGAGGCATTTGATTTTCCTAGAATATTCAGCAATATGAGAAGCTAGAAAAGGCTTGAAGAGTTATCTTTATGTCATGCAGCTTAACTTAACAGCATTTTAGTCCATATCTAATGTTTCTTGGTGTTCTCTTTTATTCCATAAATCTACGATTTTCTTCGTTTTCTTTACTAGGCTACTCACTAAACTACATCTTTTTTCACTACCTACCTACCATTCTTTATTACAGAAGCTCCCCTAAACTTTGGTTTAAAGGGGTTTCCACAAAATTAGTAGCACTGTAAGGGAGCTTCCTGTTGTTTTGAAAGAGAAACTTTAAGGTAGTCGGCTGGAAAAAACTAATAGTCAAGGGTAGTCCGGTGAAATTATCCTTTTAATATATAAAATGGAAGGATAGAGCATATCATTTGGCTGTTTCAGCTTCTTATAACTGAATTTCTTGTTATAGCTAAGAAAAAGAGTGTAGCTGAAGAATCTAATGAAAATGTGGAAGTGGACTCAGGCCCTTCAGATGAAGAACTTGTTAACGATGTGTAAAAAATATTGCAAAGGTAAGATATTAATTCCATGTTCCAACTTCTCGTATTGTATTTATTTATTTTTTAATTTGATTAATAAGTATATTTTTCTTCAATTAAGTAGTGCGCCATGGGAAGCTGCAAGAAGATAAGAAGGAAAACATTTAGAGGTAAATGCGAGAGCAACATTTTCTCTTTCATTTTCAACAGCATAGTTCATTTTGTAGGGTTTATCTATGTAAAATGTAAATCCAATCAGAGTTTCCTTGGTCTTTTAATTTTTAGCTTTATCTTTGCTTCCTTGTTCTACTGAAATGTGTCTTTTTCCTAGTTTCACCCTGAGTTTTCCAGAATTCCATTCTCTACTGAATTGACAGTGAACAATCTTCTGATATGCAATGAGTAATACTAATTCTAGATTTATCATACTGCTTAAATAAACTTGTGTATTTGCTTCCTTTCGGTCTCCTTACGATTCTTAATAAGTTTATACACAACAATATTTAGGGTTGATCACCCAAAAATCCCGTGTAGCTTATACCGTACTAGCAATGATACCCTCTCAAGCGATTTATATTAGTGCAAACATCCCCTCTATCCGTCAACAAAAAACCATAAAACACGCTCAAATTATACTCTAAACAAAACAATAAGGTTCAAGAATTAAATTAGACAATCATTTGAGTGGCTTAGAGTCGAATTTGAGTGTTTCAAAGGGTTTTGGTTGATGAGCAGAGGTGGTATTTTTGCGCTAAAATCATTTGAGTACAAGTGCTATATGGGGTAAGTGATTGAGGATTTCATGCAATTGAACTCTAATAATTATCACCTTGATCATCGAGTATGAACCACTTAATGATTTCAGCCGATTATATTTATAATAAAATAATTTTTGTACCTTTGGTATGAATAAATTACTACTAGTTGCAACATCAATGTTTATTTACTTCTCTAATTACTAGGTAAGTTTTCAAGTAGTATACCTACGATTAATTCTTATGCATAATCTGATGTCAGGAGTAAATGGTTGCTTTAAGAAGGCGGCACATTTTAGAGGGACGAGGACTACAGTGGTTTTGGCTGGCTACAATGTTGTTTCTCTATGGGTTAAAAGGATATTTATAGTTTGTAGACGTTTGTCTCATCTTATTATAATTGGCATGTTTTGCTACTGGTGAAAGAGTCGAGTGTTCAAGCTGATCGAGAAATGGATACTTGTGTTCAAGGTTCTGGAATATGAAAGTTTGAAATTTGGAATTAGAATCCCTTTATATATATATATATATATATATATATAGTTGAAAATTTGTTAGTTTATGAGAGATGCTTATTTTGTGTTGGTTTAGTTTATGTAACAGGATTTAAGCCAGCGAAATTATGTAAAAATACCATTAACTATATGCGCTTACTGTTGAATTACCTTAAAAGTTTTTCTGTATATGACAGTAAGCTCCCTTAAAGTGCAGTATTGAAGGGAAATTTTACTCGAAAAACTCCTTTAAATCCCAAATCTTAACAGAGTTTACTGTAATAAGTGAATAAGACAATTTATCCACACAAAAAAATACAATTCGGTTGTTGGTTGCCCAGCCCACATGCAGGAGACAGTCCAATAGTATGTAACTAAGAAGAGCAATTGCTGTCTCATTTTTACTTTATTTGGTTATTTGTAGTTTTAAAATTAACTAGAAAAATAGTTGATTTATTTAGTTCCATGTAATTAAGATTATTGAGCTGCAGTCCAAGGATGAAATAAGAGAGAAAGATGAGAAAATATAGAGATGGATCAAGTAATGCGTTGTACAGCATAACAATGTAACAAGCTACTGGGGATCTGCATGATATATTTCATCATTTGAATTTACTACTTTTAATGGTAATTTTCTTATTTGTCATGTTTGTTAGTTCTCAGCATATTGCATTTTAAATACAATAAAACTGTTTTGGTAGTTAAAAAACATAAAACGTCTTGTTATTGGAAAATTTTGAATTGTTTGATAATTAAAGAATAACAAAATATATAACAGAAAAGGTATTAATATTTATGCAAGAAGACAAATGAAATTATTTGCCCCAAAATAGCTAGATGTTTGAAATTTTTTGAATTGTTTGATAGTTGATTTCCTAAGAGACAAAATTTGTACATCCCCAGAGAAAAGCCTAGAGAAAGGGACAAACATCATTTGCTTGAATTGATAATGCTTAATGAAACAATATATGGTCAAAAGTGTTGGCATCTTTTGTCCCTTTTTGTATACGTAAAGACGATTAGTCTAAATCTAGTCTCTACTGCACTATTGCTTTCATCTCAAGCCTGACATAAAGTCTTCCTTTTTTCTTTTCTTTTTCGGATGCGGCCTCACTTAATTAGGAATCGAACCAATCGAAATCTCGTTTTGAAAATAAGAATCGGGTAAAAATAAGTCCCGAGATCTTCCAAGACCCTGACCGCGTCAACTACCTTGAATTGAGAGAGATATGAATTCAAAGACGTCGGTTCGCTTGTTTCTGCCTGCATTCGTAGGCATTGATCAGTTATGTAAAACTCCCTAGACCCGTTAACCACTAAATTTTTACCTGAAACAATATACTTTGATCGACTCAAAATCTTCACATATTAGTAGCGATAGACAAGGATGAGGGAATAGGTGACATATTTGTGATGAGGCTACTTGCTCACATCTCCACCGATATGTAGGCCATTTAAAGTGCATACACATGCACCAAAATATACTTTATTTATTAACAAAAAGTTTATAGATAATATTGCAAGAATTTGAAATCCATTTTTATAGATAGACATAGAAAAGATTTTATCACCGCAACCCGACATGGTGGAGTTTTTAGGAAATAACAATGTAAAGTTGTTGTTTAAGGGTTGTAAAGATTTTGCGGGTGTATATAAAGGTTAGAACGAGTTCATAAAAGTACAAGAGATTTTGATCGTATACACAAAAAAAAACCTTGTAAATATATCAAATATCAACTATCATTTGATTTTCTATAATCATCGTCCATAAATCAAGCCGCAAAAAACATTTCATTATGGCAAAGAAATCATGAATTTTCTAACATTCCTAATTCCCAAAATCTCAAGATCTATAATTTGCTGTCTAAATCAATACAGCTAAGCATCCAGAATAATCAAGCAAATTTTCAGCAAAATTATGATTATTAATATGCCAACTAACTTAATTTAAAATTAATTAAATCACAAATAAGTATGATTTTAAAATTTTGACAACGAACGATGTGATGTTTGCGGTTGCGGGGCAAGTTTGCATGTTCACGTAACGTGCACACGGTTAAGTTTGCATGTTCATGTAACGTGCAAACGGTTTTGGCATCGGTTATACATCCTTGCCATACCTATATTGTGCCAAAAATAGATGATGCTCAAAATTTCCTACAATTGGAAACTATGATAAAGAGCTGCTGAAAATTACTATATGTGGTTATTTAATCGTTAACATATAATATCAGGAGATTCTTAAAGAATTTTAGTTGAGATATTTCTCATAAAAAGGAGTAGATAAATTTAGTACACATTTTATATTTTTTGAAAAATATCTAAAAAGGCTGACTATGGTTTCTTAATACTTTTTCCTCGGGTTTATGAATTTTATGAATTAATGAGGTGGGCTGATGGAGGTCCTTTTCGGGTCTCCCTCAGATGTTGTCTTCCGTCGATCTCCCGGTGGATTGGAGGGTAATCTCCCATTGTGTGTGGGTCTCAATGGGTTTTGAGGAGATTGATGATTTGAGGAGTTTAGCGCCGAGTACCTGCAAAGAAGTCCCGAGATGGTTTGGTACCACCGAGGACCCTCCGACGATTAAGTTAGCACTAGATCCGAGCAGAGTAACGGCTAAGTGGAATAGAAAAATGGCTTACTTGACCACTCTGTGATGGGGGTTTATATAGTGGCGGCGGCACGCAGCAGCAAGCGCGAGAATCCCGCCGGCAGTTACGCTCCCGACGCCACGCACGCGTAAAGAGCGGATCACCCATTAATGGGTATCGTAGTGGCGTGGAACGTGGGACGTTGCTGGCGGAGAATCTGCGAATGGCGAGATTTGCGGAGCGGCGGTTACGCCTGTGAGTGGTGGAGTTAATCGGTCGGAGGGATCGAGGAAGACGGCCTCGGCTAGGGAGCTCAGAGATGAGCAAGAGGGCCGAGGAATCTTGGTCCTGTGGCAGCTCGGGGCGAGCTGAGGGGCCGAGGAGACCAATTTGCTGGGGGCCCCGAGGAGGGCCATCTTGTGCTCGCGGGTTAGGTACAGTGGTGGCCTGGTCGGCCCCTATGGCCCTTCCTTCTGAGTTCTGGGACACGTCGTTTGCCATGTGTCCTGATCTTGGAGATCGCCAATACTGAGCATCATCATTAGCCCCCCACTCTTATCCCAACCAGCTAGCGGGTCGGGTCAGGAGTGGACTGCCGGGCCGCCCGGGTGAGCTCCTTCCTAAGGTTTCGTCGGGACGCGTCCCCGGGCTGTCAGCTGTCTTTCCTGCCAGCGAATCATGGCGAGATCTCTGCATTTAAGGAAGGTGCGCCGGTTCGTGCATCCCGCCACTGAAGTGATGGTCCACGTGTCGAGCGTCGGTTGGCCGACGCGACGTATGCAGACCTGCTGCGTCTGACGGGACGTGGTCCAGTGTGGGAACGACAAGTGGAGCAATCGGAGTCATTGGCGTTTTGGCGGGAGACGAAAGGCGCCGTTGGATAAAGCCGCTTGCAGTGATAAATAGTGGTGGGGCCCGTTCCAGGGCTCCTACTCCTTCATATTTCCCCGTTCTAAGTCCTGGTTGCTCGGCGCTCGTCTTCTCTCCTCCACTTTCGTCTGCCGAGGATCTCTCTTCTCAATGTAGGTGTCGTAGGGGTAGGTTCCAGGGACCCTTTAATTGAGCCTGAGTCCTCCCGGGGAGTAGGGGTCGGATCCTCTCCCCGGGATCGTACGGCGGGGACAGCCCCCAGGGAGGAGGCGGTAGATGTTGCCCCCGGCGCCTCGTGTTGGGTGAGGCATGAGGACGAGCTCGCCAATGCTCGGGCTTGCTTCCACATTCCCTCACGTTATACGCTTCGTCTGGCCAAGGAGGGAGAGAGGGCAGACCAAGTACGGGGCGGGGAGATCTCCCTGTATTTGGAAGCTTTTTAGGGTGGAATGCGCTTGTCCTTCTCTCCCGAGATCGTCGAAGCGTTGAACTTTTTCGGGTTAGCCCATGGCCAGTTAGTGCCGAACTCGTGGAGGATTCTTCTCGGGTTCCTGATCCGCCTGAAGTTACAGGCGATTCCCATCAGCCTCTTCCTCCTTGATTCTTCTCTCGTCTTCAAAAATCACCCTGGTGGTCGAGCGGGCGACCCGAGGTGGGTCTACCTCTCTTTCAGAAAGCGACAGGGGGGCGCCGTCGGGACAGGGGTTGTGGCCTGCCTTCTTCCATTCATGACTGGAAGAAAAAGTTCTTCTTCGTTTCCCCTCCCGAGGGCGAGGACTGGCCCGTGCCTACAAAGTGGTCGAGGGAGAAATGCTTGCCGGGGAACCAGTCCAGTGACCCTGTCGCGGTGAGAGTGGCGTCATGGGAGCCCATCCCCCGTTTCGACGTGCTGCTGTCTGAGAGGGTCCTGAGTTGGGCCGGGCTCAGCCCCGTTGAGTTCGTCGGTAAGTTTTAGGCTTTGTCACGCCCCGCTTTCCAGAGTACGCTAAGATAGGCACATGACATAGCCAACCATGCTACCTGTGGATAGGAAAAATCCAACCACAGTCACATTACGGCTGTAGAGATATCAAGAATAGGAAAATAAACTAAACTATCTAGTATATGTCCATGAGCCAGAATAAATGAGTCAAGAAATAATAATATGCGGAAGCAAAAGATCCAATAAATAAAACACCTGGAAAGTAAAACTGGATACCAACAGGATCCTCACCGCTTGGTCTAACAGCGGCAGTACTCCTGATCAGTCTGCAACAAAGGTAGAGGATCTGGGCCATGCAAAACCCAGACGTCAGTGCTTCATAACATCAAGCAATAATATAAACAGGGGTAGCAAGGCATGCAGGTACTAGTATGAGCAAGAAAATAACAAGAATATAACCGTGAGTATGTCAGTATAAGTGACGTACAGTGATATCTAAACTGTGCTACGGGGTTATCTAGTCTAAAGTCTTCGAAACCAAGTAATATAATCCTCATCGTAACCCATCGGTGATTATTTCGTAGCGCCCGGAAAAACAGCAAACAATAGGTATTCCGTAATGCCCGGAAAAACGGCAAACAATAGGTATTCCGTAACGCCCGGAAAAACGGCAAACAATAGGATGCCTCTTTGAGTTACGTTCGGTTACATTCCTGATTTCCCTATACCCCCAAGTTATATATGTCAAGTCAGGTATTAATAAATCTGAAGTTAATGCCAACACAGGATCAGGCAGGTACAGGTTTGTCTAGATAGACAACAGGAAATGTCCGTAGGGACAACAGGTCAGGTTTGTTGGCATTAGTAACAAGATCAGATAACAGGTAAAGCTATAGTACATCAGGTCAAGTCAGGTAGTGTATATAAACCCAATCATGCCAAGAAGTGCATGGTATCAAGTCGTATCAAGTAGTAGTGTATCAAATCATGTCGGGGGTGCACAAATGTCACGTGGGTGCTCATAATCAAACTAAAAATAAGCATGGGTACACAAACAAGTATCAAGTACTAAAGAAATGAACTAGCATGAATGGTATGCACATAGATAGAAAGACAACGACATTGATGCACGCTATCGATTAGGGTTACATTTAATAGTTCTAAAAGCTAATTAGATTACACTTTATTAAGTATGGGGTATTAAAACAGCAATATTGGGTTATTAATAAGATCTGTAAATGCAGCTACATGTATTCTATTCGATATGGATGCGGATGGGTATCATAAAACCTTTAAATGATAAACTTGTTAATGCACGGTGTTCAATTAAACGATGTGAATGGTTATATTCAATTTGATGCGGTATACTATAGTATGATATGCGACAAGATAGGTTTTCATATGTTAGATATGAAATGATAAGAATGGATGCATACGGTCATTGTAACACTGTGAAACAAGTACTTTAGATGCACGGTTTGAAATTCAAATATTATAATCATTAAAATAGATGCATAAAATATAATGTAGCATGTAGCAAGATAAACTTATCTCGGGGATCCACAGATGTACGGCAAGCAGCAAGAATGCGAGAAATGACGGAAAATCTCCATTGGGGCATTTCGTCGAACACTTTGCGCGCAAAAAACGAACATTGTTGGAACGGAGATCCGGAGATATAGAAACGATCGTCTCGCTCATGCGAACTCGGGCCAATCCTTGGAGCCTCGGTTCACCGCCTGGAACAACATCGAACAGGCTATCAAATTCGGGGGTTGAAGTTGCCGTTGAGGCTACTGCAGCTGTACTTGATGTGGACGACGACGACCGTGGCGGTGACAGAAGTTAAAGAAGAAGGAGTCGACGAAGATGAGGGCGGAGGTTGAGGATGTGACGTAAGTCTTGAGCACGAAGAGGAAAAGGAAGGCGACGGTGGTGCTCAGTTGACGTTGGGTTCGAGTGGAGCAAAGGGGAAGGTGTTGTTAGTGTATATGCCCTAGAGGCCATTACTGTATCATACTAGTTTGTATATTACTTAATGGAAGCTTGGGATATTCACCTTGTATAAACAATCTTGCTCAATATAGTAGTATGCTACTTGGTTTGTTTCTGCTTCAATGTGTACTTGTGTTTATTTTAGTATATCACTTATACGCATTAGTGGAGCCCTTAGGATCTTTGCTTGATTACCAGCGTTGTGATGGCAGTCATACTAGTGGGGGCTGGGTAATCTATAAGCACATCCTTATACAGGTCCCTAGTCGCAGGACTATCGAGACAGGGCATCGATACTCCGGAGTAGACTAGCGTATGCGCTTCTCATCCCAGTGTGGGAGATGGTCTGTCCCACAGCCATCAGTACGTCGTACTGGGGATAGTATACGGGTGCTCGTTGGGTTACGAGTACACTGGACAGGACTCGTCGGGAACTGACAGGTTGGTATTATACCTATCGTCAGTCATCAGTTCCTAGGTGACATGAGTACAGCTTAGTCCGCTGACTTGACACTGGCACTTCGCCTCGAGTGTGTTCCCACTGCACTTTGATCACTACCCTACCACGGCTCAAAGGAGTCGTGCAAACAGGTGGTGGTTGGGTGCAGTCCCGAAGCACTTGGAGACAGTGCCGGTTAGACAGGATTCGTCTCTCCCGGTATTGGGGGTTGACATCGCGCTGTGTCTAGGAGAGCCATTACACGAGTAGTCCCTGGCCAGGGCAAGCGAGATATACTGGTAGGCTTCCAGTGTTATCTCAGGGTGTGTTTGGGCTTCACTCCGACACGACTTGTACCGCTATTGGGGGACTGACGTTTTACCGCCCCCTAGGCCCGACATGCGATGTATCAGACGAACAGACCGGACTGTACGGAGACTGTCACATTCAGACTCAGTAGGAGTTCGGATGGGGTTCACCTCGTCAGCCTTCTTGTCGGCATCTACCTGGGGACCGTTACGCACAGCTAGTGCCGCTTGCGGTCTGTGGTTAAACCCACTGCCAGCGTAGTGTCGAGTCTTTAGAGTCCCACACAGAGGGTATTCGCCTCTGGGCAAAACAGAGTAGAGGTCGCATGGTTTTGCGACAGGGTTCGTTCTCATCCGCGCACTTGTGCACGTTTGGAGTCCGGACGGATATTGCCAGCGGGCTCTGGTTTGAGCCGGATACTGGTATATGTTTTGGGGTTACTTTTATCTCTCAGTATTCATGTTCCTCGGAACAAGAATGCAGGTGTGTATGCACAGTTGTTTGAGGCGGAAGAAGAGGTTTTTCATTAGGGTTTCGGAACGGGTGCACATGCACAGTTGACAGTCGTCTTTTTTTTTCCAAACCCTAATGAATTAGTGAGATATCTATTAATAATAGTAATTAAATGAAATTATGTTATGGTTGGTTTTGTTGACTTGTTGACCATGGTTGACTTGTTGACCATGGTTGAATGTTTGACCATCATCATTATTTAGCAAGGATGCTCCTTGATTCTTGCCAACATTCATTTAATGAAGTATGATAGTGGTCATTCCAAAACAACCATCAACTATTCTCATTTGAATTATTATTACTAATTAGATAATTCTTTTTCTTTTGATATGGTTGCAAAAAGGAAAAAGAGAGCTCATTTCTTTCATAACCATTCTCTCTCCTCACTTCATCTTCTTCTTCCTCAAGCTCAAGGTGATTCCTTCTCATGTGTTGAGAATCCCTCACCTTGAAAAGAAAACAACCCCTAGTCACTCTCTACTCATTCTAGGATCAAGGGTTTAGCAAACCGGAGATTCTAGTTCACTCAAAGTTCGAGGAAGAGCCCGAAGGTTGAACCCTCAGGTGGATCCATCTTCGACGGAAGAAGGCGACGAGGAAAGAACCATCAACCTCCACAAAGTTTGAAGAAGAAGGAGTTCAAGTTTAGGTATAACCATCTTTCCGAGTAGCTAACTCTCTTTAGCTTATTTGCTAGCTTTAGTTTAGGAAAAGATCCCGACTTTGTTAGTCCATGTTGCCCCATGCGCTAAAAATTTGATTTTTATACCGTTTCCGCCTCCCCGTAAGAACCGGGGGTCGCAACGTGGACTTACAGTGGCATCAGAGCCTAACTAAACTTAAACTAGCTTGGTAGCGAAGTGTATTGAAGTTCGAAACCGAAAAATCGCAAAACCGGAAAAACTAAAACCCTAAGTTTCTGTTGAAATTTTTTCTGCTCTAAATGAAAAACTTTATACTCCTAAAATCGGCTCAGGGTTTTCTGAGAACACCCACCAAAAACGATCCCATGATTCCTTCAAAGCGCCGCCCATCCGCGGCTTCACCTGTTCATCTAGCCGCGGATCCGCCGCCGTTTGGGCACTTCATGAGATCGTGTTTTGTGCAGTGTTCTTCTGGTAGGGTTTTGGGATTTTTCAAATATGTTATATGTGCCCAGATTTTCCAGAACAGAAATTTACTTTTGGGGTCCTTTAAATCCGTATTTTTTCGAACTTCGCTACACTTTGGCTATGTTGGTTATATCTGTGATGTTTGCATGTATTGAACGTCGGCTAATCGCTATAAGTCGATTGGTCGGGGTTATACATGATCTGTGTTTGATATTGGAATGTGTATATGAATGTGTTGGACTGTCGCGGGTGAATAGCCGGGGTGGATGTGAGATGAGCTTTTGTTTTTCTTTCATTCATTGTAAATGTAAATTGATGTAATATTATTATTTGTTTGGCCGCACAGCCGGGTCGGGGTTGTAGCCGTCATTGTATAATTATTTTTACTGTTTTTGCTCCTAGGATAGACCCATGGAGGGGTGCACAAACTGCCGAGTACTTGGCGGGTAGTTTGCCGCACCCGTAGGGGTCTTGGGTGGGGTATTGGCTATTCACCGCGACCGTGTAATCCGCTTTTCGTTCCAGGCTCGAAAGGATTGCGGATTGCTAGTATATCCAATGTATTCATCTGTGATCTGTAATGTCTATCATTGCTTTCTATTTAGGCGTTGCTTATGTTTTACAACCACGCTAGCCCAGCCCCCGCTCTGTCGTTAGTTAAGTAACCTAACGGGTGATGACGGGACCCCGTGGCGAATGCGAATGGCATAAGCGTACGTCATATTTTGGTTGTTTTCTGCAATGGTAGGATTAAATGATGGGACACATTAAAAGTACTAATGCAAGAATATCACGCATTAAAAGAACTAATGCAAGATAATAAACCAAGTTAAAATCGTTGGAACACTTTCGAAAAACCACTCGGTTCTTTTCAAAACTAACTTTTAAATGCGGAGATTGAGCCACTCCTTCTAAAAGCTATCTCGTTCCATCGATTATATCAAGTTCACTACGTTCACGGTTTTACCAAAACCATTCGTAGCCCTCCGTCGCTTCGCATGAATAGGCAATAGTATTCAAGCTATGTATTTTGGCCAAAGTCAAGGCATAGTGATTGGTAGCTATTGGGTGTTCATGTGTAGCATAGATAGATGCGTTGGTTTGGGACAGTCGTGCTGCCATTTTGGCCAAAGTCAAGGGTAGGTACGGGTGGATCCAAATTAACCTGGATAGTGACGGGTAGAACTTGACATGTGACTTATGATATTTTGGCCAAAGTCAAGGTCATAAGAACATGGGGCAAAAATCCACATCGGGAGTTTCATAAGTACTGAAACTTGCTAGATTTGCATACCATTTGGAGTGTGGTGATTCTGGTAGGATTCCTTCAGTTTCGTCACGCGATGATATTTGGATCCCGATCCTACTGTGAGTATATGCTACTCCTCGAGAAATTTCTCACTAAACGATCAATGCTATAAACCTAGTAGGTGTCTAGAAAGGTGTTAGCGGGGCTACGCCCCCAGGGAAAAGAGGTTATTTAATTAAGGAACTTCGCGAAAGCGTTGGAAAACCTCCCTCGAAGTACCGACACTGGCCTGGCTGAACGGTTAAGCAAGTATTGTGCGGTGGGATTGATCCTGACTAATTCTTCCTTTATGGTTTGAGGAGGGATTCGAGAGACAGTGGGAGCCATCCTGTTTAGACAAATTAAAAACCATTCTAAACTTACAAGAGCATCGTGCTAAAGTGTTTCTTCTCTCTCCCCTGCAGCGACCAAATTGAAATGACTGGACTTAAGTTACTTCTAGATAAAAACATATTGACAGGGCCAAACTACAAAGATTGGCTCAGGAATGTCAAGTTGGCAATCACTTACGACAAGCTGGGGTATCTTCTTACCACTAAAGCTCCCCCCGTCCCAGGTCCCACCTCCAGCGTCGCGGATAAGGAAATCCGTAAGACTTGGGAGATTGACAGCGCGAAGGCCAGGTGCCTCGTACTTGCCTCGATGGACAACGAACATCAGAGGAGGCACGAGAATATGGATTTGGAATCCATATTTCTTCATACAAAAGAACTGTATGGAGAGCAGTCTCGTATCGTAAGATACGAAGTGTCGAAGAAGTTATTTTCGACAAAGTTGGCCGTCGGATCATCGGTAGCGGACCACGTGCTTAAGATGATTGGCTACACTGAGGAGCTCGCGGAACTTGGGACCACGTTGGACAGTGAACTCTATACGGATTTAATTCTCCAGTCCCTTCCATCCACTTACGCCCAGTTCATACTGAATTTCAACTTGCAAGAAAAGGAAGTTGAACTTTCAGAACTCCTCAACATGCTGAGGAGCGCAGAGGGCACCCTACAGAAGGGTAGGGAAACACCCGCTTTGTTTGTAGGAGGATCTTCTTCCTCTAGGTCCAAGGCGAAAGCCAAGGGAAAGAGGAAGAAAGCCCCCGCCAAACCAAGAGGCGGTGTTAGTAAAGTGGGTACGAAGGGAAAGGAAAAGGCAACAAAGATTGCGGGGAAGCTTGTGGGTAAAGAGGAATGCTTCTATTGTCATAAGAGTGGACACTGGAAGAAAGATTGCAGGGCTTGGAAGGCCAGGACACAGGAACTTAAGCAGGTTGCGGCTTCAGCTTCAGGTGTGTATGTTATTGAAAACTGTCTTTCTATAAACTCTACTTCCTGGGTATTGGATACCGGATCAGGATCTCATATCTGTAATTCTTTGCAGGCGTTGAGAAACCGTAGGTTTTTGAAGGCAGGTGACATGACCCTCAGAGTTGCGAACGGAGCTAGCATGGATGCTAAAGCCGTGGGGGACTATCACCTGGGAATGTCAGATGGGCATGTTTTGGTTTTGCGTAATTGCTTTTTTTTTGTACCCAACGCAACTTGTAATATCATTTCTGTATCTTTGGTTTCTAAAGAAGGTTATGAATTTGCCTTTGTAAGTAATGTTGTAAACATTCACCTTAATCAAGTTCTGATTGGGTCAGGTACATTGAGCAATGGTATATACGTGTTAAACCAACCACAGATTTTCAATGTCCAGAATACATACAAAAGAAAGTCTCCGGATATCAATCAGACTTTCTTATGGCATTGTAGACTGGGTCACATCAATAAGAGAAGGTTGACTAAGTTACATACAGAAGGGTATTTGGATCCGTTCGAATATCAATCGTATGCCACTTGTCAATCCTGTCTCAAAGGAAAGATGACAAAGACTCCGTTCACTGGACACGGAGTAAGAGCGAGCGAGCTCTTGGGACTCGTACACAGCGACGTATGCGATCCAATGTCTACACATGCGCGAAGCGGTTACTCTTACTTCATTACTTTTACGGATGATTTCTCAAGGTACGGTTATGTCTTCTTAATGAAACATAAGTCCGAAGCCTTTGAAAAATTCCAGGAATATAAGAATGAAGTGGAAAACCAAACCGGCAAAAGTATCAAGATTCTAAGATCGGATCGAGGTGGAGAATACTTGAGTGCCGAGTTCCTGAATTATTTAAAAGAGAACGGAATTCTCTCTCAGCTTACTCCTCCATACACTCCGCAACACAACGGTGTATCGGAGAGACGGAACCGAACCCTATTGGATATGGTACGGTCCATGATGAGTAGCGCTGAGTTACCGCGATCATTCTGGGGGTATGCGCTAGAATCAGCTGCGTACCTTTTGAACCGAGTTCCTACTAAGACTATACCTACTACACCATATGAGATGTGGTGTGGGAAGAGGCCCCATCTCAGTCACATTAAGACTTGGGGAAGTCCAGCTTTTGTTAAAAAGCAGCATGCGGACAAGCTCGAGGCACGCTCAGTACTGTGTAAGTTTGTGGGATATCCAAAGAATTCCAAGGGATATCTCTTCTACTACGAAGAGGAACAAAAAGTTCTTGTTTCTCGTCATGCCCACTTTCTAGAACACCAGTTCATAGAAAAAGAAACAAGTGGGAGCGCAGTAGAACTGGAAGAAATTCCAGAACCACAGACTATTACTGAATGCTTAATGGAATCAGAGGGTTCAAATGAACAGGACATTCCTATGCCGCTCCGCAGGAGTAGTAGGCAGTCTCATCCGTCCGAGAGATACTACGGTTTTCTCATAGACGGGGATAGAGAGGATTGCATCATAGATTATGATGAGCCTACTAGCTTCCAGCAGGCCGTTCAGAGCGTTGACTCGGTAAAATGGCTGGATGCAATGCGGACCGAAATGGAGTCCATGTACACCAACAAAGTATGGACGTTGGACATTGCTCCAGACGGGGTAAAACGCGTAGGATGCAAGTGGATCTTCAAAAGGAAGATTGGTGTAGATGGACAGGTTGAGACCTATAAAGCTAGACTTGTAGCAAAGGGTTTCCGTCAAAGACCTGGCTTGGACTATAACGAAAACTTTTCTCCAGTGGCTATGATGAAATCCATTCGGATCCTTCTTGCCATTGCTGCCTTCCACGATTATGAGATTTGGCAGATGGACGTAAAGACCGCTTTTCTAAATGAAAATTTAGAGGAGTGTGTCTATATGGATCAGCCAGAGGGTTTCATTCAGAGTGGGAGCAGCGGAAAGGTGTGCAAGTTGCTTAAGTCCATCTATGGACTAAAGCAGGCATCGCGGAGTTGGAACATCTGTTTTGATGAGACGGTCAAGGAATTTGGCTTTATCAAAAATCCAGATGAACCATGCATCTATAGTAGATTTGTAGCGAGAACTGTAGTATTCCTCGTTTTATACGTGGATGACATTCTCTTAATAGGAAATGACATTCCTATGCTATAATCTGTCAAGGGGTTCTTGTCACACAGGTTCTCCATGAAAGACCTGGGTGATGCCTCATACATCCTGGGGATCCGGATCCATCGTGATAGATCCAAGAGGATATTAGGACTTTCTCAGTCCAGGTACATCGACACCATAGTGAAAAGATTCAGTATGGAAGATTCCAAGCGCGGTAACCTACCGGCTTGTCACGGGATCACCCTCTCTAAAGAGATGTCTCCCAAGACTGATTTGGAGAGGGATCGCATGTCTATTATACCCTACGCTTCTGCGGTAGGCTCTATAATGTATGCGATGTTGTGTACCAGACCGGATGTAGCTTATGCACTGAGTGTGGTAACCCGGTATCAGTCAAACCCTGGGGAGAAACACTGGATAGCGGTAAAGAACATTCTCAAGTACCTAAGAAGGACTAAGGAGATGTTCTTGGTGTATGGCGGAAAAGACCTCCAGATCGAGGCCTTTGCTGACTCCAGCTTCCAGAGTGACAAGGATGATTCCAAGTCCGTGTCGGGTTTTGTCTTTACCCTCAATGGAGGGGCGGTGTGTTGGAAGAGCTCCAAACAGGAAACCGTTGCAGACTCGACTATGGAAGCGGAATACATTGCTGCATCTGATGCCGCAAAAGAAGCTGTCTGGATGAGGAAGTTCTTAAAAGAACTTCAGGTGGTTCCGTCCATTGTTGACCCAATACCTCTGTATTGCGACAACAACGGGGCTATAGCTTTAGCGAAGGAACCCAGATCCCATCAGAGATCCAGGCACATCTTGAGGCGGTATCACCTGATCAGGGAGATCGTGGATCGCAAGGAGATCGAGGTTCGGAGGGTTGCTTCAGAAGAGAACACTGCAGATCCATTCACCAAGGCCCTACCCCAGACTCAGTTCGAGCGGTTGATCGAGATGATAGGTCTTCGATACGCCAGTACATGGCCTTAGTGCAAGTGGGAGATTGTTAGTGTATATGCTCTAGAGGCCATTACTGTATCATACTAGTTTGTATATTACTTAATGGAAGCTTGGGATATTCACCTTGTATAAACAATCTTGCTCAATATAGTAGTATGCTACTTGGTTTGTTTCTGCTTCAATGTGTACTTGTGTTTATTTTAGTATATCACTTATACGCAGTAGTGGAGCCCTTAGGATATTTGCTTGATTACCAGCGTTGTGATGGCAGTCACACTAGTGGGGGCTGGGTAATCTATAAGCACATCCTTATACAGGTCCCTAGTCGCAGGACTATCGAGACAGGGCATCGATACTCCGGAGTAGACTAACGTATGCGCTTCTCATCCCAGTGTGGGAGATGGTCTGTCCCACAGCCATCAGTACGTCGTACTGGGGATAGTATACCGGTGCTCGTTGGGTTACGAGTACACTGGACAGGACTCGTCGGGAACTGACAGGTTGGTATTATACCTATCGTCAGTCATCAGTTTCCAGGGGACATGAGTACAGCTTAGTCCGCTGACTTGACACTGGCACTTCGCCTCGAGTGTGTTCCCACTGCACTTTGATCACTACCCTACCACGGCTCAAAGGAGTCGTGCAAACAGGTGGTGGTTGGGTGCAGTCCCGAAGCACTTGGAGGCAGTGCCGGTTAGACAGGATTCGTCTCTCCCGGTATTGGGGGTTGACATCGTGCTGTGTCTAGGAGAGCCATTACACGAGTAGTCCCTGGCCAGGGCAAGCGAGATATACTGGTAGGCTTCCAGTGTTATCTCAGGGTGTGTTTGGGCTTCACTCCGACACGACTTGTACCGCTATTGGGGGACTGACGTTTTACCGCCCCCTAGGCCCGACATGCGATGTATCAGACGAACAGACCGGACTGTACGGAGACTGTCACATTCAGACTCAGTAGGAGTTCGGATGGGGTTCACCTCGTCAGCCTTCTTGTCGGCATCTACCTGGGGACCGTTACGCACAGCTAGTGCCGCTTGCGGTCTGTGGTTAAACCCACTGCCAGCGTAGTGTCGAGTCTTTAGAGTCCCACACAGAGGGTATTCGTCTCTGGGCAAAACAGAGTAGAGGTCGCATGGTTTTGCGACAGGGTTCGTTCTCATCCGCGCACTTGTGCACGTTTGGAGTCCGGATGGATATTGCCAGCGGGCTCTGGTTTGAGCCGGATACTGGTATATATTTTGGGGTTACTTTTATCTCTCAGTATTCATGTTCCTCGGAACAAGAATGCAGGTGTGTATGCACAGTTGTTTGAGGCGGAAGAAGAGGTTTTTCATTAGGGTTTCGGAACAGGTGCGCATGCACAGTTGACAGTCGTCTTTTTTTTTCCAAACCCTAATGAATTAGTGAGATATCTATTAATAATAGTAATTAAATGAAATTATGTTATTGTTGGTTTTGTTGACTTGTTGACCATGGTTGACTTGTTGACCATGGTTGAATGTTTGACCATCATCATTATTTAGCAAGGATGCTCCTTGATTCTTGCCAACATTCATTTAATGAAGTATGATAGTGGTCATTCCAAAACAACCATCAACTATTCTCATTTGAATTATTATTACTAATTAGATAATTCTTTTTCTTTTGATATGGTTGCAAAAAGGAAAAAGAGAGCTCATTTCTTTCATAACCATTCTCTCTCCTCACTTCATCTTCTTCTTCCTCAAGCTCAAGGTGATTCCTTCTCATGTGTTGAGAATCCCTCACCTTGAAAAGAAAACAACCCCTAGTCACTCTCTACTCATTCTAGGATCAAGGGTTTAGCAAGCCGGAGATTCTAGTTCACTCAAAGTTCGAGGAAGAGCCCGAAGGTTGAACCCTCAGGTGGATCCATCTTCGACGGAAGAAGGCGACGAGGAAAGAACCATCAACCTCCACAAAGTTTGAAGAAGAAGGAGTTCAAGTTTAGGTATAACCATCTTTCCGAGTAGCTAACTCTCTTTAGCTTATTTGCTAGCTTTAGTTTAGGAAAAGATCCCGACTTTGTTAGTCCATGTTGCCCCATGCGCTAAAAATTTGATTTTTATACCGTTTCCGCCTCCCCGTAAGAACCGGGGGTCGCAACGTGGACTTACAGGTGTCACGCCCCGCTTCCCAATGTACGGCGAAGTGGGAGCGACGAGGTCCGCTACGTATATACTCAGAAGTACATACGCTAAGCGTATCTAAGCAATATAAAATAAGTACACAAGAGACAAGAAATAAAAAGAACAGCAACTTTTATTTATTAACATTCTTTGTACAATGCATGAAAGGAAATACAACTGAAATAAAAAGATGCCTAAACAGTGGCATAACAGGAAATGAAAAGTACTGAAAAGAAAAGTGTACAATGAAACTACAGTGCAGGGTCTTCAGTAAACTGTTCCAAGTCTTCTTGCGATGGCTCAACTTCTGCCGGATCCAATTCACCTGACGACATTCAAAGAAGAGAGAAACATAATGTAGTCAGCGAACAAATCGCTCGGTAAGTCCTAAAGGTAAGAGGGAAGTAGAAAAAGACAGAATAAGAAGGTATATTTTAAAGTGTAAACTATTGTTGTAATGTTATGTCAACGCTGTTGTTTGTAGCTTGGTACAGAAGGATGCCAGTGTATACGAGGGGAGTCTCTATATGTCAGAGACTAAGGGCACGTATAGCACAAGGTACCGTTTATGCCACGGTACAACAGCAATTGGATTCAGGTTAGGTGTGTTAAATCTGACCACCTCGTGCCACCTTTAATACCTTCCGTACCAATCTACCCCTTAAACCCCGCGATGTCTTGTTTGTATTGTTATCTTGTAAATTGTGTTGGTTGTATGATTGATTGACTGACTGACCGAAACCATGATATCAGGAAACGGTTATAACCGTAGAGTCATGTAAATGGAATACTGAGAATCATGTAAAAGGAATATATATCCATGGTTCGGTTCAGTCAAGTTGTATAAATTGATGATTGTATTCATGAATTCATGTGTTCATTTTGAATTGGAATCTTGTAGTTTATAGAATGACTTGAATCATATTCAAGTCAGATTAATCAGACTCAAACCCGAGTCAGACAATCAGAAATGTGAAACGAAGTCTTATAACTGCTAGGGTCCTTAGGGTAATTTATAAACTTGAGGGGTTTTATGTAAAAATATTTTTATATACTTTTCAAAATACACCTCAAGTATTTATTACTCATCTTTAGAGTTGTGGATGTTATGTTGTGACATTTCTAATGAAAATATCCTAGTTTCATAAATAATGGTATTTATCTGTAATATTGATTATTTGAAGTTCATGGTATTTTAGTGTAACATTTATTCTTTTGTGATTGTTAGAAAAAAGGTGGAAAATTTTATATTATAATAAAATAGGTATTTAAAAGATAGATATACATATGTTTATAAAATAATTTTTAATAAATATTTTATATTTCAAAACTCTCATTTTCTTAAGATGTCGTATTTTAAACCTTTCGAGACCGAATGCTTCTTGCGGAGGTCTGAATCTCGCACTACTAGCCCAAGGGTGCGCGATAAACCACACGATCCCGAACGGGTTCCCCAAAGATGGGTTGTAGCGGCGCTTTGCAAAGATTGTAAAACACTAATCTTTTAGAAAACGGTTTTATAAAATAAAAGGTATTTATTCGGAAAGTGTAGTTTTCCGTATTTTAGATTCTAGGGTTTCCTAAGCCAACTAGCCTATTTCTAAATGGTCTAAACGACAAGTCGTTAGAAGCCTCAAATCGCCTCTTCACCGCCAATTGCGGCCAGGTAAGTGCCAGGTAAGTGGGAGGCTCTCCACTACAAGTAGTGGCCCTAATTAAGTAACCACTTGCCTTAGACACACTTGCCTAGACACCACAAAGTCAGTTTAGATAAACGATCGATGTCCACAACTTATCGTATTTTCCTAGTAAGAAATATTTACTTAAAATTGTAACAAATCTAAAACCTTTAAGAATGGTTTTATGAAGATTATGGTATTTTAATGAAAATTTCGTTTTATCGTATTCTAAGTTTTGATGATATCATTTTAGGGTTGTATTTGCGTGTGTGTGGAGGTAGGTCATTACCTCGTGCTCTATTTTAAATGTATATTAAGGTTAAGGGGTTAAATGTGAAATTGAAACTTGATGGTATTAAAGTGTAAAAATACGGTAAATTGAAAAGGTTATCATTTCATGTGTGAAAACTTATTCAAATTGATTTTTACAAGTTTAATGGTCAAGATGAAGATGTTTAGGAATGATTGAATTGATTAGAAGAAGAAAAATAAACATTATGGTATTAATGTGAAAAAGAATACGATATTGCAAAAGCTATCATTTCATGTGAGAAACTTTGTCCAAATTAATTGTTATGCCATTAATAGTCATCATGAATAAGTTTAGGTATTATGGAATTGGTGACAAGTGAGATTTTATAGAAAAACCGAATCGGAAATCGGTTTGTTCCGATTTCCGTCGGGTTTCATAAGTTCGTATTTTTGAGAAGTAGAAAGAAGGGAAGAATGGGACTTACGGGTTTCGATCTATACTAAAGAGTATAGAGGAACTAGGTGAGTGGCCAAGATATTGTTTTGTCGCCTGTTGTTTCAAAAATGTCGCCGGAATTCCGTTAGCATTTCGCCGTGAACTCGGTTTCAAAGCACACCCTTCTTGTGAAAATTTCGAGAGAGTAAACCTAGTGTTTTGGAATGAGAGAGTAGGGGGTAGGGGTGTCTATTTATAGGGTAGGCTAGGATAGGGTAGGTGAAAGGTTTTTATTTTAAAAAATTGTAAAAATTAAAGAAAAATCATTAAAATTTGTATTAAATAGGGTGTATTAAACATTCGGGAACCGATCCATTAAAATGGAGTAAACAGGGGAGTTGGGAAGACGAAGAGGTAAATTTTTCATTTAGACGACTCGGCCGTCCGGCCGAGTCCTGCCGGCGGCGCCGGCCGACTCGGCCGAGTTGGGGTGCCGTCGGGCATGGGTTCTCCTGATGTAGGCTGTGGTATACTCACTTTTTAGGGTTCAGTTCATCTTTTGGGAGTTATGGCCTGTGGACTGTTGGGCTTCCAAGAATTTTAAAAGAAAAATAATCTAAAAATAATGTGGGGCATGGGATTCGAACTCTGGTGGCTTGGTTCAGCAGTGCAAGGTGTTACCAATGAGCTACAAGCTCCTTCTTGTAATTATTGTGGGAAAATAGATACTTAAAGTGATATCAGCAACATTAAATACTCCAAGTATACTTCAAATTTAAATCAAATTTATGTATACAAAAATTGAAGTTGTTACAGAAGGCGACAACTGTGAAGCCACAAGAAGAAGAAGTCGACGGCAAGGACGTCGTCGACGAAGGCGTCGCCGGTAGTGGAGGCGATGAGTCGAAGGCGAGAGCAGCCTCGAGCACGAGCAAGATGGAGCTCTCGAGGCAAGGGCTTTTGGTGGGTTCGAGAGGCGATGTAATGGGACTCGGAGGCAGGGGTGGCGAAGAGGGCGGCCTCCTGAGGCGATGGAGTTTTAGCGAGGGCGGCAATGGAGACGAGAGCGGTGGTTTCGAGAGCAAGGATGAAGAAGATGAGGAAGGTGGAGACGAGGATGACGAGCGAGATTGGCGGCAACGAGGACTACGACGACGACAAATGCAGAGGGCAGGCGAGAAGATGGGTTCCTGGGTTTGTGGGGGTTGCGGGTTTGCCGGGGAGACGAGAGGAGAGAGAGGTGCGTTTGAGAAGGCGAGGCCGGAGATCGACGAGGGTGAGGCAGCGAGGGGCGAGCGCGAGGGCGAAGGCTAGGGCTACACGAGGAGGCGGGAAAGGAAAAAGAAGTGGGGAGAGAGAAGAAGAAAACGTGGCTGTGAGGTAAGTATGGGGTTTGATTAAAAAAAATAAAGAACATATAATATATACAAGAGAGAGAGAGAGAAATGAATTGTGAGATAGAGAGAGAGAGAGAGCAGGCAGAGAGATAGAGAGAGAGGGGGGGAGAGATCGAAAGGAGAGAGAGAGAAGTGAATAGTGAGGAGAGATGAAATTGGCGTTTAGTGAGGGGAGAGAGAGAGAGAAAGGAGAAAGGGAAGAGAGAGAGAACTGGAGTGTGGGGCCGGCGCAATGAAAAGGAGGCTGGGGATTGGTTAACAAAATTAAAAAGATTTTATATTTTAAACTAAAATGATTCGTTCAGTTATGAGATGTTTAAAGGAAAGATTTAAAATAAAACTTAATAAATTTGAATTTAGGCGGATACAAAAGTATTTCAAAATGCGCCTGGGTCGGGTCTAAAAATCCGGTTTTAAAATATGAAAAATATATACGACTTCCAAATTTCAAAATGAATGCTCAGGTAACGAAAATGCATACCCCCAAGAACGGATGCACGTACGTGCGCGTAGCCATCCAAACACGTCTGTTTCACTGAACGGGACGAGAACAAGATGCGCGGATGCTACCACGGGGTTAGGGGTATCAAGCAGGCCATGAAATGTAATTTTAATTTATTTTACATGACTTAAAATGTTATATGGTAAAATATGTCATAACAGATAAAATGCCAGTATGCGATAAAGTTGAAAATGCACAAGTCTACACAACAAGTCAGGATGATTCATAAATATGAATCAAACAAGTTTCAATAAAGTGGGTCGGGTCGAATGCAATGTAAAATGTAAAATACCATTCGCACCCAAACACGATAAATCAAGAAAATACCATAGATAAGGAAATACGGGAACTGGAATAGGTATAAATGAACTAGGTTGTTACATTATACCCAACTACAAAAAGAATTTCGTCCTTGAAATTCCAAGAAAAAGAAAGGATAAACAATCAAGAAACTACAAGAATAGATGTGGAAACTTCTGCCGGATTTCATCTTCTAGTTCCCAAGTTGATTCTCCATGCGAGCGATTTTCCCAAGAAGCAAGTACAAGAGGGATAACTTTGTTCTTAAGAACCTCTTCTCTTCGATCCACAATCGACATCGGTCGCTCCTAAAAAATTCAAATCTTCTCGTATAGTCATTTCCGAATGATCCAACACATGTGTTTCATCTCGAACATATTTACGGAGTTGAGATACGTGAAACACGTCATGAACATTCGCCAAGGATTGCGGTAACGCCAAACGATACGCCACTTCTCCAACACGCTCCAGAATCTCAAAGGGTCCAACGAATCGAGGACTAAACTTTCCTCGACTTCCGAAACGAATCACCCCTCTAGTCGGTGATATTTTCAAGAATACCAAATCACCCACGGTGAACTCTAGAGGTCTTCTCGTTGTATCTGCCCAACTCTTCTGTCGGTCTTGTGCTGCTTTCATATGATTCCGGATAGTATTAACCTTTTCAACTGTCTACACAACCAAATCTGGTCCCAACAATTTTCGTTCACCAACATCGTCCCAACAAACAGCTGAACGACACTTGCGACCATATAAAGCTTCGAATGGAGCCATCTGAATAGTCGCCTGGAAACTGTTATTGTAAGAAAACTCCACCAAATATAGATGATCCTCCCATGAACCCTTGAAGTCTAACATGCAAGCTCTCAACATGTCTTCAAGAGTTTGGATCGTTCTATCCGACTGACCATCTGTTTGAAGATGATAAGCTGTGCTAAACTTCAAACGAGTCCCCAAACTTTCCTGTAAGCTCCTCCAAAAGTGTGATAAGAAACGAGTGTCACGGTCGGACACGATGCTCACCGGTACTCCATGCAATCTTACAATCTCCTGCATGTACCGTTCTGCCAAAGTTTCTGTTGATTGACCAACTCGAAAAGGGATGAAATAAGCTGCCTTGGTCAATCGATCAACAATCACCCAAACTGCATTATTGCCCTTTGGACTCCGCAGTAAAGCCGTCACGAAATCCATGATTATATGTTCCCACTTCCACTGAGGAATCGGAAGTGGTTGCAACAAACCAGCAACTCTTTGATGTTCAGCCTTGACTTGCTGACACACCAAGCACTTTGCCACAAAGCGGGCAATCTCTTGTTTCATGCCTTCCCACCAGAAATGTTGTCGTATATCTCGATATATCTTCGTGCCTCCTGGTGTACAGAATATACTGAACTGTGCACCTCCTTCATAAGTTCTTCGCGAATATCTCCCTTTGGCACACACAAACGGCTATCATATCGCAATGAACCATCTTCATTGATCAGAAGTCTGTTTGAAGTCCAGCTTCAACCTGTTCTCGAAACTTTTGCAATCTTGGGTCCTGCAATTGCGCTGCTTAAAATTCTCGATCAACGATGACTGTACTTGCAGCTGCATCAACAGTCCCAAAGAATGTGGTAGCACAATCTCCAAATCAAATCTTCGAAAGTCCTTAATAAGTTCCTTCCGTGCAGTCAACATCTGAATTGCTGGCAACCGACTAAGCACATACGACACAACATTAACTTTTCCCGGATGGTACTTAAGATCAAGATCGTAGTCACCCATCAGCTCCAACCATCTACGCTGCCTCATATTAAGCTCCTTCTGCGTGAACACATACTTCAAGCTTTTATGATCGGTGAATACTTCGACCCTTTCGTCCAATAAGTAGTGTCTCCAAATCTTCAAAGCGAAAATCACAGCTGCTAGCTCCAAGTCATGAGTGGGGTAATTCTTCTCATGTGTCTTCAACTGTCTCGATGCGTAAGCTACAATCTTCCCATGCTGCATCAAAATACATCCCCAAACCTTTTTCCAGATGCGTCGCTGTGAATCACCAATTCTCCGGAACCGTCTGGTACAGTTAAAACAGGTGCGGTTATCAATCTCTGCTTCATCGCCTCAAAAGTTGACGCACACTTATCCGTCCATACAAATGGTACTTCCTTGCGCGTAAGCTTGGTCAAAGGCTCAGCCAAATGAGCAAAATTCTCTACGAATCTTCTGTTATACCCGGCAAGTCCAAGAAAGCTTCTGATCTCCGCAACGTTCTTCGGAATCGGCCAATCTCGAATTGCTGCAATCCTTTCGGGATCAACGGTTATTCCATCTCCGGACACGACATGCCCCAAAACTTCACTTCTTCAAGCAAAAACTCGCACTTACTCATCCTTGCATACAATCTTTCTTGCCTCAATATCTGCAGTGCGATCTTCAAGTGTTCTGCATGCTCTTCTGTGCTCCTCGAGTAGATCATCGATGAACACTACTATAAACTGGTCCAAGAACGGTGAAAAGATTTTGTTCATCAAGTCCATAAATATCGCTGGTGCATTCGTTACTCCGAAGGGCATCACTAAGTATTCGTAATGTCCATACCGAGTTCTGGACGCAGTCTTGCAAATATCTTCTGATTTAACTCGGACCTGATGATATCCGGATCGCAAATCCATCTTCGAGAATACCCTCGCGCCACTAAGCTGCTCGAACAATTCGCCAATGCGAGGGATCGGGTATTTGTTCTTAATAGTCACTCGGTTTAATTATCGATAATCGATGCGCATCCTCCTTGTGTCATCTTCTTCTTTGCTAGAAGAACTGGAGCTCCCCAAGGGGAATTGCTGCTGCGAATTCAACCCTTCTCTAGCAATTCAGTAACCTGCTTCTTGACTTCTCCCAACTCCACTGGTGCCACTGGATAGTACGCCTTTGAGATTGGCACTGCACCAGGAACAAGATCAATCACGAACTCCACATTTCGTTTTGGCGGTAAACCTGAGATGTTCTCGAACACGTCCATGAACTCTCGAACTACAGCTGGCGCTTCCTCCTTATCAACTTCCATCAACGAAAGAACACTGTTTGTCGGCCTAGCCCTAAACTCGACTGGCCCGACAGAACCGCTTCCTCCAGCAAAACAAACTCCGGATGTCCAGGAATCTGGAAAATCACTTCCTTTGTCCTATAATCAATGTGAGAGTGGACAGTGCCGAGAAAATCCATTCCCAAGACAACAACAAACAAAGGGATGCACCAGAATTGAATAATTCTAATGCGGGAAGGACATAAACAAGTAGGATGCTTGAAACGATTTCACCTGAAGCCAGACAATGAAGAAGATAAGCAAGATAAACAGGATTCAAGCTTGTGATAAAACATGAACTGGAAAGCAAAAGAAGCAAGGCAATATAACGACCATGAAACAAGGAAGTGAATCAAGACTAGGACTCCAAGTTACTTAAATAGAGTACCGCATTGTAACCATGCTGCAGTTCATGGGTACAATTACATAACTCCACTCAAGTCGCCCAAATCCTAGTATCAGAATCAAAGAACAGGGAGAAACAATAGGAAACCAAAAGGTTTCAAACCGAGATACAAAGTCGTTTGCATATCGTCAAGACAAGAATCAAGAGAAGGATATGATTCAAGAATCACGATCATAAGGTCGCAGGACATGTTTCTAATCACGAGTATTCTGATTCGTGTATTGGGTCCAATACCCAACTACAAAAAGAATCGAACTCGATTAACCTATATCCTATGGCTCTGATACCAAAAGAACCATGTCACGCCCCGCTTCCCAGAGTACGCTAAGATAGGCACGTGACATAGCCAACCATACTACCTGTGGATGGGAAAAATCCCACCACGGTCACATTATGGCTGTAGAGATATCAAGAACAGGAAAGTAAACTAAACTATCTAGAACATGTCCATGAGCCAGAATAAATGAGTCAAGAAATAATAATATGTAGAAGCAAAATATCCAATAAACAAAACACCTGGAAAGTAAAACTGGATACCAACAGGATCCTCACCGCTTGGTCTAACAGCGGCAGTACTCCTGATCAGTCTGCAACAAAGGTAGAGGATCTGGGCCATGCAAAACCCAGACGTCATTGCGTCATAACATCAAGCAATAATATAAACAAGGGTAGCAAGGCATGCAGGTACGAGTATGAGCAAGAAAATAATAAGAATATAACCGTGAGTATGTCAGTATAAGTGACGTGCAGTGATATCTAAACCGTGCTACGGGGTTATCTATTCTAAAGTCTTCGAAACCAAGTAATGTAATCCTCATCGTAACCCATCGGTGATTATTCTGTAGCGCCCGGAAAAACGGCAAACAATAGGTATTCCGTAGCGCCCGGAAAAACGGCAAACAATAGGATGCCTCTTTGAGTTACGTTCGGTTACATTCCTGATTTCCCCATACCCCCAAGTTATATATGTTAAGTCAGGTATTAATAAATCTGAAGTTAATGCCAACACAGGATCAGGCAGGTACATGTTTGTCTGGATAGACATGTCCGTAGGGACAACAGGTCAGGTTTGTTGGCATTAGTAACAAGATCAGGTAACAGGTAAAGCTATAGTACATCAGGTCAAGTCAGGTAGTGTATATAAATCCAATCATGTCAAGAAGTGCACGGTATCAAGTCGTATCAAGTAGTAGTGTATCAAATCATGTCGGGGGTGCACAAATGTCACGTGGGTGCTCATAATCAAACTAAAAATAAGCATGGATACACAAACAAGTATCAAGTACTAATGAAATGAACTAGCATGAATGGTATGCACATAGATAGAAAGACAACGACATTGATGCACGCTATCGATTAGGGTTACATTTAATAGTTCTAAAAGCTAATTAGATTACACTTTATTAAGTATGGGGTATTAAAACAACAATATTGGGTTATTAATAAGATCTGTAAATGCAGCTATATGTATTCTATTCGATATGGATGCGGATGGGTATGATAAAACCTTTAAATGATAAACTTGTTAATGCACGATGTTCAATTAAACAATGTGAATGGTTATATTCAATTTGATGTGGTATACTATTGTATGATATGCGACAAGATAGGTTTGCATATGTTAGATATGAAATGATAAGAATGGATGCATACGGTCATTGTAAAACTGTGAAACAAGTACTTTAGATGCACGGTTTGAAATTCAAATATTATAATCATTAAAATAGATGCATAAAATATAATGTAGCATGTAGCAAGATAAACTTGCCTCGGGGATCCACAGATGCACGGCACGCAGCAAGAATGCGAGAAACGACGGAAAATCTCCATTGGGGCATTTCGTCGAACACTTTGCGCACAAAAATCGAACATTGTTGGAACGGAGATCCGGAGATATAGAAACGATCGTCTCGCTCAAGCGAACTCGGGCCAATCCTTGGAGCCTCGGTTCGCCGCCTGGAACAACATCGAACAGGCTATCGAATTCGGGGGTTGAAGTTGTCGTTGAGGCTACTGCAGCTGTACTTGATGTGGACGACGACGACCATGGCGGTGACAGATGTTAAAGAAGAAAGAGTCGACGAAGATGAGGGCGGAGGTTGAGGATGCGACGTAAGTCTTGAGCACGAAGAGGAAAAGGAAGGCGACGGTGGTGCTCAGTTGACGTTGGGTTCGAGTGGAGCAAAGGGGAAGGCGACAACTGTGAAGCCACATGAAGAAAAAGTCAACGGAAAGGACGTCGTCGACGAAGGCGTCGACGGTAGTGGAGGCGATGAGTCTAAGGCGAGAGCAGCCTCGAGCATGAGCAAGATGGAGCTCTCGAGGCAAGGGCTTTTGGTGGGTTCGAGAGGCGATGTAGTGGGACTCGGAGGCAAGGGTGGCGAAGAGGGCGGCCTCCTGAGGCAATGGAGTTTTAGCGAGGGAGGCAATGGAGACGAGAGCGGTGGTTTCGAGAGCAAGGATGAAGAAGATGAGGAAGATGGAGACGAGGCCGACGAGGGAGATCGGCGGCGGCGAGGACGACGACGACGACGAATGCAGGGGCAGGCGAGAAGATGGGTTCCTTGGTTTGTGGGGGTTGCGGGTTTGCCTGGGAGATGAGAGGAGAGAGAGGTTTGTTTAAGAAGGCGAGGTCGGAGATCGACGAGGGTGAGGCAGCGAGGGGCGAGCGCGAGGGCGAAGGCTAGGGCTACGCGAGGAGGCGGGAAAGGAAAAAGAAGTGGGGAGAGAGAAGAAGAAAACGTGGCTGTGAGGTAAGTATGGGGTTTGATTAAAAAAATAAAGAATATATAATATATACAAAAGAGAGAGAGAGAGAGAGAGAAATGAATTGTGAGATAGAGAAAAGGAGAGAGCAGGCAGAGAGATAGAGAGATAGAGAGAGTTGCGAGATGAGAGAGAGAGGGAGAGAGAGATAGAGAGAAGAGAGAGAGAGAGAGAGAAGTGAATAGTGAGGAGAGATGAAATTGGCGTTCAGTGAGGGGAGAGAGAAAGAGAAAGGAGAAAGGGAAGAGAGAGAGAGAGAGAAAGGAAAGAAAGAAAGAGGAGAGCGAATTGGAGTGTGGGGATTGGTTAACAAAATTAAAAAGATTTTATATTTTAAACTAAAATGATTTGTTCAGTTATGAGATGTTTAAAGGAAAGATTTAAAATAAAACTTAATAAATTTGGATTTAGGCGGATACAAAAATATTTCAAAATGCGTCCGGGTCGGGTCTAAAAATCTGGTTTTAAAATATGAAAAATATATACGACTTCCAAATTTCAAAATGAATGCTTAGATAACGAAAATGCATACCCCCAAGAACGGATGCACGTACGTGCGCGTAGTCATCCAAACACGTCTGTTTCACTGAGCGGGACGAGAACAAGATGCGCGGATGCTACCACGGTGTTAGGGGTATCAAGCAGGCCATGAAATGTAATTTTAATTTATTTTACATGACTTAAAATGTTATATGGTAAAAGATGTCATACCAGATAAAATGCCAGTATGCGATAAAGTTGAAAATGCACAAGTCTACACAACAAGTCAGGGTGATTCATAAATATGAATCAAAAAAGTTTCAAGCAAGCGGGTCGGGTCGAATGCAATGTAAAATGTAAAATACCATTCGCACCCAAACACGATAAATCAAGAAAATACCATAGATAAGGAATTACGGGAACTGGAATAGGTATTAATGAACTAGGTTGTTACAGGCTTGTTCTTTGGCTTGTATATTGCTTGTGTCGCTGACTTCTTTACATTTGGTTTTGTGCAGGACCCATGGATATGGACGAGCTCAAAGCCTCCATGCGCCAGCCGAGGAGGGTCGCGAAGGCCGGAGGCGCCGGCCCTTCCCGCTCGAAGCCCGCCCTGGCTCCTTCTCCTCCGATGGTCGCGTCCCGTGAGCATTCCGGGGCGAATCCCGCCCCGAGGCCTGGTGGAGCATCGGGCCGAAAACGGGCTCGAATTCTGGAAGACCCGGCCTTGGAGGAGGAGATCGGCTCTCCATCGGAGCCGCTCAAGAGGGGTTCCCGGAGGTCTTCCCGGGGCCCGCCCTCGCTGATCATGGTGGAGGAAGGAGGCCTCCAGTTCGCGGTGCCCTCGGGGCTATCCGTCGTGGATAGCCTGCTTCATGAGATAGAGAAATCGGCGGGGGGTAGGGTCCTCGGGGGGACCTTCATGGCCCAGATGGCGTCCATCGCCCAGGAGTCCGTGCAGGTAAGGGTGTGTTTTTTTGTGAGATTCGGTGCCTCCTTCATTTTTCTGATCTCTTTCCTATCTTTCATGTTCTCCAGCACGTTGCCCTCGCCCTACGCATGGAGGCCGAGGTGATAGCCCTGGCGATGAAGGCTGCGGGCCAGCTCGCCTCGCTGGAAGAGAGCTCCAAGCGGGAGTTGGAGGCGGTGATGGCGAGGGTTGCCGCCCTGGAGGGCGAGGTGGAGGCCGGGAAATGGGAGATTGCCCGGTACCGCGAGGCCGCCGCGGCTGTCGAGGCCAAGCTTGAAGATGCTCAGGTGCTCACCGGCAACCTGAAGAAGTCGGTGAAGACCCTTCAGAAGGAGCTAGGGGCGGCGGCTGAGGCGGCGAAGTCGGCCGACTTGAGAGCGGCGAAGTTGGCCGACCTCTCGGCGGAGAAGGCGGTGGAGGGCTACAAGAAGTCGAAGGACTTCTATGATGACTTGGCCGTAGCCACAACACTCATCTGGCATGAGGCCCTCGACGCCGTTAAGGTCCGGATGCCGGAGTTCGCCGACGAAGAGCTCCGGGACGAATATCCCCTCGCGGACGCTGATGAGCAGGGGGAAGAGATTCCTGACGAGGAGGTCACCGAGGACCCTGCTCGTCCCGTGGTGGATGTCGAGGACCCCGAGGTTGCTCCCGGCCCCAAGGCCTAAATCCCCCGTCTTCCTCCTTTTATTTTGTTGCTTCTGGAATTTTTGTAACCCTCCGGGCAGTTTGTAAGGTTGGGGAGCCCAAAATACCCTTTGTAAAGACTTTGCCTTCGGTAATAAAACTTTTTTCTTTGGTTTCATCGGTTTGCACTTTATCTTCTGTTTGTGAAGAATGCTCGTAAAATATCTCTGCTTGCACTGTTGGGCTTCCATGTCAGGTCGGCTATCTGTCTAACGATCGTTCGTCGAGTTGATTTCGGTCACTTGCCAAGCGCGCCAAGCGCTGCTGAGAAGGAGGCGTCTCCACGGCTCCGAAGTCGAGGGGGGATCGCCCATGTTCCCCTCCGAACGGCGACCCGGACTTCGCGTCCGTGGCCTGGGGTTCGGGGCAGAAGCTATTTGGTTTTATCCATCCACCTCTTCGAAGATGCCAAGTTGATTTATGGCACCGTGTATCGGAGGTTTAGACGGATGCGGCCGATGTAACAGACTTCGTCAGATTCCCCCTCAGGGTGAGGGGTTTTTGATTGTGGGGACGCTCTTCCCTGCAGGCGCAAGCCCCTGCAGTTAATTACGCTACCGCATCGCGGTAACAACTTTCTCCTTCTCCAGAATTTCACTTCGTGTCGTGTGTGTTTGTTTTGTTTGTGGTTGCCCGTGGATTGTATACGGGGACTGAGTAATGTCATCGCCCGTAGGACGTGAATTAGTCCAAATCCGTATTTACTTAGATTTGGGTTTAGTGTTTTTAGTTTAAGGATGCATTAGTCGCGTTGCGGCTAAGATCAACTTAAACATTCGTTAAGGATACGTTAGTCCCGTTTTAGACTAAGATCAACTTAACGTAATGATTCATTTAATGTATGGCCATCGGGACTCGTCACCTTTCTGACGTCGTTGAAGGATTACAACGATATGTATCAGAGGAGCTCGGAGATGTACCCTCGAACCAGAGTTGATTGGGAGTTTTATAATCCATTTGAATGTTTAAGGATACGTTAGCCGTGTTTGGGGCTAAGGTCAACTTAAACGGGACCGTTTAGATCCGGCAAAAGAGCGTTTGGAGGCTCTATTGTTCCAGTTTGAGGACGTGGTGGTCCATCGCCAGTTTAAAAACGTGGTGGTTCATTGCCAGTTTAGGGACGTGGTGGTCGATCGCCAGTTTAAAGACTTGGTGGTCCGATATTAGTTTAGGGACGTTTCGGTCCAATATTAGTTTTAGGGACGTTTCGGTCCAATATTAGTTTAGGGACGTTTCGGTCCAATATTAGTTTAGGGACGTTTCGGTCCATATTAGTTTAGAGTTGTTGGGACCCGTCACCTCTTTGACTTCGTTGAGGAATTACAACGATGGATGTCAAAGGAGTTCGGAGATGTACCCTTAAACCGGACGTGAGTTGATTTAGGAGAGCCATTTTGCTCAGTCAATTTAATTTAAGGACTTATGGCCACGATTGGGCTAAGTCCAGTTCAACACTTTATTCGCATTGCATTTTTCTTATTTAGGCTCTACAAAAGATATAGAGTATCAGTTTATTTTGGGCTCTGCCCATTTGCAAAGTATCTACTTTGTTTTAGGCTTTGCCCCTTTTAAAATGCATAGCATTCTGAATATTTTGTTTGGGCTCTGCCCATTTATAAATGATGCAAAGCATCTGTTCTGGTTTGGGCTCTGCCCCTTAAAGTAATGCATTTGCGCTTCATTAAGCCTTCTCTTAATTGGGCTTGGCCCTTTTTAATGCATCTGCGCTTTGCGCTAAGTAATGAGCGCAAGTTCATATGGTGATGACACGTGTCGTGCTCTGATGAGCGCAAGCGCACTAGCGCAGTGCGATGCGCTGTTGCGCTGCGCTATTGCGCTGCTGACACGTGGCGCGCTCTCAGCGAGTTGCGCCAATTCCAGAGAGCAAAGCTCTATCTTAAGGGCGCTTAGCGCAAGTGGTTTTATAGCCGACACGTGGCGCTCTCTTAAGAGCGCAACGGCGCAACTTGGAAGTGCAAAGCACTAAGAATCTTTTAGATTCAAGAAGGGAAGTGCAAAGCACTGTTTAAGTTCTTGATCTAAATTAGATCAAAGAAAAATAAATTTCTTCTTTATTCGAAGAACCGGAGGTTCATAAAAGTGCAAAGCACTATTCTTTTATTCTTTTATTATTATTTTTTTATTGTTTTTAAAGAACCGAAGGTTCACAAGAAGTGCAAAGCACTGTTTTCTTTTTTATATAAAGATCATTGATCTTATATTTTTTTTTTTTAGACTAATGGTCTATTAGAAGGAATTTCTTCTAATCCATGAAGGTTCTTTACCTTTTTTTTTTGAAATCTTCAGAGCTCTCTCTGTTTAAAGTTCTTGAGTTCTCAAGAAAAAATGTTGATGCCTTTGAATGAGGTTTGGGGTCCTATTTATAGTGCCCATAAATTTGTTGAATTTGTTAACAAGATGATTTCGGGAATTTTCCACCGCTGGATCTTTGATTCAAAGGCAGAAGAAAATCTTCTGGTTTTGGAAAGAACAGAAAAGATTTCATAAAATCTTAATTTAGTTTGGCGCAGATGCCCCAGCGCATGACACGTGTCGCGCAGCGCAAGTGCGCTAGCGCGTCTGCGCTGACACGTGTCACGCAGCGCAGAGCGCAGCGCAACTGCGCTAGCGCATCTGCGCAGACACGTGTCGGCAGCGCAGAGCGCAGCGCAACAGCACTAGCGCATCTGCGCTAACACGTGTCACGTGCGCAGAGCGCAGCGCAGCTGAAGCGTTGCTTCCTTTAAACAGAGCTTTGCTCTGATTGGGTGCGCTTTCTGGGGCGCTGCGCTGACGTATTAGCGCAAGACACGCGGCGCGTTGCGCCCGCGATTTGAAGCTATGCTTCAAAATTTGAATTTTGAATTCAAACAGAAGTTTGCTCTGATTGGGCGAAACAAATGCCCCCCCACCGTTGCGCTCACGTGGCGCACACGTGAGTGCAACGGTGGCAACCCCCCCTGACCGTTGGATCAAGGGGGAATCTCAAGAGGCGCAAGCGCCTTATAAATAGAGCCCATGGCCCTCTGAAACTCTCCACCATTTTTTCTAAATTTAAATTTTCAGAGTTCTGCTCTTGCTTAAGAACTTCAGAGCTTTGCTCTTACTTTCAGAACTTTAGAGCTTTGCTCTCATTTCCCAAAGTCTTTTAGAAAACCTTAGGTAATGTTTAATTTAAAACCAAGTTAAATTTATTTAAGTCAATTTTAAACCACAGAGCTTTGCTCTTATAAATCTTTTGATCTAAAGAAATTCCCTTTGGGGTTTCATCCACAGAGCTTTGCTCTCACAAATTCATAGATCTACAGAGATCTTGTTCATGGGTTCTAACCCATGAACAGAGCTTTTCTCCTGAATTAAATGTAGATCTTTTAGACTTGAAAAGATAAAGAATTTTTTTTTTGTAAGCTTTTATGGATCCTTTGTCAGGATTCCAGAAATTTTAATTTTAAATTTCTTTTTTCGAAACTTTCTCTTTGGTGGGGTATTATAGAGCTAAGCTCTTTTTTAAGGAATTTTATTCTTTTGAGACCAGAACTTGACAAGTGTCATTCTGTGATAGAGCTTTGCTCTAAAAGAGGAGATTTTCTCCTTGTCTCTAGTGATTCTTTCCCCCCCTTTTTTATTATGGGAATGTTCCCCCCCAGGGGCCAACTGACAATCTCATCCAATGATGAGTTTGTCTTATTGATTGACGTATTGTCATTTAGATTTCATGGGTCCCTCTTTGGTCCCCTACTCACTACACTGTGGTGCGGTGTAATTAATTAATTTTGATTTTAATTTTAATTAATGCATTTTCTTCTTTCGATGCCAAACGTTGGGATTACAACAATAACGGCTACCTTGCTCTTTCACAGCGATCGTGTCTGAAGACACTTCATTCCCGTTCGTCCGCTCGGAGGAGGGGTTTCCAGAGGCGCCTTTGGATCGCGAGGTCCTGGCCATGATCAAGGCATACGACCCGGAGTATAAGAGTCTCCACCTTTGGGGGTCGTGGTACAATCAGATTATTATGGGTCGACGCAGCTTTACATGTGCGGTGCCGTCGGAGCCCATAACGGCGATTCATTACGCCAGCCCACCCCCGGTGCAGTATGCCGCGGAGATGACGGATTGGACATCGAAGGGTTTTCTTCATCCGGCCATAGATGCCATCCCGGTCCAGCGTCCTATGGTTTTAGATATCCTAGGACGCCGTATCTGTCAGGGCGAAGCGAGACCTTGGGGGCAATCATATAACATTGGTCTGATCCCCCGCCACCCGGTTGGCTATCTGCCGTGGGCCTGGTATATCCTGTCGACGAGGAAGTCGCAGTTGATAAGCTTAGGACTGTACACCGCAGTCTACGTCTCTCTCTTCCAGTATCCTACGCTTCCTACTTGGTGGTTCAAGGCCTTCTTGGAGCAGTGGAACATACCTACTCATACTTTCCTTGCCATGGATCGGGAAGTGTCCATCTCGTTGGAAGAGTTTACGGAGGTGTCTGGCCTACCGGCTATGGGGGAACATTATGAAGAGTTGCTCCCGCCGGATGAGTACATCTTTGGTGCCAAGCCGATGATAAGGGAGCTCACGCCGGAGAACGCTGTTCAACATCAGTTTCCAAGTCTGATCAAGGTGTTGAACATCTATGAGGCCCTTTTCGTTGAGCATGGGAGCCGTGGAGTTAATTTTGAGGATTTTATTGCTCGGTTTCTTCATCCAAACGTCCTCTCGGCGAAGACTGCCAAGTTTGCCAACCTTGAAGATCCTTTCGGCTTAGGTTTGGATAACCTGCCAGCGAAAGACATAGATCAAAAGAACTTTTTTCTTCCCAACTCCTCAACCATGTCTTTTGCGGAAGTCGCAGCCCCCGAGATGGACGAGGAGGCCTTCTTTTTGGGATTTCTTGGGCTTTGGCTGAGTTGGTTTGCACTTCCAATGCACTCTCACCGCATGCGGCCCTCTGTTTTATATCCGGCCCACCGAATGACTATCGGGGTAAAGGTGGCCGTTGGGATCGCCGGCTTGGCGCATTTATATCACGGCCTTAGCCAAGCGGCAGATGCTAATGAACCTGGGGCGTTGCACGTGGTTTTCCCAATGCACTACTTCATGTCGTGGCTCGAACTACATACAGCGGGTGTTTTCGGCATGCATAAAAGGCCCTCATTCTACGAAAGGTGCATTTTTCCTCGCCTTTTACAGTTGATCGGCGCATCAATTGTAAATCCATCGCCGTGAGATGCCAGGAGTTTACTCCTTCGTTCCCACACCGTTGGAACCGGTGTGTCTTTTATTGACAAGGTGTTGACCATTGGAAAAACGTCCACCACTGCAGTGCGGCCATTGCAAGACACTTTTAGGGATGGCGCTTCGATTTTAACGGCTCGGGAGACCCTTCACTTATATTCTATCAGACCGGGCTTTTTGGTGTTTAGGCAGGACGGGGGAGCGATCTTCATGAGATATAACCCGCATCGTTTCGCCCAACAGCTGAGCTATAACCAAGGGGTACCGCTGGAGGCCTTTTTATCGGAACCTGCCGCGACCGAAGAAGGGACGGAGAGAGCGCTGCATCACTTCATGCGTCTAAACACGGGCTCTCACTTTTTTATCAGTGAGCCGGCTTGCGCCCCCCGACTTCTTAGGGTATACACAGAATGGTATAGTCATTCGACGGGAGCGGTCATAAAGGAGGAAAGGCGGTTGCTGATCGATCGTAAGGGTGCACCTCCAGGTAGCGATCGCAACGCTCCTCGGTGCCAAGGACTCCAATAGTCGCTCCCTTAAAAGATGCTGGGAGCAGACCATCACGTGCGCAAAGTCCTCCGTGTGAATTGCCGCTCCCCGATACCGCGGATGTACCTCCTGCACCCCATGTTCAGGCGGAAACAGTGGTTGTACTCTCGCCGGAGTCTGGCGTGGGTGCGGACATCGGGACCCGTCGTCCCAAAGCGGCTGCCAAGCGTAAATCGCTTCCCCGTGAGCCTAGGGCTGGAGGGAAAAAGAAAAAGAAGTCGCTCTTCGCCGCGGACGTTGCGTTCGGCCAGGAACCCCACGCTCCTTATTCCGAGGGTCTACTCGAATATGGGACTAACGCGGGATTAGTGATGCCGCCACCGGACGATACAGACTTGGAAGCTGCTCTCAGAGCTTCAGCATGGATGGTGAAGCGTGATGCGTGGCTGGCTAAGCTTGCGCAATCAGGTAACTACTAGTCACTTTTTCTTTACTGTAACGTATTTTCTTCCTTATTTCATTATTTTTGACTAACGCTTTTCTTTCTTTTCTTTCAACAGGCATCACCGATGAAGAAGCCATTGCCGCTTCTCTGAAGACCTTTCAGGAGGAGGAACATGCCAGGGCATCTGTGGGCCTTAGTAAGTTTCGACTCATCAAGTTTTTTCTGTTTTCCTTGTGTTATGGTCGATCTAACATTTCCCTTTTAATTGCAGGGACCTCAATGCTGCTCCCTCCTAGCGACGCAGACGTCCTACCAGCTGCCGACGTTCCCGCTTCTTTTGGGCCACCATAGGAGGTTCGTCTTGAAGAGCCGATGAGAGATGCCTTAAAGGCTCTGGAGGCATCCCTGAATGAAGATGATGACGCCTTGAAGGAGGCGTCACAGAGGTCCCTCATAACCGCTCGGGAGGAGAGGAAGCGTTTGAGGCGTGAGGCGAAGGCGCGCAGGGCTGCCTTGGCCATGGGAGCGGGACCTAGCACCGCCCCTCGCGCTGATACTCCCTCCGGAGAGGCCTCTGTCGCCCTATCTACTGCCCACAGAGAGGTGGCGCGAGCAGTTCGGAGCGCAAACGGCAAATCCGCTTCAGGTAATTTTTCTCTCAGAGTTTTTGTTATAAGGATTTTAATGTCATTGGTCCTTATATCTCTTATCTTTGCAGGGCCAAGTCTGATCGAGGGAGAGGCGGAGGCCGTCGATCCTAGGGGAGCGGAGGAGGCGGTGCCTGTCGAACTCGAGCCGACAGTGGGCAGTATCGTTGAGGCCATGGAGCCTGAGGTGGAGTCCGAGGGGCCTGCCACCGGGAAGGTCATTGATGCCGAACCCGAAGCGGTGGTAGATGATATGATCATTATAGCTGAGTCTAGGGTGGTGGCGAATGAAGCGCTCGAGGCCGGCGATCCCCTGGTGATGGTGGACGATACGACCGCCACTACTGAACCTGAGAGAGTAGTGGGTGAGGTGGCCATGATTCCCGAAGACGAACCAACCGCGCCTTCTCTGGAATCTGGCAATACTCCAGTCATTGCCCTCCCCATCTATGGTCCTCCGCCGTCTCCAGGTCTCGCGAGCACGACAACGGTCCCCATCGAGTCGGGCGATGAGGCTACAGGCGGTGATCTTATGTCGATAGAGGAGGGAGTCACCTCCGTTTCAGCCGGGAGCTCCTCAGGTAAACCCTAAGTGGCTGCTTTTCTTCACTTTACAACCATTTCTGACAAGTCTACCTTTTCGTAATGCAGGTGCAGCTAGTGCCGATGCCCCATCGCTCGAGGGAGCGCCTTCGATGACCGCTTTGGCGGTAGTCACCTCTCAACCTTCTCTCATACCCTCGAAGATGTTGGAAGGTATATGTCTACGGTTTATTAATCTTGTTTTCCAGACATCTAATTCGTGTACTAAAGTCATACTGTTGTGTTCTCAGGAGCGCTTTTTGATCATGTACACCAGATGTTGCTCCCATACTTCTCTTTCCCATCTAAGCTTGCTTCTTCCTCTGGTGGTGTTGGTGAGTATAATTTCTATTGACATCCTTCCTCTCTCTTTTTTATTGATGGAATTGTCTTTAACCTCTTTTCCTCATCTCAACTGCAGTGCTACAAATTGAAGGAGGGGATAAAAGATCAGCTGTGCCACCAGCCCTTCCGACCTTGCCATCTGCTCTAACTGGTATAATGACCATCATATTGGTAACTTTCCTCTCTCTATTTTCTGTACTGTTATCTGATCGCATCCTGTTTCTTTCAGCTGTCGTTCTGGCTTCGGCGTCCTTCGAACCTCGCGTCACAATGCCGGTAGGTCCTTATCTGAGGAGTCCGTCTTCAAAAGGCGCTACAAACAGTCTGCGCATGTTGAGTGACTATGTCGAGGAACTCGACGTTGAAGCTCCTACATCTGCCGCAGACTTCGCTATGGTGGTTAACCCGATGCTAGCAATACTCGTGAACTTTCATAATGAGAGCATCATTGCATCCTGGGTTAACCATTGTAAGGAGATCGAGGGTTGCCTATTTCAATTGGAGTCGCTGCGTCCCACTCCCGAGACTGTGGCTGCCAATAATCAGAGGACTGCGTGGATTGAGCAGAGCGCTTCTTACTTCCGCCATCTCGAACAAGAAGTTATTTCAAGGCGCAAAGAGCGTGATGATGCTTCGAGCAGGTCTGCTCAATTGCATGCTCGGGTGGAGGCCAATGCCGCACGGCTGAAAGTGATCTTTGAGGGCCTCCTGCAATGCCTCTCCGAAGGATTATCATTGAGGCATAAACTTAACGTTGTCGAGCGAGCTGCAGCCAGCCAGGAAGCAGCCCAGGAGGCGGTAGAGGAGCGACTTTCATCTTTCTTGCAACAGCGGGCTCAGGTGGAGGCGGAGGTGGCCGCGGCTGTCACTCGAGAGGAAGTGCTGAAGGAAGTGCGAGAGCAGCTTGTGACCTTACTAAAGACACTTCCTCCTCAGACTCAGTAGCTATCCATTTTTGTATCGTTCGTACTTATAGATAAAAGAATGTATATGTATATATTTTTTTTATCCTTTGACATAATGTATCCTATATTTGATCGAGTTTATGAATAAAAGATACACCTTTTTGTAATGTCTTGTGTCACTTCTTCGTTTTTTCTTTCTTTTTAGCATGATATCTTTAATGCAAATTATTGGCGAGTAAATTCATTTCTCCCAGAAATAACGATGGCCTAGACTGCAGGTTCAGATCTGCCGCCCAGGGCTTTTCAACTCTATGAGCCGTGAGGGTCTCGTAGAGGCTTTTCTCCCTACGGATCGAGAGGATCTCGCAGGTGGATTTTCTCCTTAGGAGTCGTGAGGATTCCCAAGTGTGGTTTTCTCTCATAAGTCGAAAGGATCCTATAAGAGAATTTTCCCTCTTAGAAGTCGAGAGGATTCGTAAGTGGTTGTTTCCCTCCTTGTCGAGAATCGACTTCAGAGAGTGAGATCCGTGAATAGTATGCAAGAGACCATTTAGGATTGACTTGCAGGGTCCCATTGTTCAGGAAGCAAGTTTTTGAATCCTTACTGCCCGAGATGTGAGTCAAAGAAGCTCTCGTCACGGAGTGTTTGTATCCGTGAGTTGAGAAGTTTTGCGAGGGATTATTTGTTTCCCAAGCGCCAAGGATTATTTGTTTCCTTGGGGTTCGAAACGAGTCGAGGGTTCCTATGGAGACACTGGTGGCTCTGCGGGTCGACGCGGATCAGGAAGCTCTCATCAAGGAGTGTTTGTATCCGTGAGTTGAGGAGTTTGCTGGGATTATTTGTTTCCCAAGTGCCAAGGATTATTTGTTTCCTTGGGGTTTGAAACGAGTCGAGGGTTCCTACGGAGACACTGGTGGCTCTGCGGGTCGACGCGGATCAGGAAGCTCTCGTCAAGGAGTGTTTGTATCCGTGAGTCGAGGAGTTTGCTGGGATTATTTGTTTCCCAAGCGCCAAGGATTATTTGTTTCCTTGGGGTTTGAAACGAGTCGAGGGTTCCTACGGAGACACTGGTGGCTCTGCGGGTCGACGCGGATCAGGAGTCTCTCATCAAGGAGTGTTTGTATCCGTGAGTCGAGGATTTTGCGAGGGATTATTTGTTTCCCAAGCGCCAAGGATTATTTGTTTCCTTGGGGTTTGAAACGAGTCGAGGGTTCCTACGGAGACACTGGTGGCTCTGCGGGTCGACGCGGATCAGGAGGCTCTCATCAAGGAGTGTTTGTATCCGTGAGTCGAGGATTTTGCGAGGGATTATTTGTTTCCCAAGCGCCAAGGATTATTTGTTTCCTTGGGGTTTGAAACGAGTCGAGGGTTCCTACGGAGACACTGGTGGCTCTGCGGGTCGACGCGGATCAGGAGGCTCTCGTCAAGGAGTGTTTGTATCCGTGAGTCGAGGATTTTTGTTGAAGTCACTGGCTTCTTCGGTTGAAATGAACCGTTGAGGTTTGGCTTCGTCGTTTGACGGAATCCGCTGGGGAAGTATGGTCCCTTTTTTGTTTACGCCCTTGGATTGTATACAGGGATCGATGTGATGTTAACTGTAGGGCCAAAGTTTTATCATCATTTTTTTATTTTATCTTCGCGATGCTCTATCATTTCAGCTTTTATATCGTGAAGGTCGCGACTGCCCAATCATTTCGGCTATTTTTCGCGGTGCCCAATCATTTCGGCTATTTATTTTATTTTCACTCGCTGCTTTTTATTGCGAGTTGCCCAATCATTTCGGCTATTTTGCATGCATACATTTTTACTTGCTGCTTTTTATTGCAAGTTGCCCTATCATTTCGGCTATTTCGTATGCATGAGCGGCCTACTGGCTTTCGCCGTAAACCTGAAATTGGACACCGATTTCGGCGTCAGCACCGCTACAACTGGGATATTGCCAGGAGCGAATCATCATTTGCCTCTATCGTTGTCGAACAAGGGAGGCTTAGCGACCAGGGTTCAGGTCCTGTCGACTAAGGCTTTTGACTTCATGAGCCGTAAGGGTCTCACAAAGGTATTTCTTCCTACAAGTCGTGAGGATCTTGTAGGTGTATTTTCTCCTTAGGAATCGTGAGGATTCCTAAGTGTTCGTTTCCTCTGTAAGTCGTAAGGATCCTACATGAGGGTTTTCTCCTCATAAATCGAGAGGATTTACAAGGGTTGTTTACCATGCGAACGTATCCCCAGTCACGGATGAGACTTGGTTAGGGAAATGTTTATTCGCGCCCGTGGATTGTATACAAGGGTCAGTATTGAGCCACTTGTAGGGCCGTATCGGATGTTGTGGGGGTTTCTTAAGCACAGGTTTAGGTCTCTGTGAAGTAAGACTTTCAAATCTTATGAGCCGTGAGGGTCCCATAAGAGAGTTCTCCTCACGAGTCGTGAGGATCTCGCAAGTGTATTTTCTCCTTAGGAATCATGGGGATACCTAAGTGTGTTGTTCCCTTGTGAGTCGTAAGGATCTCACGCAGGTGGTTTCTCCTTACAAGGTCGAGAGGACCCTATAAGTGTCTTTTAACGAGTTTGCGCTCTTTCGGGTTTTGATTGATACGAAAAATCGTGTTTGTAGTTAACCGCAATCAATAACGGTGTCGCGCGTAGCTAGACCGAGATGAGTACGGGTCGTCCTGTGGGAAACGTGGAACCTCTTATTTTTACTTTAGATGTGTTGAAAAGGAGAAAGAAATAAGAATGGTTGTAGGATGGTTTCTAGATCTACGTTTAATAAGAATGTAAATATAGATCTAGATTAGTTTAAAGATGTGATTAATTATAATAAGAAGGGCTTGTAGGGTTCGTTAGGATTTAGTAGTTATGAAAGATTAATTAAAAGTTACCCTTTTTATCCATTAATAGATTTAGAACTAGAACGACGGTGATGCGTGTAGATTAGGGTTTCTGGAGGGAAAAGGAATCCCACTCGTAACCCTTATCTCGACACGGAACTCCGTTCATATCTAGCCTTTACCAAAACAATCATTAATCTAATCACTAATCGCGGTCGGAACTAGCAAGGAATTGCTAGCGCGCCCGATTAGGATGTTAATGATTATTTTGATAAAGTTCCTAAACTTTATAGGACTTAAAAAGGGTTTAATTATTTTCATCCCCCATTAACCTACCCTAATCCTACGAACCCTAACAAGCAGAGAATTACTCGCGCATGTTGGGAGAAGAAGATGAAAAGAAAGAGATGGAAAACATAATGTAAAAGAAAACAATTAAATAAAACTAAATACCTTTATTAATCAACTCCTTCAAACTACACTTTTTATTCCATAGAAAATGATTACAAAACTTGATTTGCTTCTCGATCTTTCCTAGGGAGGTAGTCGAACAGTCGATGATCAGCCTGGATGCGTGAGCGTCGGGAGCTTCGTGATCTCTTCGGCTTGATACCTTTTTCAAGAGGCTCTCGGTGCCTTTTTAGTGAAAACCCAGAATCTTATTGTTGAAAACTTGGTAAAATTCAGCAAAGAATAATGCCCCCAAAATCTTGCACTCTAACCTCCTCAAATTGCGGCGGATCCGCGCTCAAGGGTAGGGATCATTTGATTCTTTTTCTTGGGCTTTCATCTGGTGACATGTGGCAATCCTAGGCATCTTCAGAATCTGAAAATCTTTTCTCTGTTGCTTCCAGACTTGGTCTCCAAGTTTGCTTCTTAATTTGGCAAGATTTCTTCAACAAATTGATTTGTTTGTTAAATCCTTCATAACAACTTGGAAATATTCTGCACAACAACTCAAATAAGATTTTAGTAGACTTTGTTCTACTAGGATTAGATCAATAATATTATTTGCATACATTTTCCTACCAAATGATAATTAAAATATATTAACACATGGAAAATAATGTTTTTACACATAAACCCTCATATGTATAATATATTATAATATAGTCCTTTTTTAATATGAAAATGGTAGGAAACATGTAATACAAGTGTGCAGTTTTATCAACTGAACAAATACCCCCAAACTTATCTTTGATCGTCCCGAGCAAACTAGTTTATTCAAGAGGAGAAAAAGAAATAAAAAAACTAAGCACACTTTCGTAGGCAGACACGATTGCACTGAGCACGTGCAACAAGCCGTTAAACCTCTAGGTGTCCCTAGTAGGAGGAGTGTTGTCTCCTGAGGGTTTTCAGCGGATTACACCCACAAAATCCAATAACAAAAGAAAGATGGTGAAATTTACATATAAAGACAAGAACCATAAAAGAAATACTTTGAAAAGAAGAGTTTCCAACTATACTAGCTTTTCAGTTGTCATGAGCCCTATCTTAATAGTCATGAAAAAATGTTAGAAATCACATCATCTCTCAATAAAACATCGTCATTATTCTTCATTCCTACCTTTCATCCAAACATTGATTATATAACCCCACGTGTGTGTAAATAATATCCCTACACTCGGAGAATTCAATTCAAGCTATCATACTCTTGTCCATCTACCTCAGTACTTTATGAATACTTAGGTTTGCTCACACCTTTTCATGCGACCGCTAATACTTCTTGAGGTACTAACCGACCGATTACTCAAGTGCTTGCTGATTTGGTGATAGTATTTTCCTTGTCTTGCACCACCTAAGGCTTAGCAGTGACTCCCAGACCAGTTGGCCTTAGGGCACTAGGTGAAGAGGCACCCTCGATATATTTTTTTATTGCTGCCTTGGCGATACAAAACCAGTGTTCATTTTTTTTTCTTTTCACCATTTTTATACTTCCTTCATACTTTGGCTTTTAGACAAGAGCATTTCAAGGTATCCTCTACTATCCCGAGTTTCAAGACGTGTGTATGTGCATATAGTAGGGTATCAACATTCAAATGTTCGGCTTCCAGAATAGAAACTATTTTTCAGACTTATTTTTATCCTCAGATTAGTGACTTCCTTCATCTTACTAACCCTTGGAACAACAGCTCATAACTACTTATTACTAGTTCGTATAAGAAAACTTCTAATTTTCTTGGTTTTCTTAAACTATTCCTATCTTTTGGATGTAATGTTTCACTTTCTATTCTTTTGTTATAAATTTTTTTTTTATGCCCGGTGTCAAAGATAATTCAGTGAATACAAACCTCCCCCCAAACCTGTTTTCAGCAGTGTCCTCACTGATGTAGCCTTTTGAGAACATGGACCTGTATACTAAGGGAGATATACAATGGGTAAAATAATAGTTAAATGATAAATTCCCCCAAACTTATTTTTGGCTCACAAATTTGAGGACAAAAGTTATGATCAAGAGCCAAAAATATACCTCCCCTCAAACATGAGTTAGACAATATGAAGCATTTTAAGAGGGGGTGAGTCATTTGGTCAAAGTAAGGCTTTACAAAGACCAAAAGTTAACACCAACCATTCAAAGATTTTATCAGTATATCGTATAGGTTGGTGGAAGAATGTGTTGTATCGACTCAAGAAAAAGTGGGGAAGGCATAAGAGGTGGTCTGGAAAGGGTTTGAAATTAGAGAAAAGAAAGAATGAGGATAAATGTGAATGATTAGAAAGAAGGAATGGTGACGGTTCAACCTCTAGAGGTGGAGATTGATCAATCACAAAATCCGTATTGTTTAAAAATTCAAGTTCGTCAGCAAAAAGTTCTTCAAAGCTTTTATCAATGGTGTGATTGAACATTTTGCTGTCAAAGAGTTTTATGCCAGAATTTATTCTACTTGATTCATAAAAAATCACTGAGGTAGAGGACTCGAAAAACTCATCTACCTCTTTTTCAAAAATATCCAAATCAAGTTGAATTTCCGGTATTACTGAACTTGAATTAATGGATTGTGATTTATCAAAACTCACTGAAACTATAGGAACAGAAGAAGAACCGGAGAAAGTAGAAGGTGAAATGGGTAAACAAATTGGTATGTCGAGTGTTGCTGAACCAGATGTGGAAGATGGAGGTTGTATTTCGGTCTGATCTTCGGGTATACCATTATTATCAACTTCAAGACATATTTGGGATTCGGGAAGAATTAAAGGCTCAAGATGATGACCATAAGGAAGTGAAAGGATTTGATGAATTGGTGGGCCAAAATCATCCAAAATTTCGGGTTCATCAATCAAAACATCCCCAACGTTAATCACCTCATTCAAGTGAAGGTTAAAATTCTCAAACTCCTCATCAAAAGTATGGTTTTCAATCAGTTTTGGTTCAAGAGTGGAGGTGTAGAGATCACAAGGGTTGGGTATGGTTTCACTTGAAAGGGACCCTTCACAGTTGGGTAAATCAAACACTACAAAGTCACACAACTTATCAGTCATTCTATTTGGTGTACTTGATGAATCTATGAAACTGGAGTTGTGGGTTTCAGTTTGGAGGTACAGTTCTGTCTTACTACCCAAATCCTTCATAATTTGGTTCGACATTTCCATAAATTTTTCTAATGTCTGCTCCAGACTAGTCTTGGGCTGATAAGGGGTTTCAGTATAAGATTGAAATTCCTGTGGATAATTAAAACTCCCAAATGACTGATTAGAAGAACTGTCTAGAGTAGGTGGAAAAGTCGGATTGGATTGATAGGAACAGAATGGTTGCTGAACTTGGGTAGGAGTAGGATCAATATTATGATAAGAAGAATATTGATATGGGTTGGTTGGTTGGCTATATACAAACTGCATATCAAACTCTTCTCCAGACAGTGGTGGTGATGGTTGATATTGGTCCGGGTTGAAACTTTGGCCTCTAGACCTAGCTATGTGCTCAGCAATGGACATTCGTCTAGGGGCTTCCTCACTCTGGGTATGAACTGAAACAGGTGTAGGATTAGGATATGGTTGATAAGACCTAGACTGAGGTGGCCAACTGTTTCTTCCTGCTTGTTCTATATGATCTCTTAAGGACATGGAAGAGCCGGACGGTATACCGAAGGGATTTCGAAAACAAGAGATATCTGGTTGTGGACAGCAAAGCTCGGCAAGTGTTCTTCTGTTTAGGTCATCCATTATAAGAAGAGAAGAAGGGGGAAGGGGTAAAAAGGAGAGAAAGTAATTGGTTTGTTTTGAAAAATGACGGATTTAGACAAATCACAAAAAATGCACAACCCTAGAACTATGGTTACCTAGGTCCAGTCTCTAGACCGCTCCTAGACTTCCAAAGGACAAGCCTGTCACGCGGGTGACCCGGGTTCGATCCCCGGCAACGGCGCCATTTGATTGATACGAAAAATCGTGTTTGTAGTTAACCGCAATCAATAACGGTGTCGCGCGTAGCTAGACTGAGATGAGTACGGGTCGTCCTCTGGGAAACGTGGAACCTCTTATTTTTACTTTAGATGTGTTGAAAAGGAGAAAGAAATAAGAATGGTTGTAGGATGGTTTCTAGATCTACGTTTAATAAGAATGTAAATATAGATCTAGATTAGTTTAAAGATGTGATTAATTATAATAAGAAGGGCTTGTAGGGTTCGTTAGGATTTAGTAGTTATGAAAGATTAATTAAAAGTTACCCTTTTTATCCATTAATAGATTTAGAACTAGAACGACGGTGATGCGTGTAGATTAGGGTTTCTGGAGGGAAAAGGAATCCCACTCGTAACCCTTATCTCGACACGGAACTCCGTTCATATCTAGCCTTTACCAAAACAATCATTAATCTAATCTCTAATCGCGGTCGGAACTAGCAAGGAATTGCTAGCGCGCCCAATTAGGATGTTAATGATTATTTTGATAAAGTTCCTAAACTTTATAGGACTTAAAAAGGGTTTAATTATTTTCATCCCCCATTAACCTACCCTAATCCTACGAACCCTAACAAGCAGAGAATTACTCGCGCATGTTGGGAGAAGAAGATGAAAAGAAAGAGATGGAAAACATAATGTAAAAGAAAACAATTAAATAAAACTAAATACCTTTATTAATCAACTCCTTCAAACTACACTTTTTATTCCATAGAAAATGATTACAAAACTTGATTTGCTTCTCGATCTTTCCTAGGGAGGTAGTCGAACAGTCGATGATCAGCCTGGATGCGTGAGCGTCGGGAGCTTCGTGATCTCTTCGTCTTGATACCTTTTCCAAGAGGCTCTCGGTGCCTTTTTAGTGAAAACCCAGAATCTTATTGTTGAAAACTTGGTAAAATTCAGCAAAGAATAATGCCCCCAAAATCTTGCACTCTAACCTCCTCAAATTGCGGCGGATCCGCGCTCAAGGGTAGGGATCATTTGATTCTTTTTCTTGGGCTTTCATCTGGTGACATGTGGCAATCCTAGGCATCTTCAGAATCTGAAAATCTTTTCTCTGTTGCTTCCAGACTTGGTCTCCAAGTTTGCTTCTTAATTTGGCAAGATTTCTTCAACAAATTGATTTGTTTGTTAAATCCTTCATAACAACTTGGAAATATTCTGCACAACAACTCAAATAAGATTTTAGTAGACTTTGTTCTACTAGGATTAGATCAATAATATTATTTGCATACATTTTCCTACCAAATGATAATTAAAATATATTAACACATGGAAAATAATGTTTTTACACATAAACCCTCATATGTATAATATATTATAATATAGTCCTTTTTTAATATGAAAATGGTAGGAAACATGTAATACAAGTGTGCAGTTTTATCAACTGAACAGGTTTTTACAAACACTCGCCAGTAGTCCTGCTGTTTTTACTCACGGAGCCCTTTCAGGTTTTCATCCGTGCCCATTTTGCTTATGGACATACCTTTTTTTTATTATTCTTTTTATTTTTATATATTTTTTTTATATCTTGTCAGCCTAAAGATGTTGCGGTAGTAGTTTAAAGACGTTTCGGTCTGCTATTAGTTTAAGGACATTTCGGTCCGTCGTTGAGAGGGCTGGCTACTGCTTATAAAGCTTGAGCTTAGGAAGATAGCGAGCGGACATAGTCGTCGTCATCTACCATTGACCTAGGCTGTGGCTCATTAAGCGTAGTATTTCTTTAGGAAGCGACCGTTTATCGGCCTGAAAGGCCTTTCACCGTGCATGTCCATGAGTAGATAGGCTCCACCTTGGTAGACCTTATCTATGATGTACGGGCCTTCATAGTTTGGCTCGAATTTTCCTCGCTTGGCGCGATTGGGGATCATAGGCCTTTTGACCACTAGCACGAGCTCGTCTTGGCGAAATGTCCTCGGTCGGGTCAGTCTTTCATATGAGCGCGTCATCTTTGCTTTATAGGCCTCCAGATTTTGTTGCGCTATGAGTCGGGTTTCATCAAGGGCGTCAAGCTCCTCAAGCCGAAGGTGAGCGTTTTCTTCGTCTGTCAGCTCGTAATGGAGTGCCACTCGTAGAGAGGGTAATTCTATCTCGAGAGGGAGTACTGCTTCCGTCCCAAATACCAACGCGTACGGCGTTGTGTTTGTGGCCGTTTTAAATGTAGTTCGATACGCCCAAAGAGCTTCTTACAATCTTTCGTGCCAATCTCTCTTATTTCGTGACACTGTTTTCTTCATGATCTTCGTCAAGGTCTTGTTGAATGCCTCAGCTAGACCGTTAGCTCGCGGATTGTAAACTGAGGAATATCTCCAGTCTATATTGTGCTGCTGTGCGAAGCGGCTAATTTTATGACTTCGGTAGGCTGGTCCATTATCAGAGATGATCCTTCTCGGGGTTCCAAACCGGTATATGACATGCGTTTTGAAGAAATGGAGGATGTTCTCCATCTTCACTTCCCTCAACGGTACCGCCTCCGCCTATTTGGAGAAGTAATCAGTCGTCGCCAAGATGAAACGATGTCCCTTTGACGATGCTGGTTCGATGGGGCCGACTATGTCAGTTCCCCACATTTCGAATGGCCAACAAGCCACTGTTGGATGCAGTGGATTGGGATGCTGATGGATAAAGTCCCCATGAATTTGGCATGAATGACATTGCCTCGCGTGTTCCAGGCAATCCCGCATCATCGTGGGCCAGTAGTAGCCCATCCGTTTTATTTTCAACTTCATCTTAGGGCCTGCTTGGTGGGAACCGCAGAGTCCGTCGTGGACTTCTTGGACGACCCTTCTCGCTTCGTTAGGTCCTAGGCATCTCAGCCACAGAGAATCGAATGACCTTTTGTATAGAGTGTCGTTGACGAAGGCGAAAGACAGAGCTCGTTTCACGAGCTGATGTCTTATGGATGCTTCTTCAGGCATTCGGTGGAACTTGAAGTAATCTATGAAGACTTCTCTCCAGTCTTCGGCCTTCTCATGATCTTTTATTTGTAGGGTCGCTTGCTCAGTTGCTCCATTTTCTTTATATGATCCTGGAGATATTTCTGTTGGGGCAAGCACTCGACGGCTTTGTACCACGATTCTAACGTCGTCGAGGTTCTCGTCCGCCAGTTCTTTAGCAAGTTTGGCTAGTGCGTCCGCTTTGCTGTTTTCCGCGCGCGGTATGCTCTCCAAAGTATAGGAGGGAATCTGGGTTAGCAGTTGTTGCACTTTTTCACCGTATTTTACCAATTCCGGTTTGCATGTTTGGTAATCGCCGTTCACTTGACTGACGACCAGCTGGGAGTCCCCATATATGAGGAGGCTTTCAATTCCCAGATCAATGGCGATCTCGAGGCCTGCTATCAAAGCTTCATATTCAGCTTCATTATTCGTCCTCGGCTCTGTTAAGGAGAAGGCGAAGCGCATTATTCCTCCTTGTGGAGTCACAAAGATAAGTCCTACCCCTGATTTGATCATTGGCGTACTTTGTTTGTACTTTTTCATAGAAGATGCTCCATCGAAATAGAGCTCCCAGCGGCTATCACCACTGTCGATTGCGTCAAACGCATATCTGTCTGGCAAATCGCAATTTAAAGGAGAATCGGCAGGTATGGGATGCTCAGCCAGGAAGTCGGCGATGGCCTGGCCTTTTACTGTCCTGAGAGGTTGATATGTTATCGAAAATTCCATCAAGAGCAGGGCCCATTTAGCGAGTCGTCCTGTCAATATGGCTTTTGACATTAGATATTTGAGAGGGTCCACTTTTGAAATCAGACGGACCTCGTGCGCCAACGCATAGTGCCTAAGCTTTGTTATTGCGAAGATCAACGCCAGGCAGTGTTTTTCAATGGGAGAGTAGTTGCTTTCTGCCCCCAGCAGAACTCGACTTAAGTAGTAGAGCGCTCTTTCTTTCCCCTGATCGTTCTCTTGTGCCCATAATGCGCCTAAGGAACCTTCGAGGGCGGTTGTATAAAGAATGAGAGGCTTCCCCTTAACCGGAGCAGCCAACACCGGCGGGTTCTGCAGGTATTGCTTGATCTCATCCAGTGCGCCTTGGCATTTTTGATCCCAAACGAATGGGGTTCCCTTCTTCATCAGGTGACTATAAGGACGGCACTTTCCTGAAAGGTTGGCTATAAATCGCCGTATGTATGCGAGTTTCCCTTGGAGAGACCGCAGCTGTTTGAGAGTCCTCGGCGGAGGCATTTCCATGATCGCTTTAATCTTTGACGGATCTATTTCAATACCTCGGTGTCGAACAACGAATCCCAGGAATTTGCCCGAGGAGACCCCAAACGCACATTTAAGAGGATTCATCTTCAAGTTGTATTGCCGAAGGCGTTGAAATACAGTCTTCAGATGCTCGAGATGTTCCTCATATGATTTGCTTTTAACCACGAGATCGTCGATATAGCATTCAACGATTTCGTGTATAAGGTCGTCGAAGATCTTTGTCATGGCCCTCTGATAAGTAGCACCGGCGTTCTTCAGACCGAAGGGCATTACTTTATAACAAAATATACCAAGAGGAGTCCTGAAGGCTGTATGCTTCTGGTCTTCTGGATGCATTTTTATTTGATTATACCCTGACGAGCCGTCCATGAAGGAGAAAACCTCATGAGTGGATGTATTGTCTATCATCAGTTCAGTGACTGGCACTGGGAAATCATCCTTCGGGCAAGCTTTATTAAGATCCCGGAAGTCTACGCATATGCGCACTGTCCCATTTTTCTTCATCACTGGGACGATGTTGGCGATCCATTCAGGGTATTGAACCTCCTGGATAAAGCCAGAGTCGATTAACTTTTTGACTTCGGTATTTATGCTCATCTCAAGCTCGAGTCGCATCCTTCTCGGCGCCTGTTTGACTGGCTTGATGTTCGGGGATATTGCTAGTCTATGTACAACAACTTCTGGATCTAGTCCCGGCATCTCGGAATAGTTCCATGCGAAGCAATCTTTATGCTGTACAAGGACGTCTTTTAACGCAGCCACCCTCTCTTCAGACAGCAGCTCGCTGACGAACGTCGGTCGAGGATCATTTACCGTCCCCAACTCGATTTTCTTGAGGTTATCTGCGGTGGTATGTATTCTATCTTCCAGCTCTTTCGGTGCTGGGGGAAATTATGAGATTACCTCATCACTGCTATTTTCGAGGCACCAAGGGAGGCTGTCCAGGTTCTCGGACTCTTCTTTCAATGTCGTTATCATACGACAGGTGTGAATTTTCTGCCAATCCCAATGTGGAACTGGTTTTTCTTTCGCGGCTTCGGGCTCGTGCTTCTGTGGTGGCGCTACCCTCCAGTTATCAGACAACACGAATTTGCCAAGCTGATATTGATCTTCAACCCAATTCTTGAAGGTGAAGCAATCTTCAAGGGGGTGTCCCATTGCTCGATGGTAAAAGCAATAATATTAGTTGAACACCTCGCCTGCGTGCTCGGGGTGCTTGGACTCTGACAACGTAAGCATCTGATGTTTTAGAGCGAGATCGAATATTTTCCTTGTTTTGTTCCGAGGAAATGAGTATGCTCGACCCATTTTCTTCCTGAGGGCTAAGTCAATAACGCTCGATTCTCGGATACGTGGTTTCTTAGCTCTGCTTTGTGGTTGTCGAGCACCTTTTCCGCCCTTTGACTCATTTCTGCCTCCGCGTCGAGCCCTTTTTGTATCAGGTTGACATGGGGCAACATCTTCGTTCTTTACTGCCTGTTGACGGAGACGCTGTGTCTTGGCTTTCTCATAGATTGCCATTTCACGATCGTGATCATCTCGGGCTTTTTGACTCGCATCCCTTATAAGTTTGCTCATCTGGTCTTCAGACGATGGACTGGGCGGTTTTGTATCAGGAACTTTTGCTGGTTCAGGATTAGCATCCTCCCATTGAGCGTCCGCCTCTTCATCGAAGTCATACATGACATAACAGCTGTTTACTAGCTCCCGCTTCTTTGGCCGGATGTACCCAAGTCCTTTGGTTTCTACTCTCCCGTTAGGCAGTTTGCATTGGGTCCCGGGAATGTTCCAGACCTTGTCATAGAATTTGGCTTTTCTAATGGTCTGTGTGAGGGACAACCCCTGGCGTTTCAGCAGTTTCTTCAAACCTTCGGTATAATATCTGGGAAGACGGATAGGCTGAAGCCTGTCGAGCGTGGGATCCGCGTCATGCCAAATTTCTTTTTCCACCTTGTTTTCTTCAGAACGGTAGAATAGGATTGCCTTCTCGCCTTTTCGTCCGGGAGGGATATAGAATGTCTGTAATTCTTCTATGCTGTTGGTGTCGAGTGCATCCAGTTCTTTGTAATGTTTAAGCGGCACCATGATTATCTGCAGACTTCGCTCTTCATCAGCGGAAACCCGTATCGAAGGCCGAGCAGGGAATACAGCATGAACTTCATCCTCTGAATTACTACCGAAGATCAACGAAGGAACGGATGGTCCTGGCCTGGTGGATTGGGATGGACCTGAATAAATTATATCCTCCTCCTCCTCGGTGTCACTGCCGAAGACAGGGATGGTGGCGTTAGTTTTGTCCTCCGGTTTGTGACACCTTTCCGTGTCTTCGAAACTCGGTAAAAAGTATTTGTCATCTTCATACTTGCGAACTTCATTCACGGAAAACGGATTCAACTCTCCCGCCACAGTGTACTCGAGGCCATCCCTAGAATACTTCATGCACTGATGCTGTGTAGAAGGGATGATATTGTACTCGTGTAGCCATGGTCGTCCGAGCAGAGCATTGTAGCACGTCTTGGCGTCTATAACATGGAATTTGATGTCTGTGACGAGCAACCCGAAGCGTAGCGTCAATATCACAGATCCAAGAGTCTTTGAGGATTGGGAGTCGAAACCGGAGATAGTGATTTTGTCTCGGGCGAGGTGTTGGACACTCATGCAAATCTCCTTTAATACTCGCACATTGAGTAAATTGACAGACGATCCGTTATCGACCAAGATTTTACCTATCTTTATGTCATGGCAATATCCTGAGACATAATGGGGGCGATTGTGTTCACACGTCCCGAGGAGAAGGTCTTCATCACCAAAAGCAACGTCGGCTGTGTGCACTTCTTCTAATTCGTCTTTCATCTTTTCTTCGGCTAAGAAGGCTTGGAACTGGTCCGGATCTTGTAGCGCCTTAATCAAAGAGTCTCTCGCCTCCTTTGATAGTAACAAGGCATCAAGGACGCTGAGCTGAGAGGGCAGTTTCCTCAGATGTGCCAGAACGTTGTAATCCACCTTACTTCTCTTCGGCGGGTTTTTGGCGTTTAGCTCTTCCGCGACTTGGTCATCCAAAGCGATGTCTTCAGAGACCTTTTCTTTCCCTTTATCTTTTCTATTCGAGGGTCCGAGGTTCTTTTCAGGCAGTGTTCGATTCCGCAGCCGGATATTTTCGCAAACCATTGGCTCCTCTTCTTTTCCCGAAGTTGACTCTTTAAAGAGAGGGGCAAGTTCCAACTCCTCATCAGAGTCGCTCCCAAATGTAGGCACTTGCGACCCGCCAGTGTTAACCATGCAACAATTGCCGGCAGTTCTTTTAAGCTCTTTGGTTGTGCTTCTTTGCTCCCGATGAATCTTACGCTTTTCCCGTTTAAAGTGTTGTTGATTAGCGACGTATCCTTGCCACCATCTATTGAAAGCTTTGCAATCTTGGGTGGGATGCGAAATCTTCTGATGATATAAGCAATAAGAGGGGTGCATTTCTATCGCGCCAGTAACTTTTTCTTCAGAGGGTGGTAGCTTCATGCCCATCGATATGGCCTTAGCAAGCTTCTTTTTTATCTTGAATTGGCTTTTGTCAGCGGTAGAGGCATTTTGCTCCAGCGGGATCATCCCAGCTCTTTCCTCAAGTCGCTGGCGCTTAGCCCTTTCGAATATAGTCGTCTCGCGTTCTCGATCAACTTTGCTTTTCAATCGAGCTTCATTAAGAAACGCGCCAATCATTTCAACTGATAACCCTGGAGCCTTTGATTCGGCATTTTCCCCTAGCGTTTCAGTGCCAGAAGTCCCTTCATCGTTCATGGTCAAATGGGAGACCATATGACAGCTCGCCACATATTCCTCGGATTCATCCGATGAACTTTCTCCCTCATCTTCTTTTTGGAAAATGTGATCAAGGAAATCTTGGAGCGTAATGGGAGTCCGCGCCTTTTGGTTGTATTCATCTAGTGCGTCGATTTGCTTTTGTAAGTCCGTGCGCTTGTCGCCAGGCTTCACGGGCTTCTTAGATTTCTTCTTCTTCTTTTTCGAAGATTTTGACGGCTGACTATGAGCGCTTGAACTACCACCATCGGTCCTCGGAGTCGGGCGTGGCTTCAACATCCCCTCAATAACCTGCGGTTCTAAGGGGTTCTTTCAGTTGACCGCTGGACAGGTCTGAAGATCATTTAACATTCTCCTTGTTTTGGCTGATAATACAACCTCCCAAGGAGCTTCTTCAATGACGGAGCATGTTGCCCCCGGCGTATTCGTCCCCTTAGAGGTGTGGGGCTGCGGGGGATTCACCTTCCATTTGTCAGATAGCGCAAATTTGCCCTGGCGGTACTGGTTTTCAAGCCAATTTTTGAAGACGTAACAGTCTTCGATTGGATGTCCTAGCACTCGATGATAGGGGCAGTAATTAGGCTCGTTGACGTCACTTGGTTGCGACGGACGTTTTGGATCTGGCAGATTTATGAGCCTGTTGCGCAATGCCAGCTCGAATAGCCTCCTCGTTTTATCACGGGGGAAGGAGTAAGCACGTCCCATCCTGTCCTCAAGGGGTACGTATGGGCGTGTATTATTTGGACGAGCAACCGGCTTCGAGTCGTTCGGTTGTTGTTGGGCATTAGCGACTATGATCGCTTTTCCCTTTCCTTTATCGTTTCGGGAGTCCGGCTTCGGGAGAGGGGTTTATGGCCCATCTGGTCCATCTGCGCCAATTTGTCGATCAAAGCCTGAAAGGAAGTCGGCTTGAAGAACATCATAAACTGTGAAATGGTTGCTTGTGGATCAAGGGTTCCAACAAATATTCCCACCGCAGGGGCTTCTTCTATGCGTTGTTCACACTTAGACCATAGATTACGCCACCGTATAGCGTACTGGACCCACGTCTCGCCGGGCTTTACCCTGGCGTTAATCAGCGCCGTCATCGGAGTACGCTCACTGGCACTTGCAAAGCGTTGGGTGAAGAGTAGCTCCATCTCCGCAAAGGTTTTAATAGAATCGTTGGGGAGCTCGGAATACCACTCGAACGCCGTATCTGATAGGCTTCCAACGAACTGGCGAAGCAGAAGCTTGTCGTCGCCGCCGGTGTTACCGCAAAGCGCCCTGAACTGGGCGACATGTTGATGGGGATTGCCGGTCCCTTTGTAGACATGAAACTTGGGAATTGTATAACCCGGCGGGTACTTGATTTGGTCATACCAGCCCGGATACGGTCGCCCCGTTTTTACGACGTGGCCGGCTGCTTCGGCCGCGTGATGAACCTTTATTTGCTGGGCTATATATTCGTCCAGATCAGTTTTAGAGATTGTGTCTTCTTTAGCCGTCGATAGAACGGGCTGAGGGTTTGATGTTTCTCCCCTATCATCCCCAAGGACGATCGGGGGTTCTTCAGTCGGGGGCTCTGGTTGTATCATCATCCCTATCATGTCCTGGAAGAGGAGGCCCATACGCTGTATATTGGCTGCTTGTTCAGCAGCCTCTTTGTCTCTCTTTTCCAGTACTCGGCGGAGGAACTCAGCGTCGGTCTCTTCCTCTTGGCGTTCATCTAAGGACGTCTCAGGATTCTCTTTTGGCCCCGTGAGTGCAGCCATTGTAGTCATCATCTCCTGGAGCTTTTGTTGCTGCTCCTGAGACTTGGTCACTGACCGGGTAAGTGGTCGGTGACCCGTAGAAGTACGACTTTCTTCCTTCCCCGAAGCCATATAGACCGTATGAACTGTTATGCCCCCTGACTTGGGGCGTTTAGGTTCATCGCTTTTGAACTTTGTCAGTGTCACTGAGGCTTTCTCCGGCCTTTTTCTTTTGTGAACCATTGAGGCTAAAGGAGCCGTTGAAGTGGGCATCTTAGCATTTGTTGCCCCCTGCTGTTTAATGGGGCGGTTTTTGTCCTTTTCCACCTTTGCCCTTTTCTGGCGACGGAGGTGGTCTGAGTCAATCACGGAGTTTTGAACCCTCCGCCAAACTTTATAAATCTTTGACGACAGCCGCTGAGGGGGCTGTTCTTGCTTTGTCTCCGGAGCTTTTTCCATGGGTGGAGGAGACCTTTTCAATGTAGCAACCGGGGAGTTCTTTCTCACCTTCCTCAGCAATTCAAAGCTGTTCCCAGTTGGAACAGCAGCATTGACCTCCACCATTGGAGCAGGTGGGGTTAGCCCTGAGGGGGAGTTGCCCCCTGCTTTCCTTACTCGCTGCCAATGGCGACGTCGCGCACGACGAGCCGTTGGGACTGGCTCGGAAATCGAGATGGTTTCTTGCTGCCCCCTGTTTGAGCGTGGGGTAACTGCTGATGTCAGCCTATCGAAGACTGATGCCTTCTGACCAGCTGGGGGAGAAGTAGGAACCGTCAATCTTGTGAAGACCGACCCTCTGATAGGAGAAGCCGCTTTAACGACTTCCAAAGCAGCGGCCGTTGCCCTCTTTGGGACAGCCACCTTATAGTTCTGACCTAGCCTGGTGAAAACGGAGGCTGTTGGTTCAGTAGCAGGCGACCCGTTGACAGGGGTCGTGGTAGCAGTGAGCCGGTCGAACACCGACTTCTTGTTCGCTTCCGGTACGGATATCGGCATAGAGAAGCTTGTAGGTGGGACCATGGTCCCGAAAAACAGGCCGGTGGTGGCCTGGGTCACCTGGCCTACCGGCAGAGTAAGGAAAGAAGCCGCTTGGGGCCCATACGTCACCCCTCCTGGTGAGGTGGAGCGTCCGTTGCAGTGGCATTTCGAGCAGTTGGTGGCCATTGAATGCTTGAGTTCTGCGCCAGGCAAAAGACCAAATCTTAGTAACTTGAAATCCGAAGGCAACCATTTAACAAACCGCGATTAGTTCGCGAGAACGACACACGAAGTGTGGAGTGGAAAGAGGAAGAGGTCCCACCGGGCGTGCTAGAATCTGTTCCCCTCCGAACGGCGACCCGGACTTCGCGTCCGTGGCCTGGGGTTCGGGGCAGAAGCTATTTGGTTTTATCCATCCACCTCTCCGAAGATGCCAAGTTGATTTATGGCACCGTGAATCAGAGGTTTAGACGGATGCGGACGATGTAGCAGACTTCGTCAGATTCCCCCTCAGGGTGAGGGGTTTTTGATTGTGGGGACGCTCTTCCCTGCAGGCGCAAGCCCCTGCAGTTAATTACGCTACCGCATCGCGGTAACAACTTTCTCCTTCTCCAGAATTTCACTTCGTGTCGTGTGTGTTTGTTTTGTTTGTGGTTGCCCGTGGATTGTATACGGGGACTGAGTAATGTCGTCGCCCGTAGGATGTGAATTAGTCCAAATCCGTATTTACTTAGATTTGGGTTTAGTGTTTTTAGTTTAAGGATGCATTAGTCGCGTTGCGGCTAAGATCAACTTAAACATTCGTTAAGGATACGTTAGTCCCGTTTTAGACTAAGATCAACTTAACGTAATGATTCATTTAATGTATGGCCATCGAGACTCGTCACCTCTCTGACGTCGTTGAAGGATTACAACGATATGTATCAGAGGAGCTCGGAGATGTACCCTCGAACCGGAGTTGATTGGGAGTTTTATAATCCATTTGAATGTTTAAGAATACGTTAGCCGTGTTTGGGGCTAAGGTCAACTTAAACGGGACCGTTTAGATCCGGCAAAAGAGCGTTTGGAGGCTCTATTGTTCCAGTTTGAGGACGTGGTGGTCCATCGCCAGTTTAAAGACGTGGTGGTTCATTGCCAGTTTAGGGACGTGGTGGTCGATCGCCAGTTTAAAGACTTGGTGGTCCGATAATAGTTTAGGGACGTTTCGGTCCGATATTAGTTTAGGGACGTTTCGGTCCGATATTAGTTTAGGGACGTTTCGGTCCAATATTAGTTTAGGGTTGTTGGGACCCGTCACCTCTTTGACTTCGTTGAGGAATTACAACGATGGATGTCAAAGGAGTTCGAAGATGTACCCTCAAACCGGACGTGAGTTGATTTAGGAGAGCCATTTTGCTCAGTCAATTTAATTTAAGGACTTATGGCCACGATTGGGCTAAGTCCAGTTCAACACTTTATTCGCATTGCATTTTTCTTATTTAGGCTCTACAAAAGATATAGAGTATCAGTTTATTTTGGGCTCTGCCCATTTGCAAAGTATCTACTTTGTTTTGGGCTTTGCCCCTTTTAAAATGCATAGCATTCTGAATATTTTGTTTGGGCTCTGCCCATTTATAAATGATGCAAAGCATCTGTTCTGGTTTGGGCTCTGCCCCTTAAAGTAATGCATTTGCGCTTCATTAAGCCTGTTAGGCCTTCTCTTAATTGGGCTTGGCCCTTTTTAATGCATCTGCGCTTTGCGCTAAGTAATGAGCGCAAGTTCATATGGTGATGACAAGTGTCGTTCTCTGATGAGCGCAAGCGCACTAGCGCAGTGCGATGCGCTGTTGCGCTGCGCTATTGCGCTGCTGACACGTGGCGCGCTCTCAGCGAGTTGCGCCAATTCCAGAGAGCAAAGCTCTATCTTTAGGGCGCTTAGCGCAAGTGGTTTTATAGCCGACACGTGGCGCTCTCTTAAGAGCGCAACGGCGCAACTTGGAAGTGCAAAGCACTAAGAATCTTTTAGATTCAAGAAGGGAAGTGCAAAGCACTGTTTAAGTTCTTGATCTAAATTAGATCAAAGAAAAATAAATTTCTTCTTTATTCGAAGAACCAGAGGTTCATAAAAGTGCAAAGCACTATTCTTTTATTCTTTTATTATTATTATTTTATTGTTTTTAAAGAACCGAAGGTTCACAAGAAGTGCAAAGCACTGTTTTCTTTTTTATATAAAGATCATTGATCTTATATATATATATATTTTTAGACTAATGGTCTATTAGAAGGAATTTCTTCTAATCCATGAAGGTTCTTTACCTTTTTTTTTTGAAATCTTCAGAGCTCTCTCTGTTTAAAGTTCTTGAGTTCTCAAGAAAAAATGTTGATGCCTTTGAATGAGGTTTGGGGTCCTATTTATAGTGCCCATAAATTTGTTGAATTTGTTAACAAGATGATTTCGGGAATTTTCCACCGCTGGATCTTTGATCCAAAGGCAGAAGAAAATCTTCTGGTTTTGGAAAGAACAGAAAAGATTTCATAAAATCTTAATTTAGTTTGACGCAGATGCCCCAGCGCATGACACGTGTCGCGCAGCGCAGAGCGCAGCGCAAGTGCGCTAGCGCGTCTGCGCTGACACGTGTCGCGCAGCGCAGAGCGCAGCGCAACTGCGCTAGCGCATCTGCGCAGACACGTGTCGGCAGCGCCGAGCGCAGCGCAACTGCACTAGCGCATCTGCGCTGACACGTGTCACGCGCGCAGAGCGCAGCGCAGCTGAAGCGTTGCTTCCTTTAAACAGAGCTTTGCTCTGATTGGGTGCGCTTTCTGGGGCGCTGCGCTGACGTATTAGCGCAAGACACGCGGCGCGTTGCGCCCGCGATTTGAAGCTATGCTTCAAAATTTGAATTTTGAATTCAAACAGAGCTTTGCTCTGATTGGGCGAAACAGCCCCGACTTGGATAGACCTGATGTCTCTTGTTGGGGCCTCGGATCCTCTGCATGTGATGGGCAGAGGGTCGTCCGCCTTATTTGTGCCGAGCATGAATGGGAAGCTGCTCGGTTGCCCCTTGGCGAGGGCTTTTGACTTCTGGCGTTGCGAGCAACGACCACTAGCTGGGGATGGTCGAACGAGGGTCGGGCTCGACTGCCTATGGGAGGACCTTGGATCCTTAGCGTTGGAGGGGCTGTAAGAAGCCCACTAAGGATGGCCGGGCAGTGAAGCTGCGCGGTTGCCTATTGGCGAGGGCTTTGATCTCTGGCGTCGTAGGTAGGCAACTACCAGCCTGGGATGACCGAGCGGGGTAGCTGCTCGGATGTCTCTTACGAGGGCTTCAATCCCTGGCGTCATGGGTAGGGAGCTACCAGCCGGAAATAGCCGAGCAGGGTAGCTGCCGAGCTATCTCTAAGGAGGACTTTGATCCTTAGCATTGGGAGGCTGTAAGAAGCCCGCTAAGGATGACCGGGCAGTGAAGCTGTGCGGTTGCCTCTTCGTGATGGCTTTGATCTCTGGCGTCGTGGGTAGGCAACTACCAGCCTGGGATGACCGAGCGGGGTAACCGCTCGGATGCCTCTTACGAGGGCTTCGATCGCTGGCGTCATGGGTAGGGAGCTACCAGCCGAAGATGACCGAGTAAGGTAGCTGCTCGGTTGCCTCTTGCGAGGGCTTTGATCCTTCAGGACGGGGACCAAGCAGGGTTGTTGCCCAGTGTCTCTTGGCGAGGACTTTGATCCCTGTCGGTTGTGGTAGGAAGCTGCCAGCCGGGGATATCCGAGCAAGGACTCGACTGCCTCTGGGAGGACTTTGGTCCTTGGCACGGGAAGGGCTGTAAGAAGCCTACCAAGGACCCTTGACCGGGCAGGGTTACTGCCCGGTGTCTCTTGGCGAGGGCTTTTGTCTTGAAGGATAGCCGAGCGAGGGATCCTCGGGCTCGACTGCCTCTGGGAGGGCTTTCTGATCCCTGGCGTTGCGGTAAGGAAGCTACCCGCTAGGGATAGCCGAGCAAGGGTCGGGCTTGATTTCCTCTGGGAGGACTTTCTGATCCCTGGCGTTGCGGTAGGGAAGCTACCCGCCAAGGATAGCCGAGCGAGGGTCAGGCTCGACTGCCTCTGGGAGGACTTTCTGATCCCTGGCGTTGCGGTAGGGAGGCTACCCGCCAGGGATAACCGAGCAGGGTAGCTGCTGGGTTGCCTCTTGGCGAGGGCTTTGATCCCTGGCGTTGCGAGTAGGGAAGCTACCAGCCAGGGATAACCGAGCAGAGAAGCTGCTCGGCTGGTTCTTCATGAGGTTTCGCCCGACCATCCAGTTGCAGGTATGGGGAACAGTAACGGTCGCTGTGAATGTGCGCGTAGCACGCGCATCGATTGTGCAGGGAGGCGAAGCGCCAGAGTCGCGTCGTTTCGATTCCGCCAGAGGAGGCTCAATGATTCGCTCAGTGGACGAATATCGGCCCGTGAGATCTGTGGCCATGGGACGTAGCCTTCTGGTGGTCAGCCGTGCCGATGAGGGCAGAGTCTTCTGGAGGCGGAGGAACAGCGATCTGGGGCCCTGGCCTGGCCGTTTGGACTTTAGTCGGTCTATTCGGCCGGTGAGGGCGTTGATGACGGTCGCCGGAGGAGGTTCATCCGCGTCTCCGATGATGGGGAGGCGGCGGCTGGTACCTGGATCTTCAGGGTGATCACATGCCATGTGGACGGAGATCAGAAGGCTAACTTTCGTTTTTGTGGGGTTTTGTTTTCCCACAGACGGCGCCAACTGATGGAGGACCTTTTCGGGTCTCCCTCAGATGTTGTCTTCCGTCGATCTCCCGGTGGATTAGAGGGTAATCTCCCGTTGCGTGTGGGTCTCAATGGGTTTTGAAGAGATTGATGATTTGAGGGTTTAGCGCTGAGTACCTGCAAAGAAGTCCCGGGGTGGTTTGGTACCACCGAGGACCCTCCGACGATCAAGTTAGCACTAGATCCGAGCAAAGTAACGGCTAAGTGGAATAGAAAAATGGCTTACTTGATCCCTCTGTGGTGGGGGTTTATATAGTGGCGGCAACACGCAGCAGCAGGCGCAAGAATCTCGTCGGCAGTTACGCTCCCGACGCCATGCCCGCGTAAAGAGTGGATCGCCCATTAATAGGGATCGTGGTGGCGTGGAACGTGGGACGTTGCTGGCGGAGAATCTGCACATGACGAGATTTGCGGAGCGGCGATTACGCTTGTGAGTGGTGGAGTTGATCGGTCGGAGGGACCGAGGAAGACGGCCTCGGCTGGGGAGCTCGGAGATGAGCAAGAAGGCCGAGGAATCTTGGTCCTGTGGCAGCTCGGAGCGAGCTGAAGGGCCGAGGAGACCAATTTGCTGAGGGCCCCGAGGAGGGCCATCTTGTGCTCACGGGTTGGGTACAGGGGTGGTCTGGTCGGCCCTGCGGCCCTTCATTCTGAGTTCCGGGACACGTCATTTGCCACGTGTCTTTGATCTTGGAGATCGCCAATACTGAGCATCATCAGGGACACTTCTTAGAGTGAATAAATTTCCTTGTTTAAGTTTCTATAAATTTATGTCTGGGCTTGCCTTGTGTCCCAGGGTCTGCTCATATTTATAAAATAATAAGACGAACATTCTTAAAATAAATAAAATTTTATTATTTTTCTGTAAATCTGTATATGGGCTTGCTAATCAGTTTTCTAATACGTTTCCCAAATTACAATGTTTTTTTATTTCTGAAAATCATAGATGTGTATATATTAATTTAACTTTCCAGAATTCTTATAATTAAAAGTATAAGCTATGAGCGTCAATAATAAAGATAATGACAGAAAAAAATATAAAAGTTTAAGTAGATTTTCCAAATAATAAATGAAATGGCCTGAAGTGCACATTTTTAAAATATGGAAGGCCTACTTATTGTTAGTTGGGAAAAGCGAGGTAATTTTATGCGATTTAGACATAATATATCTGATGAGAAAATGACTCAAGTGTATATTTTAATGCTAATACAGATAATTTTATATTAGATATCTTGATCTTCACCTAATCTTTATCTTATATCGTAGGCATTTTCTTAAATATTATATATATATATATATATATATATATATATATATATATATATAAACATTAAGAAGGATCATACAATAGCACATGTATGATGAGAAAAAATTGATCATGTATCAAGATTTTAGCATGCTTCCTCTTGATGCTTATTAGTTCAAAGATATTTTGATTAGATTTGTTTATTTTCCAAAGTTTGTTCATTTCCCAAAGAGGATATTTTGTATTGAAAATTATCAAAGAGTATAAAAGTAATTACATGTACAAGAAAAAATGACATAGCATGTTCATACTCTAGAATTCTCACATAAATTTTTCTCCTTTTTCTGCATTTTTAAATGCGCTTTTCGAAGCACTTTCACGTGTGAACCGAAGTCCCTCATAAGTTACACACACACCTATGAGAAGCACATAAGATGAGGGCTATGAGAGGGGTGACTGCAACTGTTGAATATTATCTGATGGCTGAGATTTAATAAACACTTTTTATTTAAATATAGAAATTAAAACCAAATCAAAATAAATTCTTTGCAAAATCCTATAGAATCTGTCTCGCTCATATTAATATTTCTTTCTCAATATGGATTTCATTTTTAGGGGAAAACGTAGAGGGGTGAATGATAAATTAAACAAGATAAAATTATGCTTCAGAACACAATCGATTATGTTTGAACCCACAAGTTGAAGTGTTGAACCCACAAGTTAAGTTATTACTCTTGATCATCACATTATGTTACATTCTTCTTGCAAAATAAACTATTTTAATTTAATTAAGATTGAATAAAGTTTCAAAGTATTTTGTTTTCTTTATAAGAGAAAAGGTGTTTTTAATTTATTTTGATAGATTTTATCTCCAGTAGATTCTTTTTCAAAGAGAGAAAAAATATTCAACAGGATTTGATAAGATTTAATATGATTTTTTTAATCTTTTATATATTTATCTTTAAAAACAACTATTAAATCTCAGCTATTAAATAATATGCGGTGGTTGCAGTCACTCCTCATAACTCTCATCTTATCATATTTCTAATAGGATCATTCCTTTATATAGAATAATGAAGGAAAGATACCATAGGAAGGAATTTCATCGTGTGTAACGGCCCGCTTTTCAAAAGACGGTGAGTGAAAGCAGACGAGGCCCACAACGTATTCACACTGAGAAACATCTCTTCCGGATATGAATATGCTAAGTGTCTAGAATAAGCAGAATAAATATAAAATCAACAAGAATTTAAAATAAATAAATCTTATCCATCAACTTTTATTACAAGTTTCAATTTCACTGATAAAAGTCTAACGATTTTAAATAAATAAACAAGAGTAAAAGGAAAATGCCTTAAACTTTTAGGCACACGAACTGAAGAAGAAAAACTAAAGTTCGTCTTGATTAGAAAGATATTGATTGTCCTCCTCAGTTAGTACCTCCTCATAGCTAGCCTCTTCTTCTGCCCTATTGTTGTATGACGACATTCGTTAGAAAAAAAAACAGAAAACAGTTTAAAATCCCATAATTCCCCAAGAGTTCAACACTCAAATACAGTTTAAAAATATCCAGTACATGCCCAAGTATCTGCGGACCAGCCGTAGAAGAGCAAACCAAGCCTCACTAATGGCACCGCGGAACTGCCGTAAACCCTAAGGTTCAAAGGCTTTCTCGTGGTCATTATGTCGAGTTAGGGTTTCATTCTTCTAGAGGGTCCATAGAAATACCTGCATGTTCTTCCGAATATCTTAAACTTGGGAAAATGGGTTTCTGACATTCGTTCGAACCTTTTAACTTCGTCTGGACGACATGTGAATACCCTTCGTCCGCACGCTAAATGATGCCTCAATCCTCAAGAATAGACAATACCCTACGGTCACCGCATTCGAGCCGCAGCTCCCTCTGCCCGTGCGACCGTGGTAACAGAAACCACCATCCGATATCGACGAAGATAGATCAAAGGAACGAATAGAATACGGTGCAAAGAAATGTACATCCTAAGGCTTCTTAAGCAGAGTAGCATATCGTAAATATGTCGCGGATCATACCCACGGTACGTCACTCTACCTAAGTCACCTACTCCATCAACCAAGGTCAACCTAGACTCGGACAAAGGTTAAACCTAGCGCTCTGATACCAACTTTGTCACAATCCGAAGGTACGGAACGTGACCGGCACTTAAATTACGAAGCGTTTAGAGGCGCAACGTAATCTAAGTAAGCCGAAACCCAGAAATCTAAACCATTTAAAAGAAGAAGTAAAGGAAAACATGTTTAAAAGCAACATCAAATTTTCTCAAAAAATTCGGCAGAGTCTCCTTTGTAAAAACTGGCCCCAAATGGGTACAAATAAGAATATATACAAAAGCAATAATAAAGGCATCCCCAAACGGGAGCTAGCTCTACGCCAAAAAGCGGAAACAACCACACAATGCACTAAAATATACAGCGCCGAAGGGTGAGGCTCAAAACTCAAAATGAAAACCAACTCCACCAAAAACCATAATAATACAAGCACGACTCTAAGGCCGAAAGAATAAACAACTGGTCTTCTAAACATATCAAGTAATACAAGTCTGGTTGATGGAGCTTAATAGATACAAATGAAATAATAAAAATACAACGGCGGTCCTGATACAAATGAACCAACCAACCAAGCAATTCACCCTGAATGAATGATGTGCCAACAACCTGTCAAGGAAACCTGTACATCGAAACCTGTAAGAAAATTTGGCACAACGGGGGTGAGTTGCCAACTCGTGAGTAGAAGACATCTGCGAGTAGAAATCGCATGCACGACGCTCTCCTAGATCATAATAATATACTTAATATATCACTAGTCATCAAGTAGTGGCAGGGTAATAAACTATGCGTGTAACACCCGAGCCCAATAATACTATTTATATTACTAGTTGAGGGTTATTTATCGCTCTTTCCAATTTTCCTGATTTTCTGGTGTTTATTGCTAAATTTTACCCGGTTAAGTCATTTTGGCACATAAAAAATTTTAACTCCGAAAATGAAATTTGAGATGTCCATGTTGGCCTACTCGTCGCCACTAGTCGCGTGGTAGCGTCCGCGTGTCGAGATTCCGTTCCGTTTGGCTAAAACGGGCAAGTTTGGACGACTACGCGCGCGTGCAAGTGTCCGACTTGGGGGCATGCATTTTAATCATTAAACACCTATTTTCAAAATTTGGAACCCGCTTAAAATCCTATAATTTGAATTTGGAACATTTGGGCGCAACCCGGGCGCGATTTGGAAATGTTTCATTTCGCGCCAAAAAGGGCCCGTTTCAATTTAATATTTAAAAACTATAATTTTATACGAAATATTTCCTTAACAGTTTATCCCTTCAAATCCTCACTCAAATATTTTTTCCTTACCTCCTGCAGCCAATCGCGAGCACGAGATTCACCTCGTGGGCCCCGCCTCAATATTTTTTCTCAATCTCTCTCTCCTATCTCTCTCTCTCTCTCTCTCCAATCCCTCTCTCTCTCTCCCTCTATATAAACCTAACCATGCAGCCGCCTTCCCCAACCCATTCCTTCACGAGAAACCCCCTCAACCCTAACCCTAGCTCACCGCAGATCTCACCGCCGGTTCCCCCGCGACCTCGCCGTCGCCGTCAGCACCCTCAGCCTAGCCGCGCCTTCCTCCTCCCTCCTTCCTCCTCTCTCATGCGCCTGCACCCATTCCCGACCTCGCCTCCACCCTCGCAGACCTCGCCGTCGATGCCACCCATCGTCGTCGACGACTCCCGCGGCTCCCTCTCACCCTCCTCGTCCCGACCTCGACGTCGCTGCCCTCCTCCCCTCGCCGGAACACCCACACGAGCCCTAACCCCTCGCCTACCCCGCTGTTCGCCGGAGAAACGCGCCGGCGACCTCGTCGACGCCACCTCCGACCACCTCCTTTCCCTCTCGACCACCAGAGTCGACTACCACCCTCACACCCGCTGCAGCACCCTCGTTCCAGCAACTCCGGATTTGTCCAGCCACCGTTCTTCGCCGTCGCTGCCTCGCCGGCGTCCCAGTGCCGTCGAGCCATCGTGTTTGCACCCTGTTTCTTCTCGGTGAGTTTTCCTTGTGCTTCCTTTCAGTACAATCCCTTCGCTGGTCGTATTTTGCGTGCATCGTATCTTGTTGCTAACTTGTTACCGATGACTTTTGCCGGAATCCGACCGTGCCATCTTGGCGAACCCGACGCTCCAGCGAAGCCCCCTGGTCCGTGTGATTCCGTTGACCTCTGTTGGGACTCGATCCGTGGCCCGTGCTTTCATATCGCGTTTTCTGCCGACATCGCATCCGTGTTTCCGTTTTCAGACCGTCGAGGCAAGTATCTGAATACTTGCTTGAACATGCTAGCGTGCGAGATCTAGTCTCGCCATGCAATTTAATTCAAACTATTTAATACCGTAACTTAATGATGACATTTGATATCGTAATATTGCTGTTATCCTCATAATGGAATCGTTACAACCGTTTCTCGTAATTAATTAACCCACATCAATCCATGCTTTAACTAAATAAAATGACTGAATCATATCTGCTTGAACTGTTAAACCATTCTTGAGACAATTATGACATTTAGTATAATTTCATGTAGTTCCTTAATTTATAATTGTGAATATTGCTTTACCTTGTGGCTATTACACCCTAAAGATGATTGAACATGTTAATAAGAGAATATAAACATCACTGTAGTTATATGGAATATTGTGGTTAAATACTGTTTCCTGCTGTTGTTCGTTATTTGATTGTGTACCTGTTGTGAGCACTTACCCGATTGCACGACGTATTGGCCTGACCCTGATACACCTGACATATACATCCTGTTGTACCATGACATTACTTGTTCCCTGATTTCATGCCTAATGCCGACAAACCTGACCATTCCTGCTGTCGATCCAGACAGACCTACTTTTACTTGACTTTGTTGGCATTAGTCCTTGACCACTGAATACCTGACCTGACATACATAGTTTGGGGGTATGGGGAAATCAAAGGTGAAACCGACTTGTAACTCAACAGTTCGATACATTGTTCTGATCAGTCTTACGGGCTTGGCCAGTCCGGGAGTGATGATGCTGACATCACTCGTCCATCCTACTACCCTTTACTGCTTAGCGGCACGTCTCGGACTCAGCCCCGAGGATCATGACCGTGGTCCCGGGCACGCACGGGATACTATTGAGTTACATCGACGATTCATCAATTGGTTTCAAAGACTATAGAGTAGAAAACCTGATAGGACAGTTTAGTCACCACTGCACATTACCCTGTTTATTACTTCTTATTGCTGCTTTATTCATGTTCATGCTTGCATTGTTTATTACCATGTTTATGCTATATACTTGATATCATGACGCGCTGACGTCTGGGTTTTGCATGGCCCAGATTCCGTACCTTTGTCGTCGACCGGGCAGGAGTACTTCAGCCAGCAGGCTGAACTGTGAGTTCCTTAGAGTTTAGTTTATTTATTTCTGTTCATTTCCAGATGTGAGCCCGCATTATGGGACGTACTGTTTATTCATTGTATTGGATCATTAGCTTCCGCACTTATTGTTTATTGATTCTTGTTATTATGGATTTGGACATGTATTAGATTAGCTTATTATCTTGTTCTTGATATCTTTACAACCGTAATGTGACTGTGGATGGATACTTCCTACCCACAGGTAGCATGGTTGGCTGTGTCACGTGCCCAAATCTTGCGTACTCTGGGAAGCGGGGCGTGACAATGCGTAAGTGCAAATGCTTAGTACTCCTGTCAGTGCCTCAAGTAGTAACATGTCATGTGTATGAGTATGCATGCACCATGAATGTAAAACAATCAACCATGAAATCTTTAACTTTTATCATAGTAAAATTTGTATAGAAATCTGAAACATCATCGATGAAATCCATGGAAATCCGTGTCAAGTATCGACACAAAACATGTAAATCTCAAGTCTCAATACCTCATAGTCTCAATATCTCGGGCTCCGTCAGTCCAGATCGGCCCAAATCATCAAATCTCACGACAACAGTCGGTATCCTCCGGATATCCTCCGCGCCAGACATCACCGGTAGGTAGTCTTTCCCTGCCAGGCTCATCGTCTACAACTCGATCTTCTTGCACCGGGGTACCATACCGGGCCCACCATGTACCCGAGACGGTTCATCCACTCCTCGAATCGGGTCTCGAAATCCAACAGAAAACATGAAATCTCATGGTGGACGACACGTACATCACGAGAAAACCGCAACTTGTATTTTAAAAAGAGAGGGAGAGAGAGAAAAGTTTTTATATATATTCTTGCGGTTTTCCCCAAAATCCAGAAATCTCATAGAAATCCAAAATCCCAAAATCATGAGTATGTAATAATGAGTATCGGCATAAGCCCCACAATACTTCATGATAACATGAAAATGTGAATGCATGAAGTGTCTATGTAATAAATGCAATGTCTAAACTAGCACATGCGAGTAATCACACGATATCATATCGATCTAGCCTTTAGCTGATTCTATCAATAAAAGATAATATGTTCTAAAGTGTACGTGACATGGTAATTACCGATGATGATGTGTGTGAGCCGGCAAATAAGTGTACGTGGAACATGCGCATCATCGGTAATGGTGCTGGTGTCCTAACAGGCAAAGTTTCATATTGGCATAAAGAAACATATATATGAACATGCGATGCGATGATTATCATCAGAATATAAAGGTGAATGTGTATTAACCGCTCATTTAGAATGTACATATCTAACTACAACTATATAACTCGAGCCTAAACTAGTATCTATCTAACCCACTAAGGAACTAAACTAAAGAAACTAGTCGATATCTCTAATAGTCGGAGATCCAGCCTCAATAGCGTCACGTACATAGTACGACCTCCTCGAATCAAGAGTGCGGATCAATCATCACATCTATGTCTCGTACGGTAAAATCCATCGTACGGCATCCCAAAATCGGGGTACGGATCAACTATCACCTATGTACATCATCATTCGTATAATATCATCATCAAATAATATCATGATCAAGGGTACTGTGCTATAATCGCATGCATCCCAATATCATCAAACATATATCATTGTCTGTGTAAATATACATCGTCAAATGGTCCTCAGAAATATCATGTCACATATGTCATATCGTGATTAAGTCACATATATCATATCGTGATTAAGTCACATATTACAGTCCGGGTTCTATTATAGAGTCTCGTATATCTCAATGTCGTCATCACCTGTTACCGTTTATGTATAAATATCCATTTTCTCATTTCCCAACGATCCGCTAATATCATAGTACATCTCATATCATACTCGATCGTATATCTTTAACTCACGGCGTCACGCCCAATCATACTGACTCTTCCCTAGATATCATATATCTTCCCCATATCACGTGTATATGGTATATGTATATATACATATACACCAAGTCAAATGTATGTGTGTGCTTGTATGTGTGTGTGTGTCTACCTCAAACCTACGAATTCCCTCCAAGGCATTCATCCTCTGGTTAAGTCTTTCTAAATCAGTCTAGTCCAACCTAAAGTCTCTAATAGGACCCTACTCGCCAAGAATCTAAGGTCACGTCCGACTTCCTAATGACAGTAAGTAATATCCCTATTCTACGTTTGCGGGGGTGCTAAACGCCATCCACCCGACTTCCCCCGTAGATATACATCTACTCATCTGGCCCTTGTCTGCCGAAGTCGATGACGCCATCCTCTTCTTCATCGTCCGAAGTCCACGTGAGAGGTACCTATACACAAACATATATATACATCGTAAACTGAATCGCGGATAAAACCAAAACGACGCACGAAACACGCATAGGTTAAAACCCATGACCCGCTCATGCAAAATAACCAAATAACCCTCGACATCGGCGTACAAACGCCGATTGTTCGAGAAAAACCCAAACATACAAATCATAGTTCCAAAACTTACTAGTTATAATATACAATAGATTGAAACTTATCGAAAACTCAAAATAATTTAATTCGGTTTATTTCCGAAAACCTAGAAAGCGTCAATTAACCTTTTTACTTCAAAACTTGGTGTTTAAACGAAATTAATGGCCATAATATTCACTAAATATCATAACTAAGTCATACAAATCATTACTATATTTTTATCACACTTATTTGTATTAAGATGAAAATTCTAGTTTGCAATTTTAGCCAAATTTAACACCTTTTAACCCAAAATTCACAATTCCACAACTAAACTTGATTTTGCATATTTTAAATTGTTAAACCACTCAATGGAATCTTAAGGATGTGCTAAACCCCTAACTAGATTTTTAATACCACATTTTAAATAAATTTCAAAAACCTAGTTTATAAAATAGCATTATTATGACAATTTTAAAGTAAAAGCTAGCAATTAGCAACTAGATTATGTTTCGCATTAAATTAACATGTTAATCTACCCATTAAAACCATGAACAATTGATAAACATTCTCACTAGAATTTTATCTAACCTATTTATATGTTTTGTGAAAATATAGTTTACAAAAGAACCTAATTAAGACAATTTAAATGCAACAATTAACAAATTTGCTACTAGATTAGGTTTAACATTACCTAATATGTTAAACTACACATTAAGATTAATATCCAAGAATTAAACCCTAATTTGATTGGATTGAAGTAATTAGCAACAATTTAAACATGGGTTTAGAATTTATACCTCTAAAATTTGAGATCACACTTGCATCTTGACCTCCAAGATGGATCTCTTGCTCCAAATTCCAAGCTAATTAGGAGCAAAGAAAAATGGATAAAGTTACATGATGAATTTGTGATAAATTGGTATTGATTTTTGATTGATTTTGGATACTTTTTGAATAAAAATGATGAAGGAAAAATTTGGGAAGGGGAAAACCCAAGCTCGGCCAACAGCTCTGTTCCCCTCCGAAAGGCGGCCATGACGTTAGGACGTCTTACCTGAAATTCGGGGCAGATGCTATATGGTTTTATCCATCCACCTCTCCGAAGATGCCAAGTTGATTTATGGCACCGTGTATCGGAGGTTTAGACGGATGCGGCCGATGTAGCAGACTTCGTCAGATTCCTCCTCGTTTGAGGGCTTTTTTATTGTGGGGACGCTCTTCCCTGCAGGCGCAAGCCCCTGCAGTTAATTACGCTACCGCATCGCGGTAGCCACTTTCTCCTTCTCCAGAATTTCACTTCGTGTCGTGTGTGTTTGTTTTGTTTGTGGTTGCCCGTGGATTGTATATGGAGACTATTTATTTCGTCGCCCGTAGGATGTGGATTAGTCCAAATCCGTATTTTCTTAGATTTGGGTTTTGGGTTTTGGTTTAAGGATACGTTAGCCATATTTGAGGCTAAGATCAACTTAAACGTTTGTTAAGGATACGTTAGTCTGATTTGAGACCAAGATCAACTTAACGGGATCGTCTAGATCCATTTCCAGTTTAGGGACGTGGTGGTCCATAGGTAGTTTAAGGACATAGCGGTCCATATTCCAGTTTAGGGACATGGTGGTCCATATTCAGTTTAGGGACGCTTAATTCCGTGAGTTTAAGGACCCCACAGTCCGTGTTTTAGTTTAAGGACGCATAAGTCCGCGGATTTAAGGATCCCACAATCCGTCTTTTGGTTTAAGGACGCTTAAGTCCATGAGTTTAAGGACCCCACAGTCCGTGTTGATGTGTGGTTGTCGGGACCCGTCACCTCTCTGACGTCGTTGAATGATTACAACGATAGGAGTCAAAGGAGTTCGGAGATGTACCCTCGAACCGGATGTAAATTGATTTAAGAGAGCAGCTGTGCTCAGTCAATTTAATTTGAGGACTTACGGCCATGATTGGGCTAAGTCCAGTTTAGAAATATTTAACATCTTATTTGTCTATGGCCGATTAGGCCTATGCTAAGGCTTGGCCCCTTTTTAAATAATGCATTGCATTATTTATTTTGTTTGGGCTCTGCCCATTTATAAATGATGCATAGCATCAATTTTGTTTAGGCTCTGCCCTTTTTATTGCATTTTCACCTTTGTTTGGGCTCTGCCCTTTTATAAATGATGCAGAGCATCAATGTTGTTTGGGCTCTGCCCTTTTTATTGCATTGAAATTTATTTTGGCCTACTAGGCCTTTTTGACATGGGCCTGGCCCCTTAGTAAAAGAAATGCATTGCATTTGTCGGGCGCTTTGCGCCCATCACTGAGCGCAGGCGCTTGTGGTGATGACACGTGTCACGCAAGCGCAGTGCGCTGCGCCAGTGCGCTGCGCTTGCGCTACTGACACGTGGCGCTCTCTGGTGGCTTGCACAATTCCAGGAGCGCAACAGTGCAGTTTCTGCAAGTGCAAGACACTATTTCAATAATCTTGAGAATCTTTAAGATTTCGGAACCAATAGTTCATAAAAAAGTGCAAGGCACCGTTTGATTTCTTGATCCAATTTAGATCAAAGAAAACAATTTTTTCTTGTTTTTCTTGTTCTCAGAGAACCAATGGTTCATAAAAGAGTGCAAAGCACTTATTATTATATGAAGATCATTGATCTTGTTCTTAGATCAATGATCTATTAGAAGAAATTCTTCTATTTTATGAAGGTTTTTACCTTTTTCTTGAAATTTCTTCAGAGTTCTCTCTGTTTTGAGGTTCTCAATCTCTCACAATTTTGATGATCTTGATGATTTGGGGTCTAGGGGCCTTTATATAGTGCCCATAAATTTGTTAAATTTGTTAAAGAGATTTTTCTCTGAGTGATTTGGGGAAATTTCCCCACCGTTGGATCTTTGATCCAAGGGCTTCTGTTTTACAGAAGGCAATCTTCTTGTTTTAACAAGAACAGAAAGATCTTACTAGAATTTAATTCTGTTTGGCGTAAACGCCCCAGCGCGTGACACGTGTCACGCAGCGCAACTGCGCTGACACGTATCGCGCAGCGCAACTGCGCTGACACGTGTCGCGCAGCGTAACTACGTTTGCGCTGACACGTGTCGCGCAGCGCACAGCGCAGCGCAACTGCGCTTGCACAACTGCGCTGACACGTGTCGCGCAGCGCACAATGCAGCATAACTACGTTTGCGCTAACACGTGTCGCGCAGCGCAGCGCTTGCGCAACTGAAGCGTTGCTTCCTTTAATTTTTGTTTTAAATAGAGCCTTGCTCTGATTGGGCGCACTGCCTAGGGCGCTACGCTCTCTGCGCTGGCGTGCCTGACTTTGACACGTGGTGCCCTGCGCACAGCGCAGAGGATCTGAAGCGTTGCCTCATTTATTAAAGTTTAAATTTTCAAAGTAGAGCTTTGCTCTGATTGGGGGAAGATGAAGCGTTGCTTCATCTCCCGCCTTGGAATTTGAACAGAGCTTTGCTCTGATTGGGGTAAACAAATGCCCCCCACCGTTGCGCTTACGTAGCCCCAAACGCGAGCGCAACGGTGGCAGAATTCCAACCGTTGCGGCAGCCTTTGGAAGTTGAACAGGCACTTGATGCCTATAAATAGGACCTTTGGTCATTCACAGATGATCATCATCTCCAAAAATTTTATTTTCAGAATCTCAGAGCTCTGCTCTTGCCTTCAAGAACTCCAAGAGTTAGAATTTCTTTAAAAAACACCTTTTTAGGTAAAATTTTTAATTAAATTAAATCGATTTTCATTGACAGAGCCTTGCTCTCAATAGATCTTTGATCTAAAGAAAACTCATTTAGGGTTTCACTTAGCAGAGCTTTGCTCTAAAAGGATCTAAAGAGAACTAGAAAGAACCCTGTTAGTATTCCATCGATAGAGTTCTGCTCTCTGAAAGATTCCATTTATAATTTCTTGATTCATTAATGGAGCTTTGCTCCTTTTAAATCATATAGCAGAACTTTTAAGAGTTGCTGATTTTTGTCGATCTTCTTTTATAGGAGTGATGGACGTCCACATGTACGACCTCGACGAGATTATCTCTTACGGGGACATCCGCCGACTTGGCCGTTCTCAAAATCGGGAGTTCACAAATGCGGAGTGTGCCGAAATCATGAGCCGCTTTGACGCATATAACGGGCAACTGCTTCCCCGACGTTCCTCCCTCCTGAAGCTTATCGTGGGAGCAATTTGGGAAGCGCTTCCCCTATTTTTTACCGGCGTGCCGCTTAGGGCATTGGACGCTGCCGAGGACAAGGTGCACTCAGTGTACCTGATGAACTTAATCTCGAAGAGACGGCGAGACAATCTTGTCGATCTCTTGCACCAGGCCTTTCAACAGTCCGACATTCTTGCTGCCTACCGGAGGGTGGAGGACATCAGCGGGGATCCCGATGCCCGTGCTCGCGAAAGGAAGCACACCAGGATGGTTCGCCAAGCCTGGAAAGTCTTGGACAAGGTCACTTTCGAGTTCCTCAATCCCTGTCCAGGATTTGAGGTCTTGCCATTGTAATCTTTCGGACAATGTCTTTATTTATTTCTTTATGATTGTAAGAACCCTTCGCAACATGAATGGAAAATTTCTATTTCAGCTTGTCTTATTTCTCGTTTTGGGTCTTTTGCACATGCATGAACGAATGTGTCTCGAATGTTTGATCAAATGCACATCGGATGTCCTTTTTATCGCTTTCTTCTTTCTTTTATTCTCAGCATGCTGTCTTGATAAACATAATTGACAGATAACTTAGTTTTTTTTTTCAAGAGATAGCGATGGCTTAGGCCGCAGGTTCAAATCTCCTGCCTAAGACTTTTCAACTCTATGAGCCGTGAGGGTCTCATAGAGACTTTTCTCCCAATGGATCGAGAGGATCTTGTTGGTGGATTTTCTCCTTAGGAATCGTGAGGATTCCTAAGTGTATTTTCTCTTATAAGTCGTAAGGATCTTATAAGAGAATTTTCTTCCTTACAAGTCGAGAGGACTCGTAATTGGTTGGTGAGTTGACTTGTTTCCGAGTCGAAGTATTGCTCCGACGGGAAGGTCGTTAGCTGACTTGTTTCCGCAACGGAGGTCATTGGCTGACTTGTTCCCGAGACGGAGGTCGTTGGTTGACTTGTTTCCGAGACGGAGGTCGTTGGTTGACTTGTTTCCGAGACGGAGGTCGTTGGTTGACTTGTTTCCGAGACGGAGGTCGTTTGCTGACTTTTTTCCGAGACGGAGCTCATTGGTTGACTTGTTTCCGGGACGGAGGTCATTGGTTGAATTGTTTCCGAGACGGAGGTCGTTGGTTGACTTGTTTCCGAGACGAAGGTCGTTGGTTGACTTGTTTCCGAGACGGAGGTCGTTGGTTGACTTGTTTCCGGGACGGAGGTCGTTGGTTGACTTGTTTCCGCTACGGAGGTCATTGGCTGACTTGTTTCCGAGACGGAGGTCATTGGATGACTTGTTTCCGAGACAGAGGTCATTGGTTGACTTGTTTCCGAGACGGAGGTCGTCAGTTGACTTGTTTCCGAGACGGAGGTCGTCAGTTGACTTGTTTCCGAGATGGAGGTCGTCGGTTGACTTGTTTCCGAGACGGAGGTCCTTGGTTGACTTGTTTCCGGGACGGAGGTCGTTGGTTGACTTGTTTCCGAGACGGAGGTCATTGGCTGACTCTAGGTTGTCTGCGAACCGTAGAGTCTTGGAACTGAGGACTTTGCCGTGGCTCCGATTGGTGATGTCACGTTCGTTTCCTACTGGAATGAGGAGGAACGCCGTTGTTGGTCTCCAGGCTGTAGATGTGGTCGTCGAGATTTGACTTTCCTTTGACGCAGCCTGGTGGGGAAATGTAGTCCCCTTTTTGTTTGTGCCCTTGGATTGTATACAGGGATCAATGTGATCTCAACTGTAGGGCAAAAGTTTCATTCTTTCATCATTTTTTTAATTTCTTTATGCGATGCTCTATCATTTCAGCTTTTTAGATCGCGAAAGTCGCGATTGCCCAATCATTTCGGCTATTTTTCACGGTGCCCAATCATTTAGGCTATTTATTTTATTTTTGCTCGCTGATTTTTATTGCGAGTTGCCCAATCATTTCGGCTATTTTGTATGCATACGTTTTCTTTACTTGCTGCTTTTTATTGCAAGCCGCCCCATCATTTCGGCTATTTCGTATGCACGTGCGGCCTACCGGCCTTTCACTGTAAACTTGAAATTAGACACCGATTTCGGCATCAGCACCGCTACAACTGGGATATTGCCAAGAGCGAATCATCATTTGCCTCCGTCGATGTCGAACAAAGCTGGCTTAGCGAACAGGGTTAAGGTCCTGTCGACTAAGGCTTTTAACTTCATGAGCCGTAAGGGTCTCACAAAGGTATTTCTTCCTATAAGTCGTGAGGATCTTGTAGGTGTATTTTCTCCTTAAGAATCGTGAGGATTCCTAAGTGTATGTTCCTTTGTAAGTCGTAAGGATCCTACAGTAGGGTTTTCTCCTTGTAAGACGAGAGGACTTATAAAGGTTGTTCATCATGCGTACATATCCCCAGTCACGGATGGGACTTGGTTAGGGAAATGTTTATTCGTGCCCGTGGATTGTATACAAGGGTCAGTATTGAACCACTTGTAGGGCAATATCGAAGGTTGGGGGGGTTGCTTAAGCACAGATTTAGGTCTCTCTAACTTAAGACTTTCAAATCTTATGAGCCGTGAGGGTCCCATGAGAGAGTTCTCCTTACGAGTCGTGAGGATCTCGCAAGTGTATTTCCTCCTTAAGAATTGTGGGGATCCCTAAGTGTGTTGCTCCCTTGTGAGTCGTAAGGATCTCACGCGGGTGGTTTCTCCTTACAAGGTCGAGAGGACCCTGTAAGTGTTTTTTAATGAAGTTGCGCCCTTTCGGGTTTTCACAAACACTCGCCGGTAGTCCTATTGTTTTTACTCACGGAGCCCTTTCGGGTTTTCATCCGTGCCCTTTTTGCTTATGGACATACCTTTTTGTTTATTCTTTTTATTATTATTTTTTTTTTATTTCTTTATGAGGTCGCGCCCTTTCGGGTTTTCACGAACACTCGCCGGTAGCCCTGCTATTTTTACTCACGGAGCCCTTTCGGGTTTTCATCCGTGCCCATTTTGCTTATGGACATACCGTTTATTATATTTTTTATATATATTTTTTTTTCCTTTTTCTTTTATTCATCTCGTCAGCCTGAAGATGTTGCGGTAATAGTTTAAGGACGTTTCGGTCCGACCAGGAGAAGGCTGGCTACTGCTTATAAAGTTTGAGCTTAGGAAGATAGCAAGCGGACACAGTCGTCGTCATCTATCATTGACCTAAGCAGTAACTCGCTAAGCGTAGTATTTCTTTAGGAATCGACCGTTTATTGGCCTGTAAGGCCTTTCACCGTGCATATCCATGAGCAGATAGGCTCCACCCTGGTAGACCTTGTCTATTATGTACGGGCCTTCATAGTTTGGCTCGAACTTTCCCCGCTTGGCGCGATTGGGGATCATAGGCCTTTTGACCATTAGCACGAGTTCGCCTTGGCGGAATGTTCTCGGCCGGGTCAATCTTTCATATGAGCGCGTCATCTTTTCTTTATAAGCCTCCAGATTTTGTTGTGCTGTTAGCCGGGTTTCATCAAGGGCATCAAGTTCCTCAAGCCAAAGGTGAGCATTTTCTTCGTCCGTCAGCTTGTAGTGGACTGCCACTCGTAGAGAGGGTAACTCTATCTCGAGGGGGAGTACTGCTTCTGTACCGAATACCAACGCGTATGGCGTTGTGTTTGTGGCTGTTTTGAACGTAGTTCGATACGCCCAGAGAGCTTCTTGCAGTCTTCGTGCCAGTTGTTTCCCCTAATCAGAGCAAAGCTCTGATTGAAATTCAAAATTCAAAATTTTGAAGCAACGCTTCAAATCCCGGGCGCAACGCGCCACGTGTCTGGCGCAGACGCATCAGCGCAGCGCCCAAAACAGCGCACCCAATCAGAGCAAAGCTCTATTTTTAAACAAAATTAAATGAAGCAACGCTTCAGTTGCGCAAGCGCTGCGCTGCGCGACACGTGTCAGCGCAGATGCGCTAGCGCAGTTGCGCTGCGCTTTGCGCTGCGCGACACGTGTCACGCACTGGGGCATCTGCGCCAAACAGAATTAAGATTTCAAAGAAATCTTTCTGTTCTTGTTAAAACAAGAAGATTTTCTTATGTAAGACAGAGGCCTTTGGATCAAAGATCCAACGGTGGGGAAAATCCCCCAAATCACTCAGGGAAAGATATCTTTAACAAAATTAACTAATTTATGGGCACTATAAAAAGGACCCTAAGCCTCAATTCAAAGGCATGAACATTTTTGTGAGAAATTAAATAGAGAGAACTCTGAAGAATTGGAGAGAAATTCTCAAGAACAAAAAAGGTAAAAAGCCCTTAGAAAAAGAGAAAATTCTCTTATGAACAGATCATTGATTTAAAAACAAGATCAATGATCTTTAATAAAAAAAAACAAAATAAAAATAGTGCTTTGCACTTTTTATGAACCTCTGGTTCCTGAAATAAGAAAAAGCTTGTTTTTTCTTTGATCTAAATTAGATCAAGAAATCAATAGTGCTCTGCACTTCCTTTTTGAACCATTGGTTCTTGAATCTAAAAGATTCTCAAATTAATAGTGCTTTGCACTTATAAATCTGCACTGTTGCGCTCTTGGGCTGGCGCAAGCCACCAGAGAGCGCCGCGTGTCAGCATCTGAACCAGTTGCGCTACGCGCTTTTGAAATAGAGCTTTGCTCTCTGAAATTGGCGCAACTCATCAGAGCGCGCCACGTGTCAGCAGCGCAAGCGTAGCGCACTAGCGCAGCGCACTGCGCTGCATGACACGTGTCATCATCACAAGCGCTTGCGCTCTTTGATTGGCGCAAAGCGCCTGAAAATGCAATGCATTTCTTCTGCTAAAGGGCCAGGCCCAAGTCAAAATGACCTAATAGGCCAAAATAAATTGCAAGGCAATAAATGGGCAGAGCCCAAATAAATTGATGCTTTGCATCCTTTATATAAGGGCAGAGCCCAAGTGAAATTGGTATTCTGCATCATTTATAAAATGAGCAGGGCCCAAAATAAATTGATGCTCTGCATCCTTTATGGGCAGAGCCCAAACAAAAAACAAATAAAGGTGTTGAACTTTTTAATTGGACTTAGCCCAGTCATGGCCATAAGTCCTCAAATTAAATTGACTGAACACGGCTGCTCCCTAAATCAATTTACATCCGGTTCGAGGGTACATCTCCGAACTCCTTTGACACCTATCGTTGTAATTCCTCAACGACGTCAGAGAGGTGACGGGTCCCAACGACCACACATGAATATGGACTGCGGGGTCCTTAAACTCGTGGACCGAAACGTCCTTAAACTAATATTGGACCACCACGTCTCTAAACTGGAGCATGGACCACCACGTCTCTAAACTGGAGCATGGACCACCACGTCTCTAAACTGGAATATGGACCACCACGTCTCTAAACTGGAATATTAGACCACCATGTCCCTAAACTGGAATATGGACCACCACGTCTCTAAACTGGAATATGGACCACCACGTCTCTAAACTGGAATATTGGACCACCACGTCTCTAAACTGGAATATGGACCATCACGTCCCTAAACTGGCGATGGACCACCACGTCCCTAAACTGGAATACGGACCACCACGTCTCTAAACTGGAACATAGACCACCACGTCCCTGAACTGGAACAATAGAGCTCCCAAATGCTCTTTTGCCGGATCTAAACGATCCCGTTTAAGTTGATCTTAGCCCCAAACACGGCTAACGTATCCTTAAACATTCAAATGGACTATAAAACTCCAAATCAACTTTGGTTCAAGGGTACATCTCCGAACTCCTCTGACACCTGTCGTTGTAATCCTTCAACGTCGTCAGAGAGGTGACGGGTCTCGATGGCTATATATTAAACGGACCATTACGTCGTTAATTAGAGCCCTAAATGCTCTTTCCATTAAGTCGATCTTAGTCTCAAACAGGACTAACGTATCCTTAACGAATGTTTAAGTTGATCTTAGCCTCAATATGGCTAACGTATCCTTAAACTAAAACACCAAAACCAAATCTAAGTAAATACGGATTTGGACTAATCCACGTCCTACGGGCGACGGCATTACTCAGTCTCCGTATACAATCCACGGGCAACCACAAAACAAAACAAACACACACGACACGAAGTGAAATTCTGGAGAAAGAGAAAGTTGTTGCCGCGATGCGGTAGCGTAATTAACTGCAGGGGCTTGCGCCTGCAGGGAAGAGCGTCCCCACAATCAAAAACCCCTCAAGCGAGGGGGAATCTGACGAAGTCTGCTACATCGGCCGCATCCGTCTAAACCTCCGATATACGGTGCCATAAATTAACTTGGCATCTTCGGAGAGGTGGACGGGTAAAAACCATATAGCATCTGCCCCGAATCTCAGGCGAGACGCCACAGCGTCGTCGGCCTCCATTCGGAGGGGAACAGATTCTGGCACGCCCGGTGGGACCTTTTCCTCTTTCCACTCCACACTTCGTGTGTCATCCTCGCGAACCGATCGCGGTTTGTTAAATGGTTGCCTTTGGATTTCAAGTTACTAAGATTTGGTCTTTTGCCTGGCACAGAACTCAAGATTCAATGGCCTTTAACTGCACCAACTGCTCGAAATGCCACTGCAACGGACGCTCCACCTCACCAGGAGGTGTAGCATATGGGCCCCAAGCAGCTTCCTTCCTCGCCTGCCGGTAGACCAGGTGACCCAAACCACCACTGGCCTGTTCTTTGGGACCATGATCCCACCTACAAGCTTCTCTGCGCCAATACCTGCACCGGAAGTGAACAAGAAGTCAGTCTTCGACCGGCTCACTGCTACGACGGCCCCTGTCAACGGGTCGCCAACTACCAAACCGACAGCCTCTGTTTTCGCCAGGCTAAATCAGAACTCTAAATTGGCTGTCCCAAGGAAGGCAATAACTGCTGCTCCAGAAGTCGTCAAGTCGGCTTCCCCTGTCAAAGAGTCAGTCTTTTCAAGACTGACGATTTCTGCTCCTACCTCTGCTCGAGGATCCATCTTCGACAGGTTGAATATCACCCCTCAAAAGACGACCTCAGTCTTTAAGAGGTTAACACCAGCGGCGCCTCATTCAGACAGGGGGCAAAAAGAAGATGTCTCAATCTCCGAGCCAGTCCCAATAGCTCGTCATGCTCGACGTCGCCATTGGCAACGAGTGAGGAAGGCAGGGGGCAACTCCCCCTCAGGACTAACTCCACCGGCTCCAGTGGTAGAAGTCAACGCTGCTGTCCCAACTGGGAACATCTTTGAATTGCTGAGAAGGGTACGGAAGAACTCTCCAACCGCTACACTAAAGAGATCTCCTCCACCTGCGGAGAGAACTCCAGAAACGAAGCAAGAACAGCCCCCTCAACGGCTGTCCTCAAAAATATACAAGGTTTGGCGAAGGGTTCAAGACTCTGTGATCGACCCAGATCACTCTCGTTAACAAAAGAAGACGAAAGTGCAAAAAGAAAAAGACCGTCCTATTAAACAGCAGGGGACAACAATCGCTAGGGTGCCAACTACAACGGCCCCTTTAACTTCAACGGCCCACAAAAGAAGAAGGCCGGAGAAAACCCCAGCGCCGACGACAAATATCAGAGGTGGTGCACCCAAACGCCCTAAGTCAGGGGGCATCGTAGTGCATACCGTCTACGTGGCATCTGGTAAAGAAGACAGCCGCATATCTACAGGTCATCGACCGCTCACCCGATCAGTGACCAAGGCGCAAAAGCAACAGCAAAAGCTCCAAGAGATGATGAACGCTCTGGCCGCACTTACAGGGCCAAAAGAAAACCCTGAAGCATCCTCGGATGAACGCCAAGAGGAAGAAACCGACGCCGAATTCCTTCGCCGGATATTGGAGAAGAAGGACAAAGAGGCTGCTGAACAAGCAGCCAACATACAGCGTATGGGTCTCCTCTTCCAAGACATGATAGGGATGATGATACAATAAGATCCTCCGACCGAAGATCCCCCGATCGTCCTTGGTGACGATAGGGGAGAGACATCAAATCCTCCGCCAGCCCTATCAACAGGTAAGGAGGATACAATCTCCAAAGCTGATTTGGATGAGTACATCGCCCAACAAATACGGGTTCATCATGCGACCGAAGCAGCTGGCCAGGTCGTAAAAACGGGGCGGCCATATCCAAGTTGGTACGATCAAATCAAGTACCCGCCAGGTTATACAATTCCCAAGTTCCATGTCTACAAGGGGACGGGCAATCCTCATTAGCATGTTGCCCAGTTCAGGGCACTTTGCGGCAACACCAGCGGTGACGACAAGCTGTTGCTTCGCCAGTTCGTTGGAAGCTTATCAGATACGGCGTTCGAATGGTACTCTGAGCTCCCGAACGACTCTATTAAAACCTTCGCGGAGATGGAGCTACTGTTTACTCAGCGTTTTGCAAGCGCCAGTAAACGTACCCCGATGACGGCACTGATTAACGCCAGGGTAAAGCCAGGCGAGACGTGGATTCAATATGCTATACGGTGGCGAAACTTATGGTCGAAGTGCGAGCAGCGCATTGAAGAAGCTCCTGCGGTGGGTATGTTTGTGGGAACCCTTGATCCGCAAGCAACCATCTCACAGTTTATGATGTTTTTCAAGCCGACTACCATCCAGGCCTTGATTGACAAGCTAGCACAGATGGATCAGATGGGCCATAAACCTCCTCTTCCAAAGCCGGACTCCCGAAATGACAAAGGGAAGGGAAAAGCGATCGTCGTCGCTAATGCTCAACAACAACCGAGCAACTCGAAGCCGGTTGTGCATCAAAATAATATGCGCCCATACGTAGACCTCGAGGAGAGACTAGGGCGTCCTTACTCTTTTTCCCGCGATAAAACGAGAAGGTTATTCGAGCTGGCCTTGCGCAACAGACTCATAAATCTGCCGGAACCAAAACGTCCGTTGCAACCAAGTGATGTCAACGAGCCCAACTACTGTCCTTATCATCGAGTACTGGGCCATCCAATCGAAGACTGCTACGTTTTCAAAAATTGGCTTGAAAACCAGTACCGATAGGGAAAATTCGCGTTATCTGACAAATGGAAGGTGAATCCCCCGCAGCCCCACATCTCTAAAGGGACGAATACGCCGGGGGCAACGTGCTCCGTCATTGAAGAAGCTTCTTGGGAGGTTGTATTATCAGCCAAGACAAAGAGGATGCTAAACGACCTTCAGACATATCCAGCGATCAAGTGGAAGAATCCGTTGGTACCGCAGGTCATTGAAGGGATGTTGAAACCACGTCCAACTCCAAAGACCGATGGTGATGGCTCAAGCACTCGCAGCCAGTCGTCAAAATCTTCGAAGAAGAAGAAAAAGAAGTCAAAGAATCCCGTGAAGCCTGGCGACAAGCGTACGGACTTGCAAAAACAAATTGACGCGCTGGAGAAATACAACCAGAAGGCCCGGACTCCCATTACATTCCAAGAGTTCCTCAATCACATTTTTCAAGAGGAATATGAGGGAGAAAGTTCGTCAGATGAATCTGAAGAATGCGTGGTGAGCTGTCATGTGATTTCCCATTCGTTCATGGACGATGAGGAAACTCCTTGTACCGAAGCGCTAGGGGCAGATCCTGAACCGAAAATTCTGGAGCTATCAGATGAAATGATTGACGCGTTCCTTAACGAAGCTCGATTGAAAAGTAAGGCTGATCAAGAACGCGAGACGGATATATTTGAAAGGGCCAAGCGCCAGCAACTTGATGAAAGAGCTGAGACGATCTCGCTGGAGCAAAATGCCTCCACCGTTGACAAAAGCCAATTCAAGATAAGAAAAAGGTTTGCTAAGGCCATATCAATGGGCATGAAGCTACCATCCTCTGAAGGAAACATCACCGGTGAATTGGAAATGCACCCCTCCTATTGCTTATATCATCAGAAGGTTTCGCACCCCACTCAAGAGTGCAAAGCTTTCGATAGATGGTGGCAAGGATATGTTGCTCATCGACAACACTTTAAGCAGGAAAAGCGTAAAACTCATCGAGAGCAAAGAAATACAACCGAAGGGATTAAAAGAACTACCGATAATTGTCGCATGGTTAACACTGGCGGGTCACAAGTGCCTACATTCGGGAGCGATTCTGATGAAGAGCTGGAACTTGCCCCTCTCTTTAAAGAATCCACTTCGGGAAAAGAAGAAGAGCCGAAGGTCTGCGAAAATATCCGGCTACGGAATCGGACGCTGCCTGAAAAGAATCTCAGACCCTCAAACAGAAAAGATAAAGGGAAAGAAAAGGTCTCTGAAGATATCGTCTTAGATGACCAAGTTCTGGAGGAGCTAAGCTCCAACAACCCGCCGAAGAAGAATAAGGTGGATTACAACGTCTTAGCACATCTGAGGAAGCTGCCCTCACAGCTCAGCATTCTTGACGCCCTTTTGCTATCAAAAGAGGCGAGAGATTCGTTGATTAAGGCACTACAAGATCCGGAATAATTCCAAGCATGCTTGGCCAAGGAAAAGATGAAGGATGAGTTGGAGGAAGTGCACACGGCCGATGTCACTTTCGGCGACGAGGACCTTCTCCTTGGGACGTGCGAACACAACCACCCCCTTTATGTCTCAGGATACTGCCACGATATTAAGATAGGCATAATCCTGATCGACAATGGATCCTCCGTTAATCTCCTCAACGTGCGGGTATTAAAAGAAATCTGCATGAGCGTCCAGCACCTTGCTCGTGACAAGATCACCATCTCCGGGTTCGATTCCCAGTCATCAAGAACTCTTGGGTCTGTGATACTGACGCTACGCTTCGGGCTATTCGTCACAGACATTAAGTTCCACATCATAGACGTCAAGACATGCTACAACGCTTTGCTCGGCCGACCATGGTTACACGAGTACAACATCATCCCTTCTACACAACATCAGTGTATGAAGTATTTTAAGGATGGTTTCGAGTATACCGTGACGGGAGAACTGAACCCGTTCTCTGTGAACGAGGTCCGCAAATATGAAGATGCCAAATACTTCTTACCGGATTTCGAAGACACGGAGAGGTGTCACAAGCCGGAGAACAAAGCTAACGCCACCATCCCTGTCTTCGGCAGTGTACTGAAGAGGAAGATGAGATAGTTTATTCGAGTCCGTCCCAACACAACAAGCCAGGACCGTCCACTCCTACATTGGTCTTTGGTAGCGACTCGGAGGATGAGATCCATGCTGTATTCTCTTCTCGACCTTCAATACGAACGTCCGCTGACGAAGAACAAAGTCTACAAGTCGCCAAGGTGCCGCTTAAACACCGTAAAGAACTGGATGCGCTTGATATTTACAATGTAGAAGAGCTACAAACGTTCTATATCCCTCCCAAACGAGAAAGCGAAAAAGCAATTCTATTCTACCGCTCTGAAGAAACCAAAGTGGAGAAAGAAATCTGGCATGGCGCGGATCCTACGCTCGACAGGCTTCAGCCTATCCGTCTTCCCAGATATTATACGGAAGGTTTGAAAAGGCTGCTGAAACGCCAGGGGATATCCTTCAAGCAGACCGTCCGAAAAGCCAAGTTCTATGACAAAATCTGAAACGTTCCCGGGACTCAACGCAAACTGCCTAATGGGAAAATGGAAACAATTGGACTTGGATACATCCGGTCAAAGAAACGAGAGCTACTGGATAGCTGCTATGTCATGTATTACTTCGATGAAGAAGCGGACGCTCAATGGGAGGACGCTAATCCTGAAACAGTAAAAGTTCCAGATGCAAAAGAGCCCAGTCCGTCGTTCGAAGAACAAATGGACAAGCTTATAAGGGAAGCGGGTCAAAAAGTCCGAGACGACCATAACCGCGAAATGGTCATCTACGAGAAAGCCAAGGCACAACGCCTTCTCCAACAGGCCGTGAAGGATGAAAATGCCGCTCCTTGTCAACCTGTTATAAAGAAGGCTCGGCGCAAAAGTAGAAATAAGTCGAAAGGCCAAAAAGGCTCTCAACAACAACAAGGCAGGACTAAGAAGCCACGCAAACGGGAGTCGAGCGTTATTGATCTATCCCTTATGAAGAAAATGGGTCGAGCATACTCGTTTCCTCGGGACAAGACAAAGAAAATACTTGACCTAGCTTTAAAACATCAGATGCTTACACTGCCGGAGTCTAAACACCCCGAACAAGCAGGCGAAGTCTAACACCCAGACTATTGCTTTTATCACCGAGTGGTAGGGCATCCTCTCGAAGACTGCTTCACCTTCAAGAATTGGGTCGAAGATCAGTATCATCTTGGCAAGTTCGCTCTGTCCGACAACTGGAGGGTAACGCCGCCGCAGAAGCACGAACCCAAGGCCACGAAAGAAGAACCAGTTCCACATTGGGATTGGAAGCGAATCCGTACTTGTCGCATGATAACAATATCAAAAGAAGAGCCCGAGAACATGGATAACCTTCCCTGGTGCTTCGAAAACAGCAACGATGAGGTGATCTCAGAATTCCCACCAGCGCCAAAAGAGCTGGAAGATGGAATCCATACCACTGCGGATAACCTTAAGAAAATTGAGTTGGGAACGGCGAATGACCCGCGACCGACATTCATCAGCGAGCTGCTATCTGAAGAAAGGGTGGCTGCGTTAAAGGACGTGCTTCTACAGCATAGAGATTGCTTTGTATGGAACTATTCCGAAATGCCGGGACTAGATCCAGAAATTGCTGTACATAGATTGGCGATATCCCCGGACATCAAGCCAGTTAAACAGGCGCCGAGAAGAATGCGGCTCGAGCTTGAAATGAGTATCAATGCTGAAGTCAAAAAGCTGATCGACTCTGGCTTCATTCAGGAAGTTCAATACCCTGAATGGATCGCCAACATAATCCCGGTGATGAAGAAAAATGGGACAGTGCGCATATGCGTAGACTTCCGGGATCTCAATAAAGCCTGCCCGAAAGACGATTTCCCAATGCCAGTCACCGAACTGATGATAGACAACACGTCCACTCATGAGGTTTTCTCCTTCATGGATGGCTCATCAGGGTATAATCAGATAAAGATGCATCCCGAAGATCAGAAGCACACCGCCTTCAGGACACCTTTGGGTATATTCTGCTACAAAGTGATGCCCTTCGGTTTAAAGAATGCCGGTGCCACTTACCAAAGGGCCATGACGAAGATCTTCGATGACCTTATACATGAAATCATCGAATTCTATATCGACGACCTCGTGGTTAAAAGCAAATCATACGAGGAACATCTCGAGCATTTGAAGACTGTATTTCAACGCCTTCGACAATATAACTTGAAAATGAACCCGCTCAAGTGTGCATTCGGAGTTTCCTCAGGCAAATTCCTGGGATTCATCGTCCGACACCGAGGTATTGAAATAGATCCGTCAAAGATCAAGGCGATCATGGAAATGCCTCCGCCAAGGACTCTCAAACAGTTGCGGTCTCTCCAAGGGAAGCTCGCGTATATACGACGATTTATAGCCAATCTTTCAGGCAAGTGCCATCCTTACAGTCACCTGATGAAGAAGGGAACCCCGTTCGTCTGGGACCAAAAATGCCAAAGCGCACTAAACGAGATCAAGCAATACCTGCAGAACCCGCCGGTGTTGGCTGCTCCGGTCAAGGGAAAACCCCTCATTCTTTATACAACCGCCCTCGAAGGTTCCTTAGGCGCATTATGAGCACAAGAGAACGACCAAGGGAAAGAAAGAGCACTCTACTACTTAAGTCGAGTTCTACTGGGGGCAGAAAGCAACTACTCCCCCATTGAAAAACATTGCCTGGCGTTGATCTTCGCGATAACAAAGCTCAGGCACTATGCGTTGGCGCATGAGGTCCGTCTCATTTCAAAGGTGGACCCCCTTAAATACTTGATGTCAAAGGCCATATTGACGGGACGACTCGCTAAATGGGCCCTGCTCTTGATGGAGTTCTCGATAACATATCAATCTCTCAAGGCAGTGAAAGGCCAGGCCATCGCCGACTTCCTCGCTGAGCATCCGATACCTGCCGACTCTCCTTTAAACTGCGATCTTCCAGACGAACATGCGTTTGATGCGATCGACGGTGATAATACCCGATGGAAGCTTTATTTCGACGGAGCATCTTCCGTGAAGAAGCGCAAACAAAGTACCCCTATAATCAAATCGGGGGTAGGACTCATCTTTGTAACTCCACAAGGTGGGATAATGCGTTTTGCTTTCTCCCTGATGGAGCCGAGGACAAACAATGAAGCCGAATATGAAGCTTTGATAGCAGGCCTCGAGATCGCCGTCGACATGGGAATTGAAAACCTCCTTATATACGGAGACTCCCAGCTGGTCGTTAGTCAAGTAAACGGCGACTACCAAACATGCAAACCGGAGTTGGTGAAGTACGGTGGAAAGGTGCAACAATTGTTGACCCAAATTCCCTCTTATACTTTGGAAAGCATACCGCGCGCGGAAAACAGCAAAGCAGACGCGTTGGCCAAACTTGCTAAAGAACTGGCTGACGACAACCTCAATGACGTTAGAATCGTGGTACAAAGCCGTCGAGTGCTTGCCCCAGCAAAAATATCTCTGGAATCATCTGAAGAAAAGGGAGCGAGCGAGCAGACAGCCCTGCAAGTAAAAGATTGGGAAAATACCGAGGATTGGAGAGAAGTCTTCATAGATTAGTTCAAGTCCCACTGAATGCCTGAAGAAGCGTCCACAAGACATCAGCTCATGAAACGAGCTCTGTCTTTCGCCTTCGTCAATGATACTCTGTACAAGAGGTCATTTGATTCTCTATGGCTGAGATGCTTAGGACCCAACGAAGCGAAAAGGGTCGTCCAGGAAGTTCATGACGGACTCTGCGGTTCTCACCAAGCTGGCCCAAAGACGAAGTTGAAGATAAAACGGATGGGCTACTACTGGCCCACGATGATTCAGGACTGCCTCGAATATGCGAAGCAGTGTCACTTATATCAAATTCATGGGGATTTCATCCATCAGCATCCAAATCCATTACATCCAACGGTGGCTAGCTGGCCATTCGAAATGTGGGGGATTGATATAGTCGGCCCCATCGAACCAGTATCGTCTAAAGGACATCGTTTCATCCTAGCGACGACTGACTACTTCTCTAAGTGGGCAGAAGCGGTACCGCTGAGGGAAGTAAAGACGGAGAATATCCTCCATTTCTTCAAGACGCATGTCATATATCGGTTTGGAACGCCAAGACGAATTATCTCCGATAACGGGCCAGCCTACAGAAGCCACAAAATCAGTCGCTTCGCGCAACAGCATAATATAGACTGGAGATATTCCTCAGTTTATAATCCGCGAGCTAACGGTCTACCTGAGGCCTTCAACAAGACCTTGACGAAGATCATGAAGAAAACGGTGTCCCGAAATAAGAAGGACTGGCATGAGAAGCTGCAAGAAGCTCTCTGGGCGTATCGAACTACGTTCAAGACGGCCACGAACACAACGCCATACGCGTTGGTGTTCGGTACAGAAGCAGTACTTCCCCTCGAGATAGAGCCACCCTCTCTACGAATGGCGGTCCACTATGAGCTAACGGACGAAGAAAATGCTCACCTTCGGCTTGAGGAGCTTGACGCCCTTGATGAAACCCGGCTCATAGCGCAACAAAATCTGGAAGCTTATAAAGCAAAGATGACGCGCTCATATGAAAGATTGACCCGACCGAGGACATTCCGCCAAGGCGAACTCGTGCTAGTGGTCAAAAGACCTATGATTCCCAATCGCGCCAAGCGAGGAAAATTCGAGCCAAACTATGAAGGCCCATACATCATAGATAAGGTCTACCAGGGTGGGGCCTATCTACTCATGGACATGCACGGTGAAAGGCCTTTCAGGCCAATAAACGGTCGCTTCCTAAAGAAATACTATGCTTAATGAGCCACAGCCTAGGTCAATGGTAGATGACGACGACTATGTCCGCTCACTATCTTCCTAAGCTCAAACTCTATCAGCGGTAGCCAGCCTTCTCAATGTCGGACCGAAATGTCCTTAAACTAATAGCAGACCGAAACGTCTTTAAACTACTACCGCAGCATCCTTAGGCTGACGAGATATAAAAAAAATGATAATAAAATATAAAAAAAAGGGTATGTCCATAAGCAAAATGGGCACGGATGAAAACCCGAAAGGGCTCCGTGAGTAAAAACAGCGGAACTACCGACGAGTGTTTGTGAAAACCCGAAAGGGCGCAACCTCGTTAAAGGACACTTACAAGATCCTCTCGACCTTGTAAGGAGAAACCACCTGCGTGAGATCCTTACGACTCACAAGGGAGCAACACACTTAGGGATCCTCACGATTCCTAGGGAGAAAATACACTTGCGAGATCCTCACGACTCGTAAGGAGAACTCTCTTATGGGACCCTCACGGCTCATAAGATTTGAAAGTCTTAAGTTACAGAGACCTAAACCTGTGCTTAAGCAACCCCCACAACCTCTAATATTGCCCTACAAGTGGTCCAGTACTGGCTCTTGTATACAATCCACGGGCGCGAATAAACATTTCCCTAACCAAGTCTCATCCGTAACTGGGGATATGTTCGCATGGTGAACAACCCTTGTAAATCCTCTCGATTTATGAGGAGAAAACCCTCCTATAGAATCCTTACGACTTACAGAGGAAACGAACACTCAGGAATCCTCACGAGTCCTAAGGAGAAAATACACCTACAAGATCCTCACGACTTGTAGGGAGAAATAACTTCGTGAAACCCTTACGGCTCATGAAGTCAAAAGCCTTAGCCGACAGGACCTTAACCCTGGTCGCTAAGCCACCTTTGTTCGACATCGACAGAGGCAGATGATGATTCGCTCCTGGTAATATCCCAGTTTTAGCGGTGCTGATGCCGAAATCGGTTTACAGCGAAAAGCCAATAGGCCGCACATGCATACGAAATAGCCGAAATGATAGGGCAACTTGCAATAAAAAGCAGCAAGTAAAAATGCATGCATGCAAAATAGCTGAAATGATTGGGCAACTCGCAATAAAAAGCAGCGAGTAAAAATAAAATAAATAGCTGAAATGATTGGGCAACTCGTAATAAAAAGCAGCGAGTAAGAATAAAATAAATAGCCGAAATGATTGGGCAACTCGCAATAAAAAGCAGCGAGTAAAAATAAAATAAATAGCCGAAATGATTGGGCACCGCGAAAAATAGCCGAAATGATTGGGCAATCGCGACCTTCGCGATATAAAAGCTGAAATGATAGAGCATCGCGGAGATAAAACAAAAAAAAAATGATGATAAAACTTTGGCCCTACAGTTAAGATCACATCAATCCCTGTATACAATCCAAGGGCGTAAACAAAGAGGGAACCATACTTTCCCAACAGGCTCCGCCAGAAGACGAGGCCAAATCTCGACGGTTCAATCCAATTCCGAAGAAACCAGTGTCTTCAGCAAATTCCTCGACTCACGGATACAAACACTCCTTGACGAGAGCCTCCTAATCCGCGTCGACTCGCAGAGCAACCAATGCCTCCGTGGGAAATTCTCGACTCGTTTCAAACCCCAAGGAAATAAATAATCCTTGGCACTAGGGAAACAAATGATCCTTAGCAAATTCCTCGACTCACGGATACAAACACTCCTTGACGAGAGCCTCCTGATCCGCGTCGACTCGCAGAGCCATCAGTGCCTCCGTGGGAAATTCTCGACTCGTTTCAAACCCCAAGGAAATAAATAATCCTTGGCGCTAGGGAAACAAATAATCCTTAGCAAATTCCTCGACTCACGGATACAAACACTCCTTGACGAGAGCCTCCTGATCCGCGTCGACTCGCAGAGCCACCAGTGCCTCCGTAGGAAATTCTCGACTCGTTTCAAACCCTAAGGAAATAAATAATCCTTGGCGCTAGGGAAACAAATAATCCTTAGCAAACACCTCAACTCACGGATACAAACACTCCTTGACGAGAGCCTCCTGATCCGCGTCGACTCGCAGAGCCACCAGTGCCTCCGTGGGAAATTCTCGACTCGTTTCAAACCCCAGGGAAACAAATAATCCCTGGAAAACACCTCGACTCACGGATACAAACACTCCTTGACGAGAGCCTCCTGATCCGCGTCGACTCGCAGAGCCACCAGTGCCTCCGTGGGAAATTCTCGACTCGTTTCAAACCCCAAGGAAACAAATAATCCTTGGCGCTAGGGAAACAAATAATCCCTGGCAAACACCTCAACTCACGGATACAAACACTCCTTGACGAGAGCCTCCTGATCCGCGTCGACTCGCAGAGCCACCAGTGCCTCCGTGGGAAATTCTCGACTCGTTTCAAACCCCAAGGAAACAAATAATCCTTGACACTAGGGAAACAAATAATCCCTAGCAAATTCCTTGACTCACGGATACAAACACTCCCTGACGAGAGCCTCCTGATTCGCGTCGGCTCGCAGAGAAACCAGTGTCTCCGCGGGAAAATTCCCGATTCGTCTCAACTTGCAAGATGAAACCTCAGGCAGCAGGGACTAAAAAAAGAACTTGCTTCCTGAACAATGGGACCTTGCAAGTCGATCTAAAACGGTCTCTTGCATACTATTCACGGGTCTCACTATCCGAAGTCGAGTTTCGACAAGGATGGAAACAACCGTTTACGAATCCTCTCGACTCGTAAGAGGGAAAAATTCTCTTACAGGATCCTTACGACCTATAAGAGAAAACACACTTAGGAATCCTCACGACTCCTAAGAAGAAAAACCCACCTACGAGATCCCCTCGATCCGTAGGGAGAAAAATCTCTGTGAGACCCTCACGGCTCATAGAATTGAAAAGTCTTGGGCGGCAGATCTGAACCTGCGGCCTAAGCCATCGCTATTTCTTAAGAAAGTCAAGATGCGTGCTCTATTATCCGTCAACCACGGTTACTAAGGTGGCATGCTGATAATAAAAGAAAGAAAAGACAGAGAAAATGAAACAAGGCATTACAAAAAAATGTGTATCTTTTATTCATAAACTTGATTGGGTACAGGATACATTATGTCAAAGAATAAAAAATATATATATACACACATTCTTTTATCTACAAGTACAAACGATACAAAGAGGGATAGCTACTGAGGAGGAAGTGTCTTTAGTAAATCCACAAGCTGCTCTCGCACTTCCTTCAGCGCCTCCTCCTGAGTGGCTGCCGCGGCCACCTCCGCTTCCACCTGGGCCCGCTGCTGTAAAAAGGATGAAAGTTGCTCCTCGGCTTCCTTCTGGGCTGCTTCTTGGCTGGGTGCGTCCCGCTCGACAACGTCAAGTTGTTGCCTCAATGATAACCCTTCAGAAAGACATTGCAGAAGGCCCTCAAAGACAACCTTCAGCCGTGCGGCATTGGCCTCCACCCGAGCATGCAGTTGGGCAGACTTGCTCGAAGTCTCACCGCGCTCCTTACGCCTTGAAATGACTTCTTGTTCGAGGTGGCGGAAGTAAGAAGCGCTTTGCTCAATCCACGCTGTTCTTTGATTGCTGGCAGCTAAGGTCTCGGGAGCGGGACGCAGCGACTCCAACTGATACAGGCGGGCCTCGATCTCCCTGCAATGGTTAATCCAAGATGCGATGATGCCCTCATCATGAAAGTTCACGAGTATTGCCAGCATCGGGTTAACCACCGTAGCGAAGTCTGCGGCAGATGTAGGAGTTTCAATGTCGAGTTCCTCGACGTAGTCACTCAACATGCGCAGACTATTCGCGGCACCTTTTGAAGACGGACTTCTCAGATAAGGACCCGCTGGCATTGTAATACGAGGCTTGAAGGACGCCGAAGCTGGAACGACAGCTAAAAAGAAACAGGATGCGATCAGATAACAGTACAGAAAATAAAGAGAGGGAAGTTATCAATGTGATAGTCGCTGTACCAGTTGAGGCAGGTGGCAAGGTCGGAAGGGCCGGTGGCGCAGCTCATCTTTTATCCCCTCCTTCAATCTGTAGCACTGCAGTCGAGATGAAAAAAAGGGGTTAGAGGTAATCCCATCAATGAAAAAAGAAAGATGTCAATGGAAATCATACTCACCAACACCACTAGGGGAAGAAGCAAGTTCAGATGGGAAGGAGAAGTGTGGGAGCAACATCTGATATACATGATCAAAGAGCACTCCTGAAAAGACACAACAATATGACTTTAGTACACAAATTATACGTCTGAAGTATAGGATTAATAAGTTGCAAACTCATACCTTCTAACATCTTTGACGGTATGAGAGAGGGCTGAGAGGTGACCATCGCCAGGGCAGTAGTTGAAGGCGCTCCCTCGAGCAATGGGGCATCGGCACTGGCTGCACCTGCGTTACGAACAAATGAGAACTTGTCAGAAAGGATTGTAAGATAAAGAGGACAGTAACTTGGGATTTACCTGGTGAGCTGCCAGCCGAAACGGAGGCGGCTCCCTCCTCTATCGACATGAGGCCACCGTCCGTGGCCTCATCACCCGACTCAATGGGAACCGTTGTTGTGCTCGCGAGACCTGGAGACGGCGGAGGACCATAGACGGGGAGGGCTATAACTGGGGCATTCCCAGATTCCAGAGAAGGAGCGGTTGGCTCGTCCTCGGGAATCAGGGCCACCTCACCCGCTACTCCCTCGGGTTCAGTAGTCGCGGTTGTCTCGTCCACCGTCACCACGAGGTCGCCCGCCTCAAGCGCCTCGTCCGCCAACACCCTGGGCTCAGTTAAAATGATCATTTCATCTGCCACCACTTCAGGTTCGGCATCAATGACCTTCTCGGCTGCAGGCCCCTCAACCTCCGCATCAGGCTCCAAAGCCTCAACGATGTTGCCCACTGTCGGCTCGGGTTCGACAGGTGCCGCCTCTTCTGCTTCCTTGGGTTCAACGGTCTCCGCCTCCCCCTCGGTCGGACTTGGCCCTATAAGATAAAATATATAAGAACCGATGGTATTATAACTCTTACAACAAAATCTTGGGAGAAATATTACCTGAAGTAGATTTATCATTTGCCTCCGAGCAGCGCGTGCCACTTGTCTGCGAGCAGTGGATAGGTGGGCGACAGGGGCCTCTTCGGAAGGAGTATCATCATAAGGGACGGTGCTAGGGCCCGCTCTCATAGCCAAGGCAGCACTGCGTGCCTTTGCTTCGCGCCTCGACCGCTTCCGTTCCTCCCGGGCTGTCACAATGGACCTCTGTGACGCTTCCTTCAGGGCGTCATCGTCCTCGTTCAGAGATGCCTCCAGAGCCTTTAAGGCGTCTCTCATCGGCTCTTCAAGACGAACCTCCTGCAGTAACCCTGAGGAAGCAGGAACATCGGCAACTGGTAGAACATCTGCGTCACTTGGCGGGAGCGGCATTGAGGTTCCTGTGATTAAAAGGGAAAGGTTAGATCGACCATAACACAAGGGAAATGAAAACTTGATGAATCGAAACTTACTAAGCCCATGGATGCTCTAAGACGTTCCTCCTCCTGGAAAGTCTTCAGAGAAGCGGCAATGGCTTCTTCATCAGTGATGCCTGTTGGAAGAAAGAAAAGAAAAGCGTTAGTCAAAAGCAATGAAGAGAATATGTGAAAGCTTCCTAGGCACCCTATAGTGGTCTCACAAGGCATAAAACATGCCAATATAAAAAATTACGGGTGCCGAGATACCCTAATACGGATCTTAGACTAGAATTCTAGGCGAAAAGATAATCTAGTTAACTACTTAACTAAAAGTTAGATGCTACAACCTTTGTAGATCCGGATATACACTTCCTTAGCTCCACGTAGTCGTCCTCTCGCTGTCCTTTTCTAATCCTAGACTCATTCGTCGGCTTCATCGGGAAAACGAGCGGAATAGGTCGTCGGCTTCGTGCCGAAGATGATCTACGTCGAGGTTGCACAAGTTCAAGCTCCAACTTCACCAAGTTGTAAAACTTGTGAAGAAAACACCCAAAACAACTTGGCAAGAGGTAGAGGGTGAAGAAATAGGAGGTGGGTTCACTTTAGAATTGGATTTCTCACTTTAGAAATCAAGTTGCCATTGATGACATCAAGCTTTCTCTTTTTTAGAAGAAGAAGAAGATGAAGATAGAATATCATAAGTCTTTTTGTAAATGATAAAATAAATCAATACTTATCATTTACAAACCATAGTTTAGTGTAGAGAATAGACCATGGTTAGTTGGATAGGTTAGGGTTAAGCATGAAGACAAGGATGGTTAAGAAGTCAAAGCTTCATGAAGCTTCAACTAAAGACAAACTTCTCCACCATTCTTATCTCAATCTTTTTCCAAATAAATAAATGAACAAATAAATAAATAAATGAATATGCAAAACCCTAATTATCAAATTAACCATGGTTTAATTCTATATACTTAACTAAATAATCAAGCATCATCAAACATGATACAAATATGTGCACAAAAGTATATCACATATACAATTTGCACATCAAGTGAGAAAATCCATATAAAGTGAACCAATACTAGTTAATGCAAAGTAATATATCAAATATATAATTATACATCAAATCATTAAATCAACATTTGATTCAATGATCCGGTCATGTCGCACATAACCGACTAGTATTCAATGTATCGATTTATCGAATCAATGATTCGATAACTAGGTCATATCGAATATAACCAATCGAAACATTTATCGCGAGAATGAAATGCGGTATCACATACGCGCATTATTCTCGATCCCGCACATATCTCATATGCGCTCCTCTTTCGTTTCGCTTGAGCCAGGAAACCTCTGTGTAGGACTCTAAAGACTCGTCAATACGCCGGTAGCAGATGATGATCATATCAAGCACCCACAAGCCGCAAGCGGTCTGCTAAACATAACGGCCATCCGGGTATTGAGCGATCAGAAGATCGACGAGCTATCCCGCTCACACTCCTGTGAATCCAACCAGTAACACTTACCGTACAGTCCGGTCTGTTCGTCTGATACGTCGCATATCAAGTCTAGGGGTGGTAAACGTCAGACCCCAATAACCGATAAGTCGTGCCGATGTGAGGCTCATAACGGGTCGAGAAACTACTGGTAACACTTACCAGCAAATCTCTGATCAGCCCTGGCCAGGGACTTCCCTGTTACGGCCAATCGAGCACAGCGCAACATCAACCCTCAATACCGGGAGAGACGAAACCCCTCCTATCGCTCATTGCCTCCATGTGACTCGGGACTGTACCCAAAGACCACCGTTTTGCACGCCCTCATGGACGTGGTAAGGTGGAGATCAAAGCACAGTGGGAATCACACAAGACTCTATGACGATCTCGGGTCTACAGACTAACCTGCACAAGTGTCACCTTAGAACTGCCATCTGACGTGAGGTATAATACCATCTGGGAGTTCTCGGCGAGTCCGTCCAGTGTACCCAGTCTCCACTGAGCACCCGTATACCATCTCTGATGTCAAACACCAATGGATATGGGATCATCCATCGCCCATCTCATGGGTCGAGAAGCGTATACGCTAGTCTATTCTGGTATATCGATGCCCCGTCTCGATACACCCACAACTAGGGACCTTGAAGGATGTACTTATGGACTACCATGTCCCCACTAGTATGATCTGCATCATAGTCCAGGTAGTCAAGTACACATCCTAAGGGCTTTACCAACATGTAACCATAAGACAGTTTAAAGAGACTAGTGAACATGTTAAGATAAAGAGCAACCAGATAGCATACTATCATATCGAGCAAGAAAGTCATCTCTATATATGTCCAAGCATCCAATATAATATACATCATCTGTACAATACTGGCCTCTAGGGCATATATACAACTAACAATCTCCCACTTGCACTAGGGCCAGCTGCTGTAGTATCGCATACCGAGCATCCCGAAGAGTCTCTCAAACTGAATCTGGGGAATGGCCTTCGTGAGTGGATCCGCCGTGTTGTTCTTCGTGTCAACCCTCCTGACCTCGATCTCCCGGCGATCAACTATCTCCCGGATCAGGTGATACCGCCTCAGAATATGTCTGGATCGCTGATGGGACCTGGGTTCCTTGGCCAAAGCCACCGCTCCATTGTTATCGCAATACAAAGGTATTGGATGCTCAATGGATGGAACCACTCCAAGTTCAGTAATGAACTTCTTGATCCAGACAGCCTCTTTGGCAGCATCGTTGGCAGCGATGTATTCAGCCTCCATCGTCAAGTCTGCCACGGTTTCCTGCTTGGAACTCTTCCAGCTAACCGCCCCTCCGTAAAGGGTAAAGACAAAACCCGACTGTGACTTAGAGTCGTCCTTATCACTCTGGAAGCTCGAATCGGTAAAGGACTCCACTTGGAGCTCTCCGTTACCATACACCAAGAACATATCTCTAGTCCTTCGTAAGTACTTGAGAATGCTCTTCACAGCTGTCCAGTGACTCTCTCCAGGATCAGCTTGATACCTGCTCACTATACTTAGTAAGTATGCTACATCGGGTCTGGTACATAGCATCGCATACATGATAGAGCCTACTGCCGAAGCATAGGGTATCCCTTGCATGCAAGCTCTCTCCAAATCAGTCTTGGGAGACATCTCTTTGGAGAGAGTGACTCCAGAGATCGTGGGCAAGTTCCCACGCTTGGACTCTTCCATACTAAACCTCTTTAGTATGGTGTCAATGTACCTGGATTGGGACAATCCCAAAATCCGTTTGGATCTATCTCTATAGATCCTAATTCCCAATATGCAGGAGGCATCACCAAGATCTTTCATTGAGAATCTTTGTGATAAGAAGAGCTTAACCGATTGCAGCATAGGAATATCATTTCCTATCAGGAGTATGTCGTCCACGTACAATACGAGGAAGACAACCTTACTCTCTGCCACCTTCTTGTAGATACAAGGTTCATCTGGATTTTTGACGAAATCAAACTCTTTGATAACGACGTCAAAGCAGATGTTCCAACTCCGCGATGCTTGCTTTAATCCATAAATGGATTTAAGCAGCTTGCACACCTTTCCGCTGCTCCCACTGTCTACGAAGCCCTCTGGCTGAGTCATGTACACGCACTCTTCTAAATCACCGTTTAGAAAGGCGGTCTTAACATCCATTTGCCAGATTTCGTAATCATGATATGCAGCGATGGCAAGCATGATCCGGATGGATTTAAGCATAGCCACTGGAGAAAAGGTCTCGTCATAGTCCACACCTGGTCTTTGACGAAAACCCTTTGCTACAAGTCTAGCTTTGAAAGTCTCCACTTTCCCATCTACACCAAGTTTCTTCTTGAAGATCCACTTGCTCCCAATGGGTTTTACCCCTTCAGGAGCAACGTCCAAAGTCCATACTTTGTTGGTGTACATGGATTCCATCTCGGACCGCATAGCATCCAGCCATTTCACTGAGTCCCCACTCGTGATGGCCTGCTCGAAGCTAGTTGGGTTATCATCCTCCATGATGCAATCCTCGCTCCCACCGTCCATGAGAAAACCGTAGTATCTCTCAGGTTGGCGAGGAACCCTACTAGATCGGCGGAGTGGCTGGGGTTCATCGGGAACTATGGAATCCTCTGGTTCCACCAGATCTTCTGTTGTAGCTTCTGCAGCTGGAACTTCTTCCAGTTCTACCTCGTGACCACTAATCTCTTTTTCAAGAAATTCCTTTTCTAAAAAGGTGGCGTGCCGAGAAACAAACACTCTTTGTTCCTCAGGGTGGTAGAAGATATACCCTTGAGAATTCTTGGGATATCCTACAAATTTGCATAGAACAGACCGTGCCTCGAGTTTGTCCGGATTTTGTCGTTTGACATAGGCTGGACAACCCCATATCTTAACATAGTTAAGACATGGTCTCTTCCCTTTCCATATCTCATATGGAGTGGTAGGCACAGATTTGGTGGGGACCATATTCAATAGATGTATGGCTGTCTCAAGCGCATACCCCCAGAAGGAAATAGGTAACTCAGCTGTGCTCATCATAGAGCGCACCATATCTAATAGGGTGCGGTTCCTCCGTTCTGATACACCGTTGTGCTGTGGTGTATATGGAGGAGTCAGCTGAGAGAGAATCCCATTCTCTTTTAGGAAGTCCAGGAATTCTTTGCTCAAGTATTCACCTCCTCGATAAGATCGAAGGATTTTAATACTTTTTCCGGTTTGGTTTTCGACTTCTTGTTTATATTCTCTAAATTTCGCAAAAGCTTCAGACTTGTGTCTTATTAAGTACACATGTCCGTATCTTGAGAGATCGTCAGTGAATGTAATGAAGTACGAAGAATCATCCCTGGCATGTGTAGACATGGGACCACATACATCACTATGTATTAGTCCCAAGAGTTCGGTAACTCTTTCTCCGTGTCCCGTAAATGGAGTTTTGGTCATCTTGCCTTTGAGACATGACTGGCAAGTGTCATAAGATGAAAATTCGAAAGGTTTCAAATATCCATCCTTATGAAACTTAGCCAGTCGTGTCACATTGATGTGACCCAGTCTACAATGCCACAAGTAGGATTTGTTCAGTTCTGAACTCTTCCTCTTGTGTGTGTTTGTTTGCTCAGAACTGTTGATTGATTTAGAACATAAATGCCATTGCACAACGTGCCTGATCCAACCAACTTTTGGTTACGGAAAATGTTCATAACATTGTCCTGTAATACAAAATTATATCCCTCTTTACTTAATAAAGAAACTGATATAATGTTGCATATCAGGTTCGGCATGTAATAGCATTCGTTCAGAACCAATGTATTATCAGTTGGTAATACAAGGTGATATTCCCCGACAATCTTAGCTGCAACAATTGCGCCATTTCCGACTCTAATGTCTTTATCACCTTCTCCAAGTTCTCTACCTTTCCTGAGCCCATGTAACTGATTACATATATGGGATCATGACCCGGTATCTAATACCCAGGACGTAGAGTAAATGGAGAAACAGTTCTCAGTAACGAACACACCCGAAGAAAATGCATCAACATGTACTTTCTTCATTCGGGTGGCATGGGAACCTGGCATTCCCCTATATCCTGTTCATTCCTATAACTCTTATAGGAAAGAACTGAACCAACGTTCCCCAGCACAGTTATAACATGCGGGTTCGGTCATACATCCATATTATTATCTTCATTAGGGCATGAAATGGTCGCTACCTGGAGAGAGAGAGAAGAAAACACTTTAGCGTATGCTCGTGCAAGATCAGATTGGTTATTATCTTATCTAATCAGGATGGCTCCCACTACTTTTTATCAAATCTTCCTTCAAACCCTAAAAGGAAAGACTAGCCGGGATTAATTACACACTACAAGTTCGCCAATCTTTCAGCCAGGCCAGTGTCGGTACTTTGAGGGAGGTCCCCCGTGCTTTCGCACGAACCTAATTAATGTAAACCTCGTTTTCCCAGAGGCGTAACCCCGTTGACACCTTTCTAGACACCTACTTGATCAGCTAATTGCAATGTGTAAAACTCTCCCAGGAGTAACTCTTACTCGCAGTGGGTATCGGGATCCAACTATCTCATAGAAGGTATGCAATCTCATTGCCAATTTCAACACTTGAAATTCCCGATAATACTTTTGCCCCTAGCGTGCTATGAACTTAACGAAAGCCAACAAACCACAGCCCGCTAGTCAAGTTCAACCCGTATATTTCTTGACTGAATTAAACCCACCCGCACGACCCTTGACGAAAGCCAACAAAGCCGTACGACTACCCTAATCCAGTCGCATCATATGCAGCAGATAAACAGCACATAGCTATCGCACACTACACCTTGACGAAAGCCAACAAATGTAGCACGAATACTATATGTAACTTATCTGAAATGACGGAGGGCTACGCAGGTTTTTCTGAAAACCATGAGCGTAATGAACTTGATATCGTTGTAGAATCAAATGAAGTTTTGAAATGGAGTGATTTTGAGGCTTTTCTAGTTTTGCTAAAGGAGTCACTCCCGGCGAAGGGATCTCGGTCCTTTCCTCGTCGAATGAGGTGCGGGATATATCATATATATCGCTGTGCAAAGCAAAAACCCAAAAGCAGTCAAAAGCAAACCGAGTGTGTAGCATCTGCCAGTTATTGCTAAAGGAGTCACTCCCGGTGAAGGGATCTCGGTCCTTTCCTCATCGAATAAGGTGCAGGGTATATCATATATACCGCTGTGCAAAGCAAGAACTGTAGCTACCTGTTTTATTTTAAAATTCGATTCCACAACATCTTAGGTTTCTTATCTTTCATTAATCACATTAATGAAGTCCCATCATTTAAATACCTAAACATCACAGATAGATATGACGTACACTTATGCCATCAGCATTCGCCTCGATGTCCTCTCGTGCACCGTTAGGTTAGGTAACTAACGACAGAGCAGGGCAGGGCTAGCGCGGGTGTAAAACATAAGTAACGTCTATATAATATATCATATATACTATATACTATATCCATCACAGAACATCACATATATCGCAGCAGAAGAAACATATGAAATATTGGATATACTAGGACGTCCGTGTTTTCAATACGAGCCAGTATAAAACACGGATTCCACGGTCGTGATAAATAACCAATCCCACACCCCTAGACCCCTACGAGAGCGGCAAGTAACCCTGCCAATTCTAGGGTTAGGAGACCCGGACTCGACTCCTCGAGTTGGTCTCCCACTGGACCCCAGAACCCGGTTACTTGTGCTCCCCTCCTTGGGTCTATCCTAATGCGGAAAAGTAAATAATATACAAAGGGTGACAACTTCCGCTACCTGGAAGTGCCCCAAATAAAAGAATATTACATACAAGTTTTTACATGAATGAAAATGAAAAACACTCATCTCACGTAAAAACCCCCCGGCTATTCGAACACGACGATCCAATATAACATATCCAGCAACACATAACATCACATGTCATCAGCGTAAGTAAATATGCGCATCCCAATTGTCGTTGACATATAGCAACGAAACCGGCGATATCACATATTACACTTACGGTCACAGAAAAGAAAGTGTAAAACTACAACAATTGGAATCCGCAACTTCTTTAGACATCGCATGCCTAATCAAATGAAATACTTAGACATCACATGCCTAACAGATATAAATCCCGCATTTTAGTCTCATTATCGAAAACTCTTTTCAATATCATGTGGGACTAAACTGCTAGATTTATAACATTCATTCAGTTATCTCATAACTGTTTGTGAATTCCAATTATTGAATCACATTCCAGATAAACAGAAATTGTTAAACTTTTCGATCGAACAGTCGAATACCCAAGTTTTCCCGATACATCTCAACACATGAAATAAGTCTAACAACATTCAGTTCGTGCCTCAGTACCAACGGTTCAGCTGTAGAAGGGTCAAGCCAACGCCTCACATGTGGCACGCCGTACTGCCCCAAACCCGAAGGTTCAAAGGGCAGTTCAAGACGGTCACATAATCGAGTTAAGGTTTGTTGTCTTCTAAAGGGTCCATCGCGTTACTTGCACTACTTAGAACGTCGTTAAACTACGGAAAAATCCAACACTTGGAAATTTCCCGACATGGGAAAAGTTGGGTATTTATATCCGGTCGAACTTTTTAACATATTCTATAAATTATCCGGAAATACACAAAGACGAAATTTGATAATCCGGTCGAAACACCGAAGCTCTAAAACACCCCAGAAAATTCAACTCTTGAAAAAAATATTAAAAACACCCAGAGAACTCAGCACTGTTAAATAAGAATTACTGTGCAAAAAGATAGGGATGACGTCATCAAGTCGCCGCTGAACCGCCGTCTAAGCTGGCTTATGCAGCGGTTCCGCCGCGCCATTCACTATTCATTGAATAAAAATTGCACCGTAATTCTTAGAATTCCCTGCTGAATTTTTTAAGCATTTTTAATATTGAAAAATCCCAGATTTTAGAAAAAGTACAGAGAGCATGTTTGGTTTAGGGTTTCGGGTTCGTTCGGGCTTCAAATTGCGTCTAGACTTCGTCTAAGGCTCTAGATAGGCTCTGATACCAGTGAAAGGTTCCTAGGCACCCTATAGTGGTCTCACAAGGCATAAAACATGCCAATATAAAAAAATTACGGATGCCGAGATACCCTAATACGGATCTTAGACTAGAACTCTAGGCGAAAAGATAATCTAGTTAACTACTTAACTAAAAGTTAGATGCTACAACCTTTGTAGATCCGGATATCCACTTCCTTAGCTCCACGTAGTCGTCCTCTCGCTGTCCTTTTCGAATCCTAGACTCATTCGTCGGCTTCATCGGGAAAACGAGCGGAATAGGTCGTCGGCTTCGTGCCGAAGATGATCTACGTCGAGGTTGCACAAGTTCAAGCTCCAACTTCACCAAGTTGTGAAACTTGTGAAGAAAACACCCAAAACAACTTGGCAAGAGGTAGAGGGTGAAGAAATAGGAGGTGGGTTCACTTTAGAATTGGATTTCTCACTTTAGAAATCAAGTTGCCATTGATGGCATCAAGCTTTCTCTTTTTTAGAAGAAGAAGAAGATGAAGATAGAATATCATAAGTCTTTTTGTAAATGATAAAATAAATCAATACTTATCATTTACAAACCATAGTTTAGTGTAGAGAATAGACCATGGTTAGTTGGATAGGTTAGGGTTAAGCATGAAGACAAGGATGGTTAAGAAGTCAAAGCTTCATGAAGCTTCAACTAAAGACAAACTTCTCCACCATTCTTATCTCAATCTTTTTCCAAATAAATAAATGAACAAATAAATAAATAAATGAATATGCAAAACCCTAATTATCAAATTAACCATGGTTTAATTCTATATACTTAACTAAATAATCAAGCATCATCAAACATGATACAAATATGTGCACAAAAGTATATCACATATACAATTTGCACATCAAGTGAGAAAATCCATATAAAGTGAACCAATACTAGTTAATGCAAAGTAATATATCAAATATATAATTATACATCAAATCATTAAATCAACATTTGATTCAATGATCCGGTCATGTCGCACATAACCGACTAGTATTCAATGTATCGATTTATCGAATCAATGATTCGATAACTAGGTCATATCGAATATAACCAATCGAAACATTTATCGCGAGAATGAAATGCGGTATCACATACGCGCATTATTCTCGGTCCCGCACATATCTCATATGCGCTCCTATTTCGTTTTGCTTGAGCCAGGAAACCTCTGTGTAGGACTCTAAAGACTCGTCAATACGCCGGTAGCAGATGATGATCATATCAAGCACCCACAAGCCGCAAGCGGTCTGCTAAACGTAACGGCCATCCGGGTATTGAGCGATCAGAAGATCGACGAGCTATCCCGCTCACACTCCTGTGAATCCAACCAGTAACACTTACCGTACAGTCCGGTCTGTTCGTCTGATACGTCGCATATCAAGTCTAGGGGTGGTAAACGTCAGACCCTAATAACCGATAAGTCGTGCCGATGTGAGGCTCATAACGGGTCGAGAAACTACTGGTAACACTTACCAGCAAATCTCTGATCAGCCCTGGCCAGGGACTTCCCTGTTACGGCCAATCGAGCACAGCGCAACATCAACCCCCAATACCGGGAGAAACGAAACCCCTCCTATCGCTCATTGCCTCCATGTGACTTGGGACTGTACCCAAAGACCACCGTTTTGCACGCCCTCATGGACGTGGTAAGGTGGAGATCAAAGCACAGTGGGAATCACACAAGACTCTATGACGATCTCGGGTCTACAGACTAACCTGCACAAGTGTCACCTTAGAACTGCCATCTGACGTGAGGTATAATACCATCTGGGAGTTCTCGGCGAGTCCGTCCAGTGTACCCAGTCTCCACTGAGCACCCGTATACCATCTCTGATGTCAAACACCAATGGATATGGGATCATCCATCGCCCATCTCATGGGTCGAGAAGCGTATACGCTAGTCTACTCTGGTATATCGATGCCCCGTCTCGATACACCCACGACTAGGGACCTTGAAGGATGTACTTATGGACTACCATATCCCCACTAGTATGATCTGCATCATAGTCCAGGTAGTCAAGTACACATCCTAAGGGCTTTACCAATATGTAACCATAAGACAGTTTAAAGAGACTAGTGAACATGTTAAGATAAAGATCAACCAGATAGCATACTATCATATCGAGCAAGAAAGTCATCTCTATATATGTCCAAGCATCCAATATAATATACATCATCTGTACAATACTGGCCTCTAGGGCATACATACAACTAACAATATGTTGCAATAAAGAAAATGCGATTAGTAGTTACCTGATTGCGCAAGCCTAGCTAGCCACGCGTCACGCCTTGCCAACCACGCTGAAGCTTCAAGAGCGGCCTCCAAATCTGTATCGTCCGGCGGCGGCATGACTAATCCCTCGTTAGTCCCATATTCGATCAGGCCCTCGGCATAGGGAGCATGGGGTTCCTGACCGAGCACGACATCCGCGGCAAAGAGCGACTTCTTTTTCTTCTGCCCGCCAACCTTAGGTGCACGCGGGATCGACTTACGTTTAGCAGCCACCTTGGGACGGCGGGTCCCGATGTCCGCACCTACACCGGACTCCGGCGAGGCCACGACCACTATTTCCGCTGAAGGACGGGGCGCTAGAGGTGCATCTGCAATATCAGGGAGCGGCGATCCGTGTGGAAGACTTCGCGCGCACGATGGCCCGGTTCTAACCTCTTTTAGAGGAGCAACTACTGGAGTCCTAGGAACCAAAGGAGCATTGCGGTCGCTGCCTGGAGGCGTACCCTTACGATCAACCAGCAGTCGCCTTTCCTCCTTTATAACGGCTCCTGTTGCATGATTGTACCGGTCTTTATATACATTAAGGTGTCGTGGAGCGCAGGCCGGCGTACTGATAAAAAAATGAGAACCCGTGTTCAGGCGCATGAAGTGATGTAACGCGTTCTCCATCCCTTCTTCATTGGCAGCAGGTTCCAGTAAGAAAGCTTCCAAGGGTACCCCTTGATCGTAACCCAGTTGTTGGGCGAAACGATGCGGGTTATATCTCATGAAAATTGCCGCATCGCCCTGCCTGAAGACTAGGAAGCCCGGTCTAATAGAATACAAGTGGAGGGTCTCCCGGCCCGTCAGAATTGAAGCTCCATCCTTAAAGGAGTCCTGTAATGGTCGCACCGCAGCGGTGGACGCTTTTCCAATGGTCAATACCTTGTCGATGAAAGACATCCCGGCTCTAACGGTGTGAGGACGAAGCAATAAACCCCTGGCGTTCCGTGGTGATGGGGTCACGATTGATGCGCCAATCAGCTGTATGATGCGAGGGAAACCACACTTGTCGAAGAATGAGGGCCTTTTGTGCATACCGAAGACACCCGCCGTGTATAGCTCGAGCCACGATACAAAGTAGTGCATCGGGAAGACCACGTGCAGTACCCCAGGCTCATTAGCGTCCGCTGCTCGGCTAAGGCCATGATATAAATGCGCCAAGCCGGCGATCCCAACGGCCACCTTTACCCCGATGGACATCCGGTGGGCTGGGTAAAAAACAGAGGGCCGCATACGGTGAGAGTGCATTGGAATTGCAAACCAACTCAACCATAACCCGAGAAATCCTAAGAAAAAGGCCTCCTCATCCATTCCAGGGGCCGCAATTTCTGAAAATGACATAGTAGGGAGGTCCGGAAGAAAAAAACCCTTTTGATCTATCTCCTTCTCCGGTAGGTTATCCGCACCTAGACCGAAAGGGTCATCCAGAGTGGCAAACTTGGCAGCCTCTGATGAGAGAACGCTTGGGCGAAGGAACCAAGAGATGAAATCCTCAAAGTTAACTCCCCGACTCCCATGTTCGATTAAAAGAGACTCATAGATGTTCAACACCTTAATCAAGCTTGGGAATTGATGTTGAACAGCATTCTCCGGTGTGACCCCCCTTACCACCGGCCTAGCACCAAAGACGTACCTATCTGTCGGGAGCAATTCCTCATAATGTTCTCCCATGACTGGTAAACCGGACACCTCCGTGAACTCTTCCAAAGAGATTGACACTTCCCGATCCATGGCAAGGAAAGTGTGGGTAGGGATATTCCACTGCTCCAAGAAAGCCTTGAACCACCAGGTGGGGAGCGTAGGATACTGGAAGAGAGAGACGTAGACCACGGTGTACACTCCTAACCTTATCAACTGCGACTTCTTCGTCGACAGGATGTACCGGGCCCATGGCAGATAGCCAATCGGGTGGCGGGGGATCAGACCAATGTTATATGATTGCCCCCAGGGTCTCGCTTCGCCCTGACAGATACGACGTCCTGGGATATCCAAGACCATAGGACGTTGGACCGGAACCGCATCCATAACGGGATGAAGAAAGCTGTTCGCGGTCCAATCCACCATCTCCACGACATACTGCACCGAAGGTGGGGTAGCATAATGAATCGCCGTGATGGGTTCTGATGGCACCGCGCATGTGAAGCTGCGTCGACCCATAATGATCTGGTTATACCACGACCCCCAAAGGTGGAGACTTTTGTACTCCGGGTCTTACTCTTTAATCATGGCCAGGACTTCACGGTCCAAGGGCGCCTCGGGAAATCCCTCCTCCGAGCGGACGAACGGGAATGAAGTGTCTAGAGACATGATCGCTGCAAAAGAACAATTTAGCCGTTAGTGTTGTAATTCCAACGCTTGGCGTTTAAAAAAAATGCGTTAATTAATTAATTAAATTAAAAATTAAATAAATTAAAATTAATTAATTACACCACACAGCAGTACAGTGGGTAGGAGACCGAAGGGGGGACCCATAAAATCTGGATGACAATACGTTAGTTAATAAGACAACCTCATCATTGGATGAGATTGTCAGTTGGTCCCCCAGGAAAACATTCCCATTAATAAAAAAAGGGGAAGAATCCCTAGAGACAAGGAGAAAATCTCCTCTTTCAGAGCAAAGCTCTGTCACAGAGTGACACTTGTCAAACTCTTGTCTCAGGGAAATAAGATTCCTTAAAAGAGCATGGCTCTATGGTAATAATAGAAAGGTCCATCAGAAAATGTTTACACCTAAAAGAATTAAAAATTTTGGAATCTTGAAAAATCCATGAAAAACTTATGAAAATTTCTTCATTTTTCAGATCTAAAAGATCTACAGATGATTCAAAGAGCAAAGCTCTGTCCATGGATTAGAACCCATGAACAAGATCTCTGCAGATCTATAAGTTTTTGAGAGCAAAACTCTGTTTATGAAACCCTAATGGGGATCTCTTTAGATCAAAAAGATCTGTAAGAGCAAAGCTCTTTGGTTAAGGTTAATTTAAATTAATTTGATTTAAATTAATTTTACCTAAAGTTTCTAACTTTAGAAATGAGCAAAGCTCTGAAATTCTCAAGCAAGAGCAAAGCTCTGGTAATTAAAATCTTGAAGATGGTGAAGATTTTCTAAGGGCAAAGAGTCCTATTTATAAGCCGCTTGCGCCCCTTCAGCTCACTCCTTGATCCAACGATCAGGAGTTTGCCACCGCTGCACTCACGTGCGCGCCACGTGAGCGCAACGGTGGGGGGCATTTGTTTCCCCCAATCAGAGCAAAGCTCTGATTGAAATTCAAAATTCAAAATTTTGAAGCAACGCTTCAAATCCCGGGCGCAACGCGCCACGTGTCGGGCGCAGACGCATCAGCGCAGCGCCCAAAACAGCGCACCCAATCAGAGCAAAGCTCTATTTTTAAACAAAATTAAATGAAGCAACGCTTCAGTTGCGCAAGCGCTGCGCTGCGCGACACGTGTCAGCGCAGTTGCGCTGCGCTGTGCGCTGCGCGACACGTGTTACGCGCTGGGGCATCTGCGCCAAACAGAATTAAGATTTCAAAGAAATCTTTCTGTTCTTGTTAAAACAAGAAGATTTTCTTCTGTAAGACAGAGGCCTTTGGATCAAAGATCCAACGGTGGGGAAAATCCCCCAAATCACTCAGGGAAAGATATCTTTAACAAAATTAACTAATTTATGGTCACTATAAAAAGGACCCTAAGCCTCAATTCAAAGGCATGAACATTTTTGTGAGAAATTAAACAGAGAGAACTCTGAAGAATTGGAGAGAAATTCTCAAGAACAAAAAAGGTAAAAAGCCCTTAGAAAAAGAGAAAATTCTCTTATGAACAGATCATTGATCTAAAAACAAGATCAATGATCTTTAATAAAAAAACAAAATAAAAATAGTGCTTTGCACTTTTTATGAACCTCTAGTTCCTGAAATAAAAAAAAGCTTGTTTTTTCTTTGATCTAAATTAGATCAAGAAATCAATAGTGCTCTGCGCTAACTTTATGAACCATTGGTTCTTGAATCTAAAAGATTCTCAAATTAATAGTGCTTTGCACTTATAAATCTGCACTGTTGCGCTCTTGGGCTGGCGCAAGCCACCAGAGAGCGCCGCGTGTCAGCATCTGAACCAGTTGCGCTACGCGCTTTTGAAATAGAGCTTTGCTCTCTGAAATTGGCGCAACTCACCAGAGCGCGCCACGTGTCAGCAGCGCAAGCGTAGCGCACTAGCGCAGCGCACTGCGCTGCATGACACATGTCATCATCATAAGCACTTGCGCTCTTTGATTGGCGCAAAGCGCCTGAAAATGCAATGCATTTCTTCTGCTAAAGGGCCAGGCCCAAGTCAAAATGACCTAATAGGCCAAAATAAATTGCAAGGCAATAAATGGGCAGAGCCCAAATAAATTGATGCTTTGCATCCTTTATATAAGGGCAGAGCCCAAGTGAAATTGGTATTCTGCATCATTTATAAAATGAGCAGGGCCCAAAATAAATTGATGCTCTGCATCCTTTATGGGCAGAGCCCAAACAAAAAACAAATAAAGGTGTTGAACTTTTTAATTGGGCTTAGCCCAGTCATGGCCATAAGTCCTCAAATAAAATTGACTGAACACGGCCGCTCCCTAAATCAATTTACATCCGGTTCGAGGGTACATCTCCGAACTCCTTTGACACCTATCGTTGTAATTCCTCAACGACGTCAGAGAGGTGACGGGTCCCAACGACCACACATGAATATGGACTGCGGGGTCCTTAAACTCGTGGACCGAAACGTCCTTAAACTAATATTGGACCACCACGTCTCTAAACTGGAATATGGACCACCACGTCTCTAAATTGGAGCATGGACCACCACGTCTCTAAACCGGAATATGGACCACCACGTCTCTAAACTGGAATATGGACCACCACGTCTCTAAACTGGAATATTGGACCACCACGTCTCTAAACTGGAATATTGGACCACCGCGTCTCTAAACTGGAATATGGACCATCACGTCCCTAAACTGGCGATGGACCACCACGTCCCTAAACTGGAACATGGACCACCACGTCCCTAAACTGGAATACGGACTACCACGTCTCTAAACTGGAACATGGACCACCACGTCCCTGAACTGGAACAATAGAGCCCCCAAATGCTCTTTTGCCGGATCTAAACGATCCCGTTTAAGTTGATCTTAGCCCCAAACACGGCTAACGTATCCTTAAACATTCAAATGGACTATAAAACTCCAAATCAACTTTGGTTCAAGGGTACATCTCCGAACTCCTCTGACACCTATCGTTGTAATCCTTCAACGTCGTCAGAGAGGTGACGGGTCTCGACGACCATATATTAAACGGACCATTACGTGCTTAATTAGAGCCTTAAATGCTCTTTCCGTTAAGTCGATCTTAGTCTCAAACGGGACTAACGTATCCTTAACGAATGTTTAAGTTGATCTTAGCCTCAATATGGCTAACGTATCCTTAAACTAAAACACTAAAACCAAATCTAAGTAAATACAGATTTGGACTAATCCACGTCCTATGAGCGACGGCATTACTCAGTCTCCATATACAATCCATGGGCAACCACAAAACAAAACAAACACACACGACACGAAGTGAAATTCTGGGGAAGGAGAAAGTTGTTGCCGTGATGCTGTAGCGTAATTAACTGCAGGGGCTTGCGCCTGCAGGGAAGAGCGTCCCCACAATCAAAAACCCCTCAAGCGAGGGGGAATCTGACGAAGTCTGCTACATCGGCCGCATCCGTCTAAACCTCCGATATACGGTGCCATAAATCAACTTGGCATCTTCAGAGAGGTGGACGGGTAAAAACCATATAGCATCTGCCCCGAATCTCAGGCGAGACGCCACAGCGTCGTCGGCCGCCATTCGGAGGGGAACACCAGTCCTTCTTATTTCGGGACACCGTTTTCTTCATGATTTTTGTCAAGGTTTTGTTGAAGGCTTCAGCTAGACCATTAGCTCGCGGATTATAAACCGAGGAATATCTCCAGTCTATATTGTGTTGTTGCGCGAAGCGGCTGATCTTGTGGCTTCTGTAAGCTAGCCCGTTATCGGAGATGATCCGTCGCGGAGTTCCAAACCGATATATGACGTGCGTCTTGAAGAAGTGGAGGATATTCTCCGTCTTCACTTCCCTCAACGGTACTGCCTCTGCCCATTTGGAGAAGTAGTCAGTTGTCGCCAGGATGAAACGATGTCCTCTAGACGATGCTGGTTTGATAGGGCCGACTATGTCAGTTCCCCACATTTCGAATGGCCAGCTAGCCACTGTCGGGTGTAGAGGATTTGGATGTTGGTGGATGAAGTCTCCATGAATTTGGCATGAGTGGCATTGCTTCGCATACTCAAGGCAGTCTTGAATCATCGTGGGCCAGTAGTAGACCATCCGTTTGATCTTCAGCTTCATCTTCGGGCCCGCTTGGTGAGAACCGCAGAGTCCGTCATGAACTTCCTGAACGACTCTTTTCGCTTCGTCGGGTCCCAGGCATCTCAACCACAAAGAATCGAACGACCTCTTGTACAGAGTATCATTGACGAAGGCGAAAGACAGAGCTCGTTTCATAAGATGATGTCTTGAGGACGCATCTTCGAGCGTTCGACGGTATTTGAAGTAGTCTATAAAGACTTCTCTCCAATCCTCGGTATTTTCCCGGTCTTTTATTTGCAGGGTCGTCTGCTCAGTCGCTCCCTTTTCTTCGGGTGATTCCGGAGATATTTCTGCTGGGGCAAGCACCCGACGGCTTTGTACCACAATTCTTACGTCATCGAGGTTCTCATCAGCCAGTTCCTTGGCGAGCTTGGCCAACGCGTCCGCTTTGCTGTTTTCCGCACGCGGTATGTTTTCCAAAGTATTGGAAGGGATTTGGGTCAACAGTTGCTGCACCTTTTCGCCGTACTTCACCAACTCTGGTTTGCACGTTTGGTAGTCGTCGTTTACTTGACTAATGACCAGCTGGGAGTCTCCGTATATGAGGAGGTTTTCAATTCCCATGTCGATGGCGATCTCGAGGCCTGCTGTCAAAGCTTTGTATTCGGCTTCATTGTTTGTCCTCGGCTCTGTTAGGGAGAAAGCAAAGCGCATTATCCCTCCTTGTGGAGTTACAAAGATGAGTCATACCCCCGATTTGATTATAGGGGTACTTTGTTTGCGCTTCTTCACGGAAGATGCTCCATCGAAATAAAGCTCCCATCGGGTATCACCACCGTCGATCGCATCAAACGCATGTTCGTCTGGAAGATCGCAATTCAGAGGAGAATCGGCAGGTATCAGATGCTCAGCGAGGAAGTCGGCGATGGCCTGGCCTTTCACTGCCTTGAGAGGTTGATACGTTATCGAGAACTCCATCAAGAGCAGGGCCCATTTAGCGAGACACCCTGTTAATATGGCCTTTGACATTAAATATTTATGGGGGTCCACCTTCGAAATGAGACGGACTTCATGCGCCAACGCATAGTGCCTGAGCTTTGTTATCACGAAGATCAACGCAGGCAGTGTTTTTCAATGGGGGAGTAGTTGCTTTCTGCCCCTAGTAGAACTCGACTTAAGTAGTAGAGTGCTCTTTCCTTCCCTTGGTCGTTCTCTTGCGCCCATAATGCGCCTAAGGAACCTTCGAGGGCGGTTGTATAAAGAATGAGGGGCTTTCCCTTGACCGGAGCAGCCAACACTGGCGAGTTCTGCAGGTATTGCTTGATCTCATCTAGCGCACTCTGGCATTTTTGATCCCAGACGAACGGGGTTCCCTTCTTCATTAGGTGGCTGTAAGGACGGCACTTGTCTGAAAGATTGGCTATAAATCGCCGTATGTACGCGAGCTTTCCTTGGAGAGACCGCAGCTGTTTAAGAGTTCTTGGCGGAGGCATTTCCATGATCGCCTTGATCTTTGACGGATCTATCTCAATACCTCTGTGTCGGACGATGAATCCCAGGAATTTGCCCGAGGAAACTCCGAATGCACACTTGAGAGGGTTCATCTTCAAGTTGTATTGTCGAAGGCGTTGAAATACGGTCTTCAGATGCTCGAGATGTTCCTCATATGATTTGCTTTTCACCACGAGGTCGTCGATATAACAATCAACAATTTCATGTATAAGGTCATCAAAGATTTTCGTCATGGCCCTCTGATAGGTGGCACCGGCGTTCTTTAATCCGAAGGGCATCACCTTGTAGCAGAATATACCCAAAGGAGTCCTGAAGGCGGTGTGCTTCTGGTCTTCGGGATGCATCTTTATCTGATTATACCCTGATGAGCCGCCCATGAAGGAGAAAACCTCATGAGTGGACGTATTGTCTATCATCAGTTCGGTGACTGGCACTGGGAAATCGTCCTTCGGGCAAGCTTTATTGAGATCCCGAAAATCCACGCATATACGCACTGTCCCATTTTTCTTCATCATGAGGACGATGTTGGCGATCCATTCAGGATATTGGACCTCCTGGATGAAGCCAGAGTCGATCAGCTTCTTGACCTCAGCGTTGATGCTCATCTCAAGCTCGAGCCGCATTCTTCTTGGTGCCTGCTTGACCGGTTTGACGTCCGGGGATATTGCCAATTTGTGCACAGCAATTTCTGGATCTAGTCCCGGCATTTCGGAATAGTTCCATGCGAAGCAATTTTTATGCTGCATAAGCAAATCTTTTAGCGCAGTCACCCTTTCTTCGGATAACAGCTCGCTGACGAATGTCTGTCGCGGGTCATTCGTCGTCCCCAACTCAATTTTCTTGAGGTTATCTGCGGTGGTATGGATTCCATCTTCCAGCTCTTTTGGCGCTGGTGGAAATTCTGAGATTACCTCATCGTTGCTGTTTTCGAAGCACCACGGAAGGTCATCCATATTCTCGGGCTCTTCTTTTGATATTGTTATCATGTGACAAGTACGAATTCGCTTCCAATCCTAATATGGAACTGGTTTTTCTTCCGTGGCCTTGGGTTCGTGCTTCTGTGGCGGCACTACCCTCCAGTTGTCGGACAAAGCGAACTTGCCAAGCTGATACTGATCTTCGACCCAATTCTTGAAGGTGAAGCGGTCTTCGAGAGGATGCACTATCACTCGGTGATAAAAGCAATAGTCTGGGTGTGAGACTTCGCCTGCATGTTCGGGGTGTTTAGACTCCGGCAATGTAAGTACCTGATGTTTTAGAGCGAGGTCAAGTATTTTCTTCGTCTTGTCCCGAGGAAAAGAGTATGCTCGACCCATTTTTCTCACGAGGGATAGATCGGAACCGCTCGATTCCCTCTTGCGTGGCCTCTTAGCCCCGCTTCATTGCTGTTGAGCGTCTTTTTCGCCTTTCGACTTGTTTCTGCCTCTGCGTCGAGCCTTCTTTATAACAGGTTGACAAGGAGCGGCATTTTCATCTTTCACGGCCTGTTGGAGAAGGCGTTGCGTTTTGGCTTTCCCGTAGATGGCCATTTCGCGGTTATGGTCGTCTCGGACTTTTTGACCAGCTTCCCTTATAAGCTTGTCCATTTGTTCTTCGAACGACAGACTGGGCACTTTTGCATCTGGAACTTTTACTGGTTCAGGATTAACGTCCTCCCACTGAGCGTCCGCTTCTTCATCGAAGTCATGCACGACGTAGCAACCATGGAGTAGCCCTCGTTTCTTGGACCGGATGTATCCAAGCCTGATTGTTTCCATTCTCCCATTAGGCAGCTTATGCTGTGTCCCGGGAACGTTCCAGACCCTGTCATAGAATTTGGCTTTTCGAGCGGTCTGTTTAAAGGATATCCCCTGTCGCTTCAGCAACTTCTTTAAGCCTTCTGTATAATATCTGGGCAGACGGATGGGCTGAAGCCTGTCAAGCGTACGATCCGCGTCGTGCCAGATTTCTTTCTCCACTTTGGTTTCTTCAGAGCGGTAGAATAGGATTGCTTTTTCGCCTTTTCGCCTGGGAGGGATGTAGAACGTTCGCAGCTCCTCTACACTGCAGGTATCAAGTGCATCCAGTTCTTTACGGTGTTTAAACGGCACCATGGCGACTTGTAGACTTTTCTCTTCGTCAGCGGACGTTTGTATTGAAGGTCGAGCAGAGAATACAGCATGGACCTCATCTTCCGAGTCGCTACCAAAGATCAACGTAGGAGCGGATGGTACTGGCTTGTTGTGTCGAGACGGTCCAGAGTAAACTATCTCTTCTTCTTCTTCGGTATCACTCCCGAAAACAGGAATGGTGGCAGCTGCTTTGTTTTCTGGTTTGCGACATCTCTCTGTATCCTCGAAATCTGACAAAAAGTACTTTGCATCTTCGTATTTGCAGACCTCGTTCACAGAGAACGGGTTCAGTTCCCCCGTTACGGTATATTCGAGACCGTCCTTAGAATACTTCATGCACTGATGTTGTGTAGAAGGGATGATGTTGTACTCGTGTAACCATGGTCGGCCGAGCAGAGCGTTGTAGCATGTCTTGGCGTCTATGACATGGAACTTAATGTCCGTGACGAGTAGCCCAAAGCGTAGCGTCAGTATCACAGACCCAAGAGTTCTTGATGATTGGGAGTCGAACCCGGAGATGGTAATCTTATCCCAAGCAAGGTGCTGGACGCTCATGCAGATTTCTTTTAACACCCGCACATTGAGGAGATTAACGGAGGATCCATTGTCGATCAGGATTTTGCCTATCTTTATATCGTGGCAGTATCCTGAGACATAAAGGGGGCGATTGTGTTCGCACGTCCCAAGGAGAAGGTCTTCATCACCAAAAGCGACATCGGCCGTGTGCACTTCCTCTAATTCATCCTTCATCTTTTCCTCGGCCAGGAAAGCTTGGAATTGCTCCGGATCCTATAGTGCCTTGATTAACGAATCTTTCGCCTCCTTTGATAGCAAAAGGGCGTCAAGAATGCTGAGCTGCGAGGGTAGTTTCCTCAGATGCGCTAAGATGTTGTAATCCACCCTATTTCTCTTCGGCGGGTCTTTGGCGCTTAGCTCCTCTATAACTTGTTCATCTAAGACGATATCTTCAGAGACCTTTTCTTTCCCTTTATCTTTTTTGTTTAAGGGTCCGAGATTCTTTTCGGGCAGCGTCCGATTACGCAGCCGGATATTTTCGCAGACCTTCGACTCTTCTTCTTTTCCTGAGGTGGACTCTTTAAAGAGAGGGCCAAGCTCCAGCTCTTCATCAGAATCGCTCCCGAATGTAAGCACTTGTGATCCCCCGGCGTTAACCATGCGACAATTGCCGGTAGTTCTGTTAAGCCCTTCGGTCATATTTTTCCGCTCCCGACGAGTTTTGCGCTTCTCGCGCTTAAACTGTTATCGGTGAGCAACATACCCTTGCCACCATCTATCGAAAGCTTTGCACTCTTCGGTGGGGTGCGAAATCTTCCGATGATACAAGCAGTAGGAGGAGTGCATTTCCACTTCACCAATAATGGATCCTTCAGAGGATGGTAGCTTCATGCCCATTGATATGGCCTTAGCAAACCTTTTCCTCGTCTTGAATTTGCTTTTATCCATAGTGGATGTATTTTGCTCCAGCGGAAGTGTCTTAGCTCTTCCGTCAAGTCGCTGGCGCTTGGCCCTTTCAAATATAGCCGTCTTGCGTTCCCGATCAGCTTTACTTTTAAACAGAGCTTCGTTGAGGAATGCGTCAATTACTTCATTTGATGGCCCCAGAATTTTTGGTTCAGGATCTGTCCCCAGCTTTTCAGTGCAAGGGGTCTCCTCATTGTCCGTCAACGAATGGGAGATCATATGGCAGCTCGCCACATATTCCTCAGACTCATCCGACGAACTTTCTCCCTCATCTTCCTCTTGAAAGATGTGGTTGAGAAACTCTTGGAGTGTAATAGGAGTCCGTGCTTTCTGGTTGTATTCCTCCAGCGCGTCAATTTGTTTTTGCAAGTCTGTGCGCTTGTCGCCAGGCTTCACAAGCTTCTTCGATTTCTTCTTCTTCTTCTTCGAAGATTTTGACGGCTGGTTGCGAGTGCTTGGGCCGCCACCATCGGTCTTTGGAGTTGGACGCGGCTTCAACATCCCCTCAATGACCTGCGGTTCCAACGGGTTCTTCCACTTGATCGCTGGGCATGTCTGAAGATCGTTCAGCATTCTTTTTGTCTTAGCTGACAGCACAACCTCCCATGGGGCTTCTTCGACGAGAGAGCACGTTGCCCCCGGCGTATTCATCCTCTTAGAGGCGTGAGGTTGCGGCGGATTCACCTTCCATCTATCGGATAACGCGAACTTGCCTTGTTGGTACTGGTCTTCAAGATAATTTTTGAAGACATAGCAATCTTCGATCGGATGACCCAGTACTCGGTGATAGGGACAGTAGTTGGGCTCATTGACATCATTTGGTTGCGACGGACGTTTTGGCTCCGGTAGATTTATGAGTCGGTTGCGCAACGCCAGCTCGAATAATCTTCTCATTTTATCTCGGGAAAATGAGTAAGGACGTCCTAGTCTCTCCTCAAGGGGTAACAGCGGACGCATATTATTTTGACGAACAACCGGCTTAGAGTTACTCGGCTGTTGTTGAGCACTAGCGACAACAATTGCTTTCCCCTTCCCCTTTTCATTTCGGGAGTCTGGCTTTGGAAGAAGAGGTCTATGGCCCATCTGATCCATTTGCGCTAACTTGTCAATCAAGGCCTGGAAGGTAGTCGGCTTGAAGAACATCATAAACTGCGAGATGGTTGCTTGTGGATCAAGGGTTCCCATAAACATACCCACTGCAGGAGCTTCTTCAATGCGTTGCTCGCATTTCGACCATAAGTTTCGCCACCGTATAGCATATTGGACCCATGTCTCGCCTGGCTTCACCCTGACGTTAATCAGTGCCGTCATCGGGGAGCGTTCACTGGCGCTTGCAAAACGCTGGGTAAACAACAGCTCCATCTCCGCGAAGGTCTTGATAGAGTCGTTCGGGAGCTCAGAGTACCACTCGAACACTGTATCTGATAAGCTTCCAACGAACTGGTGAAGCAACAGCTTGTCATCACCGCCGGTGTTGCCGCAGAGTGCCCTGAACTGGGCAACATGCTGGTGGGGATTGCCTGTCCCCTTGTAGACATGGAATTTGGGTATGGTATAGCTCGGCGGGTACTTGATCTGGTCGTACCAACTCGGATATGGTCATCCTGTTTTTACGACCTGACCGGCTACTTCAGTCGCATGATGAACCCGTATTTGTTGGGCTATGTACTCGTCCAAGTCAGCTTTGGAGATTGTCTCCTCCTTAGCTGTTGACAGAGCTGGTGGAAGATTCGACGTTTCTCCCCTATCGTCTTCAAGGACGATCGGGGGATTTTCGGCCGGAGGATCTTGTTGGATCATCATCCCCACCATGTCTTGGAACAGGAGGCCCATACGCTTTATGTTGGCTGCTTGTTCAGCAGCCTCTTTATCCTTCTTCTCCAATATCCAACGAAGGAATTCGGCGTCAGTCTCTTGCTCCTGGCGTTCATCCGAGGACGTTTCGGGGTTTTCTTTTGGCCCAGTAAGTGCGGCCATCGCGTTCATCATCTCCTGGAGCTTTTGTGTTACGCCCCGCTTCCCAGAGTATGCCAAGATGGGCACGTGACATAGCCAACCATGCTACCTGTGGATAGGAAACATCCTTCCACAGTCACATTACGGCTGTAGAGATATCAAGAACAGGAAAGTAAACTAACTATTTAGTACATGTCCATGAGCCAGAATAAATGAGTCAAGAAATAATATAGTATGCGGAAGCAAATGATAAAATGAACACCTGGAAAGTAAGGCTGGATACCAACAGGATCCTTACCGCTCGGTCTAACAGCGGCAAAACTCCTGACCAGTCTGCAACAAAGGTAGAGGATCTGGGCCATGCAAAATCCAGACGTCAGCGCGTCATAACATCAAGCAATAATATATAAACATGGTAGCAAGACATGCAAGTATGATCATAAAAGGTAAAGAAAGTGTAACAGCAATGTAAATATAATTATGAATGAAAAGCAGATGTAACAGTAATGTGAATCAGGGCAGTGAAGGGTAGTGTGCAGTGAGTAAACTAAACTGGTCTATTGGGTTATCTTCTCTCAAGTCTTTGAAATCAATTTGATGAATCATCGATGTAACTCAATAGTATCCCGTCCATACCCGGGACCACGGTCAAGATTCTCGGGCTGAATCCGAGACATGCCGCTAGGCACTAAAACAGGAAATATGTACAGATGAATGATGTCAGCAGCATCATCCCAAGGCTGGCCAAGCCTCTAAAACTGATCAGAACAGGTATCGAACCGTTGAGTTACAAGTCAGGTTTCACCATTGATTTCCCCATATCCCCAAGGTATGTATGTCCAGTCAGGTATTCAGTAATCAAGAACTAATACCAACACAGGATCAAGTAAGAGCAGGTTTGTCTGGATAGACAACAGGAACGGTCCGTAAGGACTACATGTCAGGTTTGTTGGCATTAGACACAAGATCAAGTAACAGGTAATACTATGGTACATCAGGTCAAGCCAGGTAATGTATACAGGTGTCAAGTCATGTCAAGAGTGTACGGTACCATGTCATATCACAAAGGAAGTGCAACAGGTCATGTCAGGAAGCATAAATAATATGTGGGTGCTCACAAATCAACTAATATAAACATGGTTATAAATAAACAAGCATGGAATTATCAGAACAATAAACTGGAACATGATATGCAAATAGGTACAGATTGAACTACTAGGATGCACGGTTATCAGTTTGGGTTTAAGAGATAGTTTTAACATTTCTCAACTACAGTTTAACAATATGAATGATATAAAATTAATATGTATTAAATAATCTAAGATGCAATGGACGATAAATCAGGTTAGACGTACGCGAACGGTCGTCCGACAGGTATAAAGTATAAAGAGGGGTTCTGTGGGTCATGCCAGTAATTGTTACAAGATTTAAATATGAGTGCGCATACTATGTATAACAAAACTAAAACAAACTGGTATGTTTTGAGCCATGATTATAAAATGATATAATGGGACGTCGACATGTTAAAGAAAAAATGGAATTCTGGTATTAAATGGAACTACAGATCAACCGTGCACTCTAATAGGCACAAATTAATTTAAATAGCATATGCATTAGTTTAAATAGCATATAGCAAGATTAACTTGCCTGGACGGATCCGGAACGGGGATGCGGAACTTCTCACATCGGCGGAAAACGTCGTGATGCGCGCACGGTACACGGAACGGATCCAAACCACGTACAGTGTGATCACACGGGTCAGGTACGCTCGCTGGCTCATCAGGATCGTTGACGTCACAACCGGCTTCCGGCAAACTCAGGATCAATCACGGAATGGAGACAAAACATGGAGACACTGAACAAGGCAAGACAGAAACTTTAAAGATCGTTTAGAGTTTCCAAGTTTGCCCAAGGTGCTGTTGCGACTATGGGGCCGTGATGTTGCTGCTACGAGGGGTTCCAGGCTCAGGTCGAGGAAGAGATGTAGCCAATAAAGATTGCTGCAGATTTTGAAGGAGACAGTGAGCGCTATCGACTAGGGTGGCCGGAGTTAGGAAGAAGAAGGTGGACTGGAGGCGACGGCTGTGCCTGATGTGATAGCTCGGCTATAAAGTCATCGGTGCTAGGGTTCTTGATTGATGGAGGCGTGGGAGCAAGACTCGGCTGGAGGGAAACGACGACAATGGCAGGGTTGTGAGGATGAGTTTGGTGATGGGCTGAAGAAGGAGATGTTGAGTTGCTTCGTCTGGGGTTGAAGGGAAGAGGAAGTCGGCGTTGACGAAGATGAAGGCTTGACGGCGATGAGGTGCTGGGCGAGTTGAGTTCTAAGGTTGAAGAAGGTGAGGATGCAGTTGGGGTCTACGAAGTCGAGGATGGTGGTGTAAGGGGTGTTCGGGTTCGGAGGAGGAGTCGAAGGAACGGCCGGGATAGGTGTTGGGTTCGAAGTGGCTCGGGTCTTGTTGGGTTTGGAGGAATCGGCGGTGGAGTCGGGGATTGAGAAGGCTGCGGTGGTGATGGTTTAAGGTTTAGGTTGTTGCGAGATGAGGAGGTGGCGACGAGCAAGAAGAAGGTGACGGAGAGGCGATGGAGTCGAGCGAAGAGAGGAGGCGTCGGGTGAGCGAGGGGGAGGCAGCGGCGGTAGGGTTTCGCGGTCGTGGGTTGAAAGAAGAAGAGAAAGGAGGTGCGGTGGTCGAGAAAAGGTCAACGACGAGGGTGGAAACGACGTCGGTGTCGCGCGGGTATGGGTTCGATGAAGCGGTGAAAGCGAGAGGGAAGGGAAGAGGATGACGAGGGAGGAGAGAGAGACGTGTGGGATTTTCTTTGGTTAAGAATATACATATTAAATATTAGAGAGAGAGAGATATATATATAGAGAGAGGAGAGATACAGAGAGAGGGGAGAGAGATCGAGAGGAGAGAGAGGGAGGAGAGATATAGAGAGATTGAGAGATCGAGAGGAGAGAGAGAGCGTGGATAGTGAGGAGAGATAAGATTGGAGTGTAGCGGGGAGAGAGAGAAGGCGAGAAGAAAAGAGAAAAAGGAAGAGAGAGAGATCTCGTGGGGCCCGGCACCAAAGAATAGAGGCAGGGGGTTAGCTGAGAAAGATTTTCTCAAAATTAAAAGATTTTAGAAAACATTTGTTTGTTAAGATGATAACGAGATTTAAAAGAAAATGTAAATAAAATCAAATAATTTTGAATTTAGGCGAAGTACAAAAATATTCCAAAATGCGCTCGGGTCGAGTCTAAAAACTCAGATTTAAAATATGAAAATTATATGCGACTTCCGAATTTCAAAACGAGTGCTCAGGTGACGAAAAAGCATACCCCCAAGAACGGATGCACGTACATGCGCGTAGCCATCCAAACACGTCCGTTTCACCGAACGGGACTAGAACAAGATGCGCAGATGCTACCACGGGGTTAGGGTAACAGGCAGGTTGAGAATGTAATATTAAAATATTTTATGTGACCAAAAAAAATGTTATATGTAAAAGTGCGATGCCAGATGAAATGCCAGTATGTATTAAACATGAGATGCACGTGCCCATGCAACAAGTCAAGGTAGTCTATGAATAAGAATCAAACAGGTTTAAGCAAGCTGGTAGGGTCGAATGCAAAGTAATATGTAAAATACCATTCGTATCCAAACATGCTAAATCAAGAAAAGACCATGGATAAGTAAATGCGGATCTGGAATTGGTATAAGTGAACTCGGGTGTTACATTTTGCTGTTGCTCCTGAGCTTTGGTCACTGACCGTGTAAGCGGTCGATGACCCGTAGATATGCGACTGTCCTCTTTCCTAGACGCCATATAGACGGTGTGAACTACGATGCCCCCTGACTTAGGGCGTTTGGGTTCACTACCTTTGATATTCGCCGTCGGCGTGAGAACTTTCTCTGGCCTTCTTCTTTTATGGGCCGCTGAAGTTGAGGGGGCCGTTGCTTTGGGCACCCAAGTGGTTGTCGCCTTTCTTTGCTTGACAGGGGGATTTTCTTCCTGTCGACCTTTCGAATTCTTGTGTTGGCGAGAGAAATTAGGATCAATCACAGATTCTCGGACTCGTCGCCATGTCTTGTAGACCCTGGAGGAAAGCGTTTGAGGAGGCTGCTCCATCTTTTCTGCTTCCACGGCGGTCTCTACCGGTGGAGGAGATCTTTTGAGCACCGCAGTTGGTGAGTTTTTGCGTACCCTGTTCAGCAGCTCAAAGCTGTTCCCAGTTGGAACAACAGCGGTAACTTCCACCGTTGGAGCTCGTGGAGTTATCCCAGAGGGGGAGTTGCCCACAGTCTTCCTTATCCGGCGCCAGTGGCGTCGTCGGGCACGACGAGTTATCGGTATTGGTTCAGAGACAGAGACAGCTTCTTCTTGCCCCCTGTTCAGGTGTGGGGCTGTTGCCGGCGTCAGCCTATTGAAGACTGATGTCTTTTGAGCAGCAGGAGCAGGAGTTGGGACGGTCAGTCTTGTAAAGACCGATCTCTTAGCAGGAGAAGCCGCCTTAACGACTTCAGGAGCAGGTTTGGCTACTCTTTTTGGAATAACCTTTTCTGGGACTGCAAGCTTCATTGTGGGCCCGCAGGAGTTTTGGCCCAGTCTGGAGAAGACCGAGGCACTGGTGTTGGGCGACCCGTTGAGAAGGGACGCAGTAACTGTAAGTCGATCGAAGACCAATTTCTTAGGAGCTTCTGATACGGGCACCGGGGTGTTGAAGCTTGTTGGCGGAAGCATGGTTCCGAAAAACAGCCCTGTGGTGGCTTGAGTAATCTGCTCCACGGGCATCATGAATAAAGAGGCCGCTTGGGGCCCATAGGTTATGCCCCCAGTTGAGGCAGGGCGCGAGTTGCAGTTGCAGCTGCAGTTGGAGCACTTCGAACAGGTGGACGCCATTGCTGTTTTGCTTTCTGCGCCAAACAAGAGATCAAATCTTAGTAACTTGAAACCTAAGGGCAACCATTAACAAACCGCGATTCGTTCGCGAATACGACACACGAAGTGTGGAGTGGAAAGAGGAAAAGGTCCCACCGGGCGTGCTGGAATCTGTTCCCCTTCGAAAGGCGGCCACGACATTAGGACGTCTTGCCTGAGATTCGGGGCAGATGCTATATGGTTTTATCCGTCCACCTCTCCGAAGATGCCAAGTTGATTTATGGCACCGTGTATCGGAGGTTTAGACGGATGTGGCCGATGTAGCAGACTTCGTCAGATTCCCCCTCGTTTGAGGGCTTTTTGATTGTGGGGACGCTCTTCCCTGCAGGCGCAAGCCCCTGCAGTTAATTACGCTACCGCATCGCGGTGGCCACTTTCTCCTTCTCCAGAATTTCACTTCGTGTCGTGTGTGTTTGTTTTGTTTGTGGTTGCCCGTGGATTGTATACGGAGACTATTTATTTCGTCGCCCGTAGGACGTGGATTAGTCCAAATCCGTATTTTCTTAGATTTGGGTTTTGGGTTTTGGTTTAAGGATACGTTAGCCATATTTGAGGCTAAGATCAACTTAAACGTTTATTAAGGATACGTTAGTCTGATTTGAGACCAAGATCAACTTAACGGGATCGTCTAGATCCATTTCCAGTTTAGGGACATGGTGGTCCATAGGTAGTTTAAGGACATTGCGGTCCATATTCCAGTTTAGGGACATGGTGGTCCATATTCAGTTTAAGGACGCTTAAGTCCGTGAGTTTAAGGACCCCACAGTCCGTGTTTTAGTTTAAGGACGCATAAGTCCGCGGGTTTAAGGATCCCACAATCCGCCTTTTGGTTTAAGGACGCTTAAGCCCATGAGTTTAAGGACCCCACAGTCCATGTTGATGTGTGGTTGTCGGGACCCGTCACCTCTCTGACGTCGTTGAAGGATTACAACGATAGGAATCAAAGGAGTTCGGAGATGTACCCTCGAACCGGATGTAAATTGATTTAAGAGAGCAGCTATGCTAAGTCAATTTAATTTGAGGACTTACGGCCATGATTGGGCTAAGTCCAGTTTAGAAATATTTAACATCTTATTTGTCTCTGGCCGATTAGGCCTATGCTAAGGCTTGGCCCCTTTTTAAATAATGCATTGCATTATTTATTTTGTTTGGGCTCTGCCCATTTATAAATGATGCAGAGCATCAATTTTGTTTGGGCTCTGCCCTTTTATAAATGATGCAGAGCATCAATGTTGTTTGGGCTCTGCCATTTTTATTGCATTGCAATTTATTTTGGTCTACTAGGCCTTTTTGACTTGGGCCTGGCCCCTTAGTAAAAGAAATGCATTGCATTTGTCAGGGTTAGGAGAGGAGAGGGAAGTGCATTTTTTTCGGTATGCCGCTCCGCGAGCAAGGAGCGCCGTGGTGATGACACGTGTCACGCAAGCGCAGTGCGCTGCGCTTGCGCTGCTGACACGTGGCGCGCTCTGGTGAGTTGCGCCAATTTCAGAGAGCAATGCTCTATTTCAAAAGCACATAGCGCAAGCAATTCAGGTGCTGACACGTGGCGCTCTCTGGTGGCTTGCGCCAATCCAGGAGCGCAACAGTGCAGTTTCTGTAAGTGCAAGGCACTATTTCAATAATCTTGAGAATCTTTAAGATTTCGGAACCAATGGTTCATAAAAAAGTGCAAGGCACCGTTTGATTTCTTGATCCAATTTAGATCAAAGAAAACAATTTTTTCTTGTTTTTCTTGTTCTCATAGAACCAATGGTTCATTAAAAAGTGCAAAGCACTTATTATTATATGAAGATCATTGATCTTGTTCTTAGATCAATGATCTATTAGAAAAAATTCTTCTATTTTATGAAGGTTTTTACCTTTTTCTTGAAATTTCTTCAGAGTTCTCTCTGTTTTTAGGTTCTCAATCTCTCACAATATTGATGATCTTGATGATTTGGGGTCTAGGGGCCTTTATATAGTGCCCATAAATTTGTTAAATTTGTTAAAGAGATCTTTCTCTGAGTGATTTGGGGAATTTTCCCCACCGTTGGATCTTTGATCCAAGAGCTTCTGTTTTACAGAAGGCAATCTTCTTGTTTTAACAAGAACAGAAAGATCTTACTAGAATTTAATTCTGTTTGGCGCAAACGTCCCAGCGCCTGACACGTGTCACGCAGCACAGAGCGCAGTGCAACTGCGCTAACACGTGTCGCGCAGCGCACAGCGCAGCGTAACTACGTTTGCGCTGACACGTGTCGCGCAGCGCACAGCGCAGTGCAATTGCGCTGACACGTGTCGCGCAGCGCGCAGCGCAGCGCAACTGCGTTTGCGCTGACACGTGTCGCGCAGCGCTTGCGCTACTACGCTTGCGCAACTGAAGCGTTACTTCCTTTAATTTTTGTTTTAAATAGAGTCTTGCTCTGATTGGGCGCACTGCCTAGGGCGCTACGCTCTCTGCGCTGGCGTGCCTGACTTTGACATGTGGCGCCATGCGCGCAGCGCGAAGAATCTGAAGCGTTGGCTCATTTATTAAAGTTTAAATTTTCAAAGTAGAGATTTGCTCTGATTGGGGGAAGATAAAACGTTGCTTCATCTCCCGCCTTGGAATTTGAACAGAGCTTTGCTCTGATTGGGGTAAACAAGCTCATGAGGGAAAAGAGAGGGAGTGAGGTGTGTAGACACATGTAGAAGTTTCTCCCAATTATTCCTTTTTTAAGTCATTTCACTAATTTCTTTATTTACTAATTTTTCTTTTCAAAAAAATGATCCTAGAAAAATCTAGAGCCATGAAGAGATTTGAGAAAGAATTTTGCATAAACACACTTATTTTAAATTGTCATGGTTCACTTTGTAAAATTAACCCATTTCAAATTTTTAATTTACACTAATTTAATGTATAATTAAAGCTTATGTAAATATTTGAATTTAATTAATTAAGGAAAAATATTTAATTAAACTAATAATTTATAAGTCACTAAATAAACACCATTTACTAGTAATTATATAGTTAAAATACGCGCATTAAAATCTATATTGAAAAATAATTATAGTTAAGTTTTACGGAAAATACGGTTTATTTTACCGATTATATTAAAATTCACCTAAAGGATTTTATTTATTTAATATTTTTTTTAGAACGTTACAATCTTCCCCCTTAAAGAAATTCGGTCTCCGAATTTAAATTAACCCCCCCCCAAATACTAAAACATTCAGCCAAAACACTCAAATCGTCGGGGCTCCGAAATCATCAATACATAAAACACATCTAAGCGCAATGCATGCGCGTGAAAAACGAGTACATAACTCAAATTCAAAACTCCGTCAAATATAACGCAATCATCGGAGTTATGGTAAAAATACAATGTCAAAGTCCAATACGAAAACGCATGCACGACGCTCTCCTAGGTCATAATAATATACTTAATATATCACTAGTCATCTAATAGTGGCAGGGAAATAAACTATGCGTAAGTGCAAATGCTCAGTACTCGTGTCAGTGCCTCAAGTAGTAACATGTCATGTGTATGAGTATGCATGCACCATGAATGTAAAACAATCAACCATGAAATCTGGATATATCTGTACAAGAAATCTTTAACTTTTATCATAGTAAAATTTGTATAGAAATCTGAAACATCATCGATGAAATCCATGGAAATCCGTGTCAAGCATCGACACAAAACATGTAAATCTCAAGTCTCAATACCTCATAGTCTCAATATCTCGGGCTCCGTCAGTCCGGATCGGCCCATATCATCAAATCTCACGACACTAATCGGTATCCTCCGGATATCCGCCGCGCCAGACATCACCGGTAGGTAGTCTTCCCCTGCCAGGCTCATCGTCTACAACTCGATCTTCTTGCCCCGGGGTACCATACCCGGCCCATCATATACCTGAGACGGTTTATCCACTCCTCGAATCGGGTCTCGAAATCCAACAGAAAACATGAAATCTCATGGTGGACGACACGTACATCACGAGAAACCCGCAACTTGTATTTTAAAAAGTGAGGGAGAGAGAGAAGTTTTTATATATATTCTTGCGGTTTTCCCCAAAATCCAGAAATCTCATAGAAATCCAAAATCCCAAAATCATGAGTATGTAATAATGAGTATCGGCATAAGCCCCACAATACTGCATGATAACATGAAAATGTGAATGCATGAAGTGTCTATGTAATAAATGCAATGTCTAAACTAGCACATGCGAGTAATCACACGATATCATATCGATCTAGCCTTTAGCTGATTCTATCAATAAAAGATAATATGGTCTAAAGTGTACGTGACATGGTAATTACTGATGATGATGTGTGTGAGCCGGCAAATAAGTGTACGTGGAACATGCGCATCATTGGTAATGGTGCTGGTGTCCTAACATACAAAGTTTCATATTGGTATAAAGAAACATATATATGAACATGCGATGCGATGATTATCATCTGAATATAAAGGTGAATGTGTATTAACCGCTCATTTAGAATGTACATATCTAACTACAACTATATAACTCGAGCCTAAATTAGTATTTATCTAACCCACTAAAGAACTAAACTAAAGAAACTAGTCGATATCTCTAATAGTCGGAGATCCAGCCTCAATAGCGTCACGCACATAGTACGACTTCCTCGAATCAAGAGTGCAGATCAATCATCACATCTATGCCTCGTACGGTAAAATCCATCGTACGGCATCCCAAAATCGGGGTACGGATCAACTATCACCTATGCACATCATCATTCGTATAATATCATCATCAAATAATATCATGATCAAGGGTACTGTGCTATAATCGCATGCATCCCAATATCATCAAACATATATCATTGTCTGTGTAAATATACATCGTCAAATAGTCCTCAGAAATATCATGTCACATATGTCATATCGTGATTAAGTCACATATGTCATATCGTGATTAAGTCACATATATCATATCGTGATTAAGTCACATATTACAGTCCGGGTTCTATTCTAGAGTCTCGTATATCTCAATGTCATCATCACCTGCTACCGTTTATGTATAAATATCCATTTTCTCATTTCCCAACGATCCGCTAATATCATAGTACATCTCATATCATACTCGATCGTATATCTTTAACTCACGGCGTCACGTCCAATCATACTGACTCTTCCCTAGATATCATATATCTTCCCCATATCACGTGTATATGTTATATGTATATATACATATACACCAAGTCAAATGTATGTGTGTGCTTGTATGTGTGTGTGTGTCTACCTGAAACCTACGAATTCTCTCCAAGACATTCATCCTCTGGTTAAGTCTTTCTAAATCAGTCTAGTCCAACCTAAAGTCTCTAATAGGACCCTACTCGCCAAGAATCTAAGGTCACGTACGACTTCCTAATGACAGTAAGTAATATCCCTATTCTACGTTTGCGGGGGTGCTAAACGCCATCCACCCGACTTCCCCCGTAGATATACATCTACTCACCTGACCCTTGTCTGCCGAAGTCGATGCCGCCATCCTCTTCTTCATCTTCCGAAGTCCACGTGAGGGGTACCTATACGCAAACATATATATACATCGTAAACCGAATCGCGGATAAAACCAAAACGACGCACGAAACGCGCATAGGTTAAAACCTATGACCCGCTCATGCAAAATAACCAAATAACTTCGGCATCGGCGTACAAACGCTGATTGTTCGAGAAAAACCCAAACATACAAATCATAGTTCCAAAACTTACTAGTTATAATATACAATAGATTGAAACTTATCGAAAACTCAAAATAATTTAATTCGGTTTATTTCCGAAAACCTAAAGAGCATCAATTAACCTTTTTACTTCAAAACTTGGTGTTTAAACGAAACTAATGGCCATAATATTCACTAAATATCATAACTAAGTCATACAAATCATTACTATATTTTTATCACAATTATTTGTATTAAGATGAAAATTCTAGTTTGCAATTTTAGCCAAATTTAACACCTTTTAACCCAAAATTCACAATTCCACAACTAAACTTGATTTTGCATATTTTAAATTGTTAAACCACTCAATGGAACCTTAAGGATGTGCTAAACCCCTAACTAGATTTTTAATCGCACATTTTAAATAAATTTCAAAAACCTAGTTTACAAAATAGCATTATTATGACAATTTTAAAGTAAAAGCTAGCAATTAGCAACTAGATTATGTTTCGCATTAAATTAACATGTTAATCTACCCATTAAAACCATGAACAATTGATAAACATTCTCACTAGAATTTTATCTAACCTATTTATAAGTTTTGTAAAAATCTAGTTTGCAAAAGAACCTAATTAAGACAATTTAAATGCAACAATTAACAAATTTGCTACTAGATTAGGTTTAACATTACCTAATATGTTAAACTACACATTAAGATTAATATCCAAGAATGAAAACCCTAATTTGATTGGATTGAAGTAATTAGCAACAATTTAAACATGGGTTTAGAATTTATACCTCTAAAATTTGAGATCACACTTGCATCTTGACCTCCAAGATGGATCTCTTGCTCCAAATTCCAAGCTAATTAGGAGCAAAGAAAATTGGATAAAGTTACATGATGAATTTGTCATAAATTGGTATTGATTTTTGATTGATTTTGGAGACTTTTTGAATAAAAATGATGAAGGAAAAATTTGGGAAGGGGGAAACCCAAGCTCGGCCAGCAGGTCATGAGGGAAAAGAGAGGGAGTGAGGTGTGTAGACACATGTAGAAGTTTCTCCCAATTATTCCTCTTTTAAGTCATTTCACTAATTTCTTTATTTACTAATTTTTCTTTTAAAAAAAATGATCCTAGAAAAATCTAGAACCATGAAGAGATTTGAGAAAGAATTTTGCATAAACACACTTATTTTAAATTGTCATGGTTCACTTTGTAAAATTAACCCATTTCAAATTTTTAATTTACACTAATTTAATGTATAATTAAAGCTTATGTTAATATTTGAATTTAATTAATTAAGGAAAAATATTTAATTAAACTAATAATTTATAAGTCACTAAATAAACACCATTTACTAGTAATTATATAGTTAAAATACGTGTATTAAAATCTATATTGAAAAATAATTATAGTTAAGTTTTACGGAAAATACGGTTTATTTTACCGATTATATTAAAATTCACCTAAAGGATTTTATTTATTTAATTTTTTTTAGAACGTTACAATCTTCCCCCTTAAAGAAATTCGGTCCCCGAATTTAAATTAACCCCCCCCCCCAAATACTAAAACATTCAGCCAAATCACTCAAATCGTCGAGGCTCCGAAATCATCAATACATAAAACACATCTAAGCGCAATGCATGCGCGTGAAAAACGAGTACATAACTCAAATTCAAAACTCCATCAAACATAACGCAATCATCGGAGTTATGGTAAAAATATAATGTCAAAGTCCAATACGAAAACCAACATGATATACATTAAAACTATAACTTGTACATATAGTACGCATCGTAGTATAATCGTCCAAACATCTGAATAAAGTAGCATGCAAAACCCCTTTTTAAAATCGTCGTGCGATGCGCGTGTCACGGCATAAGTAGCGGACGTTTATTTTAAAAAAATAGCTATACATATATATCGTTTATTTAACATGCACGTCCCTCTTGGTTACTAAATCAAATAGTAATGATTATAAAAATATACTGCTCAAAATGAAACCAATCCCAATCACAGTATACGAGGTACTACGTGCGTCCGGTGCGCACGAAAATCGAAGTCAGTTACAGATGCCATGTATACGCACAGAAACAAAACTGAGTGCAACGGGTGTGCACCAAAAACATCTGTCAAGTGCAACGGGCGTGCACGACAATAATATCAGGTGCATCTAATCTGCACAAAACCCCGATTTAGTGCATCTGGTGTGCACAAAATCGCATCAAGTGCACCAAGTGCGTGCAAGAATCTCAATCAAGTGCACATGGTGCACGAAAACATATACCGAATATCAAAATCGAAATCACAGTACGGAAAGTGCATGAAAACTATGTCGAAGCATACGTCAAAATCATGTGCAACCCATATGCACGAAACCAAATCAATATCTCAAAATGTATAAAACCAAATCGAGTATACTGGGTATGTACAAAACAACATCAATACAACTAATATATGAAACACGAATAGAGTGTGATGAATGTACACATAGGAAATACCAATCGTAGAACAAAATCCTCAAAATACCAAAATCCAAACAACGGAAATATGAAATTCAAATCACCAAATCACAATCGTAAACACTATCGTCAATGTGCGCCTTTTCTAATGTCGACTGATTCGGACTCGTCTCCTCATCGCTATGCTGACTACGCTACAAACGGCTATGCCCATATCGAGAGTCTCCCACGTAATCCGTCCCTTCACCTGATTTCCAGACTACGTTAAACTTTTCGATTGATTCATCAAAATCCCATAATTCCCCGAGAGTTCAACACTCAAATACAGTTTAAAAATATCCGGTACATGCCCCAGCATCTGCGGACCAGCCGTAGAAGGGCAAACCCAAGCCTCACTAATGGCACCGCGGAACTGCCGTAAACCCTAAGGTTCAAAGGCTTACTCGTGGTCATTATGTCGAGTTAGGGTTTCATTCTTCTAGAGGGTCCATAGAAATACCTGCATGTTCTTCCGAATATCTTAAACTTAGGAAAATGGGTTTCTGACATTCGTTCGAACCTTTTAACTTCGTCTGGACGACATGTGAATACCCTTTGTCCGCACGCTAAACGATGCCTCAATCCTCAAGAATAGACGATACCCTACGGCCATCGCATTCGAACCGCAGCTCCCTCTGCCCGTGCGACCGTGGTAACAGAAACCACCATCCGATATCGACGAAGATAGATCAAAGGAACGAATAGAATACGGTGCAAAGAAATGTACATCCTAAGGCTTCTTAAGCAGAGTAGCGTATCGTAAGTATGCCGCGGATCATACCCACGGTACGTCACTCTACCTAAGTCACCTACTCCATCAACCAAGATCAATCTAGACTCGGACAAAGGTTAAACCTAGCGCTCTGATACCAACTTTGTCACGACCCGAAGGTACGGAACATGACCGACACTTAAATTACGAAGCGTCTAGAGGCGCAACGTAATCTAAGTAAGCCGAAACCCAGAAATCTAAACCATTTAAAAGAAGAAGTAAAGGAAAATATGTTTAAAAGCAACATCAAATTTTCTCAAAAAATTCGGCAGAGTCTCCTTTGTAAAAACTGGCCCCAAACGGGTACAAATAAGAATATATACAAAAGCAAAAATAAAGGCATCCCCAAACGGGAGCTAACTCTACGCCAAAAGGCGGAAACAACCATACAATGCACTAAAATATACAACGCTGAAGGGCGAGGGTCAAAACTCAAAATGAAAACCAACTCCACCAAAAACCATGATAATACAAGCGCGACTCTAAGGTCGAAAGAATAAACAACTGGTCTTCTAAACATATCAAGTAATACAAGTCTGGTTGATGGAGCTTAACAGATACAAATGAAATAATAAAAGTACAACGGCGGTCCTGATACAAATGAACCAACCTACCAAGCAATTCACCCTGAATGAATGATGTGCCAACAACCTGCCAAGGAAACCTGTACATCGAAACCTGTAAGAAAATTTGGCACAACGGGGGTGAGTTGCCAACTCGTGAGTAGAAGACAACTGCGAGTAGAAATCGCATGCACGACGCTCTCCTAGGTCATAATAATATACTTAATATATCACTAGTCATCTAGTAGTGGCAGGGAAATAAACTATGCGTAAGTGCAAATGCTCAGTACTCGTGTCAGTGCCTCAAGTAGTAACATGTCATGTGTATGAGTATGCATGCACCATGAATGTAAAACAATCAACCATGAAATCTGGATATATCTGTACAAGAAATCTTTAACTTTTATCATAGTAAAATTTGTATAGAAATCTGAAACATCATCGATGAAATCCATGGAAATCCGTGTCAAGCATCGACACAAAACATGTAAATCTCAAGTCTCAATACCTCATAGTCTCAATATCTTGGGCTCCGTCAGTCCGGATCGGCCCATATCATCAAATCTCACGACAACAATCGGTATCCTCCGGATATCCGCCGCGCCGGACATCAACGGTAGGTAGTCTTCCCTTGCCAGGCTCATCGTCTACAACTCGATCTTCTTGCCCCGGGGTACCATACCGGGCCCACCATGTACCCGAGAAGGTTTATCCACTCCTCGAATCGGGTCTCAAAATCCAACAGAAAACATGAAATCTCATAGTGGACGACACGTACATCATGAGAAACCCGCAACTTGTATTTTAAAAAGAGAGGGAGAGAGAGAGAGAAGTTTTTATATATATTCTTGCGGTTTTCCCCAAAATCCAGAAATCTCATAGAAATCCAAAATCCCAAAATCATGAGTATGTAATAATGAGTATCGGCATAAGCCCCACAATACTGCATGATAACATGAAAATGTGAATGCATGAAGTGTCTATGTAATAAATGCAATGTCTAAACTAGCACATGCGAGTAATCACACGATATCATATCGATCTAGCCTTTAGCTGATTCTATCAATAAAAGATAATATGTTCTAAAGTGTACGTGACATGGTAATTACCGATGATGATGTGTGTGAACCGGCAAATAAGTGTATGTGGAACATGCGCATCATCGGTAATGGTGCTGGTGTCCTAACAGGCAAAGTTTCATATTGGCATAAAGAAACATATATATGAACATGCGATGCGATGATTATCATCTGAATATAAAGGTGAATGTGTATTAACCGCTCATTTAGAATGTACATATCTAACTACAACTATATAACTCGAGCCTAAACTAGTATCTATCTAACCCACTAAGGAACTAAACTAAAGAAACTAGTCGATATCTCTAATAGTCGGAGATCTAGCCTCAATAGCGTCACGTACATAGTACGACTTTCTCGAATCAAGAGTGCGGATCAATCATCACATCTATGCCTCGTACGGTAAAATCCATCGTACGACATCCCAAAATCGGGGTACGGGTCAACTATCACCTATGTAAATCATCATTCATATAATATCATCATCAAATAATATCATGATCAAGGGTACTGTGCTATAATTGCATGCATCCCAATATCATCAAACATTGTCACGCCCCGCTTCCCAGAGTACGCTAAAATGGGCACGTGATATAGCCAACCATGCTACCTGTGGGTAGGAAGTATCCATCCACAGTCACATTACGGCTGTAGAGATATCAAGAACATAATAAAACTATCTAAACACGTCCATAATCCAAGATGACCAGAGTCAATAATAAATAAATGCGGAAGCGAAAGATCCAATACAAAATAACTGGAATGTATGTCCCATAATGCGGGCTCACATCAGGAATAAAATGCAGGAAAGAAAAGCTAACTACTGCTAACACTCACAGCTCAGCCTGTGGCTGAAGTACTCCTACTCGGACTGCGACAGCGGTACAGAATCTGGGCCATGCAAAACCCAGACGTCAGCGCGTCAAATCATCAAGTAATAACATAATAAACAAGCAATACGAATATAAACATGAATAAAGCGAGGGTAACAATAATATGAATCAGAGCAGTGCAGGGTAGTGTGCAGTGGGTAAACTGGAATGTTCTATCAGGTTCTCTATTCTAAAGTCTTTGAAACCAAATTGATGAATCATCGATGTAACTCAATAGTATCCCGTACATACCCGGGACCACGGCCTCAATATTCTCGGGCTGAAACCGAGACATGCCGCTAGGCACCAAACAGGAATGTGTACACTTAATAGTATCCCGTACATACCCGGGACCACGGCCTCAATATTCTCGGCTGAAACCGAAACATGCCGCTAGGCACCAAACAGGAATGTGTACACTCAATAGTATCCCGTACATACCCGGGACCACGGCCTCAATATTCTCGGCTGAAACCGAGACATGCCGCTAGGCACCAAACAGGAATGTGTACACTCAATACAGGTAGTGAACTGTTGAGTTACAAGTCAGGTTTCACTTTGATTTCCCCATACCCCCAAGTTATATGTGTATGTCAAGTCAGGTATCCCATAGTCAAGAAACTAATACCAACACAGGATTAGGTAAACAGGTTTGTCTGGATAGACAACAGGAACGGTCCATGAGGACTACATGTCAGGTTTGTTGGCATTAAACACAAGATCAGGTAACGGGTCAGGTCATGGTACATCATGTCAAGTCAAGCAGTATACGGTACCATGTCGGGTCAATCAATATGTAGGTAGCAAGACAGGTCAAGAAGCAAGCGATATCATAGGTGTACTCACAATCAGTTATATAATCAAGCATGGGTATCAACAACATGATATAAGCAATGAATTAAGCAATAGGCAGATTCATTCAATTAGCAATACAGTTATCAATTGTGTCACAGAGATGATTTCAACATTATGAGAATGCAGTAAGACAATTATAGCCGTTTAATCATGTTACCAAGTTAAGACTTCATAGATGCAATGATATCTGTTAGTGTATATGCCCTAGAGGCCATTACTGTATCATACTAGTTTGTATATTACTTAATGGAAGCTTAGGATATTCACCTTGTATAAACAATCTTGCTCAATATAGTAGTATGCTACTTGGTTTGTTTCTACTTCAATGTGTACATGTGTTTATTTTAGTATATCACCTATACGCATTAGTGGAGCCCTTAGGATCTTTGCTTGATTACCAGCGTTGTGATGGCAGTCACACTAGTGGGGGCTGGGTAATCTATAAGCACATCCTTATACAGGTCCCTAGTCGCAGGACTATCGAGACAGGGCATCGATACTCCGGAGTAGACTAGCGTATGCGCTTCTCGTCCCAGTGTGGGAGATGGTCTGTCCCACAGCCATCAGTACGTCGTACTGGAGATAGTATACGGGTGCTCGTTGGGTTACGAGTACACTGGACAGGACTCGTCGGGAACTGACAGGTTGGTATTATAGCTATCGTCAGTTATCAGTTCCCAGGTGACATGAGTACAGCTTAGTCCGCTGACTTGACACTGGCACTTCGCCTCAAGTGTGTTCCCACTGCACTTTGATCACTACCCTACCACGGCTCAAAGGAGTCGTGCAAACAGGTAGTGGTTGGGTGCAGTCCCAAAGCACTTAGAGGCACTGACGGTTAGACAGGATTCGTCTCTCCCGGTATTGGGGGTTGACATCGCGCTGTGTCTAGGAGAGCCATTACACGAGTAGTCCGTGGCCAGGGCAAGCGAGATATACTGGTAGGCTTCCAGTGTTATCTCAGGGTGTTTTGGGCTTCACTCCGACACGACTTGTACCGCTATTAGGGGACTGACGTTTTACCGCCCCCTAGGCCCGACATGCGATGTATTAGACGAACAGACCGGACTGTACGGAGACTGTCACATTCAGACTCAGTAGGAGTTCAGATGGGGTTCACCTCGTCAGCCTTCTTGTCGGCGTCTACCTGGGGACCGTTACGCACAGCTAGTGCCGCTTGCGGTCTGTGGTTAAACCCACTGCCAGCGTAGTGTCGAGTCTTTAGAGTCACACACAGAGGGTATTCGCCTCTGGGTAAAACAGAGTAGAGGTCGCATGGTCTTGCGACAAGGGTTCGTTCTCATCCGCGCACTTATGCACGTTTGGAGTCCGGACAGATATTACTAGTAGGCTCTGGTTTGAGCCAGATACTGGTATGCGTTTTGGGGTTGATTTTATCTCTTGGTATTCATGTTCCTCGGAACAAGAATGCGGGTGTGTATGCACAGTTGATTGAGGCGGAAGAAAAGGTTTTTCATTAGGGTTTCGGAACGGGTGCGTATGCACAGTTGACAGTCGTCTTTTTCCAAACCCTAATGGAATTATGATATATCTATTAATAATATTAATCAAATGAAATTGTGTCATGGTTGGATTTTGTTGACCTGTTGACCATGGTTGACTTGTTGACCATGGTTGAAGGTTTGACCATCATCATTACAAAAGAAAGATGCTTTTTGATTCTTGCAAAACCATTTAAAGATTGTAATGATAATGGTCATTCCAAACCATCCATCAACTATTTCATTTTATTATTATTGTTAATTGATAATTCTTTTATTTTGTGATATGGTTGTAAGAAAGGAAAAGAGAGCTCATTCTATCATAACCATTCTCTCTCCTCACTTGTTCTTCTTCCTCCTCTAGTTCAAGGAGAATCCTTCTCATGAGTTGAGAATCCCTCTCCTTGAGATAAAAACACCCCTTAGACACTCTCTACTCACTCTAGGATCAAAGGTTTAGCAAGCCGAAGATTCTAGTTCTCTCAAAGTTCGAGAAAGAGCCCGAAGGTTGAACCCTCAGGTGGATCCATCTTTGACGGAAGAAAGCAACGAGGAAAGCACCATCAACCTCTACAAAAGTTTGAAGAAGAAGGAGTTCAAGTTAGGTATAACCATCTTTCCGAGTAGCTAGCTCTCTTTAGCTTGTTTGCTAGTTTTAGTTTAGGAAAAAATCCCGATTTTGTTAGTCTATGTTGCCCCATGCGCCAAAAATTTGAATTTTATACCGTTTCCGCCTCCCCGTAAGAACCGGGGGTCGCAACGTGGACTTACAGTGGTATCAGAGCCTAACTAAACATAAACTAGCTAGGTAGTGAAGTGTAACGAAGTTCGGAACCGAAAAATCCAAAAACCAAACTTTTCAAAAACCCTAGTTTCTGTTAAATTTTTTTCTGGTCAAAACAAAATTTGTTATACACCTAAAATCATCTCAGGGTTTTTTAAAGATAACCACCAAAAACGAGCCAGAGATCTGACCAAACGACCGCGTTTCCGCGGCCGTCTTGTCTTCTCTCTGCCTCGATTTTGGTGCAGTGTATCTCTGGATTGGTTTTAGGATTTTTGAGATATATTATATGTGCCCAGATTTTCCAGAATAGAAATTTGTTCTTGGGGGCCTATAATTCCGTATTTTTCCGAACTTCACTACACTTTGACTATGTTGGTTATATCTGTGATGTTTGTATGTATTGAACGTCGGCTAATCGCTATAAGTCGATTAGTCGGGGTTATACATCTCTGTGATCTGTATTTGATATTGGAATGTGTATATGAATGTGTTGGACTGTCGCGGGTGAATAACCGGGGTGGATGTGAGATGAGCTTTTGTTTTTCTTTCATTCATTTGTAATATGTAAATTGATGTAATATTATTATTTGTATGGCCGCACAACCGGGTCGGGGTTGTAGCCGTCATTGTATAATTCTTTTTACTGTTTTTGCTCCTAGGATAGACCCATGGAGGGGTGCACAAACTGCCGGGTACTTGGCGGGTAGTTTGCCGCACCCGTAGGGGTCTTGGGTGGGGTATTGGCTATTCACCGCGACCGTGTAATCCGTTTTTCGTTGCAGGCTCGAACGGATTGCGGATTCCTAGTATATCCAATGTATTCATCTGTGATCTGTAATGTCTATCATTGCTATATTTATAACTATTTAGGCGTTGCTTATGTTTTACAGCCGTGCTAGCCCAACCCCCGCTCTGTCGTTAGTTAAGTAACCTAACGGGTGATGACGGGGCCCCGTGGCGAATGCGAATGGCATAAGTGTACGTCATATTTTGGTTGTTTTCTGCAATGGTAGGATTAAATGATGGGACGCATTAAAAGAACTAATGCAAGAATATCACGCATTAAAAGAACTAATGCAAGATAATAAACCAAGTTAAAGTCGTTGGAACACTTTCGAAAACCCACTCGGTTCTTTTCAAAACTAACTTTTAAATGCGGAGCTTGAGCCACTCCTTCTAAAAGCTATCTCGTTCCATCGATTATATCAAGTTCACTACGTTCACGGTTTTCCCAAAACCATTCGTAGCCCTCCGTCGTTTCGCATGAATAGGCAATAGTATTCAAGCTATGTATGTTGGCCAAAGTCAAGGCATAGTGATTGGTAGCTATTGGGTGTTCATGTGTAGCATAGATAGATGTGTTGGTTTGGGACAGTCGTACTGCCATTTTGGCCAAAGTCAAGGGTAGGTACGGGTGGATCCAAATTAACCTGGATAGTGACGGGTAGAACTTGACATATGACTTATGATATTTTGGCCAAAGTCAAGGTCATAAGAGCATGGGGCAAAAATCCACATCGGGAGTTTCATAAGTACTGAAACTTGCTAGATTTGCATACCATTTGGAGTGTGATGATTCTGGTAGGATTCCTTCAGTTTCGTCACGCGATGATATTTGGATCCCGATCCTACTGTGAGTATATGCTACTCCTCGGGAAATTTCTCACTAAATGATCAATGCTATAAACCTAGTAGGTGGCTAGAAAGGTGTTAGCGGGGCTACGCCCCTAGGGAAAAGAGGTTATTTAATTAAGGAACTTCGCGAAAGCATTGGAAAACCTCCCTCGAAGTACCGACACTGGCTTGGCTGAACGGTTAAGCAAGTATTGTGCGGTGGGATTGATCCCGACTAATTCTTCCTTTATGGTTTGAGGAGGGATTCGAGAGACAGTGGGAGCCATCCTGTTTAGACAAATTAAAAACCACTCTAAACTTGCAAGAGCATCGTGCTAAAGTGTTTCTTCTCTCCCTCCTAATTGCAGCGACCATTCGACATGACTGGAGTTAAGTTACTTCTAGATAAAAACATACTGACAGGGTCAAACTACAAAGATTGGCTCAGGAATGTCAAAATGGCAATCACTTACGACAAGCTGGGGTATCTTCTTACCACCAAAGCTCCCCCCGTCCCAGGTCCCACCTCCAGCGTCGCGGATAAGGAAATCCGTAAGACTTGGGAGATTGATTGCGCGAAGGCCAAATGCCTTGTGCTTGCCTCTATGGACAACGAACATCAGAGGAGGCATGAGAATATGGACCTCGAGTCTATATTTCTCCATACAAAAGAACTGTATGGAGAGCAGTCTCGTATCGCAAGATACGAAGTGTCGAAAAAGTTATTTTCGGCAAAGTTGGCCGTCGGATCATCGGTAGCGGACCACGTGCTTAAGATGATTGGCTACATTGAGGAGCTCGCGGAACTTGGGACCACGTTGGAAAGTGAACTCTATACGGATTTAATTCTCCAGTCCCTTCCATCCACTTACGCCCAGTTCATACTGAACTTCAACTTACAAGAAAAGGAAGTTGAACTTTCAGAACTCCTCAACATGCTGAGGAGCGCAGAGGGCACCCTACAGAAAGGTAGGGAAACACCCGCTTTGTTTATAGGAGGATCTTCTTCCTCTAGGTCCAAGGCAAAAGCCAAGGGAAAGAGGAAGAAAGCCCCCGCCAAACCAAGAGGCGGTGTTAGTAAAGTGGGTACAAAGGGAAAGGAAAAGGCAACAAAGATTGCGGGGAAGCTTGTGGGAAAGGAAGAATGCTTCTATTGTCATAAGAGTGGATACTGGAAGAAAGATTGCAGGGCTTGGAAGGCCAGGACACAGGAACTGAAGCAGGTTGCGGCTTCAGCTTCAGGTGTGTATGTTATTGAAAACTGTCTTTCTATAAACTCTACTTCCTGGGTATTGGATACCGGATCAGGATCTCATATCTGTAATTCTTTGCAGGCGTTGAGAAACCGTAGGGTTTTGAAGGCAGGTGACATGACCCTCAGAGTTGCGAACGGAGCTAGCATGGATGCTAAAGCCGTGGGGGACTATCACCTGGGAATGTCAGATGGGCATGTTTTGGTTTTGCGTAATTGCTTTTTTGTACCCAACGCAACTTGTAATATCATTTCTGTATCTTTGGTTTCTAAAGAAGGTTATGAATTTGCGTTTGTAAGTAATGTTGTAAACATTCACCTTAATCAAGTTCTGATTGGATCAGGTACACTGAGCAATGGTATATACGTATTAAACCAACCACAGATTTTCAATGTCCAGAATACACACAAAAGAAAGTCTCCAGAAATCAATCAGACTTTCTTATGGCATTGTAGACTGGGTCACATCAATGAGAGAAGGTTGACTAAGTTACATACAGAAGGATATTTGGATTCGTTCGAATATCAATCGTATGCCACTTGTCAATCCTGTCTCAAAGGAAAAATGACAAAGACTCCGTTCACTGGACACGGAGTAAGAGCGAGCGAGCTCTTGGGGCTCGTACACAGCGACGTGTGCGGTCCAATGTCTACACATGCGCGAAGCGGTTACTCTTACTTCATTACTTTTACGGATGATTTCTCAAGGTACGGTTATGTCTTCTTAATGAAACATAAGTCAGAAGCCTTTGAAAAATTCCAGGAATATAAGAATGAAGTGGAAAACCAAACCGGCAAAAGTATCAAGATTCTAAGATCGGATCGAGGTGGAGAACACTTGAGTGCCGAGTTCCTGAATTATTTAAAAGAGAACGGAATTCTCTCTCAGCTTACTCCTCCATACACTCCGCAACACAACGGTGTATCGGAGAGACGGAACCGAACCCTATTGGATATGGTACGGTCCATGATGAGCAACGCTGAGTTACCGCGATCATTCTGGGGGTATGCGCTAGAATCAGCTGCGTACCTTTTGAACCGAGTTCCTACTAAGACTGTGCCTACTACACCATATGAGATGTGGTGTGGGAAGAGGCCCCATCTCAGTCACATTAAGACTTGGGGAAGTCCAGCTTTTGTTAAAAAGCAGCATGCGGACAAGCTCGAGGCGCGCTCAGTACTGTGTAAGTTTGTGGGATATCCAAAGAATTCCAAGGGATATCTCTTCTACTACGAAGAGGAACAAAAAGTTCTTGTTTCTCATCATGCCCACTTTCTAGAACACCAGTTCTTAGAAAAAGAAATAAGTGGGAGCGTAGTAGAACTGGAAGAGATCCAGAACCACAGACTATTACTGAAAGCTTAGTGGAACCAGAGGGTTCAAATGAACAGGACATTCCTACGCCACTCCGCAGGAGTAGTAGGCAGTCTCATCCGCCCGAGAGATACTACGGTTTTCTCATAGATGGGGATAGAGAGGATTGCACCATAGATTATGATGAGCCTACTAGCTTCCAGCAGGCCGTTCAGAGCGTTGACTCGGTAAAATGGCTGGATGAAATGCGGACCGAAATGGAGTCCATGTACACCAACAAAGTATGGACGTTGGACATTGCTCCAGACGGGGAAAAACCCGTAGGATGCAAGTGGATCTTCAAAAGGAAGATTGGTGTAGATGGACAGGTTGAGACCTATAAAGCTAGACTTGTAGCAAAGGGTTTTCGTCAAAGACCTGGCTTGGACTATGACGAAACCTTTTCTCCAGTGGCTATGCTGAAATCCATTCGGATCCTTCTTGCCATTGCTGCCTTCCACGATTATGAGATTTGGCAGATGGACGTAAAAACCACTTTTCTAAATGGAAATTTAGAGGAGTGTGTCTATATGGACCAGCCAGAGGATTTCATTCAGAGTGGGAGCAGCGGAAAGGTGTGCAAGTTGCTTAAGTCCATCTATGGACTAAAGCAGGCATCACGGAGTTGGAACATCTGTTTTGATGAGACGGTCAAGGAATTTGGCTTTATCAAAAATCCAGATGAACCATGCATCTATAGTAGATATGTAGCGAGAATTGTAGTATTCCTCGTTTTATACGTGGATGACATTCTCTTAATAGGAAATGACATTCCTATGCTACAATCTGTCAAGGGGTTCTTGTCACACAGGTTCTCCATGAAAGACCTGGGTGATGCCTCATACATCCTGGGGATCCGGATCCATCGTGATAGATCCAAGAGGATATTAGGACTTTCACAGTTCAGGTACATCGACACCATACTGAAAAGGTTCAGTATGGAAGATTCCAAGCGCGGTAACCTACCGGCTTGTCACGGGATCGCCCTCTCTAAAGAGATGTCCCCCAAGACTGATTTGGAGAGGGATCGCATGTCTATTATACCCTACGCTTCTGCGGTAGGCTCTATAATGTATGCGATGTTGTGTACCAGACCGGATGTAGCTTATGCACTGAGTGTGGTAAGCCGGTATCAGTCAAACCCTGGGAAGAAATACTGGATAGCGTTAAAGAACATTCTCAAGTACCTGAGAAGGACTAAGGAGATGTTCTTGGTGTATGGCGGAAAAGACCTCCAGATCGAGGCCTTTGCTGACTCCAGCTTCCAGAGTGACAAGGATGATTCCAAGTCCATGTCGGGTTTTGTCTTTACCCTCAATGGAGGGGCGGTGTGTTGGAAGAGTTCCAAACAGGAAACCGTTGCAGACTCGACTATGGAAGCGGAATACATCGCTGCATCTGATGCCGCAAAAGAAGCTGTCTGGATGAGGAAGTTCTTGAAAGAACTTCAGGTGGTTCCGTCCATTGTTGACCCAATACCTCTGTATTGCGACAACAACGGGGCTATAGCTTTAGCGAAGGAACCCAGGTCCCATCAAAGATCCAGGCACATCTTGAGGCGGTATCACCTGATTAGGGAGATCGTGGATCGCAAGGAGATCGAGGTTCGGAGGGTTGCTTCAGAAGAAAACACTGCAGATCCATTCACCAAGGCACTGCCCCAGACTCAGTTCGAGCGGCTGATCGAGATGATAGGTCTTCGATACGCCAGTACAGGGCCTTAGTGCAAGTGGGAGATTGTTAGTGTATATGCCCTAGAGGCCATTACTGTATCATACTAGTTTGTATATTACTTAATAGAAGCTTGGGATATTCACCTTGTATAAACAATCTTGCTCAATATAGTAGTATGCTACTTGGTTTGTTTCTACTTCAATGTGTACATGTGTTTATTTTAGTATATCACATATACGCATTAGTGGAGCCCTTAGGATCTTTGCTTGATTACCAGCGTTGTGATGGCAGTCACACTAGTGGGGGCTGGGTAATCTATAAGCACATCCTTATACAGGTCCCTAGTCGCAGGACTATCGAGACAGGGCATCGATACTCCGGAGTAGATTAGCGTATGCGCTTCTCGTCCCAGTGTGGGAGATGGTCTGTCCCACAGCCATCAGTACGTCGTACTGGAGATAGTATACGGGTGCTCGTTGGGTTACGAGTACACTGGACAGGACTCGTCGGGAACTGACAGGTTGGTATTATACCTATCGTCAGTTATCAGTTCCCAGGTGACATGAGTACAGCTTAGTCCGCTGACTTGACACTGGCACTTCGCCTCGAGTGTGTTCCCACTGCACTTTGATCACTACCCTACCACGGCTCAAAGGAGTCGTGCAAACAGGTGGTGGTTGGGTGCAGTCCCGAAGCACTTGGAGGCAGTGACGGTTAGACAGGATTCGTCTCTCCCGGTATTTGGGGTTGACATCGCGCTGTGTCTAGGAGAGCCATTACACGAGTAGTCCGTGGCCAGGGCAAGCGAGATATACTGGTAGGCTTCCAGTGTTATCTCAGGGTGTTTTGGGCTTCACTCCGACACGACTTGTACCGCTATTAGGGGACTGACGTTTTACCGCCCCCTAGGCCCGACATGCGATGTATTAGACGAACAGACCGGACTGTACGGAGACTGTCACATTCAGACTCAGTAGGAGTTCAGATGGGGTTCACCTCGTCAGCCTTCTTGTCGGCGTCTACCTGGGGACCGTTACGCACAGCTAGTGCCGCTTGCGGTCTGTGGTTAAACCCACTGCCAGCGTAGTGTCGAGTCTTTAGAGTCCCACACAGAGGGTATTTGCCTCTGGGCAAAACAGAGTAGAGGTCGCATGGTCTTGCGACAAGGGTTCGTTCTCATCCGCGCACTTGTGCACGTTTGGAGTCTGGACAGATATTACTAGTAGGCTCTGGTTTGAGCCAGATACTGGTATGCATTTTGGGGTTGATTTTATCTCTTGGTATTCATGTTCCTCGGAACAAGAATGCGGGTGTGTATGCACAGTTGATTGAGGCGGAGGAAGAGGTTTTTCATTAGGGTTTCGGAACGGGTGCGTATGCACAGTTGACAGTCGTCTTTTTCCAAACCCTAATGGAATTATGATATATCTATTAATAATATTAATCAAATGAAATTGTGTCATGGTTGGATTTTGTTGACTTGTTGACCATGGTTGACTTGTTGACCATGGTTGAAGGTTTGACCATCATCATTACAAAAGAAAGATGCTTTTTGATTCTTGCAAAACCATTTAAAGATTGTAATGATAATGGTCATTCCAAACCATCCATCAACTATTTCATTTTATTATTATTGTTAATTGATAATTCTTTTATTTTGTGATATGGTTGTAAGAAAGGAAAAGAGAGCTCATTCTATCATAACCATTCTCTCTTCTCGCTTGTTCTTCTTCCTCCTCTAGTTCAAGGAGAATCCTTCTCATGAGTTGAGAATCCCTCTCCTTGAGATAAAAACACCCCTTAGACACTCTCTACTCACTCTAGGATCAAAGGTTTAGCAAGCCGAAGATTCTAGTTCTCTCAAAGTTCGAGAAAGAGCCCGAAGGTTGAACCCTCAGGTGGATCCATCTTTGACGGAAGAAGGCAACGAGGAAAGCACCATCAACCTCTACAAAAGTTTGAAGAAGAAGGAGTTCAAGTTAGGTATAACCATCTTTCCGAATAGCTAACTCTCTTTAGCTTGTTTGCTAGTTTTAGTTTAGGAAAAGATCCCGACTTTGTTAGTCCATGTTGCCCCATGCGCCAAAAATTTGATTTTTATACCGCTTCCGCCTCCCCGTAAGAACCGGGGGTCGCAACGTGGACTTACAATATCAACATATATAGGTTCCAAGTTTGAAAGATAAAATGTTATATAACAATATTGAACATGAAAAAGAGAAATGATCGTACCAAAGTTAAATTTATCGGTTTAGGGTGTCATTAATATATATGTAAATATTGTTTAGCATGTAGCAAGGGTTACTTGCCTCGACGGGTCGTGGATCGGGAAAACGGAACGTAAAACGTTGGCGGGGAAAACTCGCGACGGGCGCACGGTTCACGGAATGAACCCAAACGACGAACAGTGGAACCACACGGGTCGTGGTACCTCGCTGGAACGTCGGGACGCGTCGCCGGCACGGCCGGAATCCGGCGAGATACAAAACAGTGAATGTCAAGAGTTGCACAAAGAAAAGAAAGGAAAAATAAAGAAGAAAGGGAAGGAGGATGGAAAAGGGAATGCTCACGAGGATCTGTGCGACGGGTGGTGACGGTCGACCACATCGACGGAGCTCCGGCGGTGGCCTACGACGACGGTGACCAACTGCAGATCAAGAAAAATCGCGACAGAGAAGGAAAAGGAGAAAGGAAAAGGATAAAGGAAAAGAGGAGAAGGGAGAAGAAGCTCACCGAGGGGTGCGCGAGGGCCAGGGGCACGGAGACGGGTCGTCGGCAGCGACCTCCGGCGGTGCAACTGTGTGCAGGGGGCGCGCGCGGGCCTGGTCGGGGGGTGTGCAGGCGCTCGGGAACACGATGTGGGAGGATATGGATGAGACGAGGTTGAGGAGGCGAGGATGCTGGTGATGTTCGCGTCGGCGTTGGTGCTGCAGCGGCGAGGGAGACGGTAGCTAGGGTTTGCGCGATGGGTGGGTTTCTTATGAGGGAAGGAGAAATATAAACATAGGGGGAAAGAGATATAAGGGGCAGAGAGAGAGAGAGATGGGGGGGAGAGAAAGAGAGAGACGGGGAAAGAGAGAGGAGAGAGATAGAGAGAGGTAAGGGGGCCCACGGGGGGTTAAAGAGAGAGCTGATTGGTTGAGGGGGAAATTAGAGGTTAGGAAAATAAGTAAAGATTTTAATGAAACGGAAAAATAAAGTATATGGTTTAAAATATACGTGAGTTAAAATATAATAGAAAATGGGATTTTGGCGCAAAGTAAAACATTTCTAAATTGCGCCCGGGTCGGGTCCAAAAATTTGAAATTGAAATAATAGAATTTTAGGCGGGATCTAAAAGTGAAAATGAAGTATTTTACAATCAAAAAGCATACCCCCAAAACGGACACACGTACGTGCGCGTAGCCGTCCAAACTCGCCCGTTTCACTGAACGGGACGAGAACACGATGCACGGATGCTACAACAGGGTTAGGGGTGTCAAGTAGGCCAAGATGAATATTTTTAATTTTATTTTAGATGCCATAAATTGTTATATGCAGAATTGAATTGACGGGGTAAAATTACAATAAGTAACAATCAAGCAAGATAAATGAAATGAGTGTCACACTACGTTCAAACGGTAACTGAATTTAGTAGCAATGGGCTCGGGTGTTACATTATACCCAACTACAAAAAGAATTTCGTCCTCGAAATTCCAAGAAAACAAAGATAGATAACTACAAGAAAAGATGAGGAAACTTCTGCCGGATTTCATCTTCTCGTTCCCAAGTGGACTCTCCATGCGAGCGATTCCCCCAAGAAACAAGCACAAGAGGGATCACCTTGTTCTTAAGAACTTTTTCCCTTCGATCCACAATTTCAATCGGTCGCTCCTCAAAAGTCAAGTCTTCTCGTACTGTTAACTCCGAATGATCCAATACGTGCGTTTCATCTCGAACATACCTTCGTAGTTGAGATACGTGAAACACATCGTGCACATTCGCCAAGGACTGCGGTAACGCCAAACGATACGCTACCTCACCAACACGCTCCAAGATCTCAAAGGGTCCAACGAATCGAGGACTAAGATTTCCTCGACTTCCAAAACGAATCACCCCTCTAGTCGGTGATATCTTCAAGAACACCAAATCACCCACGGCGAACTCTAGAGGTCTTCTTGACGTGTCTGTCCAACTCTTCTGTCGGTCTTGTGCTGCCTTCATATGATTTCTGATAGTGTTAACCTTCTCAACTGTCTGCACAACCAAATCTGGTTCCAAAAATCTTCGTTCACCGATATCGTCCCAACAAACAGGTGAACGGCATTTACGACCATACAAAGCTTCAAATGGAGCCATCTGGATAGTTGCCTGAAAACTGTTGTTGTAGATGATCCTCCCAAGAACCCTTGAAGTCCAACATGCATGCTCTCAACATATCCTCAAGAGTTTGGATTGTTCTCTCCGACTGACCATCAGTTTGAGGATGATAAGCTGTGCTAAACTTCAATCGAGTCCCCAAACTTTCCTGTAAACTCCGGAAAAAGTGTGATAAGAACCGAGTGTCCCGATCGGACACGATGCTCACCGGTACTCCATGCAATCTTACAATCTCCTGCATGTACCGCTCTGCCAAAGCCTCTGTTGATTGACCAACCCGGAAAGGAATGAAGTGAGCTGCCTTGGTCAACCGATCAACAATCACCTATACAGCATTGTTGCCTTTTGGACTCCGCGGTAAAGCCGTCACGAAATCCATGGTTATATGTTCCCACTTCCACTGAGGAATCGGAAGTGGTTGCAATAAACCAGCAACCCTTTGATGTTCAGCCTTAACTTGCTAACACACCAAGCACTTAGCCACAAAGCGAGCAATCTCCCGTTTCATGCCTTCCCACCAGAAATGCTGTCGAATATCTCGGTACATCTTTAAGCCTCCTGGATGTACAGAATAAGCTGAGCTGTGTGCCTCCTTCATAAGCTCTTCGCGAATATCTCCCTTTGGCACACACAAACGGCTACCATACCTCAACGAACCGTCTTCGTGGATCAATAAATCTGTTCGTAGTCCGGCTTCAACCTGTTCTCGAAACCTTTATAGTCTAGGATCCTGCGATTGTGCTGCTTTAATATTCTCGATCAACGATGACTGTACTTGCAGCTGCATCAACTGTCCTGTATAATGCGGTAGCACAACCTCCAAGTCAAATCTTCGAAAATCTGCAACGATCTCCTTCTGCGTAGTTAACACCTGAATTGCTGGTAACCGACTAAGCGCATCCGGCACGATGTTAACCTTCCCCGGATGGTACTTAAGATCAAGATCGTAGTCAGCCATCATCTCCAACCATCTACGTTGTCTCATATTAAGCTCCTTCTGTGTGAACACATACTTCAAGCTCTTATGATCAGTAAAAACTTCGACCCTCTCGCCCAAAAGGTAGTGTCTCCAAATCTTCAAAGCGAAAATCACAGCCGCAAGTTCCAAGTCATGAGTTGGGTAATTCATCTCATGGGTCTTCAACTGTCTCGATGCGTACGCTACAACCTTACCATGCTGCATCAAAACACATCCCAATCCTTTCCCAGATGCGTCGCTGTGAATCACCAATCCTCCGGAATTGTCTGGCACGGTCAGAATAGGGGCGGTTATCAACTTCTGCTTCAACGTCTCAAAAGCTAACGCACATTTGTCCGTCCATACAAAAGGTACCTCCTTGCGCATAAGCTTGGTTAACGGCTCCGCCAGACGAGCAAAGTTCTCCACAAATCTTCTGTAATATCCGGTGAGTCCAAGAAAACTTCTTATCTCAGCAACATTCTTTGGAATCGGCCAATCTCGAACTGCTTCAATCTTTTCTGGATCGACGGCAATTCCATCGCCAGACACAACATGCCCTAAAAACTTTACTTCCTCCAGCCAAAACTCGCACTTACTCGTTTTTGCATATAACTTCTCTTGTCGCAACGTTTGCAGTGCGATCTTCAAATGCTCAGCATGCTCTTCAAAACTCTTCGAGTAAACCAGAATATCGTCAATGAACACCACAATAAACTGGTCCAAGAATGGTGAAAAGATTCGGTTCATCAAGTCCATGAATACTGCCGGCGCATTCGTTACTCCGAAGGGCATCACTAAGTACTCGTAATGTCCATACCGAGTTCGGAACGTTGTCTTGCAAATATCTTCTGCTTCACTCGGACCTGATGATATCCGGATGGCAAATCCAGCTTCGAGAATACCCTCGCGCCACTAAGCTGCTTGAAAAGTTCGCCAATGCGAGGGATCGGGTACTTGTTCTTAATAGTCACCCGGTTTAATTTTCGATAATCGATGCACAGCCTTCTTGTGCCATCCTTCTTCTTTACTAGAAGAACTGGAGCTCCCCAAGGCGAGTTACTGTTTCGAATTCAACCCTTCTCGAGCAATTCAGCAACCTGTTTCTTGACTTCTTCCAACTCTACTGGTGCCATTGGATAATACGCTTTGGATACTGGCGCTGCACCAGGAATAAGATCAATTGCGAACTCCACGTCTCGCTTCAGCGGTAAACCCGATATATCTTCAAACACGTCCATAAAATCATGAACAACAGCCGGCTCTTTACTTTCATCAACTTCCATTTCTGCAAGAATATTGTTTGTCGGCCTAGCCCTGAACTCGACTGGCCCGACAGAACTGCTTCCTCCAGTGAAGCTAAACTCGGGATGTCCGGGAATCTGGAAAATTACCTTCCTTGCCCTACAATCAATGTGAGCATGGAAAGTGCCAAGAAAATCCATTCCCAAGACGACTTCGTAGCTGCCCGTATCAATCACCAATAAATCTGCAAAAAGCTCCCGTCCGCACACAACAACTGTACAATCTTTGCATTCCCTACTAGCTATGATTTTCCCATTCCCAGTGTGTATGTCCCAGAAACTAGACAGGGTCGTGTATCCAATCGAGTGTGTAGTTATAAACTTGGATGACATAAAACAATGGGATGCACCAGAATCAAATAACGCTAATGCGGGAAAACCATGAACGAGTAGAGTACCTGAAACGACTTCTCCTGACGCCTTAGCTTCTTCAGCTGTCAAGGTAAAAGCTCTAGCCTGGTTAGGTCCTTGAGTCAGCTATTTCTGTCCCTGGAACGGTCTTTGCGGAGGCTTCTGAAAATCATCCCTCGTACGAAGCTTCGACGGGCAAGCACTAACGGCGTGATCAGCCGCTCCACAAACCAAACAAAGTCCCAGCCTCCTTCGACAATCCTTTTGCATGTGGCCAGGTAAATTGCAATAGTTACAGGTCATGCTCTTTCTTCGATCGACGATCACTGGCTTCTTCATAGGTGCTACACCTCGATGGTCCACTGGAATACCTCTGCGACCATGAGCTTGGTTTGGTACAAATGCTGGTTTCCTTACCGCAACTGATGTCTGCTGCAAACTCCCCTTCGTCCCGGATAAACTCTGCTGCTCTCGGGCTGCCGCAAGTACTTGTGAGAAAGTGGTCAAATCTAGGGAGACAATCTGCCTCTGGATGTCCACGTCCAAGCTGCGCATGAACCTCTGTGCCCTGTCTGCATCGTTGGCAACTAAACGTCCAGCGAATCTACTGAGTCTTGTTCATTCTGCCGCATGCACATCTACGGGTGCTCCATTCTGCTTTAGCCCGATGAATTTCTCTTCCATTTCCTCCCGTGCAGTCCGTGGGAAGAACTTCTCTAGGAAACTCTTTGAAAAATCTGCCCAATTGATCGGCTTGGGCAACCGGTTCTCCTCCGCAAGCCACCATTCTCGGGCGTAGTCCACTAACTGAATGCGTACCACATCAACTCTTTTCTTATCGGGAATCTGTGCCGCAATAAGCAAGTTCTCTATGTCAACTAGCCACTGCTCCGCTGGCAACGTCTCCTCCAGACCAGTAAATGTAGATGGACCCAGACGTCTGAAATCTACCACGGTCCCTACTCGGTCAACTGGTTTAGCTCCAACATTGTTCACAGACGGCTGAACGATCTGCAAATCTTCCTGAAACGATTCCGCTTGTTGCTGGATCAGCTCGGTCTGTTTCTTTTGATTCTCCAGGATTCCTCTTATCACTCCAAGCATGGCGGCTTCGTCCACACGCCTCTGGTACGTCTTCAAATTCTTACCGGCCATATTCCTGAAATCAAAACACCCAACATTAGTATGATGATAGATTCTGAATATAGATCAAGGCTAGAACTCTAAGATACTTAAATAGAGTGCCGCATTGTAACTATGCCACGGTATCATAGCCACAATTACATAACTCCACCCAGGTCGCTTAAGTCCTAGAGATAACAAGGAATCAGGTTTCGAGTCGACATGCAAAGGAAGTTTGCACATCGTAAAGGATATAATCAGGAAGAATGTGATTCAAGAATGGTAAAACGGCAAGGTGGCAGGACATGTTTCCTAAACACGGGTATTCTGATTCGTGTATTGGGTACAATACCCAACTACAAAAGAGTCAACCCGATTAACCTATGGCTCTGATACCAAAAGAACCATGTCACTCCCCGCTTCCCAGAGTACGCTAAAATGGGCACGTGACATAGCCAACCATGCTACCTGTGGATAGGAAGTATCCATCCACAGTCACATTACGGCTGTAGAGATATCAAGAACATAATAAAACTATCTAAACATGTCCATAATCCAAGATGACCAGAGTCAATAATAAATAAATGCGGAAGCGAAAGATCCAATACAAAATAACTGGAATGTATGTCCCATAATGCGGGCTCACATCAGGAATAAAATGCAGGAAAGAAAAGCTAACTACTGCTAACACTCACAGCTCAGCCTGTCGGCTGAAGTACTCCTGCTCGGATTGCGACAGCGGTACAGAATCTGGGCCATGCAAAACCCAGACGTCAGCGCGTCAAATCATCAAGTAATAACATAATAAACAGGCAATACGAATATAAACATGAATAAAACAAGGGTAACAATAATATGAATCAGAGCAGTGCAGGGTAGTGTGCAGTGGGTAAACTGGACTGTTCTATCAGGTTCTCTATTCTAAAATCTTTGAAACCAAATTGATGAATCATCGATGTAACTCAATAGTATCCCGTACATACCCGGGACCACGGCCTCAATATTCTCGGGCTGAAACCGAGACATGCCGCTAGGCACCAAACAGGAATGTGTACACTCAATAGTATCCCGTTCATACCCGGGACCACGGCCTCAATATTCTCGGCTGAAACCGAGACATGCCGCTAGGCACCAAACAGGAATGTGTACACTCAATAGTATCCCGTACATACCCGGGACCACGGCCTCAATATTCTCGGCTGAAACCGAGACATGCCGCTAGGCACCAAACAGGAATGTGTACACTCAATACAGGTAGTGAACTGTTGAGTTACAAGTCAGGTTTCACCTTTGATTCCCCCATACCCCCAAGTTATATGTGTATGTCAAGTCAGGTATCCCGTAGTCAAGAAACTAATGCCAACACAGGATCAGGTAAACAGGTTTGTCTGGATAGACAACAGGAACGGTCCATGAGGACTACATGTCAGGTTTGTTGGCATTAGACACAAGATCAGGTAACGGGTCAGGTCATGGTACATCATGTCAAGTCAAGCAGTATACGGTACCATGTCGGGTCAATCAATATGTAGGTAGCAAGACAGGTCAAGAAGCAAGCGATATCATAGGTGTACTCACAATCAGTTATATAATCAAGCATGGGTATCAACAACATGATATAAGCAATAGGCAGATTCATTCAATTAGCAATACAGTTATCAATTGTGTCACAGAGATGATTTCAACATTATGAGAATGCAGTAAGACAATTATAGCCGTTTAATCATGTTACCAAGTTAAGACTTCATAGATGCAATGATATCTACATATATAGGTTCCAAGTTTGAAAGATAAAATGTTATATAACAATATTGAACATGAAAAAGAAAAATGATCATACCAAAGTTAAATTTATCGGTTTAGGGTGTCATTAATATATATGTAAATATTGTTTAGCATGTAGCAAGGGTTACTTGCCTCGACGGGTCGCGGATCGGGAAAACGGAACGTAAAACGTTGGCGGGGAAAACTCGCGACGGGCGCACGGTTCACGGAATGAACCCAAACGACGAACAGTGGAACCACACGGGTCGTAGTACCTCGCTGGAACGTCGGGACGCGTCGCCGGTACGGTCAGAATCCAGCGAGATACAAAACAGTGAATATCAAGAGTTGCACAAAGAAAAGAAAGGAAAAATAAAGAAGAAAGGGAAGGAGGATGGAGAAGGGAATGCTCACGAGGATCTGTGCGACGGGTGGTGACGGTCGACCGCGTCGACGGAGCTCCGGTGGTGGCCTACGACGACAGCGACCAACTGCAGATCAAGAAAAATCGCGACAGAGAAGGAAAAGGAGAAAGGAAAAGGAGAAAGGAAAAGAGAAGGAGGGAGAAGAAGCTCACCGAGGGGTGCGCGAGGGCCAGGGGCACGGAGACGGGTCGTCGGCAGCGACCTCCGGCGGTGCAACTGTGTGCAGGGGGCGCGCGCGGGCCTGGTCGGGGGGTGTGCAGGCGCTCGGGAACACGATGAGGGAGGATGTGGATGAGACGAGGTTGAGGAGGCGAGGATGCTGGTGATGTTCGCGTCGGCGTTGGTGCTGCAGCGGCGAGGGAGACAGTGGCTAGGGTTTGCACGATGGGTGGGTTTCTTATGAGGGAAGGAGAAATATAAACAAGGGGGGAGAGAGATATAGGGGAGAGAGAGAGAGAGAGATGGGAGAGAGAGAGAGAGGTAAGGGGGCCCACGGGGGGTTAAAGAGAGAGCTGATTGGTTGAGGGGGAAATTAGAGGTTAGGAAAATAAGTAAAGATTTTAATGAAACGGAAAAATAAAGTATATGGTTTAAAATATACGTGAGTTAAAATATAATAGAAAATGGGATTTTGGCGCAAAATAAAATATTTCCAAATTGCGCCCGGGTCGGGTCCAAAATTTTGAAATTGAAATAATAGAATTTTAGGCGGGATCCAAAAGTGAAAATGAAGTATATTACAATCAAAAAGCATACCCCCAAAACGGACACACGTACGTGCGCGTAGCCGTCCAAACTCGCCCGTTTCACTGAACGGGACGAGAACACGATGCACGGACGCTACAACAGGGTTATGGGTGTCAAGTAGACCAAGATGAATATTTTTAATTTTATTTTAGATGCCATAAATTGTTATATGCAGAATTGAATTGACGGGGTAAAATTACAATAAGTAACAATCAAGCAAGATAAATGAAATGAGTGCCACACTACATTCAAACGGTAACTGAATTTAGTAGCAATGGGCTCGGGTGTTACAAACATATATCATTGTCTGTGTAAATATACATCGTCAAATGGTCCTTAGAAATATCATGTCACATATGTCATATCGTGATTAAGTCACATATATCATATCGTGATTAAGTTACATATTACAGTCCGGGTTCTATTCTAGAGTCTCATATATCTCAATGTCGTCATCACCTGTTATCGTTTATGTATAAATATCCATTTTCTCATTTCCCAACGATCTGCTAATATCATAGTACATCTCATATCATACTCGATCGTATATCTTTAACTCACGGCGTCACGCCCAATCATACTGACTCTTCCCTAGATATCATATATCTTCCCCATATCACATGTATATGTTATTTGTATATATACATATACACCAAGTCAAATGTATGTGTGTGCTTGTGTGTGTGTGTGTGTCTACCTGAAACCAACGAGTTCCATCCAAGGCATTCATCCTCTGGTTAAGTCTTTCTAAATCAGTCTAGTCCAATCTAAAGTCTCTAATAAGACCCTACTCGCCAAGAATCTATGGTCACGTCCGACTTCCTAATGACAGTAAGTAATATCCCTATTCTACATTTGCGGGGGTGCTAAACGCCATCCACCCGACTTCCTCCGTAGATATACATCTACTCACCTGATCCTTGTCTGCCGAAGTCAATGCCGACATCCTCTTCATCATCGTCCGAAGTCCACGTGAGGGGTACCTATACGCAAACATATATATACATCGTAAACCGAATCGCGGATAAAACCAAAACGACGCACTAAACGCGCATAGGTTAAAACCTATGACCCGCTCATGCAAAATAACCAAATAACCCTCGACATCGGCGTACAAACGCCGATTGTTCGAGAAAAACCCAAACATACAAATCATAGTTCCAAAACTTACTAGTTATAATATACAATAGATTGAAACTTATCGAAAACTCAAAATAATTTAATTCGGTTTATTTCCGAAAACCTAGAAAGCGTCAATTAACCATTTTACTTCAAAACTTAGTGTTTAAACGAAACTAATGGCCATAATATTCACTAAATATCATAAGTAAGTCATACAAATCATTACTATATTTTTATCACACTTATTTGTATTAAGATGAAAATTCTAGTTTGCAATTTTAGCCAAATTTAACACCTTTTAACCCAAAATTCACAATTCCACAACTAAACTTGATTTTTCATATTTTAAATTGTTAAACCACTCAATTGAACCTTAAGGATGTGCTAAACCCCTAACTAGATTTTTAATCCCACATTTTAAATAAATTTCAAAAACCTAGTTTACAAAATAGCATTATTATGACAATTTTAAAGTAAAAGCTAGCAATTAGCAACTAGATTATGTTTCGCATTAAATTAACATGTTAATCTACCCATTAAAACCATGAACAATTGATAAACATTCTCACTAGAATTTTATCTAACCTATTTATATGTTTTGTGAAAATCTAGTTTGCAAAAGAACCTAATTAAGACAATTTAAATGCAACAATTAACAAATTTGCTACTAGATTAGGTTTAACATTACCTAATATGTTAAACTACACATTAAGATTAATATCCAAGAATGAAAACCCTAATTTGATTAGATTGAAGTATTTAGCAACAATTTAAACATGGGTTTAGAATTTATACTTCTAAAATTTGAGATCACACCTGCATCTTGACCTCCAAGATGGATCTCTTGCTCCAAATTCCAAGCTAATTAGGAGCAAAGAAAATTGGATAAAGTTACATGATGAATTTGTGATAAATTGGTATTGATTTTTGATTGATTTTGGAGACTTTTTGAATAAAAATAATGAAGGAAAAATTTGGGAAGGGGGAAACCCAAGCTCAGCCAGCAGCTCATGAGGGAAAAGAGAGGGAGTGAAGTGTGTAGACACATGTAGAAGTTTCTCCCAATTATTCCTCTTTTAAGTCATTTCATTAATTTCCTTATTTACTAATTTTTCTTTTCAAAAAAATGATCCTAGAAAAATCTAGAACCATGAAGAGATTTGAGAAAGAATTTTGCATAAACACCCTTGTTTTAAATTGCCATGGTTCACTTTGTAAAATTAACCCATTTCAAATTTGTAATTTACACTAATTTAATGTATAATTAAAGATTATGTTAATATTTAATTTAATTAATTAAGGAAAAATATTTAATTAAATTAATAATTTATAAGTCACTAAATAAACACCATTTACTAGTAATTATATAGTTAAAATATGCGTATTAAAATCTATATTGAAAAATAATTATAGTTATGTTTTACGGAAAATACAGTTTATTTTACCAATTATCTGAAAATTCACCTAAAGGATTTTATTTATTTAATTAATTAATTATTTATTTATTTTTTAGAACGTTACGGATATGATCATCATCTACTGCCGGCATATTGACGAGTCTTTAGAGTCCTACACAGAGGTTTCCTTGCTCATGCGAAACGAAGTAGGGCACATATGTGATATATGCAGAACCGAGATTAATACGTGTATGTGATACCGTATTCCAATCTTGCGATATAGGTTATATGTGATATAACCGGATTGTTGAATCAAGTGTTGATTCAATGATATGTTATATGTATATGTGATATGCATATAAATGATATTAGTCGGTTGTATGTGATACAACCGGATTATTAAATCAAGTGTTGATTTAATAATTTAATGTGTAATTATATATATTTGATATATTAATATACATTAACTAATATAGCTCACTTAAGAAAATGTTTTCTCTTTATACATTTAATATATGTGTGATATATGCTAAAGTATTTATTTTGTGTCATGCTAGATGATATATTGGACTTGGGTATATGAGACTCATACTTAACTTAAGATAATTTAGGTGTTTAAATATTAAGGGATAAATCAAAATTAGGTGGAAATTAGCATGGCTAAGATGCTTATGGAAGCATGGAGAAGTTTTGACTAAAGTCCACTAATTTTGTTTTACTCTAAATATTTATTAACCTAACCATTATCTTTAGCCATGGTTTAGTCTCTACATGAGTTATATGAGATATTTACTCACCCATGGTTCACACTTGGATTACACTAGATCATTTTTCTTCATCTCTTCCATTTGCTCTCTAGTTTTGAGTGAGAAAAGAAAAGAGTGAGAGAAAAATAATTAACCCAAGTGTTGAAAAATAATTATAGTTATGTTTTACGGAAAATACAGTTTATTTTACCGATTATCTAAAAATTCACCTAAAGGATTTTATTTATTTAATTAATTAATTATTTATTTATTTTTTAGAACGTTACGGATATGATCATCACCTACTGCCGGCATATTGACGAGTTTTTAGAGTCCTACACAGAGGTTTCCTTGCTCATGCGAAACGAAGTAGGGCACATATGTGATATATGCAGAACCGAGATTAATACGTGTATGTGATACCGTATTCCAATCTTGCGATATAGGTTATATGTGATATAACCGGATTGTTGAATCAAGTGTTGATTCAATGATATGTTATATGTATATGTGATATGCATATAAATGATATTAGTCGGTTGTATGTGATACAACCGGATTATTAAATCAAGTGTTGATTTAATAATTTAATGTGTAATTATATATATTTGATATATTAATATACATTAACTAATATAGCTCACTTAAGAAAATGTTTTCTCTTTATACATTTAATATATGTGTGATATATGCTAAAGTATTTATTTTGTGTCATGCTAGATGATATATTGGACTTGGGTATATGAGACTCATACTTAACTTAAGATAATTTAGGTGTTTAAATATTAAGGGATAAATCAAAATTAGGTGGAAATTAGCATGGCTAAGACACTTATGGAAGCATGGAGAAGTTTTGACTAAAGTCCACTAATTTTGTTTTACTCTAAATATTTATTAACCTAACCATTATCTTTAGCCATGGTTTAGTCTCTACATGAGTTATATGAGATATTTACTCACCCATGGTTCATACTTGGATTACACTAGATCATTTTTCTTCATCTCTTCCATTTGCTCTCTAGTTTTGAGTGAGAAAAGAAAAGAGTGAGAGAAAAATAATTCTAAAGCGGGCAAAATTCTTACTTCATCAATCTACACTAGACTATCCATTTAGTATAGGTTGTTTGCTTCAATTAGTGAAAAGGTAGATTGAGTTGGAGATTTCTCGACGTAGATCATCTTCGGCTTCGAAGTTCTTCAAGCAAGCTTGTTCTTTTCACCTAGTGGAGCCAAACGAGAGTCCGGGACACCACTACTTGGAGCAAAGGGACTACACTGAGTTTTAGAAGTGAAGGACCGGTCTACAAAGGTTGTATTCCTTGTTCACTTAGAGTAAAATTGTTTGCTTGCTAAGTTTTAACCCTAATCCTCTAGTTAGATCCTCATTCCGGGCTGCTTAGCACTCTAATTTTTTTAAAATTGCATGCTAGATGTCTTAGAAAATATAGTGAGAGTGCTAAGGAACCCAGCAGTGGTATTAGAGCCAATCTAGAGAATTGACGATATTAGTAGAATTACGAAACCGAAACAACCCCGAAACCTCGAAACCAAAACCCTAGTTTCTATCATTTTTAAAACGTTCTCTGAAATTTTTTTAAACATGTGCAGAATGTTATATGAGATGTAATATGAACACCAGAGAAAAATGAGCCCAAACCGCCGGATTTTAACCGGCGAAACTCATCAAAAAACCGGCGGTTTTTTATTGGTGTTTGGGCATCGTTTTTCTCTGGTGTTCCAGTCTCTGGGGTTTGGTATTTCAGGTATTGTTTGATTTTGATAAAGATTGCATGTGAAGTTATCTTTCTGTAATGACGATTCAGAGTGTTTCGTATTCATAATTTTAATATCGTTTCGGGTTTTATATTAATATGTGATACAATATTTGGAATCCACAATAATTAGTTTTGTGAAAACTAGTTTGAATTTTATAAACCTAGCAATTTAGTCTCATTTGCTCGGTCGCCACAGGGTTTTGATATGGATCAAAACTCTGTCGCAATTACGTAGTGTATGCGGATACTCGCCGGGTAACATTACCAGATAGCCACGCCCCAAAACCTTGACCAAGTGACTGTAGGAGAACCTCGTTGCCAAAAGCATCCTCCCGGGCGCTTGCGGCCGCGGTGTTCCACCTAAGTGCACTTTGTCGACGGCATCGGAGGATGCGTTCGTCTACTACAAGCATTCGACCAGCTTATTGGGAATCTTGTTGAATTATCCGACTGATTATTGAAAAGTGTTTTCAATATTGAGACTAAAATGTGGGGTTTATAAGGTGAGCTATGGTGTAACTTTTCTTTAAAAGAAAAATGTAGAAGGTCGAAATATAGTTGTGCCTATTAGTGTGTTTTATAAGATTGCTCAATATATAGTTTACAAAAGACCTGGTTTAATTTAATAGCTATATTATTCGATCAAGAGCAGTTTCATGAAGAAAACAAAAAAATTAATCCGTTTCAAAACAAAAGTTAATTAACTCTCCAAGTCAAACATCTTAGATCAGAAATACCAATCTTGTTGGTCCCTTGTCTTACCCACATATTGAGTGTTGGATCTGATAGCAGACGCCACTAGCATATGCTAAATGGTAACAAGGACCCCAAATCCTGTATTAATGCGATACATGTAAATCACAGGAAGGTTTCTGCAAGAAACACTATGCTCACCGTACGTGAGGGGACCAGCGTCCTAAATTTCCCCGATCCCAACTCGAGATTGCGAACCAGGCTCTATAATTAAAACAATTAATCAATTAAATAAAACATAATAAAACCAAAATCCATAATCGATATAATTTATCCCCGAACCCCAACTATAAACTGCACAACAAAAATAAAAAGGTTTTTTTTTGAAATATTTATATTTTAAAAATTAATTATTTAAATAGGTAGGTTAAAATTAAAATTACAAGAATAGGGTGGTTTGCCACCCTCCCCTCCCCCCTCCCACCCCAGAATAGGGGGAGGGTTCTGGAAACCCGCCCCCTATACATTTGTATAGGGGGCGGGTTCTGGGAACCCGCCCCCTATACATTTGTATAGGGGACGAGTTCCCAGAACACGCCCCTAATTTTTTTATATATATTTTTAATTATTTATTATATAATTTAAATTATAATTATATAATTATAAATATAATTAAAATTATAATATGATTATTATAATAATTATAATTCTAATTCTAATTCTAAAAAAAATTAAAAGTAAATAAACGAAAAAATATATTTAAATAAAATAATAAAATTTCACCATATCAATATTTTTTACAGAATGAATCCGTCAAAATTTACAATACCAAAAAATCCTATCCGATTTCTATCTCGACGGTCAAATTTATAATATCAAAATGAATCCGTCAAATTTACAATGTTAAAAAATCCTATCTGTTTGTAAAATGTAAATATTATCGTTTCCCTTTTCCTTTTCCCTTATGAAATCCGAGTAGGCGTGACATAAGCCTATGCCTCCTGGGATGACTGGAGGACCCACCTGTTTCTTGGGTAGATGACGGCGGCGGCGGCGTCTGCTCTTCTGCTTCGGGTTCGGGTTCTGCTTCAGCTTCGTCTTCAGCAGCGTCTTGGACAGGCTGTTGATCCGCAAATCCTGAACCTGAATGTGGGACAGGTGTCGGATATGTGCTGCCTCCCAACAACTGCATGTAGGACGATAAATCCGTGTCCCATCTGGGCAGTTGTAGCGAAGAGCTTGTCCCGGTTTCATACGGCTGATGTTGCACAAAACCTTGGCCCCATGGCTGCGCAAATCCTGACCCCCAAGGTTGCTGTTGTTGCGCAAAACCTGGCCCCCAAGACGGCCGTTCTGCAAAACCTGACCCCCAAGATTGGTGTTGTTGCGCTTGTCCGGTATGCCAGGGTTGCTACTGACGGTATGGTGATCCAAACCACTGATCCTGCTGCGCCGGATCTCCGTGATGCTGCGGCTCTGGTGCCAGGTCATACTGCGGCTGCGGTGCCGGTTCATACTGCGGCTCCGGTGCCGGCTGATACTGCTGCTCTGGTGCCGGCGATAAATGTTGAGAAATATTATATGAACCGAATACACCACCAATTAATTGGTCTACATTTGAAAATCGAGCCTGAGATGCCGGACCGGCATCAGTCGGGTATGGTTTCTGCACCATTGTTTGTACGAGATGCAACCCACAAGCCTGTCGTTACATTAGAAATAAGAAATAAGTATTGACTCATACCGCCGGATGTTAAAAAGTAATATAATATAAAGAATTCAACTTACCAAATCTCGTTCCATGTGGCCTCTAGGCTCGTACCATGAGATGTTTGGGAAGTTGTTGGGGGGAGCAGAAAGATATCTTATGGTGACACGCTTATACCACTGTAGATATGCTTTGGTAGCGTCGGTGGCTGTTTGGTCACCTATTTGCTGTAAGGCAATACTACACTGCCTATCCTCCCATCTCAGCAAATATTGATGATGATGCTCTCTCCAATCATGCTCCGTCTTTCCTCCTCGCATGTCTCTCTCTATTGTCATAGGCGAAAGCGTCTATCAAACTGTCGCAACACCCGGTCCGGGAGGTGCATGACAACGACATTAATGCAGAGGAGTGGGCATCGAGCCCGCCAAACCGGCTCTCCTTCGATACAGATGCCGGGTAAGCGTTGTAGACGATCTGCTGTATAAGGCGTCCACAGGAACTGCGCAAATAACATAGTACAAAAATTGTGATGAAAGTATTTCAAAATTGTAAAACAAATTTAATTACCTAAGTTATGGTTACCTGAGTCGCCTCCATGCGATCCAACTCATCTCTATAGTACTTAAGTACTCGACGAGGAGCCTTATACGCTTTCTTCCCATTCCACCAACAGCCGAGCGGCTTTCCAGGGATATCCAAGCCAGTTATTTTAACATTCTCCGGTCTTCCTATATACATATGCTCCCATGACCAGATTTATAAATAAAGTTTCAGATTATAAGAGAGAAAACCAATATTACAATTTTGCAAATTTCTAGCTGTGAAAAATAAGGAATTTACCTGAAGTAATGTAATGCATCCACAAATTTTATTTTTCGTAGGAGCACATGCCTTATCGAGTTCCTTATAAAGAAAGGCCAGGACCCCTTGCTCCCCAAGCATATTGGCCACACACATCAAAATCCGTTAGGAAGCCAAGGTATAACGGATGAACATGTGTTGCTGATTGGTCCGGCATCAACCAAGAACCGATCATGTACAGAATATAGGCACGTGCATGTCTATCCAAGACTTTATCGGTGGCTTCATCAGGGATATTACTAAATGTATCTTTTAGCCAGTTTAAACTGATCTTATACCCCTTACTATAGCCTCCTGGTGCCTGATATTAGCATTTTTTGTGAAATATTAAAGCTAGAAATAATGTACAACATGCAATAGCTACACTAAAGAGGGGAATCAGAATGAAATTTTTTACCTGTCCGAGAACAGACTCGGCATATGTATCCCAGTATGGGTGGTCGGTATCTGGACCAACAATTTTTTCTCCGACCAACCCAAGCCCATTGACCCGTAAACCGAGTAAGAGGCCAATATCCTGGAGTGTGATAGTGGCCTCACCCCATCTTAGATGAAAAGTGTGGGTCTCTTTTCTCCAGCGCTCAACCAGAGAGGTAACGAGGGCGTGGTCGATTTGGATATGACGAATCAATGAAGCTTCATAAAATCCGGCCCGTCGAAGCCGCTGGGTTATTCGTTGGTCGCTAACTATCCATTTGTCTGAGCTATGGGTGACGACGGTGAGATTATCTCCTTCCTGCAAAATTAAATAATGTTATTTTCAACTATTAGAATTAAAAGAAAGGGGTGAAATATTAAATTTATTTTACTAAGTTTAGAATATTTCCTCTCTGTGTAATATATTAAACGATCTGTGTTCGTTTTGATGAACGAGCAGAGATTTGTCGAGTGGTTGATTCTCCATTTGAAATGCACTGGAGCAGAGATTAGATGAAGAGTTAATTTTGTTCGATAAAATGCACCGGAGGGGGGTTGGGTTTTATAGTGAAGGGTGTACGGGTGCTAGGAACCAGCTACTGTCAAATCAGTTGAAGAGGGCGGGTTCCAGGAACCCGCCCTCTTCAGTAATTATGTTTGTGGTGTCAAATCAGTTTGATTTTTCCTGTTCACAAAGGAAGAGGGCGGGTTCTTAGAACCCGCCCTCTTAAATGATTTTGTTTTTTATATATTTTTTTAAAGGTGTCTTGTCAAATCAGTTTCCTTTAATATATTTTTTTAAAATATGTGTCTGTTGTGTTATTAAAGAGGGCGGGTTATTAGATCCCGCCCTCTTTAATAATTATATGAATGGTCACATCAGTTTTTTTTTGTCCATTGTCAGAAGGACATCAGAAGGAAGAGGGCGGGTTATTAAAACCCGTCCTCTTCAATAATTATTCGTGTCACTTGTCCTATCGTACACTGTGTGTTGTGCCAGTGTTGTCCCATCGTGCCTGTGTGTCAGGTCTGCAGAAGTAAGAGGGCGGGTTATTATAACCCGTCCTCTTCAATAATTAGCCGGCCCTCATATCCTATAAATAGCTCTCCGCTATACATTTCACTACCCATTTCATCTCTATCAATTTTTCTTCTGTACAAGTCACTATCCATTTACGCTCTATCAGTTTTTCTCCGCTATCAATTTTGTGTAAATGTGGAGTTTTAGAAAAAGGTCAAGTTCAGTACCATAGTCTGGAAGGAGAAGCTGCTGGATAGGATCAAGACGGAACAGTTCACAAAACATTGGAAGTAAGTAATCTTTTCTAGACGGAACAATTAATAAAAAAAGGTACGCCCGATGCTCAACATTATTAATAAAAAAACTTTAAAAAAATTTGAAAAGATTATCAAACTGTTAAGTGTAGGAATTAATAATTTAAAATAAAAATATTTAATCACACTTCTATGAGTTTGCTTTTTTACAGATAAATTAACTGTAATAGTAATGATTTTTTTTGTGTGCAATTCAACTAAATTAAATTTGCAGACTTGCCAATAATTTTTGTGTAATTTGTTGTAAGGAATGTAACTTCCTCATACAACGCATAGGGAGGAAATGCTCTAGTTATGAATATCTCTGCTTTAAGCAAATGTACACTCTGGTACAACAAAGAGAATAGCGTGATTTCCAATTTTAACAAAGCAACATAATCCATGAAAATGAAAGTGTCTCATACAAATGAATTCACATAATTGAAAAGAAAATGGGAAAAGTGCATGTTTAATAGAAATTTTACATGCACCCAACGACAATAAATGGCACTCCTGCTAGAAATGATTGGATCTAAAACAATACAGAGGAATAAATGGCAATTTTGGCATAAAAGAACTTTTTTTGCAATTTCAACACAACATAAAAAATATAACTGTTTTTGTGCAGGATTCTTTGCGCGAACTTTCTTTCTCTCTCCAATATAACTGTTTTTGTGCAGAATTCTTTCCGCCGCCGCCAAATAAGTTGTTTGCAAGTGTTTTCAATTTATGTTTGTTACTGTTTTGCATAAATAATACGGACTTTAAGGGGCTATAACACCAATTCAGATTGGGTGGGGATTTCATCACCCTTCCTAAGACCCTAAAAATCACTAAAAGCATACGCATTACCCTCGAGTATAATTAAAAAATATCTAGACTCAGCCAACTAAGGACTCTCGTGCTCAGTAGGACAGAGGAAGGTTGTGGGCATTCGATCGTTTATCTAAACTTAACTTTGTGGTGCCTAGGCTAGGCAAGTGAGAAAGGTAATTTTAAAAGGCCCGTCTCACGGTGATTCGTGAGCGGATCCCTCCTTTCCTCATTTGTGCTTACCTGGCCACAATTGGCAGTGAAGAGGTGATTTGAGGGTTATCTCACAACTTGTCACTTTGGAACAATTAGGAGCAGTCTAGTGGACTTTGAAGACCATAGCTCTAGGTATGATTGTGCATGGTTTGGCTGTGATTGTATGAAGTTGTTAATGCTTTTTTTATTGTTGGCTTTATATTGTTTGATGCAGATTATGACCTCCCCAAGTTTATTTGTTGTATGTAAATACGATGACCAGGTTATCACAAGTGCACAGGGTCCCGAGTATATGGGCGGGTCCGCACGAATCATGCGATTAGAAGCATCAACGACTTATGATGAACTAGAGAATAAAGTGTTCAAAATTACGAAATACGATCCCCGTGAAAATAGGGTTAAGTTAAGTTGTATATGGCCTATGTTCAGTGGAAATGCATTGGTTGAAATTATAGACGATGCATCAATATCTTCGATGATAGATTTCAGACTCTCGAACACCCAGCATTCTTTTGAACTTTTAGTTCAGAAGGAGCAATTGGAAGTATCAGATGCCCCTCCAACGGGTAATTTTGATGGTAATGCTGGAGATAGTTCCTGGGGGTACGGTCACATGGTTAACGATGATACCGTCAGTGTCGGTGGATATGACTATACACAACATTATTCAAACCTTCAATCTCATGAGTAAACATTTTATAAACCCATATTCAAACATTTTAGTAATACCAGGATACTAATATTCAAACATTTTATAAATCTATAAATCCAGGTTCTCCCAGTCGACTGCTGCAGTTACATGCACCCCAGAAGAACAATAAGGATTACCATACACAACCTTCCACAGGTAAATAAATCTGAAACAAGTGATGATTTAGTTACGAAAATATTAAGGAATAATATTATAATAACAATTTATATACTAAACGCAGATTTCCCCACACCTCCGCATCATTCCAATACGATCCAAGTAGCGCATTCCAAGCATGTCCGTCCACATCTTTCCGGTCTTCTCACCCCGAACCATCTACATTACACCGACCACAACCATCATATATTGCACCCGAGCCTTATGTTGCTACGGGTGATATTGATATGTGTGGCAATGATGATGATGAAATCGGTGCAGGTCATCAGGGGGAGGATAGCGTGGAATATGCCGCTGGATTGAATGAGGTAGCATTCTTTGATGGTATGGTTGCGAATAACGATTTTGTCGAACTAGAAGATCCCGGCCTCGATCCGGTGGAAGATGATGGTTGGGTAGACTTAGCCGTGGCAGAAGTAAATACGGCACCCTATTTGGACGCGACAGCAGCAAGCGAAAATTGCATCAGTGTCGGGGATTTGTTTCAGGAAAAAGGAGATCTTATTTTTAAGCTGAAGTCGTGATCTATTCAGCAAAACGTTACATTTAAAACCGAAGAGTCAAATAAGACGTACTATACGGTGGTATGTACGAAAGCTCCTGAATGTCAGTGGAGATTGCATGCATGTTGTTCCAAAAGAGCCAAAGCTTGGAAGGTCACGGCCTACAACCTAGAACATACTTGCATCAATTCTATTATGTTACAAGATCACCGGAATTGCACTTCATCTTACATTTGCTCGCTAATCATGCTATTAATCCATACAGATGTGGCGATGACTGCCCGAGAGATACGGCTCTTGGTTAGCGGAGAGCATAAAATTCGGATTTCCTATGTGAAGGCATGTGGTGCTCGTAGAAAGGCTTTATGCAAGATATTTGGGGACTGGGAAAGCTCGTACAACTCACTAGTCCCTTTTATGGAAGCCATGAAAGCATCAAATCCGGGGACCGTATACCGGTTAAAAACCACAGAAACAGACGTCGAAGGCTCTGTCAGGTTTCAAAGAATTTTCTGGTGCTTTGGTCCATGTGCGGCTGGTTTCACACACCGTCGGCCGGTATTGTGCGTTGATGGTACGTATCTATACGGTAAGTACAGAACCTGCATGTTAATTGCTACAGGTGTTGATGCTAATAACAGTATATTTCCGTTGGGATTTTCTATTGTCGAGGGTGAAAATACATCATCCTGGTCATGGTTTTTCCGTCAACTCAAAAATATCCCATCTGTTCTTCATAGAACAGATTTATGCATCATATCTGATAGACATCTGGGAATACTAGCTGCAATGGGATCTGTATTTCCGACGACCCCACATAGGTTTTGCCTACGGCACTTCAGGCAAAATTTTGATCGAAAATTTAAAAATTCGGATCTACATAAGCTTATGTACAGAGCCGGTGAAACGCCTGACCCTAATGTTCACGACATATACATGACGAAAATTGAGGAGATGAGTCAAGCCGCGAAAGCGTGGTTAGATGAGTATCCAGTACGCATGTGGTCACAAGCACATGATGATGGGTGCAGATATCTACTAATGACGACTAATATGTCTGAAAGCTTCAACGGGGTCCTTAAAGGGGTTAGAGGCTTACCGATACAGGGGTTGATTGTTCGAACCTTTTTCCGGATGAATACTTATTTTGTGCACAGAAGAGAAAAGTCCTTGGCGATGGAGACTCCGCTCACCGCGTATTACGAAGATATCTTTCGGAAAAGAGAGCGCCGAGCACAATATTACAGATCCGAAAGGTTTGACACGGCGGAGTTTCAGGTAACGGGCGGTAATGGGAATCAATATACCGTGAACTTTAGAGATGAAGGGCTCTCTTCGTGTACATGCGGTCTTTTCCAGCAACAACATTTACCTTGTGCCCACGCAATTGCTGCTGCGAGCAGCATGCATAACTCACATTACAATTTTGCTTCCCATTACTATACAGCTTCCAATTACCAAGGCGCATACGATCCAAAATTTCATCCTATACCGGACAGTCGCTATTGGCACTATTACACTGCCAACAGATAAACACCAACTGTATTACCGCCGGAAAAAATATAAGGCCCGGAAGACCTAAGGTGCGTTGAGATCGAATGACAATGGATGCTGATCCTCAGCAAAGGCAAGCCAGATGTAGCCTATGCAAACAACCAGGCCATTATAAGACCAGATGTTCAGGACAGTCATCAGGGGCGGGACCTTCAGGACCGTGACAAGTGCACTCAGATTTTTTTGCATCATAAATTTGACGGATTCATTTTGTTATTATAAATTTAACCGTCGATATAGAATTTACATTTTACAAACAGATAGGATTTTTTTGTATTGTAAATTTTGACGGATTCATTCTGTAAAAAACATTGATATAGTGAAATTTTATTATTATTTTCAAATATTTTTTCGTTTATTTATTTTTAAAAAAAATTTAAAATAATTGTAATTATAATTATATAATTATAATTATAATCATAATTAAAATTATATTTATAATTATAATTACATAATTAATAATTAAAATTAAAATTTAAAAATTAATAATTAAAAAAAAAGGGGCGGGTCAACCCGCCCTCTATACATTTAGTATAGAGGGCGGGTTCTTGGAACCCGCCCCCTATTCTGGGGTGGGGGCATCCTATTCTTGTAATTTTAATTTTAACCTACCTATTTAAATAATTAATTTTTAAAATATAAATATTTCAAAAAAAAAACCCAAAATAAAAAATTAACCCCCTTTCTCTCTTTCTCTAAAAAAAGAAGAGAAAAAACATTCATATTCTCTGTCCTCTTCTGCGCTCTCGAGATCCCACAAAATCTCTTCTGCATTTGCTACTCCGATTTCGTACGATGGGAATCCGAGAAAAGCTGTCGTCTTTCTATAAGTAGCGTCGAGGATCGATCGAGGTCGAGGTATTTAGGGGTTTGATTCGTCGATCGATGAAGAGTAACAGTGTCGCTTCCGCTCATCCTCCAGCGAAGCGGCGGTGGAGTTGCTTCACCGTCACCGTCCCCGTCATCGTCTTCCTATCGCTCGTGGTGACTGTGTCTGTGCTGCTTGGACTTCACAACCGATTTCCTACGGGTGAGTCGAGATCGGAACCCTAGGGTTTGATTGGATCTGAGGAGATCGAGTCGGAATCTTCGCATTGTGCTAGGTTTTACTGGATCTGGTTGAGATCTGAGTCGCATTGCTAGATTCCTGAAAGAAAAACTGATTTTTTTCTTTTTCTCCTGATGTGTAGAGTATACGAACGAGGAGAGCTCGTCTCTAGTGAGGGGATTTGGATTTTTGTTTTTGATTTTTTTTGAAATATTGTTTTATTTGGCTGATTTAATGGGGATTGATCTAAAAGGGTGAGGGGAATAGCTTTGCGAGCGCTGTGAAGAGGGAGGGAGTTGCAGATAATCTGAATAAGGTTCATTCTTTGTTTTGGCTATCTTTTAATTTTTAAAAAAAAATACCGTTGAAGTGTTTTGAGTGTGGCCTTTATTGGTTGCAGGAGGATGAGGAGCGGGTTAATGAACTTGTGGACAAGTTTAAGCCGACTTTGCCACAGGTTCCTTTCTTCCCTTTGCATAATTTTTATTCGGTTTGAAATACTAATTTGCCACAGATTATAAAAATGCTGAATTCTATGTGAAACCTTGTTAAGTGTTAGATTGGCAGTAAATTAAACTATTTACCTTAGTGATCGGTGAATTTTAATGGAAACTTTTTTCCCTAGAAGCATTAGCGGCATTCCTATTTATATTTGGTGTTTGCTTGTTCGAATCTGCAAAAAGTAAATTCGTTCGCAAGCTTCTTCTTCTTTTTTTATAAATATATGACTTAACAAGTTAACATATATGCAATGATATCTACAGTTCATTATTAATTTGCCTGGCTGCTATAATTTTGAAAGAAACATGTATCAAATGGTAATCAAACCTTGTTCAATGCAGACCACCACCAAATTCATTTTTTCTTTGTTGATGCAACTCTTCATTCCTCCACCCTTACCAGTACCAACATAAGAAATATTGCCTCGCTAGCACTCACCTCCTTACTGCATTATTCACTTCAAATTTCTTGAGTGACAATAGCTTCTATAATAAATTCACCTGGTCGAAGTGCCTGCATTCATTGGCGTGCATGACATGCTAAAAATACAACCTGATGCACATCAATTGAAGTTTAAATGAGGAAATTACCCAAAGCCATTTCAGGTTCTAAATTTATGAACACACAATTTCGACATTAAATTGTCGTGCAAGCAAACTAAAATAGATATTTTGACAATCCATGGAAGTACAAAATGATGTTTTTTAAACATCTCTTAGGAGTCATCTCTATGGAAACATCGTTGAGATTACACGACATTCAAGAACAAGTTATTACAATCCATTTTGCAGTCATCCAGGTATGTCAAGATTCTTGGATTTATAGTCTCTTATGGAATTTTCTTTTGAATATATAGGTTGGTCAATCCTTTTGGAATATGGATGGCAGTAGGGTCAAATAATAGAAAACATTATGTAAAGCATGTTTTCTTGGAGGCGACTAGTTTCCTTTTCCTTGCATAATATGTCAGAATAGTTCTATTTAAAACCAGTATTACTTAATTGGTGATTGAATACAAACAAAGTTTTCTGAGTTTGTAAGAAGAATGTCTGAATGTGTTTAGAATCCTGGCTTGCATCATACTTGCATAACCTCTCATGTCATAATGTAGATGCCTAGAAACTTTAACAGTAAATAATCTGCACAATGTCATCTTCTTTTCACTGTTATAAAATGCATTTTATGAAATGCATTTTATGCAATGCATATGCGCCCGCATATGTTGTACACACCCTTATGGCGCATATAATTGAGCCGCATGGTTCATTATGCAGATGAAAATCATTGTCAAAACTAAAAAAATCCACAGGGCATTGTTTTATGTGACCAAGGTTGAAAATTGGTTTGTACTTGGTCAAGTACTATATTAGACCTCTATAAAACCAATTAAACTTGAAGGAACCCTCAATTTTTTATAATTCCTCTCCTATTTCTTTTTGCTCGCCTCTTCTAAGGTTTATTTCTTTTCTTAGGAATGCATGCTTTATCGAGGCATCTCAAGTTCATTAGCATACAATATAATTTTAAGTTTTTCTTTCCATTGTATCAATTTCCGTCTTTGCACCCTTCCTTTTATTCTTCCCTTCTTTTCTCTTTTAAAAAATCCACATCGCATATGCAGCGCATATGCATTATATGCGGTATGCACCAGTCAACCGCATAGTGTCGCATACCGCATTCCATAACCTTGTTCTGCGTTATGTATTTCTTGGATTGTATATCTTATGACCGCTTTAGGAAAGAATAAGGTTCGAGGTATGTGTTTGTATCGGTCGATATGTGTTTGTATCGACTGTATCGGATCGGTTTTGGTAAGGACTGATCAGATATATTGCCATACAAGTCCCGTATCGGCCGATACCTATCAAGTATCGGACCAAATACCGGCCGGCACCAACTTAATATTGGCTACACCGACTCCAAACGGGCCGAAATAGTTCACTCCCGTGAAGAAAACACAAAGAGAGGAAGAAAAGGAGGGCAAGATAGATACTTGAAGAATAGAGTCGACTTGATGTTGCTGCTCCCATTTCTCTTCTTAATTTTGCTTTGCAAAAGAAGAAAAAGAAGGATAGAGAAGAAGTGAGAGGAAGAGAGGTTGTTACATGGAAAAATGGATTTTGAAATTTTGAATACAATTATAATATTTGTACTTCAATTATTCCTTCCAAAGTAATGTACTCAATGTTTTTTTTTGAGACAGGAGCCTCTTGCATAGGACAAAGAGGCATGCTTATTAGCTAGCTATCTATAAGTTGTCTTTCCTTTTATTGGTTAAAGAGTCAAATAAATAGGTATATCTTTTTTTAAATATTTTCATCTAGATACACGTGGAGGTTGTTTAAAAATAGGGATATGTTGCATGCATTAAAGTGAAGGTTTTAATGCATTACATGTGTTAATATTAAGTATTTGTTTCTCTATTTGTTCTAAAGTTCCATTGAAAAAGAAAGTGATAGCACATTGTTTGACTTTAGAATAAATATGGCATGATACATTTACTAAAAGGAGTCCTTGTAACATGATAATCATTGTATGATACATCTCAATTGGCTGATCTAATGGTAATATAACAACATATACTACAAAGTATCCTAGATTTTTAATATTTCCAATAAATTGAGAGTTATATATACATATGTACACACACGTTTATATATATATATATATATATATATATATATATCTCCATGAGAAAATCTAAACCGAAACCGAAACAAATGAAACTCACCGAAATTCAGCGAAACTAAGTTTGAAAAGACCGAAACTGATGTCTTGAACCTTGGGTAAGATTGATAAGATTTGAAGATAGTCTTGTTTTATTCTTACCAGTTACTTCTAGGTGTTCTGTTTAGGCTGTTTAGCTAACTAGAGCTATATGCTAATAATTATATCAAGCTTGCTTCATAATAATCTCGATCGAAATAAGCGATCAAGCACTAGCAATATAACGAGACATGAGAAACTTGATGAACAAATAACAAAACTTGAAGTTTGTTTCAAGTGATCTATATTTTTATTAATTATATTACTGGCTTGAGATGATTCATGATCAAAGAATACTATAAATTTTCACAGTATGATATGGTGATTGATGTTGAAAATCGGATGGTGCTTTAGGAGCATAGATTGTACACACACAAGATGTAATATAAGTTGGATTCACCAATTCACATTTTGTTTAATTATCTTTATTAAATATGAACTCACATTCTATTTATATTAGACTTCCCATTCTAGGAGAATTTGGAGAACGCCAATATTATTTACGTAATTGTAAACAATAACAACCGGACAATATTTTAAAAGCGGAGTGAATTGGCTAACAAATAAGCTAACCGCATAAGAGTGGCCACTCAGGAATTGGCTAACATTCAACTACTTTTATTTCTGTATATTGTTTAATATTCATTAAATCGAAGTTGGAAACTATTTTTATGTCTATCAAATAAGGTTAAGACATGACGACAACTAAGGGAACTAAACATTTTCAAGAATATTGTCCAAAAAAGATTCAAATCATTAAAGGAAGGCCCTTAATGATAATCGTATACTGAAAAAAGTAAAAAACCAGAAATAGAAAATAATGAAATTGAGAAACAATAAAAAAAATAAAACCCTAATATTAGGTTGAGAGACTCGATAGAGATTTTGATGTCGTGGTGTGCGCCATTGTAATTTCTTGACCGCCTCCTTCCATTAGAAGCGGGAGGAAGTTAGGAGCAAGTATTAGGAACCTAAAGTAAAAGCACAATAGCCGTTGCTACATATCAGGAGAACTATATGTACCTTTTGTAGGAGTTATTATAGTGTATTAAATAAAAATGGTATGTGATAACAAACATGTCCAATATTATATTTATATCCTTGAAACTAATATAAATTTAAAAATACAAGAGTATTGAATCAACTAATAAATAGGTAACTTTAGTAGGCCACTTAAGCAGATGCTACATATCTGAAAATAAATTGGTTAGTGTCTTGAAATCTCTAAAGCGTCTGCTTAAACACCTGCACGACCACTTCTTTCTGAACAATCCGTCTTGTGTTCTTTATTAAGAAAGCACGAATTCCATAAATACATATATGAGTTAATTTGAACCTCTTCAGTGATGCATTATTAGTATGTTAGTCATTGACATATTTTCGATACGTTTAAAATACAATATAAATGGTAAAATATGCTTAAAAGAGTACTCTACTAGGTATTCAAGCTTTTGAGTATCCAATTTGCATATGTACCCTCTGTGAAGTATCCGTGCAACATGAGAGGATGCCATTGAAACTTAAAGGCTGCATCGGAGTGGCTGCATTGATCAATCATTCCTTTCTCCAGCATTCATGCCAAGCAACTTACCAAGGAATATGCTCATTACCTTTCTTGTTTCCTTTTTTCTTTGAAATTCCGAATTCATTCAAGCTGCCTTATTGTTTGTCTTACCGAAAGCTGAAAACGTATCCCAGAAATTCATTTAGGTAATCCGCAGCAAGAATCTGGTCCATCCCTAACTTACTCTAAAGCAGTTAGCAAGCTGCAAGGTGAAATTGATTTTTAGCAAAGCTGGATGGCTAGGATTTAGAAGGCATTTGCGGAAACCATTGAAAGCAAGCAAGTTTACCTGTTAGACGAGCTGCGGATGAAGCTTGATCATTAGCCGCTTCAGCAATAAAAAGATCATTTTCTTTATGCCTCACTTGGCACTGACTCTTTCACTACTACCAGTGCTGTCTTATAAACTGAGGATGGTTGATGTGCTAAAGTTTCCATTTTGGATAATATAACATTTTCCATTTTAGGCTTCCACTGAATTGCTATTATTTTTTGGAGTCTTACAAACGAACTAAAATAGACAGGATAATGGAACGGCCTAAAGTTATGTTCGTTGATCATCTATCATTGTGAATTGCTCACAAGAATATTGGATTATTCATAATATTTAATCAAATATATATAAGAGTGGCATGAACATTATTCTTTTCCAAAGTTTGGGTGGAGTGAGCAATGCGTAGGTTGGGTCAAGCTGGGAAAGATGGGCAACATGTTACCTGCCATAAACAGAGAGAAGTAGAGGATATAGATGCTTTTGCAAACTATAAATGTAGTTACCCTGATGACTTTTGGTCTGCAGGCTGCTTTAATAAACTTCCTTAACTAGTCACAAGGGATCGCTACAATATTTACCGAGTTAAGAGCTATATCAGGCTATTACACATCCATTAGACAAAGTATCATCTGTATTTTTTTTTGTATTTTTGAACCTTGATACTTGTTGATAGTCAGGCTTATAATATGCTGTTCTATCCTTTTTATTTTCTTATATAAAAAGCATGCTTTCTTGTGTGAAATAGAATTTTCTTGTTTCTTTAAAATCTCCTCTCTCTTTTCCCCATTTGTTCTTTCCAGTAATTTATTGACACTTATTTGTTAACTAACTGCTATTTGTACTTGCAAGTCAAAATTTAAAAAAATTAATTTTAGAAAATTCTCGAATTTTTTTGCATCACGTCTACACCTATAGCCCTAATTCATGTGTGTTTTTGCCAACTTACAAGTTAATTATCATGGTGTATACAGGTAGTTAATATTAATATTATGGGCAAAGCTGATGTGGACCTTCACAATGATAATAACAATTCTAGAGGTATTAGAGGACCAAAACATACTCCCTCCCATACACCAGACAATGTGAAGTGGAAAGGTAAGCAGCATATGCTACTTTAGTTTTCTGTTCTTTATGTATTCTTTTTATCTATATATGTCTGTATATCAGTTTTTCCTTAGAATTGTGATCCAGCACTTGTAAATTATATGCAGGCCCGCCTAGCTCACATGGTGTTCCTTCAGAGGCATCTTCAGTTCCGATTACTAATGTACAACTAGTTTAAAGTAACGAATGGCCAACTTTAATTTCATTTTTGCTGTCTTTGAAAAATCTGACGTGGTAGCTAGATGTGCTTGATTGTTGGCAAAGTCAATAAAACTCGAACACGGAAGTATTTTGGGTTGGCTATGTGAATCCTGCATTAATCTTTGTTAACTGTCATCTTATTAAATATGTAATTATTATATTTCTGCCGATCAATCCATGTTCATTTTATCTATCCCTAGCCTCCATATTTATTTCTTAAAATTATTCTGCTCCTGTACTTTGGGCAATATTTGTATGATGTTCTTTGCCATAAAGTGTATATTTTTTTGTTCATTTAAGTGCATGTTCAACATCTAGTTCTTGATCCATGTTCGGCTAAATTTTTCTCTTCAACTTCTTGGTACAGATAATGTTAGTGATATATGCCCTAGAGGCCATTATTGTATCGTACTGGATTGTATATTACATTTTGGAAGCTTGGGATATACACGGATATAATAACAGTCTTGCTCAATATGATAGTATGTTATATGGTTTGATTCTATCTTAACATGTGTATGTGTTTTTTTAAGATATCGCTGATACATGTTGATAGAGCCCTTAAGATTTTTGCTTGACTATTAGCGTTGTGATGACAGTCACGTTAGTATGGGCTGTGTAGTCTATTAAGCACATCCTTAAGCTTGTCTCTAGTCATAGGATTATCGAGACAGGGCATCGATATTTCAGAGTAGACTAGTGTATACGCTTCTCATCCCAGTCAGGGAGATGGCCTGTCCTGCAGCCGTTGGTATGTGATACCGGAGATAGTATACATGTGCTCATTGGATTATGAGTTGCACTGGACCAACTCGATGGGAACTGCTGGTTGGTATTATACCTATCGTCGGTTAGCAGTTCTCGGGTGACATGAGTATATGTTAGTCCGCCGACTTGACATCACTATTCGTCTCGAGTGTGCTACTGTACTCAGATTACTACCCTACCACGGCTAAAATGAGTCGTGCAAACAGGTAGTGGTTGGGTGCAGTTTCGAAGCACTTAGAGGCAGTAGTGGTTAGAAGGAATTCATGTCTCCCGGTATTGAGAGTTGATATCGTGCTGTGTTCGGATATCCATTACACACTCTGGCCAGGGCAAGTGAGATTTACTGGCAGATACACCAGTAGTTTTTCAGGGTGTATTGGGCTCTACACCGACACGACTTATTGCGCTATTAGGGGTCTGACGTTTACCACCTCTAGGTCTGATATGCGTTACTCTTAGACGAACAGACCGGACTGTACACAGATTGTCATAGATAGGCTCAATAGGAGTTTAGATGGGTTTGCTCGTCCGCGTTCTTATCGATAGATACCTGGGTAGCCGTTACATACAGTTAGTGCCACTGACGGACTTGTGCTTAAATCTATTGTCAGCGTACTGTTGAGTCTTTAGAGTCTCACACAGAAAGTTTTTCTGGTTCAGACGAAACGATGTAGAGCCCGTATGGTTTTACGTGCAGGGTTTTGATCATATACGTGTACTAGCTGCACGGATGTTGTTCGGACGGATAATACTAGTAGGCTTTGGTTTAAGTCGGATTCTAGTATTATATTATTGGATTATTATTATCTCATTGTATTTGAATTTTTTGGAGTACGAATACGGATATGCATACGGTGAGGGCATTCTTGTAATTTTACAAGAGATACTTCTAGAAGGGAACACCTCATTATTTGGATTTATCTATTTTTGCAAATAGATTAATGAGGTGGAAAATGGAGATATTTGCGGTGATTGATGTAAATTTCAGATGTGTTGTATCGAATCAAAAATTTAAATTGACCGCAATCAAACTACGGTGTCGGATGTAGTTAATGAATGAGTGCGGATCGTCCACAGGGATTTCAAGATTCGTTTGTATTTTAATGCGTTTGAAATGAAATGTTAAGCAACAATAAAAGAAAACAAGATTCAAGAATGATTTGTATTCGTGTGTCACTATTCTCTATTAAAGAATCAAGAAACTATAAACAATCAAGAATCGGGTTTCAATGGTATTTTCCAAACAACAATCAAGAATAAGAGAGAGGCTCGTAGGAATCGATCGGATCTTTAGATGTGATGTAGTCTACAAGATTTCATATTCTTGTCCTTCGAAGGATTGATACTAGATCGATGATCATCAACAAGAATTAGGGTTTTCTCGTGAAACTAGGGTTTCATCTTATCCCTTGTTCTGTTGTCGACATCATTCACATTCTAGCCTCTAGCAATTTCAAGAAACGATCCTAACTCCCTCATTTTGAACGATGTCAATCAAGAAAGTATCGAAACAAAATGGGTTGTCGGTTCTTGAATTTGCTAGGGTTTACAAACTCGTGGGATTCAAGAATCGATTACAAATTTGCTACATCATCATACTAAAGATCGTTTCGACTCCTTAACGAGCGGAGTTTTATTCACACATCACCACATAGACAATATTCAAGAATAGTAAAGATAACATGATGCGGAATTTAAAGAAAACAAGATAGAAGGAAATATCACCTTTTATTTAATCAACAATTTCAATACATTCTTTCAAGATCTACAAGAAGAAGAAAATCGATCGTTGACTCGGCTTCGCTCGTCTCCGTGGATCGTGGATCTACTTTGATCTCGTGCCCGATTGAAGATCGGCTCGGCTCATAAAAGGGTTGAAAGCATCTTGCTTGGCTTACACTCAAGATCTTGAATTGTGGTTGGATTTAGGGTTAGGGTTTCCTACAAGCTCTCTCACTAAACTTGAGGAAGAGGAAGATGAAGAAAGAGAATGGCTAAAATCTAAGATGTTGAATTATAACCTAAGATATCACATGATGATCTCAATGAATGAGTCTAGGGTCTTATTTATAGAACTTTCAAACCCTAGGTTTAGGTTTAAATTGGACTTTCCCTCCCAAAGTTTGTTGGCAAAGTTTGTTGGGCTTTAGCTTAGGGTTTAAGCAAGGGTTTAGGAAAGTTCTAGAAAGATTAGGCTAGTTTGGGTGTTTGCTGATCTGGTGGAAGTATCTGGAATCTTCTGGAAGTTTGTGTGCATTTCTGAGCAGTGGGCCTTAGTACAGGAGTTGTGGTCTAAAATTGAGGAACTGAGTCCCTGGGCCCGCCGCGGATCCGCCGTATGAGGTACCCATAGGCCGCGCTTCCGCGGCTCATTAATGGCCTTGGGATCTGTGCCTTCTTCTGTTGCTTGGTATTGCTGTTTGGGCTTTTGTCTGATGTTTATAATTGCAGTTTCCCTTCTGTGTTGATACCAAATTTGAGTTCAGTGAATTTACGAGCAATTGTAATGGTCGAGCAATGTAACAATCGAGCAAGCTTCCTTTTCCTGCACAGATTTCTCAACACGGGTTGCAAGATATGGAAAATATGCTGTGTAATGCAATGCAGTCAATTTTCCTAGAAATGCCGGTTTTAAGGTCGAATACATGTAATTTGATATTTTACGACCGATTAGCTAATATGTGAATTATGAATACCGTACATTTCTATATGTATGCAGATGATAAGGAAATTGCCGGTTAAAATATGCAATATTTTCGACTGATCAAATACCCCCAAACTTAATTTCGATCGTCTCGAGCGAATGTTTTATTAAAAAGAGAAGGAGAAAATAAAGAAAGAGAAAAACTAACTAGCACACTTTCGTAGGCAACACGATTGCACTGAGCACGTGCAACAAGCCTTTAAACCTCTAGGTGTCCCTAGTAGGAGGAGTGTTGTCTCCTGAGGGTTTTCAGCGGATTGCACCCACAAAATCCAATAATAAAAGAAAGATCATGAATATTACATTTAAAGAAAAGAATCGTAAAAGAAAGACTTTGAAAATTAGGGTTTCCAACTAAGCTAGCTTTTCGGTTGTCATGAGCCCCATCTTAATGGTCATGAAAAGATGTCAGAAATCACGTCCTCCCTCAATAAAACATCGTCTTATTCTTCATTTCTATCTTTATTCCAAACATCGATCATATCACCCTGCGTGTGTGTAAAGACATCCCTACACCCGGAGAATTCAATTCAAGCTATCATATCCTTGCCCATCGACCTCAGTACTTCTTGGCAAACGAGATTGCTTACACACTTTCATGCGACCGTTAATACTTCTTGAGGTACTAACCGACCGATTACTAATGTGCTTGCTAACTTGGTGTATTTTCCTAGTCTTGCACCACCTCAGGCATAGCAGTGACTCCCAGACCAGTTGACCTTGGGGCACTAGGTGAAGAAGCACCCTTTTGCTATATATTTTTCTTGCCCTTGGTGATAACAAAACCAGTGTCTATTTTTCTCACCATTTTCAAAATACTTTTTTTTTCTCATACTTTTGGCTTTAAGACAAGAGCATTTCAAGGTATCCTCTACTATCCCAGGCTTCAAGACGTGTGTAAGTGCGAATAGCAGGGTAGCAACGTTCAAAATGTTTGGCTTCCAGAATAGAAACTATTTTTCAGACTTATTTTTATCCTCAGATTAGTGACGTCCTTCATCTTACTAACCCTTGGGACAACGGCGCATAACTACTTATTACTAGTTCGTATAAGAAAACTTCTAATTTTCTTAGTTTTCTTAAATTTTTCTAATCTCATGGATGTAATTTTTCACTATCTAAACTTTCATTATCTTATTTATGTACAAAAAATATTTTTATAGTTTTGAAAATTTTTAAATTTTTATGGTTTTTTCAAAAAAATGTTTTGTGCTTATGCAGATGATATGTAAATGATGCGAAAATAAGCACAAACCTCCCCCAAACTTGTTTTCAACAGTGTCCTCACTGTTGTCTTCTGCTAAATCTCGAAAACTTGTAAGCTTGGGAGGAATTTATTAGTGGGGGCAAAATATTTAAGTGAAGAACCTCCCGAAACTTATTTTTGGCTCAAAATTTTGTAAAAATTCTTTTTAGGAGCCAGAAAAACATACCCCCCAAACTTGAGTTATGCAATGTTAAGTTTTGAAAATCACAAGTGGGGGTCAAAAATCAGAGGTCGATGCCAAGCTTTGCAAAGACCGAATGTTAACACCAACCATTCAAAATTTTTATCAATGCAGTGCTCTGGTTGGTGGAAGAAGAAGTGGGGAAATGTTAAGTGGTGGAATAGAATATGTGTGCGTCTCATATTGGAGAGACGATGCAGTGAATATGATGGATAACTCGCATTCTTTTTACATTTCAGAAGAAGGGGTGGAGGTTCAATTCCATTGATTTGGACATGATTCGTCTCAACACCCGTGCTTTTTAGAAATGCGAGTTCATCAGCGAAGATCTCCTCAAAAGTTTCATCTATACCCCGAAGAATAATGTCATCACAAGGTGCGGGGTGATCTTCAGACTCGAAGAACATTTCATAATCAGTGTTAATTTTTGACCCGGACATCTCGGTGGAAGAGTCCGTATGTGTATGATACATAGTTGGGTCAAATAACAACATATGAAAAGAGTCTAGATCAGTATCAGGAGGATCATTAAATTCACTGCTGTCGACATCCATTAAGTCGACAGAACAGACCTGAGCAATAGGTTCAGAGGGTACACTTCCTAACTTGTAAATGTTCATCTCAATTGTCCTATTCCCGAAGGATAAGGTCATAGAACCGTTACGACAATTGATGATAGCATTGGAAGTGGCCAAAAAGGGGCGACCTAAAATCACCGGAATTTGATTCCGTGAGTTCGCTACAGGCTGTGTATCAATTACAATAAAGTCTACAGGGAAGATAAATTCCCCGATTTTTATTAACACATCCTCTAGTTCACCCCTAGGTCTGGTGATTGATCGGTCAGCCATCTGAAGAGTGCATGGAGATGGTTTCAACTCTCCGATCCCTAACTGCTCATAAACTGAGAAAGGAAGCAGGTTAACACTTGCTCCAAGATCTAGTAGAGCACGGTTAATGTGTTTCTCCCTAATAGAGATGGAAATCGTAGGATATCCAGGATCCTTACGTTTCCTCGGTAATTGCTGGGGGAAAGCCGTTTCTACTGTTTTTGCCATGAATATCTTCTTGGGCATTTGTTTTTTCCTCTTTCTAGTGCAAAAATCTTTAAGAACTTTTGCGTATGCAGGTACTTGTTGGATAGCATCTAAAAGAGGGATATTGATGTTAACCTGTTTAAACATCTCAGTGATCTTCTCCATCTGTGGACTTAGTGTGTTAGCCCTTAACCGATTCGTGTAAGGTGCTTTAGCAATAAGCGTTGGGTCCATCATAGGAGAAGGAAGTGTGTGTGGAACCGATCCCAAAATAGAAGTGGGAATCGTCCGAGGAGGGGTAAAAGAGGTGGGCTGTAGTGGCGAGCCTTTTGGGAAATGGAGAATAGGCTCGGAAGAAGATGGTAGGGTAGAAGAACTGGGGTCAGAATTAGATGTGTGTGTGTGGAAAGGTCTCAGCCGGGGTGTTGATATGATTTTCAGTATCATCAACTTCTTCCCCAACATGATTGTCAAGCACTCTTCCAGATCTCAATGTGGTGATTGCATTCACATGATGTGAATAACCAGGATTTGGTAAGCATTGAGCTGGAAGTTTCCCTTTCTCTCTTGCACTCAGTTCGGCTTTTAATCGTGCAATTTCTTCTTCCATTGATTTAATACTCTCGTTTTGGGACGCAGAGTTTTTCTTCATGTCATCGACGGAAGATTTCATTTCAGCCGAAACTTGCATGATATTTGTTAAGATCAAATTCATGTATTGTGCAAAAGAAGAGGATTCATCAGTTCCGGTCAACTGTAAAGGACTAGACAGTACAGGTGTGTTGACCTGATTTTGAAAATTATGTGCTTGAAAGGGGTGCTGACTTAATTGAAGTTGTGGCTGCTGTTGTGGTGGAGGGACCCTTTGGAAATTGTTTTGGTTTGGAACCGTGTTTTGTGATTGTGATTGGTTCCAAGCAAAATTAGGGTGATTCCTCCAACCCTGATTATATGTGGAAGAAAAAGGATTGTTCCTAGGTCTTTGAAATGCGGCATTGGTATGCTCACGACCTTGAAACGGACATTCTTCCGTCAAGTGAGACGGATCAGAACAGCACCCACAAACAGTTTTGGGGAGTGATACCGGGTTTAGGGAGGCTGCAGAAACTGTGTTCCATAGCGTCGAGCTTCTTTTGCATTGCTGCCATTTCTGCTCGAACACCTATGAACACATCTATTTGGTGTACGCCACCCCTATTCAATGGTTGGGTTCCACTCTCCCAAATTAGTGATTTTTCAGCGAACTCTTCTAAGTATCGCCAAGCTTCCCCATCATCCTTAGTCATAAATGTACCTTGACACATGTTTTCAAGGCTCTGTTTAGTGCTAGGGTTACTGCTCTCATATATGATTCGGCAAAGCTCCCATCTCGGGATGCCGTGATGAGGACATTGAACCAATAGATCCTTGAAACGTTCAAAGTATTTAGAGAATGGTTCGGCAGGGAGCTGGGCAAATTGGTTCAGTTCGCTACGGATTCGAGCCGTCTTTTGGACTGGGTAAAATTTCTTTAGGAATGCAGCGACGAATTCTTCCCAATTCGTAATAGAGTGTGCGGTAGTGTTATATAGCCACTTCTCGGCTATATCGCACAATGTAAATGGAAGAAGTCGTAGACGCATCGCATCCACTGAAAGTTGTGACGTACCCATCATTGCGCATACGTTTTCAAATTTGGTAATGAAAACGTAAGCGTCCTCGGTCTCGAGTCCGTGGTATTTGGGTAAAAGATTGATATACTGGGGCTTAATTTCAAAGTTATCCCCATTGGCTGGTGGTGTGGATAAGCAGGTCGAAAGAGGGACCTCTAAGTGGATAGCATCTTTCCTGGAGAGAAATGTGGGGAGGATTCTGCGCACCAACGGACGGCGGCAGATTAGGGTCAAAGAAGTTTGATGGATTCGGATCCATCGGTGTGGGTGTGGTAGTAGGTAAAGAAAAGGTAAATGGAGAATTATCGACTTCGGAGTCGATAAAAGGTACGCGGACTAAACGGGCACTAGAATCCCGTGTCCAGCCTATCTTGTACTAAAAAGGACCTAATTAATAACCACTAGCCTTAGACACACTCGCCTTAGGCACCACAAGAAAACGCGGATAAGCAATGAATTACTCACGGCCCTCTCTTGTCCTAAATGAGCGCGACAGTCCTTAGAGTCATCTCTAGATTTCTTTTAGTTAATGTGGGTCAATGCGGATGCAGGTTTGGTGGTTTTCGGGGCCTAGGAAGGGTAATGAAATCCCCACCTAATTTGGATTTGGCCGTGCCCCTTAAATTCCGTATTTAATATGCAAAACAACCAAGAAAAACAAAATCACGCACAATTTTAATTTGCTTTTGCGGCGCAGCTATTGTTTGCAAAGAATCCTGCAGAAAGGATTAGTTGGAGCTAAAAAGGGCGAGGGGAGAGAGACAGAAATCACCTGCTGGAAAATTTTCCAGAGAACCCCCAAGACTGCGGCGGTTCCGCCGCAATAACCATGTATATGCCGCTCTTCCGCGGCTTGTTGATTGGTTCACTGCACCAACTTTCTTCAGCTGCTTTCTGTTCCTATCTCCAGCTCTCTGGTATATCCCAAATAATTTTTCCACAGCACAGATTGCTCCAGATCACCTTGCAATCAAATCACAACACACGTGTAAGAGTTTGTACGAATTTTGATTTCAAGAAATGAAACGTAATAATTCTTTCACTTCAAACTATAAAATGTAAACGAATTAGCGCGTAATCCCCGGCAACGGCGCCATTTTGATTGATGTAAATTTCAGATGTGTTGTATCGAATCAAAAATTTAAATTGACCGCAATCAAACTACGGTGTCGGATGTAGTTAATGAATGAGTGCGGATCGTCCACAGGGATTTCAAGATTCGTTTGTATTTTAATGCGTTTGAAATGAAATGTTAAGCAACAATAAAAGAAAACAAGATTCAAGAATGATTTGTATTCGTGTGTCACTATTCTCTATTAAAGAATCAAGAAACTATAAACAATCAAGAATCGGGTTTCAATGGTATTTTCCAAACAACAATCAAGAATAAGAGAGGCTCGTAGCAATCGATCGGATCTTTAGACGTGATGTAGTCTACAAGATTTCATATTCTTGTCCTTCGAAGGATTGATACTAGATCGATGATCATCAACAAGAATTAGGGTTTTCTCGTGAAACTAGGGTTTCATCTTATCCTTTGTTCTGTTGTCGATATCATTCACATTCTAGCCTCTAGCAATTTCAAGAAACGATCCTAACTCCCTCATTTTGAACGATGTCAATCAAGAAAGCATCGAAACAAAATGGGTTGTCGGTTCTTGAATTTGCTAGGGTTTACAAACTCGTGGGATTCAAGAATCGATTACAAATTTGCTACATCATCATACTAAAGATCGTTTCGACTCCTTAACGAGCGGAGTTTTATTCACACATCACCACATAGACAATATTCAAGAATAGTAAAGATAACATGATGCGGAATTTAAAGAAAACAAGATAGAAGGAAATATCACCTTTTATTTAATCAACAATTTCAATACATTCTTTCAAGATCTACAAGAAGAAGAAAATCGATCGTTGACTCGGCTTCGCTTGTCTCCGTGGATCATGGATCTACTTTGATCTCGTGCCCGATTGAAGATCGGCTCGGCTCATAAAAGGGTTGAAAGCATCTTGCTTGGCTTACACTCAAGATCTTGAATTGTGGTTGGATTTAGGGTTAGGGTTTCCTACAAGCTCTCTCACTAAACTTGAGGAAGAGGAAGATGAAGAAAGAGAATGGCTAAAATCTAAGATGTTGAATTATAGCCTAAGATATCACATGATGATCTCAATGAATAAGTCTAGGGTCTTATTTATAGAACTTTCAAACCCTAGGTTTAGGTTTAAATTGGACTTTCCCTCCCAAAGTTTGTTGGCAAAGTTTGTTGGGCTTTAGCTTAGGGTTTAAGCAAGGGTTTAGGAAAGTTCTAGAAAGATTAGGCTAGTTTGGGTGTTTGCTGATCTGGTGGAAGTATCTGGAATCTTCTGGAAGTTTGTGCATTTCTGAGCAGTGGGCCTTAGTACAGGAGTTGTGGTCTAAAATTGAGGAACTGAGTCCCTGGGCCCGCCGCGGATCCGCCGTATGAGGTACCCATAGGCCGCGCTTCCGCGGCTCATTAATGGCCTTGGGATCTGTGCCTTCTTCTGTTGCTTGGTACTGCTGTTTGGGCTTTTGTCTGATGTTTAGAATTGCAGTTTCCCTTCTGTGTTGATACCAAATTTGAGTTCAGTGAATTTACGAGCAATTGTAATGGTCGAGCAATGTAACAATCGAGCAAGCTTCCTTTTCCTGCACAGATTTCTCAACACGGGCTGCAAGATATGGAAAATATGCTGTGTAATGCAATGCAGTCAATTTCCTTAGAAATGCCGGTTTTAAGGTCGAATACATGTAATTTGATATTTTGCGACCGATTAGCTAATATGTGAATTATGAATACCGTACACTTCTATATGTATGCAGATGATAGGGAAATTGCCGGTTAAAATATGCAATATTTTCGACTGATCATGCGGCATGGTGAAGTATGGCTCATTTCATTTGTTTGTGTTTGGGTTTACTATTGAAGCATGGTTGTTATTTTCTATTGGAAAATAATCCATGTTTCATGTGAGATAGAGAATGAGCCACCCTTCACTATCACAAAACTCAGCTCATTTGATCTTTTTTCTTTCTCTCCATTTTTTCTCTCCTTCCTCAAGACCCTAATCCCTCACATGTGTTGTGAACCATGGGGTCACTTGAGATTAAATACTCCAATTAAGACTCTACATCTTCTAAAGCTATCTAGTTTAGCGAACTAGGTATTTTAGTTACCTCGGTTTAGAGGTCGGAGCTTGAGCTATAGACTCTCGGGTGGATCGTGTTTGACACGAGGAGACCGACGTTCAAGCGCCATCCGGATCTTCGAGGAGCTTAAGAAGAGAAGGAGAAGAAGACCTGAATGACAAGTATCTAGGAGATATAAAACTCTTACCGAGTAGTTAGACCCTCCAAGTAGAATAGCTAGTTAAGGTTTCCATAAAGATCCTGGAGTTTAAGTCGGTGTTGCAAGTTCAGAAAATCGTTTTTTATAAATTCCGCCTCCTCACAAGTGTGTGGGGTGTGACATTGACTTACAGTGATATCAGAGCCTACTAAACTTTAACTAGCTTATTAGCAAGTAATTAGAACTTCGATCGACGGAATATGTCCGAAATTACATTTCCAAATAATGCTCGCTGTCGGATTTTTAAAATAATTGAAAAAATTATTTCAATGACCTTAAAAATACATGCAGGCTTTTTTAAGAACAAGAAAAAATTTCGAGACCATAATTTTTCAACTAGACCGCGGAACCGCGGCCAAACAGGTCTTTTAGCCGTGGATTCACGGTCGAGTTATGGCCGATTTGCTCTTAATTTTTTTTGTAGTTCTAGTGTTTGGAAATATGATTTTTGGCATATTTGGTTTTTGCCCAGATTTGTTTCTGTACTGATTTGTGCATGGGGCAAACACGGATAGTTGTTATCGATCGAAATTCTAAGTTTTTGCTAATCAGAGTTTCTGTGTTTGTATGTGTTGTTAAACGTCTGGTAATTGCTATATGTCGATTAGTGGGGGTTGCACATACCTGTATTCTGTTGATGGTTTGTGTATATGAAGTATTGGATCGTCGTGAATGAATAGCCGGGATGTGAGAAGAGCGTTCTTTTCTTTCATTCATGTATATTTGTAAATTGATATAATATTCTTTTGTGGGGCACATCCGGGTTGAGGTTGTAGCCACCGTTGTATTATTTCATTTACTTTTTCTTGCACCTAGGATAGACCCAATGAGGGGTGCACAAACTACCGGGTTTTTGAAGTGCTGAGTGGCCCACTTATTTCATTGAGGGAGGCCGCTTCATTTCGGGAATTTGGCGGGTAGTTTACCGTATCTGTAGGGGTTTAGGGTGGGGTTTGGCTATTCATTACGATCGTGGAATCCGTCTTTCGTATAGTTATAGGCTAAAACGAAATATGGAAATCCTAGTATATCCAATATATTAATCTGTGATCTGGAATGCCTATTATTTCGTGAGACGAATGGATATATATATATATTGTATATAATAACCGTTGCTTATGTTTTGCATCCGCTCTAGTCCAGCTCCCGCTCTGCCGTTAATTAAGTAATCTAATGGTGCATGACGGGCTCTCGTGGCGAATGCGGATGGCATAAGCGTACGATCTATTTTCGTTTTTTGCTGCAATGATAGGGTTAAATGATGAGACCGCATTAATATTGATTAATGCAAAGAAAACAAACCAAAGTTAAATCGTTGGAACAATTTCAAAACCACTCTGTTTTCTTGAAAAACAATTTTTAAATGCGGAGCCTAAACTACTCATTTTAAAAGCTATCATGGTTCTTTCGACTATATCAAGTTCATTACGTTCACGGTTTTCGCCAAAACCAGTCGTAACCCTCCGTCATTTCAGATGAGTATTCAATAGTATTCAAGCTATGTATTTTGACCTTCGCCAAGGCATAGCGATTGATAGCTGCTGGGTATTCATCTGTAGTATAGATATGTGCGTTAATTTGGGACAAGCGTATTTTGGCCTTCGTAAACGGTTTGTATGAACGAGTTCAAATTAACCCGGACAATGACGGGTAGAACTTGATTTGCATCTTATGATATGTCGGCTTTCGTTTAGGTCATAAGCGCCTGGGCCAAAAATCCATATCGGGAGTTTCAAAAGAAAAGGAAACTTGCTAGTTTTGCATACCATCTAGAGTGAAGATTTTGGTAGGATTCCTTCAAAGTTGTCATTCAATGATAGTTGGATGCCGATCCCACCGTGAATTTTGTTACTCTTCGGGAGAACTTTTTACTAAACAATCAATGCTATAAACCAAGTAGGTGCCTAGAACGGTGTTAGCGGGGCTACGCCTCCAGGGAAAAGAGTTTATGTAATTAAGGAATTTCGCGAAGGTGTTGGAAAATCTCACTTGAAGTATCGATACTAGCTTGGCCGAAAGGTTAAGCAAGAATTGTAAGGGTGATTAATCCCGACTAATTTTTCTTTTATGATTTGAAGGAGGATTCGAGAAACAGTGAAACAGTGGGAGCCATCCTGTTTAAATAAGCTAATAACCGATCTAAACTTGCAAGACGATCATATGGAGTGTTTTCTTCTCTCTCCTAATGGCAGCGACTAAAATGACTGGGCTTAATTTACTGCCAGATAAAAACATATTGACGGGGCCAAACTATAAAGATTGGCTAAGGAATGTCCAGATGACCATAACCTATGACAAGCTGGGCTACCTCCTTACTACCAAAGCAACCGCCGCCCCAAGTCCAGATTTCACCGTCGCGGATGTTGAGATCCGTAAGACATGGGGAATAGACTGTGTGAGATCCAAGTGCCTCGTGCTGGCCTCAATGGATAATGAACACCAGAAACGGCATGAGAAGATGGGCTTAGCTTCCATCTTCCTCCATTTCAAAGATTTATAGGGAGTAATCTCGTATCGCAAGATATGAGACCTCGAAGAAATTGTTTCAGGCGAGATTGGCTGTCGGGTCATCTGTAGGGGACCATGTCCTTAAAGATGATTAGCTATATTAAAGAGCTCGCGGACTTTGGGACCACGTTGGAGAACGAGTTATATACAGACTTGATTCTACAGTTCCTTCCCTCTACCTACATCCAGTTTATCTTGAATTTCAATATTCAAGAGAAGGAAGTTACACTTCCAGAACTCCTCAACATGTTGAAAAGTGCAGAGCGTACCCTAAGGAATACTAGGGAGACACCCGCTCTGTTTATTGGGGAACCTTTCTCCTCTAGATCCAAAGACGAAAGCCAAGGGGAAGAAGAAGAAAGGTGGTGTCAGTAAGGTAGAGGGAAATGGCAGGGCAAAAGTTTCGGGGCCGACCGTAGGGAAGGAGGAATGTTTCTATTGACACGGAAAGACCATTCGAAGAAGGACTGCAGGGTTTGGAGAGCCAGTAACCAGGATTCAAAGCACGTGGTTTCGGTTTCAGGTGTGTTTATGATTGAAAACTGTCTATCAATCAACTCTACTTCCTGAGTATTGGATACTAGATCAGGATCTCATATCTGTAATTCATTGCAGGCGTTGAGAAACCGTAGAGTTATAAATGCAGGTGATATGACTCTCAGAGTTGCTAACGGAACGAGCGTGGATGCTGTATATGTCGGGGAATATCACCCATGATTGACAAGTGGAAACACTTTAATTTTGCGTAACTGTTTTTGTGGATCTAGTTTGATATATAATATCATCTCTGTATCTTTACTATATAAAGAAAGTTATGATTTTACATTTGTAAGCGATGTCGTAAACATCCACCTTAATCATGGTTTGATTGGGTTAGGTACACTAGACAACGGTATATACATATTAATTCAATACCAAGTTTCAATGTCTAGAACACTTAGAAGAAAGTCTCTAGAATTAAATCAAGCTTTTTTATGGCATTGTAGACTGGGTCACATCAATGAAACACGGTTGATGAAATTACATAAAGAGAGATATTTGAATCCGTTTGAATATCTGTCTTTTGCAACTTGTCAATCATATCTCAAAAGAAAGATGGCAAAGACTCCGTTTACTGGACACGGGGTAAGAGCCAGCGAGCTCTTGAGACTCATACACAGCGACGTGTGTGATCCAATGTCTACACATGCAAGAAGTGGTTATTTCTACTTTATTACTTTTACGGATGATTTTTCAAGGTACGGACATGTATTATTGATGAAACATAAATCCGAGATCTTTGAGAAATTCCAAGAATATAAGAATGAAGTGGAAAACCAAACATGCAAAAGTATCAAGACACTTAGATCTGATCGAGGTGGTGAATACTTAAGTGCCGAGTTCCTGAATTATTTAAAAGAGAATGGAATTCTCTCTCAGCTTACTTCATATACACCTCAACACAACGGTGTATCGGAAAAATGGAACCACACCCTATTGGATATGGTGCGTTCCATGATGAGTAACACTGAGTTACCGTGATTCTTCTTGGGTTATGCACTGAAATCTGCATCATATCTTTTGAACAAGGTTCCTACTAAGTCAGTGCCTACCACACCATATGAAATGTGGAGTGGGAAGAAACCTATCTTAAGTATCTTAAGATATAGGATACCCAGCTTGTGTCAAAAAGCATCATGCGAACAAGCTCGGATGTCAAAAAGCATCATGCGAACAAGCTCGGGGCACGCTCAGTATTGTGTAAGTTTGTGAGATACCCAAAGAACTTCAGGGGTATCTTTTCTATTACGTGGAGGAACAAAAGGTCTTTGTTTCTCGGCATGCCCACTTTTTGAAAACTCAATTTCTTGAAAAAGAAATAAGTGGGAGCGCAATGGAAGAAATTCCAGAACCACAAGCTATTACTGAAAGTATGGTGGAACCAGAAGTTCCGAAAGAACCGGACGTCCTTACGCCACTCCGCAGATCTAGTAGGCAGTCTCATCCGTCCGAGAGATACTACGGTTTTCTTATAGACGGGGATCGAGAGGATTGCATCATCGACGATGACGAGTCAACTAGTTTTCAGCCGGCCATTACGAGCAGAGACTCGGTAAAGTGGCTGGATGCAATTCGGACCGAAATGGAATCCATGTACACCAACAAAGTATAGACTTTGGACATTGCACCTCAGGGGTGAAACCCGTAGGCTGCAAATGGATCTTCAGAAAGAAGATTGGTGCAGATGGATAGGTTGAAACCTATAAGGCTAGACTTGTTGTAAAATGTTTTCTTCAAAGACCTGGTTTAGACTATGATGAAACCTTTTCTCCAGTGGCTATGCTTAATTCCATTTGGATCCTTCTTGCCATCGCTGGCTTCCAAGATTATGAAATTTGGCAGATGGACGTAAAGACTGCTTTTCTCAATGGAAATTTGGAAGAGTGTTTATATGGATCAGCCATAGGGTTTCATAGAGTGGGAGCGGCGGAAAAATGTGCAAGTTTAAATCCATTTATGGATTAAAACAGGCATCGCAGAGTTAGAACATCTGTTTTGATGAGACGGTCAAAGAATTCGACCTTATCAAAAATCCAGATGAATCATGCATTAATAGTAAGATTGTAGCAAGAACTGTGGTATTCCTCGTCTTGTACGTGGATGGCATTCTCCTGATAGGAAATGACATTTCTATGCTACAATCAGTTAAAGATTCTTGTCATGGAAATTCTACATGAAAGACCTGGGTGATACCTCTTACATTCTGAAGATCCAGATCTATCATGATAGATCCAGATGCTGAGACTTTCAGAGTTCAGGTACATCAACACCATACTGAAAAGATTTGGTATGGAAGATTCCAAGCGCGGTAATTTACCGGCTTGTCACAGGATCATCCTCTCCAAAGAGATGTCTCCCAAGATTGATTTGGAAAGGGATTGCATGAGTATTATACCCTACGCTTCTGCGGTTGGCTCTATAATGTATGCAATATTGTGTACCAGACCATATGTTGTTTACGCACTGAGCGTAGTAAGCAGGTATCAGTCAATCCCTGGGGAGAAGCACTGGATAGCAGTTAAGAACATTCTCAAGTATCTGAGAAGAACTAAGGAGATGTTCTTGGTGTACGGCAGTAAAGACCTCCAGATCGAGGTTTTCGCTGGCTCAAGCTTCCAGAGCGACAAGGATGACTCCAAGTCCATATCGGGTTATGTCTTTACCCTCAATGGAGGGGCGGTCTATTGGAAGAGCTCCAAACAGGACACCGATACTGACTCGACGATGGAAGTGGAGTATATCGCTGCATGTGACGCCGCGAAAGAAGCAGTCTGGATGATGAAGTTCATAACAGAATTTCAGGTGGTTCCGTCCATTGTTGATGCAATACTTTTGTATTGTGAAAACAACGGAGCTATAGTTTTAGCGAAGGAACCAAGATCCCATCAGAAGTCCATACATATCTTAAGGCGGTATCACCTGATAAGGAAGATCGTGGATCGCCGGGAGATCGAGATGCGGAGAGTAAATACGAAGAACAACGCTGTCGTTCCACTCACGAAGGCTATCCCTTAGACGCAGTTCAGGCTATTCGAGATGATAGGCCTGCGATATGTCAATACATGGCCTTAGTGCAAGTGGGAGATTGCTAGTGATATATGCCCTAAGGCCATTATTGTATAGTTTTGGATTGTATATTACATTTTGGAAACTTGGGATATACATGTATGTAATAACAGTCTTGCTCAATATGATAGTATATTATCTGGTTTGATTCTATCTTAACATGTGTATGGGTTTCTTTTAAGATATCGCTAATACATGTTGATAGAGTCCTCAGGATCTTTGCTTGACTGCCAGCGTTGTGATGACAGTCACACTAGTAAGGGTTGGGTAGTCTATAAGCACATCCTTAAGCTTGTCCTTAGTCGTAGGATTATCGAGACAGATCATCGATACTCCAGAGTAGACTAGTGTATACGCTTCTCATCCCAGTCAGGAAGATGGCCTGTCCCGCAGCCGTTGGTATGCGATACCGGAGATAGTATACATGTGCTCATTGGATTATGAGTTACACTTGGACAGACTCGATGGGAACTGCTGGTTGGTATTATACCTATCGTCAGTTAGCAGTTCCCGGATGACATGAGTACATGTTAGTTCGTTGACTTGACATCAATATTCGTCTCAAGTGTGTTCCCACCGTACGTAGGTCACTATCCTACCATAGTTCAAATAAGTCGTGCAAACAGGTAGTGGTTGGGTGCAGTCCCGAAGCACTTGGAGGCAGTAGTAGTTAGAAGGGATTCATTTCTCCCGGTATTGGGAGTTGATATCATGCTGTGTTCGGATAGCCATTATACAAACTCCGTAGCCAGGGCAAGCGAGATTTACTGGTAGATACACCGGTAGTTTCTCAGGATGTATTGGGCTCTACATCGACACGACTTATTGCGCTATTAGGGGTCTGACATTTACCACCCCTAGGCCCAATACACGATACTCTTAGACGAACAGACCAGACTGTACGGAGATTGTCACAGACATGCTCACTAGGAGTTCAGAAGAGTTTGCTTGTCGGCGTTCTTATCGACAGATAGCTGGGTAGCCGTTACATACAGTTAGTGCAACTGACGGACTTGTGGTTAAACACACTGCCAGCGTACTGTAGAGTCTTTAGAGTCCCACACAGAGGGTTTCCCTGGTTCAGGCGAAACGATATAGAGGCCGTATGGTTTTACGTGCAGGGTTCCGATTATATACGTGTTCTAGCTGCACGGATATTGTTCGGACGGATAATACTGGTGAGCTTTGGTTTAAGCCGGATTCTAGTATTATATTATTGGATTATTATTATCTCATTGTATTCGTATTTTTTGGAGTACGAATACGGGTATGTATATACGGTGAGAGCATTCTTGTAATTTTATAAGAGATGCTTCTAGAAGGGGACATCTTATTATTTGGATTTATCTATTTTTGCAAATAGATTAATGAGGTGGAAAATGGAGATTTTTGTGGCATGGTGAAGCATGGCTCATTTCATTTGTTTATGTGTTTGGGTTTACTATTGAAGTATGGTTATTTTCTATTGGAAAATAATCCATGCTTCAAGTAAGATAGAGAATGAGCCATCCTTCACTATCACAAGACTTAGCTCATTTGCTCTTTTCCTTTCTCTCTCCATTTTTTCTCTCCTTCCTCAAGACCCTAATCCCTCACATGTGTTGTGAACCATAGGGTCACTTGAAATTAAATACTCCAATTAAGACTTCTACATCTCCTAAGCTACCTAGTTTAGCGAACTAGGTATTTTAGTTACCTCGGTTTAGAGGTTGGAGTTTGAACCATAGACTCTCGGGTGGATCGCGTTTGACATGAGGAGACCGACGTTCAAGCGCGATTTGAATTTTCGAGGAGCTCAAGAAGAGGAGGAGAAGAAGACCCGAAGGACAAGTATCTAGGAGGAGCTCAAGAAGAGGAGGAGAAGAAGACCCGAAGGACAAGTATCTAGGAGGTATAAAACTCTTACCGAGTAGTTAGAATCTCCAAGTAGAATAGCTAGTTAAGGTTTCCGTAAAGATCCTGGAGTTTAAGCCGGTGTTGCAAGTCAAGAAAATCGTATTTTGTAAATTCCGCCTCCCCACAAGTGCGTGTGGGGTGTGCGACATCGACTTACAGATAACACTATTAAGATAACACTATTAATACGTGCTGTTGTGGTCATACTCTTTTGGTACGATTTCACAATTTTCACTTGCTATATAATATTGTTTGATCCACTTTTAAAAGACAACAATCGTCCTTTTTTCTAAAAACATAAATTTGCCATTAAAAGTCATGAATGTTCATAAAATATGTATAAAACAATTATATAGTTGGGGTACTGTAAACCGTAGCATGTGTCTGGATAATTTGGCTTCTTCCTAAGAATCTCAACATTCATCTCTCTTGAACCATTTGTTTATTGCATTTCTTACAGGATGGTGTGAAAGTCGGTAAGAAGAACAATAACAAAGGTTCAGCTGGTGATGTAACAGAAAAGTCTTGTCAGCTTGAATTTGGGAGCTACTGCCTTTGGTCCACAGAACATAAAGAGGTGATGAATGATTCAGTGGTGAAGATATTAAAAGATCAGCTTTTTGTGGCCAGAGCTTACTATCCAAGCATTGCAAAGCTCAAGGGAAAAGAGAAACTGTCACAAGAAATGAAGCAAAACATTCAAGATCATGAGCGCATGCTTAGCGAAGCCATTTCAGACCCTGAGCTTCCATCATTGTAAGTGTCGACTTTTAACCTGTGGGCAGTTTTTCCCTTAAATTTTAACGTACTGAAACTTTTGTTTTTGATGGTTTAATCTTTAGAGCAAACACTATCATATGTTCTTCTGAGGCAAATTAACAAACACTCCGTTGTAGTATGACAGCATTTATTATGATTTTGTTTGGAAGTTTTTGCTCCTAAATTATGATAATTAGATTTTCTTCGAGTGCTAGGAAGCACCGACACTTCAACAAACACTCCGCTCTAGTATGATAACATTTATTATGATTTTGTTTGGAAGCTTTTGCTCCTAAATTATGGTAATTAGATTTTCTTCAAGTGCTAGGGAGCACCGACACTTCTATTTACTCGCCATGTCTGGGCCCATGTCCTACACGTACCGGACATCTAAATTCTACTACTCTGCCCAACCCCGTTTCCGAAATGTGTGGGTCGTATTGGTCTAGATTGGAGGTGTGGGACACTTCTATTTAGTGCATGGGGGTTGAGAAGTAAGAAGGCAGAATTTAGATATATATACAATTTTAACATTTTTGAGCGTACGAGAATATCAAATATTTCAAATCTCTTTCATGGTCAACTAGTGTCAGGAGTAAGGTATCGAATTGACGCTAATGATGAAGTCAAATCAGCTCCAGTTAGGATGGGTTAACATTTTGTTTGCGTTAACTATTGACTCTTCTAAATTATAGTTTTTATGTTTTTTTTAACTTTTAGTTGCATATATTTATAATTTTTGTGCACTCAAAAAATCTTATGGTTATGGAATTAAAGTTAAAAACCTTGCTATTGTTCTTACTTTTGAATATATATCGTTGCATATTTCTTCTCGTAATTTATTATATTATGTTTAGTATAGATATAATTAAATATATAGATAAATACTAGTCATCCCTGTGTCCTACTTTTTACAAAAAATTCCGTGTCCGTGCCCGTTCTTTATAATTCAAGCGATTGTGAGCACCTATAATGCATGCATAAATGATTAAGTTTCTTTCATGCGTGTCAAGATAATATTTGTCTTTTTGTGTGTGTGTGTGTGTGTTTTGGGGGTTGGGGGGGTTGCTTTTCTGTGTTATAGATTGTTTGTGCTTTCTGTTATTAACACTGATTATGCGCCGTGATGCATGGAAGTAATTTCAAAATCTTGTGCATGCCTATAATAAAAAAAATGCCAAAAAGTGGAAAAATGAGGAAAAATCAAGAGAAAAATCTCCAATCAGCAGCTGCAACTGTGGGTTACAAGGAGCAATGTCAAATCATCAATAAAAGAAACATGTGTAATCTCTGCCTATGAGGTAAATAATTGCGAGAGTACAAAATGAGAAGAAAATATCGTAAGTCCTCAGTCGCAACTTGAGGAGAGCCATTAATAATCAATGATGGATAAATATATAGAGTAGGCAAAAGAAAACTCTATGCGCTGAAAGCTTGCTCAGCAGGCTAAATGGTGTTAAGCTGTCACAGAGGCATACCACTAGTTGCAGAAACCTGGTGTGCATCGCTTTGGGTAATATTTGCATGCTCATTGTTGAAGAGGATATATTTTGAAGGAAAAGAGTCCGAGAGAGTTCAATCGAAGATGAAGGATAATGAGATACAATATAGTCGTAATTGATTAGGTTAATGATTTTGTTTGAAGGCTGATCCATATAAACCCAAATCTACTATACAGTGGTTGAATACATTATGCAGTAGTAATCATCGACACCAATTTCTGCAACTGACAGTGACTTATTTGCATAATAGGCTCACATAATCCTACTCACAAGGGGCTCATTTATGTACGCTTCGATGTTGCCTATGGACCAGAAGACTTACGCAGGCCGCATGGAATTTTTTAACATGTTGCATAAAAGTAATTATCTTTGAATCATGGAGTGATAAAATGATTTAGTTATTGAATTATCAGGGTTTTATAAATTTTAGGATGATATGTTTTGCTTAGAAGAAGAATAAGCCATATGTATTACAAAAGAAAGAACTTATACGGTTACGAAAATACACCTGTGGGCTAATAGCTATTTTCACTTTTCAAGTGTTCTCTCATGAATTATTAAAATATGCTAGCCTCATAACTGAAACATGAGCACTTGTTTATGGAGCTGAAGTATTGGAAGACACATCATGAGATTAAAATGATGTCAATATTAATACATTGTTTCTCATATTCCAGTCAATAAGGTGCTTTTGCTATACGGTTAGTTATTTCGAAATAAATTATAAGCTAGTCAATGTTTAAAATTACTACGAGAGGTTTCCTTTTTGTTTGTTTTTGTGGAAAGAACTGCATTTAAGCTGTATATTTTAACCCTTAAATTTTTTTTTGTAAATTAACTGATCCCTCATTTATTTCTCTCATTTTCAGTTTTCTGTATTTTTATTCTTAAGTTAATTTTTTCTTAGTTTTTGTGGGTATGCTTTATAAGTGGATGTGCCAGAAGTAATTGCTTCTTTACACCCCCCTTTTCAACCAACCAAGCAATGTTCCAACAGAAAGCACACCGATATTTGACCTGAAGGTTAGATCAAAGAAATATATGTACCAACTCCCATGACTGATGTATGGATAATGGCTGATATAGTACTACCATTTGCAACCTTCTCTGAATAGTTATCCTGCAATGCATTGTTTCGGACCCCTATTCACATCCTTTTTTCATCCCAAGATCAGAAGTCATGATCTACCTTCCAATAACGAATTTTGCAGATATATCTCCAAAATGTAGACCACGAGGTGGACTTTTCTGGGGATATCTAATTGGCAGACTTCAATGCTAAATAGCAACTAGAGAAACACGATATATGACCTTACTGGCTGCCCACTTCGCAGTCTTTCATTTGTGCTTGTCTGTTAGATGGCAGAACATCTCTTGCATTCAGACCATTATACTTGTCGCGGACTTGTCCTTATTTTAATATCAAATGTTGGATATTGTCGATGAATTTCTGAAGCATAGGGATTAGGGAATGGCATAAAACTCGCATTTGGATGTAATATAAGAATGGTTTTCTGTAAGTTCCTCATTGTAAGATGCGGCATGCCTTATTTGCCTTCTTGTTCCAAGTTCTATTTCGGAAGCATTATATGCTGCCTTTGCGATATAGAAGTAATGACAAGCATAGAAATTTAGCTACAATCACATTATTTGATATCAGGGTCAGTACCCCAGTTGAAATTTTCATTGTTGCCATGATTGTTCCTAATACTGTACGGGTCAAGAGTATGCAGTGCCAATCCATGGCAATATCTTTATTTCATGGTATTAAAAAACTTAAATGTGAATTACTTCCACCACGAAGTCAGCATGAACAATTCCTCATAATCTTATGTGCAATAATAGGAGCTCTCAAATAATAAAAAAACACATTATAATGGTAATTTTCACTCTATGTAACTATAGAAGTAAATCAGATAATTCTAGAAGTTCTCTAGGTTGCATGAATACTCGCAGAGGTGACCCGCCCTTAAGTCGTAACTTATGCTAGGTGGATACTTGTTTGATACTCCTATGTGTCGAAGAACCTATAGATTTATAGTTTACTCTTTGGACTTATTGGACATGTATTAATGACCAAGAAGTTAACAATCTAGTACACGAATGACAAGTTTCACTGTTCTATCTAATTTCTTAACGTAAGGATATAAAGGTTAATAATTGATCTGGTAGCTTGATCTATATGCTTAGAAGTTTATTTGATTGTATTCAGCTGTTGTGTTTCATGTAAGCATTTTAATATCACTTACCATATATTATAGGTGTGCATTCCACTTGTGCACAAGCTATCGGTATATTGAACTTTTAGAATTTGTGATATCTTGGTACCCGTATCTCGTTAAATTTATGGTATGGATATCTATGAAACTGCAAGTTATCACTTGATGATGAAACTATTAAAGTTTTCACTATCATTTCTTATGTGACTTTCAAACAGCATATTGAAAAGTTTCTAGCTTTCAACTAGAAATTCCTCAGCACTCATCAAAATGGGACTAGGAATACGAGTCCATCACACACACACACACACTTTATCCACAAAAACTTGGAAGCAAAGCCCATCAGTAAAATCGCTGAATCCGTCTTTTTAATAGAAAGAAAAGTCTCAAATAACAAGCTGAGTTTGTTCAAAGCTAGCATTAGTGGCAGTCTGTTAGTTGCCACTGCCATACTAACATAAGGGACCCTTATTAGTTGTGTAGAACTTTCATCGTAATCATCAATAACATGTATTAGAGCCTATGCAATCTGCTCCTGTAATATTTTTTTTCAGGAGAATACATGATATAATGCCATTATTTTCTTCACAAATTTTGTGAACCTTTTTGTATGGGAAAAAATTGGTCCTGATTGTGAAGACCAGAGAATTTGGATAATGGTTACCATTCAATATTTAACTCAAACCCTGAACATTTGCAGATTTCTCTTTCTTCAAATCTGTTCTTACACTTCGTAAACTCCAGGATTATTGATTATGAAAGCGTTTCCTCCTTTTCAGTGTTCAGAAGAAGATAGAGAAGATGGAGCAGACCATCGTTAAAGCCAAATCATGCACTGTAGATTGTAATAACGTTGACAAGAAACTTAGGCAGATACTTGATCTAACTGAAGACGAAGCTCATTTCCGTATGAAGCAAAGTGCATTCTTGCATTATCTTGGCGTGCAGACAATGCCGAAAAGTCACCACTGTTTGTCAATGAGATTAACTGTAGAATATTTTAGAGCACCACCAGTGGACATAGAACCGTCTCATGCTCATAAACTTGATAACCCATGTTACAGGCAGTATATAATTTTTTCTCGAAATGTGCTCGCAGTATCTGTTGCCATCAATTCTACTGTTATGAATTCTCAGGTACTGTAATATACTCCAATGCTATATACCAATGATTCAGGATGATTAGAAATTCTAAACTCCCTGCCATTGCTGCTAAATTTCAGAGTAGTGCATAGGGTTGAGGGATGTGTTTTATTATTCCAATACTCTCCAGCATGTTGAAGCCCTGTTTGTAGTCGAAAACTGGGCTTTCTGCAGAACAGTATATTTATTTCGTTTTTAAGGGGATTACTGCACAAAACTACCCTTGTAGTTTACCTTGTATAGCACTTGTACCCTCTCAAGTCTCAAGTGATCTATTAGCCCAACCCCCTCTGTTCACTGACCGATACCCTCAAGAATACAAGAATTCTACTATAAACAAGACAAAGAAGAAGAGTTTAATTAGACACTCATTTGTGTTGCTTAGAGTTGAATTAGAGTGTTTCTAAGGGTAATTCACAGCGGATTTGTTTGCGCTAACAAATTACTTGAGGGGGCACTATATAGGGTACCTACAAAGGGGGTTCCTGCAATCAACCCTTTTGTACTCCCCAAATGATTGGATTGGAACCTGGATGTATCTTGATGCTATCTGCACCAAAACTCTGAGATTGTGGTGATGGCCGGGAGAGAATTTTAAAATCCAGTATTAATGACATTGCTTCTTGATGTTACAGGAAACAGGAAACATGGTTTTTAATGTGCTTACCGATAAGCAAAATTTCTATGCTATGAAACTCTGGTTCAGTAGAGATTCTTACAAAGAGGCGGTTGTTCATGTCATGAACGTTGAAGATCTTGAACTTCACTATTCTCATCATTTAGGCGCTCCGCAACTATCTCCTTATGAAGAGTTCCGTGTCTCCATTCGTGCCAATGACCAACAATCTCCCGCGAAGAGAAGAACGGAATATATATCGGTTTTTGGTCATTCACATTTCCTTCTTCCAGAGATATTTAAGAATCTTAAGAAGGTTGTGGTGCTTGATGATGATGTGGTAGTTCAAAAGGATTTGTCTTCATTATGGGATATTGATATGCATGGGAAAGTGAATGGTGCTGTGGAGTTCTGTGGTGTGAGACTAGGACAGCTCAAATCTTACCTCGGTAACAATCAAAATGGCGATTCATGTGCTTGGATGTCTGGAGTAAATGTAATTAATCTGGAGAAGTGGCATGAAATTAATGTAACACGAATATACCATCAAGCTCTCCATATGGTTAGTAGTTTTATTTTTTCATGTTTTATAGCTACTACACCAGTAGACTTCTTATGATGTGGTTTCAGAATATTGACTAGGTACTGATTTTTAAGCTCTTTTCTAGACTTGTTTTCTTAAGTTGTGTTAGAATTTAAAGTGTTGGAGGAGAGTGACCGTATTTCATTCAAACTTTAATACAATTTGGTAGTTGATGCAAGTTGATTGACAATGATAACATTCTTTGGCTTGTGGTAATTGGTTGTTAATTAGTAGCAATGACAAGGCATCATCAAATCTACCTGTATCACGTTCCACGTTTTAGGTGACCTAGGTCTTAGTCGTCTTTTAAATACTTGATCTACCTCATCATTGCTAGTGCCATGTTTGCATAACTGGCGGTTATGCAAAAAACTACCATATTGTATAAGATGAAAAATACACATAGGTGCAAATAAATTGGTAACTGGGCAAGAGAAGGGAAGGGAAAATACCACTGTATTGCTACATTGGCAGACATCATGGCTCCTTGTTAAATAGTGAAGGCTAAATTGCTGAAACCTTCAATTCTTTTTTTTTCTCCCTCCATGTGATAAAAAACTACTTACCTTTACTTTTTTAAAATGCTGCACTGTTACCCAAACTTCAAGATAAGGTATTTATTTCCGTTTCTGCATTATTTCTTCCAGAATACCCTTTTTTGCTTCATTCTGTGTCACTTCTTAGAGGGGTATCTTTGGAGGAAAAAGATTATAGATACGGTAATAAAACCAACTTCCGGGAAAGTTGGACTTAAAGTGCAGCTTTAGAAAAGGTCAGGTTGATATTGTTGGGAATCGAGGGCGGAGCAGAAGACGGATCTAAACCTAGATCCATTTATAAACGAATAACAAAAAACCTAGAAGCAAACCGCAATAATAAATAATATAAACTATTTTTTGGGGGGGGGACGAGAACTTTTATTAGAACTTAAGAGAATAAAACCTTACATAGAATTACACAAACTTTCTCTTTATAATCTTCAACGAGATCTTCCTCTCTCTGCAAGTTCCTTCGATCGTCTTGATCCCTTATAGAGCCGTCGTCACTCTTTAATTTTATGATCAAAAACCCCCATTTAAAATTTAAACCCTAAGATCCTATATATAGCCCATACAATCTGAATTATAATAAGATCCCAAAATTTACAAAACTGCCACCTAGATACCTAATTTTCAAGATAAATCTTGAACTGCATATTTGCCTTTATCTCGACGACAGACTTCTGAACCTATATGGATCAGACGTCTGTCCACAATCTGTATGTCGAACAAAACGTACCCAGACGTTTGACCTATAAGGGTCAGATGTTTGCCCTTCATCAAGCGTTTGGCTAGAGCTTTGGCCGACGTCTGAAGCTCATGCCTCAGACATCGGCCTATCTTCTGGAAATCTGAGACCTTATTGCCCGACGTCTGATCTTCAAAGCTCTAGTCGTCTGGCCTTTCGCTGGATGCTTGCGCAGTCTTGATATACAAGACATCCTTCACAACAATCTCCATCTTGACTGGTATATCTTTATAACCGTCTTGAAAACTTGTTGCTCTTCGTCTTGTATCGTTTAGGGTTTGCTTTAATTGTTCTTCGCGTTTCCCTTGCTGGCATAGATCCAAACTGTGAAATATCACAATCTTTTTGCGCAGAATTACGAAATTGGTGCTGTCACAGTTTTTAATTAGAACTGAAAAACTGGTGCGACATTCCTACCGAGGTCGCCTTCTTTACATTGGATACTTGCATAGAAGCCAATGTTGAGTTGAAACTTCTTCATAGGAATGACCTTCGTTAGCATATCCGTCGGATTCACCTTAGTATCGATTTTGATCAAATCGATCTCCTTTTCGGCCCACTCCCTTGTCTTGTGATACCGCACGTCGATATGTTTAGTTCGACTGTGGTATACCTGATTCTTCGCCAAATGAATGGCACTTTAACTGTCGCAAAATAAAGGAACTGGCTCCTTATCGAACCAAACTCGCCAACTAAGCCCTTCAACCATAAAGCCTTCTTAGATACTTCTGCCGCCGTCATGCATTCTGCCTCCGTCGTTGAGAGCCTCACGATGTCCTGAAGTGTCGACTTTCAACTAATTGGAGATTCTGCAATTGTATATACATAGCATGTAAGATCTTCTCTTGTTCAAGTCACCAGCGTAATCCGCATCTACGTATCCTTACAACGGCTAGATTTATCTTCTGACTTATGAAAGAATAAACCGAGGTTTTTAAATCCTTTTAGATACCGAAGTATCCACTTTACAACTTTTCAATGAAGCTTCTCTAGATTTGATATGTACCGGTTAACCAGACTTACCGCATAGGATATGTTTGGACGCGTGCATATTATAGCGTACATAAATGATCCCACCGTGCTTGCATATGGTACTTGAGACATCTTTTCCTTCTTTCCTGATTTCGGACGGTTCTTGGAGGATAGCTTGAAATGACCGACAATAGGGGTGCTTACCTGTCTTGAGTGCTTAATGTTGAATCCCTCCAACACCTCGATATATCTGACTTGGGATAGCCACAGCTTTCCAGCATTCCTGTTTCGAATAATCTCCATCCCAAGAATTTTCTTTGCTTCACTTAAGTCTATGTAAAATTCTGCACTCAATAAAGTTTTGAGCGTCTTTATTTCCGCCATACTCTTAGCCGCGATCAACATATCATTTGACATATAGCAGTAGATATATTAACAATCCATCCTTAACCCGCTTCGAGTACAAGCGGCTGTCATAGTCATATCGAGAGTAGGTTTTCCTCGTGAAAGAATCGAAGTGTTTGTACCACTGCCTGAGAGACTGCTTCAATCCATATAAATACCACTTGAGCTCACATATATGATCCTTCTTGTCGGGCTTTATAAATCCTTCAGGTTGCCTCATGAAGATCGTCTCTTCCAACGCACTATGCAGAAAGGCCGTTTTCACGTCCATTTGCTTCAACTCTATATCTTGAGTAGCCATCTTTGCCAACACTCGAATAGACGTATGCTTGACTATAGGTGAAAAAATCTCATTGTAGTCAACCCTCTTCTTTTGAGCAAAACCTTTTGCAACTAACTTTATGTTGTATTGCTCATTCTCTTTTTTCCTGAATACCCACATGCAGCTAATAGCCTTTTTGCTTTTCGGTAGCTTTGTCAATCTCCATGTACCGTTCTTTCGAAATGACTCCATCTCTATCACAACAATTCATCGATTCTTATCATCTTGCCCAATGGTCTCCCGATAAGCGTCGGGATTTCCGCTTTCAATGACTAAAGCATATGTGATCATATCTTTGAAACCGTACTTGATTGATGCTTTATGAGTATGTGTTGATCTCCTTAATGATATTGTATGTGGGTCCTGTTGGTGTTGGTCCTCATCTTCTGTCTCTGTAATCTACCCGTCCACCTTCGTATCAATATGCTGAAATTGTGTTTCAGTGTCCATATCCTTGTGAGCGCCAGAAACTCCACCTCTACTGGATCATTGTCACTTAATACTCCACTTGCCTCCTTGTTATCTCGAGCCACATCTTTCAACATGGAATCTTCATCGAAGATCACATCTCGGCTAGTGAACACCCTATTGTTTTCGAGATCCCACAACTTGTAGCCTTTAACTCTAGGCTTGAATCCCAAGAAAACGTATCATTTTGACCGACTCCAGTTTGGTCATATCCTTCTGATTCACGAGCGAGTAGGCAGGGCATCCAAACACTCGTAGAGAATCATAACTGACCGGCACTTCATATTTTTTCTGGGATATGAAAATTTATGGCCGTTGATGGAGACCTGTTGAGCAAATAGCACGCATGACTTACCACCTCTGCCCAGAAGTCCTTCGAAAGTCTGGATTGCAACCACATACTTCTGGCTCTCTCCAGTAGTGTCTTATTCATGCGCTCCGCTACTCCATTCTGCTCTGGCTGTCCTGAAACAGTCCATTGCCGCTGTATACCCTGTTCTTTACAATAATTTGTAAACTCTTTTGAGGTGTATTCACCTTCATTGTTTGTCTGTAAATATTTCAGCGATCGTTCTTTTTGTTTCTCTACGGCCGCTTTCTACTCCTTAAAACTGGCAAACACATTTGACTTGTGTTTAAGAAAGTACACCCATACCTTCCATCAGAAGTCGTCAATGAAGGTGACAATACATGGCATCTATCTTTAATGACACCAGTGATGGCCCCCATACGCCTGAATGAATATAATCGAGAAGTCCTTCAGTCTTGTGCACGGTTTGCTTGAAACCAGCCTTATGTTGCTTTCCCATTATACACAATTTGCAGAAATCTAACTTGCATGAGGTAATACCTTTCAGTAACTCCCTTTTATGCAACTCACGGAACCCCCACTCATGTGGCCAAGACACATGTTACAATTTTGTGGTAAGCTTCACCTGTTTCTCCGTAGTTATGGCATCACCACCTGTCACCGTGCTGCCGTCCAAACAATATAAGTTCTTTAATTGTTGTCCCTTCGTGACCACTAGGACACCCTTGACAATCTTTAGCACTTCTTGATCGACGAACTTGCGTTCTGCCGTATCCAATACTCCAAGAGAAATCAGGTTTTTCTTTAGTTCCAGAACGTGTTGCATGTTCGCAAGCATTCACACCATACCATCTAACATGCGGACTTTGATGTTCCTTATGCCAATAGTCTTGTACGCCACATTATTCTCCATGAGAACACTACTGCCATTGAACTCCTTATAGGTGTCGAACAACTCCTTCGGGCACATATGGTATGAACATACAGAATCAAGGATTCAAGCATCAAAATCTTTCTTCCTGGTGTGTACCGCGAGTACATCACACAGATATTCTTCTGCTTCGGTCACAACATTGGCTTGATCCGAACTTTTTGTACTGGCACCTTTACCCTTCTTCTCCAATTACTGTTTATACTTTTGGCATTGTTTCTTTAGATGCCCTGACTGTTTGCAAAAGAAGCACGGTCCGCTTTTACCTGGATGATTTGGATTTCCCTCTTATGCACTTGCCTCCGTCTTTATTCTTCGACCTTCCCCTTTCACCGGCGAATAGCCATGATGACCCCTCCGATAGATTTGATTTCTTCATGATCTCATTATTGAGAAGTGTCGCTAAAAACTGCTCCATCTCGAGAGTCTTCTTTCTATAAAGGATCGTTGTCACCAAGTGTTCATACGAACTTGGAAGCGAAAATAGGAGCAATAACGCTTGGTCCTCCTACTCTAATTTTACTTTAAGGCATAGAAGATAGCTTACCATCTTGTTGAAGCTATTTAGTTGGTCATGAATAAGAGTCATTTCCTTCATGCGTAATCCATAAAGTTGCTTATTTAGGTATGGCTTGTTTGACAACGATTTTGTCATGTACAAGCTCTCCAGCTTCAACCACAAAATTGCAGCAGAAGTCTCCTTCATAATGTTGTACATCACGTTACCCGCCAGCTAAAGCTCTATCATGCATTGTGCTTTTTGATCTAATTCTGCCGATTCAACATCTGTCATGTCGGTAGGTTTACTACCGTCAAGTATCTTAAACATCCCTTCCTTTACCGGAAGTGGTTTAATATTTCTTTGCCACGTTGAGAAGTTTTGTTTCCCCATTAAATTTCTCCAGCTCCAACTTTGTGCTATTTATCTTGTTATCTGTCATCTTAATTCTGAAGTAAAATCTTTTTCTCGGATCCTTATGAACTACTATCAATAGAATCACAATATTAGAAGATGGGGTGCGAACACAAACGTCGTCATCCACCGTAAACTTAAATTGTAGAACTATATAACGTAACTCTGATAATAGTTGTTGGGAATCGAGGGCGCAACGGAAGATGCCTTTCAGATCTATAAATCTAGATCTCTTTATAAACGAATAATAAAAAACCAGAAGCAAACTGCAATAATAAATAACACAAACTATTTGGCGGAAACGAGATGACCTTTATTAGAACTTAAGAGAAAGAATAAAACTTTACAGAAAATTACATGAACTCTCTCCCTATGATCACCAACGAGATCTCTCTCTACAAGTTCTCCTTCGATCATCTTTGATCCCTTATGGAGCCCTCGTCTTCTTTTAACTTTATGATAAAAAAACACCCATTAAAAACTTTAACCCTAAGATCCTATGTATAGCTCATACAATCTGAATTATAATACGATCCCAAAATTTACAAAACTACCACCCAGATGCCTAATTTTCGAGATAAATCTCGAACTGCAGATTTTTCCTTATCTCGACAACAGACATCTGAAGCTATATGTGTCAGACATCTGCTCATAATCTGTATGTCAAACAAAGCGTAACCAGGCGTCTGACCTATAAGGGGTCAGACGCCTGCCCTTCACCAAGCTTCTGGCCAGAGCTTTGGCATGCGTCTAGCCAGAGCGTCTGAAGCTTACGGACGTCCGTGTATTTTCTGGAAATCTGAAACCTTATTGCTAGACGTCTGGTCCTTCAAAGCTCCAGACGTCTGGTCCTTCTCTGGATGCTTTACAAGACATCCTTCACAACAGATATATGCTATATATTAATCCTGAAGTAAATAAAAGCTTGATAATTGATTATTTTGCTTCATAACTCTTTCTATATAAACACCATTTTTTAATTATTTTACAGTTCTATAACGGAAGCAAAACATCTTGGAGAGTTGCTGCTCTACCTACAAGCTTTGTTTCTTTCCAAGGCCTAATCTTTCCTCTCAACAATTCCTGGGTTCTCTCAGGCCTCGGCTACAACTACAAAATCCAAAGAAACGCTGTAAAAAATGCTGCAGTCCTTCACTATAACGGCAACATGAAACCTTGGCTCGATCTCGGCATACCAAGATACAAAAGCTTTTGGAGGAAATTCCTTATACAGGGAGAGCTCTTTATGGATCAATGCAACGTAAACCACTAGTTTCCAAAATATTTATTGATTATCTTACTTCAAGGCTGGAAATTTGGGATGAGTACAAGGCGATAGCCTTTTGGTTTTAACAAATGAAGAAAGCTAAAGTTAATATGAGCCGAAGGCCTTAGCTTAAACTGGTACCCATAGCGGCACAAGATAGCCTTTTGGTTTTAACAAATGAAGAAGCTAAAGTTAATATGAGCCAAAGGCCTTAGCTTAAACTGGTACATAGCGGCACGAGAGGATGTATATTCAGGGATTGTGTTCAAGTTTGGGCCAGTAAGTTGATTGCACCGTTCATTTTGTGATATAGTTTGGTTGATCCTTCTGTTGGCATCTCAAAATTGGATTGGCGCCATTCTTACTTTGGAGGAATGTAGATTTATTTAATTTAATTTATTTTCCTTTTAATTTTTTGGCCCTTATTGTTTTGTTTTCCTGCACAGTAAGGGTATATAATCAACATTCTCCATTGTCATATTCTTTGTTACTTCTACAATAAGGAATAGAATTTGATATTTTTTTTTGCAAAGCTGGCTTCTTTGTTAAACTATGTTAGTTTGGGTCTGCAATTTTTTGTTTATTCTTGTAAGCACGCCCGGTTGTTAAATCCTGATGTAACTTAATAAATTATGTAATTTGACATCCGAAACTACATTTTGCAAGTTGCAAAAAATTTCTAGGATTGGTTTGTGATGTAAATTTTATGAATTTTGTGTGAATTGTAAATATAATAGTTCTCTGAGTACAACTTAGCAAGATAAGCCGTCTTATATCCTCCATCTTGGCGACATGATTAGCTTGACGAACCAAAAATGAATGCATGAAAGTTAAATCTAACTAAGCATGCATTTTGTGAGTTTATCTGAAACAGGCTAATTGTTTCCAGGATGTGTTCATTGTGAAACCAAAAACTAAGTTGTTATCGGTAATTTGCAAAATTAGTGCAATAAAAGACATAAAAGGTAAAAAAGAAACAAAAAATTATGCAAAAATAGATCAATAAAAGACATTAAAGAAAAAATAAGGGCCTTTTGGTTAACAAATGAAGAAAGGTAAAGTTAATATGAGCCGAAGGTGATAGCCTTTTGGTTTTAACAAATGAAGAAAGCTAAAGTTAATATGAGCCGAAGGCCTTAGCTTAAACTGGTACATACGGCACAAGAAGATGTATATTCCTCTTGATTTATGCAGCACATACTATAAACAGAAACACTTGTTATCCAAGGGAAATTCAGTTTGACGTAAAAGAAAAAGTCAGACGCAACCCCTTGTCCAAACTTTTGCAAAGACCCCGCGCAATTCTTGGAGAAAGATGAAAGGAGAGCCATCCCATTTGAGCAAAACACCTTGCTCTTCTCTGAACTACCACAAACTCTCCTTCCAAATTTGCAACTCTCCCACCCCTTTAAACTCCTATATAACTTCTCCATTGTCCTCTACTCCTAATTCGAAGTTCCCTCTTAACCTATAACAAAAGGGACCTTCCAATGTCGGCCCGCTAACTTATCAACAAAATCTCGTCCATATTTTTTAAATAATTTTTACTAGCATTAGAGAGATCTAAAGAGGGGGGAAAAAGAACTAGAAGAAAGGAAAAAGAAAGAGGAAAGATGAGACCTGCCATTGCTTCCGTTTTTATCTTTGCCCTCGGGCTCTCGGTCGTTTATGCGGAAGACCCGTATCTTTTCTTCGACTGGAACGTCACTTACGGAACCATTACCCCGCTCGGGATCCCTCAGAGGGGTATATTGATCAACGGCGAGTTCCCTGGTCCGAACATCAACTCCACCACCAATAATAACCTCGTCATCAACGTCTTCAATAATCTCGATGAGCCCTTGCTCTTCACCTGGTATGTAAATTCAATTATAAAATTATTTGTGCGTCGTGCACATCATGCACTTTGCTGACACAAGGTTTCCGAATCATGACAGGAATGGCATCCAGCAGAGGAAGAACTCATGGATGGACGGAATGCCCGGGACCAACTGCCCGATCCAACCAGGCACCAACTTCACATACCACTTCCAAGTGAAGGACCAGATCGGCAGCTACATGTACTTCCCGTCCATCGGCCTCCAAAAGGCCGCTGGCGGCTTCGGCGGGCTCCGTGTGAACAGCCGCCTCCTCATCCCTGTCCCCTTCGCCGATCCCGCTGATGACTACACTGTCCTTATCGGCGACTGGTACACCAGAAACCACAACGTCCTCGAACGCATGCTCGACAGCGGCCGCAGCCTCAACCGTCCGACCGGGGTCCTAATCAACGGAAAGTCTGGCAAGGATGACATTGAGCCGATGTTTACCATGGAGCCGGGGAAAACCTACAGGTAAGCTGGAAGTTGGAGATTTCTTTCTACATTTTTCAGAATCATTTGAAATTTTAAACCCTGTCTGAGACAAATTTCGGATTGCAGATATAGAATATGCAACGTCGGCACCAAGTCCTCGCTCAACTTCAGGTTCCAAGGCCACAGCATGAAGCTAGTCGAAATGGACGGTTCCCATACGGTCCAAAACGACTACGATTCGATCGACGTGCACGTTGGGCAATGCTATTCCGTCCTGGTGACCGCAGACCAAGCAGTCCAAGACTACTACATTGTAACCTCTACCCGGTTCCAGAGACAGGTGCTGTTTTCGCCAACGAGTAAGATTCATGCCCTTATACTTTAAACGGTACATCAAAATTATGCTTTTATGTAAACAGGTCCAGACCGCCACGGGCATCGTCCGCTACCTTGGGTCCACCACCCCGCCAGCAGCGAAACTGCCAGCGGCTCCAGTTGGGTGGGCCTGGTCGCTCAACCAGTGGAGGTCGTTCCGTTGGAACTTGACCGCCAGTGCTGCAAGACCAAACCCACAAGGTTCATACCATTACGGAGGAATCCCGATAACCCGCACCATCATCCTCGATAGCTCCACCGGTTTGGTCAACGGGAAGAGGAGGTACATGCTCAACGGCGTGAGCCACATTGACGGGTCCGTGCCACTCAAGCTGGCCGAGTTCTTCAACGTCAGCGACCAGGTGTTCAAGTACAACTTGATTGGAGATGTGCCTCCTACTGGTGCTCAAATCACTGTTGCTCCCAATGTGATCACCGCGGAGTTCAGGACTTACATCGAGGTCATCCTTCAGAACTCCGAGAGGTCAATGCAGTCCTATCACTTGGATGGTTACTCTTTCTTCCCTGTCGGGTAAGCGCGTCGAAAACTTTCCCGTGACTGTAAATTGTAGATACGTTTGTATATCTGATAGATGTGTTTTTTTTTTGTTTTCTGAACAGGATGGGTCCGGGAAAGTGGAGCAACAGCAGCAGGCACAGCTACAATCTTCTTGATACTGTCAGCAGGCACACCATCCAGGTGTACCCCAATTCATGGACGGCGATCATGCTGACATTCGACAATGCGGGCATGTGGAACTTGCGGTCGAACCTTTGGGAGAGGTACTACTTGGGGCAACAGCTCTACGTTAGCGTCGTGTCGCCCGCCAGGTCGATAAGAGACGAGTACAACATACGCAACGAAACCTTGCTCTGTGGGCTCATCGCCGGGCTCCCACTGCCACCTCCCTACACCTAAACGACCTCCTTTAGAAGGAGATGATTATGAATAAGGTTCTTAATTGCCAAAATTGTTGAGGAAATTGTAATAAATGACTTTTGGAAGCACAGTTCTTGTTTCATGAGTTGTATCCTTTTTTCTTTTCCCTTTTGGGGTTATGATGTATAATGTGCTCTCTTAAATGTTATCTTATTTTGCATTTATGGATTGGGTTACAAATTAAATTAGAGAAGGAAAAGGCGTTGGGATGGCAAAATTCGATGCATGGAACAATGCTCGCGATAAACGAACCATACAATCACAACGAAAGAACAAACAATAAATAAAGTGCGAAAATTAAATAAGAATTACACACAGAGAGGTAAGAGATTTGTTAAACGAGATTTACCCACCGTATGGCTAATGCACGGAACAATACCCGCGACAAACAAACCACACAATCACAACGAAAGAACAAACAATAAATAAAGTGCAAAAATTAAATAAGAATTAAACACAGAGAGATAAGAGATTTGTTAAACGAGGTTCACCCACTGTATGGCCGATGCACGGAACAATACCCGCGACAAACAAACCACACAATCACAACGAAAGAACAAACAATAAATAAAGTGCGAAAATTAAATAAGAATTAAACACAGAGAGACAAGAGATTTGTTAAACGAGATTCACATACCGTATGGCCGATGCTGTTAGTGATATATATGCCCTAGAGACTATTATTGTATGATATAGTGGATGCTTGGACATATATATGGAGGACTTTCTTACTCGACATGATAGTATACTATCTGGTTTCCTTTATCTTAACATGTTCACTGGTATTATTATACCGTCTCTCATATACATGTTGATAAAGCCCTTAGGATGTTGGCTTGACTACCAGGACTATGATGCGGATCATACTACTGGGACCTGGATAGTCCACAAGCATATCCTTCAATTGTTCATAGTCGAGGGTATATCGAGACAGGGTATCGATACATCAGAGTAGACTAGTGTGTACGTTTCTTGACCCTGTATAGGGACGATGGTTGATCCCATATCCATTGGTGTTTGATATCAAAGATTGTACACATGTGCTCCTTAGAAAATGGGTACACCGAACAGGACTCGCCGAAAACTCCTAGTTGGTATTATACCTATCGTCAGATAGCAGTTCTCTAGTGACACTGGTACATGTTAGTCTGTAGACCCGAGATCGTTATAGAGTCTTGTGTGGCTCCCACCGCGCTTTGATTTCCTCCCTACCACGGCTCAAATTAGTCGTGCAAACATATAGATTTTGGGTACAGTCCCGAGTCAGATGGAGGTAATGAGCGATAGGAGGGGTTTCGTCTCTTCCGGGATTGGGAGTTGATGTTGCGCTATGCTCGATCGGCTATAACAGTAAGTTCCTAGCCAGGGCTGATAATGAAATTTACTGGTAAGTGTTATCATTAGTTTCTTATACCGTTATAGGCCATAAATCGGCATGACATATCAAGTTATTGGGGTCTGACGATACCACCCCTAGACTCGATATGTGACATATCAGACGAAGAGACCGGACTGTACGGTAAGTGTTACCTATATGCTTCATGGGAGTTTGGACAAACTTGCTTGTTGATCTTCTAATCGCTTAATACCTGGATAGCCGTTACGTCCAGCTAATACCGCTGACGGCTTGTGGGTGACTGATGTGATCATCACTTACTGCTAGCGTATTAACGAGTCTTTAGAGTCCCAAACAGAAGTTTTCTGGTTCAAACGAAACGAAGTAGGACACATATGCTGATATGTGCGTGGGGCTGATTAAATACGAGTATGTGATACTGTATTGTAATTTGGCAGTTATTTGTTATCGGTTAGGTTATATGTGATATAACCAGATTATCGAATCAAGTGTTGATTTGATAATATGATATACAGATAAATGATATTAGTCAGTTATATGTGATATAACCGGATTATTAAATCAAGTGTTGATTTAATAATTTGATATATATTATATTTGATACAATTATATATTAACTAATATTATTAGCTCACTAATTATTCTTCATTATATATATATATATATATATATATATATATATATATATATATATATATGAAGCATGGTGTTCCCTGATAAAATATCAGGAAATACCCTAATGCGGTATCACGTGCTCACACGTGACCAAGGGTCACGTGTTGACACGTGATAGGTTCCTGTGATCTCTGCTTTATAGAATTAAATTCTAGTCAAATAAAAATATAACAAAAATATCAGAAAATACCCCAATGGGGTATCACGTGCTCACATGTGACCAAGGGTCACGTGTTGACACGCGATAGGTTCCTATGATCTCTGCTTTATAGAATTAAATTCTAGTCAAACAAAAATATAACAAAAATATCAGGAAATACCCCAATGGGGTATCACGTGTTCACACGTGACTAAGGGTCACATGTTGACACGTGATAGATTCCTGTGATCTCTGCTTTATAGGATTCAATTCTAGTCAAACAAAAATATAATAAGACACTAAGGAAAAACCCCAATGGAGCATCACGTGCTCACACGTGACCAAGGGTCACGTGCTGACACGTGATGATTCCTTAGCTCTATTAAAAGGCAGAATTAAATTCTGAATAAAATGTTTAATCGAGAGGGTCACGTGCCAACACGTGACAAGTTCTTAAACCCTTTAATTGATAGAATTAAATTCTATTTAATAATCAGATAAAGGGATCATGTGCCAACACGTGATAGACTTTTAAAAGCCTTCTGAATAATAGAACTAAGTTTTAATTAAGGGAAATCAAAGACCCTAACTGGGAAAATATTTCTTTAAATCTTTCCAAACAAAAAGGATGGTGCTCTATAAAATAGAGCACCGTTGGATTAAAAATCTAATGGTGATTAAAAATCACCAATTTATGGAAAGATTTTATACAAGGAAAGATTTCCCTGAAATTCACCAAGAATAACAAACAGAATCTTCTGAATTAAAAATCCAATGGTGAATAAAATTCACTGAGTGATTTAAAAGATCATGTTAGTTACAAAAAACAACCAAAAGTTTTTCAATGAAAGATTTACTAAACAAATTGATTCTTTTCTTTCTCTTATAAATAGGAGCCAAGAGCAGAAGAGAAGGGATCTTAGAATTTGATTTTCTGGAGAAAAACAACAACAGAGAGGAAAGGGAGGAGAATTTAATTCTCAAGAAAAGAAACCCTAGGTGAGAAAGGGGAAAGAGATCTAAGCTCCATAAAATAAAAAGAGAATTTAATTCTCAATCTAAGAGTTTAACTCTCCTGAAAAAGAACTTAGTTCTTCCTCTGGTTGAAGATCTGCAGAAGCAAATCTCCCCACAAGTTGAGAATTTAATTCTTATCGGGGAGATTCTGCCATGCAGATCCAAAACTCATAAGGAGAATTGAGTTTAAGGGATTTAATTTCCCCAAATTCATAGGAATTTAATTCCTCCAAATAAAACTAGGGTTTAACCCTATATGAGAATTTAATTCTCCCAAATTCATAGGAATTTAATTCCTCCAAATAAAACTAGGGTTTAACTCTATATGAGAATTTAATTCTCCCAAATTCATAGGAATTTAATTCCTCCAAAACAGAACAAGGGTTTAACCTTATATGAGAATTTAATTCTCCCAAATTCATAGGAATTTAATTCCTCCAAAACAGAATTAGGGTTTAACCCTACAGAGAATTTAATTATTAAAATAAAAGACTTAAAGCTCGCCATGCACATAAAGAAATTGGTCACGTGATGATACGTGACCCCCATCCTCAATAATCAGAAAAGAAGGAACAAGACTAGGTCACGTGTTCCTACGTGACCCTTAAACAGACTCTAAAAAATAAGAAGGAATTATCCCAGAGGCAATGCTTCACGTGCTCCCACGTGACCCTCAAAATAAAGGGAACAAAGCCAAAGGCAGAACAATTTTCGGGCGCCCTCACATGACCCCTTAATAAACACTCTAAAATCGATACATGAATACCCATCACGTGCCAACACGTGATGACCTGAAGATTAAAAGTGTTTAACATTTATTTAAATATTCTGATAATAAAATAAAGGAGGTCTGGCCCCATCTTCAGGCGCCTCATGTGACCCCACGCGACCCCTTCCTTTCTAGCGTTTAACACTATTTTGAGCATTTTGTCTACAGTGTTTAACACTGTTTTAAGTACATCATGTGAGGACACATGACCGTCAGATGTCCTCTAGTGTTTAACACTATTTTCAAAACAGCTTAGCCCAAATTGGCTAAGTTTTCCAGAGGCAAATCTCCCTTTCAAATGAGCCTTAAAATCCAGGGCTATAATGTTTAATGCTCAGCCAAAGACAAAATGTTATCAGAGCCTTCAAACTCTTGTTTAGCATTGCTAAATAATGAGGGGCCGAAACCAGAAAAATGTTCAATAGTCCAACAAAGGGCCAACATTTCGAACCTAATTGGACTTAGCCCAAGTTGGCCATAAGTCCTCAATTCAGATTTAACTGAGCCAATGTGCTCATAATCTAATTAATTGATCTTAGTTCCAAATTGGACTACAGATTTCCCAATCAACTTTGGTTCAAGGATACATCTCTTCACTCCTTTGATATTTGTTGTTGTAATCTTTCAACGTCTTCAGAGAGATGACGGGTCCCGACAACCACACATTTCACAGACTATGACGTCTTTAAACCGGACTGTGGGGTCCTTAAACCCATAGACTATGATGTCTTTAATCTCGAACTGTGGGGTCCTTTAAGCCCATGGACTATGATGTCCTTAACCTTGGACCGAGATTTCCTTAAACTAACATTGGACCACCATGTCCTTAAACTGGTAATCGACCGCAATGTCCCTAAACTAAACAATAGTGCCCGAATGCTCTTTTGTTGGATCTAAAACGATCCCGTTAAGTTGATCTTAGTCTAAAAATTAGACTAACGTATCCTTAACAAACGTTTAAGTTGATCTTAGTCCCAAATAAGACTAACGTATCCTTAAACCCAACCCCCAAATCCAAATCTAAGAAAATACGGATTTGGACTAATCCATGCCCTACGGGTGACAACATAAATTAGTCTCCGTATACAATCCATGGGCAATCAAAAACAAAACAAACACCCACGACATGAAGTGACCATCTGGAGAAGGAGAAAGTTGTTACCGCGATGCGGTAGCGTAATTAACTGCAGGGGCTTGCGCCTGCAGGGAAGAGCGTCCCCACAATCAAAACCCTCTCAACGAGGGGGAATCTGACGAAGTCTGCTACATCGGCCGCATCCGTTTAAACCTTCGATACATGGTGTCATAAATCAACTTGGCATCTTCGAAGAGGTGGACGGATAGCACCAATTAGCATCTGCCCCCAAATTCAGGCAAGACGCATGTCTTCCTGGTTTTCGGCGGTGAACAGATTCTGGCACGCCCGGTGGGACCTTTTCCTCTTTCCACTCCACATTTCGTGTGTCGTGTTCGTGAACGAATCGCGGTTTGATATGGTTGCCCTTGGGTTCGAGGTACTAAGATTTGGTGTCTTGCTTTGTGCAGAAAACGAAAGATCAATGGCTTCTACCTGCACAAAATGCTCCAGCTGCAACTGGAACTCCCGTTCCACCTCATCTGGAAGTGTAACTTACGGGTCCCAGGCGGCCTCCCTGTTCACGATGCCGGTGGATCAAGTAACTCAGGCTACCACTGGGCTCTTCTTTGGGACTATGATCCCACCCATGAGCTTCAATGCCTCGATGCTGCCACAAGAAGCCCCAAAGAAGTCGGTCTTTGATCAACTTAACATTACCGCGGCCCCTCTCAACGGGTCGCTTAACTCCACTGCCTCAGTTTTCACCAGACTGGGCCAAAACGCTAACAAGCCCGTGATACTTGAAGCAGCCATCCCTAAGCGGATAGCCATCCTGGTTCAAGCGGACGAAATCATCGCAGAGGATTCTTCTGCCAACAAGTCAGTCTTCACAAGGTTGGCCATTCCGGCTCCTGCTCCAGGCGAAGTCCTCAAAGCTGCTTCCCCTGCCCAGAGGTCTGTCTTTGACAGATTGGACGTTGCTTCTCAACAGGCATCGGTCTTTAAGAGGCTGACGCAACGACAACCCTTCGCCAACACGGGGAGCATGACGAAGTCACCCCTACAGCTGAGACAATCCCATCCACACGACATGCTCAACGTCGCCACTGACGCCGAGTAAGGAAGGCTGGGGGCAGCTCCCCTTCTGGACTAACTCTGCCAGCTCCGATGGTGGAAATCAATGCTTCTGTTCCAACTGGGAATAGCTTTGAACCGCTTAGGAGGGTTCACAAGAACTCTCTGACTGCCATGTTGAAGAGATCTCCTCCACCTATGGAGATTACTACAGAAAAGAAGACGGAGCAGCCCCCTCAGCGGCTGTCCTCCAAAATTTATAAAGTCTGGCGACAGGTCTAGGAATCGGTGATTAACCAGGACTACTCTCGCCGGCCAAAGAAGCTCAAAGCTCAGCAAGAAAAGAGCCATCTCGTGGTACCCTAGAAGACATCATCCGTCTGGGTGCCCGCTGCAACGGCTCCCTCGACTTCAACTGCTCACAAGAGAAGGAGGCTAGAGAAAGCCCCCGTGAATGCGGCAAACCGCAAGGACGTCGAATCTAAACTCCCCAAGTCCGGGGGCATGGTAATACATACCGTTTATATGGCTTCCGGAAAAGAAGAAAGCCGTTCTTCTACGGGTCATCGACCGCTTACCCGATCGATAACAAAGGCTCAGGAACAGCAGCAGCAGAAACTTCAGGAGATGCTGACTGCAATGGTCGCACTCACTGGGCCAAAAGAAAATCCAGAGACCTCGGAGCAACGTCGGGAACAAGAAACTGATACCGAGTTCCTCCGAATAAAGCTCGAGAGGAAAGAAAAAGAGGCTGCGGAGCAGGCAGCCAATATAAAACGAATGGCTCTTTTGTTCCAAGACATGGCTGGGATGATGTTACAGCCGGAACCTCCAGCTGAAGACCCCCCGATCATCATTGAAGACGACATAGGGGAAACATCGAACCCTCCTACGGCTCTTTCAGCAGCCAAAGAAGAGACAATCTCTAAGGCCGCCTTGGACGACTACATTGCTCAGCAAATACGAGCTCACCAGGCGAATAAGGCGGCCGGACAAATTGTTAAAACTGGGTGACCATATCCAGGCTGGTATGACCAAATAAGGTACCCGCCGGGATATACGATCCCTAAATTTCATGTATATAAAGGGATGGGAAATCCGCATCAGCATGTCGCTCAATTCAGAGCCTTGTACGGCAACACCGGGGGTGATGATAAACTTCTACTCCGTCAGTTTGTTGGTTGCTTGTCGGAGACGGCATTCGAGTGGTATTCTGAACTTCCAAACGACTTTGTCAAGACATTTGCGGAGATGGAACTGCTGTTTACGTAGTGATTCGCGAGCGCTAGCGAGCATACCCCGATTACCGCATTAATTAACGCCAGGGTGAAGCCAGGTGAAACGTGGGTGCAATACGCAATACGATGGCGAAACTTATGGTCAAAATGTGAGCAGCGCATCGAGGAAGCGCCAACAGTGGGCATGTTCATGGGCACTCTAGACCCTCAGGCAACTATTTCCTAATTCATGATGTTCTTCAAGCCGACCACGTTCCGGGCCTTGATCGATAAACTGGCCCAAATGGACCAGATGGGTCATAGACCGTCTCCTTCAAAGCCGGAGCCGCGGAACGAAAAGGGTAAAGGGAAAGCGACCTTCGCCGTGAATACTCAACAGCAACCCAGTGGCCCAAAACTAACTGATCGCCTAGACGAGAGGCGGCAATTCTATAATGAGAAGATGAAGCGCCCTTATTCGTTTCCCCGGGACAAAACGGAGAGATTGTTCGAGCTAGCGGTGCACAACAGGCTCATCAATCTGCCGAATCCAAAACGACCATTGCAACCCGGCGAGGCTAATAGTCCCAATTATTGCCCCTACCATCAAACGGTAAGCCATCCAATTGAAGATTGCTTCGTCTTCAAGGGTTGGATTGAAGACCAGTATCAACAGGGAAAATTTGCCCTGTCCGAGAATTGGAAAGTGAACCCATCACAGCCACACGCTCCCAAGAAGACGGATACACTGGGGGCATCATGCTCCTTCATAGAAGAAGCTCCATTGGAGGTCGCTCTTTCAGCCAAGACGAAAAGAATGCTAAAGGATCTCCAAACATGCCCGGCGATCAGGTGGAAAAATCTACTGGAACCCGAGATCATCGAGAGAATGCTGAAACCGCGACCAACTCCAAAGATTGGTGGTGATAGCCAAAGCACTCACACCCAGCCGTCAAAGTCTTCGAAGAAGAAGGAGAAATCCAAGAATCTCGTGAAGCCTGGTGACAGGCGCACGGACCTGCAAAAGCAGATTGACGCGCTGAAAGAATATAACCAGAAGGCGCGAACTCCATCACACTCCAAGAATTTCTCAGTCACGTCCTTGAGGACGGAAATGATGGAGAAGACTCGTCGGATGAATCTGAAGATTATGTGGCAAGTTGCCATGTGATCTCTCACTCGTCGATAGACGATGAAGAAGCTCCTTACACAGAGAAACTGGGGGCAAATCCTAAGCCGGAACTTCTAGGGCCATCAAACAAAAATGATTGATGCATTCCTGGACGAAGCTCTTCTTAAAAGTAAAGCTGCTCGAGAGCGTAAGATGACCATATTTGAAAAAGCCAAACGTCGGCGACGGGACAAAAGGGTTGAAACACCCTTGCCAGATCAAAGTACATCAGCCGCAAATAAAAGCAGGTTCAAGACGAGGAAGAGGTTCGCCAAAGCCATATCGATGGGAATGAAGCTGCCACCCTCCGAAGGAAACACTCTTGGTGAAGTGGAAATACATCCTAGCTACTGCTTATATCATCGAAAGATTGCGCACCCCACCGAAGAGTGCAACGCTTTTAAAAGATGGTGGCAGGGGTATGTTGCTCACCGACAACTTTTCAAGCGTATGAAACGCAAAATTCGTCGGGAGCAAAGAAATACAACTGAGGAGCGCAAAAGAACTACATGCAACTGTCACATGGTTGACGCTGGAGGATCGCAAGTTCTCACCTTCGGGAGCAACTCTGACGAAGAAATGACTTTTGGCCCTCTCTTTAAAGAATCCACGTCGGGAAAAGAGGAAGAACCGAAGAACTGCGAGAACATTTAGCTGCGTAATCGCATGCCGCCCGAAAAGAATCTTGGGCCCTCGGACAGTGGGTCAAATAGAAAAGATAAGGGGAAAGAAAAGGTCCATGAGGATATCATCCTTAATGATCAAGCCCTCAAAGAGCTGACAGCCAAGGACTCACCAAAGAAAAACAAGGTGGATTACAACGTTCTGGCACACTTGAGAAATCTACCTTCGCAGCTAAGCATTCTCGACGCCCTTCTGCTATCCAAAGAGGTGAGAGATTCTCTGATCAAGGTACTACAAGAGCCCGAGCAATTTCAAGCTTTCCTTGCCGAAGAAAAGATGAAAGATGAGCTGGAGAAAGTGCACACAGCCGATATTACTTTCGGCGATGAAGATCTCCTCTTCGGGACGTGTGAGCATAACCGTCCCCTTTACGTCTCTGGATATTGTCATGATATAAAGATAGGCAAAATCCTGGTTGATAATGGGTCCTCCATCAATCTCCTCAATGTGAGAGTATTGAAGGAAATCTGCATGAGCGTTCAGCACCTCGCTCGTGATAAAATCATCATCTCCGGGTTTGACTCCCAGTCATCACGGACACTTGGGTCTGTAATATTGACATTACGCTTTGGGATGCTTGTCACGGACATTAAGTTTCATGTCATTGACGCCAAAACATCCTATAATGCTTTGCTCGGCAGTCCTTGGTTACACGAGTACAACATTATCCCTTCTACACAACATCAGTGTATGAAGTATTTCAAGGATGGTCTCGAGTATACCGTAATAGGGGAGCTAAACCCCTTCTCCGTACGAAGTTCGCAAATACGAAGATGCAAAATACTTCTTACTAGATTTTGAGGACACGGAAAGATGTCACAAACCGAAGAACAAAGCTATCACCACTATTCCGGTCTTCGGGAGTGATACCGAAGAGGAAGAAGAGATAGTTTATTCAGGGCCGCTTCAACGCAACAACCCGGGACCGTCCACCCCTATGTTGATCTTCGGCAGCGACTCGGAAGATAAGGTCAACACTATATTTTCCGCTCGGCCGTCAATACAAGCCTTCGCTGGCGATAATCAGAGTTTACAAATTACCATGGTTCCACAAGGACATTAAAAAGACGTCGACGCACTTAAAACTTATAGTGTGCAAGAACTGCAAACATTCTACGTCCCTCCGAGGCGAAGAGATGAAAAGGCGATCCTATTCTACCGATCCACGGAAACCAAAGTGGAGAAAGAAATTTGGCATGGTGCGGATTCTACACTTGACAGGCTCCAGCCCATCCGTCTGCCTAGATATTACAAGGAAGGCTTGAAAAGGCTATTGAAGTGCTAAGGGGTACCCTTCAGACAGACTACTCGACAAGCTCGATTCTACAACAAGATTTGGGACGTCTCCGGAACTCAGCGAAAGTTGCCCAACGGGAAAATGGAAACGGTCGGGCTTGGATATGTCCAATCCAAGAAATGGGAATGAGTCCATGGTAGCTACGTCATACATGACTTCGATGAAGAAGGAGACACCATGTTAGAAGACGCTGACCCTGAACCAAAATGAGATCCTACCATCAAAATGCCGAGTTCATCATTTGAAGAACGGATGGACAAGCTAATAAGGGAAGCGGGGCAAAAGGTCCGGGATGACCATAACCGTGAAATGGCCATTTACGATAAAGCCAGGATGCAGCGCCTCCTTCAACAGGCCATGGAGAATGACAATGCTATCGCCATCCCGTCATATAAAAGACCCGGCGCAGAGGCAAAAGTAAAGCAAAGAACGGAAAAAACGTTCGATAGCAGCCAAGTGGGTCTAAAAAGCCACACGAGCAAGAGTCGAGCAGCCGGGATTCGTCCCTTATAAAGAAGATGGGTCGAGAATATTCTTTTCCCCAAGACAAGACAAAGAAGATATTCGATCTTGTCATGAAACATCAGATGATGACACTCCCGGAGTCCAAACACCCCGAGCAAGCGAACGAGATCTCCCACCCAGACTATTGCTCCTGTCACCGGGCAATAGGACATCCTCTCGAAGACCGCTTCACCTTCAAGAACTAGGTCGAAGACCAATATCAACAAGGCAGGTTCGCTCTATCCAGCAGCTGGAGGGTAAGCCCGCCACAGAAGCATGAACTGAGAGCGACGCGTATAACAAGAGTAGAACCAGATCAACATCGATCTTGGAAACGATCTCGTACCTGCCACGCGATAACCCTGTCAAAAGAAGAGCCCGAGAATATGGATGACCTCCCCTGGTGTTTCGAAAACGATGATGGCGAGGTAATCTCAGAGTTTCCACCGGCACTGAAAGAGCTGGAAGATGGGATACATACTACTGCAGATAACCTCAAGAAAATTGATTTGGGGACGGCAAGTGACCCGCGACCGACATTCATCAGTGAGCTGTTGTCTGAAAAAAAGATGGCTATGCTAAAGAACGTGCTTATGCAGCATAGAGACTACTTCGCATGGAACTATTCCGAGATGCCGGGACAAGATCCAGAGATTGCTGTACACAAGTTGGCAATATCTCCGGACGTCAAGCCGATCAAACAAGCACCGAGAAGAATGCGGCTCGAGCTTGAGATGAGCATCAATGCCGAGGTGAAGAAGCTAATCGACTCTGGCTATATCCAAGAAGTTCAGTATCCTGACTGGATTGCCAACATCGTCCCGGTGATGAAGAAAAATGGGACGGTGCGCATATATGTGGACTTTCGGGATCTCAATAAAGCCTGCCCAAAGGATGACTTCCCAGTACCGGTCACCGAGCTGATGATAGATAACACATCCACTCACGAAGTCTTCTCCTTCATGAATGGCTCATCAGGATACAATCAGGTAAAGATGCATCCTGAGGACCAGAAGCATACTGCTTTTCGGACCCCTTTGGGCATATTTTGCTACAAGGTGATGCCTTTTGGTCTGAAGAGCGCCGGTGCCACCTATCAGAGGGCCACGACGAAGATTTTCGATGACCTCATACATGAAATCGTCGAATGCTATATCGACGACCTCGTGGTTAAAAGCAAATCATACGAGGAACATTTAGAGCATCTGATGATTGTGTTTCAGCGCCTTCGCAAATACAACTTGAAGATGGACCCTCTCAAATGCGCGTTCGGAGTTTCTTCGGGAAAATTCTTAGGATTCGTCGTACGACATCGAGGCATCGAGATAGACCCGTCGAAGATCAAGACGATCATGGAAATGCCCCCGCCAAGAACTCTCAAACAGCTGCGGTCTCTCCAAGGAAAGCTCGCGTATATCCGGCGATTTATAACCAATCTCTCCGGTAAGTGCCGCCCCTACAGTCACTTAATGAAGAAGGGAACTCCGTTCATCTGGGATCACAAATGCCAAAGCGCACTGGATGAAATAAAGCAATATCTGTAGAATCCGCCTGTATTGGCTGCTCTCGTTAAAGGAAATCTTCTCGTCTTGTATACGATCGCCCTCGAAGGTTCCTTAGGCGCGCTGTGGGCACAAGAGAATGACCAAGGGAAAGAAAGAGCCCTTTATTATCTGAGTCGAGTTCTCCTGAGGGCAAAAAGCAATTACTCTCCCATTGAAATACACTGCCTAGCATTGATCTTCGCGATAACGAAGCTCAGACACTATGCATTGGCACATGAGGTCCATCTCATATCGAAGGTGGATCCTCTCAAGTATTTGATGTCGAAAGCCATATTAATAGGACGTCTCGCTACATGGGCCCTGCTCTTGATGGAGTTCTCGATAACTTATCGGCCTCTCAAGGCAGTGAAAGGCCAGGCTATCGCCGACTTCCTCGCTGAGCATCCGATACCTGCCGACTCTCCCTTGAACTGTGAATTGCCAGACGAACACGCGTTTGACACGATCGACGGGGAGAGAAGGGATAATGATACCCAGTGGAAACTTTACTTTGATGGAGCATCTTCCATGAAGAAGCTCAAACAAAGCACCCCCATAATCAAATCAGGGTTAGGCCTCATCTTCGTAACTCCACAAGGAAGGATAATGCGCTTTGCCTTCTCCTTAACAGAGCCGAGGACAAACAATGAAGCCGAATATGAAGCTTTGATAGCAGGTCTCGAGATCGCTATCGACATGAGAATTGAGAACCTCCTCATATACGGAGACTCCTAACTGGTCGTTAGTCAAGTAAACGATGACTATCAAACGTGCAAGCCAGAGTTGGTGAAGTACGGTGAGAAAGTACAGCAATTGCTGACTCAAATTCCTTCGTACACCTTGGAAAGCATACCGCGTGCGGAAAATAGCAAAGCGGATGCGTTAGCCAAACTCGCTAAAAAACTGGCTCACGAAAACCTCGATGACGTGAGGATCATTGTGCAGAGCCGTCGGGTTCTTGCACCGGCGGAAATAACTCCGGAGTCATCTGATCAAAAGGGAGCGACCGACCAAATAGCTCTACAAATAAAAGACCATGAAAAGGCTGAGGATTGGAGAGAAGTCCTTATAGACTACTTCAAATCCTGTCGAACACCTGAAGATGCATCCTCAAGACATCATCTTATGAAACGAGCTTTGTCTTTCGCCTTCGTCAATAATACTCTGTATAAGAGGTCATTTAATTCTCTGTGGTTAAGATGCCTGGGACCTGAAGAAGCAAAGAGAGTCGTCCAAAAAACTCACGATGGACTTTGCGGTTCACACCAAGCCGGCCCGAAGATGAAGCTGAAGATCAAAAGGATGGGTTACTATTGGCCCACGATGATCCAAGACTGCCTCGAATACTCGAAGCAATGCCACTCGTGCCAGATTCACGGGGACTTTATCCATCAGCATCCAAATCTACTACATCCAACGGTGGCTAGCTGACCGTTTGAAATGTGGGGAACTGACATAATCGGTCCCATCGAACCAGCATCGTCTAGAGGACATCGATTCATTTTGGCGACGACTGATTACTTCTCCAAATAGGCAGAAGAAATCCCGCTGAGGGAAGTGAAGACGGAGAATATCCTCCATTTCTTCAAGACACACGTCATTTATCGGTTTGGCACTCCGCGACGGATTATCTCCGATAACGGGCCATCCTATAGAAGCCACAAGATCAGCCGCTTGGCACAACAACATAACATAGACTGGATCGGTCTATAATCCCCGAGCTAACGGTCTGTTGGATATATGTATGCCCTAGAGGCCATTATGAGATAGTGTATGTACTGATGTGTATATAGATATATATATTTAGATGACAGTCTTGCTCGACATGATAGTATGCTATCTGGTTTTACTTTATCATATGTTCACTTGATCATGTTTATATTCATTTGGTGCATGTTGATAAAGCCCTAAGGATATTGGCTTGACTACTGGGATTATGATGCAGATCATACTAGTGGGACATCTGTAGTTTATAAGCATATCCTTGAAATGTTCCTATTCGTAGGTATATCGAGACATGGCATCGATATTCCAGTTTAGACTAGCGTATACCATTCTTGTTCCATATGATGGGCGATGGATGATCCCATATCCGTCTGGTGTGTTGACACCGAAGATAGTATACGGGTGCTCAGTGAGACTGGGTACACTGAACGGACTCACCGAGAACTCCTATATGGTATTATATCATACGTCGGATAGAAGTTCTCAGGTGACACTGGTACAGGTTAGTCTGTAGACCCGAGATCGTCATAGAGTCTTGTATGTCCTCCCACTGTACTTTGATCTCCACCCTACTACGGCTCTATTGAGTCGTACAAACAGGTGGATTCTGGGTATAGTCTCGAGGCATATGGAGGCAGTGAGCAATAGGAGGGGTTTCGTCTCTCCCGGTATTGGGGGTTGATGCTGTGTTGTGCACGATTGGCTATAACGGGAAGTCCCTGGCCAGGGCTACTGAGATATTACTGATACGTGTTATCAGTAAGTTTCTCGATCTGTTATAGACCATATACCGGCATGACTTATTGAGTTATTGGGGTCGACGATTCCATCCTTAGACTCAATATGCAGCATATCCGACGAAGAGACCAGACTGTACGGTAAGTGTTGCCGGATGGATTGACATGAGTTTTGACAGGTTCGCTTGTTCTTATTCTGATCGCTCAATACCCGGATAGCCGTTACGTTTAGCTGACCGCTTGCGGCTTGTGGGTGTTTGATTTGATCATCACCTACTGCTGGCGTATTGACGAGTCTTAGAGTCCCACACAGAAGTTTCTCGGCTCAGGCGAAACGAAGTGGTGCGCATATGAGATATGTGCGGAGGCTCGATTAAATACTAGTATGTGATACTGCATTTTGATCGGGCATTTGATATTAGTCGGGTCGTATGAGATATGACCGATTTATTAAATCAAGTGTTGATTTAATATTGACTTTTATATTATTTATTTAAATCCTTTTCTTTTTATGGATACATGCATGTATATGTACATGATGATGTGCATACACACATACATACATGAAATGTATCATGGTTGATAATACAAGAATGATGGAAATATAAGAATCATATTGTAGATAAATAAATATATAGATATTTTTCATTAAAGTTAAAAGATAAAGGAAAAAGATTTATGACTCATTTCTTTCTTTATGAGTCATTCTTTCTACACATTTCCATGGTTGAATTTGACTCAACCATGGTTCTTTTTCCTTTTGCCTTTAACCCAAATAAAAATATCTAGATATTATTTAACTATGGTTATGGTTATGATAATATATATCTCTCATTTCATTTTCTTTTTCATTTTTATTATTCACTCCAAAAAGAAAAAAGAAAAGAGCCATCTTCTTCTTCCTCACTCTAGCTCTCTTTTAATTGTTAAAATTGACTTAGAAAAATAAAAGAAAAGGTATTAAATAAGAATAGCAACCACTTCATCATCCTACACAACCTTTGCTATCTTGTGTAGAGTGTTGTGCTTCAAGATTTTCAAAGATCGAAGGAAGCAACAAGTTTAGGGCAAAGAGCTTTGGGTGGATCGTCGTGGACGAAGAGGTGATCAAGCGAACCCTTCCAAAGCAAAGGAGTCTTCCAAAGAGGTCTACAAAGGTTGTAGTCTCATCACTTAGTATAAATTAACTATTAAATATGATACTATTAATAGTTACTTCATAAATTCTAGTTCGATTCATGTATAGTTTACTTAGCACCTCATAATTTCAATGTTATGGCATGTGTGATGCTTCAAAACCCTAATAGAGGTGTTGAGGAAACCATACAGTTGTATCAGAGCCAAGCTAGAGCTTTGTAGTAACCTAGACGACGTTGAAAACATCGAACGGACGAAAAACGACACCCGGGTGGTGCTCTCTGGATTTTTTTCAAAAACCTAGATTTTTTCAAATTAAAAATATGTAAAAAATTAAGCAGGGAAATATATGGGCCCACCAGAAATACGCTGCGCTAAATCGACCGTACGACCGCGGAAGTGCGGCCAGAGTTGCCTTGTTGCGGCGGTTCCGCGGCGCCGTAGGTGATTCCTGGGCCGTAGTTTCTTGTGCTGGCCCGTATGTGTTTGCTGCCGTTACTGGTATTTTTAAAAAAAACTGCTCAAGTGTTGAGCTTTCAAAGCATTCTGCGGTTGTTTAAATCGATCGATCGAATGTTTTAACTGCGCCTAGTTTAATAGTATGTGATACAATGATTGGAATCTACAAATTTGTTTGTTGCGTGTAAATCTATCAGTTCGGTCTCGGGATAAACGGAAATCTTGTTGAATTATCCGGTTTGTTTTGAAAGGGTGTTTTCTTGAAAGAGACCAAAATACGAGCTTTACATTATTAGGCATGAAATCTTGTATATGTGATATTCCGGGTTTGTGTTGTCTAAAGGCAGTTAAGATTCCAATTATTGTATTTTTTTCATTTTATTTCACTGTGACCGTAAGTGTAGTATGTAGTTGTATTACCGGTTTTCATTGCTATACATCAACAACGATCGGTGTATGCATACTTACTTACGTTGATGATATTTGATATTATGTGTCGATGAGATTTGAAATGCAGGATTGTCGCAATGAATAGCCGGGTTTTTTTTATGTGAGATGAGAGTATTCTTTTCATTCATGTAAAATTAAATTGTATGTAATATTCTTTTATTTTGGGCACTTTCGGGTTGAGGTTGTTGTCACTGGTGTTGTATATTATTTACTTTTCCGCATTAGGATAGACCCAAGGAGGAGGGCACAAGTGACCGGGTTCTAGGGTTCAGTGGGAGGCCATCTCGAGGAGTCGAGACCGGGTCTCCTAAACTCCAGAATTGGTAGGGTCGCTTGCCGCTCTCCTAGGGGTCTAGGGGTGTGGGCTTGGCTATTCATCGCGACTGTGGAATCCGTATTTTTATTGCTGGCTAAATACAAAATACGGACCTACTAGATATCCTATATGTGCTTCTGCTGCTTTTATTATCTGATGTGATCATTTAATATATATCTGACGAATGCAGTATTATATATATGATATATAATAGACGTTACTTATATTTTACACCCGCACTAGCCCCGTCCCGGTATGCCGTTAGTTAAGTAACCTAACAGTGCATATCAGGACACTGTGGCGAATGCGAGTGGCATAAGTGTACGTTATATTTTCGTTTCTTTCTGTAATGGCTTAGGATTTAAATGATGGGACTACGTTAATGAGATTAATGTAAAAGATAAATGAACCTAAAAAGATGTTGTAGAATCATATTTGAAGCACACTCGGCCTTTTATAAAAAAACAAGTTTCAAAAATGCGGAGCTTAAGCCATTCCTTTTAAACCTATTAGATTCTACAACGATATCAAGTTCAAAGCGTTAAAAGTTTTATTAAAAACTATCCGCAACCCTCCGTCATTTTAGGAAGCAGAGTACTTAGTATTCGTGCTGCGCATTTTGACTTTAGTTAAGGCGCAGTGAGCGGTAGCTAAGTGATGTCTTCCTACACTGCATATGTTGCAGATTAGTTAGGACATTCATATGATTATGTTGACTTTAGTTAAGGGTCATATGCGTGGGTCTAGTTAATCACGAAATGACGGGAAGAACTTGACTAGTACTTATGATATGTTGACTTTAGTTAAGGTCATAAGTACTAGGGGTAAAAAATTACATCGGGAATTTCAAGAGTTGAAAATCACAATGAGATTGTATACCTTTTATATGATAGTAGGATCCCGATCCCACTGCGAGCAAATGTTGCTCCCGGGAGAATTTTGCACTTTACAATTAGCTGACTCGGTAGGTGTCTAGAAAGATGCCAAACGGGGCTACGTCTCTGGAAAGACGAGGTTTACTTTAATTAGGTCCGTGCGAAAGCACGGGGAACCTCCCTCAAGTACCGGCACTGGCCTGGCTGAGAGGTTAGCGAAGTTGTAGAATGTAATTAATCTCGGCTAGTTTTCTTTTTAAAGGTTTTAAAGAAAATTTGATAAAAATAGTGGGAGACATCGGTTAGACAAGATAATAACCAATCTGATCTTTGCAAGAGCTTTCGCTAAGTGTATTCTTTTCTCTCTCTTAATGGCGGATACCTATGACAGGACTTAAGCTTCTATTAGATAAAAATAAGCTGAATGGGACCAACTATAAAGACTAGCTGAGGAATTTAAACATTGCCTTGACTTATGATAAAGTATCATATGTCCTTACGGCTCTAACCCTGCCCCCTAAGTCCTAAACCTTCAGTTGCGGATAGGGAAATCCGCAAGACATGGGACGCTGACTGTGCTACGGCAAAATGCCTCGCGCTTGCATCGATGGATAATACACATCAGAAGCAGCACGAGAATATGGACGTACAAGCCATATTCCTCCATACAAAAGAGTTGTATGGAGAGCAATCTCGCGTATTACGATACGAAGTGTCTAAGAAACTGTTTCAGATGCGTATGACCGCTGGCACAGCAGTAGGAGACCATGTTCTGAAAATTATAGCTCTCATAGAAGAGCTTGAGGACCTTGGGTGGACAATGAAAAATGAACAATATACAGATATTATTCTGTAGTCTCTCCCCTCCACTTTTGCTCAGTTCATTGTTAACTTCAACATGCACAACATGGAGAAGGAACTGCCTGAACTCCTTAATATGTTAAGGAGTGCAGAGAGCACACTGAAGTCAGTGAAGACTCCCATTATGAGTGTTGGGCAATCCTCCTCCTCTTACCCGAAGGCTAAGGCCAAGGGAAAGATGAAGAAGAAACCCACCAAACCTAAAGGTGGAGTCAAAAAGGTGAAGGAAAAAGGCAAATCCAAGGTTGGGGAATCAGGGAAAGGTGAATGTTTCCACTGCAAGAAGACGGGACACTGGAAGAGGAACTGTATTGAGTACCTAGCACTAAAGAAGAAGCATGGTGATGCTTCAGCTTCAGGTGTGTTCGTAATTGAAAACTGTTTTTCTATTAACTCTGCTTCCTGGGTATTAGATACCGGTTCGGGTTCTCATATTTGCAATTCTGTGCAGGCGTTGAGAAATAGCAGAGTTCTGAAGACAGGTGATCATACTCTCCAAGTTGGAAATGGTTCCAATGTAAATGGAGTTTCAGTAGGAGAGTATCACCTAGGTTTGCCTTCGGGTTGTATATTGGTTTTGAACCCGTGTTATTTTGTACCAAGTATGCTTTGTAATATTATATCCGTTTCCTTGTTAGACAATGAAGGGTATCATTTTGCTGTGCAACACAATGTTATGAACATTAGACTTAATCAAGAGTTGATTGGTTGTGGTACATTAAATAACGGGATATACGTCCTTAATTAACATACAGTTTTCAACGTACAACACACAAATAAAAGAAAATTTTCAGATATAAATGAAGCTTTTCTTTGGCATTGTAGACTTGGTCATATTAATGAAACAAGACTAAACAAGCTTCATAAAGATGGATATTTAAATTCATTTGAGTATAAATCTTATGCAACTTGCCAGTCTTGTATCAAAGGTAAAATGACCAAAACTCCGTTTACAGGACACGGAGAAAGAGCTACTGAGCTCTTAGGCCTCATACATAGTGATGTATGCGGACCAATATCTACACATGCAAGAGGCGGTTTTTCTTACTTCATAACTTTTACTGATGATTTCTCAAGATTTGGTCATGTGTATTTGATAAAGCATAAGTCTGAAGCTTTCGAGAAATTCAAGGAGTATAAACATGAAGTAGAAAACCAAACAGGAAAGAGTATCAAAATACTTCGATCAGATCGAGGTGGAGAGTACTTGAGTACTGAGTTCTTAGACTTCCTAAAAGAGAATGGGATTCTCTCTCAGCTCACTCCACCTTACACACCACAGCACAACGGTGTGTCAGAACGAAGGAACCATACCTTATTAGATATGGTACGATCCATGATGAGAGATTCTGAGTCACCTCTCTCGTTTTGGGGGCATGCATTGGAAACAATAGTTTTTCTGTTAAACAAAGTTCCAACCAAGACCGTGTCTACCACTCCATATGAGATATGGCATGGGAAGAAACCATCTCTTAAAAGAGTTAAGATTTGGGGTTGTCCGGCTTTTGTTAAAAAGAAGAATCCAGACAAACTCGAGACACGATCAGTCAAATGTATATTTATAGGATATCCTAAACATTCGTTTGGGTATCTTTTCAACCACAAGGAGGAACAAAAGGTGTTTGTTTCTCAGTATGCCACCTTTTTAGAAAATGAGATTTTTTCAAATGATGCTGATGGCAATGTGGTAGATCTAGAAGAGGTTCTAGAGACACAAGTTACAAATGACGACTTGGCTGAACCTGAAGTTATAACAGAATCTAATGAACCTCAGCCACTCCGTAGATCTGGTAGGACTTCTCTTCCACCGGAGAGATACTACGGTTTTCTCATTGATGGTGATAGAGAAGATTGCATCATGGATGATGATGATCCTGCCAGTTTTCATCAGGCTATCACGAGTGGTGACTCCGTGAAATGGCTGGATGCCATGAGATCCGAAATGGAGTCCATGTACACCAACAAAGTATGGACTTTGGAAGATGTACCCTCCGGGATAAAACCTGTGGGTTGCAAATGGATCTTTAAAAGAAAGATCGGTGTAGATGGACAGGTAGAGACCTATAAGGCAAGGTTGGTAGCGAAAGGTTTTCGTCAAAGACCAGGTTTGGACTATGACGAGACTTTCTCTCCGGTAGCCATGCTTAAATCCATTCGGATCCTACTTGCTATTGCTGCTCACTATGACTATGAAATCTGGCAGATGGACGTTAAAACTGCATTCCTAAATGGTGATTTAGATGAATACGTTTATATGGATCAGCCAGAAGGCTTCATTGACAGTGGGAGCAGCGGTAAAGCATGTAAGTTGCTTAAATCCATTTATGGATTAAAGCAGGCATCACGGAGTTGGAACATCTGTTTTGATGATGTTATCAAAGAGTTTGATTTCATCAAAAATCCAGATGAACCTTGTGTTTATAAGAAGACTGTAGGAAGAAATGTCGCATTCCTCGTATTGTACGTGGATGACATACTTCTGACAGGAAATGACATTCCTATGCTACAGTCGGTCAAATCATTCTTATCACAAAGGTTCTCCATGAAGGACCTGGGTGATGCCATATACATATTGGGTATACGGATCTATAGGGATAGATCCAAACGGTTATTGGGATTGTCCCAAACCAAGTACATTAACACCATCCTAAAGAGGTTTAGTATGGAAGACTTCAAGCGGGGTGCCTTACCCACTTGCCACGGAGTCACTCTCTCAAAAGACAATTTCCCAAAGTCTGATATAGAGAGAGCTCGCATGGGCATTATTCCCTATGCTTCGGCAGTAGGATCGATAATGTATGCGATGTTATGTACACGCCCTGATGTTGCTTATGCACTTAGTGTAGTAAGCAGGTATCAATCAAACCCAGGGAAGAATCACTGGATTGCTGTGAAGAACATTCTTAAGTACTTGCGAAGGACTAAAGAATTGTTCTTGGTGTATGGTAACGGGGATCTCCAAATGGAGGCCTTTACCGATTCGAGCTTCCAGAGTGACAAGGATGACAACAAGTCTATCTCAGGGTTTGCATTTACCCTCAATGGAGGGACGGTGAGTTGGAAGAGTTCCAAACAGGATACCGTTGCAGACTCAACGATGAAAGCTGAATATATTGCTGCAAATGATGCTGCCAAGGAAGCCGTCTGGATGAGGAAATTCATCGCGGAGCTAGAAGTAGTTCCAATCGTTATTGATCCAATACCTTTGTATTGTGACAATAATGGGGCTATGGCATTGGTCAAAGAGCCCAGGTCCCATCAGAAGTCCAGACACATCCTGAGGCGATATCATGTGATCCGGGATATTGTTGATCGCCGCGAGATCGAGATTAAGAGAGTAGACACAAAGAACAACGCTGCGGATCCATTCACCAAGGCCCCCCCTCAGCCTCAGTATGAGCGACTTTTTGAGATGTTGGGTATGAGATATGCCAATAACTGGCCTTAGTGCAAGTGGGAGATTGTTAGATATATGTATGCCCTAGAGGCCATTATGAGATAGTGTATGTACTGATGTGTATATAGATATATATATTCAGAGGACAGTCTTGCTCGACATGATAGTATGCTATCTGGTTTTACTTTATCATATGTTCACTTGATCATGTTTATATTCATTTGGTGCATGATGATAAAGCCCTAAGGATATTGGCTTGACTACTGAGATTATGATGCAGATCATACTGGTGGGACATCTGTAGTTTATAAGCATATCCTTGAAATGTTCCTATTCGTAGGTATATCGAGACATGTCATCGATATTCCAGTTTAGACTAGCGTATACCATTCTTGTTCCATATGATGGGCGATGGATGATCCTATATCCGTCTGGTGTGTTGACACCGAAGATAGTATACGGGTGCTCAGTGAGACTGGGTACACCGAACGGACTCACCGAGAACTCCTATATGGTATTATATCATACGTCGGATAGCAGTTCTCAGGTGACACTAGTACAGGTTAGTCTGTAGACCCGAGATCGTCATAGAGTCTTGTATGTCCTCCCACTGTACTTTGATCTCCACCCTACTACGGCTCTATTGAGTCGTACAAACAGGTAGATTCTGGGTATAGTCTCGAGGCATATGGAGGCAGTGAGCGATAGGAGGGGTTTCGTCTCTCCCGGTATTGGGGGTTGATGCTGTGCTGTGCACGATTGGCTATAACGGGAAGTCCCTGGCCAGGGCTACTGAGATATTACTGATAAGTGTTATCAGTAAGTTTCTCGATCTGTTATAAACCATATACCGGCATGACTTATTGAGTTATTGGGGTCGACGATTCCATCCTTAGACTCGATATGCAGCATATCCGACGAAGAGACCAGACTGTACGGTAAGTATTGCCGGATGGATTGACAGGAGTTTTGACAGATTCGCTTGTTCTTATTCTGATCGCTCAATACCCGGGTAGCCGTTACGTTTAGCTGACCGCTTGCGGCTTATGGGTGTTTGATATGATCATCACCTACTGTTGGCGAATTGACGAGTCTTAGAGTCCCACATAGAAGTTTCTCGGCTTAGGCGAAACGAAGTGGTGCGCATATGAGATATGTGCGGAGGCTCGATTAAATACGAGTATGTGATACTGTATTTTGATCGGGCATTTGATATTAGTCGGGTCGTATGAGATATGACCGATTTATTAAATCAAATGTTGATTTAATATTGACTTTTATATTATTTATTTAAATCCTTTTCTTTTTATGGATACATGCATGTATATGTACATGATGATGTGCATACACACATACATACATGAAATGTATCATGGTTGATGATACAAGAATGATGGCAATATAAGAATCATATTGTAGATAAATAAATATATAGATATTTTTCATTAAAGTTAAAAGATAAAGGAAAAAGATTTATGAATCATTTCTTTCTTTATGAGTCATTCTTTCTACACATTTCCATGGTTGAATTTGACTCAACCATGGTTCTTTTTCCTTTTGCCTTTAACCCAAATAAAAATATCTAGATATTATTTAACTATGGTTATGGTTATGATAATATATATCTTTCATTTCATTTTCTTTTTCATTTTTATTATTCACTCCAAAAAGAAAAAAGAAAAGAGCCATCTTCTTCTTTCTCACTCTAGCTCTCTTTTAATTGTTAAAATTGACTTAGATAAATAAAAGAAAATGTATTAAATAAGAATAGCAACCACTTCATCATCCTACACAACCTTTGCTATCTTGTGTAGGGTGTTGTGCTTCAAGATTTTCAAAGATCGAAGGAAGCAACAAGCTTAGGGCAAAGAGCTTCGGGTGGATCGTCATGGACGAAGAGGTGATCAAGCGAACCCTTCCAAAGCAAAGGAGTCTTCCAAAGAGGTCTACAAAGGTTGTAGTCTCATCACTTAGTATAAATTAACTATTAAATATGATACTATTAATAGTTACTTCATAAATTCTAGTTCGATTCATGTATAGTTTACTTAGCACCTCATAATTTCAATGTTATGGCATGTGTGATGCTTCAAAACCCTAATAGAGGTGTTAAGGAAACCCTACACGGTCTAGCTGAGGCTTTTAATAAGACCTTGACAAAGATCGTGAAAAAGACGGTGCCTCGAAATAAGAAGGACTGGTACGAGAGACTGCATGAAGCTCTTTGGGCGTATCGAACTACGTTCAAAACGGCCACGAACACAATGCCATACGCATTGGTATTCGGTACGGAAGCAGTACTCCCCCTCAAGATAGAGCCGCCCTCTCTACGAGTGGCAGTTCACTACGAGCTAACAGACGAAGAAAATGCTCATCTTCGGCTTGAGGAGCTCGATGCCCTTGATGAAGCCCGGCTCATAGCGCAACAAAATCTGGAGGCTTATAAAAGTAAAGATGACGCGCTCATATGAGAGATTGACTAGGCCGAGAACATTCCGCCAAGGCAAACTTGTGCTAGTGGTCAAAAGACCTATGATCCCTAATCGTGCCAAACGGGGGAAATTCGAGCCGAATTATGAAGGTCCGTATATCATAGACAAAGTTTACCAGGGTGGAGCCTACCTACTCATGGACATGCATGGTGAAAGACCTTTAAGGCCAATAAACGGTCACTTCCTAAAGAAATACTATGCCTGACGAGTCACGGCTTAGGTCAACGATAGATGACGACAACTATGTCTGCTCGCTATCTTCCTGAGCCCAAACTTTATATGTAGTAGCCGGCTATCAGACCGAAACGTCCTTAAACTAACAATGGACCACTATGTCCTAAAACTGGCTGTTGACCGAGATGTCAATAAACTACCGTGGACTGTAACATCCCAAGGCTGACACAAAAAAAAATAATAAAAAAAAACAAAAAAACGGTATGTCCATAAGAAAAATGGGCACGGATGAAAACCCGAAAGGGATCCATGAGTAAAAACAGCAGGGCTACCGGCGAGTTTTTGTGAAAACCCGAAAGGGCACGATCTCGTTAAAAGACACTTGCAAGGTCCTCTCAATCTTGTGAGGAGAAACCACCTGCGTAAGATCCTTACAACTTACAAGGAAGCAACACACTTAGTGATCCCCACGATTTCTAAGGAGAAATTACACTTGCGAGATTCTCACGACTCGTAAGGAGAACCCTCTTATGAGACGCTCACGGCTCATAAGATTCAAAAGTCTTAAGCTAAAGGGATCTGAACCTGTTCTTAAGAGGCCACCACAACCTCCAATGCTGCCCTACAAGCGGCTCAATGCTGACCTTTGTATACAATCCACGGGCGCGAATAAACATTTCCCTAACAAAGTCCCATCCGTGACTAGGGATATGTTTGCACAGTGAGCCCCCCTTGTAAGCCCCCTCGAATTCTAAGAAGAAAGCACTCTTGTAAGATCCTTACGACTTATAAGAGACCATGCACTTAGGAATCCTCACGATCCCTAAGGAGAAAACGCACCTACGAGATCCTCACGACTCGTAAGGAGAAATACCTTTATGAGACCCTTACGGCTCATGAAGTCAGTCTACTAAGCCACCTTTGTTCGACATCGACGAAGGCAAATGATGATTCGCTTCTGGCAATATCCCAGTTGTTGCGGTGTTGATGCCGAAATCGGTGTCTAATTCCAAGCTTGCAATAAAAAGCCAGCGAGCCACATATGCATACAAAATAGCCGAAAAGATAGGGCAACTTGCAACAAAGTCAGCAAGTAAAAATGTATGCATACAAAAATAGCCGAAATGATTGGGCAACTCACAATAAAAAGCAGCGAGCAAATAAATACAAAATAGCCGAAATGATTGGGCAATCACGATCTTCGCGATATAAAAGCTGAAATGATAGAGCATCGCGGAAAGAAATAAAAAAAAATAAAATTTATGCCCTACAGGTGATATCACATCAATCCCTGTATACAATCCAGGGGCGCAAACAAAGAAGGAATCACACCTTCCCTCCCCAGGCTCCATCAGAAGAAGAAGCCAAATCTCAATGGTTCACAGACAGCCTGGAGATCATCTCAATATCCGTCTCATTTCAACAGACACGACATCAACAAATCGGAACCACGACAATTCCCAGTTCCACGACTCGGCGGTGCACAGATGATCGAGAGTCAAACCCCGACTCCATGAAATGCGGATAAAGTCATCCCTTCCTGGTTACATGGAACACGGTCTATGTCAATCCTGACCCCGTGGAAAACGTCCAGAGCGGAGCCTAGTCCTCGCAGAACACGGCTATATCAATCAGACCCCGTGGGAAGCATCCAGAGCAAATTCCTAGTTACGTGGAACACGGCCTATGTCAATCCTGACCCCGTGGGAAACGTCCAGAGCGGAGCCTGGTCCTCGCAGAACACGACTATGTCAATCAGACCCCGTGGGAAGCATCCAGAGCAAATTCCTGGTTACGTTGAACGCGGCCTATGTAAATCCTGACCCCGTGGGAAATGTCCAGAGTGAAGCCTGGTCCTCACAAAACACGGCTATGTCAATCAGACCCCGTGGGAAGCATCCATAGCAAATTCCTGATTTCGTGGAATGCGGCCTATGTCAATCCTGACCCCGTGGGAAACATCCAGAGCGGATCCTAGTCCTCGCAGAACACAGCTATATCAATCAGACCCCGTGGGAAGCATCTAGAGCAAATTCCTGGTTACGTGGAACGCGGCATATATCAATCCTGACCCCGTGGGAAACGTCTAGAGCGGAGCATGGTCCTCGCAGAACACGGCTATGTCAATCAGACCCCGTGGGAAGCATCCAGAGCAAATTCCTGGTCACGTGGAACACGGCCTATGTCAACCCTGACCCCGTGGGAAACGTCCAGAGCGGATCCTGGTCCTCCCAGAACACGGCTATGTCAATCAGACCCCGTGGGAAGCATCCAAAGCAAATTCCTGGTCATGTGGAACACGGCCTATGTCAACCCTGACCCCGTGGAAAACGTCCAGAGCGGATCCTGGTCCTCGCAGAATACGACTATGTCAATCAGACCCCATGCGAAGCATCCAGAGCAAATTCCTGGTCACATGGAACACGGCCTATGTTAATCCTGACCCCGTGGGAAACGTCCAGAGCGGATCCTGGTCCTCGCAGAACACAGCTATGTCAATCAAACCTTGTGGGAAGCATCCAGAGCAAATTCTTGGTCATGTGGAACACGGCTTATGTCAATCCCGACCCTGTGGGAAACGTCCAGAGCGGATTCTGGTCCTCGTAGAACACGGCTATGTCAATCAGACCCCGTGGGAAGCATCCAGAGCAAATTCTTGGTTTCGTGGAACGCGGCCTATGTCAATCCTGACCCCGTGGGAAACGTCCAGAGCGGAGTCTGGTCCTCGCAGAACACGGCTATGTCAATCAGACCCCGTGGGAAGCATCCAGAGCAAATTCCTGGTCATGTGGAACACGGCCTATGTCAATCCTGACCCCGTAGGAAACGTCCAGAGCGGATCCTGGTCCTCGCAGAACACGACTATGTCAACCAGACCCTATGGGAAGCATCTAGAGCAAATTCCTGGTCACGTGGAACACGGACTATGCCAATCCTGACCCCGTGGGAAACGTCCAGAGAGGATCCTGGTCCTCGCAGAATACGGCTATGTCAATCAGACCCCGTGGGAATCATCCAGAGAAAATTCCTGGTCATGTAGAACACGGCCTATGTCAATCCTGACCCCATGGGAAACGTCCAGAGCGGAGCCTGGTCCTCGCAGAACACGGCTATGTCAATCAGATCCCGTGGGAAGCATCCAGAGCAAATTCCTAGTTACGTGGAACACGGCCTATGTCAATCTTGACCCCGTGGGAAACGTCCGGAGCGGAGCCTGGTCCTCGCAGAACACGGCTATGTCAATCAGACCCCGTGGGAAGCATCCAGAGCAAATTCCTGGTTACGTTGAACGCGGCCTATGTAAATCCTGACCCCGTGGGAAGCATCCAGAGCAAATTCCTGGTTACGTTGAACGTGGCCTATGTAAATCCTGACCCCGTGGGAAACTTCCAGAGCAGAGCCTGGTCCTCGCAGAACACGGCTATGTCAATCAGACCCCGTGGGAAGCATCCATAGCAAATTCCTAGTTTCGTGGAATGCGGCCTATGTCAATCCTGACCCCGTGGGAAACATCCAGAGCGGATCCTGGTCCTCGTAGAACACAGCTATATCAATCAGACCCGGTGGGAAGCATCCAGAGCAAATTCCTGGTTACGTGGAACGCGACCTATGTCAATCCTGACCCCGTGGGAAATTTCTAGAGCGGAGCCTGCTCCTCGCAGAACATGGCTATGTCAATCAGACCTCGTGGGAAGCATCCAAAGCAAATTCCTGGTCACGTGGAATACGGCCTATGTCAACCCCGTGGGAAACGTCCAGAGCGGATCCTGGTCCTCGCAGAACACAGCTATGTCAATCAGACCCCGTGGGAAGCATCCAAAGCAAATTCCTGGTCATGTGGAACACGGCCTATGTTAACCCTGATCCCGTGGAAAACGTCCAGAGCGGATCCTGGTCCTCCCAGAATACGACTATGTCAATCATATCCCGTGCGAAGCATCCAGAGCAAATTCCTGGTCACATGCGGCCTATGTCAATCCTGACCCCGTGGGAAACGTCCAGAGCGGATCCTGGTCCTCGCAGAACACGGCTATGTCAATCAGACCCTGTGGGAAGCATCCAGAGCAAATTCTTGGTCATGTAGAACACGGCCCATGTCAATCCTGACCCTGTGGGAAGCGTCCAGAGCGGATCCTGGTCCTCGCAGAACACGGCTATGTCAATCAAACCCCGTGGGAAGCATCCAGAGCAAATTCTTGGTTTCGTGGAACGCGGCCTATGTCAATCCTGACCCCGTGGGAAACGTCCAGAGCGGAGCCTGGTCCTCGCAGAACACGGCTATGTCAATCAGACCCCGTGGGAAGCATCCAGAGCAAATTCCTGGTCATGTGGAACACGGCCTATGTCAATCCTGACCCCGTGGGAAATGTCCAGAGCGGATCCTGGTCCTCGCAGAACACGGCTATGTCAACTAGACCCCATGGGAAGCATCCAGAGCAAATTCCTGGTCACGTGGAACACGGACTATGCCAATCCTGACCCCGTGGGAAACGTCCAGAGAGGATCCCGGTCCTCGCAGAACACGGCTATATCAATTAGATCCCGTGGGAATCATCCAGAGCAAATTCCTGGTCACGTGGAACACGGCCTATATCAATCCTGACCCTGTGGGAAACGTTTAGAGCGGAGCCTGGTCCTCGCAGAATACGACTATGTCAATCAGACCCCGTGGGAAGCATCCAGAGCAAATTCCTGGTCACGTGGAACACGGCCTATATTAATCCTGACCCCGTGGGAAACGTCCAGAGCGGATCTTGGTCCTTGCAGAACACGGCTATGTCAATCAGACCTCGTGGGAAGCATCCAAAGCAAATTCCTGGTCACGTGGAACACGGCCTATGTCAATCCTGACCCCGTAGGAAACGTCCAGAGCAGAGCTTGGTCCTCGCAGAATACGGTTATGTCAATCCAACCCCGTAGGAAGCATCCAGAGCAAATTCTTGGTTACGTGGAACGCGTCTTATGTCAATCCTGACCACGTGGGAAACATCCAGAGCGGATCCTGGTCCACGCAGAACACGGCTATGTCAATTCTGACCTCGTAGGAAGCACCCAGAGCGGAGCCTGGTCCTCACAGAACACGGCTATGTCGAACCGACCCCATGGGAAGCATCCAGAGCAACTTCTGACTCCGTGAAATGTAGATAATGTCAACCCCATCCATCACTTACGGGTCCTCTCGACTCGTAAGGGAGAAAACTCTTTTGGGAGTCCTTACGACTCTCAGAAGAAAACGCACTTAGGAATCCTCACTATTCCTAAGGAGAAATTACACCTCCTCTCGACCTGTAGGGATAAAATTCTTTATGAGACCCTCACGGCTCATAAAGTTGAAAAGTCTTAGGAGGCAGTGTAGGGTGTTTTTCGTCACCCCATTGAGATGGGAATACGCGTGCGCTTGTCAGGCGCATTACAGATTCCCCCTGCCTAGGGTAGGCCGAGGTTTAATGATTGTGGGGATCCGAATCTCCGGCAGCCGCGGACTAAGCTGCCGTTAATTACCCTTCGCCTTTAGGGCGAGGGAACCTCCGATTGACGGGTTAAACTGGTCATGCGAACTCAATGTGCAGCGTGCATGTGTTATGTTTTGAAAGGGGGTTTTGGATATATCGGGAGCCACGCAGAGTTTTACGGGGGTCCCGCTACCCAGATAGCGGGCTGAGGGTCAAGGGGGCTAGCAGCCCCCTTGCGGGGTGCGGGGCAGCGCCCCGGCCCAAATTTTTTTGAGGGGGACAGTGTTGTGGAGTGTGTGTGTATTTGTACATATATATACATGTGTACATACATAAAAAAAGGAAAAAGAGCCTAAAGGACGCGTGGGGTCAGCGCCTTGAGCGCTATGCGCTTAGGCGCTAGCGCGCCACATGTCGGCAGGTGGGCGCTTTGCGCTTGAGCGCAGGGTGCCTGAGTGCAAGCACGCCACGTGTCGGCACGTGGGCACTTTGCGCTTGAGCGCTGGGCGTTTGAGCACTAAGTGCGCCACGTGTCGGCATGTGGGCGCTTTGCGCTTGAGCGCAGGCGCGCCACGTGTCGGCACGTGGGTGCTTTGCGCTGGAGCGCAGGGCGCTGGAGCGCTAAGCACGCCACGTGTCGGCACGTGGGCGCATTGCGCTGGAGCGCAAGCGCGCCACGTGTCGGCACGTGGGCGCTTTGCGCTGGAGCGCAGGGCACTGGAGCGCTAAGAGCTCGAGCGCTAGCGCGCCACGTGTCGGCATATGGGTGCTTGGCTCTTGAGCGTTGGGCACTTAGGCGCTTGGGCGCCGGCGAGAAAAAGTGGCTTTTAGCCTGAGAAATTCTCGACAGAGAAATCAGAATGGAGTTAAACTCCTAAGATGTTTTGGGGTTGATAAAAGAGGTTCTTCTTCTTTCTCCTCTGGTTGCTGGATCTTGAAGATCAAGTGATATGAGATTTTAAAAATCTCTTCTTTTTGAGATATAATGGAAGATCTGAGTTCCCCTTTACGGGTTTTGTTGTGAAAAACTATTTAGTTTTATAAAATGAAGAGTAAAACTCTTGATTTAATTCAAACGAAAGAAGAAGGTTTTGGAACCTTGAGGAAGGAGAAAAGATCTCAGATCTAAATTTTTTTTTGGAGAGAGAGAAAAATTGTGAGATATTTTCATTATCCTTGCCTTTATAGGCTATACACTTTACACATAGTCCCTTGGGCTTCACAAAATGGCATTTTGCCTATCCCATGGCTCATGTGCCATTTCTTTTTACACATAAGCCATGGGCTTTACAAAAAATTGGCTTTATGCCTATTTTTCTTACATTTATTCATAAAATAAAATAAAAGAAATACAACAAAATTATTTATTACATAATTTTTATCTTGGCATGGGGGGAGGCCGGCCGCTTCATGTTCGGGCTCGACCCGGGCATGAGCCCACTTGACTTGGGGTTGACTTTGATTTTGACTTGGTCAGCCGGGGTGTAAATTTTTACCCCAACAAATTGTCCCCATCAATAAATGCACACCACATATGTGGGTCATGTGCATGAAATTGATGGATCTTCTTTTACTTGGAGGCGACCTGATTTGGTTCCCGCTTTTTGGGAAGCTGGCACTGCCCTTTTTACGACATGGACGGTTGTTGCTTGACATGTCTCCGAGACAGAGTGTCCGTGATAGACGTTTCCCTGGCCCGGAGTGATCTGGTTCCCGCTTTGTAGGAATCCCGCGCTGCCCTTTTTACGACATGAACGGTCAATGCTGCCCTTTTTGCGACTTGGACGGTCGATGCTGCCCTTTTAGAGACTTGGACGGTCGATGCTGCCTTTTTTGTGACTTGGACGGTCGGTGCTGCCCTTTTAGCGACGTGGACGGTCGATGCTGCCCTTTTTGCGACTTGGACGGTCGATTCTGCCCTTTTTGCGACTTGGACGGTCGTTGTTGCCATTTTAGCGACATGGGCGGTCGGTGCTGCCATTTTAGCGATGTGGACGGTCGGTGCTGCCAGTTTAGCGACGTGGACGGTCGATGCTGCTCTTTTTGCGACTTGGACGGTCGATGCTGCCATTTTAGCGACGTGGACGGTCGGTGCTGCCCTTTTAGCGACGTGGATGGTCGATGCTGCCGTTTTAGCGACATGGACGGTCGATGCTGCCGTTTTAGCGACGTGGATGGTCGGTGCTGCCATTTTAGCGACGTGGACGGTCGGTGCTGCCATTTTTGTGACTTGGACGGTCGGTGCTGCCCTTTTTGCGACTTGGACGGTCGTTGCTGTCCTTTTATCGGACGATCGATGCTGCCATTTTAGCGACGTGGACGGTCGGTGCTGCCATTTTAGCGATGTGGACGGTCGATTCTGGATTTGACTTGCCCCGCTTATTGCGGCGTCAGGGATGAAGTTGATTTGTTTCTGAGGTGGAATTTGATTCTGCCAGGGAGGTCATTGGTTGTTTTGCTGACTTGATGTGATTTGGGTTGACATCAGCATCACTACGCTGGAATATGGTACCAGGAGCGAATCATCATTTGTCAGGATTTGGGGATTTTGGTTTTGGTTTGGCATCAGCATCGCTGCACTGGAATATGGTACCAGGAGCGAATCATCATCTGCCATGAGGAGATATTCCTCGTTCCCAGTTTAACGACTTAGGGGTCATCTATTCCCAGTTTAACGACTTAGGGGTCATCTGTTCCTAGTTTAAAGACTTAGGGGTCTATTGTATTGGAGTTTGGGATTTTGGGATTAGGGTAGGCATCAGCGTTGCTAACACTGAAGCACACGTGCCAGGAGCAATTCATCATTTGCCTATTCCTGTTGGGGGAGCGATTGCTTAGGAGACAGGTTTAGGTCCCTATCACCTAAGGCTTTTCAATTTTATGGGCTGTGAGGGTCCCATAAAAGCATTTTCTCCCTACGAGTCGTAAGGATCCCGCAGGTGTATTTTCTCCTTAGGAGTCGTGAAGACTCTTATGTGTGTTTTTCCTTTATGAGTCGTAAGGATCCCACAAAGGTTTGTTCTCCTCATGTATCGTGAGGACACATGAGTGAGTCTTCTCGATGGAGTATAATTCCAAAGGCGGAGACCGGCCGCGTAACTGGTGATTGTGGTGGGGCATGGGTATGACGAGAATTATTTAAGCCCGTGGATTGTATACGGCAGTCAATTTGGGAACTGGCCGTAGGGCTGAAGAATTTTAAGAAATTGGATTTTGGTTGGCGTCTGCATCGCTATACTGGAATATGGTACCGGGAGCGACTCATCATTCGCCGTTTGGGGAATTAGAATTTGGATCTTGTTTGGCATCAGCATTGCTGCACTGGAATAATGCCAGGAGCAACTCATCACTTGACTTGGGAGGACTTGGGATTTGGGTTTTTGGTTGGCATCAACACCGCTAACACTGAAGCGAAATGCCAGGAGCGACTCATCATTTGCCGTTGCCCGTTGGGGAACGATGGCTTAGGAGACAGGTTTGGGTCCCTATCACCTAAGGCTTTTCAATTTTATGAGCCGTGAGGGTCTCATAAAAGCATTTTCTCCCTACGAGTCGAGAGGATCTCGCAGGTGTATGTTCTCCTCAGGAATCGTGAGGATTCCTAAGTGTGTTGCTCCTTTGTGAGTCGTAAGGATCTCATGCAGGGGTTTTCTCCTCACAAGGTTGAGAAGACTTTGCGAGTGTATTCATCTCTTTTCACGAGTTTGCGCCCTTTCGGGTTTTCACAAACTCGCCGGTAGTCCTGCTGTTTTTACTCACGGAGCCCTTTCGGGTTTTCATCCGTGCCCGTTTTGCTTGTGGACATACTTTTTTTTTTTCTTTTTTCTTTTTTTCTTTCTTTTTTGCCGCTGGTGGGACTTTAAAAGTAGTCTCACCGGTAGGATTTGGGAGAGATAGGGGTCATTTACGCCCGTGGATTGTATACGGTTTTGCAGGATGTATGATCCAGACCGTAGGACTGATGTGCTCAATTCGCCTGTGACTTGGAGCATTCACGTGTAGTATTTCTTGAGATATCGGCCATTGATGGGTGGCATGGGCCTTTCTCCCTCGGCACTTATTAGTTGGTAGGATCCTCCGTCGAACACTTTCTCGATGACGTATGGTCCTTCCCAGTTTGGCTCGAATTTTCCCTTGGCATGTCGATTGGGGATGATCGGTCTTTTGAGGACCAACACCAATTCACCTTTCTTGAAAGCGCGGAGACGGGTTATCTTGTCATAGGCCCGTGACACTTGGGCTCGGTATAGCTCTAGATTTTGCTGCACCGCGAGCCTCTTTTCTTCGAGGGAATCGAGCTCTTCAAGTCGAAGGAGCACGTTTTCCTCCTCCGTCAACTCGTGCTGAATGGCCATTCTTAAGCTTGGAACTTCGACTTCGAGGGGGAGGACCGCCTCCACTCCGAAGAGCAATAAGTATGGAGTGGACTGAGTTGAAGTACGGTGCGTGGTACGATATGCCCACAACGCCTCGTGAAGTTTGAGATTCCAGTCTCTCTTGTTGGCTGAAGCATTTTTCCTCAGGAGCTTGCATAGAGTCTTATTGAAGGCTTCGGCTAGCCCATTGGCTCTTGGATTATAAATGGAGGAATATCTCCAGTCTATCTTGTGCTGAGTAGCGAACCTTGAGACATTGAAGCTCTTGAAAGAAGGCCCTTTGTCAGAAATGATTTTTCTTGGTGTACCGAAGCGGTATAGAATATAATGTTGGAAGAATGTTAGAATATCTTTTTTCTTGACTTCTTTTAGCGGGACAGCTTCAGCCCATCTGGAGAAGTAGTCTGTCGCGGCCAGTATGAACCGGTGGCCTTTGGATGACGGAGGATCAATTGGGCCAACAATGTCGGTGCCCCAGACTTCGAAGGGCCACGACGCCACCGTAGGATGCAACGGATTGGGATGCTTGTGAATGAAATCACCATGGATTTGGCAGATCTGACATTTTTTTGCATGCTCTCCGCAATCCCGTATCATCGTGGGCCAGTAATACCCAAGCCGTTTGATTTGAAGTCGCATCTTGGGGCCAGATTGGTGAGCACCGCAGATGCCCGAGTGAACATCTTTCATGACCTTTTGGGCTTCGGCCAATGACAGACACCTGAGCCAGAGTTGGTCATATGATCTGCGGTATAACGCGTCATTTACAAACACATATCGGAGAGCTTTTTTCTTCAGCTGAATCCTCACAGATTTTTCTTCGGGCAGCTTGTCGTATCGAAGGTACTCTATGAAGGGTTCTCTCCAATCGGGCTCGTCTTGGATGATCGAAGCTTCTTCGGCAGGGCTGCTCTTTTGTTCCATGCTTTCCTCTTCTCGTATAGAGACTGGGGGTAGAATTTGTCGGCTCCTGACTGTGATCAGAATTTCGTCCATGTCAGGATCAGCCAGCTCCTTGGCTAAGCGAGCGAGTACGTCAGCCTTTCCATTCAACGCTCTAGGGACTCTCATTAGTTCAATGTGAGTGAACCGTTTCATGAGTTCCACCACTCGGCCTCTGTACCGAGCTAACTCGGGTTTGTATATCTTATAGTCGCCGCTTCCTTGGTTGACGACAAGCTGGGAGTCACCGTAAACCCGTAGCCGAAGGATTTCCATTTCTATGGCGAGTTCCAAACCAGCTATCAGGGCTTCATACTCAGCTTCGTTGTTCGTTCGAGGCTCAGTGAGAGCGAAAGAACATCGTAGGGTTCCCATTGATGGTGTGATGAACACCAATCCTATCCCTGCTTTTATCTCCGAGACTCTTGATTTACTGGAGGTCCTTATTGATGAGGCTTCATCGAAGTAGAGCTCTCAACATGGCCCATCTTCCTCGAGGTGCAGCACTTGTTCGTCGGGTAACTCACAATTTAGCGGCGACCCTTCTGGTATAGGATGAGCGGAAAGGAAGTCTGCAAGATCTTGCCCTTTCACTGCTTTCTGAGGAGTATAAACTATGTCAAACTCAAGTAGCATGACAGCCCATCTTGCCATTCTGCCGGCTAGGCTCGTTCTGGTCATCAAGTGTTTGAGCGGGTCGACCTTGGAGATCAGCATAACCCGATGAGCGAGCAGATAGTGCCTCAGCTTCTTCACAGCAAATATCAGAGCTATGCATTGCTTTTCGATTGGGGAATAGTTGTGTTCCGCCCCGATTAGAGTTCGACTGAGGTAGTAGAGGGCATTTTCTTTTCCCTCCTCGTTATTCTGGGCAAGGAGCGCACCGAGTGACTCATCTAGCGCGGCAGTGTAGAGAATCAGCGGTTTGTTTGGAATGGGAGCGGCCAGCACTAGAGGGTGAAACAAGTATTGTTTGATCCTTTTGAACGCTGCTTGACATTCGGCATCCCAGATAAAAGGTGCTCCTTTCTTCATGAGCTTTGAGAAGGGCCTACATCTCCCCGATAAATTTGAGATAAACCTCCGTATATAAGCAAGCTTGCCTTGAAAAGATCTTAGCTGCGTCAGACTCTTCGAAAGGGGAATTTCCATGATGGCCTTTATCTTGGATGGGTCAACTTCGTTCCCTCGATGTCGAACTATAAAGCCCAGGAATTTTCCCGATGACACGCCAAAAGCGCACTTCAGAGGATTCATTTTCAGATCGTACTCCCTCAGTCCGGTGAGAACGGTCCTAAGATCTTGGATGTGGTCGGCCTTGGCTTTAGTCTTGACGACCAGATCATCAACATAACATTCGACGACCTTATGAATTAGGTCATCAAAGATATTGGTCATTGCCCTTTGATATGTAGCACCTGCGTTCTTCAGTTCGAACGTCATCACTTTGTAGCAGTATATTCCGATCGGGGTTCGAAATGCTGTGTGCTTCTTATCCTCAGGCGATATCTTGATCTGATTATATCCAGATGAGCCATCCATAAAGGTGAACAACTCGTAATTTGAGGTGTCATCGACCATCATTTCCATGACCGGTAGCGGGAAGTCATCTTTAGGACATGCCTTGTTGAGGTCCCTGAAATCGACACAAACTCGGATCTGCCCATTTTTCTTCTTCACTGGGACTATGCATGCGATCCAGTCCGCATATTTCTCTTCCCTGATGAAGCCGACATCAATGAGTTTCTTGGTTTCCTCGATGACCTTTTCTTTTAGCTCCCTTCTCATTCTTCGAGGAGCTTGTTTGACTGGCTTAGCATCAGGAGATATAGCCAACTTATGCATGGCAACTTCAGGGGAAAGGCCAGGCATTTCTTTGTATGTCCACGCGAAGCAGTCGACGAACTCATGCAGCAGGGCAATTATCTGCTCTTTCATTTCCTCCGACAAGAGTGAGCCGACGTAGGTCGGCCTTGGATCATCGGGCGTTCCTAAGTCAATCTCGGTTAGCTCATCAAAGGTTGCTTGTCCCCCATCTTCGAGCTCTTGAGGAGCTTCTTCTGGCTCAATTAGCTCGTCTTCATCATTTGACTTTTCGCTGGCTTCCCCAATATGGGTCATATAGCATGCCTTAGAATCAGGCCGGATGAAACCTATGCCCCGCCTATCTGGAATTTGTCCATCGATAAGTGCTCGGACCTGAGGTGGATGCCATAGCCCTTCGTAAAACTTTGCTTCGGACTCCGTTTGATATAACCGGCATCCGCACTTTTTAAAGTATTCCCGCATCTCGGATGCATAGTATCTGGGATTGAGCACGGCTCTTATGCCTCTCTCATATGGAAGGCACGCAATAGACAAATTGTCCGGGTGCACAACGGGGTTTGACCCATAAAACAGGATGCCTTTCTGCCCACTTTTTCTTCCGGGGACGTAGAAAGTTTTCAGCTGGTCCACGGTGGAGACTGACAACGCATCAAGCTCTTTGCACATCTTCTCCGGTACCCTTGTGACAGTTAGGGACCCTTCTGCAATTTCGAAGGTCTCTCGTAGTTTCGCTTGTTGCATGGGGGTCCAATCTGCACTGCTGTTGCACGACAGGTCCTCTTCCTATGACTTTTCAGTGTCGCTGCTAAGATGAGGGCGGACTTTGCTGCTAGATGGGGCTTCGGTAACAGATTCATCCGTATCGCTACCGAAATGAGGGCGAGTTTTACGGAAGGACGGACTTCCAGCGTCGGACTCATCAGTGTCGCTACCAAAATGCGGGCGCACTTGGGCATTTTTGCTTTTGAAAGTGACAGCCGGCTCAGATTTGCTTTCGAGTCTTGGGGCCGCTTCATCCTCAGTCAATTGTGGCTTAGCATTTTGGTGGTTCATAAAGTACCGAGAATCTTCATATCGGACTTCATGCACACCGAACGGCTGGATGTCTCCGTCAATGCGTCTTTCTTTGCCATTTTTAGTATACTTCATGCATTGATGGAGAGTTGATGGGATGATGCCATAATCGTGGAGCCACGACCGTCCCAAGAGAATCTTATAAGACGTGTCGGTGTCGATCACGTATATCTTAGCTTCAGTTTGCAGATCCCCAAATTTGATTGGCAAAGCTATAGACCCCAGAACTTGCTGGCAGTTTTGATTGAAGCCTTGAATGACAATCCTTTCCCTTGACAGGTGTTGGACGTCCATTGAAAAACTCTTCAGTGTTCGCAAGTTCATGATGTTCATTGAGGATCCCGGATCAATCAATATGCGATTAATTCGATCTCCGTCGCTGTACCCGGTCACGTAAAGCGGCCGATTATGCTCAGCCGTTCCCAGTATCAAGTCTTCATCCTTAAATGTGACTGTGGCGACATGCAAAGCGTGCTGGGCTTCTTTCATATTAATTTTCGCAAAGTGAGCCTGATACCGCTCAGGGTTTTGTAGAGAGTGAATGAGAACATCTCTAAGCTTCTTAGATCGGACCAAGGCGTCGTAGATGCTCAGGAGAGACGGAAGCTTCCGGAGATGAGCCAAGACATTATAGTCTACTGGGGAAGGACTTGGGTTTTCATCAGCCGGTTCTCTGCCATCTTCATCATTAGCCACCTGTTTTTCCTTCCCTTTTGGGGCGTTGCCCTGATTTGGCGGTAGAGCCCTGCCGCTTCTGAGCTGGATTTGATTGGCCTTTGTGGCAAGCTCCTCGTCCTCTCCGGGAAAACAGAGCTCCCCCTCAGAGTCGCTGCCCAGATGGATGGCGTAGCAGGTCACTATAGGGATCTCTTCATTGGAGTCTTCTTCTAACTCCTCCAGAATTTCAGCCGCTCGTACAGGGAGGAACTCCTTCAATTGAATCAGAGTTCTTTCCTTCTGTTTATATTCTTCGAGAGAATCGATATATTTTTGAATGGTCGATTTCCCTGCAGACTCCTTTTCGCGCCGAGCTGCACTTTTCTTCTTCTTGAGCTTCTTGGATTTTGAGCCTGATGGAGCCGCATTGGCAGCTGGACTGGTGGGCTTCTTTTGCCCTTCCCATTCCATCCTGGGCTCTTTCTGAAGTAGCTTTATCATCTTCTTCGTCTTATTAGATATGTGCGTACTCTACGGAGGCCGCGATGAGTCAGTTTCGTTTGTCAGGGCAGCGGGTTTAGCTGTCTGCTCCCAGAAGGCTTCAACTTCTGTTTGTATAAAGTTGGCGGTTGCAACTTGATTGTTCACCAACACGCTTTTGGACAGCTCGATCTCTCCAGCCTTGTACTGCTTCTCGACCCAGTCCTTGAAGATATAGCAATCCTCGATCGCATGGCTTACTACTTGGTGGTACGGGCAATACAGGGGATTGTCGGTCATTTTTGCTTCATGGGGTCTTTTCGACTCCGACAATTGTAGGCCGTTGTTCAAGGCATCTTTAAATATCTTGCGGACCTTGTCCCTTCTGAAAGAGTAAATCTTGTTCTTCTTCTCCTCAAGGGAAGGCCCATCTCCTCCCAGCAATGGCTTTCGAGACCGGTTGGTTTTGGATTCGCCCGCCCTTCGCTTTTCTTCATTGTCGGACGCATTGAAGACATTGGTACTGCTGGAACTCCCGCTTCTACGGCTGTCGTCCCGCTTGCTTTTCCAAGTTTTGTCTCTCTGAGAGTCCGGCGGGGACCCTTGCTTCGAGCGTTCCAGCATTTGGACTTTCTTGGTTAGCTCCTGAAATGTCTTGAGGCCCGCTGTACACAAGAATGAGACCATCCAATTGCTGAGGTTCCCAATGAGAAAGCTGACGGACTGGTCCTGCTCCAGCGGCGGTTCGCACTTGACTGTGAGATTACGCCATCGGGCGATAAAGTCGGTGTTGCTTTCATTCTTCTCCGACTTGGTCCTCACAAGGTCGGCAATGGAGATTTTATCACTGACGCTCATGAACCTTTGCCGAAACAGAGACTCCATTTGGGCAAAGGTAATGATGGACCCGTCTGGTATACTCGCGTACCAGTCGAAGGCGACACCGGTCAGGCTGTTGACAAACTGACGAAGAAGGAGAGCGTCATTGCCCCCTCTATTTCCGCACGAGGATTTGAAGTGGACGACGTGCTGATTTGCATTCCCCGTTCCATCAAATCTTCCGAACTTAGGAATGACGTAGCCGCTCGGGAACTCGATCAGATCGTACTGTGCAGGATATGGCCGCCCACTACTGCCAATTTCTTTCTGAGCTTCAGCTTCGGCCACCAATATTTTAACCTTGCTAGTGACCAAATCCATTATCCGATCTTGTGTTAACGGGATAGTGTTATCTGGGGCCAAGGCGTCCCCAGAAGCGGAATGTGGTCGGCTTTGGTGCGGCTCGACCAGTCTTGGACCCAAAGGAATAGGCATTGGCTTTTTCGAATTGTCATCACCCGGCTGATTAGTAGCGACTTGTGCTTGATTGGGAGGCGCTCGAGCAATTTGAGACGTAAGCTGCATCACAACGTTATTTAGGTCATCAATTTTCGAATAGAGCTTGGCCATCTCTTTATCCTTGCTCCTGAGCTGTTTTCGAAGCTCTTGAAGCAGCTCTTACTCCGCGGTCCTCCGGCGAAAAGTCGGCTCTTCCTCGCTTTCCGAGCTTGACTTTGCATGGACCGAGAGGTCTTTCTGCCTATCTTCCTCCTCGAGAGAGTTTTCATCATCCGGCGGAGGCGGATGTTCTTGGGAAGCGACAACCACATTCAAGCCAGATTAGACTTGGGATGTGGTGGCCCCATCTTTGCTTTTGCTGTGAAGGTTGTCGCTGGGGCGCCCGCCCGCCATATAGACCGTATGGATAATATATCCAGCCCTCTTTTTATTGTCGGTAGCTGATTTCACAGATCGCTGTTTTGACCCCGCTGTTTCAGTAGCGGGCAGTCGATTGAAGGCGGATGGCCTGTCCGGATTCTTGAATGGTGCTGGCGCTTCTTTTCTGGATTGGCCCCGCTGCTTTCGTGCTGCACAGAGCGCCTGATAGACTCTTGAAGAGACAGTGTCATACTTTTCAGTTGGGGCCGGGACACGTCTCTTTGTAGCATTGTTCGAACCGCTGTCTTCTTGATTCTGGCGGTCATGGCATTTTTCTGAACCCACTTCAGAGGCTCGAAGGAATTGCTGATTCTTACGTCCGACTCAGCCGTCGTCGCGGGGCGACCCTACACTTGGAACTTCACAAGACTCCATTTGGCCGAAGCCCTGGCCCTCTTGTTGGCTCGATACCTGAGACGCTTCTTCCTTAACTTTTCTGTTCTAAGCACCTGGCAGACTTCGGCTCTTTGGGAAGACGCCGCAGACCAGGCGATGGAGGGCTTTGGAGATACGCTCGATTGTGCATTTGTTGGAGTCATTGCCTGAGCTCGTCCGCAACATTTGATGTTGCCCTTTGTACCGAAAGTCTTGCCCCCAGTTGGAGCGCCAGAGATCGTTCAGACACCGTCTTAAGTTTCGGTTGTGGTGACTTAGCGATCACAACGTTCGGCCTCTTGCCCCTTGAGACCGGCTTGGCCACTTGTTTTGCCGGGATTTCTGCCAGATGAGCGCTTCCGGCAGGGTAGATGATGACGGAGCCAAACTGGCGGGACTGTTCCTCCCACTGTCGACTGAGGCTTGCGGGGAGAACCACACGAGCATTGACCTTGACCACGTACGGGATCGGGGTCGCGTTGGAAGCTGAATTCATCTTGGGAGACATTATCGTCGAAGGTTGATTGTTGCACGGGAAAAAAACATTATTTCAGTATAGGCAATCAATATGTATATTGATTGAGTTCGCATGAACATTTAACCCAAAATATGGGAGGAGAGAAAGGTCCCACCGGGCGTGCCAGAATCTGTAGGGTGTTTTCCGTCACCCCATTGAGATGGGAATACGCGCGCACTTGTCAGGCGCATTACAGATTCCCCCTGCCTAGGGTAGGCCGGGGTTTAATGATTGTGGGGATCCGAATCTCCGGCAGCCGCGGACTAAGCTGCCGTTAATTACCCCTCGCCTTTGGGGCGAGGGAACCTCCGATTGACGGGTTAAACTGGTCATGCGAACTCAATGTGCAGCGCGTGTGTGTTGTGTTTTGAAAAGGGTTTTGGATATATCGGGAGCCACGCAGAGTTTTTACGGGGGTCCCGCTACCCGGATAGTGGGTTGGGGGTCAAGGGGGCTAGCAGCCCCTTTGTGGGGTGCGGGACAGCGCCCCGGCCCAAATTTTTTTTGAGGGGGATAGTGTTGTGGTGTGTGTGTGTATCTGTACATATATATACATGTATACATACATAAAAAAAGGAAAAAGAGCCCAAAGGACGCGTGGGGTCAGCGCTTTGAGCGCTGTGCGCGTAGGTGCTGTGCGCTTAGGCGCTAGCGCGCCACATATCGGCACCTGGGCGCTTTGCGCTTGAGCGCAGGGCGCCTGAGCACAAGCGCGCCACGTGTCGGCACGTGGGCGCTTTGCGCTTGAGTGTTGGGCGCTTGAGCACTAAGCGCGCCACGTGTCGGCACATGGGCGCAGGGGCGCCACGTTTCGGCACGTGGGTGCTTTGCGCTTGAGCATAGGGGCGCCACGTGTCGGCACGTGGGCGCTTTGTGCTTGAACGCAGTGGCACCACGTGTCGGCACATGGGCACTTTGCGCTTGAGCGCAAGGCGCTGGAGCGTTGGGCGCTTGAGCGCTAAGCGCGCCACGTGTCGGTACGTGGGCGCTTTGCGCTTGAGCGCAGGGTGCTCGAGCACAATCGCGCCACGTGTCGGCACGTGGGCGCTTTGCGCTTGAGCGCTAGCGCGCCACGTGTCGGCACGTGGGCGCTTAGGCGCCGGCGAGAAAAAGTGGCTTTTTGCCCCAGAAATTCTCGACAGAGAAATCAGAGTGGAGTTAAACTCCTAAGATGTTTTGGGGTTGATGAAAGAGGTTCTTCTTTTTTCTCCTCTGGTTGCTGGATCTTGAAGATCAAGAGATATGAGATTTTAAAAATCTCTTCTTTTTGAGATCTAATGGAAGATCTGAGTTCCCCTTTACGGGTTTTGTGGTGAAAAACTATTTAGTTTTATAAAATGAAGAGTAAAACTCTTGATTTAATTCAAAAGAAAGAAGAAGGTTTTGGAACCTTGAGAAAGGAGAAAAGATCTCAGATCTAAAATTTTTTTGGAGAGAGAGAAAAGTTGTGAGATATTTTCATTATCCTTGCCTTTATAGGCTATACACTTTACACATAGCCCCTTGGGCTTCACAAAATGGCATTTTGCCTATCCCATGGCTCATGTGCCATTTCTTTTTGCACATAAGCCATGGGCTTTACAAAAATTTGGCTTTATGCCTATTTTTCTTACATTTATCCATAAAATAAAATAAAAGAAATACAACAAAATTATTTATTACAAAATTTTTATCTTGGCATGGGGGGAGGCCGGCCGCTTCATGTTCGGGCTCGACCCGGGCATGAGCCCACTGGATCTGGGCTTGGGCCCACTTGGCTTGGGGTTGACTTTGATTTTGACTTGGTCAACCGGGGTGTAAATTTTTACCCCAACAGGCTGATCTTAACCCTGAATCCTAAGCCATCGCTGTCTTACAAAGAAATCAAAATAGATTATCCACAAAATACATTTACTAAAAGGGACACACCATCATGAAGCAAAATACATCTTTTATTCATGAATCAAAATGAATACAAAGTACAATTTATGAAAGAATAAAAGAAAATATACTCTCATTCAGGAGTATGTACAAAAGAAGAATAAAAAAATATACAATTCTTCAAGCCGGTGGACGATTCAGTAGATTTTTCAGTTCACCCTTTTTCCGCTGGGCCTCGGCTTCATGATTCATTATCGTCAAAAGACGGGCCTCCGCTTGAGCCTTTTGAGCCTGGTATGAGGCAAGCCGACCTTCAAGCTCTTTTTCAGTAACCTTACGAGTAAAAACGGCGACCTTATCAATAGCTACCACCTCCTTGATAGCCTCTTGAAACACCCGCCAAAGCTCATATGCCCTAGTGGTCTTGGCCGTAAGGTTGGCTTGAAGCTCCCTCAGCGCTTTGGAAGCCAGCTCCCTCTCCGAAAACATTCGGCTGAGCCCCTTCTCGCATGACAGCATATTTGAGGCGCATCGTTCGATCAACCTCCGCAAGCTTGCCTTTGCAGCTACAACCTCCGAAGGAAGACGTGTACACTCATGACTATGTAAACAAGCCTCCATTCTACGACAATACTTGATCTAGAATAAGCGCAAACCACCTGATATGGGAAGTAACAAGGAAAGTCTCAGATGTATATTCTATCAAGCATGCATTTGCAACTGTATGAATGTTTAAAAGGAAATGATACCCAAAATATGCGCATGAAACATAACGGTAGCGCTCGCAATTAAAGAAAATTCCCATTGGGAAAAATATAAAGCTCATTTACGCAAGCAAGGCGCACGTACGAGTATCCTACAAACATGAAAATTCAACAAGAAGCATGCAACGGCCAATGATAAAAAAAGTACATCGATTTAAACACACTACGCTACCGGGAAAAGGTCACCAAACAAAGGATCAGTGGCATAAGGGTTAACAAAACAAAATACAAAATTTTCTAACTCCCTCTCTGCCTTCTCCAGCACATCGAAACGACGATTTTCACGAGGAGTGGCTCCCCACCGATTAGTGCCATGTTCATCTGCAAAGGCAGACATAATAGCCCGTCGCTCTCTTATCTGGCCCAACAGATGGACCGAGCAGTCTTTCAGAGCCTGAGTAATCAGGCATGCCTCATAAAAACACTAGAGCTTATCTTCAGCCGCATCAAGGATCGCCAAGGTCATCTCTGCTGGGTGAGGAGGGATGTCAGCGAGCACGGCAAGAAGAATCATCCGGAGCCAAATGGATCCCATTGGAAGAGGGGATCCCCTGCGGATCAGGAGTTCATACGCCACCGCATCACATTCGGCATTGGTAAGAAGGGGATCCACCAGTTGCGCAACAAAACGAGGAATCATCTCCTCAACGGGTACCTCCTATGGTTGTCGACGAGCATGGGGGCGGTTGCAAGCCATAGGACCTAGTTGTTTCCTCAAGATAAATCTCCCTAAGTTGTAAATGGATCTCTCTGTGAAGAGAGAAAGAAAACTATGACTTCAGGTTATAAAGGTGGGCATTAAATGCTGCGCATGGAAAATGTTGCATGATGGAACTATTTCCAAGGCCCAGAAAAAGGAAAGGCATTGGAAATAAAAAAGGTGGGACTATTTCCAAAGCCCCCTCTCTGTATTCAATGTCATACACAGAAAAGATTGCATGGGAAATTAAACAACCCTATCAATAGGGCCTCACGTGCAGAGCACGTGAGCACCAACCTTAACATGCACTGAAAAGTAAAATAGTATCGCACGTGAATAACACGTGAGTGGGTGCCGATATGAGATTGAAATCCCCAACAATGCCTCACATGCCAAACACGTGAACAACAACAACGATATGACAAAATGGCATAAAGAAAGCATGCGGGCACAAAAGGAAAGGAAAGGCTTATCATTCATAATTTAAAAGTTCATACAAAATAAGAGGAAATATTTACAATGGTAGGACGTCAAATCCGGAACACGGATTGAGAAATTCAAAAGTGAGGCTGTCTAGAATCTTTCTGGCCTTTCTGACCATTCTCGTATGCATCCTCTCGCGATCGCGAGTGTCGAGATCCTCACCAATGTCTTCCTCCCTTTGATAAGAGGCGATTATCGTCGTCTGTTGGAAAGTTTGATGCAGAATATCAACGAGGTTATCTCGCCTCTTCTTCGAGATCAAGCCCGACAAATACACTGAATGCACCTTATTTTCAGCATCATCTAGCGCATTAAGCGGCATGGCTTCGTAAAACCCAGGAAGTGCTTTCCAAATTGCTCCCACTACGATTTTCAATAAAGCAGAACGGCGAGGAAGTAGTCGACCGTTGTGTGCATACAGACGACCCATAATCTCCGCACATTCGGCATCGGTAAACTCTTGGTTCTGACAACGGCCCTGTACGCGAATATCCTCATAGGAGATAAATTCGTTTAGACTATATAGATGAACAGCCATAATGCCTAAAAAGAAACATCAGTAAAAGATTAGTAATGAGGAAAGTCAGACATTGAGATGTAAACAAATTCTTGGGAAGACAAGTTCTGTTAAGTGACCAACAAATTCAAATTTGTGTGATTAAAGGAGAAAGCCCACTGCTACAACTCTGCGCAAATCGAGAAGGATCTCTGCAAAGAACAACTCAGGAGGAAAAATTCCAAGAAGTCTTCTTTTAAAGAATTAAGTTCTTTAGAGGAATTCAATTCCTTTTGAACAGGGGAATTAAATTCCCAGAAAACATTTTCAGAACTAAGATTCTTTGGAATGGAATTAAATTCCAGAGAAAGGTCAAGTATTGCCATCGATCTCTGAGATCAAAAGAGCCCTAATAAAAGGGATTTATTATTTAAAGATTGAGCAGTTTTCTTTTTAAAAAGAACTTGAAAAAAATGGGTTCCTGTTAAAGGGAAAAAACCCTTGGTGTGGATTTAAAATCCAAATTTCTACAAGGAGTTCCTCAGTCGTTCAAGATTCTCACCTGAAAAAAAAGGAAATCTTTGTTGACAGAGTTAAACTCTGGAAATATTTTGAATCAGAGAACTAAGCTCTGGGAAAGAGAATTAAATTCTCAAAGGCAAGAACAAGCAAGGAAGAAGATGGAAAGTGGAGGCGCTTCTGAAGGGACTCCTGCATTTATAGGATGTGATGGGGGACGGTTCATCTCCCCTATTCGCTAGACAGATCCAACGGTCACAAAGGTGACAGCGTTGCACTCACGTGCAGACACGTGAGAACAACGTTGTGGGGGAATTTGTTCCCTGATAAAATATCAGGAAATACCCCAATGGGGTATCACGTGCTCACACGTGACCAAGGGTCACGTGTTGACACGTGATAGGTTCCTGTGATCTCTGCTTTATAGAATTAAATTCTAGTCAAACAAAAATATAACAAAAATATCAGGAAACACCTCAATGGGGTATCACGTGCTCACACGTGATAGGTTCCTGTGATCTCTGCTTTATAGAATTAAATTATAGTCAAACAAAAATATAACAAAAATATCAGGAAATACCCCAATATGGTCACGTGCTCACACGTGACCAAGGGTCACGTGTTGACACGTGATAGGTTCCTGTGATCTTTGCTTTATAGGATTCAATTCTAATCAAACAAAAATATAATAAGACACTAAGGAAAAACCCTAATGGGGCATCACGTGCTCACACGTGACCAAGGGTCACGTGCTGACACGTGATGATTCCTTAGCTCTGTTAAAAGGCAAAATTAAATACTGAATAAAATGTTTAATCGAGAGGGTCACGTGCCAACACGTGACAAGTTCCTAAACCCTTTAATTGATAGAATTAAATTCTATTTAATAATCAGAGAAAAGGATCACGTGCCAACACATGATAGACTTTTAAAAGCCTTCTGAAATAATAGAACTAAGTTCTAATTAAGGGAAATCAAAGACCCTAACTGGGAAAATATTTCTTTAAATCTTTCCAAACAAAAATGATGGTGCTCTGTAAAATAAAGCACCGTTGGATTAAAAATCCAATGGTGATTAAAAATCACCAATTTATGGAAAGATTTTATACAAGGAAAGATTTCCCTGAAATTCACCAAGAATAACAAACAGAATATCTTCTGGATTAAAAATCCAAAGGTGAAAAAAATTCACTGAGTGATCTGAAAGATCATGTTAGTTACAAAAAACAACCAAAAATCTTTCAATGAAAGATTCACTAAATAAATTGATTCTTTTCTTTCTCCTATAAATAGGAGCCAAGTGCAGAAGAGAAGGGATCTTGGAATTTTGATTTTCTGGAGAAAAACAACAACAGAGAGAAAAGAGAGGAGAATTTAATTCTCAAGAAAAGAAACCCTAGGTGGGAAAGGGGAAAGAGATCTAAGCTTTATAAAATAAAAAGAGAATTTAATTCTCAATCTAAGAGTTTAACTCTTCTGAAAAAGTACTTAGTTCTTCCTCTGGTTGAAGATCTGCAGAAGCAAATCTCCCCACAAGTTGAGAATTTAATTCTCATCGGGGAGATTCTGCCATGCAGATCCAAAACTCAGAGGGAGAATTGAGTTTAAGGAATTTAATTCCCCCAAATTCATAGGAATTTAATTCCTCTAAATAAAATAAGGTTTAACCCTATATGAGAATTTAATTCTCCCAAATTCATAGGAATTTAATTCCTCCAAAACAGAACTAGGGTTTAACCCTATATGAGAATTTAATTCTCCCAAATTCATAGGAATTTAATTCCTCCAAAACAGAATTAGGGTTTAACCCTACAGAGAATTTAATTATTAAAACAAGAGACTTAAAGCTCTCCATGCACGTAAAGAAATTGGTCACGTGATGACACGTGACCCCATCCTCAATAATCAGAAAAGAAGGAACAAGACTAGGTCACGTGTTCCCACGTGACCCTTAAACAGACTCCACAAAATAAGAAGGAATTAGCCCAGAGGCAATGCCTCACGTGCTCCCACGTGACCCTCAAAATAAAGGGAACAAAGCCAAAGGCAGAACCATTTTTGGGCGCCCTCACGTGACCCTTAATAAACACTCTAAAATCGATACATGGATACTCATCACGTGCTAACACGTGATGGCCTGAAGATTAAAAGTGTTTAACACTTATTTAAATATTCTGATAATAAAATAAAGGAGGTCTGGCCCCATCTTCAGGCGCCTCACGTGACCCCACGTGACCCTTTCCTTTCTAGTGTTTTACACTATTTTGAGCATTTTGTCTCCAGTTTTTAACACTGTTTTAAGTACATCACGTGAGGACACGTGACCGCCATATGTCTTCTAGTGTTTAACACTATTTTCAAAACAGCTTAGCCCAAATTGGCTAAGTTTTCCAGAGGCAAATCTCCCCTTCAAATGAGCCTTAAAATCCAGAACTATAATGTTTAATGCTCAGCCAAAGACAAAATGTTATCAGAGTCTTCAAATTCTTGTTTAGCATTGCTAAATAATGAGGGGCCGAAACCAGACAAATGTTCAATAGTCCAACAAAGGGCCAACATTTCGAACCTAATTGGACTTAGCCCAAGTTGGCCATAAGTCCTCAATTCAGATTTAACTGAGCCAATGTGCTCATAATCTAATTAATTGATCATAGTTCCAAATTGGACTACAGATTTCCCAATCAACTTTGGTTCAAGGGTACATCTCTTCACTCCTTTGATATTTGTCGTTGTAATCCTTCAACGTCTTCAGAGAGGTGACGGGTCTCGACAACCACACATTTCACAGACTATGACGTTTTTAAACCGGAACGTGGGATCCTTAAACCCATGGACTATGATGTCCTTAACCTTGGACTGTGGGGTCCTTTAAGCCCATGGACTATGATGTCCTTAACCTTGGACCGGGATGTCCTTAAACTAACATTGGACAACCATGTCCTTAAACTGGTAATCGATCGCAATGTCCCTAAACTAAACAATAGAGTCCGAATGCTCTTTTGTTGGATCTAAAACGATCCCGTTAAGTTGATCTTAGTCTAAAAATTAGACTAACGTGTCCTTAACAAACGTTTAAGTTGATCTTAGTCCCAAATGAGACTAACGTATCCTTAAACCCAACCCCCAAACCCAAATCTAAGAAAATACGGATTTGGACTAATCCACGCCCTACGGGCGACAACATAAATTAGTCTCCGTATACAATCCACGGGCAATCAAAAACAAAACAAACACCCACGACACGAAGTGACCATCTGGAGAAGGAGAAAGTTGTTACCGCGATGCGGTAGCGTAATTAACTGCATGAGCTTGCGCCTGTAGGGAAGTACGTCCCCACAATCAAAAACCCATCAACGAGGGGGAATCTGGCGAAGTCTGCTACATCGGCCGCATCCGTCTAAACCTTCGATACATGGTGTCATAAATCAACTTGGCATTTTCGGAGAGGTGGACGGATAACACCAATTAGCATCTGCCCCCAAATTCAGGCAAGACGCATGTCTTCCCGATTTTCGGCGGTGAACACATGGCATGGATTTTCTATGTTTTAGAAAGTAGAAAATGAGGTGTAATATATGGAGATATTTTTGGAATGGGCAAGCATGGGCTTTATCATTTGTTTATTGCTATTGACTCACTATTCAAGCATGGTTGCAATTTCTTATTGCAATTTATTCCATGCTTGAATAAGTGAGGTCAAGGGGGTTGCCATTCAACAACTTGATTATTCACTTGAGTTATTTTTCTTTAGCTCCTTCTTGAGCTCATGAGATGAGTTCTAGCATTCTCCATTTTTCTTCACCTTATACTTCAAGCTCTAAACCCTCACATGTGATGTGAACCATAGAGCTTGAAATCCTAGTGAGCATATAAAACCCCTACTTCACCATTTTACACTTCATTAACACTCTAGTGTAGTTTGTTTCCTTCACTAAAGAGTTTAGTGAAGAGGTAACTTGGATTGGCGGACTTCGGATGGATCATCTTCGGCACGAAAATCATCGGAGGAATCTTGTTTATTCTTCAAGTGGAGCCTAGTGGAGTCGCGTGGACTACTACTCAGAGCATTTGAAGAGAAGGACACGGTCTACAAAGGTTGTAGCCTCCTTCCCTTCTCTTAGTTTTCATATCATCATATTGTAAAACCCTAATATTTTAGTTAAGATCTTGGTTAGTGTTCGTTAGCACCTGAAAATTTTAAAATTGCATGTGTGATGCCCATTTAAACCCTGTTGCGGTGCTAGTGTACACTTACAGATGCATGGAACAATGCTCACGACAAACAAACCATACAATTACAACGAAAGAACAAATAATAAATAAAGGGCGAAAATTAAACACGGAGAGATAAGAGATTTGATAAACGAGGTTCACCCACCATATGGTCGATGCATGGAATAATGCCTGCGACAAATAAACCATACAATCACAACGAAAGTACAAACAATAAATAAAGTGCGAAAATTAAATAATAATTAAACACACAGAGACAAGTGATTTGTTAAACGAGATTCACTCAACGTATGGCTATTCCCGGCAGAGTGGAATCTGTAAACGTCTACTATAATCTTGAATCAAATGCATCACGAGCAACCTTAGGAGTTTTCTCTCAAAACTCTCTAGATCTCAACCTTAGGAGTTTTCTCTCAAAACTCTCTAGATATAACCCTTTATCCTCTCATACAACGATCTTTCTTCTATTTGGATGTAGTGTTGATGTACAAAATACATATGAGAGGTCCCTATTTATACACAAACCAATTCCTTAATTAAATAACTATCATAATTAAGAATCTGCCGTAAGGCACTTCTCCTATTCCAACTAAGACTCTGGCATCTCCTTAATTAGATGCTATAATTAAGAAACTGTCATAAGATATCCCTTAATTAAGAAATCTTGATTTTTTGGTAAAATATGATATGGCTTGTATTTGAAGTTTCTCCATAATTTCAACAATCTCCCACTTGGAGATACTTCAGCCTTAATTCCCAGCGCTAGTAGACTTCACACGACTCCGCTTTACTCTCTCCTCATCAGATTTTCATGGAGAGCTTCACCAACTTACAATAGAGATCCGGTTTATCTCTGTCTACGACTTTGGTGAACATATCCTGTCGGATTCTTTTATCCAACGATCTTCTGCAATGCCAACTCGCCCTCTTTCTTTATCATGTACATCCACCTATTTAGCAACGTCTTTCGACCCTTGGGTAGTTTCACTAGGTCCCACGTATGGTTTTTCTTTACAGAATCCATATCCTCGTCCATAGCTTGCTCCCACTGATTTCTAGTGCCGTCGCTTGTTGCTTCTGCAAGGGATTCGGGCTCTCCCGAATCTGTGTACAAAACGAAGCCGATCATAATTCTTTCATGTATCCTCCTTTCTCTCGTAGGTCTCCTAAAAACTCGCACATCTGGTTGCTGAATATGGTCACCATCCTATTCTTGAACCTGACCCTGCACCGCGGTTTCCTCTAAGTTCTGATCACCACATGCAGGTACCTGAATGCTCTTCTGATTTCCATCTAACTCGACGAACTCACGTACTGCACCTTTTTGGATTGCTTTTCTTCTTTGTACAAATACCGTTCATCAAAGATCACGTTCTGGCTTCATATTACTTTCTTGCTCGTGTAATCTCACAGCTTATACCCGAACTCAGCCCCACCATATCCAATGAAAGTGCATTTCCTAGACTTAGAGTCAAGCTTACTTCTTTCTGCCTTATCAACCAAAGAATAAGTAACGCAGCCAAACACTTTTAGGTGCGAGTAATCAACCGTTTTACCTGACCAATTTTCTTTCGGAATTACTCCAGCAAGCGTGTTTGCTGGGCTTCTGTTGATCAAGTACTGTTCATATCAGAAAACTGCATTCTAATACCGCCCATTCATTATCTATTTGTTGTATTTATCGGTACTATTAACCAGTGTCTGCTCAGTAATACAGATTACAGGTATCCGTGATAAAATACTGGAAATATATTTAAAAGCATGGATATATCAATTGAGAGCCGACACTGCAACCAGAACCGCAATCCGACCGATACTTCAGGAGTCCCTTTTTGCAACAAGTTTGTGTACACATTTTTCTATCTAAATGGTCCAACACAACAAATGTGTACACAATACTTTTAGGCACATGTGGATATGCATTCAAGGCAACATATTATATGCAATGAAGGCTAAACATCATGTGTTGATTTTTTTCCTTCCAAAATTGAAATCAAATCAAAGTCAATTAAACAAATCAGCATGAGCCATAATGGAGCAGCCATGAATCAAGCCACATGTGGGAATGGAGTAATGAGCATTTAATGCTGAAGATCATGTGTTGAATTGTATTCAAATTTCCTTCCAAAACTGAGTGCAAATCAAATTCAAATAGACAAATCAGCATGGACCATGATGGGGAAGACAAGAATCAAGGCACAAATGGACATGAAGTAATGTGCATTCAATGCTAAAGATTTTGTGTTGATTTAAAAATTTGAATTTCCCTCCATTCTTTGGAGCCTATAAAAGCAGGCAGTGGGCAAAGGTTCAAAGGTCATTCTTTAGTAATTCTTTAGTCTTGGATTGTCATTCTTTGTCCAAGTTTTCTATCCTCCTTTCTTGTAAATAGCTTAGTCCCCTTGAAGTCTTAACCTTCTCTTGATCCTTCAACCTCTTCATTGAGTTTGAAGGTTTAAGGGTTGGTTATTGATCTCAAGGGGTTGTATCGTTCTTGATGATTAATAAAGATCTCTTTTGTGACTTCATTCACCGTGAGTTCTTTGCCTCTTCTTGATCTTGCAACCTCTTCATTGAGCTTGCAAGTTTAAGATTTGGTTATTGAACCCATGTCTTGTTTTGGGTTCTATGGTTCTTAGTCTTTCTTACTCGCTCTTTTACTTACATGCATTTTCATTCTTGTCTTTTATTACTTGCAATTTATTACCATGTCATTTAATTACTTGTTTGTAGTCTTTTCTTTTCTTTGTAGCTTTTCTTTTTTCCTCTTTGTTGTTTTGTGAATGTTGGTGTGAATATTTTTGTTAGGAAAAGAGAAAGATTTTGTAAGTTAACATTTCGCTCCTCATTTCCTTTTCCCGTCTTTTCCCATTTGAAACTCCGCCCAAATCTTATGCAAACGCTCCGTTAGGCACCTTACCCTACCAAGGTAAAGGTGATTCCTAACCGTGACCGGTTGCATTCGGTTTGGCCGGAGGCGAAAGCAAAAGACAAGAACGGAAGGACAAGGGTCAATAAGCCGGATTCCAAGAAAACCGTGCTTAAGTCCCCTAATCCACGTTGTTGCCGATTGTTCTAGCTTCATTGGTTGAGTTCGGCTCAAAGTACTTGAATACGGAATCCATTAACTTACAATATCCTATCGTTTCCTAACAAGCCTTATACTTGAATATACACATAGGTTAGATAACGAACAAATCCGCCACGTTGTTAACTCGTTAAAACAAGAACATAAAACTTTCCGTCTCCCTGTGGATCGACCCGTGCTCATCGCGGCTAGCTGCAAAGCACACCGTCCTGATCGCGGTTAAACTTTAGAACTTTTAAATATCCGACACGCTTTTGGCGTGCGATCAAGTACACAACAACATCAACCGCCGCTTCCCATAGGAACTTTGGCACTTTCGCGTCCAAGGTCATGTTTCGCACTCGCTCTAGGATCGTCGTGTTCATCCTTTCAGCGATATCATTTTGCTATGGCGTCCTCAGTACTGTATTCAGCCAACGAATACCCTTCTGCGAGCAAAACGTCTCGGACTCTTGTATGCAGTATTCCCCTCCATTATCGGACTTAAGGCATTTAACCATCAGCTCCGTTTGGTTCTCCGCTTACGCAATCCAGTGTTTGAAGATACCAAACAAATCAGACTTTTTCTTCATTGCATACACCCATGTCTTCTGGCTTGCATTGTTGATGAACGTCACGAAGTACCAATTACCTTAGACTCCACCGAGGCTGACCCATACGTCCGTATGCACCATCTCCAGCTTCTTGGTCTTCTTTGCAACGCCTCCAATCTGAAATTTGAGCGCGTTTTGCTTCCTACAAACACAATTCTTGCACAGCCCCAACTCCACCTTCTTCAGCCCCGAAAGAAACCCCCTTCCTTGAAGAATTTTCATGTTCTTCTCGTTGAGGTGTCCCAATCGCTTATGCCACAACGAAGTCTCCGAATTTAACTCCGAACCTGTTACCAATGCAACCGAACCTCCGCTACTCCCTGTTTCCCAATATTTAAACATATTAAAAGAGTAAAACTCTGTTGAAATTTAATAAGACAGCGCCCCACGTGCTCCTCACAAGGGCGCCAGCGCCAATGTGCAAAGCACAGAAAAGCTTCTGGATAAGAATTAAATTCTTATATGGCGCCACACATGCTCATCACGAGGGCGCCAATGTGCAAAGCACAGGAATACCCACTATAAGAATTAAATTCTTAAGTGGCGTCCACGTGCACAACACATGAGTGCCGGTGCCGAAGTAGAATTAAATTTTACGACACTCTCTGTTAAACAGAGCCGTTGGATCAAAAATCCAACGGAGATGATAAATCATCAAAATATAGAATCAAATTTTATTAGGAGAACATATCTCCTAAATTTTTCTAAATAAGAAAGATACTCTCGGTTGGATCAATGATCCAATAATAGAATAAAATTCTATTTTGGAAATATATTCTCTCAATCTTTCTAAACAAAAAAAAGAAAGAAGATTGCCCTCTGTAAAATAGAGAACCCTTGGATTAAAAATCCAATGGTGATTAAAAATCACCACTTGACAGAATAAATTCTGTATATGGGAAAATATTTTTCCAATCTTGTTAAAAAGAAGAAAACATATTCTGTAAAATAGAAATCCTTATATCAAAAATCCAACGGTGGGTAAAATTCCCTAAATCAATTTTGAGTCCAATTAAATCAATTGGAATCTCTCAATGAGAGATTTTCTCAAAACCAATTAACAATTTGCCTCCACTATATAAAAGCCCTGAGACTTCAAATCTCATAGATAGAGAGAGAGAGAGAGAGAGACAGAGAGACCATAGATAGAAGGAACTCTCTATAAGCTTCTGCAAAAAATACAGTAAGCTCTAAAAAAGAACAGAGAATTCAATTCTCAAAGAAGAAGATCTTCCTTCTCAAAACGCTAGGTAAAGAAAAGAGATCAAAATATCTCATTTACATATCATATCACATCTAATGGTTTAACCCTTTTAAAAAGAACTTAGTTCTTTTTCTGGATCTGAGATCCACATGACAAGTCTCCCATAAGTTGAGAATTTAATTCTCATCGAGAACATCTTGTTCTTGAGAATCAAACATTCAGGGAAGAACAAATTTAAAGAGAAAGAAGATGGAGTCCATAATACTCCAGGAACTCGGTTCCTTCAAATCAAGAACTTAGTTATTTAAAAACTCAACCCAAATCAAGAACTTAGGTATATATGTACATAAAAAGAAAAAGGCTGAATAAACAGAGCCCAAATAAGTGCTTAATACTTTTGAATGTAAAAGAAAAAAGAATAAGCAGACTAAGCCCAAATTGGCTAAGTCTCTGAAGTTTCTTGCAGCTGAGCTCAAATGTTCTTTTGCTGGATCATAAGTAAAAATGATCCTAAGATATTGTTAAACTGATCATAGTCTCAAACATGACTAATGATCTCTCATTGATGATATCCAAAATGATATTCATCTCATATCTCCTAAAGTAATCTTAGTTTCAAATATAACTAACGATTCTTAGGACCACCACAAACCATTTCCTTCAAATACGGGATTTGGTTCAAGGGTATATATTTCCACACCTCTGATACATGTCGTTGTAATTCCTTTATGTCTTCAGAGAGGTGGCGGGTCCCAACAACCAATAACTCCTTTCGTCATACATTGATGCGCTTTCAAATTGACATGCACACCTCAAATCGGACCGCGTCCTAAATTGGGCGCATTCCATGTCACCATCGTTCACTCCGCCACGTAACAAATACACGTGCGCGCAAGATGAATGTTGGACCGAAATGTTCCTAAACTAAAATTTCGCCTCAAACATGGCGATAATGGACTATGATGTTCTTAAACTAAAATAATTGGGCCCAAATGCTTATATATTTTAAGTCGATCTTAATCTCAAACCAGATTAACGGTCCTTAAATAAACCTATGCCTAAATCTAAAATATACGGATTTGGACTAATCCGTGCCCTACGGGCGACGACATAAACTAGTCTCCGTATACAATCCATGGGCAACCAAAACAAACAAAAACCTACACGACACGAAGTGAACTGCCGGAGCAGGAGAAAGTGGTTATCATAATGCGGTAACGTAATTAACTGCAGGGGCTTGCTCCTGCAGGGAAGAGCATCACTACAATAAAAAAACTTTCATAAAATGAGGGGGAATCTGATAAAATTTGTTACAATGGTCGCGTCTGTCCAAACCTTCGATATATGGTACCATAAATCAACTTGGTATATTCAGAGAGGTGGATGGATAAATCCAATTAGCATCTGACCCCAGATTCAGGCAAGACGATCTATCCCAGTTCGTCTCTGTCTCCGGCAGTGAACAGATTCTGGTACGCCCGGTGGGACCTTTTCCTCTTTCCACTCCACACTTCATGCGTCGTGTTTCGTGAACAAAATCGTGGTTCGCTATGGTTGCCCTTGGATTTGAGGTACTAAAATTTGGTGTCCTGCTCATGTGCAGAGAAAATCGATGGCTTTCAACTGCACCTCTTGCAACAGCAACTCTCGCTCTACCCCAGCTGGAAGAGTGACCTACAGACCCAACGCGGCCTCTATCTTTTCAATACTGGCGGGGCAAGTTACACAAACCACCACTGGATTGTTCTTTGGGACCATGCTCCCACCAGTGAGTTTAGGTGCCTCAGCGCCGCAAGAGGAAACTCCCAAGAGGTCGGTCTTCGATCGACTTTCAACCACAACGGCCCCTCTCAATGGGCCGTCCAACTTTTACGTCTCAGTCTTCGACAGGCTGAGCAAGAATTCGAACGGGCCCTCAAAGAGGCTCGTGATACCTCAAGAGGCTGCCCCAAAACGAATAGCCCTCCCAACTCCTGCTACGGACGAAGCCGTCAAAAGTGATTCCCTCATCAGAAGATCGGTGTTTGAATGATTGGTCGTTCCTCCCCAAACCCTGCCAAGGGCGTCAGTTTTCAATAGGTTGATCCCAATAGCAGCCTCTCAGCAAAGCCAGGGGCATGAAGAATCCTCTTATAAATCTGAGGCGGTCTCGTCTGCAAAACACGCTCGACGTTGCTATTGGCGCCGAGTAAGAAAAGCTAGGGGCAACTCCCCCTCTTGACTTACCCCACCAGCTCCAATGGTGGAAGTTGACACTGCTGTTCCAACCGGGAAAAGCTTTAATGAGGGTACGTAAGAACTCTCCAATGGTGGTGCTAAAGAAATCACCCCACCTGCAGAGGTCATTGTTCAGGAAGAACCGGAGCGCCCCCATCAACGACTCTCTTCCCAAATTCATAGAGTCTGGCGGAAGGTCCAAGACTCTGTGATCGACAAAGATTACTCTCGTCGACCGAAGAAATCGCAGGTTCGGCAAGAGTAAGACCATCCCTCTTTCATATAGCGAGGGACTTCTTCTACACAGGTGCCTGTCATAACGACTCCTTCAACTTTGACCTCCCACAAAAGGATGAGGCCGGAGAAAATCCCACCGCCTGCGGCAAATTCTAAAGGTGATGGACCTAAATGCCCCAAGTCTGTGGGCATGATCACACATATGGTCCACATGGCTTCTGGGAAAGAAGAAAGCCGCAAACTCGGCCGCTGACAAAAGCTCAGGAGCAATAACAAAAACTCCAGGAAATGCTGACCAAAATGGCAGCACTTACCGGGAAGAAAGAAAACCCGGACACAACATCCGAACAACGTCAGGAGCAGGAGACCGATACAGAGATCCTACGAAGGGTGCTTGAAAGAAAGGACAAGGAAGCTGCTGAATAGGCTGCTAACATAAAGCAGATGGCTCTCTTGTTCCAAGACATGGTTGGAATGATGATCTAGCTAGAACCCCAGGTCGAAGACCCACTGATAATTGTCAAGGATGATAGAGGGGAAACATCAAACCCTCTTCCGGCTTTATCAATAGCCAAGGAGGAAGCGATCTCCAAGGCAGCTCTTGATGATTATAAGCTCAATAAATAAGAGCTCATCAAGCAAATGAAGCGGCTGGCCAAATCGTCAGAACTGGACGACCGTATCCAGGCTTGTATGATCAAATAAAGTACCCGCCGGGATTTACGATCCCCAAGTTCCATGTATACAAAGAGACATGCAACCCCCATCAGCACATCGCGCAGTTCAGAGCTCTGTGTGGCAACACTAGAGGCGACAACAAACTGTTGCTTCGCCAGTTCGTTGGCAGCCTGTCAGAAATGGCCTTTGAATGGTACTTGGAGCTCCTAAATGACTCCGTAAAGATATTCACCAGGATGGAACTGCTGTTCACACAGCGGTTCGCCAGCGCGAACGAGCACACTCCAATTACGACATTAATCAATGCCAGGGTAAAGCCGAGAGAAACATGGGTCCTATACGCGATCTAGTAGAGGAACCTATGGTCTAAGTGCGAACAGCGTATCGAAGAATCCCCTGCTATGGGCATGTTCATCGGGACCCTTGATCCTCAAACGACCGTGTCTCAGTTCATGACATTCTTCAAACCAACGACCTTTCAGGCTCTGATCGATAAACTGGCCCAAATGGACCAGATGAGCTACGGGCATTCCTCCTCAAATAATGGCCCTTGAAATAACAAGGGTAAAGGGAAAGCAGCCTTCATTTCCAGCACGCAACAACAACTGAGTGGCTAAAAACCGGCTGTTCGCCAAAACAACGCGCGTCCGCGCCCGCCCTTAGATAAAAGACTAGGACGCGCTTACTCGTTTTCCTGCGATAATACAAGGAGACTGTTTGAGTTGGCAGTGTGTAACAAACTCATCACATTGTCAGACCCACGGCGTCTACCACAACCCGGCGACTGATTGTTATGATATTTAGTGCTTTACGCTATTTGTGATCAAAGAATTTACCGCAATAAAAAACGGTGTCGCTTGGTAGCTAGCCGGTTGAGTATGGGTCGGTCCACAGGGATTTTGTGTATTTTCTAGTTGTTCTAACGAGTCAATTCCAATTGTGGTAGGTTTGATTATCAATAAAAACTAAAGTTGATTTATATTAGGATTAAAATCTTGCTAGGGTTAGGATTAGGTTAAGTTTGGAAAGTCAATTATTTCTCACCGCTTTCTACGCCCTAATTAGAAACTTTTAGGTGTTAAGGTAATAGTTAACAAAGGGGATTAGCATGATCGGGAAGAAACTAGGTTTCTTCCTCTAGGTCCTTGTCCGTCCTTTCTTAACTCTTACCCTAACCTCCATGGAAAACATACACAACCGGTCTTTTAACTATGGTATCACCGCTACCTCGTGCGATAGGGAGTCATAGTGAGCGGTGTGTGTATGTATGCATAGAGTCCTATTTAAAATGTATAATGGGCAAGAAAGGGGTGAGAGATTTTCATCTCTCAAACCTTCCTCAAACCTAACCCTAACAAGTGAGGAACTACTTACTCATTAGGGAATTGATAAACGAGTTCATTTTTGTTTGTTTTTAATTTAACAACTACGACAGATAGATAACAGTTATAACTACGGCAGATAAATAAAATTTATAACTAGGGCAGAAATGAAATTAAACTAAGGCAAGAAAAACTTACTTTTTTATTTGTTGCCCTCTTCAAACATTTACAGATGAAAATTCTAAATTAGATAAATAAAAAGAGGCATGCTCCAAAAAGAGCTGTAGGGTTCCTATTTATAGATTATAGAAACCCTAGGGTTTACATCTGATCCCTATCTACATTTACAAAACTACCCTGAGAAGCCTGGTCAATGCACCGCCACCCACCGACATTTTGCACCGACACGTGCACAGTATGGCCGCGGAACCGCGGCCATAAGCCATGTTTGGCCGCGGATCCGCGGCCATATGGTGGGGTCTCTGTCTCAAATATTCAGGTATCTTTCATGTTGTATTTTACTTCTGGTTTCTTCACTTGGTTCTTCAGAATGTCTTCCAGTTTCTTCCAGATTTTCACAGTGCAGAATGTTGTGGACTTTTACCGTTCGCTTCGTGTTGAAGTCTTGAATCTTGCGCTGCCTTTGTTCTTTGTGAAATTGTTCATTGATCTTCGTTTGTTCTTCAAACTGTAGGCATGATAAAGATTCTTCTATTTGTTGGTCGTAGTCTCACTTTTGTAGCGTCTTTTCATCATTTTCACTGTTTTATTCCGAGAACCTGTAACCTGCAACTATTCAACAGACATGGATCAAAAGCATCTATTTATTTGCAAAATGAAATATGAATGGGGAATATAATAATGCAAAATTATGATATGAACAAATACTCCCAAACTTATCTTTTGCTCGTCTTCAAGCAAAACTAGTTTTATTCTCGAAAAAAACTTAACCTCACTTTCGCAGGGAAACGCGATTGCACTGAGCTAGTGCAACAAGCCGTTAAACCTCTAGGTGTCCCTAGTAGGAGGAGTGTTGTCTTCTGAGGGTTTTCAGCGGATACTACCCAAAAAATCCTATCAATTTGGCCTATTGACTTTTATTCTTCAATTCGGTGTTCTAGCAAGAATTTCTATTATCTTTAACTCAGAAATGATCAACCCATATTTTTCACGCTTCCTTATCATTTAACTTAAGATTGTATATGTTCTGTAAATTTACTTAGCTTTTAGCATATTTTGAGTTTTCCTTCTAAGGTTCCATTTCAACTTGAGAATTTTTATCATCTCTACTAAAGATATAAGTTCTATTTTTCATTCCTATCTCTCATCCAAATCCCAATCATATACCCCTACGTATGTGTATGTATCACCCATAAACTTGGAAATTCAATTTAAGCTCTTATACTTTTGTCCATCGTCCAAAGTACTTTTAGTTGGTGAATTTTTAGATGACATTGCTCACACATCCTTCATGCGATCGTTAATACTTCTTGAGATACTAACGACCGATTACAAAATGCGTTTGCGCATTAAGGCGTAATTCCTCATCTTGTAATACCTAAGGCTTTTACCAGTGACTCCCAAACCAATTGGTCTAAGGCACTAGGTGATAAAGCATCCTCGCTATATATTTTTATTTTACGCAGTCTTAAGTAATTACAAAACCAGTGTTCGTTTTTTTTATTTCTCTTTATTCACACTTATAATTTTATTTTTCTTCATACTAAAGATTTTAGACAAGAGCATTTCAAGGTATCCTCTACTATTCCAAGTTTAAAGGTTCGTGTTTGTGCAAGTTGTAGGGTATATATTTTCAGAATTTAGACTTAAACTTAGGAATTATTTTTTAGACTTACACTTTAATAAAAATTTCAATACTCTTCCTTTATTTTGACTTAGCCCAAGAAGTGAACTCAAAATTTGCCTATTTCTAAGTAAACTACAAAGATATATATTTTCTACCGTTAAATTTTTAAGAAAGGTTATTTTTAGGGTTTTTAATTTACTAAGTTTAGGATCTAGTTTTTCCTTACTATTCAACCGTCATGTTGAACTTAAGTCAAATGTGTCCAAAATTGAATTTTTCAATTTTTATAATTTTTTCAATTTTTATGGGTTTTAAAATAAGTATGCAAATGCAAAAATATACATATGAATACGAAGGAAGAAAGCTTACCGAGCACACCCCCAAACTTAAACTTGACAGTGTCCTCACTGTCAGGCTACACCAAGAGGGTCAAAATTGTCGGCACTCCCATGTTTATTATTTATTTTATTTTTTTATTTTTATTCTTTTTAAAACTGGAAATTTACAAAAATACCCTAAAATAAATTTTTTATATATATTTACAAGTGGTAAACGTACTCTCAATCATACGGTTGGCTAAAAATCTTTTTATTTCTAGAGCCAACATAATCTCCCCCAAACTTGAATTAAACAAAGTTATAAGTCAATGCCAAGCTTTACAAAGGCCAAAAGTCAATACCAACCATTCGAAGAATTTATCAGTGAAACACAGCGGTTGGTGGAAGAGTATGTTTTCTAGAAGAGATAAGTGGTGGTATGGAAAGAGTTTGCTTGAACGTGAATGTGAGGAGATAAGAGGTGATGATAAATAAAAACGAGAATGTGAATGATCAGAAATGAGTGGAATATTGGCATTCTCGTATTTTATTAGAAGAAAATGTGGTGGTTCAACTTCTATAGGTGGAGATTGATTAACCACAAAATCCTCGAGGTGTCTCTGTGGATCCTTTACTGGCTTGGCATCATCCATCATATGTATATGATGTTCAACTATGAGGCGACTAATCCCCTTGATGTCCGCCATAGTACAGCCAAAAGCTTGCCGATTGTTTTGTAAGACCATTAAAAGGGCTTTCTATTGCTCGAGGGCTAGAGAAGCCGATATGATAACAGGAAGGGTCTCATTCTCACCTAAGTAAGCGTATTTAAGGTGAGACGGCAATAGCTTGAGTTCGAGTTTTGGAGGCGAAACAATTGAAGGTAAAATTGGTGAAACTGTCTCGAACTCGAAGGATTCCAACAATGGTTCAAAGAGAGTGTAAGCAACCGAGTCGGATAGTTCAACTAACTCATCCGAAAATTCAAAAGACTCAAACTCGGGTGGTGAGTCTTCAAAATCGTCCGAAAAAGTGAAACACTCGTAATCGTTATCGGTTGTGAAAACTGTGTCAGATTCAAGGAGGAACGCACTAGTGGCGTCAAAACTGCTGTGATCGAACAGAAATTTTTCGAGCTCACAGTCCTCCTGCGTGATCTCTTGGATCGAGCAAACATTAAGTATACTAGCATTAGACTCGGAGGGCAGACTTCCTATCTTCTAAATGTTGAACTCACTTGACATTTTCCCGAAGGATAGAGTCATAGAGCCGTTACGACAGTTGATTACAGCATTGGAAGTGGCCAAAATGGTCGACCGAGGATCACCGGAATTTGGTTCCGTGGGTTAGCCATAGGCTGTGTGTCCATAACAATGAAATCAACGGGGAATATGAAGTCCCCTACCTTAATCAACACATCCTCTAACTCACCCTTAGGATGGGTGATGGATCGATCGGCCATTTGGAGAGTACAATGAGTGGGTTTCAACTCTTTAACGCCTAATTGCTCATAAACGGAATATGGAAGCAAGTTAACACTAGCACCAAGATCTAAAAGTGCGCGATTTATGTTCTTATCCCCAATTGTTATTGAAATTGTAGGACGGACGGGGTCCTTATGTTTTTGGGGTAAAGGTTGGATAAGAGTATCACTTACAGCACTAGCCATGAAAACTTTCTTCGGTACTTGTGACTTCCTCTTCTTGGTGCATAAGTCCTTTAAGATTTTAGAGTAAGAAAGGACTTGTTGGATTGCATCCAAGAGAGGTATGTTAATGCTAACCTGTTTGAATAACTCTACAATCTTCTCCATTTGGGGAGTAGGTTTATTGGATCTCAACCTGTTTAGAAATGAAATATTTTGAAAATTTGTTGAGTCCAATGTTTGTGGAGTAGATTGCGGAGTTGGAACGGATCCCAGTGTTGGTGTTATCGTGGAGTGAGATGCGGTTCCGTTCGAATTAGAAGAAGCAGAGCCTTATGAAGAATGAAGAACAAGCTCTGACGAAGAAGAAGATAAAGATGAAGAAGAAGAAGATGAAGAAGAAGCATCGGCAGGGGTGTCATCACTATTACCCACATTATTGTGCAACACTCTTCCAGATCTCAACGTAGTCACAGCATTTACATTATGATTTTGTTGTTCATAAGCAACATGTGCGTTGTGTGTGTAACCGGGATTTGGCAATGGTTGAGACGGAAGCTTTCCCTTTTCTCGCTCGCTTAACGCAGAATTTAGTTGTGCAATTTGGGCCTCAATTGATTTGATGCTCTGATCATGTGAAGCACTGTTTTGCACCAAAGACTGAATGGAAGTCTCCAACCTTGCTGCGGATTGTGTAGATTGTTTTAAAAATGATCCAAACTTCGTTCTAGCGAGAAAACCTTATCGTTATTCGGCTGAACAAAATTGTTTTGAGGATAAGAGTTGTTGGGTACAAAATTGTTCATTTGGTTTGGGTAATGTAAGTCGATGTACAACACCCCACGACTTGTGGGGAGGCGGAAATATGAAAAACGATCTTGTTCTATGCATAAACATCGACTAACCGCATGAATCGAAGCTAAACGATAACTAACATCAAACATAGAAGTTCTAAACTACTATGTAAAGGGATTATACCTAAAGAACCGTGTCCTTCGTCTTTACGAACTCCACCTCCTCCTCGGCCTTCTCCAAGTAGTAGACGATCCACCACGAGAGCTAAACTCCAAGCTTTGCCTCTAAACTTGAGGCAACTAGGTATCTTTAAGTGCTAATCAAAGTGCCTAGATGAAATAGAGTATGGATATGGATTAAGTAGTCTAACTAATCCTTGTACTCAACACATGAGAGGGGAGGATTAGGGTTTGAAGAGAGAGAGCTTGAGGAGAGAGAAGATGAACATAATAATGAAATGAGAAAAAGAGTTATGATAATATATATCAAGCATTTTATTTTTATCAAGAAAAGAAAAGATAATGATTTACAACCATTCTTGATAAATATCAAATGGTGATTCATCTCCATGAGTCATTAAGCAATTATGAAGCATTAATGACATGGATGAATCATCCATATGACTCACTAATCTCATTTAATGTATATGCCACCTAAACCTCCTTAGTCACCATCTTCTAGAAGCTTCTCGCGCAATTATGAGAACGTCCCTCCCATTCGTGAAAACACGGAAAAACTTTAGACTGTATAAATCCAATAACCGGATACTAGTAACTGGCTTAAACCAAAGCCGACTAGTAAAAACTGTCCGAAAGTCGTACGTGCGTAAACACACGTATGCATCCGAACCCTTTTCGTAAAACCATACGACCTCTATATCGTTTCGCCTGGAGTAGGGAAACTCTCTGCGTGGGACTCTAGAGACTCGACTACTACGCTGGCAGTGGGTTTAACCACAGACCGCAAGCGGCACTAGCTGTACGTAACGGTCCCCAGGTATATGTCGATAAGAAGGCCGATGAGGAAACCCATCCGAACTCCTACTGAGTCTGATGTGACAATCTCCATACAGTCCGGTCCGTTCGTTTAAGACTATCGCATATCGGGCCTAGGGGGGCGGCAAGCGTCAGTCCCCTAATAGCAGTATAAGTCGTGTCGGAGCGAAGCTCATTACATCCTGAGAAACTACTGGAACCTACCAGCAAATCTCGCTTGCCCTGGTCAGGGACTTTGCGTAATGGCTCTCTGACACAGCGCGATATCAACCCCCAATGCCGGGAGAGATGAATCCTGTCTAACCGCCACTGCCTCCAAGTGCTTGGGACTGCACCCAACTGCTACCTGTTTGCACGACTCCTTTGAGCCGTGGTAGGGTAGCAATCTAAGAACAGTGGGACACACTCGAGGCGAAGTAGCAGTGTCAAGTCTGCGGACTATGCTGTACTCATGTCACCTGGGAATTGTTCACTGACGACTGGTATAAAACCAACCAACAGTTTCCTGTGAGTCCTGTCCGGTGTACCCGTAACCTAACGAGCACCTGCATACTATCTCCAGTACGACGTACTGACAGCTGTGGGACAGGCCATCTCCCCAACTGGGATGAGAAGCGTACACACTAGTCTACTCCGGAGTATCGATGCCCTGTCTCGATAATCCAACGACTAGGGACCTGAATAAGGATGTTCTTGTAGACTATCCAGCCCCCACTAGTGTGACTGCCATCACAACGCTGGTGGTCAAGCAAGATCCTAAGAGCTCTATCAATACGTATACTCACATATTAAGATAGAAAAACCAAGTAGCATACTACCATGTTTAGCAAGACTGTTATATACATGTGAATATCCCAAGCTTCCATTAAGTAATATACAAACTAGTATGATACAATAATGGCCCCTAGGGCATATACACTAACAGGTAAGGTTGGGGTTGGAAAGGTTGCTGATATTGAGTTTTTTGAGGGGCTTGTTGTTGTGGAGGAGGCCTTTGAAAGTTGTTGTTGCCTTAGAATTGTTGTTGATTTTGATTCCAAGCAAAATTTTGGTGGCTCCTCCAACCAGGATTATAAGTTGAAGAGTATGGATCATTTCTTTGTCAAAGAATTCCCCGGCAACGGCGCCATTTGATTGTTATGATATTTAGTGCTTACGCTATTTGTGATCAAAGAATTTACCGCAATCAAGAACTGTGTCGCTTGGTAGCTAGCCGGTTGAGTACATGTCGGTCCACAGGGATTTTGTGTATTTTCTAGTTATTCTAACGAGTCAATTCTAATTGTGGGAGGTTTGATTATCAATAAAAACTAAAGTTGATTTAGATTAGGATTAAAACCTTGCTAGGGTTAGGATTAGGTTAAGTTTGGAAAGTCAATTATTTCTCACCGCTTTCTATGCCCTAATTAGGAACTTTTAGCTGTTAAGGTAATAGTTAACAAAAGGGATTAGTACGATCGGGAAGAAACTAGGTTTCTTCCTCTAGGTCCTTGTCCGTCCTTTCTTAACTCTTACCCTAACCTCCATGGAAAACATACACAACCGGTCTTTTAACTATGGTATCACCGCTACCTAATGGGATAGGGTGCCATAGTGAGCGGTGTGTGTATGTATGCATAGAGTCCTATTTAAAATGTATAATGGGCAAGAAAGGGGTGAGAGATTTTCATCTCTCAAACCTTCCTCAAACCTAACCCTAACAAGTGAGGAACTACTCACTCATTAGGGAATTGATAAACGGGTTCATTTTTGTTTGTTTTTAATTTAACAACTACGACAAATAAATAAAAGTTATAACTATGGCAGATAAATAAAATTTATAACTAGGGCAGAAATAAAATTAAACTAAGGCAAGAAAAACTTACTTTTTTATTTGATGCACTCTTCAAACATTTACGATGAAAATTCTAAATTAGATAAATAAAAAGAGGCATGCTCCAAAAAGAGCTGTAGGGTTCCTATTTATAGATTATAGAAACCTTAGGGTTTACATCTAATCCCTATCTACATTTACAAAACTACCCTGAGAAGCCTGGTCAACGCACCGCCACCCACCGACAGTTTGCACCGAGACGTGCACAGTACGGCCGCAGAACCGCGGCCATAAGCCATGTTTGGCCGCGGATCCACGGCCGTATGGTGGGTTCTCTGCCTCAAATCTTCAGGTATCTTTCATGTTGCATTTTACTTCTGGTTTCTTCACTTGGTTCTTCAGAATGTCTTTTAATTTCTTCCAGATTTCCACAGTGCAGAATGTTGTGGACTTTTACCGTTCGCTTCGTGTTGAAGTCTTGAATCTTGCGCTGCCTTTGTTCTTTGTGAAATTGTTCATTGATCTTCGTTTATTCTTCAAACTGTAGGCATGATAAAGATTCTTCTATTTGTTGGTCGTAGTCTCACTTTTGCAGCGTCTTTTCATCATTTTCACTGTTTTGTTCCGAGAACCTGTAACCTACAACTATTCAACAGACATGGATCAAAAGCATCTATTTATTTACAAAATGAATAAGAATGGGGAATATAATAATGCAAACTTATGATATGAACAACGACATCAATAACCCCAACTACTGCTCCTATCACAGAATGGTGAGCCACCCAATTGAGGATTGCTACATCTTCAAGAACTGGGTTGAGGACCAGTATCAGCAGGGAAAATTTGTATTGTCTGAAAACTGGAGGGTAAACCCACAACAGAAGCACACTCCCAAAAAGGTGGATGCATCGGGGGCATTATGCTCGCTGATGGAAGAAACTCCATGGGAAGTCGTTCTTTCAGTTAAAACCAAAAGAATGTTGAAGGATATACAGGCATGTCCAGCAGTCAGGTGGAAAAGACCACTTGAACCCGAAATCATCGAAGGGATGCTGAAACCCCGCCCCATACCGAAATTCATTAACAAAGGGCAAAATCCCCAAGTCAAGCCTCCGAAGTCTTCAAAGAAAAAGAAGAAGACCAAGAAGCCTGTATAGCCTGCCGAGTATGACGACAAGCGCACAGACCTACAAAAGTACATTGACGCACTGGAGGAGTACAATCAGAATGCGCGGAAACCGGTCACGTTCGAAGAGTTCCTCAAGCAAATTCTTGAGAACGAAGATAGTGACAATGATGAGGAAAATGACTCATCAGGAGAAACCGAACACTACGTAGAAAGTTTCCACATGGTCTCCCATTCGTCGTTAAATGACGAAGAAACTCTCTCGGTGTCAGAAAACAACGCAGAGGAACGGGGGGCAGGATCGGCTCTAAAATCCCCGGAACTGCCAGAAGACCCGATCGATAGGCTGTTAAATGAAGCCTTTCAAAAAAGTAAAGCTGACCGAGAACGCGAAATAACCATATACGAAAAGGCTAAGCATCAGCGTCAGGATGAAGAAGTTGCGGTAAGGATGAGTCGTAAAGTACTCCAACCAAACCAAGGCATACCTACGACAAATAAGAGCAGGATCAAGGCAGAGAATAGGTTCGCCAAAGCCCTGTCAATGGGAATGAAGATTCCACCTCTCGTAGGAAACACTCTCGGGGGTCACATGCCTCGACGAAGAGGATTCACATCCAAACTATTCCCTATATCATTGGAGGGTTAGCCACCCTACCGAGGAATGCAGTACCTTTAAGAAGCGGTGGCAAGGGTATGTTGCCCATAAAAAACACTTCAAAAAGATGAAGCACGAAGCTCGTCGACGGCAAAATAGTACGACAAACACGCATGAAAAAATGACTGGCAACCGTCATATGGTTGATACCAGTTTGGAAGGGGAAAACCCCAAGTTATTACTTTCGGGAGCGATTCTGAGGACAAAATACAAATCAGCCCTCTCTTCAAAGAATCTAACTCAGAAAAAGAAGAGGAGGAGAAAAACTGCGAGAATATTCAGCTGCATAACCGCACGCTACCTGAAAGAAATTTCAGACATACAAAAAAAGTTTCGAGCAAAAAGGACAAAGGGAAAGAAAAAATCCCTGAGGAAATTGCCCTCGACGGTGGAGTTGTCAAAGAGCTCACGGCAAGGGACCCGCCTAGGAAAAACAAGGTGGATTACAATGTCATAGCACATTTGAGGAAAATACCCTTATAACTGGGCATATTGGATGCTCTCTTCATGTCCAGAGATGGGATTCTCTGATCAAGGCATTACAAGAGCCCGATCAGTTCCAAGCTTTCCTCGCGGAAAAGAAGATAAAGGATGAACTGACAGAGGTCCACATGGCTGACATTACATTCAACGATGAAGATCTCCTCTTTGGTACGTGTAAACATAACCGCCCGTTATACGTCATCGGGTATTGCCACGACATCAAGATATGGAAAATCCTCGTCGACAACGGATCCTCCATCAACCTTCTCAACGTGAGAGTGCCGAAGGAGATTTGCATGAACGTTCAGCACATGGACCGAGACAAAATTACTATCTCCAGGTTTGACTCACATTCATTGTCACACACCGCTTCCCAGAGTGCGCTAACTACGGCACATGACAGAGCCAACCATGCTACCGGTGGATAGGAATCATCCCTCCACAGTCACTTTACGGCTGTCTATAGGATATCAAGAACAGTAAAAAAATATAAATCTATCTATTACGTGTCCATTTGCCAAAATAAAAGAGTTAAGAAATGTATAAGCAGAAACGATAATAATATCCAAAAACAACATCTGAAAATACGTCCTAATATGGGCTCACATCAAGAAATAAAAGCTGCGGGAAAACTATACTAAGCATCACCAAACTCAATTCCTCACTGCTTGGCTTGACGGCTAAAGTACTCCCACGTGCTCCAGAGTTCTTCGCCCCACGAATCAAGGACTAAGCTTGCCTCAACTGCCAAATCGAATCACTCCTCTGGTCGGTGATATCTTCAGGAATACAAGATCACCAACTGTAAACTCCAGAGGTCTTCGTCCTGTATCGGCCCAACTTTTCTGTCGATCTTACACCGCCTTCATATGATTTCTGATTGTATTAACTTTCTCCATGGTTTGTAAGATAAGATCCGGTCCCAATAATTTTCTTTCTCCAACATAGTCCCAACAGACGGGCGAGCGACACTTACGACCGTATAAACCTTCGAATGGAACATATATGTAATAGAACATATATGTGTGAACGGATCTTTTGTACTAGTAAAGATATTACATAATCTTGAACCATAAGGGGTTTCAAGCATGCTGGTCGGGTCAGATACTATCCACAGATACCAAATGCACCATCCGCACCCAAAGTAAATAATAATCAAGAAAAAGCTACAAAGTTAGAAAATACTCAAATAGAATATGGTATAAATGAACTAGGGTGTTACATTATACCCAACTACTTGGGAATTTCGTCCTCGAAATTCCCAAAACAAAAAAAGACAGGAAAACATGAATTTAAGAAAAGAGGTGTGGAAACTTCTGTCGAATCTTGACTTCTCGTTCCTAAGTTGATTCTCCATGCGAACGATTCCCCCACGAAACAAGTACTAGAGGGATAACCTTGTTCTTGAGGACCTTTTCTCGTCGATATACAATCGCCATCGGTCGTTCATCATATGTCAAGTCCCCCTTCATTGTCAGCTCCGAATGATCTAGGACGTGTGTCTCATCTCGAACATACTTATGGAGTTAAGATACATGAAACACGTCATGAACACTTGCCAAGGATGGTGGTAAATCCAATTGATAAACTACTTCTCCCACGCGCTTGATAATACCGAAAGGCCCCACGAATCGAGGACTAAGCTTGCCTCGACTCCCAAATCGAATCACACCACTGGTCGGTGATATCTTCAGGAATACAAGACCACCAACTGCAAACTCCATAGGTCTTGGTCCTGTATCGGGCCAACTTTTCTGTCGATCTTGCACCGCCTTCATATGATTTCTGATCGTATTAATTTTCTCTATGGTTTGTACGATAAGATCCGGTCCCAATAATCTTCTTTCTCTAACATCGTCTCAACAGACGGGCGACGACACTTACGACCGTATAAAGCTTCGATCATATAAATCCTATGGCTCAGATACCAAACAAACCCTGTCACGTCCCGCTTCCTAGAGTGCGCTAACTACGGCACGTGACAGAGCCAACCATGCTACATGTGGATAGGAATCATCCCTCCACAGTCACATTACGACTATCTATAGGATATTAAGAACAGTAAAAAATATAAATCTATATAGTACATGTCCATTTGACAAAATAAAAGAGTCAAAAAATGTATAAGTGGAAATGATAATAATATCCAAAAACAACGTCTGAAAATACGTCCCAATATGGGCTCACATCAAGAAATAAAAGCTATGGGAAAACTAAACTAAGCATCACTAAACTCAATTCCTCACTGCTCGGCTTAACGGCTAAAGTACTCCTGTTCAGCCTGCGATAGAGATAGAGAAACTGGGCCATGCAAAACCCAGTCTTCAGTGCGTCATAATATCAAAATAACAATAATAACCAGGATGTAACGATATAGGTCAACATGAATATAAATGAGAACACATGTATGAAACAGTGAGGTGTATGTATGTGACGTGTAACCTAAGGTCTGTACTTCTAAGTCATCTATTCTAAAAGTCTTTGAAATCAATTAATGTAATTCTCATCGTAACCCATCAGTCTATACCCCGTTCATTCCCCATGGGACCATGGAAAACAGGATATTCCATAACGCCCGGAAAAACGGCAAACATGATATTCCGTAACTCCCGGAAAAACGACAAACATGTAATAATAGCTTTTTGAGTTACGTTTCGGTTACATTCTTGATTTTCCCTTTACCCCCAGGTTTGTGTTCAAGTCAGGTATTGCCAAGATAAATCTAATGCCAACACAGGATCAAGCAGGTATAGGTTTTCGTTTATGCAGACAATAAGTAATGTCCGTCAGGACCACAAGTCAGGATCGTTGTCATTAGTAACTAGATCCAAGTAATGAGTCAAGTAGTGTGTCGTGCACATGTCATGTGATGTGTATGTATCAAATAGATATCCAATGTAAACTGTAACGAATATCGAAGCACGGTTAATTCATGGATGCACATGTTTCTATCTGTGATAACTTTTTATAAGTCCATGACTATGTATGATGCACATTAGAAAGAACGTTGTACTAATATAACAGTAATATGATATAATGAGGTTTCAGCATGCAACTAGATATGCAATAGACAGTACGGATACGTACGGGTATCGTAAAATGGTAAAACTATAACATGGGATGCATAATTAAAATACATGTATTATTTTTATTCGTATGGATATAAATATAGTAGCATAGCATGTAGCAAGATAAAATTGCCTGATCGGATCTCACGTCGGGGTACGTACGTCGCGTTCGACGTCGGGTAAACGTCACGATGCATACACGTGCGTACAAGACTGGACCTGGCTAATCCAAGAGTGACCACGCTAGATGGTGATGATGACTGGATCGTCCGGATCGTCGGTGACGTGCGAGACTCCGACGACGGCCAAGAACAGAGAAGAAAAGAAAGAGAGAAAGAAAGAAAAAGAAGAAAGAGAAGAAGGCGAGTGGGTTGTGTTCTCTGGTGTTGGCTCTGGTTTCTGGGCTCAGGGGACAGAGAAAGGTGACGACAATGATGGGAGATCTCCGGAGATGAGAGGCTGCAGGCGTCGAGCTAGGGTTCTTGGGTTGTCAAGGGTTGCTGGGTGTTTGAGGAGGGAGGTGAAGCAATGGAGAGGGTTTAGAGGTCGTGGTGAGGGTAGTGATGTTGGGGTGATGGGATGATTGGCGACGAGGTGAGGGTTGGAGGCGGTGAGGGGTTTCTTGGGTCATCGGGTGTGCAGGGGTCGGGTTTGTTGTTGGTGCAGGGAATGGAGAGGAAAGGGAGGTGAGGTCGACAAAGTGAGGGTGATGGCGACGAGAGGATAAGGTGATCGGCGATGGAGGCGAGTTGGGGTTTGCAGGTGTTGGGTACGTGGTGCTCGGAGAGTTGTGGGGGTCGTCGGGTATAGGAGAGGAGGAGAAGAGGTTGAGGAGATGTTGATGAAGGAAAGGAGATGGTGAGGTTGGGACGGTCATCGGGAGGTCGGCGGAGAGGGCTCGGGCTCGGGCTCCGGCGTGGGTTTCTCGTGGAGGCAGAGGAGGGAAAGAAGAAAGAGAATGAGAAAGAGAAGGCTGTGTTAAATAGGTTTAATATATCAAAATAATTATATATATAAATATTAGTTGAGAGAGGGGGAGAGAGAGAGGGACGGTGAGTATTGGAGAGAGAGATGGTTTAGAAATATTTTAATATATAATCTAGGATTTATAGCTAATAATAAATATACTCCGAAAAATATCAGGATCCTGTCTAAAAATCTAGTTTTAAAATACGGATAATATACGTATCAACCAAAACCATAATGCGATGTCCGGTTAAAGAAAATGCATACCCTAAAAAACGGATACACGTAAAACACGTAGCGATCTAAACGAGTCTGTTTCACTAAATGGGACAAGAACACGATGTCGGGATGAAGCCATAGGGTATGGGGTATGATGCAGGCCATGTTAGGTATTTAAAATATATTATCAGGTTATAATTTGTATTATTTAAAATATATGCAGATACTAGATATAAGATACATGTAATGGAACATATATGTGTGCACGGATCCTCTGTACTAGTAAGGATATAACGTAATCTTGAACTATAAAGGGTTTCAAGCATACTGGTCGGGTTGGATACTATCCACAGATTCCAAATGCACTATCTGCATCCAAAGTAAATAATAATCAAGAAATAACCACAAAATTAGAAAATACTCAAATAGAATATGGTATAAGTGAACTAGGGTGTTACATTATACCCAACTACAAAAGAATTTCGTCCTCGAAATTCCCAGAACAATAAAAGACAAGGAAACATGAATCTAAGAAAAGAGGCGTGGAAACTTCTGTCAAATCTCGTCTTCTCGTTCCCAAGTTGATTCTCCGTGCGAACGATTCCCCCACGAAAGAAGTACTAGAGGGATAACCTTGTTCTTGAGGACCTTTTTCTCATCGATCTACAATCGCCATCGGTCCTTCTTCATATGTCACGTTCTCCCTCACTGTCAGCTCCGAATGATCTAGGATGTGCATCTCATCTCGATCATACTTGCGGAGTTGAGATATATGAAACGTGTCATGAACACTCCCCAAGGATGGTGGTAAAGCCAATCGATAAGCTACTTCTCCCACGCGCTCGATAATACCGAAAGGCCATACGAATCGAGGATTAAACTTGCCTCGACTCCCAAATCGAATCAGTTCTCTAGTCGGTGATATCTTCAGGAATACAAGATCACCAACTGTGAACTCTAGAGGTCTTCGTCCTGTATCAGCCCAACTTTTCTATCGATCTTGCGCCGCCTTCATATGATTTCTGATTGTATTAATTTTCTCCACTGTTTGTACGATAAGATTCGGTTCCAATAATCTTTTTTCTCTAACATCGTCCCAACAGACGGGCGAGCAACACTTACGACCGTAAAAAGGTTCGAATGGAGCTATCTGAATAGTCGCCTGAAAAATGTTATTATACGAAAACTCCACCAAGTGAAAATGACCCTCCCATGAACCCTTGAAGTCCAACATGTAAGCTCTCAACATATCTTCAAGAGTTTGGATTGTTCTTTTGGACTGACCATCTGTCTGAGGATGATAGGCTGTGCTAAACTTCAATCGAGTTCTAAAACTTTCCTGTAAACTTCTCCAAAAGTGCGATAAAAACTGGGTATCACGATCGGAAACGATGCTCACAAGTACTCCATACAATCTCACAATCTCCTGCATGTACCGCTCTGCTAACTCTTCCGTCGACTGACCAACTCGAAATAGTATAAAATGAGCTACCTTGGTCAATCGATCAACAATCACCAAAACTGCATTGTTATCCTTTGGACTCCGCGGTAATGCTGTCACTAATTCTATGGTTATATGTTTCCACTTCCCTGAGGAATCGGAAGTGGTTGCAATAAACTAGCTACCCTTTGATATTCAGCCTTGACTTTCTGACATACCAAGCACTTCGATACATAGCGAGCAATCTCCCTTTTTATTCCTTCCCACCAGAAATGCCGTCATAGATCTCGATACATCTTTGTGCCTTCCGGATGTACGGAATATGCCGAATTATGCGCCTCCTTCATAACTTCTTCATGAATATCTCCTTTAGGCACACATAAATAGCTTCCATATCGTAATGAACCATCGTCATGAATAAACAAGTCCGTTCGAAGTACCGCTTCTACTTGTTCTTGAAACTTTTGTAATCTTGGATAGTGCGACTGCACTGCTTTAATGTTATCAATCAGGGATGATTGTACTTGCAACTGCATCAACTGCCCTGAAGAATGAGGTAATACAATCTCCAACTCGAATCTCTGAAACTCATCTGTGATCTCCTTTTGTGCAGTCAACATCCGTATTGCTGACAACCGACTTAGTGCATCCGATACTATATTAACTTTCCCCGGATGGTACTTTAGATCAAGATCATAGTTAGCCATCATCTCCAACCACCTATGCTGTCTCATATTGAACTCTTTCTGTATGAACACATACTTTAGGCTTTTGTGATCGGTAAAAACTTCTACCCTTTCGTCCAATAAGTAGTGTCTCCAAATCTTCAAAGAGAAAATCACTGCTGCAGCTCCAAATCATGAGTTGGGTAGTTTTTCTTATGAGTCTTCAACTATCTCGACGCGTAGGCTATAACCTTCCTATTCTGCATAAGAATAGATCCCAAGCCTTTCCCAGATGCGTCGCTGTGAATAACCAACCCTCCGAAACTGTCTAGCACTGTCAAGATAGGAGCGGTGGTTAATCTATGCTTCAACGCTTCAAAAGATGATGCACATTTATCCGTTCATACGAACGGTACCTCCTTTCGAGTTAGCTTGGTCAATGGTTCAGGTAATCGAGCGAAATTCTCCACGAACCTTCTATAATGTCCGGTAAGCCCAAGAAAACTTCTGATCTCCGCCACGTTCTTCGAAATCGGCCAATCATGAACTGCTGCAATCTTTTTAGGATCAATAGCAATTCCATCTCCGGATACGACATGACCCAAGAACTTCACTTCTTCGAGCCAAAACTCGCACTTGTTCATCTTAGCATATAATCTTTCTTGCCTCAACGTTTGCAGTGCGGTCTTCAAGTGTTCAATATGCTCTTCTTAGCTCCTCGAATAGAACATAATGTCATCAATAAACACCACTACGAACTGGTCCAAATACGGTGAAAAGATTCGGTTCATCAAGTCCATAAATATCGCTGGTGCGTTCCTGAATCCGAATGGCATCACTAAATACTCGCAATGCCCATATCGAGTTGGAATGCCGTCTTGCAAATATCTTCTGATTTCACTCGAACTTGATGATATCCGGATCGCAAATCCGGCTTCGAGAATACCTCGCGCCACTGAGTTGATTGAATAATTCGTCGATGCGAGGGATCGGGTATTTGTTCTTAATCGTCACCCGGTCCAATTCTCGATAGTCGATACACATCCTCCGCGTGCCATCCTTGACTAGAAGAACAGGAGATCCCCAGGGTGAATTGCTGCTGCGAATCCAACCCTTCTCTAGTAATTCGGCGAACTGTTTCTTGACTTCTTCTAGATCCACCGGTGCCATCGGATAATACGCCTTTGAAATCGGCGCTGCTCGAGGAATAAGGTCAATCACGAACTCCACATCTCGTTTTGGAGGTAAACCCGAGATGTTCTTGAACACATCCATTAAATCCCGAACTGCTATCAGTGCTTCATCTGCAACTTATTTACGAACTTCACCTTTCAGTAAATGGTTCCCTTCATCATGAATTTACAAGTTTGTTCCAAGACTTGTGGGTTATTGTCCCACCACTCTTCCGCTGCGCTACTCTGATAATCTGTGGCGGGTTCATCGGAACTCCTCGAAACATCCTGTATCTGAACGGTCTTGAAGTAGACAGTATTACTGCAATCAAAATCTTCTCCTGCACTTCTCCTTGTTCTTCGAAATGTAAACGGATTGGTTCTTACGGGATGAGAGGAAAGATATAACGTGGTTGTTATATTCAAGTTTGCGATAAAACATACTGGTAAGCAATGCAACCGAGAGAAAAATGTGATATAACAACCATAAATCAAGAAAAGGAATAAAAATAGGACTCCAATTTACTTAAATAGAGTACCGCATTGTAACCATGCCGTGGTTACAATCATATAACTCTATTCAAGTCGTCCAAATTCTAGTATCAGAATCGAAGGAATAAGAGGGGACGACCAATAAGGAATCAGGAGCATTCCTAAGCGGAGATGCAAAGTCATTTTCATATCATCAAGATAAATGGTCAAAAGAAAGATAAGATTCAAGAATCACGACAACAATGTGGCAGGACATGTTCCTAATTCCGGGTTTCCTGGTTAGTGTATTGGGTTCAATATCCAACTACAAAAGAACCAAACCCGATTAATCCTAAATACTTTGGCTCTGATACCAAACAAACCCTGTCACGCCCCACTTCCCAGAGTGTGCTAACTACGGCACGTGACAGAGCCAAACATGCTACCTGTGGATAGGAATCATCCCTCTACAGTCATATTACGGCAGTCTATAGGATATCAAGAACATTAAAAAATATAAATCTATCCGGTACATGTCAATTTGCCAAAATAAAAGAGTCAAGAAATGTATAAGCGGAAACAATAATAATATCCAAAAACATCTGAAAATACGTCCCAATATGGGCTCACATCAAGAAATAAAAGCTGCGGGAAAACTAAACTAAGCATCACTAAACTCAATTCCTCACTGCTCGGCTTGACGGCTAAAGTACTCCTGTTCAGGCTGCGATAGAGATAGAGGAACTGGGCTATGCAATACCCATACGTCAGTGCGTCATAACATCAAAATAACAATAATAATCAGGATGTAATGATATAGGTCAACATGAATATAAATGAGAACACATGTATGAAACAGTGAGGTGTATGTATGTGACGCGTAACCTAAGGTCTGTACTTCTAAGTTATCTATTCTAAAAGTCTTTGAAACCAATTAATGTAATCCTCATCGTAACCTATCATTCTATGCCCCGTTCATTCCCTACGGGACCACGGTAACAGGATTATTTTGTAACGCATGGAAAAACGGCAAACAGGATATTCTGTATCACTCGGAAAAAGGCAACATGTAATAATAGCCTTTTGAGTTACGTTTCGATTACATTATTGATTTTCTCTTTACGCCCAGGTTTGTGTTCAAGTCAGGTATTGCCAAGATAAATCTAATGCCAACACAGGATCAAGCAGGTACAGGTTTTCGTCTATGCAGACAACAAGTAACGTCTGTTAGGACAAAAGGTTAGGATCGTTGGCATTAGTAACTAGATTCAAGTAATGAGTCAAGTAGTGTGTCGTGCACATGTCATGTGATGTGTATGTATCGAATATATATCTAATGTAAACTGTAACAAATATCGAAGCACGGTTAATACACGGTGCACATGTATCTATCTGTGATAACCTTTTATAAGTCCATGACTACGTATGATGCACATTAGAAAGCACGTTGTACTAATATAACAGTAATATGATATAATGAGGTTCCGGCATGTAACTAGATATGCAATAGACAGTACGGATACGTACGAGTATCTTAAAATGATAAAACTATAACATGGGATGCATAATTAAAATACATATATTATTTTTATTCATATAGATATAAATATAGTAGCATAGCATGTAGCAAGATAAACTTGGCTGATCGGATCTCATGTCGGGGTACGTACGTCGCATTCGACATCGGGTAAACGTCGCGATGCACACACGCGCGTACAAGACTGGACTTGGCTAATCCAAGATGTAACTACGCTAGATGGTGACAATGACTGGGTCGCCCGGATCATCGGCGACGTGCGCGACTCCGGCGACGGCCAAGGACAGAGAAGAAAATAAAGAGAGAAAGAAAGAAAAAGAAGAAGGAGAAGAAGATGAGTGGGTTGTGTTCTCCAGTGTTGGCTCTGGTTTCTCGGCTCAGGGGACAGAGAGAGGTGACGACGATGATGGGTGATCTCCGGAGATGAGAGGTTGCAGGCGTTGGGCTAGGGTTCTTGGGTTGTCAAGGGCTGCAGGGTGTTCGAGGAGGGAGGTGAAGCAATGGAGAGGGTGTGGAGGTCGTGGTGAGGGTGGTGATGTCGGGGTGATGGGATGATCGGTGATGAGGTGAGGGTTAGAGGCGATGAGGGGTTTCTTGGGTCGTCGGGTGTGCAGGGGTCGGGTTTGTTGTTGGTACAGGGAATGGGGAGGAAAGGGAGGTGATGTCGACAAGGTGAGGGTGATGGCGATGAGGGGACGGGGTGATCGGCGGTGGAGGTGAGTTGGGGTTTGCAGGTGTTGGGTACGCGGTGGTCGGGGAGTTGTGGGGGTCATCGGGTATAGGAGAAGAGGAGAAGAGGTTGAGGATATGTTGACGAGGGCGAGGAGATGGTGAGGTTGGGACGGTCGTGGGGAGGTCAGCGACGAGGGCTAGGGCTCGGGCCTGGGTTTCTCATGGAGGCAGAGGATGGAAAGAAGAAAAAGAAGGAGAGAGAGAAGGCTGTGTTAAATAGGTTTAATATATCAATATATATATATATATATATATATATATATATATATATATATATATATATATATATATATATATATATTAGTAAAGAGAGGGGGAGAGAGAGGGACGGTTTGGATTAAAGAGAGAGATGATTAATTAGTTAATTATATATAATAGTATATATTATACTGTTAGTTTTAGTTTAGGTTTAGAAATATTTTAATATATAATCTAAGATTTATAGCTAATAACAAATATACTCCGAAAAATACCTGGATCCTTTCTAAAAATCTAGTTTTAAAATACGGATAATATACATATTAACCAAAATCATAATGTGATACCCGGTTAAAGAAAATGCATACCCCCAAGAACGGATACACGTAAAACACGTAGCGATCCAAACGAGTCCGTTTCACTAAACGGGACAAGAACACGATGTCAGGATGCAGCCATAGGGTATGGGGTATGATGCATGCCATGCTAGGTATTTAAAATATATTATCGTTTTATAATTTGTATTATTTAAAATATATGCAGATACTAGATATAAGATACATGTAATGGAACATATATGTGTGCACGGATCCTCTATACTAGTAAGAATATAACGTAATCTTGAACCGTAAGGGGTTTCAAGCATGCGGGTCAGGTCAGATACTATCCACAGATACCAAATGCACTATCCGCACCCAAAGTAAATAATAATCAAGAAATAGCCACAAAATTAGAAAATACTCAAATAGAATATGGTATAAATGAACTAGGGTGTTACAGTCATCATGGATGCTTGGGTCCATAATATTGACGTTACGCTTCGGGTTGCTTATCACTGACATCAAATTTCATGTCATTGACGCCAAGACTTGCTATGATGCTTTGCTCGGCAGGTCTTGGTTACATGAGTACAACGTCATCCCTTCTACACAACATCAATGTATGAAGTATTTCAAAGACGGCTTGGAATACACTGTCATAGGGGAGCTAAATCCGTTCTCCGCAAACGAGATCCGAAAATATGAAGACGCAAAGTACTTCCTACCAGTCTTCGAGGATACAGAAAGGTGTCATAGGCTGGAGGGTAAACATAAGCCCATCATCACTATCCCGATCTTTGGGAGCGATTTCGAGGAAGATAAAGAAATAATCTACTCGGGGCAACCCCAGAAAGAAAACAACAGGCCCGGACCATCTACTCCTATTTTGGTCTTCGGCAGCGACTCGGAGGACAAAGCCAACACAGCGTTCTCCATCCACCCGTCAGTGCAAACCCTTGCCGGAGCAGATCAGAGTCTGCAAGTCACAATGGCTCCGCCTCGGCATTACAAGGAATTTGATGCGCTCGATACATACAGCGTACAAGAACTACAAACTTTCTACGTCCCACCCAGACGAAGAGGTGAAAAGACGATCCTCTTCTACCAATCTACGGTGACCAAAATAGAAAAATAAGTCTGGCATGGTGCCGATTTTACACTCGACAGTCTTCAACCAATCCGTCTGCCAAGATACCACGCCGAGGGATTGAAAAGACTGTTGATTGATCGTTCGAAAAGTGTTTTTGTAAATAACCGCAATCAAGACGGTGTCACTAGTAGCTAGCCGCGATGAGTAAGGGTCGTTCACAGGGAAACGTGAACTCTTTTCTTGCTTTAGACGAGTTGGTTGAAGAAGGGTGATTGGTTGTCGTTACGGATATATTACGGATATAAGATTTATAAAGAAGAGTTTTGTAGGGTTCATAGGACTTAGTAGTAATGGATGAATAATTAGAAATAACTCTTTTTATCTTTTAATAGTTTAAATCTAGATCGATAGCGATGGATGTAGATTATGGTTCTTTTAGAAGAAACTAGAGTTTCCCCACTCTCAACCCTAATCCTTGCATTGATCTCTACTCATGTCTAGCCCCTAACAAAACAAGTGTTAAACCAATCTCAAATCGTGGTCGTAACTAGCAATAAATTGATAGCGTGCCCAATAAGGATGTTAACATTTGTTTTGCTAATGTTTATAGACTTTAAAATGTATAAAAGAAGTTAAAATATTTTATCATCTGTTGATCTACCCTAGCCTACGAACCCTAGCAAGCTAGGAATTACTCACTCATGGTTTGAAATTTATAAGGAAAGTTGAAGAATGAAAACATGATTAAGATGCAGAAAGTAAATGCAGAAATTAAATGCAAAAGGAATAATAAAAACACTATATTTATTAATCAACTATTACATACAACTTTTGAAAGTAGAGTATAAGAATCCTAATTGCTCTAGATCTCTATCTTATTGGAAGTAGATGACTAGTTGATGATCACTCGGATGCACAGATCGCTTTGAACCTCTTGATCTCTTCGGTGATGATTTTAGATGTGAAGCTCTCGGTCTTATATATAGTCATAGAAACTAGAAACCCTAGATACCATATGTGATTATATGCTGATACGATCCAATCCCTAAAATATCTCATCAAACGGCTTTAGGACCGCCGCGGAACCGCCGCATATTGGCCTATTTTTCCGCGGTTCCACCGCGTGTAGATGGCTTCAGCTTATAGAATTTTTTATGCTATTTTATCTTGATTTTTGGAGATCCTCTCGATGTCTAGATTCTGATGCTCAAATGCTCTACCGTTGCTAGATCTTACGATTTGCTTCAATATTCTGACAGATTTGATTCTGACATCTTGATTCCTCCTGGATCTCTTGGATTCCAGACCTAAGCTAATCTGTACAATATCTCAAATCAAAGTGTTAGTAGTATTTGGTATTTTTGAGATATTATCCTAACCATTTTATATGATATTATATGTTAAGAATATTAATTAGAAATATTTGATATGATATGCATATTTTAATTACTAATATTTTATATAAATATTATATGCATGTATTTTCCCTCATTATGTTAATTATAATGTAGAAATATATGATAATAAACTTTTTACACATAAACCCTCATATGTTCTATAATTACAATAAATACCTTTTAGTACTTAACAATAGTGGGGGAAATAATCATTCAAATGTGCAATATTTTAGACTAATCAAATACCCCTAAACTTAAATTTGATCATCCCGAGCAAACTAGTTATTAAAGAGAAGAAGAAGAAGAAAAAAAAGTAAAACCTAGCACACTTTCGTAGGCAACACGATTGCACTTAGCACGTGCAACAAGCATTTAAATCTCTAGGTGTCTCTAGTAGGAGGAGTGTTGTCTTCTGGGGTTTTTTAGCGGATTACATCAACAAAATCCCATAATAAAATAGAGAAGTTGAAAATTACATACAAAGATAAGAAACATATAAAAGAAAGAACTTAAAAATAAGAGTTTCAAACTACACTAGCTTTTCAGTTGCCATGACTCCTATCTTAATAATCATGAAAAGAAGTTAGAAATCACATCATCTCTCAATAAAACATCGCCTTTAGTCTTCTTCCCTACTTTTCTTCCAAACATAGATTATATACCCCTACGTGTGTGTAAAAGACATTCCTACACTTAGAGAATTCAATTCAAGCTATCATACTCTTGTCCATCTTTCTTAGTACCTTTTAGTCGGTGAATATTTTATAGATAGAATTGCTCACACATTCTTCATGCGATCGTTAATATTTCTTGAGGTACTAACCAACCAATTACCAAATGTGCTCACTCTGTTAGGCGTAATTAGCAATATTCTCGTTTTGCAACACCTAAGGCTTAGTACTGGCTCCCAAACCAGTTGGTCTAAGGAACTAGGTGATAAAGCACCCTCGCTATATTTTTTTATGCTGCCTTAAGTAATTACAAAACCAGTGTTCATTTTTCTTCACCATTTTTTTCATTTATTATTTTATCTATATATTTATTTTCCTTCATACTAGAGCTTTTAGACAAGAGCATTTCAAGGTATCCTCTACTATCCCAAGTTTCAAGATGTGTGCAAGTGCATATAGTAAGGTATCGACATTCAGATGTTTGGACTTAAGAATATGGACTATTTTTTAGACTTATTTCTATTATCAGATTAGTGATTCCCTTCATCTTACTAACCCTTGAGACAATAGCTCATGACTATCTATTAGTAACTTCGTTATAAAACATCTAATTTTCTTGCTTTTCTTAAACTTTTCCTTCTTATCATATGTATTTTTCACTTTCTAACTTTCATTATCAATTTTTTGTGTGCTTTTATTTAGTATAATGCAAAAAATGACACGTGAATAAGCACAAACCTTCCCCAAACTTATTTACAGCAGTGTCCTCACTGATATCATCTTTTAAGGTTAAAACCTGTAGACTTGGAAGGAATAATTAGTAATGGGGACAAGAATTAATGACAGTGAAATCCTCTCCCAAACTTATTTTTGGTTCACAATTTTGTAAATTTATTTTCTTTCAAGAGCCAAAATATTTTCTCCCCCCCAAACTTGAGTAAAATAGTATTGAGCATTTAAAATTATAAGAAGGGGGTAAAGTTATTAGTCTATGCAAATCTTTACAAAGACCATAAGTCAACACTAACCATTCGAAGATTTTATCGATGTAACAACATAGTTGGTAGAAGATCATAGATGTGAAGAAGTGGGGAGATAAGAAACGTAATCGCCCGGGTTTATGTCTTGTTTGGTAGAGGCGAAACAGTGGTGGTGCAATACTCACATTCTTGTTTTTGATAAGAAGAAGGGGCGGCGGTTCAACTTCTTTGGATGGGGATTGATTCATCACAACTCCCATGTCTTTTAGGAATGCGAGTTCTTCGGCAAAAATATCTTCAAAACTTTCATCAAGATTCCGAATGATAATCTCATCAGAAAGGGAGTTATGAAACTCGGATAGCTCGACTAAATCATTCGACAGGTCAATGGGTTCGGACTTAGGTGTGGACTTGTTGACAGAAGGGTCTTCACGTCTATAATAAACAGTAGGATCAAATTATAACGCACTAGTGGCGTCGAGATCAGTATTGTGAAGCTCCTCAAATTCGCAACTGTCGGAAGTTATCTTTTCGACAGAACATACATGAGCATAGGGTTCGGAGGGTTAACTTTCTAGCTTGTAGATGTTAAGCTCAATTGTCATCTTCCCAAAGGACAGGTTCATTGAACCGTTACGACAATTGATTATCGCGTTTGAAGTTTCTAGGAAAGGTCGACCGAGGATCACTGGAATATGGTTCCGTGGGTTCGCTACAAGCTGTGTATCTATAACTATAAAGTCTACAGGGAATATAAATTCCCCGACTTTGATTAACACTTCCTCTAGCTCACCCCGAGGTTTGGGTGATAGATCGATCGGCCATCTGGAGAGTGCAATGCGTAGGTTTCAACTTTCCTATCCCTAATTGCTCATTAACCGAATACAGAAGCAAGTTAACACTAGCACCTAAATCGAATAGAGCACGATTGATATTTTTATCCCCAATAGTTATAGATATTGTAGAACAACCGGGGTCCTTACGTTTCGTGGGCACCAATTGGGTAAGAGAATTGCTCATATTACTCGCAAAGAAAACCTTTTTAGGTACTTGACTTTTCCTCTTCCTAGTGCATAAGTCCTTTAAAATTTTCGCATTGGAAGGAACTTGTTTGATAGCATCTAGGAGAGGAATATTTATGTTAACTTGTTTAAAAATATTCACAATCTTCTCCATTTGGGGACTTGGTCTGTTGGCCCTCACCCTGTGTGGAAAAGGAGCTTTATCAATAAGGGTTGGGTCCAACTTTTGAGGAGAAGTTTGTAGGGATGGAGTAGATCCCAAAATTGGATTTTTGATGGATGTAGACGGTATTTCCTTCAAGAATGTGGGATGAGGGTTCAAGACTAGTGGAAAAAGGAGAATAGGCTCGGAAAAAGATGTTGGATTAGACGAAATAGGAGTAGAAGTAGTGGCCGGGGTTTCATCTGATTCATTATCATCAACTTGTTTACTAATATTGTTATTCAGCACTCTTCCCGATCTCAACGTAGTTACGACACTCACATTATGATTTTGAAAGATGATATTCACGCTTTATGAGTGGTCGGGATTTGGTAGAGGTTGAGATGGAAGTCTCCCTTTCTCTCTCTCGCTCATCGCGGTATTTAACTGTGAAAGTTGTGCTTCTATCGATTTTATGCTTTCATTGTAGGAAGCAATGTGTTGCAGTAACGTTTGGATAGAAGACGTTAAATTAGCTGTCGTTTGTGTGGATTGTTTAATGAACATTTCTAAGTTACGGTTGAGCATAGAGATTTTATCGGTACCGGCCGTTGAAATATTATTATAAGGATCAAAGTTGTTAGCCGGGTTTTGAAAAGATTGCGGTTGAAAGGGGTGCTGATTTTGTAGTGGTAGCTACTGTTGCTGTGGAGGAAGCTTGATCAGTCAAAAATATTGCATTTTTAACACATCAATTTCCCTACTCTTTGTAATCATCTAAAGGTGTTTGGTATAAATATAGCACATATTAGCAATTCATCTGCGAAATATCAAATAACATGTATTATACATTATAACCGGCATTATAAGGGAAATTGTGTGTTTATTATTACTCGCATGATCTTTGTATATATCAACACTTGTCTCGAGAATGTGTGCAGGAAATTCTCCAGGTTAAAGAGCCGGAATCACAAAAGTGCCGATAAATTGCAGCAAGTCCAAGACTTGTGATCTGGCAATAAACAAGAAAGTATAAAAATATTCCAGACATCAGGAAAGTGCCATAAAGCCAAACACAAATCAGCACTGGAAATTTCATGCAGCAACTCCATCAAACGGCCGCGGATCCGCGGCCGAGTCAGGCCAATCCGCCGCGGATCCATGGCCGATTCAACTCTTCGGCGGTTGGAACTTTTCCTAAGGCTTATCTTTTAACGACCAAGCTTCTTCAAGACGCTTCAAAGTCCCTAGAAATCTCCAGAAGCTTCTCTACAACAGCCAATCTTTTAGTGTAAGCTTGGTACCTACCTAGCTTCCTATGCAAATCTCATAACAACCAAGCTTCTAAGAGAAGATAGAGGAAAACTATAAAAGGAGACCTATGGCTTCATTGAAAAGATTGTTCATTAATTTTGGGGTTCAATCAATTCACCCACAAGTTGAGTGACACAACTTGTGATCCAAAGCCCTAGCCCAAATTCAATTCAAAAGCCAAATCAAGATTCATCGAGAAGCGTCTCAAGCAAGCCATCAACGATCCTTTGAAGCAACGCCGGTCTTTATCCGAGCAAGAGATCCACGACGATCCGCGACTCAAGAAGATCGATGCGAAGCTAATTTCGGCGGATCTAGTTACCTCCTCAAATCTTGTAACCTCGAATTGAGTGAATTGTATCTAATCGTCGATTAATAAAGGTGAAAATTATAAATCTTGCTTTTCTTTACATTCTTTCATTATGAAAAGTTACCGATTCTTGATTCTTTCCATTTTCATGATGTGTGAGTGAAATCTCCGCTTGTAGCGGAATCGAGAGAATAGGTAGATAATGATGATGATGATGAAATTCTTGAACGATTCATAAGTCTTATGAGTTTTGTAAACTTTAGGAAATTGAATCATCGAAGACCTAATTTGAGCGAGATCGCTTGCTTAAATGTTTTCGCTCCAAATTAGAGATCAACGATCGGTGATCTAATTTGCTAGAGGCTAGAATTTGAATGATAATCAATGAAAGGACAAGGGATGATGAAGGAGAAACCCTAGTTTCTTCAATAGATCCCTAAACTCCATTGATCGTCATCGATCTAGTAACAAATCCTCAATAGATAAGAATTCGAAATCATTAGTATTCATGATCACTACTTATTCGATCGATTCCTACAAGCTACTTTACAAATCTTGATAATTCAATTGGTTTGGACATTTTCTTGATCTTTATTATTCTTGATTTTATATCTATTTCTTTATGATCTTGAAACTAAAATCTCATAAATATTGAATCATTTTCTTTTACCTTTTCTTTTCAACTCAAGTAAAATGATTTCAAACAAATTCACACTTTCTCAGTGGACGATCGGTTCTCATTGACGAAACTACAATAGACACCGTCAATTGATTGCGGTATAAATTTCTTTGATTGTGAAACATTTCCAAATACACACGAAGATGATCAATCAAATAGCGCCGTTGCCGGGGATCGTGTGCTAATTTCTTCGTTTTTGTAATTTGAGTTGAAAAATTTATTATTCCATCAGAATTTTTAGATCAAAAATCGCATCAAGAGCTTAACAATTTGTTGCAAGGAGATCTGGAATCTCTGGAGCGAGAGGAAAAATTTTCAGAACATCTCAGAGAGTTCATTGAGTCAACAGGAGCAGTTGCTGAAATTTTTGTGCAGGGATCTATCTATATCAAGGCGGATCCAAGGTATTACCGGTGTTCTTGCAGAGGAACCGCGGCTTCATAGAAGCTTCACTGCTTCAACCTTCTCTGGTATATTCTGTACTTTCTTATCTCTTCCCTGCTCTGTCCAATAACCAATTTCTGCCAGAATCTTTGCAATAATTCGCAGCGCCGCTAAAGAAAAAAATTGTTGCGTGTTTGATCTTGGTTGTTTGCATATTTTAACACGGAAATTAAGGGGCAAAGACCAAATTCAGATTAGGTGGGGATTTCATTACCCTTCCTAAGCCCCGGAAATCACAAACTTGCATCCTCATCACCCTCATTAACTAAAAAATATCTAGACATGACTCTAGGGACCGTCGCGCTCATTTAGGACAGACGAAGGTCGTGGGTAATCTATTGCTTATCCGCGTTTCTTTTATGGTGTCTAAGGCAAGTGTGTCTAAGGCAAGTTGTTACTTAATTAGGCCCACTACTTACGTAGTGGAGAATCTCCCACTTACCTGGCCACAGAAGGGGCAAAGAGGCAGTAGAGGATCTATCTTGCGACTTGTCATCTGGAAGTCTAGGAGCGGTCTAGAGCCTTGACCTAGGTGACCACTAGATTTAGGGTTGCTTGTGCATTGTTTGTGTGAATTTTTCAAAAATCTGTCTTTTTCAAAAACAAACACCAACTCATCTTTTCCTTAGTTATTACAATGCTTCCACTTATGCTAAACCATCTAGTGCATGCTCGGCTGGACACGGGATTCTAGTGCCCGTCTTGTCCGCATTCCTCCTATCAACTCCGAAGTCGGTATTTCTACATCTTCTTTTTCCTCACCACACACCACATCCATATCGATGGACGGTTCTCTATCGAACTTCTTTAACACTACTCTGCCACCGTCCGCAGGTGCGCAGAATCCGCCCCGCATCTCTCTCTAAGAGAGATGTTACCCTATGCGAGGTCCTCTTTCGACCTGTCTCACCATTCCACCACCCAAGCGGGACAATTTTGAAATCAAACCACAATACATCAATCTTTTTCCAAAATATCACGGTCTCAAGTCTGAAGACGCATACGTTTTTATTACCAAATTTGAAAATGTATGCGCTATGATGGGTACTTCACAGCTTTCTGTCGATACTATGAGATTACGTTTTCTCCCATTCACTTTGTGCGATATAGCCGAGAAGTGGATTTATAACACAGCTGCGCATTCTATTTCAAATCGGGGAAAATTCGTAACAGCTTTCCTAAAGAAATTCTACAATAATCATAAAACAGCTCGAGTCCGTAGCGAAATAAATCAATTTACCTAGCTTCCAAATGAACCATTCTCGAAGTGTTTTGAACGCTTCAAGGATCTGTTAGTTCAATATCCTCATCACGGAATTTCTAGACGGGATCTATGCAGAATCATATATGAGGGTATTAATCCTACAACAAAACAGACCCTTGAATCCATGTGTCAAAGCACCTACATGAATAAAGATGATGGTGAAGCCTAGAGATTTTTAGAAAGTTTCGCTGAAAGAACTTTACAGTGGGAGAGTGTAAAGCAGTCATCGTCTAGAGGTGACATTCATCAACTTGAAGTTTCCATAGGAGTCAGAGCTGAAATGGCAACAATGCAAAAGAAACTCGAAGCTATGTAACATAAATTTTTAGCAGCCTCCTTAAATCAGATGTCACTCTCCAAAACTGTCTGTGGATGCTGTTCTGATCCATCTTATCTTACGGAAGAATGTCCTTTAAATTCTTCGTTTCAAGGTCAAGAGCATACCAATGCTGCTTTTCAACAAAGACCTAGAAACGATCCGTATTCTTCCACTTATAATCAGGGTTGGAGGAATCACCCTGACTTTGCTTGGAGCCAATCACAAACTCAAAACATAGTTCCAAACCAAAATAATTTTCAAAGGGGTCCTCCACCACAACAATAACCACTTCAAATAAGTCAGCACCCCGACCAATCACAAAACTTTCAAAATCCAGTCAACACACCTGCACCGTATAATCCTTTGTAGTTGACCGGTACTGATAATTCCTCTTCACTTGAACGTACTTTTGAAATGTTTATGAAATAGTCCATTCAAATGCCAGCTGAATTTAAGTCTTCCCTCGATAAGATCCAGAAAAACTCTGACTCCCAAAGTGAGAGTATTAAATCGATGGAAGCAAAAATTGCTCGATTAAATGCTGAGATGAGTGCTAGAGAGAAAGGGAAACTTTCGTCTCAACCCCTACCGAATCCTGGACATTCACAACACTACAATGTGAATGCCATTACAACGTTGAGATCTGGAAGAGTGCTGCATAATCAAGTCGGTGAAGAGATTGATAATCATGTAGAATTAATCAATAACACCCCGGCTTCCACTTCCACTTTTCCTTCCACATCCACTTCTACTTCTAATCCTACTTTATCTACCCCACAATTTTCTTGCGAGCCTATTCTTCGTTTTCCTCAAGGCTCGAACCCTCAGCATATTTCTTCTCGTCCACCAAAGACGATCCCCACTCCTATTCTGGGATTAGTCCCACACACACCACCTTCTCCAATATTGGACCCAACTATTATTTCTAAAGCTCCTTATCCGAATCGGTTAAGGGGAAACAAAACGAGTTCATATATGGAGAAGATTATGGAAATGTTTAAACAGGTTAACATCAATATCCTTCTCCTAGATGCTATTCAACAAGTCTCCACTTATGCGAAAATTCTCAAAGACTTATGCACTAGGAAGAGGAAGACTTAAGTGCCCAAAAAGGTCTTCATGACAAATAATATTAGCACTGCTTTTACCCCACAGTTACCAAAGAAACGTAAGGACCCTGGCTGTCCTACAATCTCGATTTCTATTGGGGGTACAAACATTAACCATGCTTTACTTGACCTTGGCGCAAGTGTTAACTTGCTTCCATATTCTGTTTACGAGCAGTTAGGGATTGGAGAGTTGAAACCAGCTCATTTGCACTCTCTAAATAGCAGGCCGATTATCACCAAACCTAGGGATGAACTGGAAGATGTGTTGATAAAAGTTGGGGAATTCATATTCCCTGTGGACTTTATTGTTCTCGATACACAATCTGTAGCGAACCCGCAGAACCAAATTCCGGTGATTTTGGGTTGACCATTTCTTGCCACTTCCAATACTGTCATTAATTGTCGAAACGGTTCAATGAACCTATCTTTCGGAAAAATGACAATTGAATTGAACATCTATAAAATTGGAAGTCAGCCTTCTGAACCCTCTCCTCACATACTTGATGTCTGTTCTATCCACGAGATTGCTCCCGAAAGTTTCGAAGTTGATGAACTTTGTCTTGAAAATCTCGACGACACTAGCACATCAATGTTTGATCTTGCACATCTTAGTGAGGATACCCTTTCCATTCTTGAGTCTGAAACTCTTGACTCTTCATCTTCCGAGTCTGCATCCTTTGCAGGCTACGAGCTTCTTGGTGACTCCGAATATCATTATAGTTTCTCCGCCAGTATTAGATCTCAAACTTTTACCTTCTCATCTTAAATATGCATATTTAGGTGAAAATGAGTCTTTACCTTGATCATATCCGCTTCTCTAGCCTCAGAGCAAGACAATGTGCTTTTGACAGTATTGAGATCTAATAGGCAGGCGTTTGGTTGGACTATGGCTGACATCAAAGGGATTAGTCCCTTAATATTTGAACATCATATACATCTGATGGATGAAGCCAAGCCAACCCGAGAACCACAGAGACGGTTAAACCCTGTCATGAAGGATGCGGTGAAGAAACAAAAATCGTCAAATGCCTTGACAGTGGTATCATATACACAATCTCTGACAGCCAATGGGTAAGTCCAATTCATGTCGTCCCTAAGAAATCTGGCATTACGGTCATAACAAATGAGGCTAATGAGTTAATCCAGACACGCGCTCAAACTAGGTGGCGTGTATGTATTGATCATAGAAAACTCAATGCCGCAACGAGGAAAGACCACTTTCCTCTACCTTTCATTGACCAGATGTTAGAACGCTTAGCTGGACGGGAATATTACTGCTTCATGGACAGATACTCTGGCTATAACCAGATCCCTATTGCCAAAAAGGATCAAGACAAAACCACATTTACTTATTCTTTTGATACTTTTGCTTATAGACGCATGCCCTTTGGGTTATGCAATGCTCCCGTTATATTTCAGCGGTGTATGATGGGGATATTCTCGGACATGGTTGAGAATTTTCTGGAGATTTTCATGGACGATTTCTCGATATTTGGAGATTCTTTTGCTGACTGCCTATCTCATCTTGACGTAGTTCTTACTCGTTGTAAGGAGAAAAACTTAACCTTGAATTGGGAAAAATGCTATTTCATGGTCTAAGAGAGAATTGTGCTTGGACATGTTATTTCACGAAAAGGCATTGAGGTTGATAAAGACAAAATAGATGTCATTCAAAACCTTCCTCATCCCAAATGCGTCAAGGATATACGATCCTTTCTGGGCCATGCAGGCTTTTACAGGAGATTCATTAAGGATTTTAGCAAAATTGTTAGACCTTTAACTCTTATCTTGGCCAAGGACACAAACTTTCACTTTGACTCGGATTGTGAGGCAGCATTTGACTCACTCAAACACTCTTTCACTATAGCCCCTGTTTTATCTTCTCCGGATTGGAACAACCTTTTTGAGCTTATGTGTGATGCATCGGATTTTGCAGTTGGTGCAGTCTTAGGACAACACATTGAGAAGATGCCACACATGATTTATTATGCAAGCAAGACCCCGAATGATGCTCAAATTAATTATACAACTACCGAAAAGGAACTTTTGGCAGTTGTATTTGCATTAGAAAAATTCAGGCCTTACTTGATTGGCTCACCAATAGTTGTGTACACTGACCGTTCCGCCTTGAAACATCTTTTGGCGAAGAAGGATGCTAAAGGTAGGCTAATACGTTGGATCCTTTTATTACAAGAATTTGATCTTGTTATTCGAGATAAGAAAGGATGTGAAAACGTTGTAGCCGACCATCTTTCGCTCATCTCTTCCTCACCTGTGACCCTGCCGATCAATGATTCTTTTCCAGACGAACAACTCTTGAAAGTATCCACTGAACCTTGGTTCGGGGATACTGTGAATTATCTTGCTACGAGACTTATTCCCCGCGAATGGTCAAAACAGGACAAACATCGATTTCTATCCCAAGTAAAACACTTTTACTGGGATGAACCCTATCTGTTTAAGTATTGTCCTGACCAGATCATTCGCAGATGTGTCCCTAATGATGAATTCAAGAGTGTTCTATCTTTTTGTCATGATCAGGCATGTGGAGGTCATTTCGGTCCTCGAAAGACGGCGGAAAAGGTTTTGCAATGCGGTTTTGATTGGCCGACTTTATTCAAAGATGCATTTGATTATTGCAAAACCTGTGCACAGTGTCAACATACGGGTAGGATTTCCCGGAGAAATGAGATGCCACTTCAACCCGTCTTGGTGGTTGAAATTTTCGACGTTTGGGGCATCGATTTTATGGGTCCTTTTCCCAACTTATTTGATCGATTCCTACAAGCTACTTTACAAATCTTGATAATTCAATTGGTTTGGACATTTTCTTGATCTTTATTAATTCTTGATTTTAGATCTATTTCTTTATGATCTTGAAACTAAAATCTCACAAATATTGAATCATTTTCTTTTACCTTTTCTTTCCAACTCAAGTAAAACGATTTCGAACAAATTCACACTTTCTCAGTGGACAGTCCGTTCTCATTGACGAAACTACAAACCGTCAATTGATTGCGGTATAAATTTCTTTGGTTGTGAAACATTTCCAAATACACTCGAAGATGATCAATCAAAGCCTTTGATAATTATTTTGGCTTGGAAACCGATTTTGATTTTGAGACTGGTTTTGGTTCCAAGTGAAATTTAGGTGATTCCTCCATCCCTGATTATATATGGATGAATAAGAGTCATTTCTAGGTTGTTGCTGAAAAGCTGCATTGGTTTGTTCATGACCTTGAGACGGAGGATTCAAAGGACATTCTTCTGTTAGATGTGATGGGTCAAAACAGCAACCACACACGGTTTTAGGGAGCGTATATTTGTTTAGGGAGGTTGGGAAGCCATTGTTTTCGATAGCTTCGAGTTTCTTTTGCATTGCGGCCATTTCGGTTTTTACTACGATGGAAACGTCGAGCTGATGGATACCCGCTCTAGATGAAGATGATGTTGGTCTAGTGCTCTCCCATTGTGATGTTTGTTCGGCGAGATCTTCCAGAAATTTCCAAGCTTCGCCATCATCTTTTGACATGAAAAGGCATTGACAAATGGTTTCAAGCATTTGTTTCGTTGCAGGATTAACACCCTCATATATAATTCGGCAAAGTTTCTATCTATGAATTTCATGATGGGGGCATTGTACAAGAATATCTTTATACCGTTCAAAGCATTTCCAGAATGGTTTGTTAGGAGGTTGGGTAAACTGGTTAATCTCGCTTCGAACACGGACGGTCTTATGATTAGGATAAAACTTGTTGGATATATGTATTCCCTAGAGGCCATTATATGATAGTGTATGTACCGGTATGTGTGTGTGTGTGTGTGTGTGTATTCAGGGGACATTCTTGCTCGACATGATAGTATGCTATCTGGTTGCACTTTTATCTTGACATGTTCATTTGATCATGCTTTCATTCATTTGGTACATGTTGATATAGCCCTTTGGATATGCAGGACTACTGAGATTATGATGCGGATCATACTAGTGGTACATATGTACTTTATGAGCATATCCTTAAAATGTTTCTAGTTGTGGGTATTTTGAGACGGGGCATCGATATTACCAGAGTAGACTAGTGTATATGTTACTTGTCCCATATGATGGGCGATAGATGATCCCATACCGATGTGGTGACACCAAAGACCGTATACGGGTGCTCAGTTAGACTGGGTACACTGAACGGACTCGCTGAGAACTCCTATGTGGTATTATATTTATCGTCGGATAGCAGTTCTCAGGTGACACTGGTACAGGTTAGTCTGTAGACCCGAGATCGTCATAGAGACTTGTGTACCTCCCACTGTACTTTGATCTCCACCTACCACGGCTCTACTGAGTCGTGCAAACAGGTGAATTTTGGGTACAGTACCGAGGCACATGGAGGCAATGAGCGATAGGAGGGGTTTCGTCTCTCCCGGTATTGGGGGTTGATGTTGCACCATGTACGATTGGCTATAACAGGAAGTCCCTGGTCAGGGCTGCTGAGATTTACTGATAAGTGTTATTGGTAGTTTCTCGATCTGTTATGAGCCAAATACCGGCATGACTTATTGGATTATTGGGGTCGACGATACCATCCCTAGACTCACATATGAAGCATATTTGACGAAGAGAATGGACTGTATGGTAAGTGTTACCAGTTGGCTCGATGGGAGTTTTAGCATGTTTGCTTATGTTTCTTCCGATCGCTCAATACCTGGGAGCCGTTATGTACAGCTTGTGCCACTGACGGTTTGTGGGCATGTGATGTGATTATTGCCTATTGCTAGCGTATTGATGAGTCTTAGAGTCCCACAAAGGGGTCTCCTAGCTCAGGCGAAAAGATGTGGGGTGCATATGTGATATGCGCGGGAGCTCGATTAAATACGTGTATTGGATACCGTATTTTAATCGGGCGTTTACTATTGGACGGGTCGTATGTGATATGACTGAGTTATTAGATCAAGTGTTGATTTAATATTAAGTCCATTTATCTCATTTATTAAAACCTATTTCTTTATGATGCATGCATGAGTGCATGTATATGTTGATATGGAGGCACACATGCAAGCATACATGTGTCATGGTTGATGATACATTGGTGGTGGCAATGCAAGACTCACATGGTTGCATATTTATATATTTTTTATATTTGAGAAAAGCAAAATGGCAATTAAATCATGGTTGACTATTCAACCCTCATTTCTTGTGTTGACAAAGTCAATACCATGGTTTCATTGCCCATGGTTTTGCTTAAACTCAAGTCACAAAATATCTAGATATTTTGTAACTATGGTTTAGCATGGCATGCCTCTCACTTACTCTCATGAGTTTAGTTAGAGTTATCATATTATTCTCTTGAGTTTAGTTTTGAGCCATCCCTTTCTTCCTCTCTCTCCTCAAAGCTCTCTAGGGTTTTAAAAGAAAGAGAAAGAATTAAAAAGAAAAGGTTTTTAATAGAGATCCAACCCCACATCACCATTCTACTTTAGTCTAGCCTACTAGTGTGGAGTGTTTGCTTCATCTTCATACTTGATCAAGTGAAGCTTGTAGCTTGGTGCAAAGGGACTTCGTGGTGGATCATCGTAGAGTTGGAAGGACACAAGCCAACCGGTTCAAATCTCACTCGATCTAAGGAGTCTAGGAGGAGGTCTACAAAGGTTGTATTTTCTCCTCACTTAGTGTTTGACACTACATAGTATGTGATACTATAGTTTGTTACTCTATTTTTCTAGTTCGATTCATGATTGGATTGTTTAGCGCCCCCTTAAATTTTTGTTATAGCATGTGTGATGCAACCTTAAACCTAGGCATGGTGCTAAAGAATCCCTACAAAACTTCTTAAGGAATGCTATAACGATTCTTCCCATTTAGCGATAGAATGTGCGGCAGTACTATAAAGCCATTTTTCTACTAGATCGCACAGGGTAAAAGGAAGAAGACGTAATCGCATAGCATCCACAGAAAGTTGTGTTGTGCTCATCATTGCACATACGTTTTCGAATTTGGTTATGAAAACATATGCGTCTTCGGATTCAAGCCCATAAAATTTGGGCAACAAGTTGATGAAGTGGGGTTTAATTTTGAAATTACCCTCATTGGCCGGTGGAAGAGAAAAACAGGTAGGAAGGGGTCCACATATGGGGTAGCATATTTCTTGGAGAGAGATGCTTGATGGATTCTTCATAACTACGGGTGGTGGCAGGGTGGTATAGTGAAATCCCGATGGAGATCCGTCCATTTCGGGAGATGTGGTGGGTGGAGGGGAAATAGAAGATGAAGAAGTACTGACTTCGGAGTCGATAGCAAAAATGCGGACAAGCCGGGCACTAGAATCTCGTGTCCATCCGATGATACACTAAGCAGGTTTAGCGCACGTGGCAGTGTGTGTGAGAACGATTTTTTAGAAAAAGGTTTGTTTTGAAAAAGTGTAGGACGTGAGGTTTGACTCAACAAATCACAAAAATGCACAATCAAACCCTAGAACTAGGGTCACTTAGGTTAAGTCACTAGACCGCTCCTAGGATTCCAAAGGACAAATCATGGGATCAATCCTCTACCACCTCTTTATCGCTCTTGTAGCCAGGTAAGTGCCAGGTAAGTGGGAGGTATCCACTATACGAATCACCAAAAATAGCAGGCCTAATTAAGTAACCACTTTCCTTAGTCACACTTGCCTAGACACCACAAGAGAAATGAGGATAAGCGATAGATTACCCACGACCCTCCTCTGTCCTAATTGAGCGCGACAGTCCTTAGAGACTTGGTGTAGATATTTTTAAATTAATGTAGGGTGAAATTATGCTCATTTTGTGATTTGTAGGGCCTAGGAAGGGTGATGAAATCCCCACCTAATCTGGATTTGGGTTATTGCCCCTTAATATCCGGTTAATATATGGACAAACAACCGATATCAAAACATACAAAAAGATTTTTGAGCGGCGATATTTGCAGAGAATCCTGCAGGAAAAATCAAAATATTGGATTTTAGAGGAGAGAGAAAGATATAAGAAATTTACCTGAGGATTTTGGGGGCCCAACTCCACCAGAGTGCCGCGGTTCCGCCGCCAATAGCCCACTTCCGCAGCGGTTCTGCACCACAATGGAGGGTTCTTTTACTAAAATTTTTTTAGAGCACCCCTATGCTCCTCTCGGATATGTTGAAATTCTCTAACTCTCTGTTGGCTTGCTCCAGTTACTCCACATTCTCTTGCAAAACTCGCACAATAATCGTTAAATATATTGTTCCCCTCCAAAATGTGGAGACGCGATAAACGTCTTGCCTGAATTTCGGGGCAGATGCTAATTGGTGCTATCCGTCCACCTCTCTGAAGATGCCAAGTTGATTTATGACACCATGCATCGAAGGTTTAAACGGATGCGGCCGATGTAGCAGACTTCGTCAGATTCCCCCTCGCTTGAGGGGTTTTTGATTGTGGGGACGCTCTTCCCTGCAGGCGCAAGCCCCTGCAGTTAATTATGCTACCGCATCGCGGTAACAACTTTGTCCTTCTCCAGATGGTCACCTCGTGTCGTGAGTGTTTATTTTGTATTTGGTTGCCTGTGGATTGTATACGGAGACTAAGTTATGTTGTCGCCCATAGGGCGTGGACTAGTCCAAATCCGTATCTTTCTTAGATTTGGGTTTGGGGGTTTGGGTTTAAGGATACGTTAGCCTCTTTTGAGACTAATATCAACTTAAATGTTTATTAAGGATACGTTAGTCTAATTTTAAACTAAGATCAACTTAACGGGATCGTTTAGATCCAACAAGAGAGCATTTGGGCTCTATTTTTTAGTTTAGTGACATTGCGGTCGATAATTAGTTTAAGGACATTACGGTACAATGTTAGTTTTAAGACATCACGGTCGAGCTTAAGGACATTATAGTCCGTGAGTTTAAGGACCTCACAGTCCGATATTAGTTTAAAGACATCACGGTCGAGGTTAAGGACATCATAGTCCGTTGTTAGTTTTAAGATATCACGGTCAAGGTTAAGGATATCATAGTCCGTTGTTAGTTTTAAGACATCACGGTCGAGATTAAGGACGTCATAGTCCGTTGTTAGATATAAGACATCACGGTCGAGGTTAAGGACGTCATAGTCCATGGGCTTAAGGACCACACAGTCCAATATTAGTTTAAAGACATCACGGTCAAGTTTAAGGACATCATAGTCCATGAGTTTAAGGACCCCACAGTCCGATGTTAGTTCAAAGACATCACGGTCAAGGTTAAGGACATCATAGTCCATGAGTTTAAGGACCCCACAGTCCGTGAAATGTGTGGTTGTCGGGACCCGTCACCTCTCTGAAGACGTTGAGAAATTACAACGACAAATATCAAAGGAGTGAAGAGATGTACCCTTGAACCAGGGTGGATTAAGTGATCTGTAGTCCAATTTGGAACTAAGATCAATTAATTATATTATGAGCACATTGGCTCAGTTGAGTCTGAATTGAGGACTTATGGCCTACTTGGGCTAAGTCCAATTAAGTTTGAAGTGTTGGCCCTCTGTTGGACCATTAGACATTTGTCTGGATTCGAGCCCATATTATTTAGCAATGCTAAACGAGAGTTGGAGAGCTTTGGCAATATTTTTATCTTTGATTTCCTCAATTTTGAGATTCATTTAAGGGGGGACTTTTGCCTCTGGAAAATTAGCCAATTTAGCTAAAAGTAGTGTTAAACACTAGAGAACAACAGTGTTAAACACTGAAAATATAATCTTCAATTTAGTGTTAAACACTAGAAAACAATCAGTGTTAAACACTGGAAATATAATCCCCAAATTAGTGTTAAACACTAAAGAAAGAGGGGTCACGTGTGGACACGTGAGGGCGCCCAAAGGTGGGACCAGATCCCTTTACTTCGTTCTGCAATTAAGTGTTAAACACTTTTTATGTTTATTTTGAGCATCACGTGTTGACACGTGATGGGGATTTATGTGCTGACTGTTAAAGCGTTTGCTAGGGGTCACGTGGTAACGCGTGAGAGCGCCCAAAGCCTTCATTTCATTCGCTTTGATCTTCTGTGTTTTGGAGGTCGCGTAGGAGCACGTGAGGCATTACCTCAGAGCCTTTTCCTTCTCATTTTTGGAGATCTTTTCAGGGGTCACGTAACCTTAGTTCTTTGTATGTATGAAGATCTGTTAATTCTCTTTATCTTTAAGAATTAAATTCTCTGTATGGTTAAACCCTAATTATGATTTTGGAAGAATTAAATTCCTATTGTGAAAGAATTAAATTCTTATGTAGGGTTAAACCCTAATTTCTTTTAGAGGAATTAAATTCCCATGGATTTAAGAGAATTAAATTCTCAATCAGGGTTAAACCCTAGTTTTGTCCATCTTGAAGGAATTAAATTCCTATAATTTTAGAAGAATTAAATTCTCAGATAGGGTTCAAAACCCTAATTTCATATCTTGGAGGAATTGAATTCCTGTGAGTTTGGGAGAATTAAATTCTCAAAACTCAATTCCCCCTCTAAGTTTTGGATCTGCATGGCAGGATCTCAACATGATGAGAATTAAATTCTCAACTTATTGGGAGATATGCTTATGCAAATCTTCAACGAGAGGAAGAACTAAGTTCTTTTATGCAGAAAAGTTAAACTCTTAGATTTGAGAATTAAATTCTCTGCTTGAAGTTTTGATCCCCTTTCTTTTCTCACATAGGGTTTTTCTTTGTTGAGAATTAAATTCTACCTTTTTTCTCTGCAATTTCAAGATGTTAAAACTCTATCTCTCCAAAAAAAATTCCTCCTTTTCTTTTATTCTTGGCTCCTATTTATAGGAGAAGGAAAAGAATCAATTTGTTTAATGAATTTTACATTGAAAGATTTTGTTTGTTTTCATAATTAATATGAGCCTTTAGACCATTCAGTGAATTTTATTCCCCGTTGGATTTTCAATCGAAAGATATTATGTTTGTTATTTTCGGTGAGATTTAGGGAAATCTTTCCTTGTCTAAGATTTTTCCATAAATTGGTGATATTTAATCACCCTTGGATTTTTAATCCAACGGTTCTCCCTAATCCTTTCCCATTTGGAAAGATTTTAGAGAAATTTAGAATTTTAATTCTATTAAACTGTAAGACTTTCAAAGCCTGTTACGTGCTGGCACGTGATCCTTGGTCACGTGTGAGCACGTGACCCCTGGCTTCTTCTTCAGCCGTTTGTTTTCATTTCTGTTTGATGAGAATTTAACCATCGCATGTCAACACGTGACCATTGGTCACGTGTGAGCATGTGATACCTCATTGAGGTAATTCCCAATTTTTAGAATTAAATTCTATTAAGTTATAAGGCTTTCAGAACCTGTCACGTGCTGGCACGTGACCCTTGGTCACGTGGGAGCACATGACCCCCAATTGGGTCCTCCTTCAACCGTTTGTTTGTGCTTTTGTTTTAACCATCACATGTTGACACGTGACCATTGGTCGCGTGTGAGCACGTGACCCCCAGTTGGGTCCTCCTTCAGCCGCTTGTTTATGATTCTGTTTGCTTAGATTTTAACCTTGTAAATAGATCACGTGTCAACACGTAACCTGCTGAATGATACGTTGCGTCTTGTCCTTCTCGTAAATGGCCATTTCGCGGTTATGGTCATCCCAAACCTTTTGATCCACTTCTCTTATTAGCTTGTCAATCTGTTCTTCGAATGACGGGCTTGGTATTCTTACGGCAAGATCTCGCTCTGGTTTGATATCAACGCCATTTGGAAATGCATTTATTTCTCTACCGGAATTATTTATGACATGGCAACCATGGAATCGCTCCCTTTTATTGGACCGAACGTATCCAAGGCCGGTCGTCTCCATCTCCTGTTAGGCATCTTCCGCCGAGTCCTGGGAACATCCCAAATCTTGTTATAGAACTGGGTTTGTCGAGCAGTCTGTTTGAAGGGTACGCCTTAGCGTCTCAATAGCCTTTTCAGTTCCTCTGCGTAGTATCTGGACAGACGGATTGGTTGAAGCCTATCGAGTGCAGGTTCGGCATCGTGCCATATTTCTTTATCCACTTTAGTCTCCGTGGATTGGTAGAAAAGGATCTCCTTCTCACCTCTTTGCTTAGGAGGGACGTAAAAGGTCTGCAGCTCTTGCACGCTGTACGTATCAAGTGCATCAAGTTCTTTGTAATGCCGCTGCGGGACCAGGATAATCTGTAAACTCTGGTCAGCTCCAGCAAAGGTCTGCATTGGCGGGCGGACGGAGAACACTGTATTGGCTCGTCCTCAGAGTCACCGCCAAAGACCAGAATAGGAGCAGATGGTCCTAGCCTATTGACTTGGGGTTGTCCCGAGTAGACCATCTCTTCATCCTCTTCAGTATCGCTCCCGAATATCGAGATAGTGGCGATGGCTTTTTGTTTATTCTCCGGTTTGCGACATCTTTCCATGTCTTCGAAGTCTGGTAAGAAGTATTTGGCGTCTTCATATTTGCGGACTTCATTTACAGAGAATGAGTTCAGCTCCCCTGTAACTATGTACTCGAGGCCGTCCTTGATGTACGTCATACACTGATGTTGTGTAGAAGGGATGATGTTGTACTCATGTAACCAAGGCCTGCCGAGCAGAGCATTGTAGCAAGTCTTGGCATCAATGACATGGAAATTGATGTCAGTGACAAGCAGCCCGAAGCGTAATGTCAGTATTACAGACCCGAGCGTCTGTGATGATTGGGTGTCAAAACCGGAGATGGTAACTTTATCCCGAGCCAAGTGCTGAACGTTCATGCAAATCTCCTTCTGTACTCTTACATTGAGAAGGTTGACGGAGGACCCGTTGTCGACCAGGATCTTCCCTATCTTGATATCGTGGCAATACCCAGTTACATACAGTGGACGGTTGTGCTCGCATGTTCCGAGAAGGAGGTCTTCATCGCTGAAGGTGATATCAGCTCTGTGGACTTCTTCCAGCTCGTCCTTCATCTTTTCTTCTGCAAGGAAGGCTTGAAACTGATCGAGCTCTTGTAACGCCTTGATCAGAGAACCTCGTGCCTCTTTAGACAGGAGAAGGGAATCCAAGATATGCAATTGTGAGGGTATCTTTCTCAGATGTGCCAGGACATTGTAATCCACCTTGTTCTTTTTGGGCGGGTCCTTGGATGTGAGCTCTTCGGCGACTCTATCATCGAGGGCAATCTCCTCAGAGACATTTTCCTTCCCTTTGTCCCTTTTGCCCGAACCTTTGTTTGAAGGTCTGAGATTCTTTTCAGGCAACGTACGGTTACGCAGCTGAATGTTCTCACAGTTCTTCATCTCCTCTTCTTTTTCGGAAGTGGATTCCTTGAAGAGAGGGTCGAGGGCTATTTCTTCGTCAGAATCACTCCCGAAGGTAAGAACTTGAGGTTTGCTCTTGTCGGGATGGCATCAACTATGTGACAGTTACCGGCTGTTCCTTCATGCTCGTCTATCGCGCTTCTCTGTTCCCGACAGGATTTGCGCTCCATTCGTTTAAATTGTTGTTGATGAGAAACGTATCCCTGCCACCACTTCTTGAAGGCATTACACTTTTCGGTAGAGTGCGTGATCTTCCGATGGTATAAGCAGTAGTTAGGATGTACATCTGGTTCGTCAGGGCACATACTCCCGGAAGTATTTTCTTTGAAAGGTGGAAGCTTCATTCCCATTGACAGAGCTTTAGCGAACTGCTTCCTTATCTTGATTCTACTCTTGCTGGTTGTAAGGACACTTTGATCTGGTTGAGGTACTTTATGGCTTCTCATCACCGGAGCTTTTTCGGCCTGACGCCGACTCTTGGCCTTTTCGTAAATGGCCGCCTCACGTTCTCGATCGGCTTTGCTCTTTTGAAGAGCTTCGTTCAGTAGCTTGTCGATGAGGTCATCCGACGGTTCCATGGGTTTTGGTTCTGGATTTCCCCCCAGTTTCTTTACGTCAGGAGCCTCTTTGCCATTTATCCATGAGTGAGAGATCATGTGGCAACTCGCTACATAATCCTCGGGTTCTTCCGAAGAATCGTCTCCTTCATCATTGTCATTGGTTCCGTCCTCAAGAACATGCTTGAAGAACTCTTCCAGTATGACTGGGGTCCGTGCCTCTTGGTTGTATTCCTCCAGTGAATCGATGTATTTCTGCAGACCCGTACGATTACCGTCGAGCCAGACGGGCTTCTCGGCCTTCTTCTTTTTCTTTGAAGACTTCGGAGGCTTGTCCTAGAGGTTTTGTCCATAGCTACCAACTTTTGGCGTTGGGCGTGGTTTCAGCATTCCGTCAATAATTTCAGGCTCCAGCGGGCTTTTCCACCTAATCGCCGGATATGCTTGAAAATCCTTCAACATTCTTTTAGTTTTAGCTGAAAGGACCACTTCCTACGAAGCTTCTTCCACAAATGAGCATGTTGCCCCCGGCGTATCCACCTTTTTAGGAGTGTGCTGCTGCGGTGGGTTTACCTTTCAGTTTTCGAACAGTGCGAACTTACCTTGTTGGTACTGGTCTTCGACCCAGTTTTTAAAGACATAACAATCTTCGATTGGGTGGCCCACTATTCGGTGGTAGGGGCAGTAATTGGGATGGTTAACGTCGCCCGATTGCATTAGGCGTCTCGGATCCGGCAGAGTGATGAGCCTGTTGCGCACCGCCAGTTCGAATAATCTCCTCGTTTTATCCTGGGGGAATGAGTAAAGACGTCTCAACTTTTCTTCGAGGGATCTTGGTTTGTTGCTTTGGCGAGCAACCGGTTTCGGGTCACTCGGTTGTTGTTGAGCGTTGGCGACGAAGGTCGCTTTCCCTTTGCCCTTTTAATTCCGAAGATCTGTCTTTGAAGAGGACATCCTATAGCCCATCTGGTCCATTTGGGCCAGTTTGTCAATCAAGGCCTGGAAGGTGGTCGGCTTGAAGAACATCATAAACTGGGATATAGTTTCCTAAGGATCAAGGGTCCCCACGAACATGCTCATAGCAGGAGCTTCTTCTATGCGCTGTTCACACTTTGACCATAGGTTACGCCACTGAATTGCGTATTGAACCCAGGTCTCTTCCGGTTTCACTCTGGCATTGATTAATGCCGTGATTGGGTGCGCTCGCTTGCACCTGCGAACCGCTGTGTGAACAGTAGTTCCATTTCCGCAATTGTCTTGACAGAGTCATTTGGGAGCTCGGAGAACTATTCAAATGTCGTCTCCGACAAGCTTCCAACAAACTGGCGAAGCAACAGTTTGTCATCGCCCCCAGTATTACCGCACAAAGCTCTGAATTGAGAAACGTACTGATGCGGATTTCCCATCCCCTTATACACATAGAATTTGGGGATTGTATATCCTGACAGGTATTTAATTTGGTCGTACCAGCCTAGATAAGGTCGCCCAGTTCTGATGACTTGTCCTGCCGCTTCGTTCGCTTGATGAGCTCGTATTTGTTGAGCTATGTAGTCATCAAGGGTAGCTTTGGAGATCGTCTCCTCCCTGGCTGCTGATAAAGCCGGAGGAGGGTTTGATGTCTCCCCTCCGTCGTCTTCAATGATTATTGGGGGGTCTTCGGCCAGAGGATCCGGTTGGATCATCATCCTCACCATGTCTTGGAGAGAAGCGCCATTTGTTTTATATTAGCCGCTTGTTCCGTGGCCTCTTTGTCTTTCTTTTCAAGAATCCTCCATAGAAATTCGGTGTCGGTCTCATGTTCCTGGCGTTGTTCCGACGATGCTTCCGAGCTTTCTTTCTGCTCAGTAAGTGTGGCCATCCTTGTCAACATCTCCTGGATCTTTTGTTGCTACTCCTGAGCTTTTGTCACAGACCGTGTGAGTGGTTGATGACTCACGGAAGCACGACTATCCTCTTTTCCAGATACCATGTAGACGGTATGCACAACCATGCCCCTAGACTTAGGGCGTTTGGGTCCACTGCCTTTGAAATTTTCCGTGGGTAGGGGGATCTTCTCCGGCTTTCTCCTCTTTTGGGAGGTCAAAGTTGAGGGGGTCATTGCGGCAGGCATCCATGCAGACGATACCTTTCGTGGTATAGCAGAAGGATGGTCCTCCTCTTGCCGAGCCTTCGTCTTCTTCAGCCGGTGAGAGTAATCTTTGTCAATTATAGAGTCTTGGACTTTCCGCCAAACTCTGTGGATCTTGGAGGAAAACCGCTGAGGAGGCTGTTCCAGTTTTGCCTGCGTTGTGTTTTCAACAGGCGTAGGAGGCTTCTTTAGTACAGCGGTTGGAGAGTTTTTGTGCACCCTCCTGAGCAGCTCGAAGTTGTTCCCAGTTGGAACAGCAGCGTCAATTTCCACCATTGGAGCTGGTGGGGTAAGTTCAGAGGGGAAACTGCCCCACCTTTCCTCACTCGGTGCCGGTGGCGACATCGAGCATGTCTTGTGGATGGGATCACCCAAGTTGTAGAAGTGACCTTGTCATGCCCTTGCTTTGATAAGATGTTGCTTTTGGTGCCAACCTGTCGAAGACTGACGTCTGTTGAGAGGGAACGTCTAACCTGTGCTGACTTTTGAATAGGGGAAGCACTTGTAACGACTTCACCCATAGAAGGAGTTGGAACGGCTAGTCTTGCGAAGACCGATCCCTTAGCAGGAGAAGCCCCTTTGATGACTTCGTCTACCGGAGCTGGAATAGCTATCCGCTTCGGGATAACCCCTTCAGGTATTGCGGGTTTCTTTACGGGCTCAGTGGAGTTTTGGCTCAGCCTATCGAAGACTGAAGCGGCAGACTTGGATGAACCGTTGAAAAGGGCTATGGTGGTTGCAAGCCGATCAAAGACCGACTTCTTTGGGGCTTCTTGTGATGGCATTGAAGCATTGAAGCTCATTGGCGGGAGCATGGTTCCGAAGAACAGTCTAGTGGTGGCCTGAGTCACATGTTCCACTGGCATTGCGAAGATGGAGGCCACTTGGGGCCCATAAGTCACTCCTCCAGCAAGGACGGAGTAGGAGTTGCTGTTGCAATTGGTGCAGTTGGAAGCCATCGATGTCATCTTCTCTTCTGCACGGAGCAAGATACCAAATCTTAGTACCTCGAATCCAGGGGCAACTATATTAAACCGTAATTTGTTCGCGAACACGACACACGAAGTGTGGAGTGGAAAGGGGAAAAGGTCCTACCGGACGTGCCAGAATCTGTTTACCGCCGAAAACCGGAAAGACATACGTCTTTCCTGCATTTGGGGGGCAGATGTTATTTGGTTTTATCCGTCCACCTCTCCAAAGATGCCAAGTTGATTTATGGCCCATCCATTTGAGAGTACATTAAAAAGTTGTTGGTTATCGGGACCCTCCGCCTCTCTGAAGACGCTGAAGAATTACAGCGACATTTATCAGAGGTGTGAGGAGATGTACCCTTGAACCAATATCCGTTGGAAGATCAATAGTTGTGTTTGGGACTAAGAACAATTTGGAAAAATGGTGAGCATATGGGCTCGGTTGATCTGAATTAGGGACTTTTGGTCAACTTGGACTCAGCCTACTCAGTTTTTGAATAAAGTGTTAAACACTTGTTTGGGCTCAGTCCCATTTCTGTGGAAACAGTGCTGAGCATTGATATGGGCTCTGACGCTCACCCTTTACTTTATGCTCTTTTTTTTGTTTTTTATGGAGTGTTAAACACGTGATTTTTTAGAAAGATTGGGGAAATATTTTCCCATACAGAGATTATTCTCTAGCTTGGTGATTTTTTTAATCACCATTGGATCTTTAATCCAACGGTGCTATGTTTTACAGAGCGTAGTCTTTCTTGTTTAGAAAGATTAGGGAAATATTTTCCTATACAGAGCTTATTCTGTAGCTTCGTGATTTTTAATCACCCTTGGATTTTTAATCCAATGGTGCTCTGTTTTACAGAGAGTAATCTTTCTCATTCAGAAAGATTTGAGGAATATTTTCTCAACAGAATTTAATTCTGTATTTTGATGATTTATTATCTCCGTTGGATCTTTGATCCAACGGCAGAGAACTTTTAGTTCTGGCGTCGGCGCCCTCGTGCGGGACACGTAAGGCGCTGCCTCAGAGTTTTTAACTCTTGGCGCTGGTGCCCTCGTGCAAGGTACGTAAGGTGCTGCCTCAGAGTTTTTTAACTCTCGGCGCTGGCACCCTCGTGCAAGACACGTGAGGCGCTGCCTCAGAGTTTTTAACTCTAATTTAATAGATTCCGTTTTGTGCTTTGCACGTTGGCGCCCGCGTGAGGAGCACGTGAGGCGCCATCATAGGATTTAATTCTATCTGAGGCAGTACCTACATGCTTTGCATGTGGAGCTTTCCCTTTATTTTTATTTTTATTTTATTGTTATTATTTTATAAGGGAGCAAGTTTTGAGCCAAAATTTTGGCGGGAACATGCTAGTATCGAATGTTCCGCGAGAAAGTCAGCTATGGCCCTACCTTTCTCTGCTTTGAGGGGACGATACGTTTTTGATAACTCCATCAGGAGGAGAGTCCTTTTGGCAAGCCTCCCTGTCAGTATGGCCCTTGACATCAGATATTTAAGAGGATCCACCTTTGATATGAGATAGACCTCATGTGCCAAGGTGTAATGTCTGAGCTTCATTATCGTAAAGATCAGTACCAGGCAATGCTTTTCGATGGGAGAGTAGTTGTTTTCTGCCCCTAGGAGAACTCGACTCAAATAGTACAGAGCTCTCTCCTTTCTCTGATCGTTCTCTTGTGCCCATAGTGCACCTAGAGACCCTTTAAGGGCTGTTATATATAGGATAATGGGCTTTCCCTTAACCGGAGCGGTCAATACCGGCGGATTTTGCATGTATTACTTGATTTCGTCTAATGCATTTTGGCACTTTTGATCCCATACGAACGGGGTCCCCTTCTTCATCAAAGGACTGTAGGGACATCATTTCCCGGAGAGGTTGGCTATGAACCGCCGGATATATGCGATCTTTCCTTGAAGAGATCGCAATTGTTTGAGAGTTCTTGGCCTAATCGCTTTGATCTTGGAGGGATCGATTTCGATACCCCGGTACCATATGATGAATCCTAAGAATTAGCCTGAAGAGACTCCAAACGCGCATTTTAGAGGATTCATCTTCAGATTATACTTCCGAAGACGTCGGAACACTATTTTTAGATATTCCCAATGCTCCTCGTGAGATCTGCTCTTTACCACAATATAGTCAATGCAGCATTCGACAATCTCATGTATGAGGTCATTAAAGATCTTTGTCATGGCCCTTTGGTAGGTAGCGCCAGCATTCTTTAAACCGAAGGGCATCACCTTATAGCAGAATATGCCCAGCGGGGTCCGGAAGGCGGTATGTTTTTGGTCTTCAGGATGCAGTTTTATTTGATTGTATCCTGAAGAACCATCCATGAAGGAGAATACCTCATGGGTGGACGTGCTATCAATCATTCGGTAACAGGTACTGGGAAATCATCCTTCGGGCAAGTTTTTTTGAGGTCCTGAAAATCCACGCAGATGCTCACGGTCCCATTTTTCTTCATCACCGGAACGATATTGGCGATCCAGTCGGGATATTAAACTTCTTGGATGAAGCCGGAGTCGATTAGTTTCTTGACTTCAGCGTTGATACTCATCTCAAGATCGAGACACATTCTTCTTAGCGCTTGTTTGATGGGCTTTATGTCCGGCGATATGGCGAGTTTATGTACTGCTATTTTGGATCTAGACCTGGCATCTCGGAATAGTTCCATGCGAAGCAATCTTTATATTGCATGAGCACGTCTTTTAACGTGGCTACCTATTTTTCATATAGTAGCTCACTAACGAATGTCGGCCTTGGATCATTTTCTATCCCTAAGTCAATTTTCCTTAGGTTGTCCGCCGTAGTATGTATCCCATCTTCCAGCTCTTTTGGTTCTAGTGGAACATCGGAGATCACCTCGTCCTCGTCTTCATTTGCGAAGCACATATGGAGGTCATCCATAGTCCTGTGCCCTCCTTTTTTTAAGAGTGTTATCATATGGCAGGTACGAGTTTGCTTCCCTTTTTGTGGTTGAGCTGGTCCTATCCTCACGGTATAGGTTCTCTTTGGCTCATGCTTTGCGGCGGGGTTACCCTCCAGCTGTCGGACAAAGTGAACCTGCCTTGCTGATACTGGTCTTCTATCCAGTTTTTGAAGGTAAAGCAGTCTTCGAGGGGATGACCTATTGCTCGGTGGTAGGAGCAATAATCAGGATGACGGACCTCATTTATTTGTTCGGGGTGCCGAGACTCTGGGAGCGTCATCATTTGGTACTTCATAACAAGGTTGAATATTTTCCTCGTCTTATCTTGGGGGAAAGAGTATTCCCGACCCATCTTCTTTATAAAAGACGGGTTCCAATCGACCTTTTCTCGATTGCACGACTTCTTGGACCCGCTTTGTTGTTTTCTAACGTTGTTTGCGTTCTTTGCCCTATTTTTGCCTCTATTTCAGGATTTTCCCTTTTCGCAAGGACATACAGCGGGCCGGGGATGAAGAGCATTATAGTCTTCCTTCTCCGCAGATTGCTGATTGAGGCGCTGCATCCCGGCCTTCTCATAAATGGCCATTTCGTGACTGTGATTGTTTCGGCTCTTTTGAAAAGCTTCTTTTATTATAATGTCTATTTATTCTTCGAATGACGGACTTAACGTTTTTAGAGCGGGATTTCTCTCTGTTTCAACGTCACGACCATTTATACACGATATTGTCGAATGTTATATTGATGACCTCGTGGTGAAAAGTAAATCGTACGAAGAGCACTGGGAGCATCTGAAGATAGTGTTCCAGTGCCTTCGGAAGTACAACCTGAAGATGAACCCTCTGAAATGCGTGTTTGGATTTTCCTCGGGCAAATTCCTAGGATTCATCGTACGGCATCGGGGAATCGAAATAGACCCGTCAAAGATCAAGGCGATTAAGGAAATGCCTTCATCAAGAACACTCAAGCAACTGCGGTCTCTCTAAGGAAAGCTCGCGTATATCCGGCGGTTCATAGCTATCCTCTCCAGCAAATACCGCCCCTACAGTCATCTAATGAAGAAAGGGACCCCGTTCATTTTGGATCGCAAATACCAAAGCGCACTGGAAAAAATCAAGAAATATCTGCAGAACCCTCCGGTACTGACCGCTCCGGTCAAGGGGAAGCCTCTCATCCTATACACAACAACCCTTGAAGGTTCGTTAGGCGCGCTATGGGCATAGGAGAATGATTAGGGAAAGGAGAGAGCTCTCTACTATTTGAGTCGAGTTCTCCTGGGGGCAGAAAATAACTACTCCCCAATCGAAAAGCATTGTCTGGCATTGATCTTCGCGGTAACGAAGCTCCGACATTACGCCTTGGCACATGAGGTTCATCTCATATCAAAGGTGGATACTCTCAAATATTTGATGTCGAGAGTCATATTAACAGGAAGGCTTGCTAAATGGGCCCTCTTCTTGATGGAGTTCTCGATAGTATATTGACCCCTCAAGGCAATAAAAGGACAGGCCATCGCTGATATTCTCGCTGAGCATCCGATACCTGCCGACTCTCCCTTGAACTGTAAGTTGCCGGACGAACATGCGTTTGACGCAATTGACAAGGAGAAAGAAGGGAATGATACCCGATGGGAACTCTACTTCGATGGAGCGTCCTCCTTGAAGAATCAAAAGTAAAATGCCCTCATGATTAAAGCCGGGGTGGGCCTTATCTTCATGACTCCGCAAGGAGGGATAATGCATTTCGCCCTTTCCTTAACAAAGCCAAGAACAAACAACGAAGTTGAATATGAAGCTTTGACAGCAGGTCTCGAGATCGCCATTGACATGGGAATCGAAAACCTCCTTATATATGGAGACTCCCAACTGGTCGTCAGCCAAGTGAATGGCGACTATCAGACATGTAAACCCGAGTTGGTAAAATATGGTGAGAGAGTGCAGCAATTGCTGACGCAAATCCCCTCCTACACCCTGGAAAGCATACTACGTGCGGAAAATAGCAAGGCGGATGTGTTAGCCAAGCTCGCTAAAGAACTTGCCGACGAAAACTTCGATGACGTAAGGATCATTGTGCAAATTCGCCGGATTTTCGCACCAGCAGAAATATCTCCGAAGACGTCTAAAGGAGAGGAAGAAACCGAACAAAAGGCCTTCCAATTGGAGGATGGAGAAAAAGGTGAAGGATTGGAGAGAAGTCTTCATAGACTACTTCAAATCCCATCGAACGCCCGAAGACGCGTTGTCAAGACATCAGCTCATGAAGCGAGCCCTGTCTTTCGCCTTCGTCAATGGTACTCTTTATAAGAGATCGTTCGATTGTCTATGGCTGAGCTGCCCGGGACCAGAAGAAGCAAGAAGGGTCGTTCAAGAAACTCATGACGGACTATGCGGTTCCCATCAAATTGGGCCAAAGATGAAACTGAAGATCAAAAGAATGGGTTACTATTGGCCCACGATGATTCAAGACTGTCTTGAATATGCGAAGCAGTGTCACTCGTGCCAAATTCACGGGGACTTCATCCACAGCATCCAAATCCTCTACACCCAACATTGGCTAGCTAGCCATTCGAAATGTGGGGAACCGATATAATCGGGCCCATCGAGCCAACGTCATCCAATGGACATCGGTTCATACTAGCAACAACCAATTACTTCTCTAAATGGGCAGAAGCAATACCGTTAAGAGAGGTGAAGATGGAGAACGTCCTCCATTTCTTTAAGACACATGTCATCTACCGGTTCGGCACTCCGCGACGGATCACCTCGGATAATGGGCTGGCCTACAGAAGCCATGAGATCAGTCGCTTCGCACAACAGTATAATATAGATTGGATATATTCTTCAGTTTATAATCCCCGAGCTAACGGTCTAGTTGAAGCTTTCAACAAGACCTTGACAAAGATCATAAAGAAAACGGTGTCCAGAAATAAGAAGGATTGGCACGAGAGATTGCATGAAGCTCTCTGGGCCTATCGGACCACGTTCAAGATGGCCACAAACACAATGCCATTTTCGTTAGTAATTGGCACGGAAGCGGTACTTTCCTTAGAGATGGAGCTACCCTGTCTACAAGTGGCGGTTCGATATGAACTGACGGATGAAGAAAATGCCCATCTTCGGCTTGAGAAGCTCGATACCCTCGATTAAACTCATCTCATGGCGTAGCAAAAACTAGAAGCTTACAAAGCAAGGATGACGCGCTCATATGAAAGATTGACTAGGCCAAGAAAATTCCGCCAAGGAGAACTCGTGCTAGTCGTAAAAATACCTATGATCCCCAATCGTACCAAACGGGGTAAATTCAAACCGAACTATGAGGGTCCGTACATCATAGACAAGGTCTACCAAGGTGGGGCCTACTTGCTCATGGATATGCATGGCGAAAGACCCTTCTGGCCAATAAACGGTCGCTTCCTTAAGAAATACTACGCTTGATAAGTCACGGCTCAGGTTAATGATGGATGACGACGCTCGTGCCCGCTCGCTGTCTTCCTGAGTCCAAACTCTATAAGTAGTATCCAGCGAAACCTCACCTCAAAATCCCCTATGGACCGAGCTGTCCTTAAACTAACAATGGACCGAGATGTCCTTAAACTAACAATGGACCGAGATGTCCTTAAACTAACAACAAACCAAGATGTCCCTAAACTAACAACGTCACCTCAAACACGGCGATAGTGGAATGCAAGTCCACAAGTCCCAACGGTGAGGACTGCAACTCAAATCCCATCGACAAACAGATGGGTCACATGTGCCGAAACTATTCTCGAGAGTTTCATTGAAAAAAAAGGGTACGTCCATAAGAGAAATGGGCGCGGATGAAAACCCGAAAGGGCGCCGTGAGTAAAAACAGCAGGACTGCCGGCGAATTTATGAAAACCCGCAAGGGCTCAAACTCGTAAAAAAAATTCATGCACACTTGCAAGGTCCTCTCGACCTTGTAAGGAGAAAATACCTGTGTGAGATCCTTACGACTCACAAGGGAGCAACACACTTAAGGATCCCCACGATTCCTAAGGAGAAATTACACTTACGAGATCCTCATGACTCGTAAGGAGAATCCCCTTATGAGACCCTCACGGCTCATAGGATTCGAAAGCCTTAAGTTACAGGGATCTGAACCTGTTCTTAAGCCATCACACGCCTCAAATTGCCCTACAGGCGGTCCGATATCGGCCATTGTATATAATCCATGGGCACAAATAAACGTTCCATCATCTAGTTCCACTAATGGCACGAAATTTCCCCATTTGGTGAACAACACTTGTAGGTCCTCTCGACTTATAAGGAGAAAACACTCTTGTAAGATCCTTACGACTTATAAGAGAACACGCACTTATGAATCCTCACGACTCCTAAGGAGAAAACACACTTACGAGATCCTCACGACTCGCAGGGAGGAACACCTTTATGAGACCCTTACGGCACATGAAGTCAAAAAGCTTTAGTCGACAGGATCCTAACACTGTTTGCTAAGCTACTTTTGTTCGAATCGACAAAAGCAAATGATGATTCGCTCCTAGCAACATTCCAGTGGTAGCGATGTTGATGCCCAAGATTGGTATCAAACTCCGAGCGCTTTTACGGCAAATGATGATTCGCTCCTGGCAATATTCCAGTCGCAGCGATGCTGATGCCAAAATTGGTGTCAGATCTTAAGTTCCATACTCGCAGCAAAAAATCAGCGAGCCAAAAATGCATATGAAATAGCCGAAATGATATGACAAATCGCAACAAAAATCAGTGAGTAAAATATATGCATATAAAAATAGTCGAAATGATTGGGCAACTCGCAATAAAAAGCAGCGAGTAAAGAAAAGAAAAATAGCCGAATGATTAGGCACCGCGAAAAATAGCCGAAATGATTGGATAATCGCGACTTTCGCGATATAAAAAGCTGAAATGATAGAGCATTGCGGAAAGAAATAAAAAATGAAACGAAACTTTTACCCTGCAGGTGAGATCACATCGACCCCTGTATACAATCCATGAGCACAAACCAAAAGGGAACCACATTGTCCCACCAGGCTTCGTCAAAGAGAAGCTAGATCTCGATGGCTACATCTACTGCCTAGAAATCAACAACGGCGTCCTTCTCGTTCCAACCAGAAGCAGATATGACGTCAGCAAAATGGAGCCACGGCAAAGTCCCCTAGTTCCAAATCTCGACGGTTCACAGACAGCCTAGAGACTACCTCGGAGCCACGACAAAGTCGCCTAGTTCCAAATCTCGACGGTTCACAGACAGCCTAAAGGTTACCTCGGAGCCATGGCAAAGCCCCTAGTCTCAAGTCTCAACGGCAGTATCCACAGCATAGAGATCAACAACATCGTTCTTCCTCCCTCCAGCAGGATGCAGACGCGACATCAACAAACAGAGCCATGGCAAAGTCCCCTAGTTCCAAATCTCGACGGTTTACAGACAACCCAGAGAAAACCTTAACATTCGTCGCAATATTGCAGACACAATGTCAATAAACGAAGCAAAGGAAGATCCCTAGCTTCAGGGTCTTGACGACAACTCAAATGAGACGTTAAAGACTATCGGAGATCATCCCACTCCAGCGCGGAGTGGCCATGACTCATCGGGGCTCCCAAACTGAGCCTAACCTCAAGTAAAAAGCGACATGGAATATCCCTAACGCTTTCTCTTTCGACGGTAATATCACCTGGAAGATTACTTGAAGATGTCTTGTCCAGCCCCCGAAGGGATCAGAGACACGATAGTCGTGCGGCTACTCGAACAGCAAGATTGCATATCGAAGAATACACCGGCCAACGCGGCGGTACGACAGGTATAAAACCCTAGTACCGTAGACCCTAACGGACTTCTATTAGCAAGAGTTAACTGTGACGTTAGGACATCCTTGCGAGAATGTAACATTTCTAAATAATAAAATATTATTTTTGGGAATTTTTATAATTTAATATTATTTTATTGAATATTTTAATATTTCAGTATTATTAAATACAAGTAAATGGAACAAATGTTGGGAAATTTATGGAAAATTATAAAATAGGGTATTTTATAGAATTATGTCATTTTGAAGTTTTTATGATTAGTTATATGCTAATTTAGTGTTAATCGCGATTAAAAACCGCTAATCGGTTTTTTAGCATTTTTATGCAAAACATGCACATATCATTTTTATCACACTTGTGCATTTTCTTGCCATGGTTCACTTTGGGTTTATTATTCTTGGGAGAAGGATTTTGAGAGAAAAAGGAAAAGAAAATGGAAAAAGGGGTTTAGAATAAAGAATTTAGTAGTAGGTGAGAGAGAGAGAGGTATGGTTTCACTTTGACTTAGCCATCTCTTCATTCTTCTTTCATTTTCTCTCTCCCTCTTCCCCTTCTCCTCCTGCTGCTGCTCCTTCATCTCCCTCCCCTCTTCAAAGCCCCAATCTCCATTTCATTAAAAGTGTGCACAAGCTCAAGATCTACACATTGGATCAAGAAAGCAAGGATTTTGGCCACCAGGGGCAACTCAAGAAAATTCTTGAGTTTCCAAATGAGGTATTTTCTGGACTATTAACTTAGTTTTAGCTTTTCCTTTACCCCCATGTTATGATTGAACCGATATTATGTGATTTTGGTGACTTGAGGAAAAACCTAGTTAGGGTTGTGAAGAATTTGGTGTTGTGATATGAAATTGAGCTCAGTAGAGGCTACACCAACACCCTAGTGCATGAATGGAGACCTAAAACCTGAGAGTTGAAACCCGGAATACGGATTTAGAAACCGATATCGGAGAAATTGTGAAATCTGTGAAGGTTTTATTGAATCTGCTTTCACCCGAGACATCCTAAAATAAAATTGATTGGACAGTGATATGTACAGGCACCCTAGAACCACCACACAAGACCCCAACCCCTAACTCATTTTCCCGGCCGTAGATTTATTCTTTTTGGTCACAATTTGCGGCTTGGACCCCACCAAACTTGTTCGTTTTGGTTTTGGTGTTCCCTTATCTATAGATTAGGCCCCTGGTATGTTTAGATTTGTCTAGTTTGACCTAGGGTGAAATCTGGAGCCTATTTCCTAAGTTGCTGTTTTGGATTCGTGTTTCCGTATTCCGTATTTTTAATTCTGCAATTGTGTATTGTGTTTTACCTCGACTATTTGGAGTTTATACGACGATATCGAGGATTGATTGATGGTTTTGAAGGCGTGCCCATAGGTTCTAACCTATAGGCCCCTTATCGTATCGTTTGGGGTTTCGTATGCCGTTTTAGGTTTGATTTGATTCTAATGCGCATATACGATATTTTGATATGTAGGTACCCATGAAGACTTCGGGACGACAAGGAAGCGTGTGGCGACGTCCACAAATGAAGACGCAAGGTGAGTAGATTATATCTACAGGGGGAAGTCGGGTGGATGGCGTATAGCACCCCCGCATTCCGTAGTTGTTATATTATATATATGATAGTTAGGTGTATTATGGATAGTGTAGGGTTAGAAGTGACTAGTGTAGTTCATAGTCGCGAACCCTAGAATAGATTTACACCTACACGCACACCCTTGCTTATTCATTATACTTGCACTATGTTTGATGATATTGGATGACATTGGAGATGAGTCGTTGATATTGGGCTTTGTGCCGCGAGATCGGTGATTTGAAATGATTCGTATTTGGGATACGACATGTGATTCCTTACGGGCTTGGATATGTGTTTACTCCCGCATTCATACTTTATAGATGGTATCAGTTGTACTAGACTTAGATCTGTACCCCCAGGTTATGTGATGTGATGATAATGATACCTGATATTTGATGAGAGGAATATGATTCTGACCCGTACCCAGCTATTGGGATGCCGTACGACAATTTACCGTACGAGCTTTATATTGATGATAGATGCGCACTCATGACTTGAGGATGTCATGTGATATACGGTATTGTACGCGATACTATTGAGGCGGGATCACCGACTATATATATACATATCGACTCAGATTTAGATGGTTTCCATACCCCTCCCGGTTGACTTGATACTTGGATCTGGAGTTGCATAGTAGATGTTAGACTAGACCCGAGTCATACCTACATTCAAAAACTAATGAATCGGGAATATCTTAAAAACACTGTAGCCCTTAGGCTACTAAGAACCCCGACTCGTCTTATTTCAAATGGCAAGCTGCATTACTATTCATTTACCATTTATTCTACTGCCCGCATTGCATTGCATGCTTATATGTTATTGATTCATATTCCTTTATGCATATGCCTTTACATAGTTCCATGCTCATATTAGTGTTTCATGTTGCATGTATTATAATTCATGAATTTCGCACTGTGATATGGTGGCATATGATGATTCTGGATTGTTTTACTCCTGCATATATATACTAGTGGTATGGGACGCTAAAATATATATGTATACCCATAGTATATATATATTAGTGGTATGGGACGCCGATATATATATATATACACCTACTTAATATATCATCATGATGATCTATGCAAACTTATATATGCATGCCCGATATATGAGAGTGAGGGCTGACCCGGACTGAAGGATGCCCGATATATGAGAGTGAGGGCTGACCCGGACTGACGGATACCCGATATATTGAGAGAGGGCTGACCTGGACTGACGGATGCCCGATATATAAGAGTGAGGGCTGACCCGGACTGACGGATGCCCGATATATGAGAGTGAGGGCTGACCCGGACTGACGGATGCCCGATTTATGAAAGGAGCCTATGTGCTCGATATGAGAGGAGCCTTTATGGCCGATGGTATATTATATCTCCCCTACTCCACATTTACTTATTATGCATTGCATCATGTATTAGAGTACCTTCATGGATGTTGCATACATATCGGATACATGATAGATGGGATTCACTTGATATTGAGATATATAGTTTATGTCGATGCTCGACATTGATTTCCTGATGATTTCATTCATGATATCTTCTGTTTTCATTTTACCGCATACATACATCATATTTATGATATGTTATTACGTGAGGCACTGGCACGAGTTCTTGGCACTACACTTATGTTTAGATGTTACATTGCTACTTTACTATGCTTCAGACTTACTCATTTGAGGGTTGTTTTATATACTGATCATATTGACCTAGGATTATGTCTTGCTTTCGATTTCTGCTTGTAGATATTTTCTATTCACGAGTTGGCAACTCACCCCCGTTATGCCACAGTTCTTGCAGGTTTGCCGTACAGGTTCCATAGCGGCATTTCTAGCACACTGCTTTCCTTTGCGGGTGATTTGCTTGGTAGGTGGGTTCTTTGTATCAGAATCGCCATTGTACATGTATTATTCATTGTATCTAGAAATTCCATCAACCAAAACTTGTATATTGTTTCAGACTCAGACACTAGTGATGTATTATTTCGACCTTAGAGTCGCGCTTAGTAGTGTTATAGTTTTCATGCTTATCTGGGTTTCTTTTGAATTTTGATCCTCGCCATTCGGCGTTGTATAGTATATTGCTTGTTGTTTATTTATCCTTAATATAGTTTTAGATTTCTGGGCTTTTGGCTTACTTGGATCAGATGGAGTCCTATAGACTTCATATGGTTCAAGGGCCAGTCACGTGCTCTTTCGGGTCGTGACAAAGTTGGTATCAAAGCACTAGGTTAACCTTGGTTCGAGTCTAAGTTTGACTATGTGGAGCCTAGGGCGTCTATATATATATGGAACTTAGGCTTGACCTTACGGAACTTAGACTTAGTCGAGGGGGTATTAGACCCGAACTTTCGTCGCGTAGGATGACCCTTGGTTGATGAAATAGGTGACTAAAGTAGAGTGACGTACCATGGGTATGTTCCGCGGCATACTTACGATACGCTACTCCGCTTAAAGAACCTTAGGATGTACATATTTTCGAGATCAGTGATTCTCTGCATATCTATGATTATACATCCATTTGAGACCCTCGATTCTATTAGTTCCATGATCATACTACCATTGATGCTGTTCCTTCTTATGATCATGTATCCATTCTAGATCTGTTGTTTCTTTCTGGCCATTGATCTGCTCTCTTCGATACTCGATTGAGGTTCCTGTCGCCATTGTTTGAGCACAGTGAGCTGCTGCTAGTGCTACGGTCAGGGCGAGCTCGTCTGGTACGAGGGCCGACCATTGTATTTTCTGGTGACATAGGAACGTCTCGAGTTAGTTTTGGTGATTGTGACCTCTAGTGGAGGCGAGTGCTTGGTTTTGCGTCGGATGATCGGGCCATTGTTAGAGCTGCCAGTTGAGAGAGAACTGTTGATGTACAGCATACCTCTGAGATTATGATGTCGCCTACTGTGCAAACAGATGGACCAGCTATTGCTGAGATTGACGGGATGTCGCTTCCGAAGATTATGAGCTGAGATTGCCGGGGCTTCCAGGCAGATATGAGACAAATGATAGCTAGTCTACCCGATTTGAGAGACGAAGGTGATTCGTCCGATTTTTGCGCCGCAGCGGGCCCAGTTGAGTTGAAGATTTCCAGTGTGGAGAGTTTTACTCAGATCTAGAGCAGACCGATTCAGAGATGACCGCCAATGTATCGCCTTTCCTGGAGGATTGAGGCGCTGTTCAGCGTACAGGCGAATGAGCCAGTTGTTGCTGCAAATGGCGAAATATCGCTCAGATGGTTGGAGATACTGCAGCATGAGGATATACTTAAAAATATGATGGACGGTCGCTAATCACCTGAGGATGAATGACTAGAACATGTGGTTCGTTCGCTACCCCGATGCGAGGTCATCAGATAGATTGATTCCAGCTAGAGACGACTTCACGCAGGTTCGTTGAGAGTCGATAGAGGCGATCGAATGTCAGGAGCCCATTTTCCAAGTTTAAGGTATATGGAAAGACATGCAGGTGATTCTATGGACCCTCTAGAAGAATGAAACCCTAACTCGACTTAATGACCGTGTGAAAGCCTTTGAACCTTAGGATTTGCGGCAGTTCCGCGGCGCCATTAGTGAGGCTTGGGTTTGCCCTTCTACGGCTGGACCATCGGTGCTGTGGTATGTACTCGATGCTGTTAAACTGTACCCAAGATGTGGAGCTCTTGGGGGATTATGAGATTCTGACGAATCGATCGAATGGTTCGACTTCCTTCGGATGCTAGGTGGTGAGATGCTTTTCTTGGGAGACTCCAGATACGAGCATAGCCGTTGGAGCGCAGTTCATGCAGCCACGATGAGACGAGTCCGAATTAGTCGACATTGAAGCAGAGTGAAGTAAGAGTTCGCAAGAGATTTCGATGAGACGGCGTCCCTCTCCGCGGACATCAGAGATGTGATACGCACGCGGAGGCGTTGTATATGGATATACCTTCCAGAAGGAGTTGCGGCGAGTATGCAGCCGTTCCAGAACAAGAATTTGCTTCAGTAATGGAAGATGACTTCCGGGCAATTTGGCAGGAATGAGATTTGAGAGAGACCTCGACAGGACCTTTCTGGAATACTATACGAGAAGAACATAACCCAAGAGGGGTCATATTGTGCACACCCAGCAGGCCAGAGTTCGGCATCGTCGACGAGGTAGTTGACCAGGTTCGGATAAAGGACCTTACCCAGATGCGTTGCGAGTTGATCGAGGACGGATGAGTATTGAGTATTCCTCCGATGGTTGGGACGCGTTTCCGAGTACCTGTTCAGCCTGACATCTTCTACAGAATGATGAAGCTACAGAGTACGCGATTTCGATTCTGTGCGAGAGACTTCGGATTGACCGTGGCCGAGAACAGTGCAGTGCTTAGATAGCATGGCGTGACATCATAGTGGAACCAGTGGTTCGTGCGAGACACTGACGAGCTGTCATTACTTCCCGTCGAGACTAGAGACATGATATGCTTATAGAGGCATTGGGATGCGACCAACTTCCGAGAAAATATTGTGCTGAGGACACAGATGTCCATCGAGTGAGAGGAGATTATGCAAGAGTGCCAGCCTCCGTACAGTTCGGCATAGGAAAGATCGAAAGAGACCTTGAGCGGGATTCCTTCCAGGACATTGCTGCAATGATGTTTGCACCCAGAATCAGATGTGTGACGTGCATTCAGAGAGCTAGAGGCCGACGCCAGCGACTTGCTGCTTTACAAGTGGTCATGAGGATTGACCGAGAGATGATCAGAGAAGTGCCAGAACGGAATCGTCCCCGTTAGCACACCTGACAGGACCGATGAGCCGATTGATGGTGAGATTGGTAATCCGCAGAGGAGATAAGGACCCAGAGACAGAGGACGCCAGACGTGAGAAAGAGGCAAGTAGATGTCTTGCGCTGCTAGCTTTGGATGCACCTTCAGTGTTTTGATATACGATTTTGGTGCACGCCAGATGCACTAAATCGGGATTCTTCGTGCATGTCACATACACCTGATTTTGCTGTCAGGCACACACGTTGCCTATGACAGATGTTTCGTGCACACCCGTTGCACCTAGGTGTTGTTTTGTGCCCATGTATGGCACATATATGGACTTTGTTTTCCTTGCGCACCAGACGCACAAGATATTCTTATATATACATTTTGGGGGTTTAATTTAAATTCGGGGACCGAATTTCTTTAAGGTTGGTAGATTGTAACATTTCCAAATAATAAAATATTATTTTTGGGAATTTTTATAATTTAATATTATTTTATTGAATATTTTAATATTTCGGTATTATTAAATACAAGTAAATGGGAAAAATGTTGGGAAATTTATGGAAAATTATAAAATAGGGTATTTTATAGAATTATTTCATTTAGAAGTTTTTATGATTAGTTATATGCTAATTTAGTGTTAATCGCGATTAAAAATCGCTAATCGGTTTTTTAGCATTTTTGTGCAAAACATGCACATATCATTTTTATCACATTTGTGCATTTTCTTGCCATGGTTCACTTTGGGTTTATTATTCTTGGGAGAAGGATTTTGAGAGAAAAAGGAAAAGAAAATGGAAAAAGGGGTTTAGAATAAAGAATTTAGTAGTAGGTGAGAGAGAGAGAGGTATGGTTTCACTTTGACTTAGCCATCTCTTCATTCTTCTTTCATTTTCTCTCTCCCTCTTCCCCTTCTCCTCCTGCTGCTGCTCCTTCATCTCCCTCCCCTCTTCAAAGCCCCAATTCATCTCAAAAACAATTCCAAAACTCAATCTCCATTTCATTAAAAGTGTGCACAAGCTTAAGATCTACACATTGGATCAAGAAAGCAAGGATTTTGGCCACTAGGGGCAACTCAAGAAAATTCTTGAGTTGCCAAATGAGGTATTTTCTGGACTATTAACTTAGTTTTAGCTTTTCCTTTACCCCCATGTTATGATTGAACCGATATTGTGTGATTTTGGTGACTTGAGGAAAAACCTAGTTAAGGTTGTGAAGAATTTGGTGTTGTGATATGAAATTGAGCTCAGTAGAGGCTACACCAACACCCTAGTGCATGAGTGGAGACCTAAAACCTGAGAGTTGAAACCCGGAATACGGATTTAGAAACCGATATCGGAGAAATTGTGAAATCTGTGAAGGTTTTATTGAATCTGCTTTCACCCGAGACATCCTAAAATAAAATTGATTGGACAGTGATATGTACAGGCACCCTAGAACCACCACACAAGACCCCAACCCCTAACTCATTTTTCCGGCCGCAGATTTATTCTGTTTGGCCGCAATTTGCGGCCTGGACCCCACCAAACTTGTTCGTTTTGGTTTTGGTGTTCCCTTATCTATGTATAGATTTGTCTAGTTTGACCTAGGGTGAAATCTGGAGCCTATTTCCTAAGTTGTTGTTTTGGATTCGTGTTTCCGTATTCCGTATTTTTAATTATGCAATTGTGTATTGTGTTTTACCTCGACTATTTGGCGTTTATACGACGATATCGAGAATTGATTGATGGTTTTGAAGGCATGCCCATAGGTTCTAACCTATAGGCCCCTTATCGTATCGTTTGGGGTTTCGTATGCCGTTTTAGCTTTGATTTGATTCTAATGCGCATATACGATATTTTGATATGTATGTACCTATGAAGAATTCTGGACGACAAGGAAGCGAGTGGCGACGTCCATAAATGAAGACGCAAGGTGAGTAGATTATATCTACAGGGGGAAGTCGGGTGGATGGCGTATAGCACCCCCGCATTCCATAGTTGTTATATTATATATATGATAGTTAGGTGTATTATGGATAGTGTAGGGTTAGAAGTGACTAGTGTAGTTCATAGTCGCGAACCCTTGAATAGATTTACACCTACACGCACACCCTTGCATATTCATTATACTTGCACTATGTTTGATGATATTGGATGACATTGGAGATGAGTCGTTGATATTGGGCTTTGTGCCGCGAGATCGGTGATTTGAAATGATTCGTATTTGGGATACGACATGTGATTCCTTGCAGGCTTGGATGTGTGTTTACCCCCGCATTCATACTTTATAGATGGTATCAGTTGTACTAGACTTAGATCTGTATCCCCAGGTTATGTGATGTGATGATAATGATACCTGATATTTGATGAGAGGAATATGATTCTGACCCGTACCCAGCTATTGGGATGCCGTACGACGATTTACCATACGAGCTTTATATTGATGATAGATCCGCACTCATGACTTGAGGATGTCATGTGATATACGGTATCGTACGCGATACTATTGAGGCGGGATCACCGACTATATATATATATATCGACTCAGATTTAGGTGGTTTCCATACCCCTCTCGGTTGACTTGATACTTGGATCTGTAGTTGCATAGTAGATGTTAGACTAGACCCGAGTCATACCTATATTCAAAAACTAACGAATCGGGAATATCTTAAAACCATTATAGCCCTTAGGCTACTAAGAACCCCGACTCGTCTTATTTCAAATGGCAAGCTGCATTACTATTCATTTACCATTTATTCTACTGCTCGCATTGCATTGCATGCTTATATGTTATTGATTCATATTACCTTGTGCATATGCCTTTACATAGTTCCATGCTCATATTAGTGTTTCATGTTGCATGTATTATAATTCATGAATTTCGCACTGTGATATGGTGGCATATGATGATTCTGGATTGTTTTACTCCTGCATATATATACTAGTGGTATGGGACGCTAAAATATATATGTATACCCATAGTATATGTATATATATATATATATATATATATATATATATATATATATATATATATATATATTAGTGGTATGGGACGCCGATATATATATATACACCTACTTAATATATCATCATGATGATCTATGCAAACTTATATATGCATGCACGATATATGAGAGTGAGGGCTGACCCGGACTGATGGATGCCCGATATATGAGAGTGAGGGCTGACCCGGACTGACGGATCCCCGATATATTGAGAGAGGGCTGACCCGGACTGACGGATGCCCGATATATGAAAGGAGCCTATGTGCTCGATATGAGAGGAGCCTTTATGGCCGATAGTATATTATATCTCCCCTACCCCACATTTACTTATTATGCATTGCATCATGTATTAGAGTACCTTCATGGATGTTGCATACATATCGGATACATGATAGATGGGATTCACTTGATATTGAGATATATAGTTTGTGTCGATGCTCGACATTGATTTCCTGATGATTTCATTCATGATATCTTCTGTTTTCATTTTACCGCATACATACGTCATATTTATGATATTTTATTACGTGAGGCACTGGCACGAGTTCTTGGCACTACACTTATGTTTAGATGTTACATTGCTACTTTACTATGCTCCAGACTTACTCATTTGAGGGTTATTTTTTATACTGATCGTATTGACCTAGGATTATGTCTTGCTTTCGATTTCTGCTTGTAGATATTTTCTATTCACGAGTTGCCAACTCACCCCCGTTGTGCCACAGTTCTTGCAGGTTTGCCGTACAGGTTCCATAGCAGCATTTCTGGCACACTGCTTTCCTTTGCGGGGGATTTGCTTGGTAGTGGGTTCTTTGTAGAGAACCGCCATTGTACATGTATTATTCATTGTATCTAGAAATTCCATCAACCAAAACTTGTATATTGTTTCAGACTCAGACACTAGTGATGTATTATTTCGACCTTAGAGTCGCGATTAGTAGTGTTACAGTTTTCATGCTTATCTGGGTTTCTTTTGAATTTTGATCCTCTCCATTCGGCGTTGTATAGTATATTGCTTGTTGTTTATTTATCCTTAATATGGTTTTAGATTTCTGGGCTTTTGGCTTACTTGGATCAGATGGAGTCCTATAGACTTCATATGGTTCAAGGGCCAGTCACGTGCTCTTTCGGGTCGTGACAGAGAACTTCTCGATTCATCTTGACTCATAAGGAAATTAGTGTCCTTGCGAGAACATCTCGATTCGTCTTGACTCGTAGAGAAAAGCCTTAGGCAATAGGGATATGGACCTGTTTCCTAAGCACTGGGGCCCTGCAAATCTGTTCAAGATGGACTATTGCATACTATTCACGGGCCACACTCTCCGAAGTCGAATATCGACAAGGAGGGAAACAACCACTTACGAGTCCTCTCGACTTGTAAGCGAGAAAATTCTCCTGTGAGATCCTTACGACTCTCAAGAGAAAACACACACTTAGGAGACCTCATGACTCCTAAGGAGAAAATACATTTACGGGATCCTCTCGACTCGTAAGGAGAAAAGACTTTATGAGACCCTCACGGCTTATGAAGTTGAAAAGTCATAGGCAGCAGATCCAAACCTGTTTCCTAAGCCATCGCTGTCTTGCAAGGAGGTCCAAAATGGACTATTGTATACTATCCACGGGCCACACTCTCCCAAGTCGAATATCGACAGGAGGGAAACAACCACTTACGAGTCCTCTCGACTTGTAATGGGGAAGATTCTCTTGTGAGATCCTTACGACTCTCTAGAGAAAACGCACATAGGAATCCTCACGATTCCTAAGGAGAAAATACACCTATGGGATCCTCTCGACTCATGGGGAGAAAAGTCTTTATGAGGCCCTCACGGCTTATGAAGTTGAAAAGTCATAGGCAGCAGATCCAAACCTGTTTCCTAAGCCATCGCTGTCTTGCAAGGAGGTCCAAAATGGACTATTGTATACTATCCACGGGCCACACTCTCCCAAGTCGAATATCGACAGGAGGGAAACAACCACTTACGAGTCCTCTTGACTTGTAAGGAGGAAAATTCTCTTGTGAGATCCTTACTACTCTCAAGAGAAAACGCACTTAGGAATCCTCACGATTCCTAAAGAGAAAATACACCTACGGGGTCCTCTCGACTCGTAGGGAGAAAAGTCTTTATGAGACCCTCACGGCTCATGAAGTTGAAAGTGTTGGAGATAGTGCCCTCAGAGTCAATTAATGGATCACAGGCACGTGATTGCAATGATTGAGGGGAGGACCTGTCCCAGTAGGACAGTCTTACTCAAGATGATAGTATGCTATCTGGTTTATCTTTATCATCGTGTACTGCTTTAGGTGACCTTACGAGTCGCTATTACACGTTGATAGAGCCCCTAGGATTCTTGCTTGACTACCAGCAGTATGAGGGCGATCATATAAGTGAGAGCTGGAGTCTATAAGCACATCCTTAAAAGTTCCCTAGTCGTGGGAGTTTCGAGACAAGGCATCGATTCTCCAGAGTAGACTAGTGTATACAGTTGAGACCCCGACGAGGGGCGGTGGCCGGTCTCACAAGCCACTGGTGTCAGTTGGTTCACCTAAGATGTATACAGGTGCTCATTGGGTTATGAGTACGCCGGACAGGACTCGCCGGGAACCTGCTAGTTGGGATTATACCAGACGTCAGATAGCAGTTCCCAGGTGACATGTGTACAGGTTAGTTCATCGACCTGAGATCGTCATTTGTCTCGTGTGAGTTCCCACTGTGCTTTGATTACTACCCTACCACGGCTCAAAGGAGTCGTGCAAACAGGTTTTAGTTGGGTACAGTCCCGAGCCACATGGAGGCAGTGAGCGGATCTGCAGGGGTTCGTCTCTCCCGGTATTGGGGGTGAGGTCGCGCTGTGTCGAGGAGAGCCAGAACATGAAAAGTCCTTGGCCAAGGCAGGAGATTTGCTGGTAGGTATTCCAGTAGTATCTCAGGGTGTTCTGCGCTACACTCCGACACGACTTGTACCGCTTTTGGGGGTCTGACTTTTACCAACCCCCTAGGCCCGCCATGCGATACTCATAGACGAACGGACCGGGCTGTACGGATATTGTCACTGACAGGCTCAGTAGGGTGTCAGGATGAGTTCGCTTATCGACGTCCCTTATAGTCAGTAGCTGGTGGCTCGTTACGTATTGGCTTATACCTCTGACGTGCTAGTGGTTAAATCCACAGCCATGGTATTGACGAGTCTTTAGAGTCCACCACACACAGTTACTCAGGTTTCGGGCGAAACGCTGTAGAGGCCGTATGGAGATATGGCAGGGTTCGATTAGATACGTACGGTATTGCACGGATCGTGATCGGACGGTTTCTACTAGCCGGCTTTGGCTTAAGCCGGATTCTAGTTTTAGATAGTGTAGTTTGTCTCTTTGCATTTGTGTTCAGTGGGAATACAAATGCGAGCATGTATTTGCAGTAGTGGGGTTTTCCTGTAATTTATTACGGGATCAGTTTTCTGAAGTTGCCAGTTTGCATTCCGTTCCGGCCGGTTTTCCTTTGTTCCTTCTCGGCCGGACTTTTCGTTGGAGGGGGTTAATTGCAAGTTTGCAATTAACTTAGTTGTGAGGGGCTTTCTTGCATATGTGGCTTTATGATGAGACTATCTTCATGATGATATTCTATTATGGTCATTTCATTTGCTTATCTTGTGAGTGGACTTTGATGAGAATGAAGTGTGACCTTTTTCCATGCTTATCTCTCATTTTCCTTTTTGATTAATTTGGTTTTTTCTCCACCATTGGAGAGGGCCGGCCATTCCTTTTGAGAGGGAGAGAGGAATTCATTTTGGTGTGGCATTTTTCCATCTCATTCTATGGTTGCAAAAGATTAGCTTCAAAGCTCATTCTTTCTCTCCTTCTCTTCTCCATTCCTCCATGGCAACTAAACCCCCAAAGAGACAACCAACTACACTATTCTATAGCAAGCCTTGGACGCGTCGGCTAGACAACTTCACGCCCGAGTTGCCTCGGTCAAGAGGTGGGAGCCCGTAAAAGATTCCGGCTACGTGGTGCCCTTTCCGACGAGATGATGATGGACGGAGATTCCGCGGGAGATCGGAGTGGAGATGAAGACCGAAGGACACGGATCGCTTGGTATAACTTCTCTACTCTTTTATTATTTGCTAGTTAGCTAGGTTAATGGCCCGATCCGGGTGAAAAGTGCGCGGTGGTGCCGGTTGCAAGTTTTGCAAAGTTTTTGTTTTCCGCGTTTCCGGCGTCGGATCGACGGCCGGGGCGCCCTCGCGGGCTTACATTGGTATCAGAGCCACGCCATTAACCTACCTAGCTTGCTCTAGTGTGTTTACATCCTCGATCGAACAAAAATCCCGAAAACCCGATTTTGTGTGCATGTGTTCTTTGTCGATTTTTTTCAAGCTCAAAAAATGTTTCAGGTTGTTTCAGAAACATGTACAGAGAATTCTAGAACACGGAAAAAATTTGGTGAGCTGATTCGTTTATACGGGCGCGGAACCGCGGCAGTAACCCTACTTTGGCCGCGGTTCCGCCGCCGTATTATTGCCTCGTTCCACCAATTTTTTTCAGTGGGTCCTAGTCTGGAAAATAGGGGTTTTGGGACATTATTTTTGGGCCCAGATTTTCTGTAAGTGCTACAATATTATATGGGGCCCACTTGATAATATTTGTTCGATCGGATATTCTAAACATGCCAGTTCACAGTATTTACATTATATCTGCGACCGTGAATGTCACTTGATCGGTAAATCCTGTCTGACTGCTATAGCCCGGTTAGACGAATTTGCGAACGTGAGCTTCACGTTGATGTTCTGTGTTTTGCTGTGATGTTGCAGATCGGTCGTGGGGGATAGCCTGGTTGCAATGTTAGTACAGTTCTGTTTTATATGTACATTTGATATTGCGGGGCGAGCGTCCGACATGTGGACCGCCGTCACTGCCTGTTTGTATTATTATTTTGGGGCACGGCCAGGTTGCGGTCGATGTACCCGTTGTATGTATATTTTTACTTTCTGTGCTAGGATTACCCCGCGGAGGGGTGCACGGATAGCCGGGTTCTAGAAGGAAACAAGCCCGCATCTCATGGCATTGAGACGGAGGGGGCTTTACTCTAGAATTGGCGGGCTATTCGCCGCACTCGTAGGGGGTATAGGTTGACCCAGGAGGGGTGCCCAAGTTACCGGATTCCGTGAAGTGCTGGGTGGTCCATTCACATCGCTGAAGGGGGCTGTCTCGCTTCAGATTTTGGCGGGTAGCTTGCCGCGCCCGTAAGGGTCTAGGATTTCATTGTACAGGCTATCCATACGACCAGGGGAACGTCGGGTTTCAGTAGCGGCTCTGTGAAACCCGGGGATCCCAGATATCTGTTTTGATCTGTGTTGCTATACATTTATGTGTTGTTGCATTTTATCACGCCTTGAGCGAAAATTATATTATATATATATATATATATATATATATATTAGTAGATGTTGTATATGTTTTTCATCCACGCTAGTCCAGTCCCCGCTCTGTCGTTAGTTAGCTAACCTAACGAGTGATGACGAGACCCAGTGGCGAATGCAGATGGCATATACGTACGTCAGTATATTTTCGTTCTTTATGGTGTGATCAATTGATGGGACTGCGTTGATTCGGATCAATGCAAGATAAACAAACCTATTCTGATGTTGTTGGAACACTTTTTCAAAAAGCTGTTATTGCAAGGGCGTTCACTTTTGTTTTGCATCGTGGTATTCAGTTGGAATATCCTGCTCCTCAGTCGACGAGGTAAGGGCCGAGATCCCTTCACCGGGAGTGACCCCTTGGACAGAAGTTTGCATCAGGGCAATAACTTCACTATAGCCGTTTACTTTTGCTTTGCATCGTGGTATTCAGTTGGAATATCCTGCACCTCATTCTACGGGGAAAGAGCCGAGATCCCTTCACCGGGAGTGACCTCTTTAGCAAAGGTTTTCGTCACTATATTTTTACAAAGCTATCCGTTCCTTCAAAGATATCAAGTTCATTACGTTAAAGGTTTTCGCCAGAAACCATTCGTAGCCCTCTGTCGTTTCAGACGGGTAGCACGTAGTATTCATGCTATGTTTGTTGGCCTTCGTCAAGGCATAGTGTATGGTAGATGCTTGTTACTTTTCTGCCGCATAGATAGATGCGTTGGTTTGGGACAGTCGTATAGCCTTGTTGGCCTTCGTCAAGGGCTTGTACGGGTGGGTTCAAATCAACCTGGACAGTGACGGGTAGAACTTGACATGTGACTTATGATTTGTTGGCCTTCGTCAAGGTCATAAGAGCATGGGGCAGAAATCACATCGGGAGTTTCAAAAGAACTGAAACTTGCCAGATATGCGCATACCTTCTGGAGTGTGGTGACATGAGCGGATTCCGTCACGTTATCATGCGATGATAGTTGGATCCCGATTCCCACTGATGAGTTGGTTTACTCCTCGGGTGATCCCGGCTAATTCTTCTTTCAGGTTTGGGGAAGAATTTGACGTTACAGTGGGAGGTTTCCAGATTAGATAAAGTGATAACCATTCTGATCTAGGTTAGATTGCACGCTGAGTGTTTCTTTTCTCTCTCTCTCTTTGGCAGCGACCATTGACCCGACCCTAGACTATGACTCAGTGACCAAGTTGATCGAACCTTCTTAACACTGGCTTTTTGGATTGTCAGAGTTGCAGACCTCATTGCCACTCCTACTTTTACCCTTTTCTCCGGGACACCCCGTATTACTACGAACGTCCACTTCCATTGGACAAAACCATCGTATGGTTATATACGAACTCGAAGGAATTCGAGGATGGTTTCCGATTCTGGAGAAAACGAATAGGACTATTCAGTTGTCTTTTCCTTTTTCCTTCTCTCAGGTTGCGAGTACTCCTTGGTTTAGGAGTAGTACGCCTATTACGCAAATTGGATAGTCTTCTTCCAAACCATAGGCAGGTGCCGACCGGTAGGGAATGAAGAAAACCAATTAGCCTAAACGGTGTACAGAAGGTATTAAGTTAAGACAAAGCAAGGGATTAGTAAGAGGGCAAAGTAAATTGCGATTGCTATTCGCGACCAAACCAAGTATTCCTTCGCCAATCCTAAATCACCTTTGTATTTCTCCAGGACACTCCGTATCACTACGAAGATCCCAGTTTATTGGATAATCCATCGTATGGTTATATACGAGCTCGAAAGGAACTTGTTCCAGTTTGGGGATGGATCCTGGTTCAGGAGAAATAGGAATAAAGTACATTCAGGTGTCTTTTATCCTCACATTCTCTCACATTGCGAGTGCTCCTAGGATAAGGACAGTACACCCATTATGCTTAATGGATAGTCTTCTTCCAAACCATAGGCTGGTGCCGAACGGTAGGGAAGGAAGAAAACCATTTGGCCTAAAGGGGTGTGCAGAAGGTAATGACTAAAGACATATAAAGGGATTTGGAGAGGTGGCAAAGAATTATAAGGTTGCAGTTGTGAATCTGGACAATGGAAGAGGCATTACTAGGAATACCAGGATACCCCATCGAAACATTTCAATGTTTCAGTTTCACTGTGTACTGTTAAAAGAAAACTGATCTCCCAATTAGGCACTTGCTCCAGGGTATGTATTTACCAGGTTGGATTCTCACATCTGTATGGTTTTACAGATGATGAGTGGGAGTAAGTTATTGGGAATTAGGTGACCCTCCTCATTATATCGGGATTCGTTGTAATTGGTGATATTTGAGGAGGTCGCCTGGGTTGTTTGCCGGTCGGCAAATATTTGGTTTTGAATATCCGTTGTTATGCACCAATTTCAAATTGATATATCTGTACGTCTATTTTTATAGAGTGAGATATTTCTTTTTGAAATTATGTATGTGACATTTACCTATATCAGTGGATGGTTAGGTAAGGAGCATTGAACAGCGGTGTAATTCTTCTTAACCAAAAGGACAGTTTTCAACCTACGACACATAGTGAATGAGTTATTAGACTCAAGGGACTTATACAGAGTATTGTAGGTTGTCCAGCGTCCATTTGGATAGAGGGGTAGGTACTCGTACTATATTCTGTTTACTTGTGACTTCATTAGTTCTTAGACACGTGTTTCGTTGAAACGCAGGGTCGAAGTTTTAAGAAGTTATAGGTATAAGAATAGAGTAGAGAACCAGATATTGCAAGTATCGGGATTCTTCAAGGTGATCGAAGATGTAGATACTTGTGTATGGTATTCAGTTGATAGTAATGTTTAAGAGAACTTGCTTCTCTTTTAGGTTACTCATAATTGGAAGTACTCCTAAGCTGAGTAACGCTGATCGGCCTCTCTTCCATTTAGTTGACATGCACTAGAGACAGCTGTATGATTTGAATCTGGTTCAATTAAATCAGTGCCTCTGTTTCTTGGATATAGAACAGTTCATATCTTGACATTGTTAAGATACGGGGAGTTGTCCGGCTTATGCTTAAAACCAGACTCCGGATAACTCAAGGCACGTTTCAGTAGTGGCTGTTTGTGGGTTGACCCGGGCTATGACGAGGGTTGATTTTCTACCATCTGGAAGATCAATAGTGATATTGTTCTTGACTCGCCATAGTTTTAATTAAAAATGGAATTTTTCAGAAAACAGTAGTGGGAGTATGGTAGAACTGGAAGTGATTCCAGAACCGCAAACGATTACTGAAGATTTGATAAGAACCTAAAAATTCAATCTGGTTTGACATTCCATTGGCCACTCCGCAGATAAGGTGGGTAACCTCAGGCACTCGAGAGGTACTTCGGTATGCTCAAGGACGGTGGCAGGGAGGTTCTTGTTTACCCAGACTTACCATTGCTGTTGTTCCAGACTACGAGACCCGGCAGCAGGATGAGTATAGCGTCGTTCTAAACTAGCTTTAGAAGTGCACGTCTATATGACTCTGCCAGAGGGTTGTCGTAGTCAGTGGGAGCAGCAGAAGCATTGGTGGACATCAGGCTTATGTCTATTTATAGACTAAAGCATATATAGCGGAGATAGATCATCTATTTCTGATGTGATAGCCATAGGTTTGACTTCATCAGAATAGGGGATGGATCCGTTAAGAAGGTAGTAGAGTGTGATGTCCTGGTATTTGATGACATACACAGAGTAGGACGTGATATTCCTATACTACAATCGGTTATACTTTGGTCGTCACACAGTAGTTTCTCCACATAGGAATTGGATATTATATAAGACATTCTGGTTACTAGATCTATGGTTTTAGATCTAGATTTAGGTGGTTTCCTAATCAGGGTACTTAGACGGCATTCTAAGAGTATTTAGAATGGACGACTCCTGGCACGGTGGTGTACCTGCAGGTAATGAAGTCACCCTCTCTAAAGGTGTCTTACAGACTAAAGGGGAGAGGGATACACATGATTGGCAGATCACTTGCTTAGGCAGTTGAGTCAATCATGAGATGTCAAGTACCACACCAGATGTTGTTCTTGCAGTAGGTGCAATAAGTTGATATTGATCCAATCCTGGAGAAACAATCGGAAGCAGTTTTAGAACATAAGTGAATGTTCTAGGGATATGATAACAGCATTCTCCATCGGGAGACAGTTATCATTCCAGGCTTCCAAGGTGACCTGGATGGCAGAGTGGCTGTCAGAGTTATAGTTTTCCCTCTGACGAGGGGTAGTATTATGGACAGATGGTCCAAGTGGATACTTAGGGAAGGCATGGCGCAGGACACTGATTAAGTTCAGTTGTCGATACAGTCTAAGGAGTTTGGATTTGGAGTTCATTTATGAGCTGGGTCCCATCAGACATCCAGACATTCTAAGATAGGTATTGCTCGTTTCAGAAGATGGCTTTCTCCGAGAATTTGAGATAAAGAGAGACATAGAAAGAAACACCATAGCGGATCCACTCACTGAGGCTATTCCTCAAACGCAATAGTTTCGCAAACGAGCTTTGTAAGACTGACTAGTAGAGGAGTTGGGTGTTCGGTATCACACGGGCTGTGAGTATGCGACATCGCAATAATTAGCCTTGAGTGAAAGTGGGATATTGTTGGAGATAGTGCCCTCAGAGTCAATTATTGGATCACAGGCACGTGATTGCAATGATTGAGGGGAGGACCTGTCCCAGTAGGACAGTCTTATTCAAGATGATAGTATGCTATCTGGTTTATCTTTATCATCGTGTACTGCTTTAGGTGACCTTACGAGTCGCTATTACACGTTGATAGAGCCCCTAGGATTCTTACTTGACTACCAGCAGTATGAGGGCGATCATATAAGTGAGAGCTGGAGTCTATAAGCACATCCTTAAAAGGTCCTTAGTCGTGGGAGTTTCGAGACAGGGCATCGATTCTCCAGAGTAGACTAGTGTATACAGTTGAGACCCCAACGAGGGGCGGTGGCCGGTCTCACAAGCCACTGGTGTCAGTTGGTTCACCTAAGATGTATACAGGTGCTCATTGGGTTATGAGTACACCGGACAGGACTCGCCGGAAACCTGCTAGTTGGGATTATACCAGACGTCAGATAGCAGTTCCCAGGTGACATGTGTACAGGTTAGTTCATCGACCTGAGATCATCATTTGTCTCGTGTGAGTTCCCACTGTGCTTTGATTACTACCCTACCACGGCTCAAAGGAGTCGTGCAAACAGATTTTAGTTGGGTACAGTCTCGAGCCACATGGAGGCAGTGAGCGGATCTGCAGGGGTTCGTCTCTCCCGGTATTCGGGGTGAGGTCGCGCTGTGTCGAGGAGAGCCAGAACATGAAAAGTCCTTGGCCAAGGCAGGAGATTTGCGGGTAGGTATTCCAGTAGTATCTCAGGGTGTTCTGCGCTACACCCCGACACGACTTGTACCGCTTTTGGGGGTCTGACTTTTACCAACCCCCTAGGCCCGCAATGCGATACTCATAGACGAACGGACCGGACTGTACGGATATTGTCACTGACAGGCTCAGTAGGGTGTCAGGATGAGTTCGCTCATTGACGTCCCTTATAGTCAGTAGCTGGTGGCCCGTTACGTATTGGCTTATACCTCTGACGTGCTAGTGGTTAAATCCACAGCCATGGTATTGACGAGTCTTTAGAGTCCACCACACACAGTTACTCAGGTTTCGGGCGAAATGCTGTAGAGGCCGTATGGAGATATGGAAGGGTTCGATCAGTACGTGCGGTATTGCACGGATCGTGATCGGACGGTTTCTACTAGCCGGCTTTGGCTTAAGCCGGATTCTAGTTTTAGATAGTGTAGTTTGTCTCTTTGTATTTGTGTTCAGTGGGAATACAAATGCGGGCATGTATTTGCAGTAGTGGGGTTTTCCTGTAATTTATTACGGGATCAGTTTTCTGAAGTTGCCAGTTTGCATTCCGTTCCGGCCGGTTTTCCTTTGTTCCTTCTCGGCCGGACTTTTCGTTGGAGGGGGTTAATTGTAACTTTGCAATTAACTTAGTTGTGAGGGGCTTTCTTGCATATGTGGCTTTATGATGAGACTATCTTCATGATGATATTCTATTATGGTCATTTCATTTGCTTATCTTGTGAGTGGACTTTGATGAGAATGAAGTGTGACCTTTTTCCATGCTTATCTCTCATTTTCCTTTTTGATTAATTTGGTTTTTTCTCCACCATTGGAGAGGGCCGGCCATTCCTTTTGAGAGGGAGAGAGGAATTCATTTTGGTGTGGCATTTTTCCATCTCATTCTATGGTTGCAAAAGATTAGCTTCAAAGCTCATTCTTTCTCTCCTTCTCTTCTCCATTCCTCCATGGCAACTAAACCCCCAAAGAGACAACCAACTACACTATTCTATAGCAAGCCTTGGACGCGTCGGCTAGACAACTTCACGCCCGAGTTGCCTCGGTCAAGAGGTGGGAGCCCGTAAAAGATTCCGGCTACGTGGTGCCCTTTCCGACGAGATGATGATGGACGGAGATTCCGCGGGAGATCGGAGTGGAGATGAAGACCGAAGGACACGGATCGCTTGGTATAACTTCTCTACTCTTTTATTATTTGCTAGTTAGCTAGGTTAATGGCCCGATCCGGGTGAAAAGTGCGCGGTGGTGCCGGTTGCAAGTTTTGCAAAGTTTTTGTTTTCCGCGTTTCCGGCGTCGGATCGACGGCCGGGGCGCCCCCGCGGGCTTACAGAAAGGTCTTAGGTGGCAGATCCAAACCTGTTTTCTAAGCCATCGCTGCCCTACAAGGATGTCAAGATGGACTATCTATGGGCCACATTTGCCAAAGCCACATTCGCCAATGAAATAAAGAAGCTACTTACGGGTCCTCACGATTCGTTAGGAAAAATACCCAAGTGAGATTCTTACGACTCACGGAGGCGATGAACACTTAGAAATCCTCACGATTTCTAGGGAGAATTTGCACCTACGAGATCCTCTCGACTTGTAGGGAGAAAAGACCTTCTTGAGACCCTTATGGCTCATGAAGATGAAAAAAGTCTTAGGCTACAAAGACCCTAAACCTGTCTCCTAAGCCCTCAATTCTATGGCCATGCATAACTCTGCCCTACTTCACCCACTTACATACTTACGTGGGCAAAGTAGTGGGGGGCATTTGTTCCCGTCAAAATTTTGGCCCAAAACTAGCTTCTTTATAAAATAATAACAAAAAAATAAAAATAAAAATAAAGGGAAAGCTCCACATGAAAAGCATGTAGGTACTGCCTAGGATAGAATTAAATCCTATGATGGCGCCTCACGTGCTCCTCACGCGGGCGCCAATGTGCAAAGCACAAAAAGGAATATATTAAATAAGAGTTAAAAACTCTTAGGCAGCGCCTCACATGCCTTGCACGAGGACGCCAGCGCCGAGAGTTAAAAACTCTAAGGCAGCACCTCACGTATCCCGTACGAGGGCGCCGGCGCCAGAACTAAAAGTTCTTTGCCGTTGGGTCAAAGATCCAATGGAGATGATAAATCATCAAAATACAGAATTAAATTCTGTTGAGGAAATATTCCTCAAATCTTTCTGAACGAGAAAGATTACTCTCTGTAAAATAGAGCACCGTTGGATTAAAAATCCAAAGGTGATTAAAAATCACCAAGCTACAGAATAAGCTCTGTATAGGAAAATATTTCCCCAATCTTTCTAAACAAGAAAGACTACGCTCTGTAAAACAGAGTACCAATGGATTAAAGATCCAATGGTGATTAAAAAATCACCAAGCTACAGAATAAGCTCTGTATGGGAAAATATTTCCCCAATCTTTCTAAACAAGAAAGATCACGCTCTGTAAAACAGAGCACCGTTGGATTAAAAATCCATTGGTGATTAAAAATCACGAAGCTACAGAATAAGCTCTGTATGGAAAATATTTTCCCAATCTTGTTAAAAACAAGAAAAATATCTTCTTTAAAACAGAAGTCTTTGGATCAAAGATCCAACGGTGGATAAAAATCCCCAAATCAGTTAAGAATCTCTCAATGAGAGATTTCATTAACTAAATCAACAAACTTGCTTCCACTATATAAAGTCCCCAAGACCTCAAGTCTTGTAGACAGAGGAACCCCCCCCTTAAACTTCAAGTTCAAAAAGAAAAACATGCAAAAAAAGGGAGAAAGTTTTAAGAGAGAAGAAAGAAGAAGAACTTTCTTCGAGATAAATAAAAGCAATAGAGATAAGAGTATATCATCTACATATCTAAGGGTTTAACCCTCATAAAGAATATAGTTCTTTCCCCTTGATCCGAGATCCATGAGACGAGTCTTCAACAAAAGAGAATTTAATTCTCACGGGGACGAATTCATTCTTGGGGATCGAAGATCCAGGGAAGAACAGAGAATTGAACATCTTTAGAAAAATGCACAAAGAAAGAAACAACGCCAAGCGCCTCACGTGCCCCCTCACGTGGGCGCTGATCAAATATAGAGTGCTTAGCACTCAATAGTTGGCGCCCAGTGCCAAGTGCCTCACGTGCCCATTACGTGGGCGCTGCCTAATTAAACAGTGCTTAGCACTCAATGATTGGCATTTAGCGCCAAGCACCTCACGTGCCCATCACGTAGGCGCTGCTTAACATGAAGTGCTATGCACTCATCAAACAGTGCCTAGCGCCAGGCACCTCACGTGTTTAACACTCCATAAAAAACAAAAAAAAGAGAATAAAGTAAAGGGTGGGCGTCAGAGCCCATATCAATGCTCAGCATTATTTGCACAGAAATGGGACTGAGCCCAAACAAGTGTTTAACACTTTATTCAAAGACTGAGTGGGCTGAGTCCAAGTTGACCAAAAGTCCCTAATTCAGATCAACCGAGCCCATGTGCTCACTATTTTTCCAAATTGGTCTTAGTCCCAAACACAACTATTAATCTTCCAACGGACATTGGTTCAAGGGTACATCTCCTCACACCTCTGATAAATGTCGTTGTAATTCTTCAGCGTCTTCAGAGAGGTGGCGGGTCCCGATAACCAACAACTCTTTAGTGTACTTTCAAATGGACGGGCACATCTCAATACGGGCCGCAACGTCCTTAAACTAGTTGTGGACCGTAATGTCCTTAAACTAGCTATGGACCGTAACGTCCTTAAACTACAATGGACCATAATGTCCTTAAACTAGCTATGGACCGTAATGTCCTTAAACTAGCTGTGGACCGCAACGTCCTGAAACTAAAACGATAGTGCCCCAATGTTCTTTCGTTGGATCAAAAATGATCATCAACCCCCGTTAAGTGGATCTTAGTCCAATATTGGATTAACGTATCCTTAACAAATATTTAAGTCGATTTTAATCTCAAACAAGGTTAACGATCCTTAAATCAAACCAAACCCAAATCTAAGAAAATACGGATTTGGACTAATCTACGCCCTATGGGCGACAACACAAATTAGTCTTCGTATACAATCCACAGGCAACCAAAAACAAAACAAACACACACGACACAAAGTGAGCTTCTAGAGTAGGAGAAAGTGGTTATCGCTACGCGGTAACGTAATTAATTGTAGGGGCTTACGCCTGCAGGGAAGAGCGTCCCCACAATCAAAAAACCCCTCACAACGAAGGGGAATCTGACGAAGTCTGCTATAACGGCCACATCCGTCTAAACGTTCGATACACGGTGCCATAAATCAACTTGGCATTTTCGGAGAGGTGGACGGATAAAACCAAATAGTATCTGCCCCCAAATGCAGGAAAGACGTCTGTCTTCCCGGTTTTCGGCGGTAAACATAGCCGAATCCCCGTTAAATTGCGAATTGCCAGACGAACATGTGTTCGACAAAATCGAAAAAGAGAAAGAAGAAAACGATTCCCAATGGGAACTCTACTTCGATGGAGCATCTTCCGTGAAGCGGTGAAAGCAGAACAGCCCCATAATCAAAGCCGGGGTGGGCCTTATCTTCGTGACTGCGCAAGGAGGGATATTGTGTTACGCCCTTTCCTTTACGGAGCTAAGGACTAACAATGAAACTGAATATGAAGCTTTGATAGCAGGTCTCGAGATCGCTATCGACATAAGAATCAAAGACCTTCTCATACATGGAGACTCCTAGCTGATCGTTAGCCAAGTAAATGGCAACTATCAGACGTGCAAGCCAGAGCTAATAAAGTATAGAGAAAGAGTGCAGCAACTGCTGTCACAAATCCCCTCCTACATCCTGGAGAGAATACCGTGTGCAAAAAACATCAATGCGGATGCATTGGCCAAATTGGCCAAGGAACTGGCCGATGAAAATCTTGACGACGTAAGGATCATCGTGCAAAGCCGCAGGATTCTCTCGCCGACAAGTATATCTTCGGAAGACTTAATAGAGCCATCCGAAAGAAAAGAAATGACCGAACAAGTAGCCCGTCAAATAGAGGACGAAGAAAAGGTCAAGGATTGGAAGGAAGTCTTCATAGACTACTTCAAATCCCAACAAATGCCAAAAAATGCGTCGTTTAGATATCAGCTCATGAAACGGGATTTGTCTTTCTCCTTCGTCAATGATGCTCTATATAAGAGACCGTTCGACTGTCTGTGGCTATGATGCCTAGGACCAGAAGAAGCGAAAAGAGTCATCTAAGAAACTCACGACAGACTCTACGGTTCTCATCAACCTAGGACAAAGATGAAGCCGAAGATAAAAAGAATGGGTTACTATTGGCCCACGATGATCCAGGACTGCCTCGAATATGCAAAGCAGTGTCACTCGTGCCAAATTTATGGGGACTCCATCCACCAACATCCAAATCCTCTACACCCAATAGTGGATAGCTGGCCGTTTGAAATGTGAGGAACCGATATAATTGGCCCCATTTAACCGGTATCGTCCAAAAGACATCGGTTTATATTAACAACAACCGACTACTTTTCTAACTGGGCAGAAGCAGTACCACTGAGATAGGTGAAGAAGGAGAACATCCTCCATTTCTTCAAGAAACATGTCATCTATCGGTTAGGCACTCCGCGACAAATTATCTCGGATAATAGGCCAGCTTATAGAAGTCATAAAATCAGCCGCTTCGCACAACAGCATAAAATAAATTGGAGATACTCTTCAGTCTATAACCCTCGGTCCAACGGTCTAACTGAAGCTTTCAACAAGACCTTGACAAAGATTATAAAGAAGACGATGTCCAAAAACAAAAAGGACTAGCACGAAAGGCTGCACGAAGGTCTCTGGGCGTACCAAACAACGTTCAAAACGGCCATGAATACAACACCGTACGTGTTGGTATTCTACGCGTAAGCAGTGCTTCCCTTAGAAATATAACTCCCTTCTTTATGAGTAGCTGTTCTATACGAGCTGACAAATAAAGAAAATGCTTATCTTCAGCTTGAGGAGCTCGACGCCCTCGACGAAATTCACCTTATAGCACAACAAAATCTGGAGGCTTATTAGGCAAGAATGACACGGTAATACAAAAAACTAACTAGGCCGAGAAAATTCCTCTAAGGAGAACTCGTGCTAGTCGTCAAAAGTCTTATGATCCCCAATCGTGTAAAATGAGGGAAATTCGAGCTGAACTATGAAGGCCCGTACATCATAGACAAAGTCTACCAAGGTGGAGCCTACCTGCTCATGGATATGCATGGTGAAAGACCCTTCCGGCCAATAAATGGCCAATTCCTCAAAAAATACTACGCTTGACGTGTCACGACATAGGTCAATGATAGATGATGACGCTTGTGTCCGCTTGCTGTCTTCCCGAGTCGGAACTCTGAGAATAGTATACAAAAAAGCTCCGTCGTCCCAAAAACGGCGACAATGGACCGAGATGTCCCTAAACTAACAACGGATCGAGATGTCCCTAAACTAACAATGGACCGAGATGTCCCTAAACTAACAACAGGCCGAGATGTCCTTAAACTAGAACTTTGCCTCAAACATTACGACAATGGACCGAAAAGTCCCTAAACTAAAATTTCGCCTCAAACATGGAGATAATGCACCGAAATGTCCCTAAACTAGCACATCGCCCACAAATACGGTGATATGCTCCCTTGAGATCTATATTTTAATCGAAGTCCTAATGGAGAAGGTTGCAACTCAAGTCCTACTGGCTATACAGCTACTCCAGCGATGAAGCCATCCCTAAATACACCGACAAACAGATGGGTCACCTACGACGAAGCTACTTTCGAGAGTTTCTCCATTCTAAAAAAAAGGTATGTCTACAAGCAAAATGGGCACGGATGAAAACCCGAAAGGGCGCCGTGACTAAAAACAGTAGGACTACTGGCGAGCTTGTGAAAACCCAGAAGGGCACAATCTCGTAAAAAACGGTATGTCCATAAACAAAATGGGCATGGATGAAAACCCGAAAGGGCGCCATGAGTAAAAACGGCAGGGCTACTGGCGAGCTTGTGAAAACCTGAAAGTGCGCAATCTCATAAAAAAAATATAATAATATACTTGCGAGATTCTCACGACTCGTAAGGAGAATTCCCCCTATGAGACCCACATGGCTCATTGGATTCAAAAGCCTCGAGCTATAGGGATCTGAAACTGTTTTTAAGCCGTTATAACCCCCAAGTTGCCCTACAGGCGGTCCAATATTGACCCTTGTATACAATCCACGGGCATGAATAAATATTCCCTCACCAAGTTCTACCAATGGCGAGAAATGTTCCCATATGGTGAACGATACTTGTAAGTCCTCTCGAATTATAAGGAGAAAACACCGTTGGAAGATCCTGACGACTTACAAGAGAAAATATCACTTAGGAATCTCCACGATTCCTAAGAAGAAAATACACTTACGAGATCCTCTCGACTAGTAGGGAGAAATACCTTTGTGAGACCTTTATGACTCATAAAGTCAAAAAGCCTTAGCCGACAGGATCCTAACCCTGTTTGCTAAGCCATCTTTGTCCAAATTAACAAAGGAAAATGATGATTCACTCCTAGAAACATTCCAGTTATAGCAATGCTGATGCCTAAACAGGTGTCAAACTCCAAGTCCTCTCACGGCAAATGATGATTCGCTCCTAGCAATATTCCAGTTGCAGCGATGCTGATGCGAAGATTGGGATCAGATCTCAAGTTCCTAAGTCGTAATAAAAATCAGCGAGCAAAAAATATATGCAAATGAAACTGCCGAAATGATAGGGCAACTCGTAATAAAAAGAAGCGAGTAAAAATGTAAAAAAATATAGCCGAAATGATTGGGCACCGCGGATAAAAAGACGAAAGATTGGGCAATCGCGACTTTCGCGATATAAAAATATGAAAAGATAGAGTATCGCGGAAATAAAAAATAAAATAAAATAAAATTTCCTCTTCCTTGCAGGTAGGTCCACACCGACCCCTGTATACAATCCATGGGCGCAAATAAAGAAAAATGGAACGATATCTTCCCGCCATGCTTCGTCAAAAGGAGAACCAAGTCTTGACGGTGCATATACAACCTCGGGACTATCCCTGCATCCCCTCCTCATCCCAGCAGGGGCTGACACAACAATCAAAGCAAAAATGGAGTAATAACAAAATCCTAGCTCCGGTTCGACGTGCTTCTCATGTCAACAAGATGTAGACACAACGTCAACAAAGACCCAAGGGTCAAATAGAAATGGAGCGACGGCAAAATCCTAGCTCCATATCTTGATGGTTCATATACAACCTAGAGATCACCCCGACGCTCTTCTCATTTCAGCAGAATGCGGACATGGCTATCAAGCAAAAATGAAGTAATGGTATATTCCTAGCTCCGGATTTCAATTGCAATACAAACAGCATAGAGCTCCTACAGATGTCTATCCAACTTCAGCAAATAATCGACACGACATCATCAAAGCAAAAAATAAAGTGACGGCATATTCCTAGCTTCGGGTCTTGACGGCAACTCATATAAAGCTTAAAAGACCATTGGAGATCTTCCCACCCCAGAAGGGTGCGGTTATGACTCATCGGGGCTCCAAATTAAGCCTAACCTCAAGTAAAAGGCATCATGGCAAATTCCTAACGCTTGTTTTTCCGACGGTAATATGACCTGAGGAGATTACTTGAAGACGTCTTGTCCAGCCTCTGAACGGATCAGAGACACGACAGTTGCAGGTTTACTCGAACAACATCTTAAAGACTGCATGTCGAGGAATACATCAGCCAACGCAACGGTACCACGGAATAAAACCCTAGTACCACAAACCTAACAGATCTCTGTCGTAAAGAATGGGGGTTATATACATACAATGTTAGGACAAGTTTGCCTGTAAACCCAAAGGAGGTAAATTAAAGATACTCCGAAATGAGTGAAGAAACTACAAATTCCGAAACGAGTACATAAACTAAATACTCCGAAACGAGTGAATAAACTAGAGACTCCGAAACGAGTGAATAAACTAGAGACTTTGAGACGAGTGAGTAATCTAATTGGCGCTAAATTGAGACATCAAACATAGAGGAGCGCATGCAAAAAAAAAATTCTTTATTCATGAATCAAAGTGTTTGAAAAATACAATTTAAATAAAAAAAAGGGAGGGATACAATTTTAGCCATTAAGAAGGCTGGGCTTTCAATAAATTGGCAATCCGCTCACTCTCTTCCCGCAGCTCCTCCTCACGTGCTACTATTGCAGCCAGCATCGCTTCAACTCGGGCCCGTTGTTTTAAGCATGATGAAAACTTCTCGGCAATTTTCTGCTTAGCCACTTCGCAATCTCGCATTCCCCGCTCGGTGGAGTCGATGTGCTTCCTCAGCGCCATTCCCTTATAAACGCATTGCTGGAGATTCCCAAAAATAATTTGCACCTGCGCGGCATTTGCTTCGACCTGGGCGCGCAATTGGCTGGATTCGCCAAAATTTGTCTCATGTTCTTTTTGCTTCAAGGACAACTTCTTCTCAAAGTATTGAAGGGAAGCGACACTTTGCTCGATCTATGCAATCGGTTGAACCTTCTAGTTTAATGCTTCAGGTGTAAGACGTTTGTGTTCGATCTTATGAAGACAAGCCTCAATTCGCCTACAATAGTCAACCCAAACGCCGACGAAGTCTTCGTTGTGGAAAGTCACAAGAGTCGCCAGCATAGGGTTAACCTCGTCCGCAAAGTCCGTAGCAGAAGTGAGAGCTTCAACGTTAAGGTCTTCGATAAATTCTCTTAGCATCCGCCTGTTATTTTCCACACCCCTGGAGGACTGATGTTTAGCGAACAGCCCCGCGGGCATAGATATGCGAGACTCAAAAGAAGCCAAAGCCGGTATAGCTGCTGTAGAATAAAACACGCCCAAAGACAGGTCAGATTTTAACCTAAGAACTAAAAAGGACGATGATGAATGAGATCTAACATGCCAGTAGTCGAAAGTGGCAAGTCGGGAAGCTTGGGAGGCTCTGCAATTCCTTCGTTCTCTCTTTCGAGCCGTAAGACTGTGGCCGATATGAGAAAAGCTTAGCGATAGAAAGATCACTCGTGAAAAGATGAAATGAGAGATGAAGAATATACTAACCGATGCTCGAGGCAGGAACGAATTCTGATTGGAAGGCGAAGTGCAAGCTTAGCATTTGGCATAGGCGGTCAAAAAGCACTCCTGCAGTATTGCAACAATATATGGTAAAGAAATTAATCCAAGAAATAATATCTATACTGAAACAAGGAATTGAAAAATCATTACCTTCCATCATTAAACCCAAAAGAACTCGGGGGGGGGCACAAAAAAGAGAGGTAGAATAGTGATAGTCGTGGCAACGGCTGACAGTGATTCTTTAATCAGCACAATGCTGGTATCTACCGCATTCGTATTCGGAATAAAAGAAATATCAGCGAATATGTTTGGCAAGATTAAAAGCCCAAAAGAAATACATAAGGAATACCTGACGGAGCAGAGACCACAGCAGTGTTTGGAGTGTTACTAACCATGACGGCTTCCTCGGTTGCCACCATCACCGGGAAGATGGATTCAACGTTGAAACCTTCGTCTCCCGAATCAATAAGGGCTATCATCTTGCTCGCATCACCTGCTGACGCCGGGGATCCACAGGGAGAGGAAACGGCAGTTTGAGCAGCCCTGATTTGACAGGAAGGCCTGACGCTCTAGACTCTTTAAACGAAGGCGCTTCACCCACCACGTTGATACCCAAACTCGGCCCTATCACATCATTCAGGGGCGAATATATTATAATTCGAGAAAATTACTGTAGGAAGAAACCTGGAAAAGTAAATGAGCCATACTAGGTTTCAATAAGGGATCATGCGCTGTTTTACCTTGACGAAACCGCTCGGCCTCTTTGTGAGCCGCACACACAACTTGCCTATGAGCGGTGGACAAGGCAGGTGGAATGTCCTCCATGGGAACGTCAGAGGGTCGAGCATCACTCGAACCCGCGCCTACGTCCAAGTTAGCCTGATTCTCCCTTGCTACGTGCTTTTTGCGCTTACTCTCAGCCTTGGCTGTTCGAACGGATCTCCTCAGGACCACCGGCAAGGGGACATCTTTGTCCAAATTAGGCTCGGCCTCTGGATCTGCTGCAACATCCATCATCGGCTGCTTTAGAGATGCTTCCCGTGGCGGCCCTGTGGTGACCTCAACCGTAGCTGGTGGCTTTGAAAGCTCCTCCGCACCACCACTTAAGGACGACATGGTACTCGGAATGGCATGAGTGGCGATGGTTCCTATAATAGAAAAAGGAAGGGAGTTAGGGTATGAACGAAATGAATTAAATATGTAAATATGTCGCAAAACATACCGAGATCCATGGAAGCGCGAAGCCTCTCCTCTTCCTCAAATGTCTTGAGGGACGCCAAGAGAGCCTTTTCAGTGGAAATTCCTGTTAAGAAAAAGAGCGTTAATACAACATAATAAATTCAAAGAAAAAATGTGTGTACAGAAGAATGTAAATGGAATATACCGGATGACACAAGAAAAGCAAGCGCTGCCTGCTAACAAGATAATCTTTCAGAAGCCTCGATAGCGGCTTGAAGATCAGTAGCGACATTCTCGTCGATAGAGGCTTCGAACAGACCAACGTTGGTGCCATATTCGGCTAAGCCTTCGCTATAAGGAGCATGTGGCTCCTGACCGAATACAACGTCTGCTGAGAATAAAGATTTCTTCTTTGTTTACCGCCGGAAACCGAGAAGACGGACTGTCTTGCCTGAATCTGGGGGCAGATGCTAATTGGTGTTATCCGTCCACCTCTCCGAAGATGCCAAATTGATTTATGGCACCATGTATCGAAGGTTTAAACGGATGCGGCCGATGTAGCAGACTTCGTCAGATTCCCCCTCGTTCGAGGGGTTTTTGATTGTGGGGACGCTCTTCCCTGCAGGCGCAAGCCCCTGCAGTTAATTACGCTACCATATCGCGGTAACAACTTTCTCCTTCTCCAGATGGTCACTTCGTGTCATGGGTGTTTGTTTTCTTTTTGGTTGCCCGTGGATTGTATACGGAGACTAATTTACGTTGTCGCCCGCAGGACGTGGATTAGTCCAAATCCGTATCTTCTTAGATTTGGGTTTGGGGTTTTGGTTTAAGGATACGTTAGTCTCATTTAGGACTAAGATCAACTTAAATGTTAGTTAAGGATACGTTAGTCTAATTTTGGACTAAGATCAACATAACAGGATCATTTAGATCTAACAAGAGAGCATTTGGGCTCTATTGTTTAGTTTAGGGACATTGTGGTCGATTACCAGTTTAAGGACATGGTGGTCCATTGTTAGTTTAAAGACATTACGGTCGAGGTTAAGGACATCATAGTCCATGGGTTTAGGGACTCCATAGTCCAATGTTAGTTTAAAGACATCACGGTCGAGGTTAAGGACATCATAGTCCATGGGTTTAGGGACCCCACAGTCCGATGTTAGTTTAAAGACATCACGGTCAAGGTTAAGGATGTCATAGTCCATGGGTTTAGGGACCCCATGGTCCGATGTTAGTTTAAAGACATCACGGTCAAGGTTAAGGACATCATAGTCCATGGGTTTAGGGACCCCACAATCCGATGTTAGTTTAAAGACATCACGGTCAAGGTTAGGGACATCATAGTCCATGGGTTTAAGGACCCCACAGTCCAATGTTAGTTTAAAGACATCACGGTCAAGGTTAAGGACATCATAGTCCATGAGTTTAAGGACCCCACAGTCTAGTGTAAAGACGTCATAGTCTGTAAAATGTGTGGTTGTCGGGACCCGTCACCTCTTTGAAGACATTGAGGAATTACAACGACAAATATCAAAGGAGTGAAGAGATGTACCCTTGAACCAGGATGAGTTGGTTGAAAGAGCAGATGTGCTCAATTCAAGATAATTTGAGGACTTATGGCCAGAATTGGGCTAAGTCCAATTAAAATGTTTAACATTTTTTTTGTTCTGGCTATTAAGCCTTTATTTGGGCTCGGCCCTTTTAATAATGCTAAGCATTGGGTTCTGACATCTTTTGTCTTCATCAGAACAAATTGTGTTTTGACAATGCGCCACGTGGCGTGCCAGGCGCTTTGCGCCAGTTAAAGAGCGCATTGCGCTTCTATCAAGTAGCGCACACGAAGAGGACACGTGTCGCGTTTAACGCTAAGCGCTAGTTCATTAGGGCATTGCGCTTTTAATTTATGAGCGCTTTGCGCTAGTCTGTTGGTGCGCCAGTGAGTGACACGTGGCACGCTTGGCGCTGAGTGCCGGCCCATGAGCGCAGTGCACTGTTTCAGAAGCGCAAAGCGCAGATTGTGTCTTTGGTTGACACGTGGCAGGTTTTGGCACTGAGCACCGATCCAATGAGCGCAAGAGCGCAATTCGTGAGTGCAAGGCACTTTCATGATCAAAGAACAAATTTATGTTCTTCTTAAAGGAGGCTTTGCCTCAAGATTCAAGAACAAAAGTTCTTGTTTTATAAAAAGGGCTCTGCCTTTATAGATCAAAGATATGTGAATGAAGTAAAATACTTCTTTTAGTTTTTTTATGATTAGTTCTTTTGATCTTTTCTTTTTATCAAAAGACCTAGATCTATGATCTTTTTAGAAGATGGTTCTTCTATATACGAGATGGTTTCATCTCTGTTGTTCAAGAACTAGTTCTTTACCTTGAAGATGAAGAAATGATCTTGTTTTTCAAAAGGCTTGCCTTTCTTTCTCTTTGAGTTTTCTCAAAGTTTGCAGAGGGTTTTCTCTATATCTCTCTCTCTCTGTGTTTTTAGACTTGAAGTCTATGGGCCTTTATATAGGGCCAAATGATTTGTTGAATCAGTTTAATAGATCTTTCTCTGATTGATTTGGGAATATTTCCCAGCGTTGGATCTTTGATCCTAAGGGTTTTGTTTTACAGAAGATAATCTTTTTGTTTCAATAAGATTGAAAAATCTTTCCATAACAGAATTTTAGTTCTGATTAATTAATAATTTATTATTAGTAGAACTTTTGATCTAACTGTAGGGGATTTTTAATTCCAGCGCTGGCGCACCTTGCGCTAGTGCACCTACGTTTGACACGTAGCGCGCAGCGCAACTGCGCTAGCGCACCCGTGTTTGACGCGCGGCACGCAGCGCAACTGCACTAGCGCAGTGCAACTGCGCTAGTGCACCCGTGTTTGACACGTGGCGCACAGCGCAGAGCGCTGGATCTGAAGCGTTGCTTCAACTTTTAAAATTTGAATTTTAAAACAGAGCTTTGCTCTGATTGGGGGTGCACTGCCTAGAGCGCAGCGCACCTGGCGCTAGCGCGTCTGCGTTTGACACATGACGCGCAGCGCGCAGAATCTGAAGCGTTGCTTCAATTTTTGAATTTTGAATTTTAAAACAGAGCTTTGCTCCGATTGGGGGTGCGCTGCCTAGGGCGCAGCGCACCTGGTGCTAGCGCGTCTGCGTTTGACACGTGGTGCGCGGCACGCAGTGAGCAGAATCTGAAGCGTTGCTTCAATTTTTGAATTTTGAAATTCAAAACAGAATTTTGCTCTGATTGGGGGAAACATTCTTCTTCTTCAAGCTGGCCCCAACGCCCGACGACAAAAGTTTTCTCTTAACGGGCTTCTTCAGACGGCGAGTTCCGATCTCCGAGACGATACCCGACTCAGGGGACGCAATAGCCACCACAGTTATGGGAGCACATACATCCGGTCGTGGCTTATCTGGAAAGGCTCACGGAATTACAGCCGCGACACCCTCTCTTAAAGAAGGACAGACAATTGTTCGTCGCTTCAGCGGGACCGCGGGATTACTGGCCGGGACAGAATCCTTATGGTCGAGAAGCATTCGCCTTTCCTCTTTGATGATGGCACCCGTGGCATGCTGGTACCAAGCGATAAAAGAGTTCGAGGCCTTTGGGATATGGCTCTGCTCACTAATCAAGAAATGAGACCCCGTATTTAGCCGCATGAAGTGATGCGCTGCGTTCCGAATGCTCTCTTCTGTATCAACCGGGTCAATGAGGAACGCTTCAAGGGGAACGCCTTGGTTGTAACTGGATTGCTAGGCAAAACGATGCGGTTTGTATCTCATAAATAACACCAAGGCGCCATGTTTGAATACAAGGAAACCTGACCTGATGGAATATAAATGAACGATCCCCCGGGCCCTTAACGCAGAAGCTCCATCCTTAAAGACATCGTGGAATGGCTGGATTAATTTGGAAGATTCCTTGCCGATGGTCAGGACCCTGTCGACGAAGGTCATGCTAACCCCAACCATGCACGGGCGAAGAGGCAATCGTCGAACCTCTCGCTAGGTTGGGTCTGGAGAAGAAGCATCGACCAATTGCATAACCCGAGGAAAATTATATCCTTCATAAAATTTGGGCCGTTTATGCACACCAAAAGCACCCAGCATGTGCATCTCGATCCACGAGGTGAAGTAGTGCAATGGGAGATTTACGGGCTTCAAACCCGGCTGAGCGGCGTCGGTCGCTATACTCAGACCATGATATAAGTGAGCCAGTCCTGTGACCCCGATAGCCATGCATGTCCCCACGGCGATGCGATGAGCCGGATAAAAGACAGATGGTCTCATACAGCGAGGGTGCATTGGAAGCGCAAACTAACTCAACCACAAGCCGATAATCCCCATGATGAACATATCCTCATCAATGTCTGGAGCGGCAATCTCTGTGAAATGGATGACTGGAGTATCCGGAATAAAGAATTTCTTTAAATCTGCCTCCGCAGTCGCCAGCTTGTCCAAACCAAATCTGAACGGATCATCGAGCTTGGCAAGCTTCACAGCTTTCTTCGATAGAGCTTCCGGATGAAGAAAGCGGACAACAAAGTCCGTAAAGTTAACTCCATGCCCCCGGACTCTAAGAATAATCTTTCATATATGTTCAACACTTTGATCAAGCTCGGAAACTTGTGTCGAACAACATTTTCTGGGGTATGACCCATAACAACTGATTCAGTAGTGAAGATGTACTCGTCAGGAGGAACTATATCCTTGTAATGCTCTCCTATGACGGGTAACCCGGATATCTCCGCCAATTCCTCCTGTGAAATTGATACCTCCCGATCCGATAAGAGAAATGTGTGGGTCGGGATATTCTATTGTTCCAGGAAGGATTTAATCCACCACATATGAAGAGTGTGGTAATAAAAAAGGGACACGTAGATCGCTGGATATAACCCGGTCTTTAGCAGCAATGACTTCTTGGCTGACAAAATGTAACAATCCCACTGCAGATCACCGGCCGGATGACGGGGGGGACTCCTATAGTATAGACCTGGCTATAAGGACGCGCTTCTCCTTGGCATATACGACGCCCTAGAATGTCTAGGGCCATCGGCGGTTGCCCTGGTATCGACGCCATAGAAGGTTGGAGACGACCTTCCGATGTTCAGTTGACCTCTTCCATCGCATAAGCGACCTGCGGAGGGTCAGTATAATGGATTGACGGGATCGGCTTTGACGACACCGCACAAGTGAAGCTGCACCGACCTCAGATAATGTAACTGTACCACGATCCCTATAGATGAAGAGACTTCTGCTTTGGGTTGTAGTCTCGAATTAGCGCAAAGACCTCCTGATACGTAGGCGCATCAGCAAAAGTGCTTTCCGAACGGACATAAGGAAAGAAAGGATCAGAGGCCATAATACCTGAAAAAACCAGTAGAGAGTTAGTTATCGTCATAATGTAATTAACTACAATTAAGGGCCTTAGCATCTGTACTCCATTGTGGCATATTAAAGTCACTACAGTAAAAAAAAGGGGAACTGTAGGCCCTACAAAATCAGGGTGGCGCCCCATCAATAATGAGGCATGCACACATCGTGAGAATCCAAAAGGATTCTCATTAAATAAGAAATCTTATTAAGCGGTGGGGTCCAAAACTCCCAATATTCTTGAAAGACGTGTTTTACAACAGATCCAAATATGTAAGAAAAATCTAGAGCAAAAACCCTAAAAAGAAAAGAGAGAAGAGAAATAAAATTCCTAAAAAATTTCAAAAATGCCCTAGAGCTAAGCTCCGTCATATAAACCGGAATCAAATTCCTCTGATGAGGGGATTAAATTCCAGAAATCCCCATGGAAAAGATACTGGAATTAAATTCCAGAGAACCCTTAAAGATCAGAGTTAATAATAGGCCAAAACCTTAAGATCTCTAAGACCCATGGTCTACCTAAATAAAGTTATTTTAGATCTCTAAGAGATCATTTCAAGAAAAAGAGCCAAGCTCTGTTAATGGGTTAAAAATCCAAAACAAAAAAGAGTCTATTTTAAAGAGTTAAAAAAATTGGTCATAATCCTTACTAAGTTTCTTAAACAGAGTTAAACTCTAAGAGTTTCTTTAGGGAGAGATTCAAGCTCTGAGAAGAGAATTAAATTCTCAAGGAAGAAGAAGGAAGATGAAGAAACGACAATCATCTCAAGGGCCAAAGGCCCTATTTATAACATGTGAAGGGACGGTTCAACTCACTAGAAGATCCAACGGTAGAAAAAGGTGACACCGTTGCACCCACATGTAAGCCACGTGAGAGCAACGGTAAGAGGAATTTGTTTCCCCAATATTTAAACATATTAAAAGAGCAAAGCTCTGTTGAAATTTAATGGGGCAGCGCCCCACGTGCTCCTCACGAGAACGCCAGCGCCAATGTGCAAAGCACAGAAAAGTTTCTGGGTAAGAATTAAATTCTTATATGGCGCCACATGTGCTCATCACGCGGGCGCCAATGTGCAAAGCACATGAATACCCGCCACAAGAATTAAATTCTTAAATGGTGCCCACATGCACAACACGTAAGCGTCGGCGTCCAAGTAGAATTAAATTCTACGATACTCTCTGTTAAACAGAGCCGTTGGATCAAAGATCCAACGGAGATGATAAATCACCAAAATATAGAATCAAATTCTATTAGGAGAAAATATCTCCCAAATATTTCTAAATAAGAAAGATACTCTCGTTTGGATCAATGATCCAATAATAAAATAAAATTCTATTTTGCGAATATATTCCTTCAATCTTTCTAAACAAAAAAAGAAAGAAGATAGCCCTCTGTAAAACAGAGAACTCTTGGATTAAAAGTCCAATGGTGATTAAAAATCACCACCTGACAGAATAAATTCTGTATATGGGAAAATATTTCCCCAATCTTATTAAAACAAGAAAACATATTCTATAAAACAGAAGTCCTTGGATCAAAGATCCAACGGTGGGTAAAATTTCCTAAATCAATTTTGAGTGTAATTAAATCAATTGGAATCTCTCAATGAGAGATTTTCTCAAAACCAATTAACAATTTTCCTCCACTATATAAAGGCCCCGAGACTTCAAATCTCTCATATAGAGAGAGACACAGAGAGACCACAGATAGAAGGAACCCTCTATAAGCTTCTTCAAAAATACAATAAGCTCTCAAAAAGAATAAAGAATTCAATTCTCAAAGAAGAAGATCTTCCTTCTCAAAACCCTAGGTAAAGAAAAGAGATCAAAATATCTCCTTTACATATCATGTCATATCTAAGGGTTTAACCATTTTAAGAAAAACTTAGTTCTTTCTCTGGATCTGAGATCCACAAGACAAGTCTTGCATATTGTCACGCCCCGCTTCCCGGTGTATGGCGAAGGGGACGCGACTGGCCGCTACGTATTTACTCAGAAGTAAATACGCTACACGTAACTAAGCAATATAAAAGAAATATACACAAAAGACAAATGTAATGAACAAAAACTTTATTTATTAATATTCTTTTGTACAATGCATCTGAAAAGTGAATACATGGAATGGAAAGCAATGCCTAAACGGTGGCGTAACAGAAATGAAAAATACAGAATATAAATGTGTACAAGGAATCTAAAGCTCTGGGTCGTAAGCTAGCTGGTCCAAATCCTTGCTGGTGGGCTCGATCTCCTGAAGGTCCGAATCACCTGACAACATTCCAAAGAAGAAAGAGAATGAATGTTGTCAGCGAACAATCGCTCGGTAAGTCCTAAAGATAAGAGAGAAGTAGAATAGACATAGAGAGAGAGTGTGTAGTTTTTGAAGTTGTATTTATATTGTTATAATGTTGTATTTAGTGCTAATGCTGTTGATTGTAGCTTGGTACAGAAGAGGCCAGTGTATACGAGAGGAGTCTCAGTAGACCAGAGACTAAGGTGGACGGAATCAAGAGTACAAGGCTCCGTCGATAATACCATGGAACAATGGCATGGATGTAATTACGTCTTAAGTGACCACCTCATGCCACCTTTAACACCTTTCGTACCAATCTACCCCTTATAAATCCCGCAATGTCTTGATTGTATTGTTTGTATTGCATTGTAAATTGTATTGTCTTGTATTATAGATTGTTGTTCATACCAGATTTTTGCATTTTTATACCGCCTATTCTTAATCGCATTGCATATAGGTATGTACTTTTAATCCGTGTTTGCTGAATAATTGTAGGTTACAGGTTCTCAGCTCCTTACAGTTGAATTCATGAAAAGTCACAACAAATGCGGGTCTACGACCAACAACAGATGAATACTGATCTCCGCTAACCATCCGGATGATCCCGCCTACCAGTTCAAGGGACAAAATAACAAATCGTTGGTCACTTCAATGCATAAAGTACATGGGCAGCACAAGATCCAAGACTTCAATGCGGAGTTCAAGGCAAAAGTCCACATCATTTTGCACTGCTGAATATCTGGAAGAGAACTGAAGAGATTCTGAGAAACCAAAAATACAAAACAGAAGATAAAAGCAACATGGAGAAGCCCTGAAAAGATGATTCCCTAAGTCTACCAAATGGCCGCGGAACCGCGGCCAAATAGGCACTTCTGCCACGGTTCCGCGGCCGCGTCTGAGCAGTGTCGGTGGCAATTGGTTCCGTGTTGACTCGGCTCTTTTGGGGTGGTTTTGTAATTTCATGTTTAGCTCAGAATGTAACCTAGGTTTTCACCTTCCTATCTATAAATAGAAGAGCTCAAAACCAAATAATGTATGCTTTTCTTTAGGTTAGATTTTAGGATTTAAATCCGTAGTTTATCTTTCTCTAATTGTAAGTGAGTTTATGAGCGTTGATTAATAAAAAAGAGAGTTCTTTTATTTTCCTTGCATGTCTTTTTTATTTCATCATAATTTCTATTCGCTAATTTAGCTGTTGTTTTTTTTTTGCTTTCTTTATTGTTTTTCTTCTTCTATTTTCCTTTATCTTTAAAACAACGATGATGCTTGAGTAAGATCCTTGCCAAGGCGAGGTCTCAAATAGCTAGTTGTAATTTCTTCTTAACATCATTTCATTCTACCTTCCCTTTTGTTTTATTCTTTTTTTTTATGGGTGAGTAATCTCTCACTTGTTAGGGCAGGAGAAGGAAAGTTTGAGAGAAGGAAATCTCTCTCACTCTTTTGTTTGCCCAACACCTTAATTCGGACTCCCTTTAATTGAACCACAATCCGCTCACTACAGCACCCTATCCTACATGATAGCGATGATTCCATAGTTAAACCGGTTGTGGTTGAAGTAACTGGAGGTTAGGGCTAAGAGCCAAGAACGGACGGACAAGGACCAAAAGAAAGAAACTAAGTATGGAAAGCCTAGCTTATACTTGTAAGTTTCTTCCTAGTCGTGCTAATCCCCGTTGTTGCCGATTACTTTAACACCGATATTAAGAAGGGTGTTGAAAGAAGTGAGAAATTCCTAACTCGAACTAACCTAATCCTAACCCTAGAAAGTTCTTTACCGTCTTTTATCTCATTAGTAGATCTTAAAACAAAACTCAAAATATTTGGATTTAACTCATTAAAACACAAAGAAAAAGATTCCATCTCCCTGTGGATCGACCCGTACTCAACCGGCTAGCTACCAAGCGAAACCGTCTTGATTGTGGTAATTAAAATTAAAAATACGCAGAAAAAAGAAGACAATCAAATGGCGCCGTTGGCGGGGAGACAATAGTTTATTTCTTTGTGTAATTTTGGGTTAATTAAAAAATTATAAAAATTGAAAAATACAAAAAAAAATCATCTTGATACCTTTGATTAGTTTTTGTGCAATTCTGCAGGTACCCAAGAAGGTCTAGTTCAGTTCTGGAGCAAACTCAGTGAACAAATCAAGATTCAGGAGATCTAAACAGGAAGAGGAGAACCAAATCAACACAGAATTTTTTTTGAAGCAGTCAAACGTCTGAACTGCCGCAGAACCGCGGCATAAGCGCAAGTTTGACCGCGGAACCGCGATCAAAGAGTGACGTCTGCGACCCAATTTTCTCTGTGAGTATCTCATATATCTTCTTCCCTCCTCTGAAATCTACTGAAATCGTTTTCCTGCAGCATTCTTTGCGCAAATTCTCTTCCCCTCTCCAATAAACTGATTTTTGTGCAGGATTCTTTGCGCCGCAGCCAAAATAAATTTTTTTTGCAAGTGTTTTAGATTTTTGGTTGTTACCGCTTTGCATAATTAATACGGAATTTAAGGGGCTATAACACCAATTCAGATTGGGTGGGGATTTCATCACCCTTCCTATGACCCCAAAAATCACTAAAAAGCATATGCATCACCCTTGAGCTTAATTAAAAAATATCTAGACTCAGCCAACTAAGAATTGTCGTGCTCAATAGGACAGAGGAAGGTTGTGGGCATTCAATCGTTTATCTAAACTTGACTTTGTGGTGCCTAGGCTAGACAAGTGAGAAAGGTAATTTTAAAAGGCTCGTCTCACGGTGATTCGTGAGCGGAATCCTCCTTTCTTCATTTGTGCTTACCTGGCCATAATTGGCAGTGAAGAGCCCACAACTTGTCACTTTGGAACAATTAGGAGCAGTCTAGTGGACTTAGAAGACCGTAGCTCTAGGTTTGATTGTGCATGTTTTAACTGTGATTGTTTGAAGTAAGTCTGTACACATTTTAGCCAAACTCTTTCTCATATAAAAATAAATAAATTAAAAAAAACTTTTATATAAACTCGCCCTTTGACACCAGAATCCCATTCCACTCACCATTCATCCGCATTTCTTCATTGACGTTATCTTACCCTCACATTCTACGCTTTGACTATACTAAACTCGTTTAGTGTATGTTCGGTTGGACTCGGGACAATAGTGCCCGCCTAGTCCGCATTTCGTTAGTCGCTATCGACTCCGCGATCGACTCCGACGTCGAAACTCCCTCCACACCTCTTTCACCTTTACCTTTGCCGGCCAACTCCGACGTTGATCGGAATTCTGTTTATACATCTTCACCTTCACTTTCATCATCACCAAATTCTTCTTCTGAGATGTCAGGATTTCCTCCTAACATCCATTTACCTCCCCCGGGACTGATTTCACCTCATTTGGGTGCGAATAACCCACAACCACCTCCTGTTGAAGCGCCACAGCGAATCGCGCTCCAGGATCGTTTCTATCCTACCCGCTCCGCACTTCCTACCTGTCTTTCACTTCCGCCGGCCAATGGGGATAATTTCGAAATTAAGCCCCACTTCATCAACATGTTGCCTAAATTTCACGGGATGGAATCCGAAGATGCCTACATCTTCATTAACAAGTTCCAGAACGTCTGTGCAAAGATGAAGACGACCCAACTGTCCGACGATACTATACGTCTACGAGTCATTCCTTTCACTCTGTGTGACTTAGCTGGGAAGTGGCTGTATAGTACCGCATCGCATTCCATAAACAGTTGGGATGAGTTCGTAAAAGCATTTCTTAAAAAATTCTACCCAAATCACAAAACCGCGAGAATACGAAACGAAATTAACCAATTTTCCCAACTTCCTGCTGAACCTTTTTGGAAGTGCTTTGACCGATACAAAGACCTTCTTGTTCAGTGCCCTCATCACGGTATTAAGAGATGGCAACTTTGCCGGACCTTATACGAAGGACTGAACCCAGCAACTAAGCAATTGCTGGAGACCATTTGTCAAGGCCACTTCCTATCCAAATCTGACGAGGAAGCTTGGCAATTTTTCGACGATCTCGCGGAGCAAAAGCTTCAGTGGGAAAGCACCAGACCAAACACTTCATCTACTTCATCTACTTCTTCTGGTCCCTCTAGGGCAGGCGTTCATCAACTTGATCTCTCAATTGCAATGAAGGACGAAATGGCAGCGATCACATGAAAACTAGAAGCAATTGAGAGCAAATTTTCATCTCCTTCTCCTGCCCTTGCTCTTCCCCCTCGTACCATCTGCGCCTGTTGTTCAGACCCATCCCATCTGATCGAAGAGTGTACTTGCAACCCACCTGCTCAAGGACAGGATCAGGTCAATGCTGCATTTCAGCAAAGACAAAGAAATGATCCACACTCTTCCACTTACAATTCTGATTGGAGGAACCATCCCAATTTCGTCTGGAATCAGAACCAGCAACAATTCCAAGGCCACAACAACTTCCAGAGGCCTCCTCCTCCTCTACAACAAGCTCAAAATCAATATCAGCAGCCCTTCCAACCCCAACCTTTTCAAAATCCGACGAACAATTTTGCACCCAACAATTCTTTTCCTCAAAACAATTTTGTTCCGTCAAACAACGATAAGGTTTCCTCGCTAGAACGAAGTCTGGAGGCATTTGTAAAGCAATCGATTCAATCAAACGCCAACATCCAGTCTTCCATTCAGTCTTTGGTGCAACACATTGCTACACACGGGCAAAGCATCAAAACCATCGAAGCCCAGATTGCACAACTGAATGCGGCTTTATGCGAGCGAGAGAAAGAGAAGCTTCCATCTTAACCACTCACAAATCCTGGTCACCCACATAATGCACATGTTGCTCTTGAACAACAAAACCATAATGTGAGTGCCGTGACTACGTTGAGATCTGGAAGAATGCTGCACAACAACGTTGGCACAGATGATGACACGCCAGCCGCTACTTCTTCTTCTTCTCATCCTTCTTCGTCTTCTGAGCCTGTTCTCCATTCTTCAAAAGGTTCTTCTTCTTCTGCTGCTCCGAACGGACCCACATCTCACTCGACAAAAAATCCAGTTCTGGGACCCGTTCCAACTCCACAATATTCTCCACAAGCATTGGACTCAACCAATTTTCAAAATGTTCCATTTCCAAACCGGTTGAGGTCCAATAAACAAAATCCACAAATTGAGAAGATTGTGGAGTTGTTTAAACAGGTTAATATTAACATTCCCCTCTTGGATGCAATCCAACAAGTCCCTTCCTACGCAAAAATCTTGAAGGACTTATGCACTAAGAAGAGGAAATCTCAGGTACCAAAGAAGGTTTTCTTAGCTAGTGCCGTGAGTGGTACTCTTACCCAAGCTTTACCTTAAAAACGAAAGGACCATGGTTGTCCTACGATTTCAATAACTATTGGGGATAAGAACATCAACCGCGCACTTTTGGATCTTGGTGCCAGTGTTAACCTGCTTCCGTATTCGGTGTAAGAGCAACTAGGTATAGGAGAGCTGAAACCCATACACTGTACTCTCCAAATGGCCGACCGATCTATCACTCATCCTAGGGGTGAGCTAGAGGATGTGTTAATAATGGTAGGGGACTTTATATTCCCCATTGATTTCATTATTTTAGATACACAAGCTGTAGCTAACCCCCGGAATCAAATTTCGGTGATACTCGGTCGACCATTCCTTGTGACATCGAATGCTGTGATCAATTGTCGAAATGGTTCGATGAACCTATCTTTTGGAAACATGACAATTGAACTCAACATTTTTAGGTTGGGGAATCAGCCCTCTGAATTTAATGCTCATATACTAAACGTTTGTTCGATCCAGGAGATCGTCCCTGAGGACTGTGAGTTCAAGAAATTTCTGTTCGATCACAGCAATCTTGATGCCACTAGTGTGTTCCTCCTTGAATCTGATACTGCTCCCGACAGTGATGATGAGTGTTTCACTTTCTCGAACGATCTTGATTTGTCACCACCAGAGCTTGAATCCTTTGAATTTTCGGATGTGTTAGCTGAACCATCCGACTCGGTCGTGTACACTCGTTTTGAGCCGCTGTTAGAATCCTTCGATTTCGAGACATTTTCGCCGATCCTACCTTCAATCGTTTCACCTCCGGCGCTCGAACTTAATCCGTTGCCGTCTCCCCTCAAGTATGCTTACTTAGGTGAGAACGAGACCCTCCCTATCATCATCTCGGCTTCTCTAGCTCAAGAGCAAGAGAAAGCCCTTCTGACGGTCTTGCAAAGCAATTGGCAAGCTTTTGGCAGGACTATGGCGGACATCAAGGGGATTAGTCCCTTGATCGTTGAACATCACATTCATATGATGGATGATGCCAAACCAGCTAGGGATCCACAAAGGCGACTCAATCCAGTCATGAAGGAGGCTGTGAAAAAAAAGATCGTCAAATGTCTTGATAGTGGTATCATTTACCCTATCTCTGATAGCCAGTGGGTCAATCCGATACATGTTGTCCCCAAAAAGTCAGGCATAACGGTAATCACCAATCAGGCAAACGAGTTAATCCCTACTCGCACCCAAACTGGGTGGCGAGTGTGCATAGATTATAGAAAACTCAATGCCGCAACGCGGAAAGACCATTTTCCGCTATCTTTTATTGACCAAATGCTTGAACGATTGTCTGGACTCGAGTACTACTGCTTTCTGGATGGCTACTCCGGCTATATCCAGATTCCCATCACTGAAAAAGATCAGGACAAAACCACGTTCACCTGTCCTTTCGGCATATTTGCATATCGCCGCATACCCTTTGGGTTATGCAATGCACCCGCTACATTCCAGCGGTGTATGATGGGAATTTTCTCAGACATGGTGGAAAAATTCTTGGAGATATTCATAGATGATTTCTCCATTTTCGGCGATTCCTTTGATGAGTGTTTACAGCATCTCGACGCTGTCCTTACCAGGTGTAAGGATAAAAATCTCACTTTGAACTGGGAGAAGTGCCACTTCATGGTGCGCGAAGGTATTGTCTTAGGACATATCATCTCACAAAATGGCATTGAGGTCATTTCCAATCTTCCTCCTCCCAGATGTGTCCGAGACATCCGAGCTTTTCTTGGCCATGCTGGTTTCTATAGACGGTTTATCAAGAATTTTAGCAAAATTTCTAGATCCTTGACTCTTCTGTTGGCCAAGGACACTACATTCGATTTCAACTCGAGCTGTGTGACTGCATTTAAATCACTTAAGAGCTCACTCACTTCTGCTCCTGTACTTTCTTCTCCTGACTGGACGTATCCCTTTGAGATTATGCGCGATGCGTCTGACATTGCTATTGGAGCGGTCCTAGGACAGCACATTGATAAAATGCCGCACGTAATCTATTATGCTAGCCGAACCCTGAACGATGCCTAGCTAAATTACACAACAACCGAGAAGGAATTCTTGGCTGTTGTGTTTGCATTAGAAAAATTCAGGCCTTACATAATCGGTTCTCCAGTCATTGTTTACACAGACCATTCTTCTCTAGGCCATCTTTTTGCAAAGAAGGATGCAAAATCTCGGCTGATACGTTGGATCCTCTTACTCCAAGAGTTTGACATTGTCATCAAAGACAAAAGAGGATGTGAAAACGTAGTGGCCGACCATCTTTCACGACTTCCTTCTTCGCCGACGCTTTCACTTCCAATAAATGACGTTTTTCCGGATGAATAGCTCTTGACAGTATCGTACGAACCCTGGTTCGCAGATATTGTGAACTATTTAGCAACAGGATTACTACCGAATGAATGGTCAAGACAGGATAGACTTCGATTCTTATCCCAAGTAAAACACTTTTACTAGGATGAACCCTATCTGTTTAAATACTGTCTCGACCAGATTATTCGTCGTTGTGTGCCTAATAATGAATTCAAGAGTGTGCTGTCATTTTGCCATGATCAAGCATGTAGCGAGCATTTTGGCCCAAGAAAGACAGCCGAGAAGATCTTGCAGTGTGTCTTCTACTGGCCACAACTCTTCAAAAATGCTAATTATTACTGCAAGACTTGCTCCCGGTGCCAACACTTGGTCCGGATATCTAGAAGAAACGAGATGCCGCTCCAACCAATCTTGGTTGTCGAGATTTTTGATGTTTGGGGGATTGATTTCATGGGGCCATTTCCCAGCTCTTTTGGGAACCTATATATTCTTCTAGTTGTTGATTATGTCTCTAAATGGGTCGAGCTCATACCCAGCTGGACTAACGACGACAAGGTTGTCGTTAGATTCCTTAAGGAAAACATTTTTCCCGGTTTGGAAACCCCCGTGTAACCATTAGTGACAATGGAACACATTTCTGTAATAGGACTTTCGAGGCCTTGATGCGGAAATACTCTATTAATCATAAGCTATCCACACTCTACCACCCCCAAACATGTGGGCAAGCTGATGTTTCTAATCGGCAAATCAAACAGATTTTGGAGAAAATGGTTTCCAAGAACCGTAAGGATTGGTCTTTAAAACTCACCGATGCCCTTTGGGCATTTCGAACTACTTATAAGACTGATCTTGGCATGTCTCCTTATCGGCTTGTTTATGGAAAGGCTTTCCACCTTCCAGTTGAAATTGAGCTTCGAGTATTTTGGGCGATTAAGGAGCTAAATCTATCTCTTGATGATGCGGGCAGCCATCGGAAGCTGCAGATAAACGAATTGAACGAGCTTCGGGATGAAGCTTACGAAAATGCGGTTGTCGTTAAGAACCGAACGAAGGTGTTTCACGATAAACACCTTACACGAAAAACTTTCATACCTGGTCAACAGGTACTTCTTTACGACACCCGGTTACATTATCATCCCGGTAAGCTCAAGTCTCGCTTGAAAGGACCATATTTTGTGCGGACTGTATATCCGCACGGTGCGGTGGATTTGGAAAATCCAGAGGACAGTTCGCTATTCAAAGTGAACGGACACAGGTTAAAACTGTTCCTCACCGCTGAACTATCGGAGGAGCTCCTGATGTTGCAAGAGCCGGTTTACATCGACTGATATTCCTCCGCTTACCACCAAACTTCGGTTATCCGGCCATAAACAATGGAAACACTGTTTCAAATAAGTTTGAGGGTATGTAACACTTGTAATTATATAAAATAATAACAATACTAATAATAAAAAATTCAAATTTTCGGGGGGGTATTTTTGTAAATATTCAGTTCTATTGATTAAATAATTAAATAATAATACAATTTTTTCTTTACAAAATAAATTCCTCTTTTCAAGGGGTCTTTTGTACAAATAACCAATAACCCCTATAAAAACACCCCGACCCCTCTTCTGAATTTACAGAACCCTAAATTATCCCTTAAACAAAACCCTAGCCACCCTAGCCACCGCAGCAGAAAGAGCAGAGAGATCTCCTCACGCCGCCGCGCTTCCGCCGCCAGATCCTACCTTCGGCCGTGCAACCGCCACTCTTTTGACGCTTCTCCCTCTGAAAACTTCAGAGGAGGTTTGCAGAATTTCTCTCTCTCTCTGTAGATTTAATTTTTCTGCATTTTCTCTCTGTTATGGCACCTACACTACAGTTTGAAAAGGATTTCTCCCAGTTGTTTGCACATAATGTTTATGGTAGTTATTTCGGCGACGAGATCCGAAAGCGTAAATGGAACTTTCTATAACCATCCGAATGCATTCGCGCTTCCGGATCTTGTTTCCCGTTTTTATAAATGTATGGAGGAGGGTTATCTGGCACAATACGGGTACATTAGATTAATGTGGAGGGATCGGGAAATTTTAATCGATAGGGACTTCATTCACGAAGTCACCTTAATACCATGACTCCCCATTCACGATCAACCCCTCCGATTTGAGGACTACCTACCCTTAATGGGAAACGATTGTTCTAGGGAGCCCCGAAATGGCATTCAGGCTCGCACGCTTTTTGCGAACGTTTTAACTGTGTACCGTTGGGCACAAAATAATATTTTTGGAAGTTCGTACAACACAATATTTTTCACACCATCCCTACATATAGTGCACACATTGATGACTCGAAACCCTAGCTATGACATGTGCACTGTGTTGCTTCACTCGATTGGCGCCGACAAACGGGAAACCAATTATCCATGCCTAATATTGGTGACACAACTGTGTCGCCATTTCCTTCCTGTTAAGGAATTTGAATTTTATATGCATGGTGGGATTCCAATTCGACCCCTTCTTGAGGGTGTCTCCACGTCCTACACACGATTATATGATTTATGGTCGCGCACTGAGTCGGCCGAGGATGTGATGGCCAAGACCCCTAACTCGAGCTCCACAGCGAGGGACGAAGAGCTTACCCCCGCTGCGCAAGCACGCTTAATTCGACGAACCCATAGGGAGGTAGAAAGAGTGATAGGGATGCTGACTAAATTTGATCAGCGAATAACAAGCCTGGAACAAGGAATGTCCACCCTCCTAGCAAGAGAGGAACGTTCACGATCACAATCGAGAGGACGTGGAACATATAGGGGTGAGGCTGGGACCAGTGAGGCCGCGTCTAGTAGACGCCACAGGGAGCAGTGAGGACACTGCTGTCAATAAGTTTAGGGGTGAGGGTTGATTGTAAATAGTTGTCTTTGCATTGCATCTGCATATTTTTTATTTTTTGTACATATTTTTTTTTGCATATTTAAATTCTGCATTGCATCTTTTTTTAAAATTTTTTTGGCCATATTCGAATTAAGTTCAACATGACGGTTGACTAGTTAGGAAAAACTAGATCCTAAACTTAGTAAATTAAAAACCCTAAAAATAACCTTTCTTAAAGTTTAACTGTAGAAAATATATGTCCTTGTAGTTTATTTAGAAATAAGCAAATTTTGAGTTCAGTTCTTGGGCTAAGTCGAAATAAGGGAAGAGTATTGAAAGCTTTATTTGAAGTATAAGTCTGAAAAATAATTTTGAACCTTAAGTCCAAATTCTGAAAATATATACCCTACTTTACGCACATACACACATCTTAAAACTTGGGATAGTAGAGGATACCTTGAAATGCTCTTGTCTAAAATCCTTAGTATGAAGGAAAATAAAAGTATAAGTGGTGAATAAAAAGATAAAAAAAATGAATATTGGTTTTAGAAATTCTTAAGGCAGCATAAATAAAAAATATAGCGAGGGTGTTTTATCACCTAGTGCCTTAGACCAACTGGTTTGGGAGTCACTGCTAAGCCTTAGGTGTTGCAAGACGAGGAATTACGCCTAAATACGCAAGCACATTTTGTAATCGGTCGTTTAGTATCTCAAGAAGTATTAATGATCGCAAGAAGGATGTGTGAGCAATTTCATCAAGAATTCACCAATTAAAAAAGTATTTTGGAAGATAAACAAGTGTATGATAGCTTGAATTGAATTTCCAAGTGTAGGGGTGATAATTACACTCATGTAGGGGTATGAGATTGGAATTTGGAGGAGAGATAGGAATAAAAGATAGGGCTTATATCTTCAGTAGAGATGATAAATTCCTGAGTTAAGATTGTACCTTAGAAGGAAAACTTAGGAGATGCCGAAAGCTTTATAAACCGGCAAAACGTATATGATCTTAAGTTGAATGAAAAGGAAGTGTGAAAAATACGGGTTGGCGATTTCTAAGTTGAAGATGATAGATTTTTCTTGCTAGAATACTGAAATGAAGACTTAAAGTCAACGACCAAATTGATCGGATTTTGTGGGTAGTATCCGCTGAAAACCCTCAGGAGACACTCCTCCTACTAGGGACACCTAGAGGTTTAATGGCTTGTTGAACGAGCTCAGTGCAATCGCGTTCCCTGCGAAAGTGATGTTAGGACTTTTTGAAAATAAAATTGGGTTTTCTCGGGACGAGCAAAAGATAAGTTTGAGGGTATTTGTTCATATCAGATTTTTGCATTTTTATACCGCCCATTCTTAATCACATTGCATATAGATAGGTACTTTTAATCCTGTAAGTCTACGGTAGCGCCCCGGCCATCTACAGACGCCAAATACGGAACAAAAACTTTTTAACTGGCGCTATCGTATACTTTAACCCGGATCTGCCATTATTTCTAAACTAACAAACTGTAAAGAGTGTAGAAAGGTTATACCGAACGATCCGAGTCCTTCGTTCTTTAACCATCATCCCACGCTCCGTTGCGGCTGCTCCGATCTCGTCGATCTCCGATCAGCTCGTCCAGGTGGCACCACGTCAACGATTCTTTAAACGGGCTCCCGCCTCTGACTCGAGACAACTCGGTCGTCAAGTTTGCTAAAAGAGACGACCAAGAATGATGTAGAGAATGAGTAGATGACTTTGTCTCACTTCGTCCAAAGCCGTGGACGATCGGTTAATGAAGTTGCCAATGGAAATGAAATGGAACAAGAAATGAACTATGAAATTTCCATGTATCCAAAACTTTAGTCTTTTCTTTTAACAACCATAATTTTCTCAAGTGAGTGAGTGGAGGAGGAGAGGGGGCCGGCCACTTATATCAAGAGGGGGTGAGTGTAGGAGGGAAGTGGTGACCTTAAGGAAAAAGATCAAGAGAAAAAAAATCCTAAGCAAAAAAAAACACATTAATGAAATGAATGACTCACTAAACCTAGTCATCCATTCATTAATGCAAACAAAGGTTCATGAACCTTGTCATCATCCTTGTCATCTCTTCTAGAAACTTCTAGAAGCATGACTCACTCTCATCCAAGAAAAGATAAATCCGTCTTTAACCGAATGTTAAAAGATGGCTGATAGAAAACTGGAAACTGGCAACTTCCAAAAGTGATCCTGAAACGACATTCTGGATAACCCCGTATCTGTATAAATATACCCGCATTTGTATTACGACCGAATACAAATGCAACTGAGACAAAGATATTATATCTACTCAATACAATACTCGGATCCGGCTTAAACCAAAGCCGACCAATATCATCTGCCCGAAAAATAACACGTGCGTAAACGTACGTGCATTTTTCGAACCCTGCCATAAAACCATACGGCCTCTACAACGTTTCGCCCGAACTTGGGAAACTGTCTGTGGGGGACTCTAATGACTCGTCAGTACCCTGGCAGTGGGTTTAACCAAAAACCGTCAGCGGCACTAGCAATGCGTAACGGCTGCCCAAGGACTGATCTCAAGGGAGGCCGATGAGCGAACTCATCCGGAAACCCTACTGAGCCTAACAGTGACAATGTATATACAGTCCGGTCCGTTCGTCAATGAGTATCGCAAATCTGCCTAGGGGCTAGTAACGTCAGACCCCCAATAGCAGTATAAGTCGTGTCGGAGTGTAGCCCAATAACACCCTGAGATACTACTGGAGTACCTACCAGTAAATCTCCTTCCACGGCCGTGGGCTTTGTGTAATGGCTCTCCTAGATACAGCACGATCTCGCCCCCAATACCGGGAGAGACGAATCCCCTGCCGATCCGCACACGTGCCTCCATATGGCTCGGGACTGTACCCAAAAACTACCTGTTTGCACGACTCCTTTGAGCCGTGGTAGGGTAGAAATCAAAGCATAGTGGGAACTCACACGAGACAAATGACGACCTCAGGTCGATGAACTAACCTGTACACATGTCACCAGGGAACTGCTATCTGACGATATGTATAATACCAACTAGCAGGTTCCCGGCGAGTCCTGTCCGGTGTACTCATAACCCAATGAGCACCTGTATACATCTTAGGTGATCCAACAGGCACCGGTGGCTTGTGAGACCGGCCACCGCCCCTCGTCGGGGTCTCGACTGTATACACTAGTCTACTCCGGAGTATCGATGTCCTGTCTCGAAACTCCCACGACTAGGGACCACAATTAAGGATATGCATATAAACCACCCAACTCTCACGTATATGATCGCCATCAGACTGTTGGTAGTAAAGCAAGATCCTAAGGGCTCTATCAAAGTGTAACATGTAATCAGTCACCTGAACATGCACACGACTGATAAAGGCAAACCAGATAGCATACTATCATCTCGAGTAAGACTGTCCTACCGGTATAGGTCCTCCGCAATCATTGCAATCACGTACCTGCGATCCAATAATTGACTCTGAGGGCACTATCTCCAACAATCTCCCACTTGCACTCAAGGCTAATTATTGCAATGCCGACTACTTACAGCCCCTGTGAAACCGAACATCCAACTCCTCTACTAATCAGTTTCACAAAGCCCGTTTATAAAACTATTGTGTTCGAGAAATAGCCTTAGTGAGTGGATCCGCCTAGATGTTTCTTTCTATATCTCTCTTAAACTCAAATTCGCGGAGAAAGCCATCTCCCGAATTGAGTAATACATGTCTTAGAATATGTCTGGATATCTGATGGGACCTAGTTCATAAATGAACTCCAAATCCAAACTTCTTAGACTGTATCGATCACTGAACCTTATCAGTATCCGGCACCATGCCATCCACAGTATCCTCTTGGACCACCTGTCCATAATACTGTCCCTCGTCAGAGGGAAAAACTGTAACTCTGACAATCACTCTGTCATCCATGTCACCTTTGAAGCCTGGAATGATAACCGTCTCCCGAAAGAGGCTGTCGTCATCAAATCCGTAGAACATGTACTTATATTCTAAAACTGCTTCCTTATGTTTCTCCAGGATTGGATTAATACAAACTTATTGCATCTAGTGCAAAAACAACATCTGGTGTGGTACTTGATATCTCATGATTGACTCAATTGCCTAAGCAAGTGATCTGCTAATCATGCACATCCCTCTCCCCTTTAGTCTGTAAGACACCTTTAGAGAGGGTGACTCCATCACCTGCAGGTACACCACCATGCTAGGAGTCATCTATTCTAAAAACCATTAGATTACTGTCAAAGTACCCATATTGAGAAACTACCCAAATCCAGATCTAAAACCATAGATCTAGAAACCAGAATGTCAAATATTATATCCATATCCTGTCTGGAGAAACAACTGTGTGACGACCACAGTACAACCGAGCGTATTATAGGAATTTTACTTCCTACCATGTGTATGTCATCAAATTACCATGACATCACACCCTACTACCTTCTGAACAGATCCACCCCCTATTCTGATTGAAGTCAAAACCCATGACTATCACATCAAAAAATAGATGATCTATCTTCGCTATAACTGCTCAAGTCTATAAATAGACATAAGCTACTTGCCCACTAAACCTCCGCTGCTCCCACTGATTACGACAACCCTCCTACCGGGTCTCATATCCTGGAACAACAGTAGTGTCAAGTCTGGGCAAACAAGATCCTTCCTGTCACCGTCCTTGAGGCTACCGGAGTACCTCTCGGGTGTCTGAGGTTACCCATCATATCTGCGGAGTGGCTATTGGAATGTCAAACCTGATTGAATATATAGGTCCTATTAAATTTTCCGTAATCGTTCGCGGTTCTGGAATCACTTCCAGTTCTACCATACTCCCACTACTGTTTTCTGAAAAAATCCATTTTACTAAAACTGTGGCGAGTCAAGAACAATATCACTATTGATCTTCCAAATGGTAGAATATCAACCCTCGTTATAGCCAGGGTCAATCCACAAACAGCCATTACAGAAACGTGCCCTTAGTTATCCAGAGTCTGGTTTTAAGCATAAGCTGGACAACTCCCCGTACCTTTACATCTTTTAAGGTACGAACTATTCTATATTCAATATAGAAACTTTGGCACTTATTTAATTGGAACCACATTCAAATCATACAGCTGTCTCCAGTGCATATCATCTTTAATGGAAAGAGGCTAATCAGCATTACTCAACTTAGGAATCCATCCAATTATGAGTAACCTGAAAGAGAAACACGTTTCTCAAAACCATCACTATCATCTGAATACCAATCACAAGAATCTACATCTTCGATCTCTTTGAAGAATCCCGACACTTGTGACACCTGGTTCTCTACTTTATTCTTATACCCATAATTTCTCAAAACTTAGATCTTGTATTTCTACGAAACACTTGTTCAAAAACTAAAGAAGTCATAAGTAAATAGAACATAGTACGAGGACCTACCCCTTTGTCCTGATGGACACTGGACAACATACAATACTCTGTATAAGTCCGCTGAGTTTAAGCAACTCAAAACCTGTGCGTCGTAGGTTGAAAACTGTACCCTGGCGATTTCCTCAAATATCACCAATTACAACGAATTCCGATATAATGAGGATGATCACCTAATTCCCAATAACTTACTCCCACTCATCATCTGTAAAACCATACAGATATAAGAATGAAACCTGGTAAATACATACCCTTGGAGTAAGTATCTAATCGGGAAAACAGTTTTCCTTTAACAATGCACTGAAATATGAAAATGTTTCGTAGGGGTATCCTGGTATTCATAGCAATGCCTCTTCCATAATCCAATTTATGACTTCAACCGTATATTTTATTGCCATCTCTCCAAATCCCTTTATTTGTCTTTAGTCGTTATCTTCTGTACACCATCGTTAGGCTAAATGGTTTTCTTCCTTCCCTACCGTTCGGCACCAGCCTATGGTTTGGAAGAAGACTATCCAGTAAGCATAATAGGTGTACCCTCCTAAACCAAGGAGTACTCATATCTTGAGAGAAGGTGATGATAAAAGACAACTGAATAATACCTTATTCCTTTAAAGGTGAAAATAGGAGTGGCGATGAAGTACGCGGTTTTGGTCGTGAATGATATCAGTCGCAATTTACCTTGCCCTCTTTCTAATCGCTTTATTTTGTCTTTACATATTACCTTCTGCACACCCTACTTAGGCTAATTGGTTTTCTTCATTCCCTACCTTTCGGCACCTGCCTATGGTTTGGAATAAGACTATCCAATAAGCGTAATAGGTGTACTCTCCTAAACCAAGGAGCCCTCGCAACCTGAGAGAAGGTGATAATAAAAGACAACTGAATAAACCAATTCTTTTTCTCCTGAGCCTGGATCCATCCTCGAAGAAGTCCCTTCGAGTTCTTATATAACCATACGATGGATCTATCCAATGGAAGTGGATGTCCGTAGTAATACGGGTGTTCTGAGAAATACAAAGGGTAAAAGAAGGAGTTGCAATGACTTATGCAACTCAGACAATCAAAAGCCAGTATTTTAAGAAGGTTCAGTCAATTTGGTCACTGAGTCATAGTCTAGGGTCGGTCAAAGGTCGCAGCCAAAGAGAGAGAGAAAAGAAACACTCTGCGTGCACTCTAACCTAGATCAGAATGGTTATCACTTTATCTAATCCGGAAACCTCCCACTGTCCTGTCAAATTCTCCCCCAAACCTGAAAGAAGAATCAATCGGGATCTCCCGAAGAGTAAAGCAACTCATCAGTGGGAATCGGGATCCAACTCTCATCGCATGATAACGTGATGGAATGCATCCACGTTACTCATACTCCAGAAGGTATGCGCATACTTGGCAAGTTTCAGTTTCTTTAGAAACTCCCGATAAGATTTTTGCCCCATGCTCTTATAACCTTGGCGTTAGGTCAAAATGTCATAAGTCACATGCCAAGTTCTACCCGTCACTATCGTGTTAATTTGAACCCACCCATACATGCCCTTGGCGTTAGGTCAAAATGGAAGAACGGCTATCCCAAACCAACTCATCTATCTATGCAACAATTGAATACCCAGCAGCTACCAAACACTATGCCTTGGCGTTAGGTCAAAATACATAGCTTGAATACTACTGAATACCTAAAAGAAGTGATAGAGTGCTACGGCTGGTTTTTGGTGAAAAACCTTTAACGTAGTGAACTTGATATCGCTGAAGGATCCTGATAGCTTTTTAAAATATAGGGGCAAAAACCTTTTGCTAAAGAGGTCATTCCCGGTGAAGGGATCTCGGTTCTTTCCTCGTGGAATGAGGTGCAGTATATTCCACTGAATACCACGGTGCAAAGCAACTTGTAATCGACTATAGTGAAGTTATTACCCTGACGCAAACTTCTGCCCAAGGGGTCAGTCCCGGTGAAGGGATATCAGCCCTTGCCCCGTCGAATGAGGTGCAGGATATTCCACTGAATACCGCTATGCAAAACAAAAGGAAACGTCTTTGCAATAACACTTTTTAAATTTGTTCCAACAACTGCAAACAGGTTTGTTTTACTTTGCATTGATCAGAATCAACGCAGTCCTATCAATCAATCACACCAGAAAAGAACGAAAATAAAATGTACGTATATGCCATCCGCATTCGTCACTGGGTCCCGTCATCACCCGTTAGGTTACATAACTAACGACAGAGCGGGGACTGGACTAGCGCGGGTGTAAAACATATACAACATCTAATAGTATATAAACCAATATACAATAATCTCTCCAGGCATGATAATATGCAACATTACAGAAAAGTAATAAGCATCACAGAACAATACAGATAATCTGGGATCCCCGGGTTTCACAGAGCCGCTGTTGAAACCCGACGTTCCCCTGTCGTGTGGATAGCCTGTGCAATGAAACCTAGACCCCTACGGGTGTGGCAAGTTACCCGCCAAAACCTGAAGCGAGGCAGCTCCCTTCAGCAAAAGTGAATGGACCACCCTGCACTTCACGGAATCCGGTAATCTTAGGCACCCCTCCTTGGGTCAACATGTACCCGCTACGAGTGCGGAGAATAGTCTGCCAATTCTAGAGTGAGGCCCCTCTGCCTCTCAAAGCCATGAGATGCGGACCCGTTGCCCCCCAGAACTCGGCTATCCGTGCACTCCGTCGCGGGGTAAAACCTAGTACAGTAATGAAAAATAGTACAACAGGTACATCGACCGCAACCTGGTCGTGTCCCAAAAGAATATTATACAACAGGCAGTGACGGCAGTCCACAAGTTAGACGCTCGCCCCGCAATATCAAATGTACAAATAAATCCAAACTGCACTATCATTGCACACTGCTATCCACCACGACAAATCCACAACATCACAGCATAACACAGAACATCAACGTGAATGTCACGTTCGAAAACCCGTCTAAAAAGAACTATAGCAATCAGACGCGGTTTACCGATCAAATGACATTCCCGGTCGGAGATATAATGTAAGCACTGTAAACTAATATGTTTAAATTTCGATCCACTAAATATCACAAAGTGGGCCCCACGAACAACTGGTGAACAGTAACAAAATCTGGGCCCAAACGATATATACCAAAACCCCCAATTTCCAGAGAAGAATACACTGTGCAAGTTTGGGGGCATGATCACTCGGAACGGCCCTGGATGCGCGGCCAAACCATGGGTTTGGCCGCGATTCCGTGGCGGTCTTGTCGATTCATGAGCCCAAATTTGTACGATATTCTTATAAAACCCTGCACAGTTTTCTGAGATATGTAGAATAATTTTAGGACATCATTTAAAATCGACAGAAACTGTGAAGCTTGAAAATTGTGTTTTTCGATATCCGGTTCGATCGATGTTTTAAACGCGTTAGCACAAGTTCGTATAGCAAAATGGTGAGGCTCTGATACCACTGTAAGTCTACGGTAGCGCCCCGGCCGTCTACAGACGCCAAATGCGGAACAAAAACTTTTTAACTGGCGCTATCGTATACTTTAACCCGGATCTGTCATTATTGCTAAACTAACAAACTGTAAAGAGTGTAGAAAGGTTATACCGAACGATCCGAGTCCTTCGTTCTTTAACCATCATCCCACGCTCCGTTGTGGCTGCTCCGGTCTCGTCGATCTCCGATCAGCTCGTCCAGGTGGCACCACGTCAACGATTCTTTAAACGGACTCCCGCCTCTGACTCAAGGCAACTCGGTCGTCAAGTTTGCTAAAAGAGACGACCAAGAATGATGTAGAGAATGAGTAGATGACTTTGTCTCACTTCGTCCAAAGCCATGGACGATCGGTTAATGAAGTTGCCAATGGAAATGAAATGGAACAAGAAATGAACTATGAAATTTCCATGTATCCAAAACTTTAGTCTTTTCTTTTAACAACCATAATTTTCTCAAGTGAGTGAGTGGAGGAGGAGAGGGGGCCGGCCACTTATATCAAGAGGGGGTGAGTGTAGGAGGGAAGTGGTGACCTTAAGGAAAAAGATCAAGAGAAAAAAAATCCTAAGCAAAACAAAACACATTAATGAAATGAATGACTCACTAAACCTAGTCATCCATTCATTAATGCAAACAAAGGTTCATGAACCTTGTCACCATCCTTGTCATCTCTTCTAGAAACTTCTAGAAGCATGACTCACCCTCATCCAAGAAAAGATAAATCCGTCTTTAACCGAATGTTAAAAGATGGCTGATAGAAAACTGGAAACTGGCAACTTCCAAAAGTGATCCTGAAACGACTTTCAGGATAACCCCGTATCTGTATAAATATACCCGCATTTGTATTAGGACCGAATACAAATGCAACTGAGACAAAGATATTATATCTACTCAATACAATACTCGGATCCGGCTTAAACCAAAGCCGACCAGTATCATCTGCCCGAAAAATAACACGTGCGTAAACGCACGTGCATTTTCCGAACCCTGCCATAAAACCATACGGCCTCTACAATATTTCACCCAAACTTGCGAAACTGTCTGTGGGGGACTCTAATGACTCGTCAGTACCCTGGCAGTGGGTTTAACCACAAACCGTCAGTGGCACTAGCAATGCGTAACGGCTGCCCAAGGACTGACCTCAAGGGAGGCCGATGAGCGAACTCATCCGGAAACCCTACTGAGCCTAACAGTGACAATGTATATACAGTCCGGTCCGTTCGTCAATGAGTATCGCATATCTGCCTAGGGGGCTAGTAACGTCAGACCCCCAATAGCAGTATAAGTCGTGTCGGAGTGTAGCCCAATAACACCCTGAGATACTATTGGAGTATCTACCAGTAAATCTCCTGCCATGGCCATGGGATTTGTGTAATGGCTCTCCTAGACACAGCACGATCTCGCCCCCAATACCGGGAGAGACGAATCCCCTGCCGATCCGCTCACGTGCCTCCATATGGCTCGGGACTGTATCCAAAAACTACCTGTTTGCACGACTCCTTTGAGCCGTGGTAGGGTAGAAATCAAAGCATAGTGGGAACTCACACGAGACAAATGACGGCCTCAGGTCGATGAACTAACCTGTACACATGTCACCAGGGAACTGCTATCTGACGATATGTATAATACCAACTAGCAGGTTCCCGGCGAGTCCTGTCCGGTGTACTCATAACCCAATGAGCACCTGTATACATCTTAGGTGATCCAACTGACACCGGTGGCTTGTGAGACCGGCCACCGCCCCTCGTCGGGGTCTCGACTGTATACACTAGTCTACTCCGGAGTATCGATGCCCTGTCTCGAAACTCCAACGACTAGGGACCACAATTAAGGATATGCGTATAAACCACCCAACTCTCACATATATGATCGCCATCATACTGTTGGTAGTAAAGCAAGATCCTAAGGGCTCTATCAAAGTGTAACATGTAATCAGTCACCTGAACATGCACACGACTGATAAAGGCAAACCAGATAGCATACTATCATCTCGAGTAAGACTGTCCTACCGGTATAGGTCCTCCGCAATCATTGCAATCACGTACCTGCGATCCAATAATTGACTCTGAGGGCACTATCTCCAACAATCTCCCACTTGCACTCAAGGCTAATTATTGCAATGCCGACTACTCACAGCCCCTGTGAAACCGAACATCCAACTCCTCTACTAATCAGTTTCACAAATCCCGTTTGTAAAACTATTGTGTTTGAGAAATAGCCTCAGTGAGTGGATCCGCCTAGATGTTTCTTTCTATATCTCTCTTAAACTCAAATTCGCGGAGAAAGCCATCTCCCGAATTGAGTAATACTTGTCTTAGAATATGTCTGGATATCTGATGGGACCTAGTTCATAAATGAACTCCAAATCCAAACTTCTTAGACTGTATCGATCACTGAACCTTATCAGTATCCGGCACCATACCACCCACAGTATCCTCTTGGACCACCTGTCCATAATACTGTCCCTCGTCAGAGGGAAAAACTGTAACTCTGACAATCACTCTGTCATCCATGTCACCTTTGAAGCCTGGAATGATAACCGTCTCCCGAAAGAGGCTGTCGTCATCAAATCCGTAGAAAATGTACTTATATTCTAAAACTGCTTCCTTATGTTTCTCCAGGATTGGATTAATACAAACTTATTGCATCTAGTGCAAAAACAACATCTGGTGTGGTACTTGACATCTCATGATTGACTCAATTGCCTAAGCAAGTGATCTGCTAATCATGCACATCCCTCTCCCCTTTAGTCTGTAAGACACCTTTAGAGAGGGTGATTCCATCACCTGCAGGTACACCACCATGCTAGGAGTCATCTATTCTAAAAACCATTAGAATACTGTTAAAGTACCCATATTGAGAAACTACCCAAATCCAGATCTAAAACCATAGATCTAGAAACCAGAATGTCAAATATTATATCCATATCCTGTCTGGAGAAACAACTGTGTGACGACCACAGTACAACCGATCGTAGTATAGGAATTTTACTTCCTACCATGTGTATGCCATCAAAATACAATGACATCACACCCTACTACCTTCTTAACAGATCCATCCCCTATTCTGATTGAAGTCAAAACCCATGACTATCACATCAAAAAATAGATGATCTATCTCCGCTATAACTGCTCAAGTCTATAAATAGACATAAGCTACTTGCCCACTAAACCTCCGCTGCTCCCACTGATTACGACAACCCTCCTACCGGGTCTCATATCCTGGAACAACAGCAGTGTCAAGTCTGGGTAAACAAGATCCTCCCTGTCACCGTCCTTGAGGCTACCGGAGTACCTCTCGGGTGTCTGAGGTTACCCATCATATCTGCGGAGTGGCTATTGGAATGTCAAACCTGATTGAATATATAGGTCCTATTAAATTTTCCGTAATCGTTCACGGTTCTGGAATCACTTCCAGTTCTACCATACTCCCACTACTGTTTTCTGAAAAAATCCATTTTACTAAAACTGTGGCGAGTCAAGAACAATATCACTATTGATCTTCCAAATGGTAGAATATCAACCCTCGTTATAGCCAGGGTCAATCCACAAACAGCCATTACAGAAACGTGCCCTTAGTTATCCAGAGTCTGGTTTTAAGCATAAGCTGGACAACTCCCCGTACCTTTACATCTTTTAAGGTACGAACTATTCTATATTCAATATAGAAACTTTGGCACTTATTTAATTGGAACCACATTCAAATCATGCAGCTGTCTCCAGTGCATATCATCTTTAATGGAAAGAGGCTAATCAGCATTACTCAACTTAGGAATCCATCCAATTATGAGTAACCTGAAAGAGAAACACGTTTCTCAAAACCATCACTATCATTTGAATACCAATCACAAGAATCTACATCTTCGATCTCTTTGAAGAATCCCGACACTTGTGACACCTGGTTCTCTACTTTATTCTTATACCCATAACTTCTCAAAACTTAGACCTTGTATTTCTACGAAACACTTGTCCAAAAACTAGAGAAATCATAAGTAAACAGAACATAGTACGAGGACCTACCCCTTTGTCCTGATGGACACTGGACAACATACAATACTCTGTATAAGTCCGCTGAGTTTAAGCAACTCAAAACCTGTGTGTCGTAGGTTGAAAACTGTACCTTGGCGATTTCCTCAAATATCACCAATTACAACGAATTCCGATATAATGAGGATGATCACCTAATTCCCAATAACTTACTCCCACTCATCATCTGTAAAACCATACAGATATGAGAATGAAACCTGGTAAATACATACCCTTGGAGTAAGTATCTAATCGGGAAAACAGTTTTCCTTTAACAATGCACTGAAACATGAAAATGTTTCGTAGGGGTATCCTGGTATTCATAGCAATTCCTCTTCCATAATCCAATTCATGACTTCAACCGTATATTTTATTGCCATCTCTCCAAATCCCTTTATTTGTCTTTAGTCGTTACCTTCTGTACACCATCGTTAGGCTAAATGGTTTTCTTCCTTCCCTACCGTTCGGCACCAGCCTATGGTTTGGAAGAAGACTATCCAGTAAGCATAATAGGTGTACCCTCCTAAACTAAGGAGTACTCATATCTTGAGAGAAGTTGATGATAAAAGACAACTGAATAATACCTTATTCCTTTAAAGGTGAAAATAGGAGTGGCAATGAAGTACGCGGTTTTGGTCGTGAATGATATCAGTCGCAATTTACCTTGCCCTCTTTCTAATCCCTTTATTTTGTCTTTACATATTACCTTCTGCACACCCTACTTAGGCTAATTGGTTTTCTTCATTCCCTACCTTTTGGCACCTGCCTATAGTTTGGAATAAGACTATCCAATAAGCGTAATAGGTGTACTCTCCTAAACCAAGGAGCCCTCGCAACCTGAGAGAAGGTGATAATAAAAGACAACTGAATAAACCAATTCTTTTTCTCCTGAACCTGGATCCATCCTCGAAGAAGTCCTTTCGAGTTCGTATATAACCATGCGATGGATCTATCCAATGGAAGTGGATGTCTGTAGTAATACGGGTGTTCTGAGAAATACAAAGGGTAAAAGAAGGAGTTGCAATGACTTATGCAACTCAGACAATCAAAAGCCAGTATTTTAAGAAGGTTCAGTCAATTTGGTCACTGAGTCATAGTCTAGGGTCGGTCAAAGGTCGCTGCCAAAGAGAGAGAGAAAAGAAACATTCTGCGTGCACTCTAACCTAGATCAGAATGGTTATCACTTTATCTAATCCGGAAACCTCCCACTGTCCTGTCAAATTCTCCCCCAAACCTGAAAGAAGAATCAATCGGGATCTCCCGAAGAGTAAACCAACTCATCAGTGGGAATCGGGATCCAACTCTCATCACATGATAACGTGATGGAATGCATCCACGTTACTCATACTCCAGAAGGTATGCGCATACTTGGCAACTTTCAGTTTCTTTAGAAACTCCTGATAAGATTTTTGCCCCATTCTCTTATAACCTTGGCGTTAGGACAAAATGTCATAAGTCACATGCCAAGTTCTACCCGTCACTATCTTGTTAATTTGAACCCACCCGTACATGCCCTTGGCGTTAGGTCAAAATGGCAGAACGGCTGTCCCAAACCAACTCATCTATCTATGCAACAATTGAATACCCAGCAGCTACCAAACACTATGCCTTAGCGTTAGGTCAAAATACATAGCTTGAATACTACTGAATACCCAAAAGAAGTGACGGAGGGCTACGGCTTGTTTTTGGCGAAAAACCTTTAACGTAGTGAACTTGATATCGCTGAAGGAACCTGATAGCTTTTTAAAATATAGTGGCGAAAACCTTTTGCTAAAGAGGTCATTCCCGGTGAAGGGATCTCGGTTCTTTCCTCATGGAATGAGGTGCAGGATATTCCACTGAATACCGCGGTGCAAAGCAACTTGTAATCGACTATAGTGAAGTTATTACCCTGACGCAAACTTCTGCCCAAGGGGTCAGTCCCGATGAAGGGATATCAGCCCTTGCCCCGTCGAATGAGGTGCAGGATATTCCACTGAATACCGCTATGCAAAACAAAAGGAAACGTCTTTGCAATAACACTTTTTAAATTTGTTCCAACAACTGCAAACAGGTTTGTTTTACTTTGCATTGATCAGAATCAACGCAGTCCCATCAATCAATTACACCAGAAAAGAACGAAAATAAAATGTACGTATATGCCATCCGCATTCGTCACTGGGTCCCGTAATCACCCGTTAGGTTACTTAACTAACGACAGAGCGGGAACTGGACTAGCGCGGGTGTAAAACATATACAACATCTAATAGTATATAAACCAATATACAATAATCGCTCCAGGCATGATAATATGCAACATTACAGAAAAGTAATAAGCATCACAGAACAATACAGATAATCTGGGATCCCCGGGTTTCACAGAACCGCTGCTGAAACCCGACGTTCCCCTGTCGTGTAGATAGCCTGTGCAATGAAACCTAGACCCCTACGGGTGTGGCAAGTTACCCGCCAAAACCTGAAGCGAGGCAGCCCCCTACAGCAAAAGTGAATGGACCACCCTGCACTTCACGGAATCCGGTAATCTTGGGCACCCCTCCTTGGGTCAACCTGTACCCCCTACGAGTGCGGCGAATAGTCTGCCAATTCTAGAGTGAGGCCCCTCTGCCTCTCAAAGCCATGAGATGCGGACCCGTTGTCCCCCAGAACCCGGCTATCCGTGCACTCCGTCGCGGGGTAAAACCTAGTACAGTAATGAAAAATAGTACAACAGGTACATCGACCGCAACCTGGTCGTGCCCCAAAAGAATATTATACAATAGGCAGTGACGGCAGTCCACAAGTTGGACGCTCGCCCCGCAATATCAAATGTACAAATAAATCCAAACTGCACTATCATTGCACACTGCTATCCACCACGACAAATCCACAACATCACGGCACAACACAGAACATCAACGCGAATGTCACGTTCGCAAACCCGTCTAAAAAGAACTATAGCAATCAGACGCGGTTTACCGATCAAATGACATTCCCGGTCGGAGATATAATGTAAGCACTGTAAACTAACTTGTTTAAATTTCGATCGACTAAATATCACAAAGTGGGCCCCACGAACAACTGGTGAACAGTAACAAAATCTGGGCCCAAACGATATATACCAAAACCCCCAATTTCCAGAGAAGAATACACTGTGCAAGTTTGGGGGCATGATCACTCAGAATGGCCGTGGATGCGCGGCCAAACCATGGGTTTGGCCGCGATTCCGCCACGGTCTTGTCGATTCATGAGCCCAAATTTGTACGGTATTCTTATAAAACCCTATACAGTTTTCTGAGATATGTAGAATAATTTTAGGACATCATTTAAAATCGACAGAAACTGTGAAGCTTGAAAATTGCGTTTTTCGATATCCGGTTCGATTGATGTTTTAAACGCGTTAGCACAAGTTCGTATAGCAAAATGGTGAGGCTCTGATACCACTGTAAATCTACGGTAGCGTCCCGGCCGTCTACAGACGCCAAATGCGTAGTTTATCTTTCTCTATGAAAAATTGTAAGTGAGTTTATGAGCGTTGATTAATAAAAAAGAGAGTTCTTTTATTTTCCTTGCATGTCTTTTTTATTTCATCGTAATTTTTATTCGCTAATTTAGCTGTTGTTTTTTTTGCTTTCTTTATTGTTTTTCTTCTTCTATTTTCCTTTATCTTTAAAACAATGATGATGCTTGAGTAAGATCCTTACCATGATGAGGTCTCAAATAGCTAGTTGTAATTTCTTCTTAACCTCATTTCATTCTACCTTCCCTTTTGTTTTATTCTTTTTTTTTATGGGTGAGTAATCTCTCACTTGTTAGGGCAGGAGAAGGAAAGTTTGAGAGAAGGAAACCTCTCACTCTTTTCTTTACCCAACAGCTTAATTCGGACTCCTTTTAATTGAACCACAATCCGCTCACTACGGTACCCTATCCTACATGATAGTGGTGATTCCATAGTTAGACCGGTTGCGGTTGAAGTAACCGGAGGTTAGGGCTAAGAGCCAAGAACGGACGGACAAGGACCAAAAGGAAGAAACTAAGCTTGGAAAGCCTAGCTTATACTTGTAAGTTTCTTCCTAGTCATGCTAATCCCCGTTGTTGCCTATTACCTTAACACCGATATTAAGAAGGGCATTGAAAGAAGTGAGCTCAAACTAACCTAATCCTAACCCTAGCAAGTTCTTTATCATCTTTTATCTCATTAGTAGATCTTAAAACAAAACTCAAAATATTTGGATTTAACTCGTTAAAACATAAAGAAAAAGATTCCATCTCCCTGTGGATCTACCCGTACTCAACCGGCTAGCTACCAAGCGAAACCGTCTTGATTGCGGTAATTAAAATTAAAAATACACAGAAAAAAGCAAACAATCAATTGTATAGATGGATTGCTTGTCGAAACCATGATATCGGTAAATGGATGTAACTGGAGGATCATGTAAATGGATGTGTATCTATGGTTCGGTTTAGTCAATACAGATTGAATAGATTGAACAGATTGAATATATGGATTCATGTTGTATTGTAGTTTGTACTTGAATCATATTCAAGTCAGATTGATTATAATGAGACTCGGTCTGAGTTAGACAATTAGAAAAGAAATTAGATCCTGAATTAGGTTTTGGTGTTATCGGTAACCGCTGCACATGGACGACAGGATTTGTGTCTTTTTCAAAAACGATTACCGTGTTGATAACACCATTTATTAAGTTGTCTACCTTAAATAGGAAAGCACCCATATCTCCGGCTCCCTGAGGCTCAAAAGACTAGTCCCGCTTAAACTTATGTTTACTAGGGTCCTTATTGTAATTTATAGAACTTAAGGGGGGTTTATGTAAAAATAATTTGTATAATTTTCAAAATACACCTCAAGTATTTAATTATCATCTTTAGAGTTCTCATAGATGTAAATTTTATATATGTGACATTTCTAGTGAATAAAACATATTTTTCATAATATATGGTATTTATTTGTAATAATGAACTTGTATGGAACTGCATGGTATTTTCATGTAAAGTGATTCTTTTAATTTAGAAAAGTTGGAATATTTATATTATATAAAAAAATTAGATATTTTGATGACACGCACACACATAATAATTTTAATTTATTATTTTTCTAGAAATCTCATTTTCTTAAGATATTTGTATTTTTAAATCTTTCGAGACCGTATGCTCCTTGCGGAGGTCTGCATCTCGCACTACTAAGCCCGAGAATGTGCGATAATCCTCACCATCCCGAACGGGTTCCCCAAAATGGGTTGTAGCGGCAATTTGCGAAGATTTTTTTAAAATACATAATCTTGTAGAAAAATGTTTTTATAAGTTTGAGGCAGTTTTGTGTAAAATCGTATTTTCCCAAAAGTAAGTTCCCAAAGATCATCGTGCTATGTTACATATGAGTATTGTGAGGAGGTAGATCATTACCTCAAGAACTATCTAAAGGTATAGCAAGGATAATGATGTTTTTATGTCGAAGCTAAACTATACGGTATTTTTCTGAAAAAATGCGATAAAAATTACAATATAGATTCTTTTGATATGGAACTTGTTCAATATGTTTTTTTAATGATTAATAGTCATGTTGTGAGAGTTTGGTATTGTTGTTTTTAAGAAAAATGGAACTTTTGAAGAAAAACCGAATCGGAAGTCGGATTAACTCTGCTTCCGTCGGGTTTTAGAATTACGAGTTTTCAGAATAGAAAAGAGAAGAGGGAGGAGGAAATTACTGTATTTTAGATTAGCTATGTGGAAGAGAGAGTGGTAGGAGGTTCCGGTGTATCGTTTCGTCGCCGGGAGCTTTTCGGATCGTTGCCGGAAGTTCGTCGGAGCTTCGCCCTTCGCTAACTCCACTTGTACACTATTGAACTTAGAATTTTCTTGAGAGTTTTTGTATAGAATTCAGAGTGAGGAGGTGGGAAAGAGTGTAGGTATTTATAGGAGAATTTCAGGGTTTAGGGTAGATGAAAGGGTGTGAGAAAAATGTATTAATTTTTCATTTTAAAAAATCAAAATGGTTTTTTTAAATTCTCTATTTAATTTCAGAGATTTTAAACAGTGCAGGGGGAATGGGGTAGGCTAGCAGTCTCAGAGGAGTGAAGAAAATCGGCGATCCGACTCACCCGAACCGGCGGCGCCGGCCGATTCGGCCGAGTCGCCGTCCCGAGTCAGGCCGGGACTCGTCGCCACGTGTCCCCCTTCGATAGGTCTACCTCTTGGGCTCGTTTATTTTATATGTGACTTTTGGTTTTTACGAGTTATGCATGTGTAGACTCTTGGGATTCTAAAACTTTAAAAGAAAAATAATTAAAAATTAATGTGACTGATGGGATTTGAACTCTGGTGCTTTGGTTCAGCAATGTAAGGCCTTACCAGTGAGCTACAAGCTCTTTCTTGCTGTCCAAAAGTAAATCAAACTTATAACTTGTGCTCAGGCAAAAATACCCCTTTATGTATTTTTTTGAAAAAATTGTATAGAAAGTTTAGGGTTGTTACACATAAGTTGAGAATTTAATTCTCATCGGGAAGATCTTGTTTTTGAGAATCAAACATTCAGGGAAGAACAAATTTAAACAGAAAGAAGATGGAGTCCATAATACTCCAGGAACTTAGTTCCTTCAAATCAAGAACTTAGTTCTTAAAAAACTCAACCCGAGATTCTAAAAAAAGTGATTTTGGCGAGAGTTAATGGTCAAAATACCATTGACAGAAGTTTAACCTTTCTGAAAATATCAACAGAGATTAAATCTCCATATAAAAAAAAGACTAGCGCCTCACATGCTTCCCACGTGGGCACCCTTTTAACAGCGCCCAGCGCCTCTCATAAAAAACACGCGGGCGCCCAAAACAGAAGGCCATCGCCTCACGTGAAACACATATGGGCGCTGAATAAAAGTATTTAGCACTCCATATACAGCCGAAGACAGCTAAGTGCTTAGCACTGATTGGGCAACGCCCAGCGCCTCACGTGCTCCTCACGTGGGCGCCATATAAAAAGTGCTTAGCACTCCATATACAGCCAAAATGGCTAAGTGCTTAGCACTAATTGGGCAGCGCCCAGCGTCGCACGTGCAGCTCACGTAGACGCCGTAGGAAGTGCTTAGCACTTCACATTCAGTCAAAAGGACTAAAGTGTTCAACATTCATTGGGCAACGCCCATGAATGAATGCTTCACATGACAGATATGCGAGCATCAGAGTTCAAATAAGTGCTTAGCACTTTTACATAAAAAGAAAAGGGTTGAACAAACAGAGCCCAGATAAGTGCTTAGCACTTTTGAATGAAAAAGAAAAAAGAATAAGCAGACTAAGCCCAAATTGGCCAAGTCTCTGAAGTTTCTTGTAGCTGAGCCCAAATGCTCTTTTGCTGGATCTTAAGTAAAAATGATCCTAAAACATTGTTAAACTGATCTTAGTCTTAAACATGACTAATGATCTCTCATTGATGATATCCAAAATGATATTCATCTCATATCTCCTAAAGTAATCTTAGTCTCAAACATAACTAACGATTTTTAGGACCACCACAAACCCTTTTCCTCAAATACGGGATTTGGTTCAAGGGTACATCTTTCCACACCTCTGATATATGTCGTTTTAATTCCTCAACGTCTTCAGAGAGGTGGCGGGTCCCGACAACCAACAACTCCTTTCGTCATATATTGATGCACTTCCAAATTGATGTGCACACCTCAAATCGGATCGCGTCCCAAATTAGAGGCATTCCATGTCACCATCGTTCACTCCGCCACATAACAAATACACGTGCACGCAAAATGAATGTTGGACCGAAATGTCCCTAAACTAAAATTTCGCTTCAAACATGGCGATAATGGACCGTGATGTCCTTAAACTAAAATAATTAGGCCCAAATGCTTATATGTTTTAAGTCGATCTTAATCTCAAACCAGATTAATGGTCCTTAAATAAACCTAAACTCAAATCTAAAATATACGGATTTGGACTAATCTGCGCCCTACGGGCGACGACATCAACTAGTCTCCGTATACAATTTACGGGCAACCAAAACAAAAAAAAACATACACGACACGAAGTGAACTGCCGGAGCAGGAGAAAGTGGTTATCGCAATGCGGTAACGTAATTAACTGCAGGGGCTTGCGCCTGCCAGGTAGAGCGTCCCCACAATAAAAAAAACCCTCATAAAATGAGGGGGAATCTGATAAAGTCTGCTACATCGGTCGCGTATGTCCAAATCTCCGATATATGGTGCCATAAATCAACATGGTATTTTCGGAAAGGTGGATGGATAAATCCAAATAGCATCTACCTCCAGATTCAGGTAAGACGATCTATCCCAGTTCGTCTCTGTCTCCGACGGTGAACACTCCCACTGAAGGAATACAACGAACCTCTCAACTTACCCCTATCAACCACCGACGACCCTTTGGTAATTTTTCACTACGAATTCCCAGGTGTCGTAATAAAACCTTCGTTATCAAACTGACAAGTAGAAATCGGGCTCTTCTTCAAATATGGAATATGACGAGCATTCTTCAATTTTATTTGACCACCTCCTGATGATTGCAAGATGATGTCCCTTTATCAACGATCTTACATGGCTGACCGTTTCCGACCGTTATATTCCTAAGCTCCTCCTGAACATACTCTCTAAAGTGATGTCGCTCCGAAGTGCAATGAAAGGATGCTCCCCAATCTAAAAACCAAGTATCCGCCTTTGTGCTCTCTCTCTCCGATAAATATAGACCTTGTTCCCCATGTTCTTCTGTAGACACCACATTAGCTTCCTTTCCATTTGCCTTCTCATTCGAGTCTTTCTTTGAAGCTTTACAGTCACTTGTCCTGTGACCCTTCTTCTCACAATTCCAACATGCGCCTTGGATATTTCCTTATGATTTTCTTCGGCTTTTAGACTTTCTCTTCTTCCCTTCCCCCTTTCCATCATTCTACCGCGATTCTTCATCGGAAGCGTGAAAGTTCCCGAACTCCCACCCTCGACCTTTCCCCGCATCTCATCGTTTAATATGCAACTCACTGCATCATTAAACATGAGAGTCCCCGAGATCGAGTTGCTAACTGCCGTCACTAGGTTCTCTCAACTCTCCGGTAACGAACAGAGGAATAGAAGTGCTCGAATCTTGTCTTCAAAGACGATTTCCACCGATTCGAGTTGGCTCGTCATACTGTTGAACTCATTCAAGTGCTTCGTCACCGAGACGTTTTCAGCCATCTTTATGTTGAAAAGCTTCTTTATCAGAAAAATTTTATTTGATGTAGAAGGCTTCTCATACAAATTCACTAACGTCATCATTAGCGCCTTAGTTGTTTTCTCCTTCGAGATATTAAAAGCCACTTGTGGAGTCAACAAAAACCGAATTGTCGTCAGGGCTTTCCTATCCAAAAGGTTCCATGCCTTATCGGCCATCTTCATGGGCTTTTCTCCAAGCAGCGGAAGAAACGAGTCCTTTTGATATAAGTAGTCCTCCATCTGCATGCAATACCAACCAAAATTCTAACAATTGAACTTTTCAATCCTTATTTTATCCTCCGCCATCTTTCGTCTCTGTCGTAGCAAACTTGACTTCTCCCTTGAACTGAATCAACACCTTCAAAACGATGATCTAAGAAAGTGGGAAAGAGGACGTAGTTTTCGTTACCCACCATTGACCTAGATCGTAGATTTGAAGAACCCTGAGTTCCTTAACCCTAGATACCAGTTGTTGGGGATGGAAGAAGTCAATGTATGGAACAATGCTTGCGACAAACAAGCTACACAATCATAACAAAAGAACAAACAATAAATAAAGTACGAGAATTAAATAAGAATCAAACACAGAGAGGTAAGAGATTTGTTAACGAGATTCACCCACCGTGTGGCTGGTCCCCAGCAGAGCGGAATCTGCAAACATCTACTATAATCTTGAATCAAGTACACCACGAGCAACTGTCACACCCTGCTTCCTAAAATACGGAATACGGAAGGCGACTAGGTCAGCCATACTCCTACGGTCGGGGAAACAATCCCGCCGTAGTCACACTTTGACTTTTAGCATTACATGGTAATCAGTAAACACAGCACAAAAGTAATGGAAACACATCACTAGTTTATTACATCAAATTTTATTGTTCACGGTTTACAATAGTTCGAAAGAAAAGAAAACTACTAACCAAGTACGAATACAATGTTGATTTATGGAAAGCGGTAAAAGTACTGATGGTACGACCGTCTAGATCTCTGCGAGATCGAATAGTAGGTCTGACTCCTGGACTGGGTCCTCTCCAAGCTCTGAACATGCATACTCAGGTCGTCAAGGCAACGCAATAGCAATATTATGATAATAACGATAAGGCAAGGAAATAAAAGTAATAACAGTGGAGACGATAAATGCAGGCAATCGATATGTCAATAATCAATGCATGTATGACCTGTGTTCCTACTGGTCTCTAGTCAATTTTGAAATCGAGTTTGCGGAAAGGAGTGATCATGTTTAATGAGGGTCTCATGCGTATCCGAGACTACGGCCCACTGTTGCCCGGGGCATAACCCTATCAGTCGGACCGCTAAGTCCAAACCAAATATGTATAAGAGTCATTGTTCGAATGATCATCCTCTATATCTATAACCTTTCTAAATACAAGTTCCTTTCCACCTCGATTTCCTCTTTTGCCCCAGGGTTTCACTATCTATAGGTATAGGCTAGTTGTGCACAAGTACGCACCAATAACACTGCTTTATTCACAATTCACTGTGTTGTTCACTATCACGAATCATTCGCTTTTTACTGACGCACTCGACACAACTAAAACGATACCATGCACATTCAACAATGCACTATACATTGAGAATTTATAAGGATGCTCACTATCGCTAAAGACTCCGCAGTCGGGTAAATATGTGAATTATGCCGCTAAACAAATCATATGCAATACGAGTCATTATGCGTCCTAGGAACTTAGAAAAATCACGTTAAATCGTATGGTTAGAATTAAGCAAAATGATACAAAAGGGATAAAAGTAAACTTAATTATCAATTCAGAGAAATTGGTTTTAAGTTAATCGGGTTTCGGGATCGCGAATTACAGTCATTTCTTTTTAAGTGTCCTCCGCTGGAAATTCAGTCCCCGAACTAAGAGTCTGTTTCATAACACAGTTTTCACCCTATTGAAATCATAATTAGGCGATTCTACAGTTGGGTAAAGTTTAGGTATATAAAATAAGTTTCCAACGCACCAGACGTATTGACAATATCTGCTGTGTGCTGGAAGATATGCGTTGTTTAATATCAGGGTATACGTTCCGTCCCAGCTTGGGACTGCAGTACGTATCGATGATTTAAAATATAATTAAAATAGCAAACGGTTGTAAAAATGAATGAAACCACCACCATTAGTTAACAAACAGAATATCCTTCGCATCGGTATAGGGTTCCACATAGAACCATTTCCATACATAGTTGTAAAATCGCTTCAAACCCGGTGTCGAAAAACAGTGATGCTATGGACTGCAGTCCAGAGCCGCACTCCCAAATAGTTTCCGTCGTCGTTTTAAAACAGGAACGAAGTATGAATTTCAGAGGGCTCTAGGGTGTCGAGTCGGCTTCAATATGAGCCTTCTAACACAATGTTCCAGCATGTATCCAAATTACTGTGATTTTTACAAGTTAGGTGTACGGAAAATTCCAGATTTGGTGAGACTAATTAGGGGTGACATTTCATGGTGTTAGGGTCTGCGTTTCCATTCTAAGTATTTACATATTATTCATCATCACTAAAGAAATCTAGTAGACCCATGTTCCGCCATATTCAATTCGGTTTTCGCATCGAGTGCTTAGCCAGGGTATGCTAGTAGCGAGCGAACCCGGTTAATTCATTAAAACCCTAAATGATATTTATACGAGTAATAAACCCAAGGTGGGTTCTATTAGTTATGTATATGCCCTAGAGGACATTGTTGTACATATGATGTATATTATAGTGTATGCTTGGATATATATAGAGAGGACTTTCTTGCTCGATATGATAGTATGCTATCTGGTTTCACTTTGTCTTAACATGTTAACTTGTATTGGTTTATTGTCTTGCTCTCACATGTTGATAAATCCCTTAGGATATGTACTCGACTACTAGGACCATGATGCAGATCATACTAGTAGGGCCAGGTTAGTCCAAGGGTACATCCTATAACTGTTCCTAGTCGAGGGTGTATCGAGACAGGGCATCGATACTCCAGAGTAGACTAGCGTATACGCATCTTGACCCATATGATGGATGATGGATGATCCCATATCCATCGGTGTTTGACATCAAAGATGGTGTACGAGTGCTCAGTGGAGACTGGATACACTGAATGGACTCGCCGAGAACTCCTAGATGGTATTATACCTATCGTCAGATAGCAGTTCTCTGGTGACACTGGTACAGATTAGTCTGTAGACCCGAGATCGTCATAGAGTCTTGTGTGATTCTCACTGTGCTTTAATTTCCACCTTACCACGTTCATGAGAATGTGCAAAACGGTGGATTTTGGGTACAGTCCCGAATCAAATGGAGGCAATGAGCGATAGGAGGGGTTTCTTCTCTCCCGGTATTGGGGGTTGATGTTGCGCTGTGTTCGATTTGGTTCACTACTACAAATAAGGGTTGCCCCTATGGATTTGTCGGTAGGGGCAAACCACTGCCCCTACGGAGATGTGCGTAGGGGCCAAAAAAGACCCTGTAGGTGCAAAGGCCGCAGGTGCAAGTTGAAGCCCTGAACTTGCCTCTACGGGCAAAAACTTGCCCCTACGGAGTTCTGTGTAGGGCCAGTTGCACCTACGGAGTAGGCCGTAGGGTAAAAAAATTTATATTATTTACGATTTTTTTAAATATATTACCTGTACCTACGGAGATAGCCGTAGGGCCACGTAATATCCCCTACGGATATATGCGTAGGTACTTATCCGTAGGGATAAAATATCAGGATTTCTAATATTATGCCCTTACGGATAACTCCGTAGGGGCTAAGCAATGGCCCCTACGGACATATCCGTAGGGGAACTCCCAACCCCCTGGTACTGAGATCAGGGGGAATATCAGTTACTGCTGATATTTTTCCCCTACGGATATAGCCGTAGGGGCAACATGTGTACCTACGAATTAATCCGTATGTACACATTATCTGTATTTTTTTAAAAAAGGGCTGCCTGATTTTTTCCCGCCCTGTGCACAATAATATATATAATAATAAAATATAAAATTAATCATCACGCAACATATATCGCAGTATTCATAATCACATCTCACGCATATAATATACAAAAAAAACCCAAAAACTGAATATGATATAAATATAAACCAATATCAATATCAATATCGTTTCAAAATGTAGTACAATATGTATCATATAAATAAATACATGTTTCAAAAAATAAGAATAAAAAAGCTACCCTAGCTCGGTCCAGCTCCACCTCTGATAAACGATAGAATCTGGCACGCCTGCTCCTTGGTCAATAAACCATGCAATTCGGCACGTGCGGGAGTCTGAGCGGCCTGTGGAGCTGGCGATGTGGTCTGCGCAGCCGCCGTCGAGGTAGTAGCTTGTAGAGCCGCGACTGCGGGAGTCTGAGCGGGCGGTGGAGCTACAGGAGCTGTCTGCGGAACCGCAGCCGATGTAGCGGTTGAAAATAATACAATTGCATAATCTTAAGAAAAACAACCACCCCTTTTTTAATGAATTTGGATGGGTAATTATCCCAAATTTTTTTAAAACAAAAGAAAAACAGTGACCTATATACAAAATGGGTAAATGTCGTGATCAATAAATTACTTACCATTTGCCGAGACATGTATTTTTGCAGCATCCATACATCCTTTTCCTCTTCTTCGATGCCGTATTCTCATTATCTTCGTTTAATCCATCTGAATCTGCAATTAAATTTAATTAAACCAAATAAAATCAAACAGCAACAACAAAATCAATGAAATTTATAGCCTACCAGAGTCTTCAAGAATATCCACATATGAATCCTGGGCCTTCTTCTTTTTCTTCAAAGATCTTTTAGAAGCAGAGAATTTTGTTTTCTGGCAAGTGCTTTGAAGCTAAACACCATATTGCCTTTGTATTTGAAAACCAAAAAATGCCCACTTTGCAAATTATTGGCTACTGTAAATTCATGCCACCCATCTCCACTCATGGAAGCAACTTTGTTCTCGATATGAAGATCAACATGCCATATTTTGCCATTGTGGCTCACTAGGTTAGCCTTTTATCTTCTCTTGACCATCTTGCTAATCTGCTTGGTAAATTTATTCGGAACCGGCCACGAATCATTAAAAGACATGCATAAGAAAGGAAGCTAAAATACAGATATATAGCATACCGATACATCGAAACTTCAAAGTTGCGATGAAAATCCAGAGATATTTATTTCTACACTCGTGGTGCACATGGGAATGCGTCAGGCATCATGGACAAATATTTGAGAACATGGAAAGTATTATTAGTATAAAGTAATTAAAGCTTTTAAACACCTTGGGTAGATATTTTCTTAGTTGATGCAATCATATCATGAGGACTAAATTTAAGCTATTATACATATCCATATGTATTTTTCTAATCTAATATATTACACACACACACACACACATACACACACAGAGAGAACACCAATTTGGTAGAAAAATTAGATAGCAGGACCCTGAAGAAATGGAGTCCATAGCATTGCTCATCATCATCATCCATGATCCCTTTAAAGAAATATTATCAAAAGGTGAGAATAAATTGTTACTGCTAGTTAATGCTTGCAAGAAGTTGAAACGTGCGTTCAACCCATTTATATAATAATTCTCACTGCTTGTAGTATTTATTCTCCCCTTTTGATAATATTTCTTTAAAGGGATCGTGGATGATGATGATGAGCAATGCTATGGACTCCATTTCTTCAGGGTCCTGCTACCTAATTTCTCTACCAAATTGGTGTTCTCTGTGTGTGTGTGTGTGTGTGTGTGATATATTAGATTAGAAAAATACATATGGATATTTATAATAGCTTAAATTTATTCCTCATGATATGATTGCATCAACTAAGAAAATATCTACCCAAGGTGTTTAAAAGCTTTAATTACTTTATACTAATAATACTTTCCATGTTCTCAAATATCTGTCCATGATGCCTGACGCATTCGCACGTGCACCACGAGTGTAGAAATAAATATCTCTGGATTGTCATCACAACTTTGAAGTTTCGATGTATCGGTATGCTATATATCTGTATTTTAGCTTCCTTTCTTATGCATGTCTTTTAATGATTCGCAGCCGGTTCCGAATAAATTTACCAAGCAGATTAGCAAGATGGTCAAGAGAAGAGAAAAGGCTAACCTAGTGAGCCACAATGGCAAAATATGGCATGTTGATCTTCACATCGAGAACAAAGTTGCTTCCATGAGTGGAGATGGGTGGCATGAATTTACAGTAGCCAATAATCTGCAAACTGGGCATTTTTTGGTTTTCAAATACAAAGGCAATATGGTGTTTAGCTTCAAAGCACTTGCCAGAAAACAAAATTCTCTGCTTCTAAAAGATCTTTGAAGAAAAAGAAGAAGGCCCAGGATTCATATGTGGATATTCTTGAAGACTCTGGTAGGCTATAAATTTCATTGATTTTGTTGTTGCTGTTTGATTTTAATTTTTGATTTTATTTGGTTTAATTAAATTTAATTGCAGTTTCAGATGGATTAGACGAAGATAATGAGAATACGGCATCGAAGAAGAGGAAAATGATGTATGGATGCTGCAAAAATACATGTCTCGGCAAATGGTAAGTAATTTATTGATCACGACATTTACCCATTTTGTATATAGGTCACTGTTTTTCTTTTGTTTTAAAAAAATTTGGGTGTGCTATTCTACTATCTACAATAAAAAAAAAGGTGGACATAAAGATCAAAGTGCAATTTTTGAAATGAGTGTGCTATTCTACTATCTACAATTTCTATTTTCTTCTCTCTATTTCTTTTATAATCAATCTCCATGACTATTACCATGACTCTTGACTAACAAAGGTGGCTTTTCGTTCTCGGTAGCTTGATAATTGATGGAGGATATAAACTTTTGACGACACCTAACGAAAAGTGGACCCTCTTTTCTTCATTAATTCACCCCCTGTGTGTGTGTGTTTTTTTTTGAATTAAAGGTCATTGATTTTATAAAGACCTGATGATATATATGTTGAATATATGTAGGGTGATATGCATGATCACAAGAGCTTGCTGGAGGCAATAAAAAAAGTTGATGTGGTGATCTCTATGCTGGGCTACAAATATCATGAGCAGTTGGTTGATCATAAGTGCATGCTGCGTGAATAAATATTGTGTTAATTCCAAACTAAATACAAATATAACAAACTTATCAGTTATATAGTATTCAATTTGATTTCAAACAAATACCAAATAAGAATTTATTGTACAGGTCCACGACTTACAATCATTCCCGCATGCGAGCACATATAAAAATCATAGTTTCTAGGATGACAAATTTTATTGTCAACTACTGTCACCACCTACAGCTAGACAATAATAAAAATTACTATCTAAGTAAGAGCAAAAGGAATGTGTGTATATTTATGATATAGCATTCTAAATCAATATACATGCACTATATGATATATAAACATACATGGAGGAGCGGGAGTGGCCTCTGTCCCTGATATGGACGCATCACCAACAACTAGATAATCAAACATTGACAATATAAGTAATTTTGACATAAACAGGCATGAATATCTATAATATTACATTCAAAATGGATATTAGAGAGCGTACCTGCAGTGAGAAGTGGTAAAAGTATCACCCAACTAGGGTGTAATTTACAGAATCAGTTGAAACTCGTGAAAGTCATAGAAGAACCTGACCTGCACAAATCTGATGTATACTTTCCATTGGACACTAAGAAGTCTCTAAAAGGAAAAGCCAATGTGAAAGCCATCATTAGTTCATATCAGAAGATCGATGCTGAAACAGAGAACAAGGAATGTCATTTTTTTCTTCTTCTGCCACATTACTGTCTTCTCCTTCTTATTATGTGCGCGTGCAAATTCAATGAAAGCAGAAACTCCAGTGACAAACTTAGGTTGCATACGTTGTTGCCAATTCACATACATCCAGTCCTTAACCCTGACGTACTCATGGGCCATGTTAGACTGTATCATATAAATTGTAGGTTATGATGACTATATTGAGAAATCTAAGAACGGGATGGTTACTGACAAAGAAGAAAATCCGTGTATATGCTTTGTGTGTGCGTTTGTCGTTGAAAAGAATAAATTATCGATAATTAAAGTTAGATTTGAGGATACCCATGTATGAGTTGTATTCTATATATGTGTGTTTCAATTTATGATTTCGCTTAAGTGTAGGGTTATTTTTACTTAAAGAAGTATCACCATCTACTATATATCAAAAAATGTAGCAAACTAGGACTAGAACTCATTTAACATTATCAACTAGTGAGATTTCAATGTCGAAAACTCCCTAAAGAGGAAAATTACTAAAAGGAAAAGACTCTTTGAACAAAATGCATCCACTAGAAATAAAAGAGATTGTGTCATACTTTAGTACCAACACACAAGCACCTACATCTTGCTATGATCATAACAACATCATGATGATTTGTCAATTGCCTTGCTCATATTATGAAATTATGAACACCAAAACTCTAATCAAATCTCCATCTCAATAATTAAGCCGACAAAGAGAAAAATAATAACCAAAAAGAGGAGAGAGTCTTAATTTGCATGCCCAAAGTCTCATGATAGACAGAGACCAGGAGAAAAGGAGGGAGAGGAGAGAAAATATCACAAGCAATGAAAAAGTTGGGAAGGTGTTGAACATCATCTTTGTAACTTGTAATATGTGGCCATTTGTCATCGATATCTAAGCTTTTCTTTATCAATGTAGAATCATTGAGTTTAGAAGAAGATTCAAAATTAATATACTTTAAGAAGTTTTACCACCGGCTATTCGTCTAACGTCCGGTCTTTGGTGTCACACAAAATTCTTGAATCAATATGATCCTGAGACTCGATCAAGATTCTCTGGACTAAAAAATTCCAAGGAATTGCTATTTGAATTACGTTAATTTGGAACACGTTTGTATGATTGAAGCTAAGAAACAAATATATTTCCATATTATATCATGCATTGTTTTATCAAAAATAATTTTATCACATACCTAGCTATGTGCTGAAGTAGGCTATATATCTCTACAGAGAGAGAAATTTATAACCAACATGCCACGAATATTGAGATTGTAAATATTTATATATATATATATATATATATATAGACATTTGAATCTAGACAAATAGAAAACAAAACTTTATTGTTCCCTTGTCTCTTATCAAAATCATTAGAAATGTTCATTTTTAGGGGGCTCAAAATTTCCTTCACAAGCTTTAAAAGAAACCTAGAAAAATTCTCACCCCCTGCCGTAACCCCCTGCCCCAACCCTAACCCTAACCCTAACCCCAACCCCAACCGCAACCCCCTGCCGAACCCCAACCCCAACCGCAACCCCAACTATGAAACATATTAGAAAAAGGATAGAAGTTCAAGATGTTGATAACACGATGATAATCAATGCAGTTGCGTACAGATGCTAAAACCGAATATATGACACGATATTCTTGTAAAGATAGACATGTATTAAAAGAGGAAACGTCCAAGTAAAATCCATAACTAAATCCCTATTTTGCCCTTCCTTTTCTTCAAATCAGAAATGTGTCTTTTTTTTGCAATTATATATAGCTAAAATAAAGAAGGTCCTATAATTCTAAGAATTTCCAATTACAACGGCCGATACTCAAAATCCAGAATCTTATGAGCATCTTATGCAATTAGCAAACATATTCAACCGAAAACACCCACAAAATTTCCACCAGACCACAAATCCTTTGCATACTCAAACCCCAACCAGATCAAATTAAGGGACTACTCAGACCCACGGTTTAAATCAATCGAAAATATCCAAAATCAGACACGGGGTCTTTGGATACCTACCAAATGCCATGTCTGATGACTCCAAAAACAAAACCCCAACATGCCCAACGGCTAAAAGTTCCACAAAACAGTCTCCGTTTCCAAGAAAATTTGAGAATGACAAATAAAATTATTAATTAAACTGGGCTTTACCCATATTATTAGTCCAGTTTCCAACACCTTCTCAAACTAGACAAATTTTACTCTTATGATTATCATCAACATTTCAATTAACGAGCTTAATGCTAATTAGAATGGAAATTAACTTAGACCCTGAAATCCAAAACCCCAACCCCAACCCTAACCCTAACCCTAACCCCAACAGCAACCCCCTGCCGAACCCTAACCCCAACCGCAGCCTCAGCCCCAGCCCCAACCCTAACGCTAACCGCAGCCCGAGCCCCAACCCCAACCACAGCCCTAGCCGCAGCCCGAGCCCCAACCCCAACCACAGCCCTAGCCGCAGCCCGAGCCCGAGCCCCAACCCCAACCACAGCCCTAGCCGCAGCCCGAGCCCCAGCCCCAACCCTAGCCCCAGCCCGCAGCCCCAGCCCTACCCCCAATCAAAAATTTGAGTAATTGAAGAATTCCTTACCTGTGCAGAGGCGACGACGAGAACTCCGATGAGCCGACGCTGGCGATGACGAAAGCAGGTGGTGGCTACGACGAAAGCAGGCGGTGGCTATGACGAATCGGTGGCGCTGGCGATGACGAGAACGACGATCGATCGGCAGGAACGAGGGTTTGGGAATTTTTTGTTCGCGCGAGAATTGGGAATAATCAGCATAGGGATCGATCTGAGCTTTTAACTTAAATCCCTATTTAGATGCCCCTACGGATAAGTCCGTTGGTTCTTGGTTTGCGGCTCCGTAGGGGCAAACAACAATTTAAGATTTAATAATTTTTATATAAATATGTAAGGACCGTAGGGGCAACCGTCTAGACCTACGGACTAATCCGTAGGGCCAAAATAAATCTGCCCCTACGGATTTCAATATCCGTAGGGGCAATCCCCTATTGTAATAGTGGTTATAACTGGAAGTCCCTGACCAGGGATGATATGGAGATCTATTGGTAAGCATTATCAGTAGTTTCTCGACCCGTTATGAGCCTCACATCGACACAACTTATCGGTTACTGGGGTCTGACGTTTACCACCCCTAGACTGGATATGTGACATATCAGACGAAGAGACCGGACTGTACGGTAGTGTTACTGATTGGATTCACAGGAGTGTGTGCAGGCTTACTTGTTGATCTTCTGATCGCTCAATATCCGGGTGGCTGTTACATTTAGCTGACTGCTTGCAGCTTGTGAGTATTTGATATGATCATCACCTACTGCCGGTGTATTGACGAGTCTTTAGAGTCCTACACAGAGGTTTCCTGGCTCAGGCGAAATGGAGTAGGAGCACATATGTGATATGTGCGAGACCGAAATTAATACGATATGTGATACCGTATTCTATTCTCGCGATATGTGATATCGGCCGGGTATATGTGATATAGCCAGGTTATCAGATCAAGTGTTGATTCGATAAAATGATACATTTAATATTAGTCGGTTATATGTAATATAGCCGGATTATTAAATCAAGTGTTGATTTAATAATTTAATTTATAATTATATATTTGATATATTAAATTACATTAACTAATATTAGCTCACTTAAGAATTACTTTTTCTCACTTGATGATACATTGATATATATGTGATATATGTTAATTATATTATTTTCTTTTGTTACAAAATATTATATATGTGATATATGATATTGTAACATGCTAGGTTACAAATGCAACTAGGGTTTATAAGACTTAAACTCTGCTAGGGTTAGATTAGGGTTTATATTTATTATTAAGGAAATACAAAATTATGGAATTTTTCATGATTGATATTTTGGAAGAAGCTAATAGGCTTCTTTGACTTTGTCCATCCTTTTTGTCTACCTTAAGATATTTGTTAAACTAACTTTAACCCTAGCTTATGGTTAAGTCTCTACAAAGGTTAAGCATGTCATTCTTAACCCTTGATTGCATTTCTAATCTCATAACATTATTCATTCATCACTTATCTTCTTCTTCCTCCTCACAAAAGCTTTCTAGCTTTTTCATTTGTGATGAATGTTTGAGAGAAAAAGAAATATAAAGAGAGCAAAATTCCTACTTCATCATCCTCATCTATTCTAGACACTTAGATTAGGGTGTTTGCTTCACTAATATCTCATTAGTGAAGTGATAGCTTGGGTTTGTGTTTCCTCAAGGTAGATCATCTTGGATTTCGAAAACTTCAAGCAAGATGCATCATTCACCTCATAGAGCCTCTCGAGAGTCTGGGAACTTGATGATCGCAGCGAAGGGACCACAACAAGGAGCTTATGAAGCGAAGGAACGGACTACAAAGGTTGTAATCCTTATCACTTAGAGGTAATGTTGTTTGCTTTATGTTTTAGTTTGATTCTCTAGTTAAAGATCTAGGGTTTGGGTTGTTTAAACATGACAAAAATTTAAATTGGCATGGATGATGCCATCCGAAATCTTGCTGTCGTGATAACTAACCCTACAGTGGTATCAGAGCCTAGCTAGAGAATTAGACGGATAAGTGTAGGATTACGAAACCGAAACAACTCCGAAACATCCGAATCGAAACCCTAGTTTCTGTCGATTTTTTCTAGATGTCAAATTTTTTTTAAATAGTTGCAGAATGATGTATGGGATACATAATGAACACTGTACAAAATTCACCCCATCCCCTTGGAAAATGGCTGAGCCCATCACTACCAAAACCTGCCAGATCGGGTTATTCAGGGTTGAATTTTTTACAGTGTTTAAGGCTCTAGGTTTTGGTACTTTAGATGTTGTTTGTTTTTGCTAATTTTTCATGTGATGTTATCTTTTAGCAAAGGAAATTCGGAGTATTTCGTATTCGTAATTCTAGGTTTTGTTTCGGTTATTTTAGACGGTATTAAAAAGTTCGATCGGATATCAAATACCCACTTTCACCCTTACCGGATATTTTCAAGTGTTGGATTTTTTCTTAGTTAAAGAACATTCAAATATCATGCAAGTGATTCAGTGGACCCTCTAGAAGAACGAATTCTTAACTCGATTATGTGACCGTCAGAACCATCACTAAACCCTAGGGTTTGTGGTAGTTCAGCGGTGCTACATGTGAGGCATTGGTTGGTCCTTCTACGGCTGGTTTATTGGTACTGTGGTATGTACTGAGTATTTTTAAACTACGCTCATGTGTTAAGCTTTTGGGAATTTTTGGGTGTTTGTTGATTCGATCGGAATGTTTAACGTCGTCTAGATTTTTCTGTAATGTGATACAATATGTGGAATTCATATAGTTAGGCATGAAATCCGTAATATGTGATATTCCGGGTTTACGATGTTTAAAGTGATTATGGATTCTAAATGTTGTAGTTTTTCACTTTCTTTTCTGCGACCGTAAGTGTAATATGTGGTGTATCGCCGATTTCATTGCTGTACATCAACGACAATTGGGATACGCATATTTATTTACGTTGATGGCATGTGATGTTATGTGTTGCTGTGATATGTTATATTGGATCGTCGTGTTTTGAATAGCCGGGGGTTTTATGTGAGATGAGGGTTTTTATTTTCATTCATGTAAAATTCATTGTATGTAATATTCTTTTATTGGGGCACTTCTGGATTGAGAATTATGCCACCATTGTATATTATTTACTTTTCCGCATTAGGATAGACCCAAGGAGGGGAGCACAAGTAACCGGGTTCTAGGGTCTAGTGGGAGGCCATCTCGAGGAGTCGAGACCGGGTCTCCTAACCCTAGAATTGGGAGGGTTACTTGCCGCTCTCGTAGGGGTCTAGGGATGTGGGTTTGGCTATTCATCGTGACCGTGGAATCCGTGTTTTATATAGGCTCAAAATAAAACACAGACCTCCTAGTATATCCAATATTTCATATGTTATCTTCTGCTGCTGAAATACTGTGATGTGATCATATTATATGCGTGAGACGAATGCTTTATTATTGTATATATGATATATGATAAACGGTGTTTATGTTTTGCACCCGCGCTAGTCCCGTCTCGGTATGCCGTTAGTTAAGTAACCTAACGGTGCATAACGGGACATTGTGGCAATTGCGGATGGCATAAGTGTATGTTGTATTTTCGTTTCTTCTGTGATGCTTAGGAAGCTTAAATGATGGGATTCATTAATGATATTGATGAAAGAAAAAGAAACCTAAAAGATATTGTAGAATCAAATTTATAAAAAGGGTAGCTCTAGTTTTTGCTTTGCATAGCGGTATTTCTTGTAGAATATCTAGCACCTTATTCGATAAGGAAAGAGCCGAGATCCTTCACCGGGAGTGACCTCTTTAGCAAAACTAGCAGATGCTACAACTCACTCGGTTTTGTTTTTGATTTCTTTTATAGTTCTTTCTTTGCATAGTGATATTTGTGAAATATCCCACACCTTATTCGATAAGGAAAGAGCCAAGATCCCTTCACCGGGAGTGACCTCTTTAGCGAAACTAGTAAAAGCCTAAAAAACACTCCTTTTCAAAATCACTTGTTTCTACAACGATATCGAGTTCATTACGCAAAAGGTTTTCTGAAAAACCTGCGTAGCCCTCCGTCATTTCAGATAAGTACTACTCAGTATTAGTGCTACGTTTGTTGGCCTGCGTCAAGGCATAGTGTGTGGTAGCTAATTAGTGCTTCTCTGCAACATAAGATGAGATTGGATTAGGGTAGTCGTACGACTTTGTTGGCCTGCGTTAAGGGTTGTGCGGGTGGGTTTAATTCAATCAGGAAATGATGGGTTGAACTTGATTAGCGGACTATGGTTTGTTGGCCTGCGTCAAGGTCATAGCACGCTTGGGGAAAAAGCATTATCGGGAATTTCAAGTGTTGAAATTTGCAATGAGATTGCATACCTTCTATGAGATAGTTGGATCCTGATACCCACTGCGAGTAAGAGTTACTCCTGGGAGAGTTTTACACATGATAATTAGCCGATCAAGTAGGTGTTTAGAAAGGTGTTAACGGGGTTATGCCTCTGGGAAAACGAGGTTTATTTTAATTAGGTCCGTGTGAAAGCACGGGGAACCTCTCTCAAAGTACCAACACTGACCTGGTTGAAAGATTGGCGAACTGGTTAGGTGTAATTAATCCCGGTTAGTCTTACCTTTTAGGGTTTGAAGGAAAATTTGATGAAAACAGTGGGAGCCATCCTGATTAGATAAGATAATAACCAATCTAATCTTGCAAGAGCATACGCTAAAGTGTTTTCTTCTCTCTCTCTCCAGATAGCGATGATGTCTGTCCTTAATCAAAATAATAATATGGATATATTGACCGAACCCGCTTATTATACTGAGCAGGGGAACGTTGGTTCCGTTCTTTCTTATAACTGTTAGTTATATGTATGCCCTAGAGGCCATTACTGTACGTTGGATGTATATTGTAGTGGATGCTGGGACATATATAGGGAGGACTTTCTTGCTCGACATGATAGTATGCTATCTGGTTGCTCTTTACCTTAACGTGTACACAGATTGTCTCTCTATTACATGTTGGTAAAGCCCTTAGGATGTGTACTTGACTACCTGGACTATGATGCGGATCATACTAGTGGGGACATGGTAGTCCATAAGTACATCCTTGAAAGTCCCTAGTCGTGGGTGTATCGAGATGGGGCATCGATATACCAGAGTAGACTAGCGTGTACCTTCTCGACCCATACAGATGGACGATGGATGATCCCATATCCATCGGTGTTTGACATCAGAGATGATATACGGGTGCTCAGTAGAGACTGGGTACACTGGACGGACTCGCCGAGAACTCCCAGATGGTATTATACCTTACGTCAGATGGCAGTTCTCTGGTGACACTGGTACAGAGTAGTCTGTTGACCCGAGATCGTCATAGAGTCTTGTGTGGTTCCCACTGTGCTTTGATTTCCATCTTACTACGTCCAAGAGGGCGTGCAAAATGGTGGTTTTTGGGTACAGTCCCGAGTCACATGGAGGCAATGAGCGATAGGAGGGGATTCGTCTCTCCCGGTATAGGGGGTTGATGTTGCGCTGTGTTCGATTGGCTATAACAGGAAATTCCTGGCCAGGGTTGCTGAGATATACTGGTAAGTGTTACCAGTAGTTTCTCGAATTGTTATAGACCTCATATCGACACGACTTATCGAGCTATTAGGGTCTGACGTTTACCACCCCTAGGCAAGATATGCGACATATCAGACGACGAGACCGGACTGTACGGTAGTGTTACTGGTTGGATTCACTGGAGTGTGAGCGGGCTTGCTTGTCGATCTTCTGATCGCTCAATACCCGGGTGGCCGTTACGTTTAGCAGACCGCTTGCGGCTTGTGGGTGCTTGATATGATCATCATCTGCTGCCGGCGTATTGACGAGTCTTTAGAGTCCTACACAGAGGTTTCCTGGCTCAAGCGAAACGAAATAGGAGCGCATATGAGATATGTGCGGGACCGAGAATGATACCAGTATGTGATACTGTATTTGATTCTCGCGATATGTGACATTGCTCGGTTATATGCGATATAGCCGGGTTATCGGATCAAGTGTTGTTTCGATAAGTTGTTACTGATGATACTAGTCGGTTATATGCTATATGACCGGATCATTAAATCAAGCGTTGATTTAATGATTTAATGTATAATTATATATATGATATATTACTTTGCATTAACTAGTATCGGTTCACTTTAAAAGGATTTTCTCACTTGGTTGTACAAGTTGTATATGTGATATACTTTTTGTGCAAATGATTGTATCATGTTTGATGATACATGTTAACTTGGTTAAGTGTAAAGATTAAACCATGGTTAAATTGATGATTAGGGTTTTCTTTTTCTTAATCATTTATTTATTTATTTATTTGGAAAAGATATGAAATGAAATGGTTGCAAGTTTTGTTTTTTCTTTGAAGCTTCATGAAGCTTTGACTTTGTGACCATTTTGTCTCATGCTTAACCCTAACCACTTCACTTAACCTTGGTTCATTCTCTACACTTAACCATGGTAACTATTATGATAAGAATAAATGGGATTATCTTTTCAAGTTAATCTTTTTATTCTATCATATCATTATCATCTTCTTCTTCTTCTTCAAGATGAAGAACCTTGACTTCATCAATGGTGATTGATGAAAATGAGTGAGAAATCCAATTCTAAAGTCTAACCACTTCCTATTTCTTCATCCTCTACCTCTTTCCAAGTAGTAGAGTGTGTTTTCTTCACAAGTTTCATGACTTGGTGAAGTGGGAGCTTGATCTAGTGATGCCTCGACGTAGATCATCTTCGGCACGTCGTCGATGACCTAGCCCGCTTTTTCTCCGATGAAGCCGACGCTAGAGCCCGGGATTTGATATGGACAGCGAGGAGACTTCATTGCGGAGCTAAGGAGGTGGAGAAACGGATCTACAAAGGTTGTATGTTCGTTTACTTTTAGTTAAGATGTTAACTGGCTCATTTTGTTGCCTAAAAATCTAGCCAACGATCTTGTTAGGGTTTCTCGGCACCGTTAAAATTTGAAATTGGCATGGTTGATGCCTTGTGAGACCTCATTAGTGTGCCTAGGAACCTTTCAATAACTGTTATAAGACTGAACAGGAAATAGGGGAATATCTAGATTCACACACCGTCCAAACGAAGAACAAGCGTGTTAACGCATCTTTTTCGGGTGTGTTTGTTATCGAGAACTGTTTCTCAGTTCACTCTACGTCCTGGGTATTAGATGCCGGATCAGGATCCCACATATGTAATATATTACATGGGCTACGGAAAGATAGAGAACTGAGAGAGGGTGATCATTCCTTAAGAGTAGGGAATGGTGCAAATGTTGCAGCCAAAGCAGTTGGCGAATATCACCTTGTATTGCCAAATGGTAATACATTGATCCTGAACGAATGTTATTACATTCCGACCCTGATATGCAATCTTATATCAGTTTCTTTATTAAGTAAAGAAGGATATAATTTTGTAGTACAGGATAATGTTATGAACATCTTCCTGAATCAAAAGTTGATTAGATCAGGCTCATTAAATAATGGCATATACGTTCTAAATCAAACTACAGTATTTAATGTACAAAACACACACAAGAGGAAGAGTTCAGAAATGAACGAATCCTTCTTGTGGCATTGTAGACTAGCTCATATCAATGCGACACGACTAGCTAAGTTGCATAAGGATGGATATTTGAATCCATTCGAATTATCATCTTATGAAACTTGCCATTCATGTCTCAAAGGCAAGATGACCAAAACTCCGTTTAGTGGACACGGAGAAAGAGTTACGGAACTCTTGGGACTGATACATAGTGATGTATGCGGTCCCATTTCTACACATGCCAGGAATGGTTCCTCGTACTTCATTACATTCACTGACGATTTCTCAAGATACGGACATGTGTTCCTGTTGAAACACAAGTCTGAAGCTTTTAAGAAATTTAAAGAATATAAGCACGAAGTCGAGAACCAAACGGGTAAAAGTATTAAGATCCTTCGATATGATCGATGAGGAGAATACTTGAGCAATGAGTTTCTAGACTATCTAAAAGAGAATGGGATTCTCTCTCAGCTTTCTCCTTCTTATACACCACAACACAATGGTGTATCGGAGCGGAGGAATCGCACCCTATTAGATATGGTGCTCTCTATGATGAGCACTGCTGAGTTGCCTATTTCCTTTTAGGGATATGCACTGGAGACAGCTGCAGACCTATTGAATATGGTTCCCACCAAATCTGTGCAAACCACTCCATATGAAATATGGAAAGGAAAGAGACCATATCTTAATTATGTTAAGATATGGGGTTGTTCGGCATATGTGAAAATACAGAATCTGGACAAGCTCGGGGCAAGGTCTTTTCTGTGTAAGTTTATTGGATATCCCAAACATTCGCGTGGGTATATCTTCTACCACACCGAGGAACAAAAGGTGTTTGTTTCTCGACATGTGTTCATATCAGAATTTTGCATTATTATATTCCCCATTCTTAATCATATTGCAAATAAACGGGTGCTTTTGATCCATGTCTGCTGAATAGTTGCAGGTTACAGGTTCTCGGAACAATACAGTGAAAATGAAGAAAAAATGCTACAAAAGTGAGACTACGACCAACAAATAGAAGGATCTTTATGATGTCGCCTACAACTTAAGGAACAAGTGAAGATCAATGAACGGTTCAATTGCACAAGGTACGAAGGCATCACAAGATTCAAGACTTCAACACGAAGTGAACGGTAAAAGTCTACAACATTCTGCACTGTGGAAATCTGGAAGAAAATAGAAAAGATTCTGAAGAACCAAGTGAAGAAACCAGAAGCAAAATGCAACATGAAGCAGCCCTAAAAATATGAGACAGAGACCCCACCATTTGGCCGCGAATCCGCGGCCAAACCAGGCTTATGGCCGCGGATCCGCGGCCAAACCAGGCTTATGGCCGCGGAACCGCGGCCGTGCAGTGCATGTGACGGTGGGGTGACGGTGCATTGACCGGGTATTCTTAGGGTAGATTTGTAAATTTATGAATGGATCAGAATGTAACCCAGGGTTTCCTGTATCTATAAATAGGAGAGCAAAAGGCCAATAATTTTTGTGCCTCTTTTGGGTGCCTCTTTGGAGATGCCTCTTTTTAATTTCTTAGATTAAATTTCAATTCCATTGTAATCGTCAAGAGGTCATCAATAACGAGTAAGTTTTTTTTATCTTGAATTTCTTATCTACCCTAGTTATTTCTCTGAAATTATTATCTGCCATAGTTATTTTCCGCAAGTTAATTAGGCTATTAAAATAAAATCACAAAAAAAAATGAATTCCATTATTGATTCCCTAATGAGTGAGTAGTTCCTCACTTGTTAGGGTTAGGTTTGGGGAAGGTTTGAGAGATGAAAATCTCTTACCCCTTTCTTGCCTATTCAATATTTTAAAATAAGGGCTCTATGCAAACAACCACACACCACTCACTACGGCATCCTATCCTATGAGGTAGCGGTGATTCCCTAGTTAAGACCGGTTGTGGTTGATTTCCATAGAGATTAGGGCTAAGAGTTAAGAAAGGACGGACAAGGACCAAAAGGAAAGAAACGTAGTTTCTTCCTGATCGTGCTAATCCCTTTTGTTAACTATTACTTAAACACCTAAGGTTCTTAATTAGGGCAAAGAAAGCGGTGAGAATAATTGACTTTCCAAACTAACCTAATCCTAACCCCAGCAAGCATTTTATCAATTTATTCTCATTCTTAGATCTAAAATAAAACCACTATTTTTTCGGATTAACTCGTTAGAACATAAAGAAAAGGAATCCATCTCCCTGTGGACCGACCCCTACTCAACCGGCTAACTACCAAGCGACACCGTTATTGATTGCGGTATTCTTAACTTTGATTTCAAAACGCACGCACGCAAAACAGCTCTTAATCAACATGCCACCTTTTTAGAAAAGGAATTTCTTGAAAAAGAAATTAGTGGTAATGAGGTAGAACTGGAAGAAGTTCCAGCTACACAAACTGCAACAGAAGATTTTGTAGAACCAGAGGATTCAGTAGTTCCTGACGAACCCCAGCCTCTACGCCGATCTAGTAGGGTTCCTCATCCACCTGAGAGATACCACGGTTTTCTGAAAGATGGTGAGAGCGAGGATTGCATCATGGAAGATGATGACCCAACTAGCTTCGAACAGGCCATCACGAGTGGCGACTCTGTAAAATGGCTGGATGCAATGAGATCTGAGATAGAATCCATGTACACCAACAAAGTATGGACTTTAGAAATTGCTCCTGAAGGGGTAAAACCCATTGGGAGCAAATGGATCTTTAAGAAGAAACTTGGTGTAGATGGAAAAGTTGAGACTTTCAAAGCTAGACTTGTTGCAAAAGGTTTTCGTCAACGACCAAGTGTGGATTATGATGAAACCTTTTCTCCAGTAGCTATGCTTAAGTCCATCCGGATCCTACTTGCCATTGCTGCATACCGTGACTATGAAATCTGGCAAATGGATGTTAAGACCGCCTTTCTAAATGGTGATTTAGAGGAGTGGGTGTACATGACTCAGCCAGAGGGCTTCATAGACAGTGGGAGCAGCGGAAAGGTGTGCAAGCTGCTTAAATCCATCTAGGGGTTAAAGCAGGCATCGCGGAGTTGTAACATCTGTTTTGATGTTGTAGTCAAAGAGTTTGACTTCATCAAGAACGTAGATGAAGCTTGTATTTACAAGAAGGTGGCAGAGAGTAAGGTTGTCTTCCTCGTATTGTACGTGGATGACATACTCTTGATAGGAAATGATGTTCCTTTGCTGCACTCGGTCAAGCTCTTCTTATCATATAGATTCTTAATGAAAGATCTAGGTGATGCCTCATGCATTTTTGGTAATTAAGATCTATAGAGATAGATCTAAGCAGATACTGGGATTGTCCCAATCCAGGTACATTGACACCATACTAAAGAGGTTTAGTAAGGAAGAATCCAAGCGTGGGAATTTACCCACGATCTCTGGACTCACTCTCTCCAAAAAGATGTCTCCTAAGACTGATTTAGAGAGAGCTCGCATGCAAGGGATACCCTATACTTCGGCAGTAGGCTCTATCATGTACGCGATGCTATGTACCAGACCCGATGTAACATACTCACTAAGTATAGTGAGTAGGTATCAAGAAAATCTAGGAGAGAGTCACTGGACAACTGTGAAGAACATTCTCAAGTACTTGAGAATGACTAAATAGATGTTCTTGGTGTATGGTAACGTAGAAGTCCAGGTCGAGTCCTTTACCGATTCGAGCTTCCAAAGTGATAAGGACGACTCTAAGTCGCACTCAGGATTTGTCTTTATCCTAAATGGAGGGGCGGTTTGTTGGAAGAGTTCCAAACAGGAAACCGTGGCAGACTTGACGATAGAGGTTGAATACATCGCTGCCAATGATGTTGCCAAAGAGGCTGTCTAGATCAAGAAGTTCATCACTAAATTTGGTGTGGTTCCATCTATTGAGCATCCAATACCTTTGTATTGTGATAACAATGGAGCTATGGCTTTAGCTAAGGAACCCAGGTCCCATCAGAGATCCAGGCATATTCTAAGGTGGTATCACCTGATCCGGGAGATAGTTGATCACCGAGAGATCGAGGTCAAGAGAGTTGAAACGAAGGACAACGCTGCAGATCCACTCATGAAGGCCATATCCCAGATACAATTTGAAAGACTCTTCGGGATGTTGGGTATGAGATACTACAACAGCTGGCCTTAGTGCAAGTGGGAGATTGTTAGTTATGTATATGCCCTAGAGTCCATTGTTGTACATATGATGTATATTATAGTGGATCCTTGGATATATATAGAGAGGACTTTCTTGCTCTATATGATAGTATGCTGTCTGGTTGTCACGACCCGAGAATTCGACTCGTGACCGGCACTTAACCGCGCAACGTCTACAGGCGCAACGCGGCTAAGTAAGCCGAACCCAGAAATCAAAACCAATAAATATAGAGTGATTTTAAAACATTTTGTAAAACAATCATACATGTCCGAAAAACTTCCATTTATTTAGTAGAAAACCTTTTTAAGTTCAAGGGTTATAAGTTTTATAATTTTGGTAACATTTCCCTTTTTAAACCATTAGCCCCGAGAGTCGGGTAAAAAAACAAGGTGTAGCAGAGATAACAAGTGACAAAAATGAAGCATCACAGTATGCTATACGACGCCGTAGCGAAGAATACACGGTAAAACAAGGACAATATCATAAAATAAGACTGCATAAAGTAAAGTCGGCTCACATGCGAGCTCGACACCAGAATATAAAATCATACATATCGTCCTCACAACTGTCTCTAAGTCAATACAGAAAAGTAGATGGAGAATACTAGATACATCAATGTTCAACAGAAGGATAGCAGATACCGTACAAACCCACCTAAACAGCAAAAGGGCTATCTCAGCTTAAAAGGGGTATCTGTGCCAAAAGGTGCGGTAACAGCCAGCCGTGACTACTCCCCAGGGCAACCTGCAAGCACTGTGGCACAACGGGGGTGAGTTGCCAACTCGTGAATAGAGATAACATAAAAAGGTAATCGCGAGCATGCACGTACTGCGCTACTCTAACAAATGCCAGCAGATGATATCAATGCGAGGTATACAGCATGCATGGTAAAAATGCAAGTCCTCTATCAGGTGATATAACTACAGGATGAGATGTGATAATGAATGCTGAGCATGGGGATATAGTATCTACATGAAGTATCGAGGTGGACTACATAAGTATGTATGCACCACAAATCCTAACATCTCAAACGCCGGTACTCCATCGGCCCTCATATCCTGTATATCCCTGAAAATCCCGAGTGCCCAACATCGGCACCCAAATATCATAAATACTCGTGTCTAGCATCGACACGCAAAACATCCTGTATCGGGCTCCGTCAATCCGGGTCAGCCCTCTCTGAAGTATGTACCGGGAATCCGTCAGTCCGGGTCATCCCTCTCTCAATATATATCGGGCATCCGTCAGTCCGGGTCAGCCCTCAATCAATCCATCGGGCATCCGTCAGTCCGGGTCAGCCCTATATCAACCCATCGGGCATCCGTCAGTCCGGGTCAGCCCTCAATCAATCCATCGGGCATCCGTCAGTCCGGGTCAGCCCTCAATCAATCCATCGGGCATCCGTCAGTCCGGGTCAGCCCTCAATCAATCCATCGGGCATCCGTCAGTCCGGGTCAGCCCTCAATCAATCCATCGGGCATCCGTCAGTCCGGGTCAGCCCTATATCAAACCATCGGGCATCCGTGCCTCAAGCACCGAGAAAACACGGGGCGACGCCCCAAATTATCATATCAAGGGAACCGGGTTTTGAAATGGTTACTTATTTGAAAAGGCCGCGGTTCCCAAATCCATAAATCATATGAAATCCCAACAATAATACAAGTAACTGCGATGTGATAAGTGCATCAATGTGTATATCAAGTCATGTCACATGAGGATGAACTACAATGCAATGATCCACTGTGATATAGGTATCAAGTCTAGATGAGTTACAACAATATACAATAGTATGATCATGGCAGTTCTATCAGTTCTACGCAATATGTATATGTGTATAGTAAGGAATGCAATATGCAATGATAGTCTATGGGGTGCATGAAATATATAATAACAAAGTCCTATCAGCCCTGACGCATAACGCCATGCGGGCGATATCCCCGTAGATGTGAAATCTACTCACCGTGTCTCGCGCTAGGTGTATCCAACCACTTGCTTGCCCTTCTTCGCAGCGTCCGTCTCACTGGCCTGCGAACCTAGAATCACATACACATATCACATATAAGCTTAAGTCACAAAACGCGACATTAAAAACCAACAAGAAACCTGTGCCGCAACCCAATCGCGCGTGTGCGCGATACGCTAAAACGTGTACTCACGCACCACGAAACTACCCCGACGCGCTGCGATACGCAGAACCCAAACCTACTCACGTATCACGCGTGTCGCGAAGGTTTAGAAAAACGGCAAAACAGGTATTTGGTCCCAGATTTTCCTACAGAATTGATCTTAAAAATATATATATACCAAAATACCCTACACACAAAAATACACATACAGACACCAAAAATTACCAAAACACCCCCTGTCTGGCCGCAATTTGCGGCCAGAATGGTGGTTTTGGCGGCCGGGAAGGGGAGTTAGGGGGTCGGGTTTCATCTAGTGTATCATCTCCACTCCACTAGGCCACAGTCCACTCAATTTCATTTAAATCACCTCGGGTCAATAGCAGATCCAGAAAGCTCAAATTGTGCATAAATACGATATTTGCATCCAATATGAAAACTGGTGGTATTTTAGCGTAATAGGGGTTGGACTAGGTTACAATGGCCTCAACGGACCTCAAGCATCCTACTGAAACCAAATCATATCCCAAATGCTCAAAGTTCCCACTAAACATCCCATATCGCACTAAAACGCACCAATATCCATTAACCGATGCAAATCGACACTAACCAAGCTAGCTAGGGACTAAATTAGGAAATATACCTCATACTTAACCCTAGGAAGCTGCAGGAAGGAGAAGGAGTGAAGGGAAGGGGCTACAGTGGGTGATGGTGCTGCTGCTGCTCACTGCTCTCTCTCTGCTGCTGATGCCACAGCCTCTGGCTGCTGCTGCTGCTTCTGGCTTCAGTTTGGGGCTGAATGCTTGCTGCTGTGCTGCTGGGGCTCTGCTGAAATGTAAGTGTGTGTGTGTGAGAGTGTGTGAGAGTTTTGAGAGAAAGCAACAAATAATGAGAGAGGGAAAATCATCACTCCAAAATGTCAACCCCTCACTCTCTCTCTCTTCATTAATGGCAAGCATGGGCTAAGCCATGATGCCCTCTCTCTCTCTCTTCACAAGTCAACACTAGATCAAAAATTCAAATTAAAGTAATCTTTCAATTTAACTAATTAATTAAACTCATTTAAGAATCTAAAAGAATTAATCCTACAATTAACTCACCATGGTTAATAATTATGGTATTTTCTTCATTTAAAAACCCTAGTTTACATGCACATGTTTGTGCAAGCCTAAGAAAATTTTGGAAAAATGTTTATTAAATTAGGAAAAATATTTAAAACACAATTTGGTAAACTTTTTATTAAAAATCATTATTTAATTATAATTATTCACTAACCCTTATCCTAAGGTGTTACAATCTCTCCCCCTTAAAGAAATTCGTCCCCGAATTTCAAAAATCTAACTAAGGTTACCTTCAAAAAGATGGGGATACGTCTTCATCATCTCGCTTTCGGTCTCCCAAGTGACCTCCTCACGGTTCTGACCACGCCAAAGTACTTTAACTGATGGAATCTCCTTCGATCTCAATTTCTTCACTTGTCGATCCAAGATCATCACCGGGTGCTCTGCATAGGAAAGATCGCTCTCAAGCTGGATCGCCGGATGCTGAATCGCATGCGAAGGATCATGAAGATATCTGCGGAGCATCGAGACATGGAATACGGGATGCACGTCTGGAAAGCTGGGCGGAAGGGCTAATCGGTAAGCTACTGCACCAACACGCTCGAGGATCTCGAAGGGGCCCACATACCTGGGGCTAAGCTTCCCCTTCTTCCCAAACCTCATCACACCTTTCATTGGGGAGACCCTCAAGAAAACATGATCACCAACAGAAAACTCAAGTCTGCGTCGTCGACGGTCTGCATAAGCCCTCTGCCTACTCTGCGCTGCTCTCATCCTATCGCGAATCAACTGGATCTTCGCGGTCGTCTCCTCAACGATCTGTGGCCCTAAGATACTGCTCTCACTGAGCTCTGTCCAACAAGTAGGTGACCTGCATCTCCTCCCGTAAAGAGCCTCAAACGGTGCCATCTGAATGGTCTCCTGGTAGCTGTTATTGTAGGAAAACTCTACTAAGGGCAAATGATGATCCCAGCTACCTCCAAAATCAAGTACACAAGCTCTGAGCATGTCCTCGAGAGTCTGAATGGTCCGCTCTGACTGTCCGTCGGTCTGCGGATGAAATGCCGTGCTGAAACTCAAGCGAGTGCCCAAAGCCTCCTGAAGCCTCTGCCATAGTCTACTAGTAAACTGGGTGCCTCTGTCGGACACAATGCACGTCGGTACTCCGTGTAGTCGCACTACCTCGTCAATATAGATCTGAGCGTACTGAGTAAATCCGAAAGTCGTCTTCACCGGTAAGAAGTGAGCCGCTTTCGTCAAACGATCCACGATCACCCAGATGGAGTCATACCCCCTACTAGTCCTGGGTAGACCCACCACGAAATCCATCGAAATCTGTTCCCATTTCCACTCCGGGATGGGTAACGGCTGTAGCTCTCCCGCGGGCCTCTGGTGCTCAGCCTTGACTTGCTGACAAGTCAGGCATCTCGATACAAAATCTGCAATGTCCCTCTTCATTCCGTCCCACCAGTAAACACCTCTCATATCATGATACATCTTGGTGGAACCGGGATGGACGCTATACACCGATCGATGTGCCTCTTCAAGAATCTCACGCCTCAGTCCCTCAGCATCAGGTACGCACAGTCTGACTCCAAACCGTAGTATCCCCTGATCATCGATCACGAACTCGGAGAATCTGTCCTGTCCCATCTGTGCCATGATCTCTGAACATCGGTCATCACTGAGCTGTGCCTCACGTATACGATCAATCAACTGTGGGCGTGCACGGACATGCGCTATCTATCCTCCAATCGGCGTGAACTCGAACTGTACTCGACTGTCGCATAATATCTGCCAATCTGCGGATGACGGCTCCTGCACTGCGCTCAAACATGATAAACTACTTTCGGGCCTCCTGCTCAAAGCATCCGCTACCACATTTGCCTTGCCCGGGTGATATAAGATCTCGCAGTCATAATCTTTCACTAACTCCATCCATCGACGCTGCCGAAGGTTCAGGTCCCGCTGCTGGAATATGTATTTCAGACTCTTGTGATCCGTAAATATCTGGCATGACTCGCCGTACAGGTAATGTCGCCAGATCTTAAGTGCGAAGACCACTGCTGCCATCTCTAAATCATGAGTGGGGTAGTTCTGTTCGTGCTTCTTTAATTGTCGCGAGGCATACGCGATCACCCTATCATGCTGCATCAGAACGCATCCCAATCCCACTCGAGAAGCATCACAAAAGACCACAAATCCGCCCGATCCGGAAGGTAAAGATAACACCGGTGCCGTCGTCAGCTGAGTCCGTAACTGCTGAAAGCTGTGCTCGCACTCCTCCGTCCAAACGAAAGGAACTCCCTTCCGGGTCAACCCGGTCAACGGTGTAGCAATACGTGAGAAGTCCTGCACAAAACGCCTGTAGTAACCGGCCAATCCCAAAAAGCTGCGAATCTCCGTCACCGATGTGGGTCTGGGCCAACGCTGAACGGCCTCGATCTTCCTCGGGTCCACACATATACCGTCTCGCGAAATCACGTGACCCAAGAAGTCCACGCTGTCCAGCCAAAAAGCACACTTGGAGAATTTCGCATAAAGCTGGTGCTCCCTCAATGTCTGCAATGTAATCCGCAGGTGCTGCTCGTGTTCATCACTACTCCGGGAATACACCAAGATATCGTCAATGAAGACTATAATGAACAGATCCAAGTAAGGCCGGAAAATACGGTTCATCAAATCCATGAAGGCTGCTGGCGCATTGGTGAGTCCGAACGACATCACCAAAAACTCGTAATGGCCGTAGCGCGTACGGAAGGCTGTCCGAGGAATGTCCTCCTGTCGAACCCGCAGCTGATGATAGCCCGATCGTAAATCGATCCTCGAAAAGTACCCTGCCCCCTGAAGCTGGTCGAACAAATCGTCGATACGCGGCAAAGGATACCTATTCCGCACTGTCACCCTGTTCAGCTGGCGGTAGTCGATACAAAGACGTAAGCTGCCGTCCTTCTTCCTGACGAACAGGACTGGAGCACCCCAAGGAGAAACACTGGGTCGAATAAGTCCCTTGTCCAGCAAATCCTGTAACTGACCCTTCAGCTCACGAAGTTCCGCCGGGGCCATCCGATAGGGCGGTATAGAAATAGGCCCCGAACCAGGAACCAAATCAATACAGAAAGAAATGTCTCGCTCGGGCGGCAACCCAGGAAGCTCGTCAGGGAACACATCAGGAAACTCGCTAACAACCGGAACCTGATCCAATGGAACCTCTGTAGCGCGAGCATCGCGAACATAAGCGAGAAATCCCTGACATCCCTTCCTCAAAAGCTGTCCAGCGCGAAAAGAAGAAATCACACTGTGAGGGGCGGCACTACGGTCCCCCAACACAACAAAAACCGACTCGCCGGGGAAACAGAATCTAACTGTCTTCTCGCGGCAGTCCACAGAAGCATAGCACGTGGCTAACCAATCCATGCCCAAAAGAACGTCGAAGTCCAACATCTCCAGAAGGATCAAGTCGACAGGCAACTCTCTCTCGCCAATACAGACGATACAGGATCGGAACACGTGCCTAGCAACAAACGACTCTCCCACAGGAGTAGTCACCACAAGCGGCTGATCAAGCAAGCCGGACTCTCTATCCAAACTCGGCACAAAGTGCGTGGATACGTACGAGTGTGTGGATCCGGGGTCGAACAGTACATGTGCGTCAACTGAACATACAGGGAGGATACCTGAAACCACTGCATTGGACGCCTGCGCGTCCTGATGTGTCAAAGCAAAAACCCTCGCCTGTCCACCACCTGCGACTGGCTGCCCTCTGCCTCGGTCACCTCGCCCTCTCTGAGCAACTCCTCCACGCCCACGACCTCGCTGTGTATGAGTCTGGCGCGGAGCAACGGTAGGTACGATAGGCAACGCTCTCTGGGGTGGTGAAAGTGGTAATGTAACATGCGGTGCTGTCGCCTCTGTCCGGGGTAACTCAGGACAATCCCGTACACGGTGGTAAGAACTCCCACATCGAAAACATCCCGACGACGGCCGCTGACCATCCTGGGAATAAGAACTGAATAACCGGCCCCTCCCTGAATCTCTGCTGCCTGCAATACGTCTATCACGGCGCCGAAAAGGTTGTCTCTGTGCTGAAGTATCCGCACGAGCTCTCTTCGGCCCTGGGAGTGCCGAAGTCTCAACAAGGTGCTCCTCGACCACTAGGGCTGCGTCTACCGCTGCTGCGTAGGTCTCGTAGTGCTGCGCGCTGATCGCGAGGAACACTGGTGAAATCAAACCTCGAACAAATCTCCGGACTCGCAACTCCTCGGTGGCCACTAAATGTGGGGCGTAGACTGCTAGCTCTGTAAACAGTACGTCATACTCTGCCACTGTCATCCCTGGCGTCTGGCGCAAAGACTCAAACCTGCGTGCTCGGGCATCTCTAACACTCCGGGGAAGGAAACGGGCTAGAAATATAGTCACAAACTCCGTCCAGGTCATAGGAGGAAGACCTGCTGCTCTGCCCTTCTCCACGGAATCGCACCACTTCTGCGCAAGACCTTCCAGGCGAAAGCTTGCGAACTCGACCCATCTCGCATCTGCGCATCTGAGGGAACGGCATATCCTGGCCATCCTGTCGATGAAAGACTGTGGGTCCTCGGCTGTATCGGTGCCTGTGAAAACCGGAGGCTTCAGCCTCATGAACTCTGATAGCGACACAGTAATCACCTCCGTGGCTGCAGGAGCAACTGGCTGTGCGGTAGGTACCATAGCGGTCTCTGGAACTGGTGGAGCTACCTCTGGCCGCTGCGCTCGAAGCGTCTCAACAAGCGATCCTATCATCTGGCGCATCTCCTGCATGCTAGATCCCACCGTCTGGCGCATCTCCTGCATACCAGCCCCTAACGTGGCGATCTGCTCTGTCATGGCAGGAACAGCCTGCTCGGGTACAACGGGTGCACTGCCCGGATCAGTCCTCGTCTCGGACGAGTCAACTCGAATCTCGGCCCTCGCGGCCGCTCTCTGTGCCCTCGTAGTCTTAGGCGGCATATTGGCTGAAAGAAAATTTGGATTCGATAAGAACACGGAAATCGAATCACAAAAATATAAGGAGGAATCAAATCAACGAGCCCTAAGGTCGCGTAAGCGGAGTACCGTGTCGTGAGTATGCCGCGGAACATACGCACGCTACGCTACCCTGCTGCAGCTACCTACTCCATCATACCAGGGTCATCCTACACTCCGAAGGTAAAACCTACGCTCTGATACCAACTTTGTCACGACCCGAGAATTCGACTCGTGACCGGCACTTAACCGCGCAACGTCTACAGGCGCAACGCGGCTAAGTAAGCCGAACCCAGAAATCAAAACCAATAAATATAGAGTGATTTTAAAACATTTTGTAAAACAATCGTACATGTCCGAAAAACTTCCATTTATTTAGTAGAAAACCTTTTTAAGTTCAAGGGTTATAAGTTTTATAATTTTGGTAACATTTCCCTTTTTAAACCATTAGCCCCGAGAGTCGGGTAAAAAAACAAGGTGTAGCAGAGATAACAAGTGACAAAAATGAAGCATCACAGTATGCTATACGACGCCGTAGCGAAGAATACACGGTAAAACAAGGACAATATCATAAAATAAGACTGCATAAAGTAAAGTCGGCTCACATGCGAGCTCGACACCAGAATATAAAATCATACATATCGTCCTCACAACTGTCTCTAAGTCAATACAGAAAAGTAGATGGAGAATACTAGATACATCAATGTTCAACAGAAGGATAGCAGATACCGTACAAACCCACCTAAACAGCAAAAGGGCTATCTCAGCTCAAAAGGGGTATCTGTGCCAAAAGGTGCGGTAACAGCCAGCCGTGACTACTCCCCAGGGCAACCTGCAAGCACTGTGGCACAACGGGGGTGAGTTGCCAACTCGTGAATAGAGATAACATAAAAAGGTAATCGCGAGCATGCACGTACTGCGCTACTCTAACAAATGCCAGCAGATGATATCAATGCGAGGTATACAGCATGCATGGTAAAAATGCAAGTCCTCTATCAGGTGATATAACTACAGGATGAGATGTGATAATGAATGCTGAGCATGGGGATATAGTATCTACATGAAGTATCGAGGTGGACTACATAAGTATGTATGCACCACAAATCCTAACATCTCAAACGCCGGTACTCCATCGGCCCTCATATCCTGTATATCCCTGAAAATCCCGAGTGCCCAACATCGGCACCCAAATATCATAAATACTCGTGTCTAGCATCGACACGCAAAACATCCTGTATCGGGCTCCGTCAATCCGGGTCAGCCCTCTCTGAAGTATGTACCGGGAATCCGTCAGTCCGGGTCATCCCTCTCTCAATATATATCGGGCATCCGTCAGTCCGGGTCAGCCCTCAATCAATCCATCGGGCATCCGTCAGTCCGGGTCAGCCCTATATCAACCCATCGGGCATCCGTCAGTCCGGGTCAGCCCTCAATCAATCCATCGGGCATCCGTCAGTCCGGGTCAGCCCTCAATCAATCCATCGGGCATCCGTCAGTCCGGTCAGCCCTCAATCAATCCATCGGGCATCCGTCAGTCCGGGTCAGCCCTCAATCAATCCATCGGGCATCCGTCAGTCCGGGTCAGCCCTATATCAAACCATCGGGCATCCGTGCCTCAAGCACCGAGAAAACACGGGGCGACGCCCCAAATTATCATATCAAGGGAACCGGGTTTTGAAATGGTTACTTATTTGAAAAGGCCGCGGTTCCCAAATCCATAAATCATATGAAATCCCAACAATAATACAAGTAACTGCGATGTGATAAGTGCATCAATGTGTATATCAAGTCATGTCACATGAGGATGAACTACAATGCAATGATCCACTGTGATATAGGTATCAAGTCTAGATGAGTTACAACAATATACAATAGTATGATCATGGCAGTTCTATCAGTTCTACGCAATATGTATATGTGTATAGTAAGGAATGCAATATGCAATGATAGTCTATGGGGTGCATGAAATATATAATAACAAAGTCCTATCAGCCCTGACGCATAACGCCATGCGGGCGATATCCCCGTAGATGTGAAATCTACTCACCGTGTCTCGCGCTAGGTGTATCCAACCACTTGCTTGCCCTTCTTCGCAGCGTCCGTCTCACTGGCCTGCGAACCTAGAATCACATACACATATCACATATAAGCTTAAGTCACAAAACGCGACATTAAAAACCAACAAGAAACCTGTGCCGCAACCCAATCGCGCGTGTGCGCGATACGCTAAAACGTGTACTCACGCACCACGAAACTACCCCGACGCGCTGCGATATGCAGAACCCAAACCTACTCACGTATCACGCGTGTCGCGAAGGTTTAGAAAAACGGCAAAACAGGTATTTGGTCCCAGATTTTCCTACAGAATTGATCTTAAAAATATATATATACCAAAATACCCTACACACAAAAATACACATACAGACACCAAAAATTACCAAAACACCCCCTGTCTGGCCGCAATTTGCGGCCAGAATGGTGGTTTTGGCGGCCGGGAAGGGGAGTTAGGGGGTCGGGTTTCATCTAGTGTATCATCTCCACTCCACTAGGCCACAGTCCACTCAATTTCATTTAAATCACCTCGGGTCAATAGCAGATCCAGAAAGCTCAAATTGTGCATAAATACGATATTTGCATCCAATATGAAAACTGGTGGTATTTTAGCGTAATAGGGGTTGGACTAGGTTACAATGGCCTCAACGGACCTCAAGCATCCTACTGAAACCAAATCATATCCCAAATGCTCAAAGTTCCCACTAAACATCCCATATCGCACTAAAACGCACCAATATCCATTAACCGATGCAAATCGACACTAACCAAGCTAGCTAGGGACTAAATTAGGAAATATACCTCATACTTAACCCTAGGAAGCTGCAGGAAGGAGAAGGAGTGAAGGGAAGGGGCTACAGTGGGTGATGGTGCTGCTGCTGCTCACTGCTCTCTCTCTGCTGCTGATGCCACAGCCTCTGGCTGCTGCTGCTGCTTCTGGCTTCAGTTTGGGGCTGAATGCTTGCTGCTGTGCTGCTGGGGCTCTGCTGAAAGGTAAGTGTGTGTGTGTGAGAGTGTGTGAGAGTTTTGAGAGAAAGCAACAAAGAATGAGAGAGGGAAAATCATCACTCCAAAATGTCAACCCCTCACTCTCTCTCTCTTCATTAATGGCAAGCATGGGCTAAGCCATGATGCCCTCTCTCTCTCTCTTCACAAGTCAACACTAGATCAAAAATTCAAATTAAAGTAATCTTTCAATTTAACTAATTAATTAAACTCATTTAAGAATCCAAAAGAATTAATCCTACAATTAACTCACCATGGTTAATAATTATGGTATTTTCTTCATTTAAAAACCCTAGTTTACATGCACATGTTTGTGCAAGCCTAAGAAAATTTTGGAAAAATGTTTATTAAATTAGGAAAAATATTTAAAACACAATTTGGTAAACTTTTTATTAAAAATCATTATTTAATTATAATTATTCACTAACCCTTATCCTAAGGTGTTACACTGGTTTCACTTTGTCTTAACATGTTGACTTGTATTGGTTTACCGTCTTGCTCTCACATGTTGATAAAGCCCTTAGGATATGTACTCGAATACTAGGACTATGAAGCAGATCATACTAGTAGTGCAGGGGTAGTCCAAGAGTACATCTTATAACTATTCCTAGTTGAAGGTGTATCGAGACAGGGCATCGATACTCCAGAGTAGACTAGCGTATACGCATCTTGACCCATATGATGGGCGATAGATGATCCCATATCCATCGGTGTTTGAAATCAAAGATGGTGTACGGGTGCTCAGTGGAGACTGGGTACACTGAACGAACTCACCAAGAACTCCTAGATGGTATTATACCTATCGTCAGATAGCAGTTATCTGGTGACACTGGTGCATGTTAGTCTGTAGACCCAAGATCGTCATAGAGTCTTGTGTGATTCCCACTGTGCTTTGATTTCCACCTTACCACGTTCATGAGAACGTGCAAAACTGTAACACCCAAGTTCATTTATAACAGTTCTATTTCAAGTATTTCTTTATTTATGGTATTTTCCTGATTTACTGTGTTTTGGGTGCGAATAGTATATTTGACATCTGTATTTGCATCCGACCCGACCCGCTTGCTTGAAACCTGTCTTGATTCAAGTCTGTGAGTTATCCTGACTTGTTACGTGGATTCGTGCACATCCATATTTACATACTGCATACTGGCATTTTATCTGGCATCTGCATTTTTAAATATAACATTTAAAGTCAAGTAAAATATTTTAAAAATACTTTGCATGGCCTGCACGATACCCCTGACCCTGTGGTAGCATCCGCGCATCTTGTTCTCGTCCAGTTCAGTGAAACGGACTCATTTGGATGGCTACATGCACGTGCGTGCATCCGTTCTTGGGGGTATGAATTTTCGTTACCCGGATATCCAATTTTAGTTTTGATCGACACGTATATTTTCCGTATTTTTAAACTGGATTTTTAGACCCGACCCGGGCGTGTTTTGGACTAAGTTTGTATTAACCAGAATATCAAATTTTATGAATATAATATTTTAAATATTTTATAACAGTTTAAATTTTATTAACCAAAAGATTTTTTAATCCTAACAGCACTAACCTCTCTCTCTCTCTCTTCTTTCTCTTTCTCTCTCTGTTCTCTCTCTCTCGCAGACTCTCTCCCCCCCCTTTTTTCTCTCTCTCCCTTCTTTTTCTCTCTCCTCTTGATTCCTCTCTCTCTCCTATCGCAAACACCGTGTGCATCTCGTTTCTCGTTACCTCCCCTCTCCTTACACTCACCTCCCTCCTCTTCTTTTCTTCTCCTTCTTCTTTTTTAAAACCGAGCGACCACGAGGAGAACCCAAAACCCCAACCTATGCCGCGCTCATCCTCGCCGACCCTCTTCTCGACCTCCACCATCACCTCACCCCTCGTGGCCACCCTCTCCTCCCTCGACCACCTCACCTCTCTCCTCTCCCCTACAACCCTCAAACCCTGCAACCGAACTCTAGCCTCGCCATCACCACCTCCATCCTCGTCGCCGACCCCTCACCGTTGACACCCTCCCTTTCTCCAGCTTCTTCTCTTCTTCTCCTCTGCCCCGAGCACAACCTGCACACCCAAGCCCAGTGAACCCATATCCTAACCCTAGCCTCGCCGCCGATCACCTCGTCATCGCCAGCATCTTCTTCTCTCCTCAATCCATCATCTCCTTCTTCTCTCCACAACCATCTCCTCTTCCCTTTCCATTCCCTGCACACCCGAGCCAACCCTAACCCACCAACCCATAACCCTTGCTTCACCTGCACCTCCATCGTCGGTGATCCCTCGTCGTCGCCATCCTCACCACCATCACCCTTCTTCTCCCTTGCACACTCCAACACCCCGGACCTTCTTCCCTACACAAAAACGTTCACCCGACTTCTTGAAACCGCAGCCCACTCCCTTCGCCAGCAAACCCCATCGCCAGTGACCCGCGACTCATCATCACCCCCTTACAGCCTCCTCTGACCCCAGAAAAACATCATAACACCAACCATCCACCCACTTCCTCTCTTCTCTTTCTTCTTCTTCTTCTTCTTGTTCTTCTTGCTTTCTTGATTTCCGTTTTCCGGTCACCCGCCGGAGCCATGACCGTCGCTGCCGATCCAGACGATCCAGTGAACGTCCCTTGCTCGCGTGATCACCCACTTGCCTTGCCTGGACCCGTACCGCGTGCCGTGTGTGCGTTGCGACAATTTACCGACGTTGGACGCGCCGTGCGTATCCATATTGTGATCCATCGATGCAAGTTTATCTTGCAACATGCTATGTTACTATATTCACATCCATTTGAATAAATATAATATATGTATTTTAAATTATGCATCCCAAGTTATAGTTTTACAGTTTTGCAATACCCGTTCATACCCGTACAATTTATTTCATATTTAGTTGCATGAAAGTTTATCTTGTTATATGCTATGTTACAATATACTGCACCCATTTGAATAATAACATTTCATATTGTTTAGTTGTACATCCCATATTATCATTTTATCATTTTACTGTTATACGACATCCGTGTGCATCCATATCATTATTTACATATCTAGTCGCACGCTAATTCATCTTGCTACATGCTAGGTATAATATAATGCATCCAAATGAGTAAAATGTTACCCATTTATCACATTATACATCTATACTAAAGTTTTACCGTTTTCGGATCCCCGTTTGCATCCATATCATTTAATATACATATAGCTGCATCTACAGATCACATTAACTCATATTATTATTATAGTAACACCCCATGCTTAATAATGTGCATCCTGCATAGTATTGGAACTATAAATGTAACCCTAATCGATATTTGTGCATCCATACCATTAATTGCATATCTAGTTGAATACCATAACGCGTTATTTCATATTACGGCTACATTAACACCCCATGCTAGATAATGTGCATCCTACATAGTCACGAAGCTATAGTTGTAACCCCTGATAGTTATTTATGCATCCATGTTTATTTGTGTATCCATACCATTAATTCTGCATAACTAGTTGCACCCCATATTACATTAACTCATATTATTAATACATTAGTACCCCATGCTTGATATTGTGCATCCTACTTAGTCATGATGTAACCCCTGATCGATAATTGTGCATCCATGCTTTTATTTGTGCACCCGTACTTGCTACAGTTTGATTATGAGCACCCGCTTGATACCTGTACACTACCTGACATGACCTGATATATCACTACTAGACATGACTTGATACATGTACACTACTTGACATGACCTGATACACCATTACTTGACATGTTACCTGATCCTGTTTCTAATGCCGACAATCTTGACATGTTGTCCCGATGGACATATCCTGTTGTCGGTATAGACAAACATGTTCCTGCTTGATCCTGTGTTGGCATTAGCTTCAGATTTATCAATACCCGACTTAAATACATAACTTGGGTGTATGTGGAAATCAATGATGAAACCTGACTTGTAACTCGACAGTTCGATGCTTATACTGATCAGTTTTAGGGGCTAGGCCAGCCCTGTGATGATGTTGCTGACATCATTCATCTGTACATGTTTCCTGTTTAGTGCCTAGCGGCATGTCTCGGTTTCAGCCCGAGAATCTGGACCGTGGTCCTGGGCATGCATGGGATACTATTGAGTTACATCGATGATTCATCAAATTGATTTCACAGACTTGAGAGTAGTTAACCCAGTAGCACGGTTTAGTTTCACCGCTACATTTCACATATACTGTTACACTTCACTGTTCTATATCCCTGCTCACTTATTACATTCATTTACCTTTTTATAATTGATGCATGCATTCCTGTTTCTCCCTGTTTATATTATTGTTGATATTATGACGGACTGACATCTGGATTTTGCATGGCCCAGATCCTCTACCTTTGCAGCAGGCCGATCAGGAGTATTTCAGTGAACAGGCCGAGCAGTGAAGACCTGTTAGTATTTTAGTTTAGTTTTCTTTCAGCATTTTTATTCCTGATGTGAGCCCGTATTTGGGACGTACATTCCAGATTGTTATTTTTTATTGGATCTATTGCTTCCACATATTATTTTTTGACTCGTTATTTCTGGCTCATGGGCATGTACTAGATAGTTTCTTTTATTTTCCTGTTCTTGATATCTATAGACAGCCATAATGTGACTGTGGAGGGATGTTTCCTAACCACAGGTAGCATGGTTGGCTCTGTCACGTGCCGATCTTAGCGCACTCTGGGAAGCGGGGCGTGACAGGGTTTTTTTGGTATCAGAGCCATATAATTTAGGTTAATCGGGTTTGATTCTTTTGTAGTTGGGTATTGGACCCAATACAGGAATCAGAATACTCGTAATTAGGAACATGTCCTGCCACTTGGTTATCGTGATTCTTGAATCATATCTTTCTCTTGACCTCTGTCTTGATGATATGCAAACTTTGCATCTCGACTTGAAACTTTTGGTTCCCTATTGTTTTCCTCTAGGATTTAGGCAAATTGAACGGAGTTATGTGATTGTACCCATGAACTGCAACATGGTTACAATGCGGTACTCTATTTAAGTAACTTGGAGTCCTAGTCTTAATTCATATCCTTGATTTATGGTCATTATTCATCGCAAGCTTGATTCCTGTTTACCGTGCTTCTCTTCTTCAGTGTCTTGGCTTCAGGTGAAGTCGCTTTCGGTATCCTACTTGTTCATGTTTTCCCCGCATTAGAATTATTCGGTTCTGGTGCATCCTATTGTTTTATGTCGTCCAAGTTTATTGCTGCACACTCGATTTCTTGCATGACCTTGTCTAGTTTTTGGGACATACACACTGGGAATGGGAAGATCATAGCTAGTAGAGAATGTAAGGATTGTTCAGTTGTTATTTGCGGATGGGAGTTATTTGCAGATTTCTTGGTAATTGATACCGGCAATTATTGTAAGTCCATGGTAGCGGCCCGGCTGTCTAACAGACGCCAAATGCGGAACAAAAACTTTTACAACTGGCGCTATCACATAGTATAACCCGGATCTGCCATTAAAGCTAAACTAACAAACTACAAAGTGGGTAGAAGAGTTATACCGAACGATCCGAGTCCTTCGGTCTTCAACCATCATCCCAGGCTTTGTTGCGGCTGCTCCGATCTCCTGAATCTCCAGTCTTCTCGTCCAGGTGGCACCACGTCGACGGATCTTTAAACGGGCTCCCGCCTCTGAACCGAGGCAACTCGATCGTCAAGTTTGCTAGAAGAGATGACCAAGATGATGTAGAGAAAGAGTCGAACACTTTATCTCGTTACGTCCAAAGCCATGGACGAACGGTTAATGAAGTTGCATTTTGAATCGGGTGAAATGAGAATTGTAGCTATTTAATTTCATGAATCCCAAACTATCATAATCTCTTTTATCAAGTGAGAGAGAGTTAATGAAGAGAAGGGGAGGGGCCGGCCATATATATAGTAGGGGGAGGTGAGTGTAGGAGAAGGAGGTGACCACAACAATCAATGAAGAGAATGAATTACCTAAACACCTAGTATGAACTCATTTAAAGAAATAATGATTCATAACACATAGTCATCAACTCATAAATGCTCCATTAATGCACTAAGCCACCTCACCATCCTAGTCACCATCCTAGTCACCATCTAGAAGCTTCCACACTCATCTCAAGAAAAGATAAATCCGCATTTAACCGAATGTTAAATACGGCTGATAGAAAACTGGAAACTGGTAACTTCCAAAAGTGATCCCGAAACGAATTTCAGGATAACCCAGTAACTGTATAAATATACCCGCATTTGTATTACGACCGAATACAAATACAACTGAGACAAAGATATTATATCTACTAAGTATAATACATGGATCCGGCTTAAACCAAAGCCCACTAGTAATATCTGCCCGAAATATGACACGTGCGTAAACACACGTGCATTTTCTGAACCCTGCCATAAAACCATACGGCCTCTACAACGTTTCGCCCGAACTTGGAAAACTATCTGTGGGGGACTCTAATGACTTGTCAGTACCCTGGCTGTGGGTTTAACCACAAGCCGTCAGCGGCACTAGCTGTGCGTAACGGCTGCCCATGTACTGACCACAAGGGAAGCCGATGAGCGAACTCATCCCAAAACCCTACTAAGCCTAACAGTGACAATGTATATACAGTCCAGTCCGTTCGTCTATGAGTATCGCATATCCGGCCTAGGGGGCTAGTAACGTCAGACCCCCAATAGCGGTATAAGTTGTGTCGGAGACAAGCCCTGAACACCCTGAGAAACTACCGGAGTACCTACCAGTAATTCTCATCTGCCTTGGCCAAGGACTTGGTGTAATGTCTTTCCTAGACACAGCGCGACCTCCACCCCCAATACCGGGAGAGACGAATCCCCTGCCAATCCGCTCACGTGCCTCCATGTGGCTCGGGACTGTACCAAAAAACTACCTATTTGCACGACTCCATTGAGCCGTGGTAGGATAGAAATCAAAGCACAGTGGGAACTCACACGAGACAAATGGCGACCTCAGGTCGATGAACTAACCTGTACACATGTCACCAGGGAACTGCTATCTGACGATATGTATAATACCAACTAGCAGGTTCCCGGCGAGTTATGTCCGGTGTACTCATAACCCAATGAGCACATGTATACATCTTAGGTGATCCAACTGACACCAGTGGCTTGTGAGACCGGCCACCGCCCCTCGTCGGGGTCTCGACTGTATACACTAGTCTACTCCGGAGTATCGATGCCCTGTCTTGAAACTCCCATGACTAGGGACCACTATTAAGGATGTGCTTATGGACTACCCAACTCTCACGTATATGATCGCCCTCATACTGTTGGTAGTCAAGCAAGATCCTAAAGGCTCTATCAACGTGTAACATGTAATCAGTCACCTGAACATGTACACGACTGATAAAGGCAAACCAGATAGCATACTATCATCTCGAGTAAGACTGTCCTACCGGCATAGGTCCTCCTCAATCATTGCAATCACGTGCCTGCGATCCAATAATTGACTTTGAGGGCACTATATCCAACAATCTCCCACTTGCACTTAAGGCTAATTATTGTGATGTCGCATACTCACAGCCCGTGTGATACCGAACATCCAACTCCTCTACTAATCAGTTTCACAAAGCCCGTTTGTAAAACTATTGTGTTCGAGAAATAGCCTCAGTGAGTGGATCCGCCCTGATGTTTCTTTCTATGTCTTTCTTAATCTCAAGTTCGCGGAGAAAGGCATCTCCCGAATCGAGTAATACCTGACTTAGAATATGTCTGGATATCTGATGGGACCTAGTTCATAAATGAACTCCAAATCCAAACTTCTTAGACTGTATCGATAACTGAACCTAATCAGTACCCAGCACCATGCTTCCCACAGTATCCTCTTGGACCACCTGTCCATAATACTGTCCCTCGTCAGAGGGAAAACTATAACTCTGACAATCACTCTGTCATCCATGTCACCTTTGAACCCTGGAATGATAACCGTCTCCCGAAGGAGGCTGCCATCATCAAATCCGTAGAACATGCACTTATGTTCTAAAACTGTTTCCTTATATTTCTCCAGGATTGGATTAATACAAACTTATTGTATCTAGTACAAAAACAACATCTAGTGTGGTACTTGACATCTCATGATTGACTCAATTACCTAAGCAAGTGATCTGCCAATCATGTGCATCCCTCTCCCCTTTAGTCTGTAAGACACCTTTAGAGAGGGTGACTCCATCACCTGCAGGTACACCACCATGCCAGGAGTCATCTATTCTAAAAACTATTAGAATACTGTCAAAGTACCCACATTAGGAAACTACCCAAATCTAGATCTAAAACCATAGATCTAGAAACCAGAATGTCTGATATTATATCCATATCCTTTCTGGAGAAACAACTATGTGACGACCACAGTACAACCGATCGTAGTATAGGAATTTTACTTCCTACTCCGTGTATGACATCCAAATACCAGGACATCACACCCTATTACCTTCTTAACAGATCCATCCCCTATTCTGATGAAGTCAAACCTATGACTGTCACATCAAAATTAGATGATCTATCTCCGCTATAACTGCTCAAGTCTATAAATAGACATAAGCAACTTTCCCACTATGCTTTCGCTGCTCCCACTGACCACAACAACCCTCTGGCAGAATAATATATACGTGCACTTCTAAAGCTAGTTTAGAACGACGCTATACTTAACCTCCTGCGGGGTCTCATAGCCTGGATCAACAGTAATGTCAAGTCTGGGTAAGAAAGAACCTCCCTGTCACCGTCCTTGAGGCTACCGAAGTACCTCTCGGGTGTCTGAGGTTACCCACCATATCCGCGGAGTGGCTAATGGAATGTCAAACCTGATTGAATCTTTAGGTCCTATTAAATTTTCTGTAATCGTTTGCGGTTCTGGAATCACTTCCAGTTCTACCATACTCCCACTACTGTTTTCTGAAAAAATCCATTTTACTAAAACTGTGGCGAGTCAAGAACAATATCACTATTGATCTTCCAGATGGTAGAAAGTCAACCCTCATCATAGCCTGAGCCAACCCACAAACAACCATTACAGAAACGTGCCCTGAGTTATCCAGAGTCTGGTTTTAAGCATAAGCCGGACAACTCCCCGTACCTTAACATCGTTAAGATATGAACCATTCTATATCCAATATAGAAACTTTGGCACTTATTTGGAACCAGATTCTAATCATGCAGCTGTCTCCAGTGCATATCAACTTTTAATGGAAAGAGGCTAATCAGCATTACTTAACTTAGGAATCCTATCCAATTATGAGTAACCTGAAAGAGAAACAAGTTTCTCAAAAATTTTACTATCATCTGAATACCAATCACAAGAATCTATATCTTCGATCTCTTTGAAGAATCCCGATACTTGCGACATCTGGTTCTCTACTTTATTCTTATACCTCACAACTTCTTAAAATTTAGACCTTGTATTTCTACGAAACACTTGTCTAAAAACTAGAGAAGTCATAAGTAAACAGAACATAGTACGAGGACCTACCCCTTTGTCCTGATGGACACTGGACAACATACAATACTTTGTATAAGTCTGCTGAGTTGAATAACTCAAAACCTGTGCGTCGTAGGTCGAAAACTGTACCCAGGCGATTTCCTCAAATATCACCAATTACAACGAATTCCGATATAATGAGGATGATCACCTAATTCCCAAAAACTTCCTCCCACTCATCATCTGTAAAACCATACAGATGTGAGAATGAAACCTGGTAAATACATACCCTGGAGTAAGTATCTAATCGGGAAAACAGGTTTCCATTAACAATGCACTGAAACATGAAAATGTTTCGTAGGGGTATCCTGGTATTCATAGTAATGCCTCTTCCATAATCCAATTCATGACTGTAACCGTATATTTTTTTGCCATCTCTCCAAATCCCTTTATTTGTCTTTAGTCGTTACCTTCTGTACACCATCGTTAGGCTAAATGACTTTCTTCCTTCCCTACCGTTCGGCACCAGCCTATGGTTTGGAAGAGGACTATCCAGTAAGCATAATAGGTGTACCCTCCTGAACCTAGGAGTACTTACATCTTGAGAGAAGGTGATGATAAAAGACAACTGAATAATACCTTATTCTTTTAAAGGTGAAATAGGAGTGGCGATGAAGTACGCGGTTTGGTCGTGAATGATAACAGTCGCAATTTACTTTGCCCTCTTTCTAATCCCTTTATTTTGTCTTTACATATTACCTTCTGTACACCCTACTTAGGCTAATTGGTTTTCTTCATTCCCTACCTTTCGGCACCTGTCTATGGTTTGGAAGAAAACTATCCAATAAGCGTAATAGGTGTACTCTCCTAAACCAAGGAGCCTTCGCAACCTGAGAGAAGGTGATAATAAAAGACAACTGAATAAACCAATTCTATTTCTCCTGAACCTGGATCCATCCTCGAAGAAGTCCCTTTGAGTTTGTATATAACCATACGATGGATCTATCCAATGGAAGTGGATGTCCGTAGTAATACGGGGTGTTCTGAGAAATGCAAAGGGTAAAATAAGGAGTGGCAATGACTTATGCAACTCAGACAATCCAAAAGCCAGTATTTTAAGAAGGTTCGGTCAACTTGGTCACTGAGTCATAGTCTAGGGTTGGTCAAAGGTCGCTGCCAAAGAGAGAGAGAGAAAAGAATCACTCTGCGTGCACTCTAACCTAGATCAGAATGGTTATCACTTTATCCAATTCGGAAACCTCCCACTGTACTGTCAAATTCTCCTCCAAACCTAAAAGAAGAATCAATCGGGATCACCCGAAGAGTAAACCAACTCATCAGTGGGAATCGGGATCCAACTCTCATCGCATGATAACATGACGGAATCCACTCACGTAATCACACTCCAGAAGGTATGCGCATGCGTGGCAAGTTTCAGTTTCCTTAGAAACTCCCGATATGATTTTTGCCCCATGCTCTTATGACCTTGGCGTTGGTCAAAATGTCATAAGTCACATGCCAAGTTCTACCCGTCACTATCTTGTCAATTTGAACCCACCCGCACATGCCCTTGACGTTGGCCAAAATGGCAGAACGACTGTCCCAAACCAACTCATCTATCTATGCAACAAATGAATACCCAGCAGCTACCAAACACTATGCCTCGGCGTTGGTCAAAATACATAGCTTGAATACTACTGAATACCCAAAAGAAATGACGGAGGGCTACGGCTGGTTTTTGGCGAAAAACCTTTAACGTAATGAACTTGATATCGTTGAAGGAACCTGATAGCATTTTATAAAAATATAGTGGCGAAAACCTTTGTTAAAGAGGTCACTACTGGTGAAGGGATCTCGGCTCTTTCCTCGTGGAATGAGGTGCAGGATATTCCAACTGAATACCGTGATGCAAAGCAACTTGTAATCAACTATAGTGAAGTTATTACCCTGACACAAACTTCTGCCCAAGGGGTCACTCCCGGTGAAGGGATATCGGCCCTTGCCTCGTCGAATGAGGTGCAGGATATTCCAACCGAATACCGCTATGCAAAACAAAAGGAAACAACTTTGTAATAACACTTTTTAAAACTGTTCCAACAACATCCAAACATGTTTGTTTTTCTTTGCATTAATCAGAATCAATGCAGTCCCATCAATTAATCACACCAGAAAAGAACGAAAATAAAATGTACGTATATACCATCCGCATTCGTCACTGGGTCCCGTCATCACCCGTTAGGTTACTTAACTAACGACAGAGCGGGGACTGAACTAGCGCGGGTGTAAAACATATACAACATCTACTAGTATATATACCAATATACAATAATCGTCCAGGCGTGATAATATGCAACATTACAGAAAAGTAATAAGCATCACAGAACAATACAGATAATCTGGGATCCCCGGGTTTCACAGAGCCGCTGCTGAAACCCGACGTTCCCCTGGTCGTGTGGATAGCCTGTGCAATGAAACCTAGACCCCTACGAGTGCGGCAAGTTACCCGCCAAAACCTGAAGCGAGGCAGCCCCCTACAGCAAAGTGAATGGACCACTCTACACTTCACGGAATCCGGTAACATGAGCACCCCTCCTTGGGTCAACCTGTACCCCCTACGAGTGCGGCGAATAGTCTGCTAATTCTATAGTTAGGCCCCTCTGCCTCTTAAAGCCATGAGATGCGGACCCGTTGCCCTCCAGAACCCGGCTATCCGTGCATTCCGTCGCAGGGTAAAACTTAGTACAGAAATGAAAAATATGTACAACGGGTACATCGACCTCAGCCCGGTCGTGCCCTAAAAGAATATTATACAAACAGGCAGTGACGGCAGTCCACATGTTGGACGCTCGCCCCGCAATATCAAATGTACAAATAAACTCAAACTGCACTACCATTGCACACTGATATCCACCACGACAAATCCGCAACATCACAGTACAACACCGAACATCAACGCGAATGTCACGTTCGCAAACCCGTCTAAAAGAACTATAGCAATCGGACGGGGTTTACCGCTCAAATGACATTCACGGTCGGAGATATAATGTAAATACTGTAAACTAATACGTTTAAATTTCGATCGACAAAACTTCCCGAAGTGGGCCCCACATACATCTGCTGTATAGTAACAAAAACTGGGCCCAAAAGATATATTCCAGAAACCACAATATTCTATGTAGAAGCCCCAGAAGAAAAATGACCAAATGATTGACCAAGACGGCCGCGGTTCCGCGGTCAAAGCCAGGCTTTGACCGCGTTTCCACGGTCGTACGGTCGATTCACTTTTTCGTTTTTGTTCAGTGTTCTTTAAAAAGCCTGCTTAATTTTCTGGTATAGTCAAAATGATTTTTAGACCAGATTTAAAATCAACAGAAACTTTAGACATGGAATTTGCGGTTTTCGAAAATCCGTTCGATCGATGTTTTAAACGTGTTAGCACAAGTTAGTAAAGCTTAATGGAGAGGCTCTGATACCACTGTAAGTCCACGGTAGCGCCCCGGCCGTCTAACAGACGCCAAATGCGGAACAAAAACTTTTACAACTGGCGCTATCGCGTACTGTAACCCGGATCTACCATTAAAGCTAAACTAACAAACTACAAAGTGGGTAGAAGAGTTATACCGAACGATCCGAGTCCTTCGGTCTTCAACCATCATCCCACGCTTTGTTGTGGCTACTCCGATCTCTTGAATCTCTAGTCTTCTCGTCCAGGTGGCACCACGTCGACGGATCTTTAAACGGGCTCCCGCCTCTGAACCGAGGCAAATCGATCGTCAAGTTTGCTAGAAGAGATGACCAAGATGATGTAGAGAAAGAGTAGAACACTTTATCTCGTTACGTCCAAAGCCATGGACGAACGGTTAATGAAGTTGCCTTTTGAATCGGGTGAAATGAGAATTGTAGCTATCTAATTTCATGAATCCCAAACTATCATAATCTCTTTTATCAAGTGAGAGAGAGTTAATGAAGAGGAGGGGAGGGGCCGGCCATATATAGAGTGGGGGGGTGAGTGTAGGAGAAGGGGGGTGACCACAACAATTAATGAAGAGAATGAATCACCTAAACACCTAGTATGAACTCATTTAAAGAAGCAATGATTCATAACACATAGTCATCAACTCATAAATGCTCCATTAATGCACTAAGCCACCTCACCATCCTAGTCACCATCCTAGTCACCATCTAGAAGCTTCCACACTCATCTCAAGAAAAGATAAATCCGTATTTAACCGAATGTTAAATACGGCTGATAGAAAACTGGAAACTGGCAACTTCCAAAAGTGATCCCGAAACGAATTTCAGGATAACCCCATAACTGTATAAATATACCCGTATTTGTATAACGACCGAATACAAATGCAACTGAGACAAAGTATTATATCTACTAAGTATAATACATGGATCCGGCTTAAACCAAAGCCCACTAGTAATATCTGCCCGAAATATGACACGTGCGTAAACGCACGTGCATTTTCCGAACCCTGCCATAAAACCATACGGCCTCTGCAATATTTTGCCCGAACTTGGGAAACTATCTGTAGGGGACTCTAATGACTCGTCAGTACCCTGGCAGTGGGTTTAACTACAAGCCGTCAGCGGCACTAGCTGTGCGTAACGGCTGCCCATGTACTGACCTCAAGGGAAGACGATGAGCGAACTCATCCCGAAACCCTACTGAGCCTAACAGTGACAATGTATATACAGTCCGGTCTGTTCGTCTATGAGTATTACATATCCGGCCTAGGGGGCTAGTAACGTCAGACCCCCAATAGCGGTATAAGTCGTGTCGGAGACAAGCCCTGAACACCCTGAGAAACTACCGGAGTACCTACCAGTAATTCTCACCTGCCTTGGCCAAAGACTTGGTGTAATGGCTTTCCTAGACACAGCGCGACCTCCACCCCCAATACCGGGAGAGACGAATCCCCTGCCGATCCGTTCACGTGCCTCCATGTGGCTCGGGACTGTACCCAAAAACTACCTGTTTCCACGACTCCTTTGAGCCGTGGTAGGGTAGAAATCAAAGCACAGTAGGAACTCACACGAGACAAATGACGACCTCAGGTAGATGAACTAACCTGTACACATGTCACCAGGGAACTGCTATCTGACGATATATATAATACCAACTAGCAGGTTCCCGGCGAGTCTTGTCCGGTGTACTCATAACCCAATGAGTACCTGTATACATCTTAGGTGATCCAACTGACACCAGTGGCTTGTGAGACCAGCCACCGCCCCTCGTCGGGGTCTCGACTGTATACACTAGTCTACTCTGGAGTATCGATGCCCTGTCTCGAAACTCCCACGACTAGGGACCACTATTAAGGATGTGCTTATGGACCACCCAACTCTCACATATATGATCGCCCTCATACTGTTGGTAGTCAAGTAAGATCCTAAGGGCTCTATCAACGCGTAACATGTAATCAGTCACCTGAACATGTACACGACTGATAAAGGCAAACCAGATAACTTACTATCATTTCGAGTAACACTGTCCTACCGGCATAGGTCCTCCTCAATCATTGCAATCACGTGCCTGCGATCTAATAATTGACTTTGAGGGCACTATATCCAACAGTTATGAAGTTGTCTTGGGAATGGATTTTCTCGGCACTTTCCACGCTCACATTGATTGTAGGGCAAAGAAAGTGATTTTCCAGATTCCCAGACATCCGGAGTTTGTTTTTGCTGGAGGAAGCAGTTCTGTCGGGCCAGTCGAGTTTAGGGCTAGGCCGACAAACAACGTTTTTTCTTCAATGGAAGTTGATAAGGAGGAAGCGCCAGCTGTAGTTCGAGAGTTCATGGACGTGTTTGAGGACATCTCGGGATTACCGCCAAAACGAGATGTGGAGTTCGCAATCGATCTTGTTCCTGGTGCAGCGCCAATCTCAAAGGCGTACTATCCGATGGCACCGGTGGAGTTGGAAGAAGTCAAGAAGCAGGTTACCGAATTTCTTGAGAAGGGTTGGATTCGCAGCAGCAATTCACCTTGGGGAGCTCCAGTTCTTCTAGTCAAGAAGAAAGATGGCACAAGGACGATGTGCATCGATTATCGAGAATTAAACCGGGTGACTATTAAGAACAAGTACCTGATCCCTCGCATTGGCGAAGTATTCGAGCAACTCAGTGGCGCGAGGGTATTCTCGAAGCTGGATTTGCTCCGGATATCATCAAGTTCGAGTTAAATCAAAAGATATTTGCAAGACTGCGTTCCGAACTCGGTATAGACATTACGAGTATTTAATGATGCCATTCGGAGTCACGAATGCACCGGCGATATTTATGGACTTAATGAACTGAATCTTTTCACCGTTCTTGGACCAGTTTATAGTGGTGTTCATCGATGATATTCTGGTCTACTCGAGGAGCATTGAAGAGCATGCGGAACACTTGAAGATCGCACTGCAGACATTGAGGCAAGAAAGATTGTATGCAAAGATGAGCAAGTGCGAGTTTTAGCTTGAAGAAGTGAAGTTTTAGGGGCATATCGTATCCGGAGATGGAATCGCCGTTGACCCTGAGAAGATTGCAGCAGTTCAAGATTGGCCGATTTCGAGGAGTGTAGCGGAGATCAGAAGTTTTCTTGGACTTGCAGGATACTATAGAAGATTCGTGGAGAATTTTGCTCGATTGGCTGAGCCTTTGACCAATCTTACGTGTAAGGAAGTACCGTTCGTATGGACAGATAAATGTGCGTCGACTTTTGAGGCGTTGAAGCAGAGATTGATAGCCGCTCCTATTTTGACCGTACCAGACGGTTCCGGAGGATTGGTGATTCAAAGCGACGCATCTGGGAAAGGTTTGGGATGTATTTTGATGCAGCGTGGGAAGGTCATAGCCTACGCATCGAGACAGTTGAAGATCCATGAGAAGAATTACCCAATTCATGATTTAGAGCTTGCAGCAGTGATTTTCTCTTTGAAGATTTGGAGACACTACTTATTGGACGAAAGGGTCGAAGTATTCACCGATCACAAAAGCCTGAAGTAAGTGTTCATATAGAAAAAGCTTAACATGAGGCAGCGTAGATTGTTGGAGCTGATGGCTGATTACGATCTTGATCTTAAGTACCATCCGAAGAAAGATAATGTAGTGCCGGAAGCGCTTAGTCGGTTGCCAACAATTCGGATGTTGACTGCACAAAAGGAGATTATCGAAGATTTTCGAAGATTTGAGTTGGAGATTGTGCTCCCGCATTCTTCGGGACAGTTGATGCAGCTGCAAGTACAGTCGTCATTGATCGAGAGTATTAAAGCAGCGCAGTCGCAGGACCTAAGATTGCAGAAGTTTCGAGAACAGGTTGAAGCTGGACTTCGAACGGACTTGTTGATTCATGAAGATGGTTCGTTGCGATATGGTAGCCATTTGTGTGTGCCAAAAGGAGATATTCATGAAGAAGTTATGAACGAGGCGCACGGTTCCGCATATTCCGTACATCCAGGAGGCACGAAGATGTACAGCGATCTAAGACAGCATTTTTGGTGGGAAGGCATGAAAAGGGAGATTGCTCGTTTTGTGGCGAAGTACTTGGTGTGTCAGCAAATTAAGGCTGAACATCAAAGGGTTGCTGGTTTATTGCAACCACTTCCGATTCCTCAATGGAAGTGGGAACATATAACCAAGGATTTCGTGACAGCTTTACCGCGGAGTCCAAAGGGAAACAATGCAGTTTGGGTGATTGTTGATGGTTTGACCAAGGCAGCTCATTTCATACCGTTTCGAGTTGGTCAGTCGACGGAAACGTTAGCAGAATGGTACATGCGGGAGATTGTGAGATTGCATGGAGTACCTGTGAGCATCGTTTCCGACTGTGACACCCGATTCTTATCACACTTCTGGAAGAGTTTACAGGAAAGTTTGGGGACGCGATTGAAATTTAGCACAGCTTATCATCCTCAGACAGATGGCCATTCAGAGAGAACGATCTAAACTCTTGAAGACATGTTGAGAGCTTGCATGTTAGACTTCAAGGGTTCATGGGAGGATCATCTACACTTGGTGGAGTTTTCGTACAACAACAGTTTTCAGGCGACTATTCAAATGGCTCCATTCGAAGTATTGTATGGTCGCAGGTGTTGTTCACCTGTTTGTTGGGACGATTTTGGAGAACAAAGATTGTTGGGACCGGATTTGATCGTGCAAACAGTAGAGAAAGTTAATACTATCCGGAATCATATGAAGGCAGCACAAGATTTACAGAAGAGTTGGGCCTACACATCGAGAAGACCTTTAGAGTTCGCGGTTGGTGATCTGGTATTTTTGAAGATATCACCGATTAGAAGAGTGATTCGTTTTGGGAGTCGAGGCAAGCTTAGTCCTCGATTCGTAAGGCCTTTCGAGATTATGGAGTGTGTTGGAGAAGTGGCTTATCGATTAGCGTTACCACAATCTTTGGCGAATGTTCATGACATGTTTCATGTATCTCAACTCCGTAAGTATGTTCAAGATGAAACACACGTGCTGGATCATTCGGAGCTGACTGTAAGAGAGGATTTGACCTTTGAGAAACGACCAATGTCGATTGTTGATCGAAGAGAAAAGGTCCTTAAGAACAAGATTATCCCTCTCGTACTTGTTTCTTGGGGGAATCACCCGCATGGAGAATCGACTTAGGAACGAGAAGATGAGATTTGACAGAAGTTTCCAGATCTCTTCTTGTAGATTCATGTTTGTTTATTTTTTTTCTTGTTCCTGGAATTTCGAGGACGAAATTCTTTTTGTAATTGGGTATAATGTAACATCCTAATTCATTTATACCAGTTCTATTTCAAGTATTTCTTTATTTATGGTATTTTACTGATTTACTGTGTTTTGCGTGCGAATAGTATATTTGACATCTGTATTTGCATCCGATCCGACCCGCTTGCTTGAAACCTGTCTTGATTCATGTTTGTGATTTATCCTGACTTGTTACGTGGACTCGTGCACTTCCATATTTACATACTGCATACTGGCATTTTATCTGGCATCTGCATTTTTAAATATAACATTTAAAGTCAAGTAAAATATTTTAAAAATACATTGCATGGCCTGCACGATACTCCTGACCCTGTGGTAGCATCCGCGCATCTTGTTCTCGTCCCATTCAGTGAAACGGACTCGTTTGGATGGCTACATGCATGTGCGTACATCCGTTCTTGGGGGTATGCATTTTCGTTACCCAGATATCCAATTTTTGTTTTGATCGACACGTATATTTTCCGTATTTTGAAACTGAAATTTTAGACCCGACCCGGGCGTGTTTTGGACTAAGTCTGTATTAACCAGAATATCAAATTTTATGAATATAATATTTTAAATATTTTATAACAGTTTAAATTTTATTAACCAAAAGATTTTTTAAATTTTTTAATCCTAACAGCATTAACCTCTCTCTCTCTCTTCTTTCTCTTTCTCTCTCTGTTCTCTCTCTCACAGACTCTCTCTCTCTTTCTCTTTCTTTCTCTCTCTCTCCCCCCTTTTTCTCTCTTCTCTCGATTCCTCTCTCTCTCCTATCGCAAACACTGTGCGCATCTCATTTCTCGTCACCTCCCCTCTCCTTACGCTCACCTCCCTCCTCTTCTTTTCTTCTCCCTCTTCTTTTTTAAAACCGAGCGACCACGAGGAGAACCCAAAACCCCAACCCATGCCGCGCTCGTCCTCACCGACCCTCTTCTCGACCTCCACCATCACCTCACCCCTCGCGGCCACCCTCTCCTCCCTCGACCACCTCACCTCTCTCCTCTCCCCTACAACCCTCAAACCCTGCACCCGAACTCTAGCCTCGCCATCACAACCTCTACCCTCATCACCGACCCCTCACCGTTGACACCCTCCCTTTCTCCATCTTCTTCTCTTCCTCTCCTCTGTCCCCGAGCACAACCTGCACACCCAAGCCCAGTGAACCCATATCCTAACCCTAGCCTCACCGCCGATCACCTCGTCATCGCCAGCACCTTCTTCTCTCCTCATCTCCATCATCTCCTTCTTCTATCCACAACCATCTCCTCTTCCCTCTCCATTCCCTGCACACCCGAGCCAACCCTAACCCACCAACCCATAACACTTGCCTCACCTGCACCTCCATCGCCGGCGATCCCTCGTCGTCTCCATCCTTACCACCATCACCCTTCTTCTCCCCTGCACACTCTAACACCCCATACCTTCTTCCCTACACAAAAACCCTCACCTGTCTTCTTGAAACCATAGCCCACTCCCCTCGCCGGCAAACCCCATCACCGGTGACCCGCAACTTGTCATCACCCCCTTACAGCCTCCTCTGACCCCAGAACACCATCACAACACCAACCATCCACCCACTTCCTCTCTTCTCTTTCTTCTTCTTCTTCTTGTTCTTCTAGCTTTCTTGATTTCCGTTTTCCGGTCACCCACCAGAGTCGTGACCGTCACTGCCGATCCAGACGATCCAGTGAACGTCCCTTACTCGCGTGATCACCCTCTTGCCTTGCCTGGATCCGTCCCGCGTGCCGTGTGTGTGTTGCGACGATTTACCGACGTTGGACGCGTCGTGCGTATCCGTATTGTGATCCATCGAGTCAAGTTTATCTTGCTACATACTATGTTACTATATTCACATCCATTTGAATAAATATAATACATGTATTTTAAATTATGCATCCCAAGTTATAGTTTTACAGTTTTGCAATACCCGTTCATACCCGTACAATTTATTTCATATTTAGTTGCATGCAAGTTTATCTTATTATATGCTATGTTACAATATACTGCACCCATTTGAATAATAACATTTCATATTGTTTAGTTGTACATCCCACATTACCATTTTATCATTTTACTGTTATACGACATCCGTGTGCATCCATATCATTATTTACATATCTAGTTGCATGCTAATTCTTCTTGATACATGCTAGGTATAATATTATGCATCCAAATGAGTAAAATGTCACCCATTTATCATATTATACATCTATACTAAAGTTTTAACGTTTTCGGATACCCGTTTGCATCCATATGATTTAATATACATATAGCTGCATCTACAGATCACATTAACTCATATTATTATTGTAGTAACACCGCATGCTTAATAATATGCATCCTGCATAGTATTGGAACTGTAAATGTAACCCTAATCGATATTTGTGCATCCATACCATTAATTACATATCTAGTTGAATGCCATAACGCGTTATTTCATATTACGGCTACATTAACACCCCATGCTAGATAATGTGCATCCTACATAGTCACGAAGCTATAGTTGTAACCCCTGATAGTTATTTATGCATCCATGTTTATTTGTGTATCCATACCATTAATTCTGCATAACTAGTTGCACTCCATATTACATTAACTCAGATTATTAATACATTAGTACCCATGCTTGATATTGTGCATCCTACTTAGTCATGATGTAACCCATGATCGATAATTGTGCATCCATGCTTTAATTTGTGCACCCGTACTTGCTACAGTTTGATTATGAGCACCCGCTTGATACATGTACACTACCTGACATGACCTGATATATTACTACTTGACATGACTTGATACATGTACACTACCTGACATGACCTGATACACCATTACTTGACATGTTACCTGATCCTGTTTCTAATGCCGACAATCCTGACATGTTGTCTCGATGGACATATCCTGTTGTCTGTATAGACAAACATGTTCCTGCTTGATCCTGTGTTGGCATTAGCTTCAGATTTATCAATACCTGACTTAAACACATAACTTGGGGGTATAGGGAAATCAATGATGAAACCTGACCTGTAACTCGACAGTTCGATACTTATACTGATCAGTTTTAGGGGCTAGGCCAGCCCTGGGATGATGATGCTGACATCATTCATCTGTACATATTTCCTGTTTAGTGCCTAGCGGCATGTCTCTGTTTTAGCTCGAGAATATGGACTGTGGTCCCGGGGATGCACGGGATACTATTGAGTTACATCGATGATTCATCAAATTGATTTCACAGACTTGAGAGTAGTTAACCCGGTAGCACAGTTTAGTTTCACCGCTGCACTTCACATATACTGTTACACTTCACTGTCCTATATCCCTGCTCACTTATTACATTCATGTACCTTTTTATAATTCATGCCCGCATTCCTGTTTCTCCATGTTTATATTATTGTTGATATTATGACGCACTGACGTTTGGGTTTTGCATGGCCCAGATCCTCTACCTTTGCAGCAGGCCTATCGGGAGTATTTCAGTGAACAGGCCGAGCAGTGAGGACATGTTAGTATTTTAGTTTAATTTTCTTTCAGCATTTCCATTCCTGATGTGAGCCCGTATTTGGGACGTACATTCCAAATTGTTATTGTTTATTGGATCTATTGCTTCCGCATATTATTTCTTGACTCGTTATTTCTGGCTCATGGACATGAACTAGATAGTTTTTTTATTTTCCTGTTCTTGATATCTATAGACAGCCATAATGTGACTGTGGAGGGATGTTTTCTAGCCACAGTTAGCATGGTTGGATCTGTCACGTGCCGATCTTAGCGCACTGTGGGAAGCGGGGCGTGCCAAAAACGGTGGCTTTTGGATACAGTCCCGAATCACATGGAGGCAATGAGCGATAAGAGGGGCTTCGTCTCTCCCGGTATTGGGGGTTGCTGTTGCGCTGTGTTCGATTGGCTATAACTGGAAGTCCCTAGCCAGGGATGATATAGAGATCTACTGGTAAGTGTTATCAGTAGTTTCTCGACCCGTTATGAGCCTCACATCGACACGACTTATCGGTTACTGGGATCTGACGTTTACCACCCCTAGACTGGATATACGACATATCAGACAAAGATATTGGATTGTACGGTAGTGTTACTGATTGGATTCACAGGAGTGTGTGTAGGCTTGCTTGTTGATCTTCTGATCGCTCAATACCCGGGTGGCTGTTACGTTTAGCTGACCGCTTGCAGCTTGTGGGTGTTTGATATGATCATCACCTACTGCCGGCGTATTGACGAGTCTTTAGAGTCCTACACATAGGTTTCCTGGCTCAGGCGAAACGGAGTAGGAGCACATATGTGATATGTGCGGGACCGAGATTAATACGATATGTGATACCGTATTCTATTCTCGCGATATATGATATCGGCCGAGTATATGTGATATAACCGGGTTATCGGATCAAGTGTTGATTTGATAAAATGATACATTTAATATTAATCGGTTATATGTAATATAGCCGGGTTATTAAATCAATTGTTGATTTAATAATTTAATGTATAATTATATATTTGATATATTAAATTACATTAACTAATATTAGCTCACTTAAGAATTACTTTTTCTCACTTGATGATACATTGATATATATGTGATATATGTTAATTGTATTATTTTCTTTTGTTACAAAATATTATATATGTGATATATGATATTGTAACATGCTAGGTTATAAATGCAACTAGGGTTTATGAGACTTAAACCATGCTAGGGTTAGATTAGGGTTTATATTTATTATTAAGGAAATACAAAATTGTGGAATTTGTCATGGTTGATATTTTGGAAGATGCTTGTAGGCTTCTTTGACTTTGTCCACCCTTTTTTTCTACCTTAAGATATTTGCTAACCTAACTTTAACCCTAGCTCATGGTTAAGTCTCTACAAGGGTTATGCATGTCATGCTTAACCCTTGGTTGCATTTCTAACCTCATAACATTATTCATTCATCACTTATCTTCTTCCTCCTCCTCACAAAAGCTTTCTAGCTTTTTCATTTGTGATGAATGTTTGAGAGAAAAAGAAATATAAAGAGAGCAAAATTCCTACGTCATCATCCTCATCTATTCTAGCCACTTAGATTAGGGTGTTTGCTTCACTAATACCTCATTAATGAAGTGATAGCTTGGGTTTTGTGTTTCCTCAAGGTAGATCGTTTTGGATTTCGAAGACTTCAAGCAAAATCCATCATTCACCTCATGGAACCTCTCGAGAGTCCGGGAACTTGATAATCACAGCGAAGGGACCACAACAAGGAGCTTATGAAGTGAAGGAACGGACTACAAAGGTTGTAATCCTTATCGCTTAGAAGTAAATTTGTTTGCTTTACATTTTAGTTTGATTCTCTAGTTAAAGATCTAGGGTTTGGGTTGTTTAAACATAACAAAATTTTAAATTGGCATGGATGATGCCACCCGAAACCTTGATGTCGTGATAAATAACCCTACAGGTTCGATACAATACATCTAAGCACGATGACTCAAGGTATATGTGTCGATTAAAATTAACGCTATAACGGTATTGATATATCCACGCGCGATAACACCCATATATATGTACCTAAAATTGTTTAACAATATGATGTAATTTATATAAGCTTTAGTAGCATGATTTTCAAGGGAAGGGGGGTTCCACTTGCCTTAAGTTGAATTGGAGTTCACGACATTGACAGTGGCATGGCACGGATACGGACACAACAAGGCTTGGCTATGATACGGCGCAACACGGGAGTGGGCACGGCGTGACACGAGAGCAGGGCACGGTGTTTGTGTAGAGGTGGGTACGATCGTGGTGCGCTGTGGGCACGTGAGTGGGTATGGTCGTGTCATGCTGGGGGCACGTGAGTGGGTAAGAGGTGGCACGGTGGTTCAGGAAGTGGGCATAGGAGTTTGCTGGCAGACATCGGAGCTACGTTGGGGGTCGCCGGCAATGGAGGATGACTAAGATGGCAGCGACGGTGATTGCGAGGTGCTCGGATCATCGGAGGTTGAAGCTTATTGATGGTTTTGGAGGAAGCTCGGTGGTGCTTGGAAGGAGGAGGCTTGTCGGAGGAGATGGCGGTGGCTCTGGTGGTCGCAGCGATGAGGTAGGTCGCGGTGGTGGTGGTGATGTGGTAATGGCCTCGGCGATGATGGTGGGTGTTTGGTGATGGGTGTGGTGATCTCGAGCTGGTCAGGGAAAAAGGGGCTTGATGGTTGTAGGGGAGGTCGATAGCGAGGTCGGTGAAGGTGGGCAGCCGGGGTGCAGTTGAGGAGGGGAGCTCGGGAAGGAGAAGGAGGAGGGGCTCGGTGTAGTGTAGGGGAATGTGATGGTAGCGAGGAAGATGAGAGGGATAGAGTGAAAGGGATAGAGAATGAGAGGGATAGAGATTGAGAGAGCGGGTGAGGGAGATGTTGCGAGAGAGGGGGAGCAGGCGAGGGCTTCTCGAGGGACGTTGGGGCGACGAGGGCCGGGTCATGGCCGTTGGAGGGGCGCGGGTCTCTTGGGCGCGGGTGCGAAAGTGGAGGAAGAAAGGGTCGGGGAGAGAGAAGAGAAGGGGAAAGAGGGAGGGGAGGAGATGGGTCGGGTCGGGTTTGGGTGAGGGTTCGGGCCAGGCTTGGAATTGAAGTTTAAAACAAAAAGTAAAAGAAAAGAATGGAAAGTGGGAAAAATGTTTGGAAAAATTTTAGAGATTAGGAAAAATATTTGAGAAGAATATAACACAAATTTTTTTCTTTCTTTTTTTTTGGAATTAATTTTCGAATACGGATACAAAAGAACAAGGTATTACATTATACCCACCTTATAAGAATTTCGTCCTCGAAATTAAGGAACAAAAATAGGTAAAGATACAAACAACTACTCAAAAATATGTGGGAACCGCGAACGGATATCCTCTTCACATACCCAGGTGGATTCCCCAGGCGAACGACCACCCCAAGATACTCGGACTAACGGAATGACCTTATTCTTTAGCACCTTCTCTCCGCGGTCGAGTATCGTAGTAGGCTGCTCCACATAAAATAAGTCGGTACCCAAATTCAATTCCAAATGATCAAGAATATGACTGTCGTCTCAGACGTAGCGTTGCAACTGTGACACATGAAATGTATCGTGTACGCCAGCGAAACAAGGGGGTAAGGCAAGCTGGTAAGCCACTTCCCACACTCATTCCAATACCTCGAATGGTCCGATGAATCGAGGACTGAGTTTCCCGTGACTCCCGAACCTGATAACACTGCGGGTAGGTGAAATCTTCAGGAATACATGATCACCGACTTCGAATTCTAACGATCTCCTGCTGGCATCAGCCCAACTCTTCTGTCAGTCCTGAGCCATCTTAATGCGTTGTCTGATCATCTAGATCTTGTCTACCGTCTGAATTATAAGTTCAGGGCCTAGTAATTTTCGCTCACCAACGTCATCCCAACAAATAGGGGATCGACATTTCCCTCCGTAAAGCGCTTCAAACGGAGCCATCTGGATGCTAGCTTGGAAACTGTTGTTATAAGAAAACTCCACTAGATTGAGGTGATCCTCCCAAGAACCCTAAAAATCTAGCATGCAAACCCTCAACATGTCCTCGAGTATCTGAATAGTACGCTCGGACTATCCGTCCGTCTGTAGATGGTAAGCCGTGCTGAACTTGAGACGGGTACCCAGACTCTCCTATAAGCTCTTCCAAAAGTGTGAAACGAATCTGGTGTCTCAATCCGATACTATGCTGACTGGAACTCTATGAAGTCGCACTACTTCCTGCAAGTACTTCTCTGTAAGCGACTCCGTCGACTGTCCCACTCGGAAGGGTATAAAGTGTGTTGTTTTTGTAAGACGGTCGACGATAACCCAAATGGCTTTATTGCCTCTTGGACTCCATGGTAAGGCGGTCACGAAATCCATAGAGATGTGTTCCCATTTCCATTCGGGTATCGGAAGCGGTTGCAATAATCCAGCTGTTCTCTGGTGTTCAGCCTTTATCTATTGACATATTAAGCATTTGGACACAAACTGTGCAATTTACCACTTCATCCCGTTCCACCAATAGTGCTGCCTCAGATCTCGATACATCTTCGTGGCTCCCGGATGCACTGAGTAAGCCAAACTATGAGCCTCAGCTAGCACTTCCTCTCGAACATCCCCCTGGGGAACACAGAGTCTACTACCGAATCTCAAAGAACCGTTTCGATGTATGAGCAAGTATGTCCTTAGTCCGGCTTCCACCTGCTCTCTGAACTTCTGCAATCGAGGATCATCAGCCTGTGCAGTTTTAATGCGATGTACAAGTGAAGACTGCACCTGTAACTGCCAAAACTGCCCGGTTGCACTCGGTGTAACAACCTCTAGTTCGAGCTTCTGAAAATCCTCAATGATGCTCTTCTGACTGGTCAATATCAAGGCCATTGGCTTGCGACTGAGAGCGTCGAGTATGACATTTACTTTCCCCGGATGGTACTGTAAATCTAAGTCATAGTCTGCCATTAGTTCTAGCCACCGGCGTTGTCGCATATTCAATTCCTTCTGAGTGAACATGTATTTCAGACTCTTGTGATCCATGTACACTTCTACCTTTTCGCCCAATAAGTAATGTCTCCAGATCTTTAGCGCGAAAACCACTATAGCTAACTCTAAGTCATGTGTTGGGTAGTTCCTCTCATGATTCTTCAGCTGTCATGAGGCATAAGCAACTACCCAATCGTGCTGCATCAGAACACAGCCTAACCCTTCCCTAAAGCATCGCTGTGTATAACCAAACCACCTGAATTATCCTGTACTGTAAGAATAGGAGCCATGTTCAACTTTTGTTTTAGTGACTCAAAAGCCTGAGCACATTCCTCTGACCACACGTAAGGCACTTCTTTAAGTGTCAGCTTTGTCTAGGGTTCAGCAACTCGTGCAAAGTCCCGAACGAAACGCTAATAACATCCTGCCAATCCCAGAAAGTTTCTGATCTCCGCCACTGTAACAACCGGGTTCATTTATACAAATTCCAGTTTCCGTATTTATTTATCTGTGGTATTCTATTGATTTATCGTGTTTGGGTGCGAATAGTATTTTTACATTTTACTTTGCATTCGACCCGACCCGCTTGCTTGAACCTGGTTGATTCATATTTATAGATTACCCTGACTTATTACTTAGACACGTGCATCTCTTGTATACTGCATATTGGCATTTCATCTGACATCGCATATTTTATATATAACATTTTAGGTCATGTAAAATAATTTAAAGTTTCATTTCATGGCTTGCATGCTACCCCTAGCCCCGTGGTAGCATCCGCGCATCTTGTTCTCGTTCCGTTCAGTGAAACGGACTTGTTCGGATAGCTACGCGCACGTGCGTGCATTCGTTCTTGGGGGTATGCATTTTTCGTTATCCGGACATTTATTTTTTATTTTGGTCGACATGTATATTTTTCGTATTTTAAAACTAAATTTTAGACCCGACCCGTGCATGTTTTGGACTATATTTGTATTTACCAGAATATCAAATTTTATTTATATAATATTAATTTTATAAATTGATACAAATTAAAATTTAGTTAACTAATAAAAGATTTTTTAAATTTAAATCTAAACTAATTTCCTAACAAACTAACAACCCCTTTCTCTCTCTCTCTCTCCTCTGCATATATATATTTATATTTTTTTTTCTTTTCTTATTTAATACAGAGCCTCTTCTTCTTACTTCTTCTTCTTTCTTCTTTCTTTTTCTTGATCTTGTTTCTTGATTCCGGTGATCACCGTCGGAGCCGTGCTCGTTGTTGACGATCCGAGTGATCCAGTGAACGTACCTGACTTGCGTGATCACCCTCGTGCATTGTTTGGAACCGTTTCGTGTACCGTGCGCGTGTCGCGACATTTCGCCGATGAAGGGCATTCCGTGCACATCCATTCTTGTTTCGTCTAGGCGGGTTAATCTTGCTACATGCTATATAACTCATTATATACCTATTTAAATAAATATCACACCTGTATTTTAAATCAAGCATCCCATGTTTCATATTACAGCCTTTCGACGTTCCGTCTACATTTGTATAGTGCATTTCAGATCTAGAGCATGCGAACCAATCTTAATTACATGCTACATTAGTTTAGACGCATCTCTTTTAACAAATGGAATACCTGTATTTAAAATCATGCACCCCATGTTTAGTTTTATAACTTTTCGATGTTCCGTTTGCATCCATTCATATCATTTCAGATCTAGGTCATGAAAACTAATCTTGTTACATACTATACTATCATATACTGCATCAAATTGAATAGTTACATTTCATATTGCTTAGTTATATGTTCCACACTTGTTAGTTTATCATTTTACGATTATGTGATACCCGTTTGCATCCATATCATTTAAAATATATATCATCGTAATATTTCTTATTATTATCTTTAATTAGTTTATAATCTGCATTTTATAATGTTATACATTTGAAAATATTATAGTTTACACATGAAACGTTGTTGAAAAGCGGATACGACAAATCTGAAATTTACTGTACACCTTACCTTATAAAATTCATTATAGATCATAGAAAAATCATTATTATACGTTCTTTAGTTCGTTACGAAGCTAACTCAGAATAATATAGCTCTATGAAATATTTACTTACAAAATAAATTGTTTAAATAATGTAAAATGCAAATGAAAATATCTCTAAACTGCTGTCCAGAGAAATTCCAGCAGCAAACTTTCAACTTCGAATGTTCATATCTTTTTGTAGGAACAACCTGAGATACTTCTACTTATAAAAATAAAAACCTTATTGAATTATATTTGTTTTGGTATAAGACACGTCCCTTTTGGTGAACGTTTGTTATTTTTAAGCTATTTTACAAATCAGGGTGACACTGAATTTCTAAACGGAACTTCCTTGTGCATGGTTAATCAATACCACTTTTATAGTTATTAATCGGTTTGAATATGTTATCCATATTCATATTATTATATCAATATCTATTTAATAAATAATAGTTCTTGTGTTTTAATATTCAACAAATTTTACCGATTTACAGTTTTATAGTATCCGTCTGTATCCGTACGGTTTATTACATATCTAGTTGCACGCCGAGACCATATTATTTCATTTTACTGTTACATTAGTATCTCATACTTGATCTTGTACATCCTACATAGTCATGATATAATCCCTGATAAATATTTGTGCATCCATGCTTTATTTGTGCACCCGTATCTGTTACAGTTTGATTATGAGCACCCACGTGATACTTGTGCACTCCCCTGACATGACTTGATACACTGCTACTTGAAACGACTTGATACCTGTGCACTACTTGACCTGACCTGATACATGTACACCACCTGACATGACCTAATGTACCACAGCTTGACATATTACCCAATCTTGTTACTAACGCCGAAAATCTTGACTTGTTGTCCCTACGGACATTTCCTGTTGTCTATTCAGACAAACATGTACCTGCTTGATCCTGTGTTGGCATTAGCTCCATATTTATCAATACCTGACTTGAACACATAACTTGGGGGTATGGGAAAATCAATGATGAAACCTGACTTGTAACTCGACAGTTCAATGCCTTTACTGATCAGTCTTACGGGCTAGGCCAACCCCGGGATGATGCTGCTGACATCATTCATCGTTACATACTACCTTTTACTGCCTAGCGGCACGTCTCGGATTCAGCCTGAGAATCTTGACCGTGGTCCCGGGCATGCACGGGATACTATTGAGTTACATCGATGATTCATCAAATTGATTTCAAAGACTTGAGAGTAGTTAACCCAGTAGACCAATTTAGATTACTCACTGCACATCACCTGTGCCTTACCCTTCACTGTTCTTATTTATGTTACTGTTATAACTGTTTTACCGTTCATACTCATACATACATGACTTGCTACTCCTTGATGTATTATTGTTTGATATTATGACGCACTGACGTCTGGGTTTTGCATGGCCCAGATTCTTTACCTTTGCTGCAGGCCGAGCAGGACATTTCAGTGAACAGGCAGAGTAGTGAGGACCTGTTATTAGTTTATTTCACTTTCTTTTCAGCATTTTCATTCCTGATGTGAGCCCGCATTATGGGACGTACATTCCAGTTTATTATTGTATTGGATCTTTTGCTTCCACATTATTTTATTCTTGACTCATTTATTCTGGCTTATGGACATGTGTTACATAGTTTATTATTGTTCTTGATATCTAGACAGCCGTAATGTGACTGTGGAGGGATATTTCCTAACCACAGGTAGCATGGTTGGCTCTGTCACGTGCCTATCTTAGCGCACTCTGGGAAGCGGGGCATGACAGCCACTGACTTCAGTGTCGGCCAATCCCTAACGGATTTTATCTTTGCTGGGTCCACTGAGATGACTTCGCCCGAAACAATGTGTCCCAAGAACCGCACTTTGTCGAGCCAGAACTCACACTTGCTCAATTTTACGTATAGCTTCTCTTCCCAAAGAATTTGTAGTACAGTTCGTAAATGTTCAGCATGCTCCTTTCGAGTCTTAGAGTAGACTAGTATGTCGTCGATGAATACAATGACAAATGTGTCTAAGTATTTTGCAAATACTATATTCATCAGATCAATGAATATTGCTGGAGCATTAGTAATACAGAACAGCATCATAAGAAACTCATAATGCCCGTATCGGGTTCGGAAAGATGTCTTGCATATATCTTCAGCCGTTACCCTGATCTGGTGATAACCCGAACTAAGATCCAGCTTTGAGAATACTTTGGAACCACCCAATTGATCAAATAATTCGTCGATGCGCGGAATGGGGTATTTGTTCTTTACCGTTACTTTGTTTAGTTCATGGTAGTCTATGCACATTCGTAGCAAGCCATCCTTCTTTTTCACCAACAAGACTGGTGCACCCCACGGTGAAGCACTTGGGCGAATGAATCCCTTCTCCAGAAGATCTTCAATTTGCTTCTTCAATTCTACTAATTCAACTAGTGTCATTCTGTACGGTGCTTTAGAGTCTGGTGATGTACCAGGGATCAGGTCGATTGAGAATCCCAAGACGCGAGAAGGTTGTAGACCCGATAAATCTTCAGGGAACACATTAAGAAATTCCCGGATGATCTCTGGGGATGGATTCTCATCAACCTCCATAGTCGTCAACACTTTCGGCTTGGCTCTATACTTGGCTGGCTCCAAAGATTCGCTTCCGCCTTCGAAACCAAACTCAAGATGATTGGGAATGCGGAAAGTCACATTCCTAGCTCGGCAATCAATGATTGCATGAAATGTACTCATCCAATCCATCCTGAGAATTGCGTCATAGCTGCCTGTCCCGATTAAAAGGAAATTCGCATAGAATCCCCTGCCGCATACTACCACTGGACAAGATCTACATTCCCGACTAGACATTATGATGCCATTACCTATATGTATTTCCCATACCTTGGTCAATGGTTCGTGTGGTATGGAGAAATGTGCAGATACGAAATAGTGTGATTCCCCAGATTCAAATAGTACTCTAGCTGGCATAGAATGAACGAGTAGAGTACATGTAACAACTTCACCTGAGGCCTCTGCTGGCTCGGCCGTCAGGGTGAAAGCCCGGCCCTGACCGCGACCGGTGTTGGTCTGCCTCCGCTCTAATGATCTCTGCTGCTGCGGTCCAGATCCTCCTTGTAACTCTATTCACTGAGGGAAACCACTAACCCTGTGCTGGCTAGATCCGCAAATCAAACACTGTCCTTTAGCACGGCAACAGTCCTTCTGGGTGTGCCCGTCCCTATGACAATAGCCGCGACTAAAGCCTTCCCCTATGGTTGCTACCAGGGCATGAAGGGACGCTTCATCTGCGTCGTCCCTGGCCTGTGAACTGGTATGACCCCTCGAGACGATATTTAAGCACATGTCAGGACAACTGGGGGTCTCCTGTCACTCGGGTTGGGCCCCCTGAATTTATTGATTAGCTTCTCCTGAATTTGTGCAGCGTTGAGCACCTGCGCAAATGTCTGCAGCTCGAGTGCCGCAATCAACTGTTGCAGCTCAAAGTCAAGTCCCTATAAGAAATGTCTAGCCCTGGTGGACTCCGAAAAGACTATATATGAAGCGAAATAGTTTAGACGGTTGAACTCTGCCGCATATACGTCAATGGGGTGGCCATTTTACTTCAGCAAGATAAATCTTTCTTCCATCTCTGTTTTGGCGGTGGTGGGGAAATAGTGGTCCAAGAAGCATTATTTGAACTTTCTCCACTCGATCGGCCCATCGAGTCTGCTCTCTTCGACGGACCACCAAGTACGGGCCTTGTCCTCCAGCTGGATCTTTATGACGTTCACTTTCTCTTCATCGGGGACCCATGCGGCCTTCAGTAGGTTCTCCACAATGACCAGCCATTATTTAGCCTCGACCAGTTCGGCTAGCCCTGTAAATACAGCTGGGTGTAGCCTCCGGAAATCAGGCACGGTGCCAGTCCTAGCAGGTGTAGCAGTGCCCTCGGGAGCTGCAATGAGAGCAGAGGGTCCTCCTAATGCGGTAATTGCCCTGAGACCCTCAGTAAGTATGTCCATCTTTCTCTCATGGGATTTCGCAAGGGTCATCAGTGTGTTCAGGATCCTCTCTGTGCGATCCTGAGAACCAGAGTCCGAGGAGAGGTCGTTCTGGGAAGTCACGTCGCTGGAAAAAATAGATGAACGGATATGATTTGATACAAGAATGAAAGTGAAAGATAGTGAAGTGAAAATAATATAATAAAGCGTAGTTAATGTTATCCCTAAATGCTAAAACCTGGCTCTGATACCAACAAAACCATGTCACGCCCCTCTTCCCAAAATACGGAATACGGGAGGTGACTAGGCCAGCCATGCTCTTACGGTCAGGGAAACAATCCTGCCGTAGTCATACTTCGACTTTTAGTACTACATGGTAATCAGTAAACACAACACAGAAGTAAAGGAAACACATCACTAGTTTATTACATCAAATTTCATTGTTCACAGTTTGCAATAGTTCAAAAGAAAAGAAAACTACTAACCAAGTACGAATACAAGGTTGATTTATGGAAAGTAGTAAAAGTACTGATGATACGTGTTGGGTTATATTCACGCCCGAGCCTCCAAACGAGGCGTTTTGCGGAACAAAAATTTTTCTAGAGCTTTAAAAGTGGCGCAAAGATAACTCAAAATCCGGATCTTTACCATAAAACCAACTAGCAAACAAAGAGATGCTAACTACTATGAAAAATGACATACCAAAAGAATCGAGTCCTTCAGTCTTCTTTCTTCATCTTCAGCTCCTAGCATCCACCTTGAACATGCTTGAACTCCAACTCCGGCTCCATCGGTCCTCCAGGATCGAGCTTGTTCTCCGGCCTCCTTTTGTCCTTGATGATCCACCCGGAGAATATGATCCATGACTCTAGCTCCTAACTATGTAACAAAAAGGAGTAACTAGAAAACTTGGTTTGCTAAACCAAGTAGTCTAGGATGTAGTGAGGGTGTCTAAATGTTTTTTATCTCTTTTCTATCCTTTTCACTTGTTTCTCAACACATGAGAATGTTAATGAAGAGGAAGAAGATGAAGGTGGGGCAAAGCAAGAGGAGGGAGGAACTCAAGAGAATATGAGAGCTCAAAGAGAAATGAAGCATGAAGTGAGAGAAAATCACACACCTTGGTTTTGTGTATGAATTCTTTCAATAAACAATTAACAACCATGCTTCAATAGTAACTCCAAATGAATTATAAATTCATTTGTGAATTATTAAAGCATGGTCATCACCATTCCTCCCATACCTTTTACTTTACACCTCATTTCCAATTATCAAATAAAAGGAAAATATATAATGAGGTGGCCACCTTCTAGAAAGAAATCTGTAGTAAATACGGATTTCAGTCTACTGTACAAATATACCGGCAATCAAATAAAAATCCGAACGCCCAAAGAGATAGAATAACACGAAGAATGTAATACTAGAATATATATATCGAAATACATATATGTAAATTATTAAATCAATACCTGATTTAATAATCCGGCTCAAACCCGAGCCGGCTAGTATTACAAACTGTCCGATCGAAAATCCGAGTACCAAGTACATCAATCGATCGAACCCTGCACGTATCCAATACGGCTACTACATCGTTTTTCCTGGATCAGGGAAACCCTCTGTGTGAGACTCTAAAGACTTGACAGTACGCTGGCAGTGGGTTTAACCACAAGCACGTCAGCGGCACTAGCTGTACGTAACGGCTGCCCAGGTACCTGTCGAAAAGGAAGGACGACGAGCAAACTCATCCGGATCTCCTACTGAGCCTATCCGTGATAATATCCGTACAGTCCAGTCTCTTCGTCAAAGAGTATCGCATACCGGGTCTAGGGGATGGTGAACGTCAGACCCTAACAACCTGATAAGTCATGCCGATGTGGCTCAGGACTAATCCGGGAAAACTACTTATCAACCTATTAGTAAATCCCAAGTGCCTTAGCTAAGGTCATATGGTCCTGACCAATTGAATCACAGTGCAATATCGACTCCCTATACCGGGAGAGACGAATCCCCGACAATCGCTCACTGCCTTCATGTGGCTCGGGACTGAACTCAACCAAAACCTGTTTGCACGACTCAGTAGAGCTGTGGTAGGGTAGTGATCAAAGTTCAGTGGGAACTCACACGAGACAAATGCCGATCTCGGGTCTAAAGACTAACCTGTACACATGTCACCTGAGAACTTCCATCTTACGATAGGTATAGTACCACATGGAAGTTCTCGGCGAGTCCGTTCAGTGTATTCACTCCCAGTGAGCACCTGTGTACGATCTTAGGTGCATCAGACCAATAGCTGCGGGACCAACCATCCCTCGACGGGGCTAGAAACGTACACACTAGTCTACTCTAGAGTATTAGTGTCCAGTCTCGATACTCACGCGACTAGGGACCATTTAAGGATGTGCTTATGGACTACCCTGCTCCCACAAGTATGATTTCCATCACAACGCAGGTAGTCAAGCAAGATCCTCGGGGCTTTATCAATATGTAACCGCAATATGTAATAACGAGTATGACATGTGCCATGTTAAGATAAAGACAAACCACAATAGTATACTACCGTATCGAGTTTTTATCAATATGTGCAAACCAGATATAACAACAATACATATAAATATACATATCCCGACAAAGACAAGTCAAATAATATACTATAAAACTAAGCAAGATTGTTCAGTACATACATATCCCTAGTATCCATATGTATACATATACAATACTGGCCTCTAGGGCATATACATCCAACAATCTCCCACTTGCACTAAAGGCCAGTGATTGGCGTACTGAATACCCAACATCTGCTCTAAAGCCAGCTGTTGGCGTACCGCATACCCAACATCCTAAAAAGTCACTCGAACTGTGCTTGAGGGAAGGCCTTCGTAAATGGATCCGCTGTGTTGTCCTTCGTATCCACTCTCCGGACATCGATCTTCTGGCGATCTACGATCTCCCTGATCAGGTGATACCGCCTTAAGATGTGCCTGTATTTTTGATGCGACCGTGGTTCTTTCGCTAAAGCTATAGACCCATTGTTATCGCAATACACAGGTATTAGGTCAACAATGGATGGAACTGCCTGAAGTTCAGCTATGAACTTCTTCATCCAGGCCGCTTCTTTTGCGGCATCGCTTGCAGCAATGTATTCAGCCTCCACCGTCGAGTCTGCAACGGTATCCTGTTTGGAGCTCTTCCAACATACCGCCCCTCCGTTGAGGGTAAATACAAAACCCGAGACAGACTTGTTGTTCTTTGTCACTCTGGAAGCTTGAATCGGTAAAGGACTCGACCCTGAGGTCTCCATCACCGTAAACCAGGAACATCTCCTTAGTCCTTCTCAGGTACTTGAGAATGTTCTTTACTGCTGTCCAGTAGTCCTTACCTGGGTCTGACTGATACCGGCTCACCACGCTTAGCGCGTAAGCTACATCTGGTCTTGTACATAGCATCGCATACATTATGGATCCTACCACCGAAGCGTAGGGTATAGTGCTCATGCGAACTCTCTCTTCATCAGTCTTGGGAGACATCTCCTTGGAGAGGGTGATTCCGTGCAATGCGGGTATGTTATCGCGCTTAAAATCTTCCATACTAAATCTCTTTAGTACGGTCTCTATGTACCTGGACTGCGAAAGTCCCAGTAATCTCTTAGATTTATCTATGTAGATCTTGATCCCCAGAATATACGAGGCATCACCTAGGTCTTTCATAGAGAACCTTTGTGATAAGAATAGCTTGACCGATTGTAGCATAGGAATGTCATTTCCAATCAAAAGAATGTCGTCTACGTACAAGACTAGGAACACGACAGTTCGTCCTACAATCTTCTTATAAATACAAGGCTCATCTTCGTTCTTGATGAAGTCAAAGTCCTTGACTGTCTCATCAAAATAGATGTTCCAGCTCCGCGATGCTTGCTTCAATCCATAAATGGATTTGAGCAGCTTGCACACCTTCCCGCTGCTCCCACTGTCTACAAAACCTTCTAGATGATCCATGTAAACGCTCTCTTCTAAACTTCCGTTTAGAAAAGCCGTTTTTACGTCCATCTGCCAGATCTCATGGTCATGGAAGGCAGCAATAGCAAGCAGGATCCTAATGGATTTGAGCATAGCCACTGGAGAAAGGTTTCGTCATAGTCCACTCCTGGTCTTTGACGAAAACCTTTTGCAACAAGTCTAGCCTTATAGGTTTCCACCTGACCATCTACACCAAGTTTCTTCTTGTAGATCCATTTGCATCCAACGGGTTTTACCCCAGGTGGAGCAACTTCCAGGGTCCACACTTTATTGGTGTACATGGACTCCATTTCAGATTGCATAGCATCCAGCCACTTATCAGAGTCCCTACTGATAATGGCCTGCCTGAAACTCGTAGGATCATCTTCTTCCAAGATGCAATCCTCTCAATCCCTATCTATGAGAAAACCGTAGTATCTCTCGGGTGGATGGGAAATCCTACTAGATCTGAGGAGTGGCTGAAGTTCATCTGGGGTTATTGTATCCTGAGGTTCCACCAAATCTTCAGTTAAATCTTGTCTTTCTAGAATTTCTTCCAGTTCTACCGTGCTCCCACTAATTTCTTTTGCAAGAAATTCCCTTTCTAAGAAGACAGCGTGGCGAGCAACAAACACCTTCTGTTCCTCGGTGTGGTAGAACTGATATCCTTGCGAATGTTTAGGATATCCTACAAACTTACACAAAACTGACTGTGCCTCGAGTTTGTCCGGGTTCTGCTTCTTTACATAAGCCGGATAACCCCATATCTTAATAAAATTAAGGTATGGTCTCTTCCGCTCCCACAGTGCATGTGGAGTGGTAGGCACAGCTTTGGTAGGAACCCTATTCAATACATATATTGCCGTTCTAAGGGCATATCCCCAAAATGAAAGAGGTAACTCAGCACTACTCATCATGGAGCGAACCATGTCTAATAGGGTACGGTTCCTCCGCTCCGATACGCCGTTGTACTGCGGTGTATGCGGAGGAGTGAGTTGAGAGAGAATACCATTCTCTTTTAGAAAGTCCCTGAATTCAGTGCTTAAGTACTCCCCTCCTCTATCAGATCGGAGGATCTTGATACTTTTTCCAGTCTGGTTCTCTACTTTGTTTTTGAATTCCTTGAATTTCTCAAAAGCTTCAGATTTGTGTTTCATGTGATACACATATCCGAATCTAGAGAGATCGTCAGTGAATGTGATGAAGTATGAGAACCCACCCTATGCATGTATAGACATTGGACCACATACATCACTGTGTATGAGTCCCAAGAGCTCTGCTGCTCTTTCCCCATGTCCGGTGAACGGGGATTTGGTCATCTTTCCTTTGAGACAAGACTGACAAGTTTCATAGGATGAAAATTCGAACGTATTCAAGAGTCCATCTTTATGCAACTTACTTAGTTTTTTCTCTCCGATATGACCAAGTCTACAATGCCATAAGTAGAATTCGTTCGTATCTGAACTCTTCCTCTCGTGTGTTTTGTACATTGAGAACTGTATTCTGATTTAGAACATAGATACCATTACACGGTGTACCTTCTGCAACTAGTACCTTATCAAGGTAAATGTTCATAATGTTTCTATCAAGAACAAAGTTATATCCATCTTTATCAAGTAAATGAACTGATATGATGTTGCATAGCATGGAAGGCACATAGTAGCAATTGTTCAAAATCATAGTATTGCTATTTGGCAACACCAGGTGATATTCACCGACGGCCGTAGCATTAACTTGTGCTCCGTTCCCTACTCTGAGGGACATATCACCAGGTCCAACTATCCTACTTTTTCTCAGTCCCTGCAATAAATTACAGATATGAGATCTTGATCCGGTATTGAGTACCCAGGAGTTAGGACTGACCGAAAAACAGTTCTCAATAACAAGAATACCTGAAGAAGACGCAACAGTATGTTTCTTCTTCGATGGGTTTATCAAGGAATTCAAACTTTCCTTTTTCCCTTGCTCATACTTATGACAGTTGTCGTAAGTTAGAGCCGAACAGGCGTTCCCCAGCCCCGAATAAGAATTTGGATCGGTCAAGCGACACATTTTATTATCTTGATTAGGGCGTGAAATGGTTGATACCTGGAGAGAGAGAGGGAAAACACTCAGCATGCGCTCTTGCAAGATTAGATTAGTTTATTAATTTATCTAATCAGGATGGCTCCCATTGTTTCCTCAAATTCTTCTTCAAACCATAAAAGAAAACTAGTCAGGATTAATAGCACGTCACAATACTTGCTTAACCTTTCAGCCAGGCTGGTGTTGGTACTTCGAGAGAGGTTTTCCAACGCTTTCGCGAAGTTCCTTAATTATATAACCTCTTTTCCCTGGAGGCGTAGCCCCACTAACACCTTTCTAGACACCTACTTGGTTTATAGCATTGATTGTTAAGTGTGATAATCTCCCGAGAGTAATCCTACTCATCAGTGGGATCGGGATCCAACTATCATTGTGTGATGCACTAGATGGAATCCACTCTAGTCACCACACTCCAGAAGGTATGCTAAATCTGCAAGTTTCCTGTATGTTTGAAACTCCCGATATGGTTTTTGCCCCTAACGACCTATAACCTTGACGCTTGCCAACAAGTCATAGGACACTAGTCAAGTTCAACCCGTCATTATCCTGGATTAACTCGAACCCACCCGCACAAACTCTTGACGCTTGCCAACAAAGCTGTACGACTGTCTCGAATAATCGCATATCTATGCAACAGATAAATATCACTCAGCTACCGTTCACTGTGTCTTGACGCTTGCCAACAAACACGGCACGAATACTAGGTGGTATCCATCTGAAATGACGGAGGACTACGGCTGAGTTTTTGGCGAAAAACCCGTTAACGTAATGAACTTGATATCGTTGAAGGAACCTCAGTAGTTTTGTAAATATATAGTGGCGAAAACTTCTGCTAAAGAGGTCACTCCCTGTGAAGGGATCTCGGCTCTTTCCTCGTCGAATGAGGTGCAGGATATTCCAAACTGAATACCACGATGCAAAGGAAAAATAGTCGACTATATTAAAGTTATTACCCTGACGCAAAATTTTACTCAAGGGATCACTCCCGGTGAAGGGGTCTCGGCCCTTGCCTCGTCGAATGAGATGCTGGATATTCCAAACTGAATACCACTGTGCAAAGCAAAAGAGAACGTCTGTAATGTCAGTTTTAAAAATCTGGTTCCAACAACATCTTTTTAGGTTTTTTATCTTTCATTAATTAAAATTAATGCGGTCCTATCAATTTGTAACCTATCACACCAGAAAAGAACGAAAATAAAATATACGTATATGCCATCTGCATTCGCCACGGGGCCCCGTCATCACCCGTTAGGTTACTTAACTAACGACAGAGCGGGGGCTGGATTGGCGCGGGTGCAAAACATATACAACATCTACTAGTATATATATAAGTATATATAACATTCGTCCCAGGCATGATAATAAACAACATCACAGATAACATTACAGAATGGTGGATAATTTTGGAGCCCCGGGTTTCATTTGAGCCGCAGATAAAACCCGACGTTCCCGGTCGTGTGGATAGCCTGTGCAATGAAAACCTGTACCCCCTACGAGTACGGCGAATAGCCCGCCAATTCTAGAATGAATCCCCCTCCGTCTCAACGCCATGAGAAAGAAGCCCCCTCCGTCTCTACGCCAAGATATGCGGGCTCGTTGCCTTCTAGAATCCGGCTATTCGTGCACTCCTCCGCGGGGTACTCCTAGTAAAGAAATAATAAAATAATATGTACAAACGGTGATATCGACCTCAGCCCGGTCGTGCCCCAAAATAATATACAACCTGGCAAAGACGACAGTCCACAAGTCGGACGCTCGCCCCGCAATAACAAATGTACAAATGAAATTATAAACTGTATTTCTAACATTGCACAACATGCTATCCACCATGACAATCCAACCACAAACACAGCATAAACACACAATATCAACGCGAATGTCACGTTCGCAAAACCCGTCTAAAAGAACATATAGCAGTCAGACGAGTTTTACCGATCGAGTGACATTCCCGGTCGCAGATAAAAATGAATGCACTGAAAATAAAATACGTATTTTAAAATTACGATCGACTAAACTTTCCAAGTGGGCCCCAAGTATTAAACCAACACTGTAACAAATCTGGGCCCAAAAAGTAATTATTCTAGAAACCACAATTTCAAAAATAAGAGGCCCAGAAGAAATTTTGTCCACGTGGGCCCCAAAACGGCCGCGGAACCACCGCCAATAGAGGGTTTGCGCGGCGGATCCACTGCAGTTTGGAGGGAACACGTGACCAAATTTCTTCAGGGTTCTTAGAAAAGCCTGCAAGATTTTCTGAGACCATAAAATTGATTTTTAGAGCACTTTTAAAAATCGACAGAAACTACATGAAATGAAATGCAGTTTTTGGAATTTTCGATCGATCGTTATTCTAAACACGTTTAAACAAGCTAGTATAGGTTTTATGGGATGACTCTGATACCATGTTGGGTTATATTCACGCCCGAGCCTCCAAAACGAGGCGGTTTGCGGAACAAAAATTTTTCTAAAGCTTTAAAAGGGGCGCAAAGATAACTCAAAATCCGGATCTTTACCATAAAACCAACTAGCAAACAAAGAGATGCTAACTACTATGAAAAATGATATACCAAAAGAATCAAGTCCTTCGGTCTTCTTTCTTCATCTTTAGCTCCTAGCATCTACCTTGAGCATGCTTGAACTCCAACTCCGGCTCCATCGGTCCTCCGGGATCGAGCTTGTTCTCCGGCCTCCTTTTGTTCTTGATGATCCACCCGGGGAATATGATCCATGGCTCCAGCTCCTAACTATGTAACAAAAAGGAGCAACTAGAAAACTTGGTTTGCTAAACCAAGTAGTCTAGGATGTAGTGAGGGTGTCTAAGTGTTTGCTATCTTTTTTCTATCCTCTTCACTTGTTTCTCAACACATGAGAATGTTAGTGAAGAGGAAGAAAATGAAGGTGGAGCAAAGCAAGAGGAGGGAGGAACTCAAAAGAATATGAGAGCTCAAAGAGAAATGAAGCATGAAATGAGAGAAAATCACACACCTTGGTTATGTGTGTGAATTCTTTCAATAAACAGTTAACAACCATGCTTCAATAGTAACTCCAAATGAATTATAAAGTCATTTGTGAATTATTAAAGCATGGTCATCACCATTCCTCCCATACCTTTTACTTTACACCTCATTTCCAATTATCAAACAAAAGGAAAATACATAATGAGGTGGCCACCTTCTAGAAGGAAATCTGTAGTAAATACGGATTTCAGTCTACTGTACAAATATACATACAATCAGATAAAAATCCGAACGCCCAAAAGAGATAAAATAACACGAAGAACGTAATACTAGAATATATATATCGAAATACATATATGTAAATTATTAAATCAATACCTGATTTAATTATCCGGCTCAAACCTGAGCCGGCTAGTATTACAAACTGTCCGATCGAAAATCCGAGTACCAAGTACATCAATTGATCGAACCCTGCACGTATCCAATATGGCTACTATATCATTTTGCCTGGATCAGGGAAACCCTATGTGTGGGACTCTAAAGACTCGACAGTACTCTAGCAGTGGGTTTAACCATAAGCACGTCAGCGGCACTAGCTGTACGTAACGGCTGCCTAGGTACCTGTCGAAAAGGAAGGCCGACGAGCAAACTCATCCGGATCTCCTACTGAGCCTATCCATGACAATATCCGTACATTCCGGTCTCTTCGTCAAAGAGTATCGCATACCGGGTCTAGGGGATGGTGAACGTCAGACCCTAACAACCTGATAAGTCATGCCGATGTGGCTCAGGACCAATCCGGGAAAACTACTGATCAGCCTATCAGTAAATCACAAGTGCCTTGTCCAAGGTCTTATGGTCCTAACCAATTGAATCAAAGTGCAATATCGACTCCCTATACCGGGAGAGACGAATCCCCGACAATCGCTCACTGCCTCCATGTAGCTCGGGACTGAACCCAACCAAAACCTGTTTGCACGACTCAGTAGAGCCGTGGTAGGGTAGTGATCAAAGTTCAGTGGTAACTCATATGAGACAAATGCCGATTTCGGGTCCAAAGACTAACCTGTACACATGTCACCTGAGAACTTCCATCTGACGATAGGTATAGTACCACATGGAAGTTCTCAGCGAGTCCGTCCAGTGTACTCACACCCAGTGAGCACCTGTGTACGATCTTAGGTGCATCAGACCAATGGCTACTGGACCAACCATCCCCCGATAGGGCTAGAAACGTACACACTAGTCTACTCTGGAGTATCAGTGCCCAGTCTCGATACTCACATGACTAGGGACCATTTAAGGATGTGCTTATGGACTATCCTGCTCCCACAAGTATGATCGCCATCACAACGCAGGTAGTCAAGCAAGATCCTAGGGGATTTATCAACATGTAACCGCAATATGTAATAACGAGTATGACATATGCCATGTTAAGATAAAGACAAACCATAATAGTATACTACCGTATCGAGTCTTTATCAATATGTGCAAACCAGATATAACAATACAAATAAATACACATATCCCGACAAAGACAAGTCAAATAATATACTATAAAACTGAGCAAGATTGTTCAGTACATACATATCACTGGTATCCATATGTATACATATACAATACTGGCCTCTAGGGCATATACATCCAACAATACGACCGTTTAGATCTCCGCGAGCTTGAATGGTAGATCTGACTCCTAGACTGGGTCCTCTCCAAGCTCTGAGCATGCATACTCAGGTCGTCAGGGCGACACAATATCAATATTATGATAATAAGGAAAGGAAATAAAAGTAATAACAGTGGAGACAATAAATGCAGGCAATCGATATGTCAATAATCAATGCATGTATGACCTGTGTTCTTACTGGTCTCTAGTCAATTTTGAAATAGAGTTTGCAAAAAGGAATGATCATGTTTAACGAGGGTCTCTTGCATATCCGAGACCACAGCCCACTGTTGCCTGGGGCATAACCCTGTCAGCCGGACCGCTAAGTCCAAACTTAATATGTATAAGAGTCGTTGTTCGAATGATCATCCTCTAAATCGCTAACCTCGCTAAATACAAGTTCCTTTCTACCTCGATTTCCCCTCTTTCCCCACGGTTTCACTATCTATAAGTATAGGCTAGTTGTGCAGAAGTACGCACCAATAACACTGCTTTATTCATAATTCACTGTGATGTTCACTATCATGAATCATTCGCTTTTTACTGACGTACTCGATAAAACTAACTCGATACCATGCATGATCGATAATGCACTATACACTGAGAATTTATAAGGACGCTCACTATCGCTAAAGACATCGCAGTCGGGTAAATATGTGAATTATGCCGCTAAACAAATCATATGCAATACGAGTCATTATGCGTCCTATGAACTTAGAAAAATCACGTTAAATCGTACAATCAGAATTAAGCAAAATAATATAAAAGGGGTAAAAGTAAGCTTAATTATCAATTCAGAAAAATTGGTTTCAATTTAATCGGATTTCGGGTTCGCGAATTACGGTCATTTCTTTTTAAGTGTCCCCCGCCGGAAATTCAATCCCCGAACTGAGAGTCCGTTTCATAACACAGTTTTTACCCTGTTGAAATCATAATTAGGTGATACTACAGTTGGATAAAATTTAGGTATATAAATTAGGTTTCCAACGCACTAGACGGATCGACAATATCCACTGTGTGCTGGAAGATATACATTGTTTAAGATCAGGGTATACGTTCTGTCCCTGCTTAGGACTGCAGTACGTATTGATAATTTAAAATATCATTAAAATAGCAAACGGTGGTAAAAACGAATGGAACCACCGCCATAAGTTAAAAAACCGAATATACTTCGCAGGGTTCCGCATAGAAACATTTCCATATAGAGTTGTAAAAGCACTTCAAACCAGGTGTCGACAAACAGTGCTGCTCTGGACTGCAGTCCAGAGCCGCACTCCCAAATAGTTTCCGTCATTGTTTTAAAGAAGGAATGAAGTATTAATTTCATAGGGCTCTAGGGTGTCGAGTCATCTTCGATATGAGCCTTCGAACACACCATTCCAGCGTGTATCCAAATTACTGTGATTTTTACAAGTTAGGTGTATGGAAAATTCCAGATTTGGTGAGACTAATTAGGGGTGACATTTCACGGTGTTAAGGTCTGTGTTTCCATTCTAACTTTTTACATATTATTCATCATCACTAAAGCAATATAGAAGACCCATGTTCCTCCATATTCGATTTGGTTTTCGCATCGAGTACTTAGCCGGGGTATGCTGGTAGCGAGCGAACTCGGTTAATTCATTAAAACCCTAAATGATATTTATACGAGCAATAAATCCAAGGCGGGTTCGATCCAATACGTCTAAGCACGATGACTCAAGACATATGTGTCGATTAAAATTAACTCTATAATGGTATCGATATATCCACGTGCGATAACACCCATACATATATACCTAAAATTATTTAACAATATGATATAATTTATATAAACTTTAGTAGCATGATTTGCAAGGGAAGGGGGTTTCCACTTTCCTTAAGTTGAATTTTCGTTCATGACATTGACAGTGGCGTGGCACGGATAAGGCCACAGTAAGGCTTGGCTACGATACGGCACAACACGGGAGTGGGCACGGTGTTGGTGTAGAGGTGGGTACGGTCGTGGTGCACTGTGGGCACATGAGTGGGTATGGTCGTGGCATGCTGGGGGCACGTGAGTGGGTACGAGGTGGCACGGTGGTTCAGGAAGTGTAATACCCAGTTCCATTGTGAATATTTTCCGTATTTATGAATAAATGTTTTCCCCAAAACTTTTCTATTAAAAATTCATTTTTCCTATTCCTAATAATTTTCAATTTATTTCATATACTTTTCTATTAATCTCCTAATTATTTCCTCTATTTTACCCTAACCGATTATTTTTAGTTTTAAACTTAAAACTCTAACCCTTTTTGTTTTTCCTAATTTTTATATTTTCCTAACATAAACCCTAAACCAATCTATTTTCCTAACCCCAAAGCCCAGCCCACAAACCCACTTTCCTCTTCCCCAAACCCTACCCGACCCGACACCCCCGACCCGACCTGACCCGACTCGCCCACGTTCACTCCCTTCATCTTGTCCCTCTCCTTTCTTTTCCCGCTCGAATCTCTGTCTCTTCCTTCCTCGCGCTACCTACAAGACCCGCGCCCACCTTAGCACGACTCATCCCTCCTCCTCGCAATGATCCTCTGCCCGAACAACTCCACCTACGAGGCCACGTAGCTGCAATCCCAATGCCAACCCATCATCACCGTCCATCCCTCCGTTAACTACCCCCGAACTCATTGCCAACGCCTCCCCCTCTTCTCGCAACTGCTCCCTACGACCCGCTCGCCCACACCACTGCCCCCTCGAGATCCCATCCTCGATCTCTTTAACAACTCCTCTCTCCCTCTCTCTCTTTACCTCCATATCTCGTTTTCTCTACCAACCCCACCTCTTCTCCCCATTACTGCACCCCATCGCCGACGAGTTTTCGCCGCCACAACCTCCTTATCATCGCCACCATCAACTTGCTTATTCTCCTTCTTGCGACATCGCCTCCCATCGCCGACTGCAGTCGTAGGCCTCACCTTGCCATCACCCCAGCGCCTCCCGAGCACCACGCCAACACCACCAGCTTCGCACCTCCTCCACAACCCCGAGCTCCTTTCAACCGCTGGCGAGTTTACCCCTGCACCCAAGCACCAACCACCCCGCTGTCGCATCCCTTGCCTCATCACCGTTGCCACCACGCCGGAGCTCCCCTGAACTGACAAGCCCACCATTACCATGAACCCATTTCCACCTCGTCACCCCCTCAACTTCCAGCGACCAACTCGAACCCCGCTGCAACCACCACCTCAATGGAGAGCCCTGAGCACCGCCACCGAGTTCCAACTTCTTCGAGCACCTCCCCGCCTCAAAGTTCTTGTCGCCCGCTACCTTCGTCAGCCAAGCTCCACTCCTTCGCTAGTAGCTCACCTCCCCGCTGCACAAAGACAAGTCGAGCCCTCCGTCGACATTTCATCGAACACCCATACCATGGCCGTTGACCTCCACTACCGCTGCCCCTCGCTGTCGACAGCTCCGTTGTGACCACCATGTTTGTCGCCTCGTCAAGCCAAGCCTCGTAGTTGTTGAGCCCAAGCTCCACTTCAAGCGCAAGCATCCCATCTCACCGAGCTCACCTTGTTGTTGTTGCTATGACCGTGCCGTTTCCAGTGTCATGTTGTTATTGCTGCCTTGTTGTCGCCGTGCCTAGCTCGTGTGTGCCCGTGTCGTGCTCACCATCATCGGGCAAGTTTCAAAACTTGCTTATCATGCTATGATTACTATTACAATTAATTATAAACATAATTGAATCGTGATTCGAACCCAATAGCGAACGCTTGTGTTAATTGTGATAATGAATCCCTACTAGGACTTATGACCATGTTGATATCACGTAGAATTTTAGGGATAATAACTAGTTTCGATTAAGTATTGAAAACGTGTGTTTTGTTTGATACCGGATGCTTAACCTAGGTGTTCGATACGAATCCTAAGAGAAAACCTACTCTAATATAGCGGAACTCATGATAGATGAAACCATGCATGGTTAACAAACACTGTATATAAATTTGGTTGTAAAATAAAGTTGGTTACCCCCTAAAACGACAATCCAATAACCCTTGTGAAAGCTGAATTTTATCGGATAAGATGAACGGTTAAAATCATAATAAATTATCTATATATCGGATCTTAGAGTGCTATGGCTTGTATCGAGGCCAATAGATAAACCTAAATCACCCCATAGTTCATATTTGCATTTTAATAGTTATAATAATGAATACTGAGGCGATTCATGGCTCTGAGCTGCAGTCCGGGGAAAGAATCTCCGCCTTTGCTTGTTTTAGAACGCATATACCTCACCGTTTAAATGTATAAGTGTGTGGAACCATACATAGAAGCGCGGAGAATTGAATTATCTTTCCAACGGTATTGTTCTCATTTTATTCCGATGTCGTTTGGTATTTATAACCCATTTTAAACCGTCAATGTGTCATGCAGTTATATGCAAAAACATAATGTATACCTTAACCTTAGACAGTGTATATCTCCCTGAGTACAGTGGATATTATTGATATGTCTGATGCGTTGGAAACATAACAGATAAATATAAATATTATCTAACTGTAGTGTCGCCTAATTATGCTCCCAACAGGGAGTAAAACGTGTTACAAAATGGACTTTTAGTTCTGAAACTGGATTTTCAGCAGTGAACACTTAAAATGAAATGACCATAACTCACAAACCTGAAACCCGATTGATTCGAAACTAATTTTTATGTAGAAATAATTAAATATACTGCTTATTCCTTTTATATTGTTTTGCTCAATTCTGCACTTGTGATTTATAGTGAATTTTGCAAGTTGTATGACGTTGGATGCTCTATTTTTATTCGTATCATAATTAATTGCATACTTATCATATCATGTAGCGGTTATACCCTCAATGAATAGTGGTCATATGTATAGATTAGTGACCATGTTACATTACCAAGTGATAAATATTAGTGATTGGATTGTAGAAAGTACGTTAGTGTAAAAACGTGATTGAATAAGTAAAGTGACACGTACTTGTACACAATCAGCGGAACCAATTAGTTATTATATTGTCGATGCCTATGTGACATATATAAGTGTAACTATAACTGGTATGGGACGGTTATGGAAGCACTTATATTAGTATCATAGGTAAGATATCAAGCACTGTCCATTTATTTTGGATACCAGTTGAGACATGCTTGATGGAGACCGTGTCTCCAGTTCTCGCGTAGACTTGTCATAGAGCGACTAGTATTTGGATTCATGATCAGTGTTTGATGTAGCCCACGGGGTGTGGGGTAGTTTTAGTATGAGTTCGATCAACGGAATTTCAGGAGTCCCATTGCCAGCATATATAGTGATTTCGGGAGTCGTATGGATGGTATTTCTGATTATTAGAGAGCGTGGTTTGGGCATGTGTTCCCTTGCCCCTGGGGCCTACCCTTGGGTTGGGGATACTCCTACGGTGGATGCCGCTCACACCTGGACTGACGATAAGTTTAGTGACTCAGATAGTGAGACTTAAATACTGATTGCTTAGTGACATGGACATTGCATGGACTTCTGATCTGATACACTTGCTTTATCATTACATGTACCGGTTATTTCATGCTCACGTCATTATTCTACACTTACTGCTTTATGTTTATCATCGTTGCACATTATATATGTATACATTGCTATTGTGTCGCTCTGACGACCTGAGTATGCATGCTCAAAGTGAGGAGTGGACTTAGCTCAGATCAGGACCTGCTTTACCTTGAGGATATTGCGGACATCTAGATCAGCGATGCCGGCGCTATCTTTTCCTTGATTTCTATCTGGTTAGTTTTCAATCTGTTTTGATAGAATTAGTGACTGCATTTCTTATTATCTGTGTATTGATTACTGATTACCACGTAATGCTAGGAGCCAAAGTGTGACTACAACAAGATATTTCCTTAACCGTGGGAGCATGGCTGGCCTTGTCACCCCTCGTATTTCGTATTTTGGGATGCGGGGCGTGACAGGAAGTGGGCACGGGAGTTTGCAGGCGAACGTCGGAGCTGCGTTCGAGGTCGCCGGCAGTGGAGGATGACTAAGACGGTAGCGACGGTGATGGCAAGGTGCTCGGCTCTTCAGCGATTGAAGCTTGTTGATAGTTTAGGGGGGAAGCTCGATGGTGTTTGGAAGGAAGAGGCTTTTTGGAGGCGATGGCGGTGGCTCCAGTGGTCGCGGCGACGAGGTGGGTCGCGGTGATGGTGATGATGTGGTAATGGCCTCGGCGATGATGGTGGGTGCTTGGTGATGGGTGTGGTGGTCTCAAGATGGTAGGCGAAAAAGAGGCTTGGTGGTTGCTGGGGAGGTCAACAGCAAGGTCGGTGAAAGCAATCAGCTGGGGTGCAGTTGAGGCGGGGAGCTCCGGAAGGAGAAGGAGGGGCTCAGTGTAACAACTCTGTTTCAGTGTATATGAAATTTGATTAAATTTTAGTGTACAAATGGAGTATTTGCAATCATGTGTACCATATAAGTATTTGAATTGCTTTTGAACAGCAAGAAAGTACTTGTAGCTCATTGGTAAAGCCTTGCACTGCTGTGACTTAGCCCCTGTGTTCGAATCCCCCCAGCCACATTATTTTTTGTTGATTTTTCTTTTAATCTTTTTGAAGCTCAAAAGTTTGCACGTGCAAAACACGTAAAATAAAAAGTCACAAAGTAATAAAACACGTGCACTGAGGTATACCAAGCGACAGGGACACGTGGCCAAGATCCCAACCCCAACCTACCGGATTTGACCAGCGAAATGAGATAGAGGGGCCAGCACCGCCGGGCATATCCGTAGGGATTGCCTTGAATTTTTAACCCCAGAACCCCTTGGCCTACCCCACTACGCCCATGTTGTTTGTTTACTCTGCAATTATCCAGAGAATTTAAAATCACTATTAAACCAAAATTTTAATGCACATTTTAATTCTCAAATTCATTAACCTAAACCTAATTTTCCCTACAAATACCATACTACATTTCACCCCTCCTCATTCAGAAATTTTATACAAAAACTCTCTAAAATTTCCAAGTCCCAAGTTGTACAAGTAGAGTTAGCAAAGGGCAAGGTTCCGGCGACGTTTCGGGAAGATTCCGGCGACGAAACGACTTCCCGACGATTCCAATAGCTTTCTCTATCTCTCCTATTTATTTTCAATCAGTAAGTTTCTTTTACCCTTCTCAACTTCTAGTCTTAAATATCTTCTTTTCAAAACTCGTCAGAAGCGGAGTTATTCCGGCTTCCGACTCTCTTTTCTTTAAAAATACAATTTCTCTTAAAAAAATAAATTACCATATCTTCTTATAATGTTTAAAAAACATAAATAAACACATTAGAACAAGTTCCATCTCAAAATAATTCGTATTGCAATTTCTATTTCACTTTTACAGTAAAATACCATCATGTTACATACGACATTGTTTATTCATTTTAACAATATTACCTTTAGAAAACTCATGAGGTAATGACCTACCTCATCACAACACACATTCTTGATATAGCACAATGATTTGTGGAATATTAGTTTGTGGGAAATATGAGTTTACACTTAAATACCATAAAACATTCAAAAACCGTTTTCTTTAAAAGTGTGTTATTTAATTCCTTACAATTGCGCCTCTACAACCCATTTTGGGGAACCCCGATCGGGATGGTGCAGGTTATCTCACATTCTCGGGCCTAGTAGAGGGAGATGCAGACCTCCGCAAAGAGCATTCGATCTCGATGGAATTTTTAATGCAATTTGTAAGAAAAATGTGATTTCTATTTAATAAATAAATTCTATTTTCTTTTATATAAATATATATATATATATATATATATATATATATATACTATCAAAATCTCTACTTTAAGTATACAATATATATATTCCATGTTTTCTAAATCAAAGGAAGCACCAATTTCATGAAACTACCTTTACAATTCAATATTATTCCAAGATTACACTAAAATACCATATACATTGAAATCTAGGTTATATCCACTAGAATATTTCACTTTATAAAAATTACAATTATGAAAACCCTAAAGATGATAATTAAATACTTGAGGTGTATTTTGAAAATATATCAAAACTATTTTTCATAAAGCCCTCTCAAGTTATATTAAATTACAATAAGGACCCTGGTAAACATAGGTTTAAGCGAGACCAGTTCTCTTGAGCTTCAGAGAGCCGAAGAATATGGGTGCTTGCCTATCTAAGGTAGACAACCTAAAAACGGTGTTATCAATACGATAATTATCTTGGAAAAAGACACAAATCCTGTCGTCCATGTGCAGCAGTTACCGATAACATCAAAACTAATTCAGGACTTCAACTTTTTTTAAAGTGTCTAACTCAGACAGAGTCTCTGTCTAATATGAAATCAATCTGACTTGAATTCAATTCAAGTATAACTACAATACAACATGAATCCATTTATACCAGAATTCAATCTATATCGACTGAACCGAACCATGGATATACTCTGATTACATGACTATCAATTTATATCCATTCTATTTACATGATATCATGGTTTCGGCAAGTCTTCCATTTACAAAAAAAACCATACAATCAATACAAAAGATATTACAAGGGTTTTTAAAGGGGTAGACTGGTACGGAATGTGTTAGAAGTGGCACGAGACGGTCACTTTAATACACCTAACCTGAATATCTATTGATCTTGTACCGTGGATTAACGGTTCCTTGTACTCCGTATATCTTAGTCTCCAGAATAGTGGGACTCCTCTCGTATGCACTGGCATATTCTGTACCAAACTACAAACAACTGCGTTAACAGAAATAAAGATAACATTATACAGTTATATTCTCTTTTCTGTCTATTCTACTTCTCTCTTTCTTTGGGACTTACCGAGCGATTGTTCGCTGACGGCATTCATTTTCTTCTTTCTTTGGAATGTTGTCAGGTGGATCCAACTCACTAGAGATCGAACCCAGTACTGAGGACTTGGAGCAGTTTGCCATCGATCCAGAGTTGTGGGCACTTGTATATATTTTTCATTTCAGTTATGCCATTGTGTAGGCATTGCTTTCTATTCCTGTATTTACATTTCCAGCTGTACCTGTAAAGAATTGTTAAATAAATAAAAGTTGTTGTTCATTTATATTCATGTCTATTGTGTACATTTTACTTTATATTGCTTAGTTACGCTTACCGTATTTACTTCTGAGTAAATACGTCGCGTGACCCATCGCGTCTCCTTACCGTACACCATGAAGCGGAACGCGACAGGTTTTGTTAGCGGCCCATGCAGGTCAGTTCTGCATGGACATGCAGGTCAATTCTGCATGAAGTTTAAGCAATATAACACAAGAATCAGCAACTAAAAACATTCTTTACATTTCATATTCCCTGAATCTTAAAATTTCATATACTTTGAATCTATCCTAACCCTATTTTTCTTTCAAGGTTATGGATTCTCCAAACAATACCAGCACCAACTTCAACAACACACCACCATCTCTACAGCTTATGCCTACCGTTGCTGCTCCGATCAATGAGCAGACGGTACTGCTTGAGGCAATCCAAAGCCTCCTGCAAGGACAGCAGCAGCAGACTGCTATATTACTGAACTGTCCAGAAGCGGAAGCATCCGTAGTAAAGCAATTTCGGGCATTGCACCCAAGGCAATTTTCGGGGAAAGAGGGCCCTTTAGAAGCGAAAGAATGGGCTCAGAGCATTGAGGGTGATCTGGCAGCAGCACAAGTGCCAGATATCGCTTGGGTACGAGTTGCGAAGCTGCAACTCACGGACAACGCCCGAGTTTGGTGGAAGGCGGAAGAAACCCGTCTTGACCAGCCGATCGAATAAAAAACTTTTCGTGATATGTTCGACGTGAAATATTTTCCAGAGACTGACCGATTTGATATGGAGCAGCAATTCATCCATCTACAACAGGGTTCGATGTGGACCAAATCTGTGGATGAATATGATGCTGAGTTTACCATGCTCAGTAGGTAAGATATGTCTCAATATTCGATTTTCTAATATCACATACTACACAGCTAACACAAGACCTTAACAGGTTCGCGGCACACTTGATATCGACTGCTGAGATTGGGTCCAGACGATTTCAGCAAGGGTTAGATCCGGAGATCCAAGCTGCATTAGCTACAGAGGATTTCCCAACCCACGAACTGGCCATGAAAGTTTTCCGTCGATATGAGGCAGTGGTGAAGATGAAGGGTAGACCCCAATCTGCCGGAGTGAAGCACTCTGCCACTCAGATGGAAGGAGGAGCCTCTTCAAGGCCTCATTTTGTGCCCAGGAGACCGGGAGTACCAATCAACCGGCCCAGCACAACCTTTTGCACCTACTGCAGGAAGGATGGACACCTAGTGAAGGACTGCCGGCGTGCAAATCTCCTTAGTTTAGTATGTGGTTCACCTACACATGATATTGGGTCTTATCCTCATAGACTCAATTCAAATGCTACACCCAGACCAGCAATCACTTAGTAGCAGCGACCAGCCATCCAGGCACCTACTCCACGACTTGCGCTCCCTGCTCTACCACCTCATGGACCGGCTGCACCTCCTCCTCGTTAGTTCCATCAAGCTCAAAAGAACTTATCTCAAGTACAAAGGAACGAACAAAGGAATCCTCCTCCAGCAAAGAGGAATGTACCGAGGCGACAGGCTTTCACAATGACCGTGGAAGAAGCTAAAGCCACTGGCTAAGTCATTACTGGTAACCTTTCAATTTTCAAAGTTGTTCAATACTTGTTATATCCATATATTTTCCTATACCTAAAAATATCCCATATAACTTAAGTATGATCTTAGTAACCACACTTCCTGCACTAGCACTCTTCGATACTAGAGCCTCTCATTGCTTTATGTCGCAATGGTTCGTCCGAACTCATGCGATTTCAGTCAAAGCTCTCGTATCCAGCTGGAAAGTTAGTTCAGGGAACGGCGTTCTAAAGGCAATAATGGGATACGGCCTGTGTCCACTAGTCGTCTGCAGCAGAGAATTCTATGCTGACTTCAAGGTGCTAGACATACCGAATTTTGATATTGTTTTGGGTATGGATTGGCTCGGAACTTTTTTGTAACGTTTTAAAAATAAATAAATAAATCATTAAATAAATAAAAATCCTTTAGGAGAATTTTCTGATTATCGGTAAAATAAACCGTATTTTTTGTAAAACTTAACCATAATTATTTTTCATCATAAATTTAAGAAGACCTATTTTAACTATAGACTTACTAGTATTTGGTGTTTATTTAGTGACTTATAAATTATTAGTTTATTAAAATATTTTCCGTAATTAATTAAATTCAAATATTTACATAAGCTTTTAAATATACATTAAATTAGTGTAAATTACAAATTTGAAATGGGTTAATTTTGCAAAGTGAACCATGACATCTTAGAATCAAGTGTGTTTATGCAAAATTCTTTCGCAAATCTCTTCATGGTTCTAGATTTTTCTAGGATCATTTTTTTGAAAAGAAAAATTAATAAAGAAAGAAAAATGAGAAAAGACTAAAATGAGATGTTAATTAAAGAACCTTCTACACAACTCCTCACATCTCTTTCTTTCTCTTTTTCTCCACATATTGGTCGGCCTCCCCCCTGGCAGCACCCCCCTCCCATTTTCCAAGTTCATTTTCCCTTCAAAAATCATCCAAAAATTCTACAAAATCCAAATAAAACCCCACAAATTCCTAATTTAAATCCTACTCATTATTCTTTGTTCATCTAGCATGGATCTTGGAGTAGGAAAACATTCTTTTGGAAGCATATTTTCATGTTGGATCTCATATGTGAGGTATAATCCTAAGCCCTTGGTTTGAATGTTAGTAAATTACTTAATTTAGCTTAATTAAGTGTTTAATTAGTTTGTAAATTGGTTCTATTTCTAAATATAAAAAATTCAAGAGAGGGTTTAAAATGAAGTTAGGGTTTTTATTAATTGAGTGGGGTTATAATAAGTAGTTTAACATTTTTAGAAATGAAAAATCTAGTATGGTTGATATATTGTAAATTATTGCTTCAAAATTGTTTAAATTAAACAATTTTGCAAACTAGGTTTTCACAATATATATATATATATATATATATTGGTGAGATAAAATTCTAATGAAGGGTTTTATCATTAGATTGTGGTTTTAAGGAGAATATTAACATGTTAAAGGAATGAAAAACCTGATCTAATTATTAGTTTCAAATTGTTAGTTAATAAAATGTGATAAATATGCTATTTTGCTAACTAGGTTTTAGAAATTGCTTAAATAATTGAGAAAAATCTAATTATGGTTTCATGACATTATTAATATCATAAATTGTAGTTTAATAATTTAATTCATGCAAAATCAAGTTTAATTGTGAAATTGTGAATTTTTGCTTGCAAGGTGTTGAAATTGATAAAATTGCAAACTAGAATTTTCAATTTAATACACATTAGTGTGATAAAATTATAGTAATGGTTTATATAATCTAGTTATGTTATTTAGCGAATATTATGACCATTAGTTTCATTTAAACATCAAGTTTTGAAGTAAAACGGTAAATTGACGATTTCTAGGTTTTTGCGAAATAGGACGATTTGATCGATTTTAAGGTTTCGATGATTTAAACCATGTTTTATATTATAAATAATGAGTTTTGGAACTACGAGTTGTTTGTTGGTGTTTATCTCGATCAATCGGCGTTTGTACGCCGATATCGAGCGATATTTGGTTCTTTTGCATAAGCGGGTCATAGGTTTTAACCTATGCACGTTCGTGCGCTGTTTTGGTTTTGTCCGTGATTTGGTTTACGATATTATATATGTTTGTGTATAGGTACCACTCACGTGGACTTCGGACGATGAAGAAGAGGATGGCGGCATCGACTTCGGCAAACAAGGGCCAGATGAGTAAATGTATATCTATGGGAGAAATCGGGGTGGATGGCGTTTAGTACCCCCGCAAACGTAGAATAGGAATATTACTTACTGTCATTAGAAAGTCGGACGTGACCTTAGATTCTTGGAGAGTAGGATCCTATTAAAGACTTTAGGTTGGACTAGACCGATTTAGAAAGATTTAACCAGAGAATAAATGCCTTGAAGGGAATTCGTAGGTTTCAGGTAGACACACACACACGCTGATTGGTTTGAAAAAGTGTTTGTAGAATAACCGCAATCAGAACGGTGTCACAAGTAGCAAGACCGAGATGAGTACGGGTCGTCCTCTGGGAAACGTTGAATCTTTTACTCTTACTTTAGATGTGTTGAAAAAGAGAGGAGGAATAAAGAATTTTGTGGAAAGGTTTCTAGATCTACGTTAAGCAAGAATGCAAAATATATAGATCTAGATTATTTTAGGGATGTAGTTAATATAATAAGAGGGCTTGTAGGGTTCGTTAGGATTTAATAGTTATGGACGATTAATTAAAAGTTACATTTTTATCCTTTAATAGATTTAAAACTAGAACGACGGTGATGCGTGTAGATTAGGGTTTCTAGAGGGAAAAGGAATCCCACTCTTAACCCTTATCTCGACACGGAACTCCGTTCATATCTAGCCTTTACCAAAACAATCTCTAATCTCTAATCACGGTCGGAACTAACAAAGAATTGTTAGCGCGCCCAATTAGGATGTTAATGATTCTTTTGATAAAGTTCATAAACTTTATAGGACTTAAAAAGGGTTTAGAGATGTTCATCATCCATTAGCCTACCCTAATCCTACGAACCCTAATAAGCGGAGAATTACCCGCGCATGTTGGAAGAAAAAGAGATGAAGAGAAAATGAATAATTAAACTACTAAGAAATAGAATAAGAAAAAGAAAGCTACCTTTATTAATCAATAATATTCATTACACTTTGATTCCTTAGAAAATGATTACAAAGACTAGTTTGCTTCTCGATCTCTTCCAAGGAGGTAGACGAACAGTTGATGATCAGCCTGGATGCGTGAGCCGTCTGGGACTTCGTGATCTCGTCGGCTTGATGGTTTTTCCAAGAGGCTCTCGGTCTTTATTTATAGTCCCAAAGCCAGAAAATTAGCTTCCAAATTAGGAAGATAACAGTACAGATTCACCCCAAAAAGCGCAGCCTCTATCTCTTCTATCATGCCGCGGATCCGCGGCCCAAGGGGGTATGGTCGTGGATCTGCGGCCATATGATCTCGGTCGTTCATCATTTTCTTGGGGCGCTGTCTTCGTGACATTTAGCGATCCTTGGAACCTTTGTAACATGGAAATATTCTCGTGGTTGCTGCCAGACTTGGTCTCCAAATTTTACTTTCTTAATTAGGCAAGTTTTCTTTAACAACTTGATTTCCTTGATTTTAGTCTTGAAAAATCCTGCACAACTTGGAAAAATTCTGCAAAACAACTCAAATAATATTTAGTAGACTTTTTTCTACTAGGATTTGGTCAATGATATTATTTGCATACATTTTCCTACCAAATGCTAATTATAATATATCAACACATGGAAAATAGTATTTTTACAGATAAACCCTCATATGTATGATATATTATAATAAAGACCTTTTTTAATATAGAAATAGTAGGAAAACTGTAATAACAAATATGCAGTTTTATCAACTGAACAAATACCCCCAAACTTATCTTTGATCGTCCCAAGCAAACTAGTTTATTCAAGAGAAGGAAAAGAAGGGAGAAAACTAAGCACACTTTCGTTGGCAAACACGATTGCACTGAGCACGTGCAACAAGCCGTTAAACCTCTAGGTGTCCCTAGTAGGAGGAGTGTTGTCTCCTGAGGGTTTTCAACGGATTACATCCACAAAATCCTATAATAAAAGAGAGATGGTGAAATTTACATATAAAGATAAGAACCATAAAAGAAATACTTTGAAAATAAGAGTTTCCAACTACACTAGCTTTTCAGTTGTCATGAGCCCTATCTTAATAGTCATGAAAAAATGTTAGAAATCACATCATCCCTCAATAAAATATCGTCTTTATTCTTCATTCCTACCTTTCATCCAAACATCGATCATATACCCCTACGTGTGTGAAATGAACATCCGTACACTCGGAGAATTCAATTCAAGCTATCATACGCTTATCCATCTGCCTCAGTACTTTTTAATTTAATGAATATTTAGATGGATTTGCTCACACACTTTCATGCGACCGTTAATACTTCTTGAGGTACTAACCGACCGATTACTCATGTGCTTGCTAATTAGGTGATAATATTTTCCTCGTCTTGCACCACCTAAGGCTTAGCAGTGACTCCCAGACTAGTTGGCCTTAGGGCACTAGGTGATAAAACACCCTCGCTATATTTTTTTTATTGCTGCCTTGGCGATACAAAACCAGTGTTCATTTTTTTTTCGTTTCACAATTTTTATATTTTCTTCATTTTTTTCATTTCCTTCATACTTTGGCTTTTAGACAAGAGCATTTCAAGGTATCCTCTACTATCCCGAGTTTCAAGACGTGTGTAAGTGCATATAGTAGGGTATCAACATTCAAATGTTTGGCTTCCAGAATAGAAACTATTTTTCAGACTTATTTTTATCCTCAGATTAGTGACTTCCTTCATCTTACTAACCCTTGGGACAACAGCTCATAACTACTTATTACCAGTTCGTTTAAGAAAACTTCTAATTTTCTTGGTTTTCTTAAACTATTCCTATCTTTTGGATGTAATTTTTCACTTTCTACTCTTTTGTTATAAAAGAATTTTTTTTTTAAATTTTTGAAAAATGTAGACTTATGCAAAGTATGATGAAAATTGATGCGTAAATAAGCACAAACCTCCCCCAAACCTGTTTACAGCAGTGTCCTCACTGATATCATCCGTTAAGCTCAAAAACATGTAGACTTGGAAGGAAAAAGGGGACAAGAAATAATGAAAGTGAAATCCTCCCCCAAACTTATTTTTGGCTCACAATTTTTGTAAAAATCATTTTCTTTCAAGAGCCAAAATATACCCCCCCCCAAACTTAAGTTAAACAATGTTAATCTTTTAAAATCACATAAGGGGGTCAAAGTTATTGGTCAATGCCAAGCTTTGCAAAGACCGAAGGTCAACACCAACCATTCAAAAATTTTATCGATGAAGCACCAAGGTTAGTGGAAGAACATGTCACCTTTCGACGTGAAGAAGTGGAGAGGTGATAAGAGGTGTAATGGAAAAGGATTGCGTCTCAATTTGGAGAGATGACACAATGATAGTGATGATGGATTGCTCGCATTATCGTGATTGTCAAGAAGAAGGGGTGGAGGTTCAATTTCTTTTTCTTGGAGTTGATTCATCTCAACACCCGTGTCTTTTAAATATGCGAGTTCATCAGCGAAAATTTTCTCAAAGCTTTCATCGATACCCCGAAGAATAATATCATCAGGAAAAACAGGGTGATCGTCAGACTCTATAAAAAGTTCCTCATCAGCGTTAGATGTCGACCCGGACAACTCGGTGGAAGAGTCCGTGTATGTATAATACATGGTTGGTCAAGCAACAACATATGAAAAGAGTCAGTATCATGAGGTTGATCAAATTCGCTGCTGTCGACATCCATTAATTCGACATAACACACATGAGCATAGGGTTCGGAGGGTTCACTTCCCAACTTGTAAATGTTAAGCTCAATTGACTTCTTTCCAAAGGATAGGGTCATAGAGTCGTTTCTACAATTGATTACTGCGTTGGAAGTGGCCAAAAAGGGTCGACCAAGTATCACCGGGATTTGATTACGTGGGTTTGCCACAGGTTGTGTATCAATAACGATAAAGTCCACAGGAAATATAAATTCCCCGACTTTGATTAACACATCCTTTAGCTCACCCCTAGATTGGGTGATAGATCGATCAGCCATCTGAAGAGTGCAATGCGCAGGTTTTAACTCTCCGATCCCTAATTGCTCATAAACAGAATACGGAAGCAAGTTAACACTAGCACCTAAATCGAGTAGAGCACGATTGATATTTTTACCCCCAATAGAAATAGAAATTGTAGGACTACCGGGGTCCTTTCGTTTCTTGGGTAGTTGTTGTGTAAAAGCAGTGCTCACATTATTCGCAAGGAAAACTTTTTTAGGTACTTGAAATTTTCTCTTCCTAGTGCACAAGTCCTTTAGGATTTTCGCATATGACGGAACTTGTTGAATAGCATCTAGGAGAGAAATGTTTATGTTAACTTGCTTAAAAATTTCCACAATCTTCTCCATTTGTGGACTTGGTCTGTTTCCCCTTAACCTGTTTGGATATGGTGCTTTATCAATAAGGGTTTGGTCCAACATTGGAGAGGATTGTGGGGATGGAGTGGATCCCAGAATTGGAGTAGGGATCGTTTTAGGTAGATTTGAGGAAATGGGCGAAGGGTTCGAGCCTTGGGGAAAAAGGAGAATAGGCTTGGGTGAAGGTGGGAGACTAGACCAATTAGGGGAAGAAGAAGAAGCTGGGGTATCAATGGTGTCATTATCATCACATTGCTCACCCACTCGGTTATTCAGCACTTTTCCCGATCTCAACGTAGTAACGACACTCACATTATAACTTTGTGAGTGGACAGGATTAGGTATGGGTTGAAATGGGAGTTTCCCTTTCTCTCTTGCACTCATTGCGGCGTTCAACTGTGCAAGTTGGTTTTCTATTGATTTAATACTCTCGCCGTGGGAGGCGGAGTCTTTATGTATGGTATCAATAGAAGACTTCATCTCAGCCGACAATTGCATGGAATGTTTCATGAACATATCCAAAGTTTGTGCGAGTGAAGAGTTGTCAGTACCGGCCACTTGTGGTGTAGAAGTGTTGGCCGGATTTTGAAAATTTTGTGACTGAAAGAGGAGCTGATTTTGTGGTTGTGATTGCTGTGGAGGAGGTCTTTGATAATTGCTTTGTTGGTTTTGGTTCCAAGCAAAGTTAGGATGATTCCTCCATCCTTGATTGTAAAACTCAGGCTAAGACTCGCCCCATTACTGCACAACTGAACAGCTATTTTCTAAAAGGAATGTAAGCGCTCGTTGGAGTCCTTCTTCCCTTCGGTTCGAGGAACGAGATCAGCTCCAAGATCTGTTGCCAGTTCCGATAGAAGGGAAGGAGTTTCAGGGCTTTACTCTCGAACGGGAGACATTGTTGTGCAACCTCTTGTTGCGTGGAAGAATAAGGATCGTTTCTAGGTCGCTGCTGAAAAGCAGCATTAGTTTGCTCGTGACCTTGAAACGGTGCATTCATAGGACATTCTTCCGTTAAGTGTGAAGGATCTGAACAGCAACCACAGACGGTCTTAGGAAGCGTAACCTGATTTAGGGAGAATGATGAGAATTTGTTCTCAATAGCATCGAGTTTCTTCTGTATCGCTCCCATTTCGGCTTTTACTGCGATAGAAACATCGAGCTGGTGAATACCTCCCTTAGTTGAAGGTGGTCTTACGCTTTCCTACTGCAAAGTGTTTTCTGCGAGATCTTCCAGATATTTCTATACTTCACCGTCATCTTTAGACATGAAATTGCATTGACACATTGTTTCAAGCATCTGCTTTGTCGCTGGATTAATTCACTCATATATAATCCGACATAAATCCCATCTTTGTATTCCATGATGAGGACATTGGACAAGCAGATCCTTGAAACGTTCAAAGCACTTCCAAAATGGTTTATTGGAAAGCTGGGTGAACTGGTTGATTTCGCTCCTAATATGGGCAGTCTTATGGTTTGGGTAAAACTTCTTAAGAAATGCTATGACGAATTCATCCTAATTAGTGATAGAGTGTGCGGCAGTATTATAAAGCCATTTTTCTACCAAGTCGCACAGTGTGAATGGGAGAAGACGCAAGCACATAGCATCGACAGTCAACTGTGAAGTACCCATCATTGCGCATACGTTTTCAAATTTGGTGATGAAAACGTATGCATCTTCCGACTCAAGCCCGTGAAATTTAGGCAGCAGATTGATGTAGTGGGGTTTAATTTCGAAATTATCCCCGTTAGCTGGTGGAAGAGATAGACAAGTGGGAAGAGAACCACGGATAGGATAGCATCTCTCTTGGAGAGAGATGTGCGGTGGATTCTGCGCACCTATGGGCGGTGGCATCGTGGTGTTATATTCTGATGGAGTACCGTCTATCTCGGTCGTGGTGTGTGGTGGGGGAAAAGAAGATGAAGAAGTACCGACTTCGGAGTCGATAGCAGGAACGCGGACAAGACGGGCACTAGGATCCCGTATCCAGCCGAGCATGCACTAAGCGAGTTTAGTGCAAGTGGCGGCGTGTGTGTGATTTAAAATTGGTTTGTTTTGAAAAAAGTGGGACTCAAGACAATCACTCTAAAATGCACAAGCAACCCTAGAACTAAGGTCACATAGGTCCAGTCTCTAGACCGCTCCTAGACTTCCAAAGGACAAGCCGCAGGATCAATTCTCTACCACCTCTTTACTACTCTTGTGGCCAGGTAAGTACCAGGTAAGTGGGAGGTATCCGCTATACGAATCACCGAAAATAGCGGGCCTAATTAAGTAAACCACTTGCCTTAGACACACTTGCTTAGGCACCAAAAAAGTAATGCGGATAAGCGATAAATTACCCACGACCTTCCTATGTCCTTAATGAGCGCGACAGTCCTTAGAGTCTGGTCTAGATATTTTTTAAATTAATGTAGGGTTGATACGGATGCTCGGTTTGTGATTTGTGGGGCTTAGGAAGGGTGATGAAATCCCCACCTAATCTGGATTTGGTCTTTGCCCCTTAAAGTCCGTATTAAAATATGCAAAACAAAACCAATCACAAAACTTTTGCAAAAAGATTTTTGAGCGGCGCTATTTTGCAAAGAATCCTGCAGAAAATAGATTTTATTGGATTTCAGAGGAGAGAGGAAGAGGTTAGAATCTTACCAGAGAAGTTTGTAACCCTAACTCCTTAGTTACGCCGCGTTTCCGCCGCCGAAAGGGCCTTAGTGCCGCGGTTCCGCCGCGCAGTGGAGGTATCAGGTGATGAAAAGTTTTCTTTGGCCTCCTGTACTCTTCTGGATCTCTCAGAATTTGTCTTCTGTTTTCCTCAAGTCTGTGACTCCAGATCTCCTTGAAAAATTCATGCACAAATTGTTAAATATGCAATTTGCAGTTTTGTATTAATAATGATATGAATCGTCTAAGAATTCAACACAAATAGTAAAAATAAAAAAATTAGGCACGTATCCCCGGCAACGGCGCCATTTGATTGGTTTGAAAGATTGTTTGATTGTAGTGTAACCGCAATCAGAACGGTGTCACGTGTAGCTAGACCGAGGTGAGTACGGGTCGTCCTCTGGGAAACGTTGAATCTTTTACTCTTACTTTAGATGTGTTGAAAAAGAGAGGAGGAATAAAGAATTTTGTGGAAAGGTTTTTAGATCTACGTTAAGAAAGAATGCAAAATATATAGATCTAGATTATTTTAGGGATGTAGTTAATATAATAAGAGGGCTTGTAGGGTTCGTTAGGATTTAGTAGTTATGGACGATTAATTAAAAGTTACCCTTTTATCCTTTAATAGATTTAAAACTAGAACGACGGTGATGCGTGTAGATTAGGGTTTCTGGAGGGAAAAGGAATCCCACTCTTAACCCTTATCTCGACATGGAACTCCGTTCATATCTAGCCTTTACCAAAACAATCATTAATCTAATCTCTAATCGCGGTCGGAACTAACAAAGAATTGTTAGCGCGCCCAATTAAGATGTTAATGATTCTTTTGATAAAGTTCATAAACTTTATAGGACTTAAAAAGGGTTTAGAGATGTTCATCATCCATTAGCCTACCCTAATCCTACGAACCCTAACAAGCGGAGAATTACTCGCGCATGTTGGGAGAAAAAGAGATGGAAAGAAAATGCATAATTAAACTACTAAGAAATAGAATAAGAAAAAGAAAGCTATCTTTATTAATCAACAATATTCATTACACTTTGATTCCTTAGAAAATAATTACAAAGACTAGTTTGCTTCTCGATCTCTTCCAAGGAGGTAGACGAACAGTTGATGATCAACCTGGATGCGTGAGCCGTCTGGGAATTCGTGATCTCGTCGGCTTGATGGTTTTTCCAAGAGGCTCTCGGTCTTTATTTATAGTCCCAAAGCCAGAAAATTAGCTTCCAAATTAGGAAGATAACAGTAGAGATTCACCCCCAAAAAGCGCAGCCTCTATCTCTTCTATCATGTCGCGGATCCGCGGCCCAAGGGGGGTATGGCCGCGGATCCGCGGCCATATGATCTCGGCCGTTCATCATTTTCTTGGGGCTCTGTCTTCGTGACATTTGGCGATCCTTGGAACCTTTGTAACATGGAAATATTCTCGTGGTTACTGTCAGACTTGGTCTCCAAGTTTTGCTTTCTTAATTAGGCAAGTTTTCTTTAACAACTTGATTTCCTTGATTTTAGTCTTGAAAAATCTTGCACAACTTGGAAAAATTCTGCACAACAACTCAAATAATATTTAGTAGACTTTGTTCTACTAGGATTTGGTCAATTATATTATTTGCATACATTTTCCTACCAAATGCTAATTATAATATATCAACACATGGAAAATAGTATTTTTACAGATAAACCCTCATATGTATGATATATTATAATAAAGACCTTTTTTAATATAGAAATAGTAGGAAAACTGTAATAACAAATGTGCAGTTTTATCAACTGAACACACGCACACACATACATTTGACTTGGTGTGTGTGTGTGTGTGTGTGTGTATAAATGATTGTGTGTAGGTTTCTATAGGTATATATATACATATAACATATACACGTGATATAGGGAGGTTATATGATATCTGGGAAGGAGTCAGTATGATTGGGCGTGATGCCGTGAGTTAAAGACATACGATCGAGTATGATATGAGATGCACTATGATATTAGCGGATCGTTTGGAAATGAGGAAATGGATATGTATACATAAACGATAATAGGGGATGATGACATTGAGATATACGAGACTCTAGAATAGAACCCGGACTGTAATATGTGAATTAATCACGATATGACATATGTGTGACTCGATCACGATATGATACATATATGACTTAATCATGATATGATATATGTGTGACTCGAACACAATATGATACATATATGACTTAATCACGATATGATATATGTGACATGATATTTCTGAGGACCATTTGACGATGTATAATTACACAGATAATGATATGTATTTGATGATATTGGGATGTATGCGATTATAGCACAGTACCCTTGATCATGATATTGTTTGATGATGATATTATACGAATAATGATGTACGTAGGTGATACTTGACCCGTACCCCGATTTTGGGATGCCGTACGAGGCATAGATGTGATGATTGATCCACACTCTTGGTTCGAGGAAGTCATACTATGTACGTGACGCTATTGAGGCTGGATCCCCGACTATTAGAGATATGTACTCAGACCTTAGGTGGATCCTTATTTCCTATCGACTAGTTTCTTTAGTTTAGTTCCTTAGGGGGTTAGATAGATACTAGTTTAGGCTCGAGTCATATAGTTGTAGTTAAGTATGTATATTCCAAATGAGTGGTTAATACACATTCATCTTTACGTTCAGATTGTAATCATCAAGTTGCATGCTCATACATATGTTTCTTTAGTCAGTATGAAACTCTGCATGTTAGGACACCAGCAACATTACTGATGATTCACATATTCCACCTACACTTATTTGTCGGCTCACATACATCATCATCGGTAATTGCCATGTCACGTACACTTTAGAACAATAATATCTTTTGTTGATAGAATCGGCTAAAGGCTAAATCAATATACTATTGTGATTACTCTCAGGTGCTAGTCTAAACATTGCATTTATTACTTAGATACTTCATGCATTCACATTTTCATGTTATCATGCAGTATTGTGCGGCTTATGCCGATACTCATTATTACGTACTCAGGATTTTGGGATTTTGGATTTCTATGAGATTTCTGGATTTTGGGGAAAACCGCAAGAATATACATAAAAACCTCTCTCTCCCTCTCTTTTTAAAATACAAGTTGCGGTTTTCTCATGATGTACACCATGAGATTTCATGTTTTTCTGTTGGATTTTGAGACCCGATTCGAGAAGTGGATGAACCGTCTCGGGTACATGGTGGGCCCGATATGGTACCCCGGGGCAAGAAGATCGAGTTGTAGACGATGAGCCCGACAGGGGAAGACTACCTACCGGTGATGTCTGGCGCGGAGGATATCCGGAGGATACCGACCGTTGTCGTGAGATTTGATGATATGGGCCGATCCGGACTGACGGAGCCCGAAAGATTTAGACCATGAGATATCGAGACTATGGGCTATTGAGAATTTGAGTTTTATATGTTTTGTGTCGATACTTGACACAGATTTTCATGGATTCATTGCTGATTCAGATTACCATACAAATTTTACTATGATAAGGTTAAAGATTTCTTATACAGATATACCCATATTTCATGGTTTATTGTTTTACATTCATGGTGCATGCATACTCATATACATGACATGTTACTACTTGAGGCACCGACACGAGCACTGAGCATTACACTTGCGCATAGTTTATTACTCTGCACTTCTAGATGACTAATGATATATTAAGTATATTATTATGACCTAGGACAGCGTCGTACATTCGATTTATTCTCGCAGATGTCTTCTACTCACGAGTTGGCAACTCACCCCCGTTGTGCCAAATTTTTCTTACAGGTTTAGATGTACAGGTTTCCTTGGCAGCTTGCTGGCACATCATTTCATTTAGAGTGATTTGCTTGGTAGGTTGGTTCACTTGTATCAGGACCGCCGTTGTACCTTTATTATTTCATTTGTATCTAGTAAGCTCCATCAACAAGACTTGTATTACTTGATAGTCTAGAAGACCAGTTGTTTTTAATTCGACCTTAGAGTCGCGCTTGTATTATTATGGTTTCTGGTGGATTTGGTTTTCTTTTGTGTTTTGAGCCTCGTCCTTCGGCGTTGTATATTATAGTGCATTGTGTGGTTGTTTCCGCCTTTTGGCGTAGGGCTAGCTCCCGCTTGGGGATGCTTTTTTATTGTTTGTATATATTATTCTTGTTTGTACCCGTTTGGGGCCAGTTTTTACAAAGGAGACTCTACCAAAATTTTTGAGAAAATTTGATGTTGCTTTTAAACTTGTTTTTCCTACATGTTTTCCTTTACTTCTTCTTTGAAATGTTTAGATTTCTGGGCTTCGGCTTGCTCAGATTACGATAAGCCTCTAGACATTTCGTAATATAAGTGTCGGTCATGTTCCATACCTTCGGGTCGTGACAAAGTTGGTATCAGAGCGCTAGGTTTAACCTTTGTATAAGTCTAGGATGACCCTTGGTTGATGGAGTAGGTGACTTAGGTAGAGTGACGTACCGTGGGTATGATCCGCGGCATACTTACGATACGCTACTCTGCTTAAAGAGCCTTAGGATGTATATTTCTTTGCACCGTATTCTATTCGTTCCTTTGATCTATCTTCGTCAATATCAGATGGTGGTTTCTGTTACCACGGTCGCACGGGCAGAGGGAGCTGCGGCTCGAATGCGATAACCCTTAGGGTATCGTTTATTCTTGAGAATTGAAGCATTGTTGAACGTGCGGAAGAAGGGTATTCACATGTCGTCCAGACGAAGTTACAAGGTTTGAACGAAAGTCAGAAACCCATTTTCCCAAGTTTAAGGTATTCGGAAGAACATGCAGGTATTTCTATAGACCCTCTAGAAGAATGAAACCGTAACTCGACATAATGACCACGAGAACGCCTTTGAACTTTAGGGTTTACGGCAGTTCCGTAGTGCCATTAGTGAGGCTTGGGTTTGCCCTTCTACGGCTGGTTCGCAGATGCTGGGGTATGTACTGGATATTTTTAAACTGTACTTGAGTGTTGAGCTCTCGGGAAATTTTGGGATTTTGATGAATCGATCGAAAAGTTTAACGTAGTCCGGACATCAGGTGAAGAGATAGATTACGTGGGAGACTCTCGATATGAGCATAGCCGTTTGTAGCGCAGTCAGCACAGCGACGAGGAGACGAGTCCGAATCAGTCGACATTAGAAAAGGCGCACATTGACGATAGTGTTTACGATTGTGATTTGGTGATTTAAATTTCATATTTCCGTTGTTTGGATTTTGGTATTTTGAGGATTTTGTTCTAAGATCGGTATTTCCTATGTGTACATTCATTACACTCTATTCATGTTTCATATATCAGTTGTATTGATGTTGTTTTGTACATACCCAGTGCACTCGATTTGGTTTTATACATTTTGAGATATTGATTTGATTTCGTGCATATGGGTTGCACATGATTTTGACGTATGCTTCGACATAGTTTTCATGCATTTTTTGTACTGTGATTTCGATTTTGATATTCGGTGTATATTTTTCGTGCACCATGTGCACTTGACTGAGATTCTTGCGCACACTTGGCGCACTTGATACGATTTTATGCACACCAGATGCACTAAATCGGGGTTTTGTGCAGATTAGATGCACATGATATTATTGTCGTGCACGCCCGTTGCACTTGACAGATGTTTTTGGTGCACACCCGTTGCACTCAGTTTAGTTTCTGTGCGTATTCATGGCATCCGTATTTGATTTCGGTTTTCGTGCGCACCGGACGCACGTGGTACCTCGTATACTGTGATTGGGATTGATTTCATTTTGAACAGTATGTTTTTATAATGATTACTATTTGGTTTAGTAACCAGGCGGGACGTGTATGTTAAATAAAAGATATATAAGTATAGCTATTTTTTTAAAAAAAATAAGCGTCCGCTACTTATGCCGTGACACGCGTATCGCACGGCAATTTTAAAAAGGGCTTATTGCATGCTTCTGTATTCAGATGTTTGGACGATTGTACTACGATGCGTACTATATGTACAAGTTATAGTTTTAATGTATATCATGTTGGTTTTCGTATTGGATTTTGACATTGTATTTTCACCATAACTCCGATGATTGCTTATGCTTGACGGAGTTTTGATTTTGAGTTATGTACTTGTTTTTCATGCGCATGCATCGTGCTAAAAATGTGTTTTATGTATTGATGATTTCGGAGCCCCGACGATTTAAGTGTTTTGCTAAATATTTTAGTAATTGGAGGGGGAGTTTTAATTTAAATTCGGGGATCGAATTTCTTTAAGCAGGGAAGATTCTAACGTTTTAAAAATAATTAAATAAATAAAAATCCTTTAGGGGAATTTTCTGATTATCGGTAAAATAAACCGTATTTTTCGTAAAACTTAACCATAATTATTTTCATCGTAAATTTAAAAAGATCTATTTTAACTATATAATTACTAGTATTTGGTGTTTATTTAGTGACTTATAAATTATTAGTTTATTAAAATATTTTCCGTAATTAATTAAATTCAAATATTTACATAAGCTTTTAAATATACATTAAATTAGTGTAAATTACAAATTTGAATTGGGTTAATTTTGCAAAGTGAACTATGACATCTTAGAATCAAGTGTGTTTATGCAAAATTCTTTCTCAAATCTCTTTATGATTCTAGATTTTTCTAGGATCATTTTTTTGAAAAGAAAAATTAATAAATAAAGAAAAATGAGAAAAGACTAAAATGAGATGTTAATTAAAGAACCTTCTACACAACTCCTCACATCTCTTTCTTTCTCTTTTCCTCCACATATTGGCCGGCCTCCCCCCTCCCCCCCCGGCAGCCCCCCCCCCCCACATTTTCCAAGTTCATTTTTCCTTCAAAAATCATCCAAAAATTCTACAAAATCCAAATAAAAACCCATAAATTCCTAATTTAAATCCTACCCATTATTCTTTGTTCATCTAGCATGGATCTCGGAGTAGGAAAACATTCTTTTGGAGGCATATTTTCATGTTGGATCTCATATGTGAGGTATAATCCTAAGCCCTTGGTTTGAATGTTAGTAAATTGCTTAATTTAGCTTAATTAAGTGTTTAATTAGTTTGTAAATTGGTTCTATTGCTAAATAAAGAAAATTCAAGAGAGGGTTTAAAATGAAGTTAGGGTTTTTATTAATTGAGTGGGGTTATAATAAGTAGTTTAACATTTTTAGAAATGAAAAATCTAGTATGGTTGACGTATTGTAAATTATTGTTTCAAAATTGTTTAAATTAAACAATTTTGCAAACTAGGTTTTCACAATATATATATATATGTATATGTATATGTATATGTATATGTATGTATGTATATATATATATATATATATATATATATATATATATATATATATATATATATATATATGTATGTATGTATGTATGTATGTATGTATGTATGTATATTGGTGAGATAAAATTCTAATTAAGAGTTTTATCATTATATTGTGGTTTTAATGAGAATATTAACATGTTAAAGGAATGAAAAACCTGATCTAATTATTAGTTTCAAATTGTTAGTTAATAAAATGTGATAAATATGCTATTTTGCTAATTAGGTTTTAGAAATTGCTTAAATAATTGATATTTAAAATCTAATTATGGTTTCATGACATTATTAATATCATAAATTGTAGTTTAATAATTTAATTCATGCAAAATCAAGTTTAGTTGTGAAATTGTGAATTTTTGCTTGCAAGGTGTTGAAATTGATAAAATTGCAAACTTGAATTTTCAATTTAATACAAATTAGTGTGATAAAAATATAGTAATGGTTTATATAATCTAGTTATCTTATTTAGCGAATATTATGACCATTAGTTTCATTTAAATATCAAGTTTTGAAGTAAAACGGTAAATTGACGTTTTCTAGGTTTTTGCGAAATATGACGATTTGATCGATTTTAAGGTTTCGATGATTTAAACCATGTTTTATATTATAAATAATGAGTTTTGGAACTACGAGTTGTTTGTTGGTGTTTATCTCGATCAATCGGCGTTTGTACGCCGATATCGAGCGATATTTGGTTCTTTTGCATGAGCGGGTCATGGGTTTTAACCTATGCATGTTCGTGCGCTGTTTTGGTTTTGTCCGTGATTTGGTTTACGATATTATATATTTTTGCGTATAGGTACCCCTCGCGTGGATTTCGGACGATGAAGAAGAGGATGGCGGCATCGACTTCGGCAGACAAGGGCCAAGTGAGTAGATGTATATCTATAGGGGAAGTCGGGTGGATGGCGTTTAGCACCCCTGTAAACGTAGAATAGGAATATTACTTACTGTCATTAGGAAGTCGAACGTGACCTTAGATTCTTGGCGAGTAGGATCCTATTAAAGACTTTAGGTTGGACTGGACCGATTTAGAAAGACTTAACCAGAGAATGAATGCCTTGGAGGGAATTCGTAGGTTTCAGGTAGACACACACACGCACCCACATACATTTGACTTGGTGTGTGTGTGTGTGTGTGTGTGTGTATGATTGTGTGTAGGTTTCTATATATATATATATATATATATATATATATATATATATATATATATATATATATATACATATAACATATACACGTGATATGGAGAGGTTATATGATATCTGGGAAGGAGTCAGTATGATTGGGCGTGATGCCGTGAGTTAAAGATATACGATCGAGTATGATATGAGATGCACTATGATATCAGCGGATCGTTGGGAAATGAGGAAATGGATATGTATACATAAACTATAACAGGGGAAGATGACATTGAGATATACGAGACTCTAGAATAGAACCCGGACTGTAATATGTGAATTAATCACGATATGACATATGTGTGACTCGATCACGATATGATACATATATGACTTAATCATGATATGATATATGTGTGACTCGATCACGATATGATACATATATGACTTAATCACGATATGATATATGTGACATGATATTTCTGAGGACTATTTGACGATGTATAATTACACAGACAATGATATGTGTTTAATGATATTGGGATGTATGTGATTATAGCACAGTAGCCATGATCATGATATTGTTTGATGATGATATTATACGAATAATGATGTACGTAGGCGATACTTGACCCGTACCCCGATTTTGGGATGACGTACGATGGATTTTACCGTACGAGGCATAGATGTGATGATTGATCCGCACTCTTGGTTCGAGGAAGTCGTACTACGTACGTGACGCTATTGAGGCTGGATCGCCGACTATTAGAGATATGGACTCAGAACTTAGGTGGATTCTTATTTCATATCGACTAGTTTCTTTAATTTAGTTCCTTAGGGGGTTAGATAGATACTAGTTTAGGCTCGAGTCATATAGTTGTAGTTAAGTATGTATATTCCAAATGAGTGGTTAATACACATTCATCTTTACGTTCAGATTGTAATCATCAAGTTGCATGCTCATATATATGTTTCTTTTGTCAGTATGAAACTCTGCCTGTTAGGACACCAGCACCATTACCGATGATGCGCATATTCCAAATACTCTTATTTGCCGGCTCACATACATCATCATCGGTAATTGCCATGTCACGTACACTTTAGAACAATATTATCTTTTATTGATAGAATTAGCTAAAGGCTGAATCTATATAATATTGTGATTACTCTCAGGTGCTAGTCTAGACATTGCATTTATTACTTAGATACTTCATGCATTCACATTTTCATGTTATCATGCAGTATTGTGCGGCTTATGCCGATACTCATTATTACGTACTCAGGATTTTGGGATTTTGGATTTCTATGAGATCTCTGGATTTTAGGGAAAACCGCAAGAATATATATAAAAACTTCTCTCTCCCCCCCCCCCTCTCTTTTTAAAATACAAGTTGCGGTTTTCTCGTGATGTATATGTCGTCCACCATGAGATTTCATGTTTTTCTGTCGGATTTCGAGACCCGATTCGAGGAGTGGATGAACCGTCTCGGGTACATGGTGGGCCTGGTATGGTACCCCGGAGCAAGAAGATCGAGTTGTAGACGATGAGCCCGGCAGGGGAAGACTACCTACCGGTGATGTCTGGCGCGGCGGATATCCGGAGGATACCAACCGTTGTCGTGAGATTTGATGATATGGGCCGATCCGGACTGACGGAGCCTGAAAGATTTAGACTATGAGATATCGAGACTATGGGCTATTGAGAATTTGAGTTTTACATGTTTTGTGTCGATACTTGACACGGATTTCCATGGATTTCCTTGCTGATTCAGATTACCATACAGATTTTACTATGATAAGGTTAAAGATTTCTTATACAGATATACCTATATTTCATGGTTTATTGTTTTACATTCATGGTGCATGCATACTCATATACATGACATGTTACTACTTGAGGCACCGACACGAGCACTGAGCATTGCACTTGCGCATAGTTTATTACTCTGCACTTCTAGATGACTAATGATATATTAAGTATATTATTATGACCTAGGACAGCGTCGTGCATTCGATTTCTTCTCGCAGATGTCTTCTACTCACGAGTTAGCAACTCACCCCCGTTGTGCCAAAATTTTCTTACAGGTTTCGATGTACAGGTTTCCTTGGCAGCTTGCTGGCACATCATTTCATTCAGGGTGATTTGCTTGGTAGGTTGGTTCACTTGTATCAGGACCGCCGTTGTACCTTTATTATTTCATTTGTATCTAGTAAGCTCCATCAACCAGACTTGTATTACTTGATAGTCTAGAAGACCAGTTGTTTTTATTTCGACCTTAGAGTCGCACTTGTATTATTATGGTTTCTGGTGGATTTGGTTTTCTTTTGTGTTTTGAGCCTCATCCTTCGGCGTTGTATATTATAGTGCATTGTGTGGTTGTTTCCGCCTTTTGGCATAGAGCTAGCTCCCGCTTGGGGATGCTTTTTTACTGTTTGTATATATTATTCTTGTTTGTACCCGTTTGGGGCCAGTTTTTACAAAGGAGACTCTGCCAAAATTTTGAGAAAATTTGATGTTGCTTTTAAACTTGTTTTTCCTACATGTTTTCCTTTACTTCTTCTTTGAAAGGTTTAGATTTCTGGGCTTCGGCTTGCTTAGATTACGATACGCCTCTACACGTTTCGTAATTTAAGTGTCGGTCACGTTCCATACCTTCAGGTCGTGACATTTTTATGCTACCATCGACTGTCGTCAAAGGAGGGTATTGTTCAAGATTCCAGACCATCCAGTCTTTTATTTCAAAAGTGGAGACCGTACCCTGGAGCCAAGCACATACAAGGCAAAACCGAAGAAGGCAGTGATTGCAACACTTCAAACGGAGGAAGGATCGAAGCCAGAGGCAGTTCGAGAGTTCGACGATGTATTTCTCGAAGACATATCAGATTTTCCTCCCGATCGAGCTCTTGAATTCAGCATTGATTTAGTACCTGGAGCACAACCGGTGATCAAAGCACCGTATCAGTTAAGCCCTGAAGGTTTGAAGGAGGTCCGTACTCAGTTGGACGAATTATTGACGAAAGGATGGATTCGTCCCAGCACTTCAAGTTGGGAATCACCAGTTCTACTTGTGAAGAAGGATGGTTCATATCGAATGTGCATTGATTATAGAGCTCTAAACGAAGTAACTATAAAGAACAAGTATCCACTTCCACGCATTGACGACCTGTTCGATCAGCTAAGTGGGTCTTGCGTTTTCTTCAAGTTAGATCTACGTGCAGGTTATCATTAGGTGAAGGTCAAAGAATCTGATATCCATAAAACGGCATTCAGAACTCGTTACGGACATTACGAATTTCTTGTGATGCCATTTGGAGTGACCAACGCACCAGCTATATTCATGAACCTAATGAATCAAGTTTTCCGAGAGTACTTAGACAGGTTTGTTGTCATCTTCATCGATGACATCCTGGTGTATTCTAAGAGTCGTAAAGAACATGCCGAACACCTACGAATTGTCCTGGAGACTTTACGACAGCATCAACTCTATGCCAAGTACAGCAAGTGCGAGTTTTGGTTAGATCAAGTCAGTGTTCTCAGACATATTGTATCAGGCGATGGAATCTCTGTAGATCTAGCTAAGGTATCAGCAGTAAGCGAATGGCCGACACCAAAGTTAGTGAAGGACATTCGAAGTTCTTAGGTTTAGCAGGATATTACAGAAGGTTTGAAGGATTTTCGAAGATTGCAACACCCCTGACCAAGCTTATGCGTAAAGATGAAGAATTTGTATGGTCAGAAGCATGAGAACGAGCTTTCGTAGAACTCAAGTCAAGATTGATATCAGCACCTATTCTCGTTATACCGGACCAATCTGGAGGTTTTGAACTACATTGCGATGCATCCGGCAAAGGATTAGGATGTGTTCTACATCAGCACGGTAAGGTTGTATCTTATGCATCAAGACAGCTGAAGATTCATGAGCGCAACTATCCGACGCATGATTTGGAGTTGGCAGCCGTAATCTTTGCACTCAAAATTTGGCGCCATTATCTTCTTGGTGAACGAGTGGACATATACACAGATCACAAGAGTCTGAAATATATGTTTACTCAGAAAGAGTTGAATATGCAGCAGAGAAGATGGTTAGAACTTATGGCAGACTTTGACATCAACCTACAATATAATCCAGGGAAGGTGAATGTAGTACATGATGCACTTAGTCGCCAATCATTAGCATTGAACCTCACCGCACAGTGGAAGCTTCAACAAGATTTGCATCAGATGGAGATTGAAGTGGTCATGCCAGGTAACGCTTCAAGTTTGATGAACTTACAGGTTCAATCTACCATTGTCAATCAGATCAAAGCAGCTCAAGCAAGTGATGCTAAGTTGCAAAAGATCAGAGAACAAGTAGAAAGTGGACTTAGAACAGACTTCCTCATCCATGAAAACGGATCTTTGAGATATAGCAGTAGGTTGTGTGTACCCAAAGGTTCTGTGCGGTTGATGAAAGAAGCTCACAACTCTCCTTATTCAATACACCCTGGAGGCACAAAGATGTATAAAGATCCGCGTCAAAATTACTGGTGGCATGGAATGAAGCGTGAAGTAGCCAGAAGCATCGCTAAATGCTTGGTGTGTCAGCAAGTAAAGGCTGAACATCACATGACAGCTGGTTTACTTCAACCGTTACCTATCCCAGAATGGAAGTGGCAACACATCGCTATGGATTTCGTGACTGCACTTCCTTGCAGCGCGAAAGGTAACGATGCGGTATGAGTTATTGTGGATCGACTCACAAAGTCAGCTCACTTCATCCCATTTCGAGTTGGCCAACTACTGAGACACTAGCAAAGAAGTACATGAAGGTAAGAATTTAAGTAAGATTTAAACTCTTCAATGTGTACTATTTCTGATACCCATGAACTCATGCAGGAAATCGTGAGATTACATGGAGTACCTGTTTGCATTGTCTCCGATTGTGACACCAGATTCCGATTGCAATTTTGGCAGAGTCTGCAAGCTTGTATGGGAACAAGTCTGAACTTCAGCATAGCTTACCATCCACAAACAGATGGACAGTCTGAGCGAACTATTCAGATACTTGAAGATATGCTAAGAGCGTGTATGCTAGACTTCGGAGGATCGTGGGAATATCACTTACATCTGTTGGGGTAAAAATTTACACCCCGGTTGTCCAAGTCAAAATCAAAGTCAACCCCAAGCCAAGTGAGCCCAAGCCCAGATCCAGTGGGCCTATGCCTGGGTCGAGCCCGAACATGAAGCGGCCGGCCTCCCCCCACGCCAAGATAAAAATTTTGTAATAAACAATTTTGTTGTATTTCTTTTATTTTATTTCATGGATAAATGTAAGAAAAATAGGCATAAAGCCAAATTTTTGTAAAGCCTATGGCTTATGTGCAAAAAGAAATGGCACATGAGCCATGAGATAGGCAAAATGCTATTTTGTGAAGCCCAAGGGGCTATGTGTAAAGTGTATGGCCTATAAAGGCAAAGAAAATGAAAAAATCCCAACAACTTTTCTCTCTCTCTCAAAATTTTTCAGATCTGAGATCTTTTCTTCTTCTTCAAGGTTCCAAAACCTTCCTTTTTCTCTTGAATTAAATCAAGAGTTTTACTCTTCTTTTTATAAAACAAATTAGTTTTTCACCACAAAACCCATTAAGGGGAACTCAGATATTCCATTAGATCTCAAAAAGAAAAGATTTTTAAAAATCCCATATCTCTTGATCTTCAAGATCCAGCTAACAGAGGAGGAAGAAGAAGAACATCGTTCACTAAACCCAAAAAAACACTCAAGAGTCCAACTCCTCTCTGATTTCTCTTCCGAGAAATTTTTTTAGGCTAAAAGCCTCTTTTTCTCACCGGCGCTCAAGCGCAGAGCGACCGCGTGCCGATGTTAGTTATATGTATGCCCTAGAGGCCATTACTGTACATACGATGTATATTGTAGTGGATGCTAGGACATATATAGGGAGGACTTTCTTGCTCGACATGATAGTATGCTATTTGGTTGTACTTTATCTTAATATGTACTCTGATTGTCTCTATGTTACATGTTGATAAAGCCCTTAGGATATGTACTCGACTACTGGGACTATGATGAGATCATACTAGTGGGGCCACGGTAGTCGACGAGTACATCCTATAACTGTTCCTAGTCGAGGGTGTATCGAGACAGGGCATCGATACACCAGAGTAGACTAGCGTATACGCATCTTGACCCATATGATGGGCGATGGATGATCCCATATCCATCGGTGTTTGACATCAAGGATGGTGTACGGGTGCTCAGTGGAGACTGGGTACACTGGACGGACTCGCCGAGAACTCCCAGATGGTGTTATACCATACGTCAGATGGCAGTTCTCCGGTGACACTGGTACAGAGTAGTCTGTTGACCCAAGATCGTCATAGAGTCTTGTGTGATTCCCACCGTGCTTTGATTTCCATCATACCACGTCCAAGAGGGCGTGTAAAAAGGTGGCTTTTGGGTACAGTCCCGAATCACATGGAGGCAATAAGCGATAGGAGGGGTTCGTCTCTCCCGGTATAGGGAGTTGATGTTGTGCTGTGTTCGATTGGCTATAACCGGAAATCCCTGGTGTAACGTTTTAAAAATAATTAAATAAATAATTAAATGAATAAAATTGTTTAAGTGAATTTTATGATTTTCGGTAAAGCAAAATGTATTTTTCGTAAAATCAAACCGCAATTGTTTTTCATTATAAATTCAAAAATACCTATTTAATTATGTAATTACTAGTAAATAGTGTTTATTTAGCCACTTATAAATTTTTAGTTTAATTAAAAAAATTTCCTAAATTAATTATTTTAAATATTAACATAAGCTTTATTTTTACACTAAATTAGTGTAAATTACAAATTTAAATGGTTTTAATTTGTAAAAATGAACCATGGCATGTTAGAATTTAGTATGTATCATGAAAAAATTATTTGCAAATTTTTCCTATTTTCTAGAGCTTTCTTGAGTTGCTATAGTAAACAAATAAATAAATAATTAAATAAACCATGAAAAGACCTTTAAGTGACATTTCTCCTCTTGAAACTTCTACACTTTTCCTTAATCATTTCTTTCTCTCCCTCACTCCCTCAGGGCCGGCCACAACCCTCCCATGGCTGCCCCCCCTCCCACCCCCATTTCCCACCTCATTTTTGCACAAAAATCCATCAAATTACATCAAAAATTCAACAAAAAATACACAAAATCCTAATCTCTTCATACCCTTTATTCTCTACCCTTTTTTTATATGGATTGTGGTGTGGGAAAGCATGTATTTTGGAGTCTCATTTCTTGTTTGGATTTCACATTTTGGAGGTATAATTTTCCTTCTTTTGATTTATTGTTATTAGATGATCATTTAAGCTTAATTAGATTTAATGAATTAATTCTATGTTTTTTTTTAAAATGCAAGTTAGGGTTGTAAATTCAAGTTAGGGTTTTTAATAATTAATTAGGGTTATAATAGTTAGTTTAACACTTTTAGAATTGGAAAATATTGTATGGTTGTTAAATTGTAAAATTTTCATTTAAAATTGTTTTAAATAAGGAAATTAGCTAACTAGATTTTTCTAAAATGTGTTTGTGGGTAATATAAAATTCCAATTAAAGTTGCTATCATTAGATTGTAGTTTTAGTGAGAGTATTAGCATGTAAATGGAAAGAAAAACTTAGTTTGATCACTAGATTACTTTGAGAATTGGAAAATACTAATAAAATGCTATTATTTTGTAAACTAGATTTTGAAAATTCCTAAATAAAGGAGATTAAAAATATAATTTATGGTTTCATTAAATCATTATCATCATGAATTGTGGTTTAATACATTAATTCATGCAAAATTTTGTTTTGTGATGGAATTGTGGTATTTTGCTTGAAAAATGTTAAAATTGTTAAAAGTTGCAAACTAGAAATTTCAAATAAATGCAAAATTGTGTAATAAAAATATAGTAATGGTTTGTATAGTCTAGTAATGCTATTTAATGAGTTTTATGACCATTGGTTTCATTTAAATGTCAAGTTTCGATGAAAAACGGTAAATTGGCATTTTCGGGTTTTTCGAAAATGGACGATTTGATCGATTTTAGTGTTTCGATGAAATTGATCATGTTTTACAATATAAGTAATGTGTTTTAAAACTACAAGTTGTTTGATGATGTTATCTCGATCCATCGGAGTTTGTACGCCGATATCGAGCGGTATTTGGTTCTTTTGCGTGGACGGGACATAGGTTTTAACCTGTGCTTGTTCCTTGTATCGTTTGACTTTTGTATGTGATTCGGTTTACGATAATATTTATATGTTTGCGTTTAGGTACCCTTCAAGTGGACTGCGGGCGATGAAGAGGAGGATGGCGACACCGTCGTCGGCAGACATGGACCAGGTGAGTAGATGTATATCTACGGGGGGAAGTCGGGTGGATGGCGTTTAGCACCCCCGCAACGTAGAATAGGAATGGTACTTATTGACATTAGGAAATCAGATGTGACCCTAGTAGGACCCTAGTATTGACCCTAGGCTGGACTAGACTGATTTAGGAAAACCATATCCGAGAATGAGTACCTTGGAAGAGGTTCGTAGGTTGCAGATAGAAACACACCCACGCACACACACTGAAACTCGACATGGGGTATACGTGTATATGTATATATATAGAACGAGGTATAGGTATATACATATATATACAACACGTATATGTGATTCATTGATGTGATATGATATCCGAGATATGATGAAACAATGTAGCGGGGCTTGATGCCGTAATTCTTGGCTATACAGTCGTATTAAAGTGTTAGCGGAATCATTAGAGAATGAGATAATGAAAATGAATATATATAAATCATAAAGAGTGGTGGTGATATTGATGTACATGGAACGCTAGAATAGTACCCGGACTGTAACTTGTGACTGACCACGATATGATATACGTATAACTTGATTACGACATTATATTGGTGTGACCTGAAGCCGATATCATATAAGTATGACTTAATCACAATATGATACATATGACATGATATTTCTGAGGATAAACTAATGATGCTTATCATGATGGCAATGATATATGATTAATGTATGCGATCACAGTTTAGAACCTTGATCATGAGATGTGTTGATGATGACCCATTACTAATAATGAGACACCTAGGAGATACTTGACCCGTACCCCGATATAGGGATACCGTACGATGGATTTTACCGTACGAGGCTTAGATATGATGATTGATCCGCACTCTTGATTCGAGGAAGCCGTACTACGTACGCGACGCTATTGAGGCGGGATCGCCGACTATTAGAGATATTGGTTCAGACCTTAGGTAGATGCTTGTTTCTTATTGACTAGTTTCTTAGGTTAGTTCCTTAGGATATTAGATGGACACTGGTTTAGGTTCGACTCACATAGTGGTAGTTGTACTCGTATCTCGCAGAGGAGTGGATAATGCACACCTGTATTTACATTCGTACTGTAATCATCATGGTGCATGTTCTTTTATATGTTGCTATAATCAGTATAAGCTTTACCTGTTAGGACACCAGTATGTTGCTATAATCAGTTAGCAACTAGACAGATATAATATTGTGATTATTCTCTGACATTAGTATAAGACATGATATTTATTACTTAGACATTCATGCATTCGTATTTCATGTTATCGCACAGTAGTATGGGCATATGCTGACACTTATCATATACTTACTCATGATTTTGAGATTTGGATTTCTATGAGATTTCTGGATTTTTGGGGAAAAACCGCAAAAATATATAAAAACTTCTCTCTCTCTCCTCTTCTCTTTTTTAAATACGATGCGGTTTTCTCGTGATGTATGAGTCGTCCACCATGAGTATTTCATGTTTTCTGTTGGATTTCGAGACCCGATTCGAGGAGTGGATGAACCGTCTCGGGTACATGGTGGGCCCGGTATGGTACCCCGGGGCAAGAAGATCGAGTTGTAGACGATGAGCCTGGCAGGGGAAGACTACCTACCGGTGATGTCTGGCGCGGTGGATATCCGGAGGATACCGACCGTTGTCGTGAGATTTGATGATATGGGCCGATCCAGATTGACGGAGCCCGAGATATTGAGACTTGAGATTACCTGTGTTGTGTCGATGCTTGACATGGATTTCCATGGATTTCATTGTTGAGATTTCAGATTCTTATACACATTCTACTATGATAACAGCTAAAGATTTCTTATACATATATATCTGGACTTCAGGATTTGTTACTTTACATTCATGGTGCATGCATTTCATTCATATGACATGGTACTATATGAGGCACTGACACGAGCACGGAGTATCTGCACTTACACGTATTGTTACCCTGCTATTACTTGAGGTTTGAGACTTAGTAGTGTATTATTATGACCTAGGATAGCGTCGTGCATTCGATTTCTTTTCGTAGATGTCTTCTACTTACGAGTTGGCAACTTACCCCCGTTGTGCCAAATTTTATTACAGGTTCGGTGTACAGGTTTTCCTGGCAGCTTGCTGGCACATTTATTCTTTCAGGGTGACTTGCACGGTAGGTTGGTTCACTTGTATTCGAACCACCATTGTACTTTTATTCACTCACTTGTATCTAGTAAGCTCCATCAACCACATTTGTATTACTTGATAAGTTTATTGGACCAGTCTGTTATTTTGACCTTAGAGTCGCGCATGTATTATTCTGATTTGGTGGTTTTGTTTTCTTTTGAGTTTTGAGCGTCGCCCTTTGGCGTTGTATATTATTGTGTTTGTTGTGGTTGTTTCCGCCTGTTGGTGTTGAGCTAGCACCCGTTTGGGGGTGCTTTTTATTGTTTATTCATATTATACTTGTTGTACCCGTTTGGGGGCCAGTTTTTACAGAGGAGACTCTGCCAAAATTTTTGGTAAAATTTGCTGATGTTTTTATACTTGTTTTCTTTTCTTTTCTTCTTTTTCTTCTTTTATGGTTTAGATTTCTGGGCTTCGGCTTACTTAGGTCACGTGGCGCCTCTAGACGCTTCGTAATCTAAGTGCCGGTCACGTTCCGTACTTTCGGGTCGTGACACCTGGCCAGGGTTGCTGAAATTTACTGGTAAGTGTTATCAGTAGTTTCTCGAACCGTTATAGACCTCAAATCGACACGACTTATCAAGCTACTGGGGTCTGACGTTTACCACCCCTAGGCGAGATATGCAACATATCAGACGACGAGACCGGACTGTACGGGAGTGTTACTGTTTGGATTCGCAGGAGAATGTACAGGCTTGCTTGTTGATCTTCTGAGCGCTCAATACCTGGGTAGCTGTTACGTTTAGCTGACCGCTTGCAGCTTGTGGGTGTTTGATATGATCATCACCTACTGCCGGCGTATTGACGATTCTTTAGAGTCCTGCACAGAGGTTTCTTGACTCAGGCAAAACGAAGTAGGAGCACATATGTGATATGTACGGGACCGAGGATAATGCGATATATGATACCGTATTATATTCTCGCGATATTTGATATCAGCCGGGTCGTCGGATCAAGTGTTGATTCAATAAATCGGTACGGATAAATATTAGCCGGTTATATGCGATATAGCCGGATTGTCGGATCAAGTGTTGATTCGATAATTTAATGTATAATAATATATATGATATATTAAATTACATTAACTAATATTTGCTCACTAAAAGATTCTTTTTCTCACTCGGGTAATACATTGATATATATGCGATATATGTTAAATGTATTATTTTATTTTGTTACAATAAATATTGTATATGTGATATATAATATTGTAACATATTATAATTATTAATGCAACATGTTTAGAGGAGTTTAAACATGATTAGGGTTTGGATTATGGTTAAACCTTCTAGTTGATTCTAGAAACTTTACTTTGTCTTTGTTAAGATATTATGATAGATATTTCTTTTGACTCACCCTTTGACCTAACCCAAACCCTAACCCTAGTAAACTCTCTACAATGGTTACTACAACCATGGTTGCATAAATGATTATGATAACATTCTTTCTATTCATCACAAATGATTATTCATCTTCTTCCTCCTTCATTCTTTCATGAAAAGCTTACTAGTTTTTCAAAAGGTGATGAATAAATATGAGAAAAAGATAAATAAAGAGAGCAAAAATCCTACTTTATCATCCCATCTTCCCTTGCCATTTAGATGAGGGTGTTCACATCATTTCATGAGTGTTAGCTTGTGTTAAAGAAACTTCAAGGTAGATCATCTTAGTATCGAAGATCGGAAGCAAAGGTTGCGTCTTTCTCTTCGTGGAACCTCTCGAGAGTCCGGAACCCGATGATCGCAGCGAAAGGACCACAACACGGAGCATATGAAGTGAAGGACCGGATCTATAAAGGTTGTAATCCCTCTCACTTAGTGTTAAGTTGTTAGCATGATAGTTTTCGCCTAATCTCTAGTTTAAAGTTCCGTATTCGGGTTGTTCGGCACGGCTAAATTTTTAATCGGGCATGGTTGATGTCTCGTAGACCCTTGTGCGCGTGCCTAGCAACCCTACAGTGGTATCAGAGCCAAGCTAGAGCTTTAGGCGAAGTCTAGACGGAGTTTGAAGTCCGATCGAACCAAAAACCTAACCCGAAACATGCTCTCTGGAAATTTTCTAAAAACTGGGATTTTTCCACATTAAAAATGCTTAAAAAATTCAGCAGGGAATTCTAAGAATTACGGTGCAAAAAGTTTTCAATGAACAGTAAAAAGTGCGGCGGAACCGCTGCAGAAGCATGCCTTCTGCGGCGGTTCCGCGGCACATTGATGACGTCACCATTCCCTGTTTTCACAGTAACTCCTATTTTATTATGCTGGATTTTCTGGGAATTTTTAATATTTATTCAAGAGTTGAATTTTCTGGGGTTGTTTTGGGGATTCGGTGTTTCGATCGGAGTATCAGATTTTGTCTATGTGGTTTTCCGGATAACTTTTAGAAACTATTAAAAAGTTCGAACGGATATCAATAACTCACTTTTTCCCCTGTCGGAAAATTTTTCAAAAGATGGATTTTTCCTCGTGTTTAAGAATGTTCTAAGTCGTGCAAGTAACTCGGTGGACCCTCTAGAAGACAACAAACCTTAACTCGATTATGTGACCGTCTTGAACTGCCTATTGAACCTTAGGGTTTGGGGCAGTACGGCGTGCCACATGTGAGACGTTGGCTTGACCCTTCTACGGCTGGACCATTGGTACTGTGGCATGTAATGGATGTTTTTAAACTGATTTCAAGTGTTGAGATATATTGGGGAAATCTTGGGTGTTTGATGATTCGATCGGAAAGTTTAACTTTTTTCTATTTATCTGGAATGTGATACAATAATTGGAATCCACAGGTAGATATGAGATAACTGTTTTGAATATTATAGACATAGCAGTTTAGTCTCAGATGATCGGTTGCCACGGAATTTTGATGCGATCAAAAGTCCGTCGCAATCACGTAGCGTACGCGAATACTCGCCGGGTAAACTTAATAGACAGCCTCACTCCATAGCCCCGACCAAGTGACTGTAGGAGAACCCCGTCGCCGAAAGCATCCGTTCGGGTGCTCCCGGTAGCGGTGTTCCGCCTTGGTGCTCTTCGTCGACGGTATCGGGGGTGCGGCCGTCTACTAAAGTTTGCGACGAGCATTCGATCAGGACGTCGGGAATCTTGTTGAATTGGCCGACTTGGTATTGAAAAGAGTTTTCGATAAATGAGACTAAAATGCGGGGTTTATAATTGTTAGGCATGCGATGTCTAAAGGTATTCATTTGGTTAGGCATGCGATGTCTAAAGAGATTGCGGATTCCAACTGTTGTAGTTTTACACTTTCTTTTCTGTGACCGTAAGCGTAGTATGTGGTGTATCTCCGGCTTCGTTGCTATACATCAACGACAATCGGGATACGCATACTTGCTTACGTTGATGATATGAGATATTATGTGTTGCTGTGATATGTTGTATTGGATCGTCGCGTTTGAATAGCCGGGGGTTTTATGTGAGATGAGAGTTTTTCTTTTTCATTCATGTAAAATTCATTTGTATGTAATATCTTTTATTGGGGCACTTCCAGGTAGCGGAAGATGTCACCGTTGTATATTATTTACTTTTCCGCATTAGGTAGACCCAAGGCGGGGAGCACAAGTAACCGGGTTCTAGGGTCCAGTGGAAGACCATCTCGAGGAGTCGAGACCGGGTCTCCTAACCCTAGAATTGGCAGGGTTGCTTGCCGCTCTCGTAGGGGTCTAGGGATGTGGGTTTGGCTATTCATCGCGACCGTGGAATCCGTGTTTTATACAGGCTCGTATTAAAAACACGGACGTCCTAGTATATCCAATATTTCATATATGTTTCTTCTGCTGCAATGTTCTGTGATGAGATCATATTACTGCCTGAGACGAATGTTTATATTATATATGAGATATATGTTATATTGCAGATTTCGTTTCAAAAAGAGATGCTTGTGAAGCATATTAAAATGGGACTTCATTAATGAGATTAATGAAATAAAAGAAACCTAAGATGTTGTAGAAACTTGTTTATAAAAACTGGTAGCTACAGTTCTTGCTTTGCATAGCGGTGTTCCTTGTAGAACATCCAGCACCTTATTCGACAAGGAAAGGACCGAGATCCCTTCGCCGGGAGTAACTCCTTTAGCAATAACTGGCAGATGCTACAAACTCGGTTTGTCTTTTGATTGCCTCTATAGTTCTTGCTTTGCACAGCGGTATATATGATATATCCTGCACCTTATTCGATGAGGAAAGGGACGACGATCCCTTCACCGGGAGTGACCCCTTTAGCAAAACTAGAAAAGCCTCAAAAGCACTCCATTTAAAATCACTCGATTCTACAACGATATCAAGTTCATTACGCAAAAGGGTTTCTTAAAAACCTGCCGTAGCCCTCCGTCATTTCAGATAAGTCCTACTTAGTATTCGTGCTACGTTTGTTGGCCTCCGTCAAGGCGTAGTGTGCGGTAGCTGACTAGTATTTATCTGCTTATGCATATGATGCAGATTGGGTTAGGGTAGTCGTGCGGCCTTGTTGACCTCCGTCAAGGGTCGTGCGGGTGGGTTTAATTCAATCAGGAAATGACGGGTTGAACTTGACTAGTAGCCTATGGTTTGTTGACCTCCGTCAAGGTCATAGGACGCTAGGGGCAAAATATTATTGGGAATTTCAAGTGTTGAAATTTGCAATGAGATTGCATACCTTCTATGAGATAGTTGGATCCCGATACCCGCTGCGAGTAAGAGTTACTCCTGGGAGAGTTTTACACATTATAAATAGCCGATCAAGTAGGTGTCTAGAAAGGTGTTAACGGGGTTACGTCTCTGGGAAAACGAGGTTTACTTTAATTAGGTTCGTGCGAAAGCACGGGGGACCTCCCTCAAAGTACCGACACTGGCCTGGCTGAAAGATTAGCGAACTTGTAGCGTGTAATTAATCCCGGCTAGTCTTTCCTTTTAGGGTTTGAAGGAAGATTTGACTAAAACAGTGGGAGACATCCTGATTAGATTAGATAACCAATCTAATCTTGCAAAGAGCATACGCTGAGTGTTTTCTTCTCTCTCTCTCCAGGTAACGACCATATCACGCCTTAATCAAGATAATAAAATGGATATATTGACCGATTCCGCTTGTTATACTGAGCTGGGGAACGTTGGTCCCGCTCCAACTTATAATTGTTATAAGACAGAGCAGGAAATTGGGGATTGCCAGAATTCCCGTGCCGCCCAAACGAAGAAAGTGCATGTTGATGCATCATCTTCGGGTGTGTTCATTACACAGAACTGTTTCTCAGTATCCTTTACGTCCTGGGTATGTGATACCGGATCAGGATCCCGCATATGTAATCTGTTACATGGGCTACAGATAGGTAGAGAACTGAGAACGGGTGATAAGTTTCATGAGATAGAAAACGGTGCAAGTGTTGCAGCCAAGTCTGTTGGTCACTGTCACCCTGTATTACCAGAATACATTGATTTTGAACAAATGTTATTAGATACCGAACCTGATATACAAAATCATATCAGTCTCTTTATTAGTAAAGAAAGGATATAATTTTGTATTGTTGGATAATGTTTTGAACATTTCCTATATCAAAAGTTGATCAGTTCAGGCACGTTATCTAAAAGCATTGTCGTTCTAAATCAAATTACAGTTCTTAGTATACGGAACACACACAAGAGGAAGAGTTCAGAAATGAATGAATCCTTCTTGAGGTATTGTAGACTAGGTCATATCAATGCGACCCGACTGGCTGAAGTTACATATAGATGCATATTTAAATTAGTTTGAATTTACATCTTGTGAAACTTGCCGGTCATGTCACAAAGATAAGATGACCACAGCTCTGTTTGTTGGAAACAGAGAAAGAGTTAGTGAACTTTTGGGATTGATACATGCTGATGTATGAAAGTCCCCTGTCTACACATGCCAAGATCGGTTCTTTCTACTTCATTACATTCTCTGATAATCTCTCAAGATTCAGACATATGTTTCTGTTGAAACACAGGTCCGAACCTTTTGAGGTATTCACAGAATATAAATTAGAAGTAGAGAACCAAAATACGGGTATAAGTATTATGTCCTTTGATGAGATCAAGGAGGAGAATACTTGAGCACGGAATTCCTGGACTATTCTAGAGGAGAATGAGATTCTCTCTCAGCATTACTCCTTCGAATACACCACAGCACATCGGTGTATCGGGGCGGAGCATTAGCACCCTATTTGATAAGGTGTGCTCTATGATGAGTACTACTGAGTTTCCTATTTCCTTTGGGGGGTTATGCACTTGAGAAGCTGCATACCTATTGAATAGGGTTCAAATCAAATCAGTTGCCTACCACTTCATATGTGATATGGAAAGGGAAGAGCCCATATCTTAAGCTTGTTAAAATTTGGGGTTGTCCGGCCTATGTTTGAAAGCAAAATCCGGACAAGCTCGAGGAAAGGTCTGTTATGTATAACTGGAACTGTTCCAGCTATACAAACTGCAGCTGATGATTTGGTAGAACCAAAGGATTCAATAGTTTCCAACGAACCTCAGCCTCTCCGCCGATCTAGTAGGGTTCCTCACCCACCTGAGAGATACTTCGGTTTCTCTATGACAGTGGGAGCGAGGATTGCATCATGAGATGATGACCCAACTAGTTTCGAGCTGGCCATCAGGAGTGGGACTCTGTAAGAATGGCTGGATGCTTATCGATCTGAGATGGAATCCTTATACACCAACAAAGTATGGACTTTGGTTGCTTTATCTGAAGGGTTAAATCCCCATCAGGAGCAAGTATATCTTGAGAAGATTACTTGGTGTACATGGAAAAGTTGAGACTTTCAAAGCTAGACTTGTTAAAGGTTTGCATCATAGACCAGGTATGGATTATGTTGAAACCTTTTCTAAGGATCTATGCTTAAGTCCATCCAGATCCTACTTACCACGGCTACATACCATGACTACGATATCTGGTGGTTGGGTGTCATGACTGCTTTTCTAAGTGATGTTTTAGAAAAGACAGCGTCTATAAGTACACAGCCAGAGGGCTTCGTAGACAGTGGGAGCAGCGGAAACGTGTGCAAGATGTTTTATATGATAAAGCAGGCATCGCAGAGTTGGAACATCTGTTTTGATGTGGTAGTCAAAGAGTTTGACTTCATCAAAATGGTAGATGAACCTTGTATATACGAAAAGGTAGTAGAGAGTATGGTGGTGATCCTCGTAGAGTACGTGGATGACATACTCTTGATAGGGAAGGAGTTTCCTATGCTACGCTCGGTCAATCTCCGTTTATCACAAGGATTCTCCATATAGGATCAAAGTGATACCTCCTAAATCCTAGGTTTTGGATCTATGAGATAGATCTAATTGGATGTTAGGATACTCACTAGTTGTAGTGAGATGGTATCAATCGATCCTGGGGAGAATCACTGGAATGGTTCCAGGGTGATAAGGACGACTGAATGTCAGTCGTATGCTTGTCTATACCCTCAGTGGAGGGACGGTATGTTGGAAGAGTTCCAAGCTAGATACCGTGGCATACTAGAAGATTAAAGGCAAGATACATCGTTACCAAGGATGCTACCAAAGAGGCAGTCTAGATATATATAAGTTCATAAGATGAACTTCGTTCCTACCATTGTGTGACAATGGAGTTGTGGCTTTAGCAAAGGAACTACCGTCCCATCAGAAATCCAGATATAATTCTTAGGCAGTATCACCTGATCATGGAGATGGTTGATCTCCAGGGAGATCGAGGTTAGGAGAGTAGACACAGAGGACGCAGCGCGGATCCACTCACAAAGGCCTTTTTCCCAGTAGAGACTTTTATAGGATGGTTGAGTATGAGATACTTCAACCGCAGCTAATTGTTGGGTATGTGATACCATAACAGATGGCCCTAGTGCAAGTGGGAGATTGTTAGTTATATGTATGCCCTAGAGGCCATTACTGTACATACGATGTATATTGTAGTGGATGCTAGGACATATATAGGGAGGACTTTCTTGCTCGACATGATAGTATGCTATCTGGTTGTACTTTATCTTAATATGTACTCTGATTGTCTCTATGTTACATGTTGATAAAGCCCTTAGGATATGTACTCGACTACTGGGACTATGATGAGATCATACTAGTGGGGCCACGGTAGTCGACGAGTACATCCTATAACTGTTCCTAGTCGAGGGTGTATCGAGACAGGGCATCGATACACCAGAGTAGACTAGCGTATACGCATCTTGACCTATATGATGGGCGATGGATGATCCCATATCCATCGGTGTTTACATCAAGGATGGTGTACGGGTGCTCAGTGGAGACTGGGTACACTGGACGGACTCGCCGAGAACTCCCAGATGGTGTTATACCATACGTCAGATGGCAGTTCTCCGGTGACACTGGTACAGAGTAGTCTGTTGACCCGAGATCGTCATAGAGTCTTGTGTGATTCCCACTGTGCTTTGATTTCCATCATACCACGTCCAAGAGGGCGTGCAAAAAGGTGGCTTTTGGGTACAGTCCCGAATCACATGGAGGCAATGAGCGATAGGAGGGGATTCGCCTCTCCCGGTATAGGAAGTTGATGTTGTGCTGTGTTCGATTGGCTATAACCGGAAATCCCTGGCCAGGGTTGCTGAGATTTACTGGTAAGTGTTATCAGTAGTTTCTCGAACCGTTATAGACCTCAAATCGACACGACTTATCAAGCTACTGGGGTCTGACGTTTACCACCCCTAGGCGAGATATGCAACATATCAGACGACGAGACCGGACTGTACGGGAGTGTTACTGTTTGGATTCGCAGGAAAATGTACAGGCTTGCTTGTTGATCTTCTGAGCGCTCAATACCTGGGTAGCTGTTACGTTTAGCTGACCGCTTGCAGCTTGTAGGTGTTTGATATGATCATCACCTACTGCCGGCGTATTGACGATTCTTTAGAGTCCTACACAGAGGTTTCTTGACTCAGGCAAATCGAAGTAGGAGCACATATGTGATATGTGCGGGACCGAGGATAATGCGATATATGATACGCACATTTGTGATATGTGCGGGACCGAGGATAATGCGATATATGATACCGTATTATATTCTCGCGATATTTGATATCAGCCGGGTCGTCGGATCAAGTGTTGATTCGATGAATCGGTACGGATAAATATTAGCCGGTTATATGCGATATAGCCGGATTGTCAGATCAAGTGTTGATTCGATAATTTAATGTATAATAATATATATGATATATTAAATTACATTAACTAATATTTTCTCACTAAAAGATTCTTTTTCTCACTCGGGTAATACATTGATATATATGCGATATATGTTAAATGTATTATTTTATTTTGTTACAATAAATATTGTATATGTGATATATAATATTGTAACATATTATAATTATTAATGCAACATGTTTAGAGGAGTTTAAACATGATTAGGGTTTGGATTAGGGTTAAACCTTCTAGTTGATTCTAGAAGCTTTACTTTGTCTTTGTTAAGATATTATGATAGATATTTCTTTTGACTCACCCTTTGACCTAACCCAAACCCTAACCCTAGTAAACTCTCTACAATGGTTACTACAACCATGGTTGCATAAATGATTATGATAACATTCTTTCTATTCATCACAAATGATTATTCATCTTCTTCCTCCTTCATTCTTTCATGAAAAGCTTACTAGTTTTTCAAAAGGTGATGAATAAATATGAGAAAAAGATAAATAAAGAGAGCAAAAATCCTACTTCATCATCCTCATCTTCCCTTGCCATTTAGATGAGGGTGTTCACATCATTTCATGAGTGTTAGCTTGTGTTAAAGAAACTTCAAGGTAGATCATCTTAGTATCGAAGATCGGAAGCAAAGGTTGCGTCTTTCTCTTCGTGGAACCTCTCGAGAGTCCGGAACCCGATGATCGCAGCGATGGGACCACAACACGGAGCATATGAAGTGAAGGACCGGATCTATAAAGGTTGTAATCCCTCTCACTTAGTGTTAAGTTGTTAGCATGATAGTTTTCGCCTAATCTCCAGTTTAAAGTCCGTATTCGGGTTGTTCGGCACGGCTAAATTTTTAATCGGGCATAGTTGATGCCTCGTAGACCCTTGTGCGCGTGCCTAGCAACCCTACAGCCGATACGTGACGCGCTTGCGCTCAAGCGCTCAGCGCTCGAGCGCAAAGCGCCCACGTGCCGACACGTGGCACCCTTGCGCTCAAGCGCAAAGCGCCCACATGCCGACACGTAGCACGCTTGCGCTCAAGCGCAAGCATTCGAGCGCAAGTCGCCCCGGTGACGACATATGGCGCGCTTGCGCTCCAGCGCAAGAGCTCCAGCGCAAGTCGCCCCCGTGCCGAAATGTGGCGCGCTTGCGCTCAAGCGCCCAACACTCAAGCGCAAGTCGCCCCCCGTGCCGACACGTGGCGCACTTGCGCTCGAGCGTCAGGCGCTGAAGCGCAAAATGCTCACGTGGCGTGCTTGCGCTCAAGCGCAGAGCGCCCACGTGCCGACACGTGGCGCACTTGCGCTCGAGCGTCAGGCGCTGAAGCGCAAAATGCTCACGTGGCGTGCTTGCGCTCAAGCGCAGAGCGCCCACGTGCCGACACGTGGCACTTTAGCACCTGAGCGCACAGCACCTAGGCGCACATCGCCCAAAGTGCTGCCCCACGCATCATTTGGATGTCTTTTCCCCTTTTTATATATATACATGTATATATATACATATGTATACATATGTACATACACACATACTCCATGACACTGTCCCTGTTAGAAAAAAATTTCTAACGGGGCACTGCCCCGCACCCCGCAAGGGGGCTGCTCGCCCTCTTGACCCCCAGCCCGCTATCCGGGTAGCGGGACCCCCGTAAAAACTCTGCGTGGCTCCCGATATATTTAAACCCCCCCCTCCAAAACAAAACACACGTACACTGCACATCGAGTTCGCATGACCAGTTTAACCCGTCAATTGGAGGTTCCTTCGCTCCAAAGGCGAGGGGTAATTAACGACAGTTTAGTCCGCAGCTGCCGGAGATTCGGATCCCCACAATCATTAAACCCCGGCCTACCCTAGGCAGGGGGAATCTGTAGTACGCCTGACAAGCGTGCGTGTATTCCCATCTTAATGGGGTGACGAAAAACACCCTACAGATTCTGGCACGCCCGGTGGGACCAATCTCTCCTCCCATATTTCGGGTTAAACGTTCATGCGAACTCAATCAATATACATATCGATTGCCTATACTGAAATGATGTTTTTTTTCCGTGCAGCAATCAACCTTCGACGACAATGTCTCCCCAGGCGAATTCAGCTTCCGATGTGACCCCGATTCCGTACGTGGTCAAGATCAACGCTCGTGTGGTTCTCCCCGCAAGCCTTAGTCGACAGTGGGAGGAACCGCCCCGCCATTTTGGCTTTGTCATCATCTACCCTGCCGGAAGCGCTCATCTGGAGAAAATCCCGGCGGAACAGGTGGCCAAGCCGGTCCCAATGGGCAAGAGGCCGAATGTTGTGATTGCTAAGGCACCACAACCAAAACTTAAGATGGTGTCTGAATGACTCCCTGGCGCTCTAGCTGGGGGCAAGACTTCCGGTGCGAAGGGCAACATCAAATATCGCGGACGAGCTCAGGCGATGACTCCAACAAATGTGCAATCGAGTGTATCTCCAAGGCCCTCCATCGCCCGGTCTGCGGCGTCTTCCCAAAGAGCCGAAGTTTGCCAGGCACTTAGAACAGAAAAGTTAAGGCAGAAGCGGATCAGGTATCAAGCCAACAAGAGGGCCAGGGCTTCGGCCAAATGGAATCGTATGAAGTTCCAAGTGCAAGGTTGCCCTGTGACGACGGCTGAGTCGGACGTAAGAATCAGCAATTCCTTCGAGCCTCTAAAGTGGGTTCAGAAAAATGCCATGACCGCCAGAATCAAGAAGACAGCGGTCCGAACAGTGCTACAAAGAGACGTGTCCCGGCCCCAACAGAAAAAGTATGACACTGTCTCTTCAAGGGTCTATCAAGCGCTCTGTGCCGCACGAAAGCAGCGGGGCAAATCCAGAAAAGAAGCGTCAGCACCATTCAAGAACCTGGTTAGGCCAGCCGCCTTCAATCGACTACCAGCTACCGAAGCAAGGGGTCAAGACAGCGATCCGTGAAATCAGCCGCCAATGACAGAAAGACGGCCGGATATATCATCCATACGGTCTATATGGCGGGCGGGCGCCCCAGCGACAACCTTCGCAGCAAAAGCAAGGATGGGGCCACCACATCCCAAGCCCAATCTAGCCTGAATATGGTTGCCGCTGCCCAAGAACAGCCGCCCCCGCTGGATGAAGAAAACCCTCTCGATGAGGATGATAGGCAGAAAGACCCCTCGGTCCATGCAGAGTCAAGCTCGGACAGTGAGGAAGAGCCGACTTTCCGCCCCAGGACTGCGGAGCAAGAGCTGCTTCAAGAGCTTCGAAAACAGCTCAGGAGCAAAGATAAAGAGATGGCCAAGCTCTATTCGAAGATTGACGACTTAACGAACGTGGTGATGCAGCTTACAGCTCAAAGTGCTCGAGCGCCTCCCAATCAAGCACAAGCCGCTACTAATCAGCCGGGTAATGACAATTCGAGGCAGCCAATGCCTGTTCCTTCCGGTCCAAGACTGGTCGAGCCATATGAAAGCCGGCCACACTCCGCTTTTGGGGATGCCTTGGCCCCAGATAGCACTATCCCGCTAACACAGGATCGGATAATGGGTTTGGTCACCAGCAAGGTTAAAACATTGGTGGCCGAAGCCGAAGCTCAGAAAGAAATCGGCAGTAGTGCGCGGCCATATCCCGTGCTGTACGATCTGATTGAGTTCCCAAGCGGCTACGTCATTCCTAAGTTCGGAAGATTTGATGGAACGGGGAATGCAAATCAGCACGTCGCCCACTTCAAAGCATCGTGCGGAAATACAGGAGGCAATGACGCGCTCCTTCTTTGTCAGTTTGTCAACAGCCTGACCGGTGTCGCTTTCGACTGGTACGCGAGCATACCAGACGGGTTCGTCATTACCTTTACCCAAATGGAGTCTCTGTTCCGGCAAAGGTTCATGAGCGTCAGTGATAAAATCTCCATAGCCGACCTTGTGAGGACCAAGCCGGGGAAGAATGAAAGCAACACTAACTTTATCGCCCGATGGCGTAATCTCACGGTCAAGTGCGAACCGCCGCTGGAGCAGGACCAGTCCGTCAGCCTTCTCATTGGGAACCTCAGCAATTGGATGGTCCCATTCTTGTGTACATCGGGCCTCAAGACATTTCAGGACTAACCAAGAAAGTCCAAATGCTGGAACGCTCGAAGCAAGAGTCCCCGCCGGATTCTCAGAGAGATAAAACTTGGAAAAGCAAGCGGGACGACAACCGTAGAAGCGGGAGTTCCAGCAGTACCAATGTCTTCAATGCGTCCGACAATGAAGAAAAGCGAAGGGCGGCCGAATCCAAAACTAACCGGTCTCGAAAGCCATTGCTGGGAGGAGATGGGCCTTCCTTAGAGGAGAAAAAGTACAAGGTTTACTCTTTCAGAAGGGACAAGGTCCGCAAGATATTTAAAGATGCCTTGAACAACGGCCTACAATTGCCAGAGTCGAAAAGACCCCAAGAAGCAAAAATGACCGACAATCCTCTGTATTGCCCGTACCACCGAGTAGTGAGCCATGCGATCGAGGATTGCTATATCTTCAAAGACTGGGTCGAGAAGCAGTACAAGGCTGGAGAGATCGAGCTGTCCAAAAGCGTGTTGGTGAACAATCAAGTTGCAGCCGCTAACTTTATACAGACAGAAGTTGAAGCCTTCTGGGAGCAGACAGCTGAACATGCTGCCCTGACAAACGAAACTGACTCATCGTGGCCTCCGTGGAGTACACACATATCTAATAAGATGAAGAAGATGATAAAGCTACTTTGGAAAGAACCCAGGACGGAATGGGAAGGGCAGAAGAAGCCTACCAGTCCAGCTGCCAATGCGGCTCCATCAGGCTCAAAATCCAAGAAGCTCAAGAAGAAGAAAAGTGCAGCTCGGCGCGAAAAAGAGACTGCAGGGAGATCGACCATTCAAAAATATATCGATTCCCTCGAAGAATATGAACAAAAGGAAAGAACATTGATTCAATTGAAGGAGTTCTTCCCTGTATAAGCGGCTGAAATTCTGGAGGAGTTAGAAGAAGACTCCAATGAAAAGATCCCAGTAGTGACCTGCTACGCCATCCATCTTGGCAGCGACTCTGAGGATGAACTCTGTTTTCCCGAAGAGGACGAGGAGCTCACCACAAAGGCCAATCAAATCCAGCTCAGAAGCGGCAGGGCTCTACCGCAAAATCAGGGCAACGCCCGAAAAGGGAAGGAAAAACAAGTCGCAAATGAAGAAGATGGCAGAGAACCGGCTGATGAAAACATAAGTCCTTACTCAGTGGACTATAATGTCTTGGCACATCTCCGGAAGCTTCCGTCTCTCCTGAGCATCTACGACGCCTTGGTCCTATCTAAGGAGCTTAGAGATGTTCTCATTCATGCCCTACAAAACCCCGAGCGGTATCAGGCTCACTTTGCGGAAATTAATATGAAAGAGGCCCAACACACTTTGAATGCCGCCGCAGTCACATTTAAGGATGAAAACTTGCTACTGGGAACGGCTGAGCATAATCGGCCGCTTTACGTGACCGGGTACAGCGATGGAGATCGAATTAATCGCATATTGATTGATCCGGGGTCCTCAGTGAACATCATGAACTTGCAAACTTTGAAGAGTTTTTCAATGGACGTCCGACACCTGTCAAGGGAAAGGATTGTCATTCAAGGCTTCAACCAAAATTGCCAGCAAGTTCTAGGGTCTATAGCTTTGCCAATCAAATTCGGGGATCTGCAAACTGAAGCTAAGATATACGTGATCGACGCCGACACGTCTTATAAGATTCTCTTGGGGCGGCCGTGGCTCCACGATTACGGCATCATTCCGTCAACTCTCCATCAATGCATGAAGTATACTAAAAATGGCGAAGAAAGACGCAATGACGGAGACATCCAGCCATTCGGTGTGCATGAAGTCCGATATGAAGATTCTCGATACTTTATGAACCACCAAAATGTTAAGCCACAACTGACTGAGGATAGACCGGCCCCAAGACTCAAAAGCAAATATGCGCCGGCTGTCACTTTCAAAAGCAAAAATACCCAAGTGCGCCCGCATTTCGGCAGCGACACTGATGAGTCCGACGATGGAAGCCCGTCCTTCCGTAAAACTCGCCCTCATTTCGGCAGCAATACGAACGAATCTGTTACTGAAGTCCCATCTAGCAGCAAAGTCCGCCCTCATCTTGGCAGTGACACTGAAGAGTCAGAAGAAGAGGACCTGCCGTGCAACAGCAGTGCAGATTGGCCCCCCATGCAGCAAGCGAAACTACGAGAGACCTTCAAAGTCGCAGAAGGGTCCCTGGCCATCACAAGGGTGTCGGAGCGGATGTGCAAAGAGTTCGACGCATTGTCAGTCTCTACCGTGGACCAGCTGAAAACTTTCTCCGTGCCCGGGAGGAAAAATGGACAGAAGGGCGTCCTGTTTTACAGGTCAAACCCCGTTGTGCACCCGGACGATCTTTCTGTCGCGTGCCTTCCCTATGAGAGAGGCATAAGAGCCGTCCTCAATCCCAGATACTATGCGCCCGAGATGCGGGAATACTTTAAGAAGTGAGGATGCCGGTTATATTAAACGGAGTCTGAAGCAAAGTTTTACGAAGGGCTATGGTATCCACCCTAGGTCAGAGCACTCATCGATGGACGAATTCCAGATAGACGGGACATAGGCTACATTCAACCTGATTCCAAAGCGTGCTACATGATCCGTGTTGGTGAGACCAGAGAAAGATCAAATGATGATGACGAGATAGCCGAGCCAGAAGAAGCTCCTCAAGATCTCGAAGATGGCGGACAAGCAACCTTTGACGAGCTAACCGAGATTGACTTAGGAACGCCCGATAATCCAAGGCCGACCTACATCAGCTCGCTCTTGTCAGAGGAAATGAAAGCGCAGATAATTGCCCTGCTGCATGAGTTCGTCGACTGCTTCGCGTGGACATACAAAGAAATGCCTGGCCTTTCTCCTGAAGTGGTCGTACATAAGTTGGCTATATCTCCTTATGCTAAGCCAGTCAAACAAGCTCCTCAAAGAATGAGAAGGGAACTAGAAGAAAAGGTCATCGAGGAAACTAAGAAGCTCATCGATGCCGGCTTCATCAGGGAAGAGAAATATGCGGACTGGATCGCATGCGTAGTCCCAGTGAAGAAGAAAAATGAGCAGATCCGAGTTTGTGTCGATTTCAGGGACCTCAACAAGGCATGTCCTAAAGACGACTTCCCGCTACCGGTCATGGAAATGATGGTCGATGACACCTCAAATTACGAGCTGTTCATCTTTATGGACGGCTCGTATGGATACAATCAGATCAAGATGTCGCCTGAGGATGAGAAGCACACAGCATTTCGAACCCCGATCGAAATATATTGCTACAAGGTGATGCCGTTCGGATTGAAGAACGCAGGTGCTACATATCAAAGGGCAATGACCAATATCTTCGATGACCTAATTCATAAAGTCGTCGAATGTTATGTTGATGATCTGGTCGTTAAGACTAAAACCAAGGCCGATCATATCCAGGATCTTAGGACCGTTCTTACCAGACTGAGGGAATTTAACCTGAAGATGAATCCTCTGAAATACGCTTTTGGCGTGTCATCGGGAAAATTCCTGGGCTTCATAGTCCGACATCGAGGGATCGAAGTTGACCCATCAAAGATAAAGGCCATCATGGAGATGCCCCCTCCGAAGAGTCTGACGCAGCTAAGATCTTTTCAAGGAAAGCTTGCTTATATATGGAGGTTTATCTCAAATTTATTGGGGAGATGTAGGCCCTTCTCAAAGCTCATGAAGAAAGGAGCTCCTTTTATCTGGGATGCCGAATGTCAAGCAGCGTTCGAAAGCATCAAATAATACTTGTTGCACCCTCCAATGCTGGCCGCTCCCATTCCAAATAAATCGCTGATTCTCTACACTGTCGCGCTAGATGAGTCACTCGGTGCGGTCCTCGCCCAGAATAACGAGGAGGGAAAGGAAAATGCTCTCTACTACCTCAGTCGAACTCTAGTCGGGGCGGAACACAACTATTCCCCAATCGAAAAGCAATGCCTGGCTCTGATATTTACTGTGAAGAAGCTGAGGCACTATCTACTGGCTCATCGGGTTATGCTGATCTCCAAGGTCGACCCGCTCAAACACTTGATGACCAAAGCAAGCCTAGCCGGCAGGATGGCAAGATGGGCTGTTATGCTACTTGAGTTTGACATAGTTTATACTCCTCAGAAAGTAGTAGAAGGGCAATCTCTTGCAGACTTTCTCGCTGCTCATCGCATACCAGAAGGGTCGCCGCTAAATTGTGAGTTACCCGACGACCAAGTGCTGCACCTCGAGGAAGATGGGGCATGTTGGGAGCTCTACTTCGATGGAGCCTCATCAATAAGGAGCTCCGGCAGATCAAGCGTCCCGGAGGTAAAAGCGGGGATAGGATTGGTGTTCATCATGCCATCAATGGGAACCCTACGGCGTTCTTTCGCTCTCACCGAGCCTCGAAAGAACAACGAAGCTGAGTATGAAGCTCTGATAGCTGGTTTGGAGCTCCCCATAGAAATGGAAATTGTAACACCCGAGCCAAATAATACTATTTATATTACTAGTTGAGGGTTATTTATGGCACTTTCCAATTATCCTGTTTTCTGGGATTTATTGCTAAATTTTAATCGGTTAAGTCATTTTGGCACATAACAAATTTTAACTCCTAAAATGAAATTTAAGATGTCCATCTTGTCCTACTCGTCGCCACTAGTCGCGTGGTAGCGTCCGCGTGTTGAGATTCCGTCCCGTTCAGCTAAACGGGCAAGTTCGGACGACTACGTGCGCGTGCAAGTGTCCGACTTGGGGGCATGTATTTTAATCATTAAACACCTATTTTCAAAATTTGGAACCTGCTTAAAATCCTATAATTTGAATTTGGAACATTTGGGCGCAACCCGGGCTCGATTTGGAAATGTTTCATTTCGCGCCAAAATGGCCCATTTAAATTTAATATCTAAATTATATATATACTAATCTAAAATTCTTTAACAGTAAATCCCTCACAATCCTACGCATTTCCTTCTCAAATCTTACTCGTGGCCAATCCCAGCGTGGGATTACACCCGCGTGGGCCCCGCTCCTTTTCCCTATCTCTCTCTCTCTCTTCGCTCAATCTCTCTCTTCCTCTCTCCAATCTCTCTCTCTCTCTCTCTTCTTATATATTTGAATTCTCATGCAGCCGCCCCCTGAACCCATCTTCTCCCATCACGAACCCAAGCAAACCCTAACCCTAGCCCTCGCGACCTCACCGCCGTTCCCCCGCGACCTCGCCGACGCCGCCCTCGCCACCACGAGGCTCACCGCACCCACTCACCTCGTTTCCCCGACGATTCCCGCACCTGCACCCAACCCGACGACGCCTCCACCCTCGCAGACCTCGCCGTCGACGCCACCTCTCGTCGTCGACGACTCCCGCGACTCCCTCTCACCCTCCTCGTCCCGACCTCGTCGTCGCTGCCCTCCTCCCCTCGCCGGAACACCAACCCGAGCCATAACCCATCGCCTACCCTCCACTGTTCGCCGGAGAACGCGCCGGCGACCTCTCCGTCGTCACCAGGGCCACCTCCTTCTCCCCCTCGACCACCAGAGCCGACCACCCTTTCCTCTAGCTCGCCGCAGCACCCTCGCCCGCACACCCGAGGCCTTCAGCCCTTGCAGCCGCCGCCGCCGTTGCCTCGCCGGCGTCCCATCGCCGTCGAGCCCGTCGTGGCCGTCCCGGGTATCTCTCGGTGAGCATCCCTATCTCTCCTTTGTGCAAAATCTTCACCCCCGCTGATCGCTTTGAGGTTTTTATGTGTTGCTAACTTGTTGTCGCGTTTTGCCGGAATCCGACCGTGCCGTCTTGGCGAACCCGACGCTCCAGCGAAGCCCCTGGTCCGTGTGATCCCGCTGTTCGTGTTTAGACTCGCGCCCGTACCGTGCACCAGATCGCGCTGCAGACCGTGACCGTATCGCGCCCGTACCGTGCACCAAATCCCGCTGCAGACCATGACCGTATCGCGCACCAGACCGCGCCGCAGATCACGTCCGTATTGCACACCAGACCGCGCCGCAGATCGCGTCCGTACCGCGCAGCAGATCGCGCCTGGACCCAGTACCGTGTCGCGCCGTTTCACACACCGTATCGTGACTTGTGCATCAGGCCGCCTGCATCTCGACCCTTGTTCTGAGGCAAGTATCTGAATACTTGCTCTAACATGCTAGCGTGCGAGATCTAGTCTTGCCACGCAATTGAATTCATATTATAAGACAACAACTTAATGATGGCAATTGATATCATATGGAATCGTTACAACAGTTCCTCGTAATTAATCAACCCACATCAATCCATATTTCAACTAAATAAAACCATTGGATCATATCTGCTTAAACTGTTAAATCATTCACGAAACAATTATTATACTTAATGTAAATTCCTGTAGCTTCATTACTTCAGAATTGTGGATATTGATTTACCTTGTGGCTATTGCACCCTAAAGATGATTGAACCGGTTAATAAGAGAATACAAAATATCATTATGTTTACATAGAACATTATGGTTAATTACTGTTTCCTGCTGCTGTTCATTATTGATTGTATACCTGTTGTGAGCACTTACCCGATTGCACGACTTATTGACCTGACCCTGCTACACCTGACATGTACATACATACCGACTCATCCTGTTGTACCATGACATTACCTGTTTCATGATTTCATGCCTAGTGCCGACAAACCTAACCATTCCTGCTGTCGATCCAGACAGACCTACTTTTACTTGACTTTGTGTTGGCATTAGTCCTTGACTACTGAATACCTGACCTGACATACATAGTTTGGGGGTATGGGGAAATCAAAGGTGAAACCGACTTGTAACTCAACAGTTCGATACATTGTTCTGATCAGTCTTACGGGCTTGGCCAGCCCCGGAGTGTTGATGCTGACATCACTCGTCCATCCTACTACCTTTTACTGCTTAGCGGCACGTCTCGGATTCAGCCCCGAGGGTCATGACCGTGGTCCCGGACACGCACGGGATACTATTGAGTTACATCGACGATTCATCAATTGGTTTCAAAGACTATAGAGTAGAAAACCTGATAGGACAGTTTGGATACCATTGCACATTACCCTGCTTGATATCACTGCTTTATTCATGTTCATACTTGCATTGCTTATTACCTTGTTTATGCTATATACTTGATATCACGACGCGCTGACGTCTGGGTTTTGCATGGCCCAGATTCCATACCACTGTCGACGACCGAGCAGGAGTACTTCAGCCAGCAGGCTGAACAGTGAGTCTTTAGGATTTGGTTTATTTATTTCTTTTCATTTTCAGATGTGAGCCCGCATTATGGGACGTACTGTTTATTCATTGTATTGATTCATTAGCTTCCGCACTTATTGTTTATTGATTCTTGTTATTATGGATTTGGACATGTATTAGTTTAGTTTTTATCTTGTTCTTGATATCCTTACAACCGTAATGTGACTGTGGATGGATACTTCCTACCCATAGGTAGCATGGTTGGCTATGTCACTTGCCCAATCTTACGTACTCTGGGAAGCGGGGCGTGACATGGTTTTATGGTATCAGAGCCATAGGTTAATTGGGTTGATTCCTTGTAGTTGGGTATCGCACCCGATACACGAATCATAATCCCCGTGATTAGGAAACATGTCCTGCCACTTTGACCGTTTTACCATCCTTGAATCATTCTTCCGGATCATGTCGACATGCAAACTTACTTTGCATTGTTAACTCGAAAACCTAACTTCTTGTTATCTCTAGGACTTAGGAGACTTGGGTGGAGTTAAGTAATTGCGGCTATGATACCGCGGCATAGCTACAATGCAGCACTCTATTTAAGTATCTTGGAGTTCTAGCCTTGATGCACATTCAGAATCTATCATCATGCTAATGTTGGGTGTTTTGAGTTCAGGATTATGACAGGTAAGAAGTTGAAGACGTACCGGAGGCGTGTGAACGAAGCCGCCAGGCTTGGAGAGATAAGAGGAATACTGGGAATCAAGAGACAGACTGAGCTGATCCAGCAATAGCAGATTCGTTTCAGGAAGGTTTGCAGATCGTTCAGCAGTCTGTAAACAACGATAGAACTAGACCGGTCGAACGAGTAGGGACTGTAGCAGATTTCAGACTTTTGGGTCCATCTACTTTCACTGGTCTGGAGGAGCCGTTGCCAGCCGAGCAGTGGCTAGTCAGCACGGAGAATTTCCTGATTGCGACACAGATCCCAGAAGACAAGAGTGTTGATGTGGTGCGCTTTCAGCTGGTGGATTACGCCCGAGAGTGATGGCTTGTGGAGGAGACCCGCTTGCCAGGCCGATCAGTTGAGCGGATTCCTCTAAAAGTTTCCTGGAGAAATCCTCCCGCGGACCGCACGGGAGGAGATGGAAGAGAAGTTCATCAGACTAAGGCAGAATGGGGCAACCGTGGACGTGAATGCAGCAGAATGGAGGAGACTCAGTAGTCTCGCTGGACCTTTCGCAGCCAACGATGCAGACCACAATTTCGGTAAGGAAGTAGTTCTGTCGAGCCAGTCGAGTTTAGGACTAGGCTGACAAACCGTGTTCTTGCAGCTATAGAAGTTGATGATAAAGAAGAGCCGGCAGTTGTTCGTGACCTTATGGATATGTTTGAAGGTATATCGGGCTTACCGCCGAAGCGAGACTTGGAGTTCACGATTGACCTTAGTCCTGGGGCAGCGCCAGTGTCTAAAGCTTACTATCCAATGGCACCAGTGGAATTGGAAGGAGTTAAGAAGCAAGTTGGTGGATTACTTGCGAAGGGTTGGATTCGAAGCAGCAACTCGCCTTGAGAGCTCCAGTTCTTTTAGTGAAGAAGAAGGATCGCACTGCAAACGCTGAGACAAGAGAAGTTATTGCGAAGATGAGTAAGTGTGAACTCTGGCTGGAAGAAGTGAAGTTTCTGGGGCATGTCGTGTCGGGCGATGGAATCGCCGTCGATCCCGAGAAGATTACAGCAGTTCGAGATTGGCCTATTCCGAAGAATGTTGCGGAGATAAGGAGTTTTCTTGGACTCGCCGGATACTACAGAAGGTTTGTGGAGAACATCGCTCGTTTAGCTGAGCCGTTAACCAAGCTTACGCGTAAGGAGGTACCGTTTGTTTGGACGGATGGTTGTGCATTGGCCTTCGAGACGTTGAAGCAGAAGTTGATAACCGCCCTGATCCTGACCGTACCGGATAATTCAGGAGGACTGGTGATTCATAGCGACGCATCTGGAAAGGGATTAGGATGTGTTTTAGTGCAGAACGGGAAAGTCGTCGCTTACGCATCGAGACAACTGAAGACTCATGAGAAGAACTATCCGACTCATGACTTAGAGCTTGCAGCCGTGATCTTCGCCCTGAAGATTTAGAGACACTACCTATTGGGCGAGAGAGTCGAAGTCTTTACGGATCACAAGAGTTTGAAATATGTGTTCACTCAGAAGGAGTTGAACATGAGGCAACGCAGATGGTTGGAGCTGATGGCCGACTATGACCTCGATCTTAAGTACCATCCGGGAAAGGTCAGCGTCGTGCCGGATGCGCTGAGTCGGTTACCAGCAATTCAGGTGTTGACCGCACAAAGGGAGATCATTGCGGATTTTCAGAGATTTAACTTGGGGTTGTGCTACCCCATGCTACAGGACAGTTGATGCAGTTGCAAGTACAATCATCCTTAGTTGAGAAGATTAGAGCGGCACAATCGCAGGATCCTAGACTGCAAAAGTTTCGGGAGCAGGTTGAAGCCGGACTGCGAACCGATTTACTGATCCATGAAGACGGTTCGTGGAGATATGGTAGCCATGTGTGTGTACCAAAAGGCGATGTGCGTGAAGAGCTTATGAAGGAGGCACACAGTTCAGCTTACTCTGTACATCCAGAAGGGACAAAGATGTACCGAGATATTCGACAGCATTTCTGGTGGGAAGGTATGAAACGGGAAATTGCTCGCTTCGTGGCTAAGTGCTTGGTGTGTCAGCAAGTCAAGGCTGAACACCAAAGGGTTGCTGGTTTGTTGCAACCACTTCCGATTCCTCAATGGAAGTGGGAACATATGACCATGGATTTCGTGACGGCTTTACCGCGGAGTCCAAAGGGCAACAATGCAGTATGGGTGATTGTCGATCGGTTGACCAAGGCAGCTCACTTTATTCCGTTTCGGGTTGGTCAATCGACGGAGACTTTGGCAGAGCGGTACATGCAGGAGATTGTCAGATTGCATGGAGTACCGGTAAGCATCGTGTCCGATCGGGACACTCGGTTCTTGTCGCACTTTTGGAGGAGTTTACAAGAAAGTTTGGGGACTCGATTGAAGTTTAGCACAGCTTATCATCCTCAAACTGATGGACAATCAGAGAGAACGATCCAGACCCTTGAAGATATGTTGAGGGCTTGCATGTTGGACTTCAAAGGTTCTTGGGAAGATCATCTACACCTGGTGGAGTTTTCGTACAACAATAGCTTCCAAGCAACTATTCAGATGGCCCCGTTTGAAGCACTGTATGGTCGTAAGTGCCGTTCACCTGTTTGTTGGGATGATGTTGGTGAACGAAGGTTACTAGGACCAGATTTGGTGGTACAGACAGTCGAGAAGGTGAATACAATCAGGAAGCATATAAAGGCAGCTCAAGACAGACAGAAGAGTTGGGCCGACACGTCAAGAAGACCTCTGGAGTTCGCCGTGGGTGATTTGGTATTCCTGAAGATATCACCGACTAGAGGAGTGATTCGCTTTGGAAGTCGGGGAAAGCTTAGTCCCCGATTCGTTGGACCCTTCGAGATTGTGGAGCGTGTTGGAGAGGTATCGTACCGGTTGGCGTTACCACAGTCTTTAGCAGGAGTTCACGACGTGTTTCATGTGTCTCAACTACGGAGGTATGTTCGTGATGAGACTCATGTCTTGGATCATTCGGAGTTGACCGTTCGGGAGGACCTGACTTTTGAGGAGCGACCAGTTGAAATCAAGGATCGAAGAGAAAAGGTTCTTAAGAACAAGGTTATCCCTCTTGTGCTAGTTTCTTGGGGTAACCGATCGCATGGAGAATCCACTTGGGAGCGAGAAGACGAGATTCGACAGAAATTCCCTCACCTTTTCCAGTAGTTAGCTATCTTGTATTCTTGGAATTTCGAGGACGAAATTCTTTTTGTAGTTGGGTATGATGTAACACCCGAGCCCAATAATACTATTTATATTACTAGTTGAGGGTTATTTATGGCTCTTTCCAATTATCCTGTTTTTCTGGGATTTATTGCTAAATTTTAACCGGTTAAGTCATTTTGGCACATAACAAATTTTAACTCCTAAAATGAAATTTAAGATGTCCATCTTAGCCTACTCGTCGCCACTAGTCGCGTGGTAGCGTCCGCGTGTCGAGATTCCGTCCCGTTCAGCTAAACGGGCAAGTTCGGACGACTACGTGCGCGTGCAAGTGTCCGACTTGGGGGCATGCATTTTAATCATTAAACACCTATTTTCAAAATTTGGAACCCGCTTAAAATCCTATAATTTGAATTTGGAACATTTGGACGCAACCCGGGCTCGATTTGGAAATGTTTCATTTCGCGCCAAAATGGCCCATTTAAATTTAATATCTAAATTATATATATACTAATCTAAAATTCTTTAACAGTAAATCCCTCACAATCCTACGCATTTCCTTCTCAAATCTTACTCGTGGCCAATCCCAGCGTGGGATTACACCCGCGTGGGCCCCGCTCCTTTTCCCTATCTCTCTCTCTCTTCCCTCAATCTCTCTCTTCCTCTTTCCAATCTCTCTCTCTCTCTCTTCTTATATATTTGAATTCTCATGCAGCCGCCCCCTGAACCCATCTTCTCCCATCACGAACCCAAGCAAACCCTAACCCTAGCCCTCGCGACCTCACCGCCGTTCCCCCGCGACCTCGCCGACGCCGCCCTCGCCACCACGAGGCTCACCGCACCCACTCACCTCGTTTCCCCGACGATTCCCGCACCTGCACCCAACCCGACGACGCCTCCACCCTCGCAGACCTCGCCGTCGACGCCACCTCTCGTCGTCGACGACTCCCGCGACTCCCTCTCACCCTCCTCGTCCCGACCTCGTCGTCGCTGCCCTCCTCCCCTCGCCGGAACACCAACCCGAGCCTTAACCCATCGCCTACCCTCCACTGTTCGCCGGAGAACGCGCCGGCGACCTCGCCGTCGTCACCAGGGCCACCTCCTTCTCCCCCTCGACCACCAGAGCCGACCATCCTTTCCTCTAGCTCGCCGCAGCACCCTCGCCCGCACACCCGAGGCCTTCAGCCCTTGCAGCCGCCGCCGCCGTTGCCTCGCCGGCGTCCCATCGCCGTCGAGCCCGTCGTGGCCGTCCCGGGTATCTCTCGGTGAGCATCCTTATCTCTCCTTTGTGCAAAATCTTCACCCCCGCTGATCGCTTTGAGGTTTTTATGTGTTGCTAACTTGTTGTCGCGTTTTGCCGGAATCCGACCGTGCCGTCTTGGCGAACCCGACGCTCCAGCGAAGCCCCTGGTCCGTGTGATCCCGCTGTTCGTGTTTGGACTCGCGCCCGTACCGTGCACCAGATCGCGCTGCAGACCGTGACCGTATCGCGCCCGTACCGTGCACCAGAGCGCGCTGCAGACCATGACCGTATCGCGCACCAGACCGCGCCGCAGATCGCGTCCGTATCGCGCACCAGACCGCGCCGCAGATCGCGTCCGTACCGCGCAGCAGATCGCGCCTGGACCCAGTACCGTGTCGCGCCGTTTCACACACCGTATCGTGACTTGTGCATCAGGCCGCCTGCATCTCGACCCTTGTTCTGAGGCAAGTATCTAAATACTTGCTCTAACATGCTAGCGGCGAGATCTAGTCTTGCCACGCAAATGAATTCATATTATAAGACAACAACTTAATGATGGCAATTGATATCATATGGAATCGTTACAACAGTTCCTCGTAATTAATCAACCTACATCAATCCATATTTCAACTAAATAAAACCATTGGATCATATCTGCTTAAACTGTTAAATCATTCACGAAACAATTATTATACTTAATGTAAATTCCTGTAGCTTCATTACTTCAGAATTGTGGATATTGATTTACCTTGTGGCTATTGCACCCTAAAGATGATTGAACCGGTTAATAAGAGAATACAAAATATCATTGTGTTTACATAGAACATTATGGTTAATTACTGTTTCCTGCTGCTGTTCATTATTGATTGTATACCTGTTGTGAGCACTTACCCGATTGCACGACTTATTGACCTGACCCTGCTACACCTGACATGTACATACATACCGACTCATCCTGTTGTACCATGACATTACCTGTTTCATGATTTCATGCCTAATGCCGACAAACCTAACCATTCCTGCTGTCGATCCAGACAGACCTACTTTTACTTGACTTTGTGTTGGCATTAGTCCTTGACTACTGAATACCTGACCTGACATACATAGTTTGGGGGTATGGGGAAATCAAAGGTGAAACCGACTTGTAACTCAACAGTTCGATACATTGTTCTGATCAGTCTTACGGGCTTGGCCAGCCCCGGAGTGTTGATGCTGACATCACTCGTCCATCCTACTACCTTTTACTGCTTAGCGGCACGTCTCGGATTCAGCCCCGAGGGTCATGACCGTGGTCCCGGGCACGCACGGGATACTATTGAGTTACATCGACGATTCATCAATTGGTTTCAAAGACTATAGAGTAGAAAACCTGATAGGACAGTTTGGATACCATTGCACATTACCCTGCTTGATATCACTGCTTTATTCATGTTCATACTTGCATTGCATATTACCTTGTTTATGCTATATACTTGATATCACGACGCGCTGACGTCTGGGTTTTGCATGGCCCAGATTCCGTACCACTGTCGACGACCGAGCAGGAGTACTTCAGCCAGCAGGCTGAACAGTGAGTCTTTAGGATTTGGTTTATTTATTTCTTTTCATTTTCAGATGTGAGCCCGCATTATGGGACGTACTGTTTATTCATTGTATTGGATCATTAGCTTCCGCACTTATTGTTTATTGATTCTTGTTATTATGGATTTGGACATGTATTAGTTTAGTTTTTATCTTGTTCTTGATATCCTTACAACCGTAATGTGACTGTGGATGGATACTTCCTACCCATAGGTAGCATGGTTGGCTATGTCACGTGCCCAATCTTACGTACTCTGGGAAGCGGGGCGTGACAGAAATCCTTCGGCTACGGGTTTACGGTGACTCCCAGCTTGTCATCAACCAAGTAAGCGGCAATTATAAGATATACAAACCCGAATTAGCTCGGTACAGAGGCCGAGTGGTGGAACTCATGAAACAGTTCACTCACATTAAACTAATGAGAGTCCCTAGAGCGTTGAATGGAAAGGCTGACGTACTCGCTCGCTTAGCCAAGGAGCTGGCTGATCCTGACATGGACGAAATTCTGATCATAGTCAGGAGCCGACAAATTCTACCCTCGGTCTCTCTACGAGAAGAGGAAAGCGCGGAACAGAAGAGCGGTCCTGCCGAAGAAGCTTCGATCATCTAAGACGAGCCTGATTGGAGAGAACCCTTCATAGAGTACCTCCGATACGACAAGCTGCCCGAAGAAAAATCTGCGAGGATTCAGCTGAAGAAAAGAGCTCTCCGATACGTGTTTGTAAATGATACGTTATACCGCAGGTCATATGACCAACTCTGGCTCAGGTGTTTGTCATTGGCCGAAGCCCAAAAGGTCATGAAAGATGTTCACTCGGGCGTTTGTGGTGCTCACCAATCTGGCCCCAAGATGTGACTTCAAATCAAACGGCTTGGGTATTACTAGCCCACCATGACACGGAATTGCGGAGAGCATGCAAAGAAATGTCAGATCTGCCAAATCCATGGTGATTTCATTCATAAGCATCCTGTTTACCACAATCGGAGCAAAGCTCCGATCAAATTCCGAGGTGGAAGATGAAACGACTCCCCAATCAGAAACAAAGCTTTGCTTTGAAAATTTAAACTTCAATAAAGGAAGCAACGCTTCAGTTGCTCAGGCACTGCGCTGCGCGACATGTGTCAGCGCAGATGCGCTAGCGCAGCCGCGCTGCGCTGTGCGCTGCGCGACACGTGTCAGCGCAGATGCGCTAGCGCAGCCGCGCTGCGCGACACGTGTCAGCGCAGATGCGCTAGCGCAGAAGAAGGGGTTTAACACCAAAAGCAATTTATTCATGTAAAATTACGTACACTTGATAATAACGAATTAAAATCATATGATGCACGAACACAACAAAGAACTAAAATAAAAGAACCCTTAACAGGCAATGAAATACTTGATTAAAAAGAAAAATGCTTATTCATTATTATTAATATTACATTTAAAAAAGATCACCGAATACGGGATCAGAAAGACAAGGATTCGCAAAAAGAAGAAGAAGATTCCCCAGCTCCCTCTCTGTCTTCTCCACCACATCGAAGCGGCGATCCTCCCGAGGAGTGGCCATCCAACGGTCGACGCCACACTCCTGGGAAAAAGTGGCGATGATAACCCGACGAGCCCGTATCTGGTTCAGCAAATGGAAGGAGCAGTCCTTCAGGGCTTTGGTGATCAAGTGCGCTTCGAGAAGGCCCTCGATCTTGTCCTCGGCTGCATCCAGCATTGCCGGGGACATCTCTGCTGGAGGAGGGGGAATGTCGGAGAGCACCGAGGCAAGGGCCATCCGAAGCCAAATGGAATTCGGAGGAAGAGGAGACCCCACACGAGTCAAAATCTCATGCATTGCAGCGTCGCATTGCTCGTCCGAGAGAGAAGGGTCCACCAGGCGCGCAGCAAAACGGGGAACGATGTCCCGAATCGGAACCTCCCATGGTTGTCGGCGGGCATGAAGGCGGTTGCAAGCCATGATCGAAAAAGTTCTCTGAAGATGAGAGAATAAAAAGCTCGGCCCTGAACTATATATAGACCCAAACACAAAAGATTTTGTGCACAACGGAATTATTTCCAAGACCCGGGAAATCAAAATCTTGGAAATACAAGTTTGACTTGGAAAAGGGGAGATGAAAAGATATCTCAGGTGAAGCAACGCTTCAGATCCTCTGCGCTGGGCGCAACTTGCCACGTGTCTGGCGCAACGCGCCGAGCGCAGCGCCCAAGAAAGCGCACCCAATCAGAGCAAAGCTCTGATTGAAGGAAGCAACGCTTCAACTGCACTGCACGCTGCGCTGCGCGACACGCGTCAGCGCAGATGCGCTAGCGCAGTTGCGCTGCGCCCTGCGCTGCGCGACACGTGTCAGCGCAGATGCGCTAGCGCACTTGCGCTGCGCCCTGCGCTGCGCGACATGTGTCATGCGTGTAGGGTTCCTAGGCACCTTAGTGAGGTCTCTCAAGCCATCAACCATGGCAATTTCAAAAATTATGGTGCCTACAAACCCTAGTGTACGGATCTATAACTAGATGTCTAGGCGAAAAACGAACTAGCTAACAACTTAGCTAATGAGAATACGGAATTACAACCTTTGTAGATCCGTTTGCTCCACCTCCATAGCTCCGCAACAAAGTCGTCTCCGCTGTCCAAAAGAAATCTGGGCTCTAAAGTCGGCTTCGTCGGAGAGAAAGCGAGCTAGGTCGTCGATGTCCATGCCGAAGATGATCTACGTCGAGGCATCGCTAAATCAAGCTCGACCTTCACCAAACCCTAAAATCTTGTGAAGGAAACACACTCTACTTCTTGGCAAGAGGTAGAGGATGAAGAAATAGGATGTGGGTAAACTTTGGAAATGGATTTCTCACTCAAAACATCAATCCACCATTGATGACCTCAAGCTTCTTCACTTGAAGCAAGGAAGAAGAAGAAGAAAAGATATGATAAGATTAATTCCAAAAAAATGAAAAAGAATAATCCATTCTTATCATAAGTGAACCATGGTTAGGTGTAGAGATTAAACTAGGGTTAAAACAAATGGTTAGGTTAAGCATGAGATAAGAATGGTGGACAAAGTCAAAGGTTCATGAATCTTCAACTACAATCCAAATTAAGCCACCATTCTTTTCTCCTCTTTTCCAAAATAAATAAACAAATAAATAAATGAATAAATAAAGGAAATTAAACCCTAACCATTCTTTTAACCATGGTTTATTCTTTGTACTTAACCAAGTAATCATGTATCATCAAACATGATACAATCAAGTGCACAAAATCATATCACATATATACTGCGCACAACCCGAGTGAGAAAATCCATTTTAAAGTAAACCAATACTAGTTAATGCAAAGTAATATATCAAATATATAATTATGCATTAAATCATTAAATCAACACTTGATTCAATGATCCGGTCATGTCGCACACAACCGACTAGTATCTTTAGTAACAACTTATCGAATCAACACTTGATCCGATAACCCGGCTATATCGGATATAACCGATCAATGTCACATCGCGAGAATCAAATACAGTATCACATACTGGTATTATTCTCGGTCCCGCACATATCTCATATGCGCTCCTATTTCGTTTCGCTTGAGCCAAGAAACCTCTGTGTAGGACTCTAAAGACTCGTCAATACGCCGGCAGCAGATGATGATCATATCAAACACCCACAAGCCGCAAGCGGTCTGCTAAACGTAACGGCCACCCGGGTATTGAGCGATCTGAAGATCGACGAGCAAGCCCGCTCGCACTCCAGTGAATCCGACCAGTAACACTACCATACAGTCCGGTCTGATCGTCTGATATGTCGCATATCTCGCCTAGGGGTGGTAAACGTCAGACCCCAATAGCTCGATAAGTCGTGTCGATATGAGGTCTATAACAATTCGAGAAACTACTGGTAACACTTACCAGTAAATCTCAGCAACCCTGGCCAGGGATTTCCTGTTATAGCCAATCGAACACAGCGCAACATCAACTCCCTATACCGGGAGAGACGAATCCCCTCCTATCGCTCATTGCCTCCATGTGACTCGGGACTGTACCCAAAAACCACCGTTTTGCACGCCCTCTTGGACGTGGTAAGATGGAAATCAAAGCACAGTGGGAACCACACAAGACTCTATGACGATCTCGGATCAACAGACTACTCTGTACCAGTGTCACCAGAGAACTGCCATCTGACGTGAGGTATAATACCATCTGGGAGTTCTCGGCGAGTCCGTCCAGTGTACCCAGTCTCCACTGAGCACCCGTATATCATCTCTGATGTCAAACACCGATGGATATGGGATCATCCATCGCCCAACTGTATGGGTCGAGAAGGTACACGCTAGTCTACTCTGGTATATCGATGCCCCATCTCGATACACCCACGACTAGGGACTTTGAAGGATGTACTTATGGACTACCTTGTCCCCACTAGTATGATCCGCATCATAGTACAGGTAGTCAAGTACATATCCTAAGGGCTTTACCAACATGTAATAGAGAGACAATCTGTGTACACGTTAAGGTAAAGAGCAACCAGATAGCATACTATCATGTCGAGCAAGAAAGTCCTCCCTATATATGTCCCAGCATCCACTACAATATACATCCTATGTATAGCATTGGCCTCTAGGGCATACATATAACTAACAATCTCCCACTTGCACTAGGGCCATCTGTAGCAGTGGTTGTAGTATCTCATACTCAACCATCCCATAAAAGTCTCTCTCTGGGAATAGGCCTTCGTGAGTGGATCCGCTGCGTTATCCTCTAAGTCTACTCTCCTTGCCTCGATCACCCTGGAGATCAACCATCTCCATGATCAGGTGATACTGCCTTAGAATAAGTCTGGATCACTGATGGGACCGGCGTTCCTTGGCATAAGCCACAACTCCATTGTCTCACAATGGTAGGAACATAGTTCATCTCATGAACCATTATACATCCAAACATCCTCTTTAGTAGCATCATAAGTAGCGATGTATCCAGCCTTTATCGTCTAGTATGTCACGGTATCTAGCTTGGAACTCTTCCAACATACCGTCCCTTTACTGAGGGTAAAGACAATGCCTGCGACTGACATTCAGTCGTCTTTATCACCCTGGAACACTTCCAGTGATTCTCCCCAGGATCGATTGATACCTTCTCACTACAACTAGTGAGTTTCCTAACATCCACTTAGATCTATCTTATAGATCCAAAATCCAGGATTTAGCAGGTATCACCTTGATCCTATATGGAGAATCATTGTGATAAACGGAGATTGATCGAGCGTAGCATAAGAAACTCCTTTCTTATCAAGAGTATGTCATCCACGTACTCTACGAGGATCACCACCATACTCCCTACTACCTTTTTGTTTATACAAGGTTCATCTACCATTTTGATGATGTCAACTTCTTTGACTAACACATCAAAACAGACGTTCTAACTCCGCGATGCCTGCTTTATCAGATAAAACATCTTGCACACGTTTCCGCTGCTCCCACTGTTTACGAAGCCCTCTGGCTGTGTACTTATAGACTCACTCTTCTAAATCATTATTTAGAAAAGCAGTCATGGCACCCAACCGCCAGATATCGTAGTCATGGTATGTAGCCGTGGCAAGTAGGATCTGGATGGACTTAAGCATAGCTACTTGAAAGGGTTTCATCATTATCCACACCTGGTTAATGATGCAAACTTTTAACAAGTCTAGCTTTGAAAGTCTCAACTTTTCCATGTACACCAAGTAATCTTCTCAAGATATACTTGCTCCTGATGGGGATTTAACCCTTCAGATATAGCAACCAAAGTCCATACTTTGTTGGTGTAGAAGGATTCCATCTCAGATCACTAAACATCCAGCCATTCTTATAGAGTCTTACTCCTGATGGCCAGCTCGAAACTAGTTGGGTCATCATCTCATGACGCAGTCCTCGCTCCCACTGTCATAGAGAAACCGAAGTTTCTCTCAGGTGGGTGAGGAAACCTACTAGATCGGCGGAGAGGCTGAGGTTCGTTGGAATCTACTGAATCCTTCGGTTCTACCAAATCACTAACTCCAGTTTGTATAACTGGAACATTTCCAGTTCTACATAACAGACGTTGCCTCGAGCTTGTCCGGATTTTGCTTTTAGACAAAGGCCGGACAACCCCAAATCTTAACTAGCTTAAGACATGGGCTCTTCCCTTTCCATATCACATATGAAATGGTAGGCAACTGATTTGATTCAAACCCTATTCAATAGGTATGCAACTTCACAAGTGCATAACACCCAATAGGAAAAAGGTAACTCAGTAGTACTCATCATAGAGCACACCATATCAAATAGGGTGTATCTGCTCCGCCCCGATATACCATCGTGCTATGGTGTATACGGAGGAGTAATGCTGAGAGAGAATCTCATTCTCCTTTAGAATAGTCCAGGAATTCCATGCACAAGTATTCTCCTCCTTGATCTCATCATAGGACATAATACTTATACCCGTATTTTGGTTCTCTACTTCTCACTTATATTCTGTGAATATCTCAAAAGGTTCGGACTTGTGTTTCAACAAGAACATATGTCTGAATCTAAAGAGATCATCAGAGAACGTAATGAAGTATAAAGAACCAATCCTGGTATGTGTAGACAGGAGACCTACATACATCAACATGTATCATCCCAAGAGTTCACTAACTCTTTCTCTGTTTACAATAAACAGGGCTATGGTCATCTTATCTTTGTGACATGACTGGCAAGTTTCACAAGATGTAAATTCAAACAGATTTAAATATGCATCTAAATGTAACTCCAGCTAGTCAGGTCGCATTGATATGACCTAGTCTACAATACCTCAAGAAAGAATCATTCATTTCTGAACTCTTCCTCTTGTGTGTGTTGTATATACTATGAACTGTAGTTTGATTTAGAACATCAATGCTTTTAGATAACGTGCCTGAACCGATCAACTTTTGATATAGGAAATGTTCAAAACATTATCCAACAATACGAAATTTTATCGTTTCTTTACTAATAAAGAGACAGATATGATTTTGTATATCAGGTTCGGTATCTAATAACATTCGTTCAGAATCAATGTATTACAATACAGGGTGACAGTGACCAACAGACTTGGATGCAACACTTACCCCGTTTTCTGCCTCATGAAACTTATCACCCGTTCTCAGTTTTTCTACTCTTTTGTAGCCCTATGTAACATCTTACATATCTGGGATCCTGATCCGGTATCATATACCAAGGATGCGGAGGATACTGAGAAACAGTTCTGTATAATGAACACACCCGAAGATGATGCATCAGCATGCACTCTCTTCGTTTGGGCGGCACGGGAAATCTGGTATTCCCCAAATTCCTGCTCTGTCTTATAACAATTATAAGTTGGAGCGGGACCAACGTTCCCCAGCTCAGTATAACAAGCGGGTTCGGTCAATAATCCGTATTATTATCTTGATTAAGGCGTGATATGGTCGCTACCGGGAGAGAGAGAGAAGAAAACACTCAGCGTGCGCTCTTGCAAGAATAGATTGGTTTTTATTTTATCTAATCAGGATGGCTCCCACTGCTTTTTATCAAATCTTCCTTCAAACCCTAAAAGGAAAGACTAGCCGGGATTAATTACACACTACAAGTTCACCAATCTTTCAGCCAGGCCAGTGTCGGTACTTTGAGGGAGGTGCCCCGTGCTTTCGCACGGACCTAATTAATGTAAACCTCGTTTTCCCAGAGGCGTAACCTCGTTGACACCTTTCTAGACACCTACTTGATCGGCTAATTGTAATGTATAAAACTCTCCCAGGAGTAACACTTACTCGCAGCGGGTATCGGGATCCAACTATCTCATAGAAGGTATGCAATCTCATTGCAAATCTCAACACTTGAAATTCCCGATAATATTTTGCCCCTAGCTCGCTATGACCTTGACGCATGCCAAACAACCCATAGTCTGCTAGTCAAGTTCAACCCGTCATTTCCTGATTGAATTAAACCCATCCGCACGACCCTTGATGCATGCCAAACAACGCCGTACGAATACCCTAATCCAATCGCATCGTATGCTAACAGATAAGCACTAGTTAGCTACCGTACACTACGCCTTGACGCATGCCAAACAACCGCAGCACGAATACTAACTAGTACGTATCTGAAATGACGGAGGGCTACGCTAGGTTTTTCTGAAAACCTATTGCGTAATGAACTTGATATCGTTGTAGAATCAAATGAATTTTAAAATGGAGTGTTTTTGAGGCTTTTCTAGTTTTGCTAAAGGAGTCACTCCCGGTGAAGGGATCGTCGGTCCTTTCCTCGTCGAATGAGGTGCGGGATATATCATATATATCACTGTGCAAAGCAGAAACACTTAAAAGCTATCAAAAGACAAACCGAGTGTGTAGCATCGGCCAGTTATTGCTAAAGGAGTCACTCCCGGTGAAGGGATCTCGGTCCTTTCCTTATCGAATAAGGTGCAGGATATATCACATATACCGCTGTGCAAAGCAAGAACTGTAGCTACCTGTTTTATTTTGAAATTCGATTCTACAACATCTTAGGTTTCTTTTATTTCATTAATCTCATTAATGAAGTCCCATCATTTAAGTACCTAAACATCACAGATAGATATGACGTACACTTATGTCATCCGCATTCGCCTCGATGTCCCCTCGTGCACCGTTAGGTTAGGTAACTAACGGCAGAGCGGGGCAGGGCTAGCGCGGGTGTAAAACATAAGTAACGGCTATATAATATATCATATATACTATATCTAGTATCTATCATAGAACAACACATGATCGCATCACAGATATCGCAGCAGAAGAATCATATGAAATATTGGATATACTAGGACGTCCGTGTTTTTAATACGAGCCAGTATAAAACACGGATTCCACGGTCGTGATGAATAGCCAAACCCACACCCCTAGACCCCTACGAGAGCGGCAAGCAACCCTACCAATTCTAGAGTTAGGAGACCCGGACTCGACTCCTCGAGTTGGTCTCCCACTGGATTCCAGAACCCGGTTACTTGTGCTCCCCTCCTTGGGTCTATCCTAGTGCGGAAAAGTAAATAATATACAACGGGTGACAACTTCCGCAACCTGGAAGCGCCCCAATAAAAGAATATTACATACAAGTTTTTACATGAATGAAAATGAAAAACACTCATCTCACATAAAAACCCCCGGCTATTCGAACACGACAATCCAATATAACATATCCAGCAACACATAACATCACATGTCATCAACGTAAGTAAATATGCGCATCCCAATTGTCGTTGACATATAGCAACGAAACCGGCGATATCACATATTACACTTACGGTCACAGAAAAGAAAGTGTAAAACTACAACAGTTGGAATCCGCAACCACCTCAGACATCGCATGCCTGACCAAATGAATACCTTAGACATCGCATGCCTAACAATTATAAACCCCGCATTTTAGTCTCAAAATCGAAAACACTTTTCAATACCAAGTCAGGCAATTCAACAAGATTCCCGACAGTCTGATCGAATACTCGTCGCAAACTTCAGTAGGCGGCCGCACCCCCGATACCGTCGACAAAGTGCACCAAGGCGGAACACCGCTACCGCAAGCACCCGAACGGATGCTTTCGGCGACGGGGTTCTCCTACAGTCACTTGGTCGGGGCTATGGAGTGAGGCTGTCTATTAAGTTTACCCGGCGAGTTTCCGCGTACGCTACGTGATTGCGACGGACTTTTGATCACATCAAAATTCCGTGGCAACCGATCAAGTGAGACTAAATTGCTACGTTTATAACATTCATTCAGTTATCTCATAACTTATTGTGAATTCCAATTATTGTATCCCATTCCAGATAAACAGAAAATGTTAAACTTTTCGATCGAACAATCGAACACCCAAGTTTTCCCGATACTGATCAACACATGAAACAAGTATAACAACATTCCGTTCGTGCCTCAGTACCAACGGTCCAGCCGTAGAAGGGTCAAGCCAACGCCTCACATGTGGCACGCCGTACTGCCCCAAACCCGAAGGTTCAAAGGGCAGTTCAAGACGGTCACATAATCGAGTTAAGGTTTGTTGTCTTCTAGAGGGTCCATTGCGTTACTTGCACTACTTAGAACGTCGTTAAACTACGGAAAAATCCAACACTTGGAAATTTCCCAACAGGGGAAAAATTGGGTATTTATATCCGGTCGAACTTTTTAACATATTCTAAAATTTATCCGGAAAGCCACACAGACAAAATTTGATATTCCGATAGAAACTCCGAAACCCCAAAACCACCTCTGAAAATTCAACTCTTGAAAAAATATTAAAAATACCCAGGAAAACCAGAACAGCATACTGTGAATTACTGTACAAATTTGGACGCCAGAAAGGACAAAATCGCCGCGCTTCCGCCGCACGAGCCATGCTCATGCCGCGGAAGGGCGGTGGGAAAGTGGAATCAGGTCCACGAATTTTACAGTAATTCTTAGAAAACCCTGCTTGACTTTCTGGACATTTTTAATCTTGAAAAATCCACAATTTTAAAATCTGGACAGAGAGCATGTAAGGTTTGGGTTTTCGGGATCGTTCGGACTTCAATTTCCGTCTGGACTTCGCCTAAGGCTCTAGCTAGGCTCTGATACCACTGTAGGGATCCTAGGCACCTTAGTGAGGTCTCTCAAGCCATCAACCATGGCAATTTCAAAAATTATGGTGCCTACAAACCCTAGTGTACGGATCTATAACTAGATGTCTAGGCGAAAAACGAACTAGCTAACAACTTAGCTAATGAGAATACGGAATTACAACCTTTGTAGATCCGTTTGCTCCACCTCCATAGCTCCGCAACGAAGTCGTCTCCGCTGTCCAAAAGAAATCTGGGCTCTAAAGTCGGCTTCGTCGGAGAGAAAGCGAGCTAGGTCGTCGATGTCCATGCCGAAGATGATCTACGTCGAGGCATCGCTAAATCAAGCTCGACCTTCACCAAACCCTAAAATCTTGTGAAGGAAACACACTCTACTTCTTGGCAAGAGGTAGAGGATGAAGAAATAGGATGTGGGTAAACTTTGGAAATGGATTTCTCACTCAAAACATCAATCCACCATTGATGACCTCAAGCTTCTTCACTTGAAGCAAGGAAGAAGAAGAAGAAAAGATATGATAAGATTAATTCCAAAAAAATGAAAAAGAATAATCCATTCTTATCATAAGTGAACCATGGTTAGGTGTAGAGATTAAACTAGGGTTAAAACAAATGGTTAGGTTAAGCATGAGATAAGAATGGTGGACAAAGTCAAAGGTTCATGAATCTTCAACTACAATCCAAATTAAGCCACCATTCTTTTCTCCTCTTTTCCAAAATAAATAAACAAATAAATAAATGAATAAATAAAGGAAATTAAACCCTAACCATTCTTTTAACCATGGTTTATTCTTTGTACTTAACCAAGTAATCATGTATCATCAAACATGATACAATCAAGTGCACAAAATCATATCACATATATACTGCGCACAACCCGAGTGAGAAAATCCATTTTAAAGTAAACCAATACTAGTTAATGCAAAGTAATATATCAAATATATAATTATGCATTAAATCATTAAATCAACACTTGATTCAATGATCCGGTCATGTCGCACACAACCGACTAGTATCTTTAGTAACAACTTATCGAATCAACACTTGATCCGATAACCCGGCTATATCGGATATAACCGATCAATGTCACATCGCGAGAATCAAATACAGTATCACATACTGGTATTATTCTCGGTCCCGCACATATCTCATATGCGCTCCTATTTCGTTTCGCTTGAGCCAGGAAACCTCTGTGTAGGACTCTAAAGACTCGTCAATACGCCGGCAGCAGATGATGATCATATCAAACACCCACAAGCCGCAAGCGGTCTGCTAAACGTAACGGCCACCCGGGTATTGAGCGATCTGAAGATCGACGAGCAAGCCCGCTCGCACTCCAGTGAATCCGACCAGTAACACTACCATACAGTCCGGTCTGATCGTCTGATATGTCGCATATCTCGCCTAGGGGTGGTAAACGTCAGACCCCAATAGCTCGATAAGTCGTGTCGATATGAGGTCTATAACAATTCGAGAAACTACTGGTAACACTTACCAGTAAATCTCAGCAACCCTGGCCAGGGATTTCCTGTTATAGCCAATCGAACACAGCGCAACATCAACTCCCTATACCGGGAGAGACGAATCCCCTCCTATCGCTCATTGCCTCCATGTGACTCGGGACTGTACCCAAAAACCACCGTTTTGCACGCCCTCTTGGACGTGGTAAGATGGAAATCAAAGCACAGTGGGAACCACACAAGACTCTATGACGATCTCGGGTCAACAGACTACTCTGTACCAGTGTCACCAGAGAACTGCCATCTGACGTGAGGTATAATACCATCTGGGAGTTCTCGGCGAGTCCGTCCAGTGTACCCAGTCTCCACTGAGCACCCGTATATCATCTCTGATGTCAAACACCGATGGATATGGGATCATCCATCGCCCAACTGTATGGGTCGAGAAGGTACACGCTAGTCTACTCTGGTATATCGATGCCCCATCTCGATACACCCACGACTAGGGACTTTGAAGGATGTACTTATGGACTACCTTGTCCCCACTAGTATGATCCGCATCATAGTACAGGTAGTCAAGTACATATCCTAAGGGCTTTACCAACATGTAATAGAGAGACAATCTGTGTACACGTTAAGGTAAAGAGCAACCAGATAGCATACTATCATGTCGAGCAAGAAAGTCCTCCCTATATATGTCCCAGCATCCACTACAATATACATCCTATGTATAGCATTGGCCTCTAGGGCATACATATAACTAACAATGCGCTGGGGCATCTGCGCCAAACTGAATTAAGATTTTTATGAAATCTTTTCTGTTCTTTCCAGAACTAAAAGATTTTCTTCGGCCTTTGGATCAAAGATCCAGCGGTGGGAAAATTCCCAAAATCACTCAGGAAAGATCCTGTTAACAAATTCAACAGATTTGTGGTCACTATAAATAGGACCCTAAGCCTCAATTCAAAGGCATCAACAATTTTCTCGAAAAATCAAGAACTCTAAACAGAGAAAAACTCTGAGAAGATTTCAAGAAAAAGGTAAAGAACCTTCATGAGGTAGAAGAAAGGCCTTCTAATAGATCATTGATCTAAAAATAAGATCAATGATCTTTATATAAAAAAAAACAGTGCTTTGCACTTCTTGTGAACCTTCGGTTCTTTAAAAACAATAAAAATAATAAAATAATAGTGCTTTGCACTTTTAAGAACCTCTGGTTCTTCGAATAAAGAAAAATTTATTTTTCTTTGATCTAATTTAGACGAAGAAATTAAACAGTGCTTTGCACTTCCCTTCTTGAATCTAAAAGATTCTTAGTGCTTTGCACTTCCAAGTTGCGCCGTTGCGCTCTTAAGAGAGCGCCACGTGTCGGCTATAAAACCACTTGCGCTAAGCGCCCTTAAGATAGAGCTTTGCTCTCTGGAATTGGCGCAACTCGCTGAGAGCGCGCCACGTGTCAGCAGCGCAACAGCGCATCGCACTGCGCTAGTACGCTTGCGCTCATCAGAGCACGACACGTGTCATCACCATATGAACTTGCACTCATTACTTAGCGCAAAGCGCAGATGCATTAAAAAGGGCCAAGCCCAATTAGGAGAAGGCCTAACAGGCTTAGCGCAAAGCGCAAATGCATTATTTTAAGGGGCAGAGCCCAAACCAGAACAGATGCTTTGCATCATTTATAAATGGGCAGAGCCCAAACAAAATATTCAGAATGCTACGCATTTTAAAAGGGGCAAAGCCCAAAACAAAGTAGATGCTTTGCAAATGGGCAGAGCCCAAAATAAACTGATACTCTATATCTTTTGTAGAGCCTAAATAAGAAAAATGCAATGCGAATAAAGTGTTGAACTGGACTTAGCCCAACTGTGGCCATAAGTCCTTAAATTAAATTGACTGAGCAAAATGGCTCTCCTAAATCAATCTACGTCCGGTTCGAGGGTACATCTCCGAGCTCCTTTGACATCCATCGTTATAATTCCTCAACGACGTCAAAGAGGTGACGGGTCCCAACAACCACAAACTAATATTGGACCGAGACGTCCTTAAACTAACGATGGACCGAGACGTCCTTAAACTAACGACGGACCGAGAGTCCTTAAACTAACGACGGACCGAAACGTCCCTAAACTAATAATGGACCGAGACGTCCTTAAACTAACGACGGACCGAGACGTCCTTAAACTAACGACGGACCGAGACGTCCCTAAACTAATAACGGACCGAGACGTCCCTAAACTAACGACGGACCGAGACGTCCTTAAACTAACGACGGACCGAGACGTCCCTAAACTAATAATGGACCGAGATGTCCTTAAACTAATGTCGACCGAAATGTCTCTAAACTAATAATGGACCATCACGTCCTTAAACTGGCATTGGACCACCACGTCCTTAAACTGGCATTGGACCAAGATGTCCCTAAACTAAGAATGGACCACTACGTCCCTAAACTGGAACAATAGAGCCAATTGCTCTTTTGCCGGATCTAAACGGTCCCGTTTAAGTTGATCTTAGCCCCAAACACGGCTAACGTATCCTTAAACATTCAAACAGATTTCATAAACCCTAAGTCAACTGGCTTTGGTTCAAGGGTACATCTCTGAGCTCCTCTGACACCTATCGTTGTAATCCTTCAACGATGTTAGGGTGGTGATGAGTCCCGACGACCATAAATTAAATGAATCACCACGTCAGGTTGATCTTAGTCCAAAACAGGACTAACGTATCCTTGACGAACGTTTAAGTTGATCTTAGCCGCAACGCGACTAACGTATCCTTAAACTAAAAATACCAAACCCAAATCTAACTAAATACGGATTTGGACTAACCCACGTCCTACGGGTGACGACATCACTCAGTCTCCGTATACAATCCACGGGCAACCATAAACAAAACAAACACACACGACACGAAGTGAAACTCTGGAGTAGGAGAAAGTTGTTACCGCGATGCGGTAGTGTAATTAACTGCAGGGGCTTGCGCCTGCAGGGAAGAGCGTCCCCACAATCAAAAACCCCTCACCCTGAGGGGGAATCTGACGAAGTCTGCTACATCGGCCGCATCCGTCTAAACCTCCGATACGAGGTGCCATAAATCAACTTGGCATCTTCGGAGAGATAGACGGATAAAACCAAATAGCATCTGCTCCGAACCTCAGGCACAGGACGTCCTAACGTCTCGGCCGCCGTTCGGAGGAGAACAGATTCTGGCACGCCCGGTGGGACCTTTTCCTCTTTCCACTCCACACTTCGTGTGTCGTCGTCGCGAACCGATCGCGGTTTGTTAAATGGTTGCCTTCGGATTTCAAGTTGCTAAGATTTGGTCTTTTTCTGGTACAGAACTCAAGTATTCAATGGCCACTAACTGCACCAACTGCTCGAAATGCCACTGCAACGGACGTTCCACCTCACCGAGAGGTGTAGCATATGGGCCCCAGGCGGCTTCCTTCCTGACTCTGCCGGTAGGCCAGGTGACTCAGGCCACCACCGGCTTGTTCTTCGGGACCATGGTCCCACCTACAAGCTTCTCTGCGCCGATATCCGCACCAGAAGTGAACAAGAAGTCGGTATTCGACCGGCTCACTGCTACCACGACCCCTGTCAACGGGTCATCCGCTACTAAGCTGATAGCCTCTGTTTTCACCAGGCTGGGTCAGAACTGTAAAGTGGCTGTCCCAAAGAGGGCAACGGCCGCTGCTTTGGAAGTCGTTAAAACGGCTTCTCCCATCAGAGAGTCGGTCTTCACAAGATTGACGGTTCCTACTCCTCCTCCAGCTGGTCAGAAGGCATCAGTCTTCGATAGGCTGACATCAGCAGTTACCCCACGCTCAAACAGGGGGCAGCAAGAAACCATCTCGATTTCCGAGCCAGTCCCAACGGCTCGTCGTGCGCGACGTCGCCATTGGCAGCGAATAAGGAAGGCAGGGGGCAACTCCCCCTCAGGACTAACCCCACCTGCTCCAGTGGTGGAGGTCGATGCTGCTGTTCCAACTGGGAACAGCTTTGAATTGCTGAAGAAGGTGAGAAAGAACTCCCCGGTTGCTACATTGAAAAAGTCTCCTCCACCCATGGAAAAAGCTCCGGAGACGAGACAGGAACAGCCCCCTCAACGGCTGTCGGCGAAAATTTATAAAGTTTGGCGGAGAGTTCAAGACTCCGTGATTGACTCAGACCACTTCCGTCGCCAGAAAAAGGCAAAGGTGGAAAAAGACAAGAACCTCCCCATTAAACAGCAGGGGGCAACAAATGCTAGAATGCCTACTTCAACGGCTCCTTCAACCTCAAAGGTCCATAAAAGAAAGAGGCCAGAAAAAGCTCCCGTGACGCTGACAAAGTTTAAAAGCGGTGAACCTAAACGCCCCAAGTCAGGGGGCATAGCAGTTCATACGGTCTATATGGCTTCGGGGAAGGAAGAAAGTCGTACTTCTATGGGTCACCGACCGCTTACCCGGTCAGTGACCAAGTCTCAGGAGCAGCAACAAAAGCTCCAGGAGATGATGACTACAATGGCTGCACTCACGGGGCCAAAAGAGAATCCTGAGACGTCTTTAAATGAACGCCAAGAGGAAGAGACCGACGCTGAGTTCCTCCGCCGAGTACTGGAAAAGAGGGACAAAGAGGCTGCTGAACAAGCAGCCAATATACAACGTATGGGCCTTCTCTTCCAGGACATGATAGGGATGATGATACAACCAGAGCCCCCGACTGAAGAACCCCCGATCGTCCTTGGGGATGATAGGGGAGAAACATCAAACCCTCAGCCCGTTCTATCAACAGCTAAAGAGGATACAATCTCTAAAACTGATCTGGACGAATATATAGCCCAGCAGATAAAGGTCCATCACGCGGCTGAAGCAGCCGGCCACGTTGTAAAAACGGGGCGGCCATATCCGGGCTGGTATGACCAAATCAAGTATCCGCCAGGTTATACAATTCCCAAATTTCATGTCTACAAAGGGACCGGCAATCCCCATCAACATGTCGCCCAGTTCAGGGCGCTTTGCGGTAACACCGGCGGCGACGACAAGCTTCTGCTTCGCCAGTTCGTTGGAAGCCTATCAGATACGGCGTTCGAGTGGTACTCCGAGCTCCCCAATGACTCTATTAAAACCTTTGCAGAGATGGAGCTGCTCTTCACCCAACGCTTTGCAAGTGCCAGTGAGCGTACTCCGATGACGGCACTGATTAACGCCAGGGTAAAGCCCGGCGAGACGTGGGTCCAGTACGCTATACGGTGGCGTAATCTATGGTCTAAGTGTGAACAGCGCATAGAAGAAGCCCCTGCGGTAGGAATGTTTGTTGGAACCCTTGATCCACAAGCAACCATTTCGCAGTTTATGATGTTCTTCAAGCCGACTTCTTTCCAGGCGTTGATCGACAAATTGGCGCAGATGGACCAGATGGGCCATAAACCCCCTCTCTCGAAGCCGGATTCTCGAAACGATAAAGGAAAGGGAAAAGCGATTATCGTCGCTAATGCCCAACAACAACCGAACGACTCGAAGCCGGTTGCTCGTCCAAACAATACGCGCCCATACGTACCCCTCGAGGACAGGATGGGACGTGCTTACTCCTTCCCCCGTGATAAAACGAGGAGGCTATTCGAGCTGGCATTGCGCAACAGGCTCATAAATCTGCCAGATCCAAAACGCCCGTCGCAACCAAGTGACGTCAACGAGCCTAATTACTGCCCTTATCATCGAGTGCTGGGCCATCCCATCGAGGACTGCTACGTGTTCAAAAATTGGCTTGAAAACCAGTACCGCCAGGGCAAATTTGCGCTATCCGACAAATGGAAGGTAAATCCCCCGCAGCCCCACACCTCTAAGGGGACAAATACGCCGGGGGCAACATGCTCCGTCGTTGAAGAAACTCCCTGGGAAGTCGTATTATCGGCCAAAACGAGGAGAATGCTAAATGATCTTCAGACCTGTCCAGCGGTCAAGTGGAAGAACCCCTTGGAGCCGCAGGTTATAGAGGGGATGTTGAAGCCACATCCGACTCCGAAGGCCGATGGTGGTAGTTCAAGCGTTCATAACCAGCCGTCAAAATCTTCGAAAAAGAAGAAGAATAAATCTAAGAAGCCCGTGAAGCTTGGCGACAAGCGCACGGACTTACAGAAGCAGATCGACGCACTGGATGAGTATAACCAAAAGGCGCGGACTCCCATTACGCTCCAAGATTTCCTTGATCACGTCTTTCGAAAAGAAGATGAGGAAGAAACTTCATCGGATGAATCCGACGAATATGGGGCAAGCTGTCATATGATCTCTCACTCGACCTCGAACGATGAAGGGACTTCTGGCACCAAAATGCCGGGGGCAAATACTGAGTCAAGAGTTCCGGAATTATCAATAGAAATGATTGACGCGTTTCTTAGTGAAGCTCGATTGAAAAGTAAAGCTGATCAAGAACGCGAGACGGCGATATTCGAAACGGCCAAGTGCCAGCGACTTGAGGGAGGAGCTGAGATGATCCCACTGGAGCAAAATGCCTCCACCGCTGACAAAAGCCAATTCAAGATAAAAAAAGAAGTTCGCTAAGGCCATATCGATGGGCATGAAGCTACCACCCTCAGAAGAAAAAGTTACTAGCGTGGTAGAAATGCACCCCTCTTATTGCTTATATCATCAGAAGGTCTCACATTCTACCCAAGAGTGCAAAGTGTTCGATAGATGGTGGCAAGGCTACGTCGCTAATCAACAACGCTTTAAACGGGAAAAGCGTAAGATTCGTCGGGAGCAAAGAAACACGACCAAAGTACTTGAAAGAACTACCGGCAACTGTCACATGGTTAACACTACCAGGTCACAAATGCCTACATTTGGGAGCGACTCTGATGAGGAGCTAGAGCTTGCCCCTCTCTTTAAAGAGTCAACTTCGGGAAAAGAAGAGGAGCCAGTGGTTTGCGAAAATATCCGGCTGCGGAATCGGACACTGTCTGAAAAGAACCTCGGACCCTCGAATAGAAAAGATAAAGGGAAAGAAAAGGTCTCTGAAGACATCGTTTTAGATGACCAAGTTCTGGAAGAACTAAACGCCAAGAACCCGCCGAAGAGAAATAAGGTGGATTACAACGTTCTGGCACATCTGAGGAAACTGCCCTCTCAGCTCAGTATCCTTGATGCCTTGTTACTATCAAAGGAAGCCAGAGACTCTTTGATTAAGGCGCTACAAGATCCGGACCAGTTCCAAGCCTTCTTAGCCGAAGAAAAGATGAAAGACGAATTGGAAGAAGTGCACACAGCCGACGTTGCTTTTGGTGATGAAGACCTTCTCCTCGGGACGTGTGAACATAATCGCCCCCTTTATGTCTCAGGATATTGCCATGACATAAAGATAGGTAAAATCTTGGTCGATAACGGATCGTCCGTCAATTTACTCAATGTACGGGTGTTAAAAGAAATTTGCATGAGTGTCCAACACCTCGCCCGAGACAAGATCACTATCTCCGGTTTCGACTCTCAATCCTCAAAGACTCTTGGATCTGTGATATTGACGCTACGCTTCGGGTTGCTCGTCACAGACATCAAATTCCATGTTATAGACGCCAAGACGTGCTACAATGCTCTGCTCGGCCGACCATGGCTACACGAGTACAATATCATCCCTTCTACACAGCATCAGTGCATGAAGTATTCCAGGGATGGCCTCGAGTACACTGTGGCCGGAGAGTTGAATCCGTTTTCCGTGAACGAAGTTCGCAAGTATGAAGATGCCAAATATTTCTTGCCGAGCTTCGAAGACACGGAAAGGTGTCACAAACCGGAGAACAAAACTAATGCCACCATCCCTGTCTTCGGCAGTGACACCGAGGAAGAGGATATAATTTATTCAGGTCCATCCCAATCTGCCAGGCCAGGACCATCCGTTCCTTCGCTGATCTTCGGTAGTGATTCAGAGGATGAAATTCATGCTGTATTCCCTGCTCGACTGTCAATACAAACTTCTGCTGATAAAGAGCGAAGTCTACAAATAGCCACGGTGCCGCCTAGACACCGTAAAGAACTGGATGCACTTAATATCTACAGTGTAGAAGAGTTGCGGACATTCTATATCCCTCCCAGAAGAAAGAGAGAGAAAGCAATTCTGCTTTACCGCTCTGAAGAAAATAAAGTGGAGAAAGAAATCTGGTATGGAACAGATCCAACGCTGGACGGGCTTCAATCCATTTGTTTACCTAGGTATTATACGGAAGGCTTGAAACGACTGTTAAAGCGCCAAGGGATACCCTTCGAACAGACTGTTAGGAAGGCCAGATTCTATGACAAGGTCTGGAACATTCCCGAGACCCAATGCAAACTACCTAACGGAAGAGTAGAAACTAAAGGGCTTGGGTACATCCGGCCAAAGAAGCGGGAGCTAGTAAACAGCTGTTATGCCATGTATGACTTCGATGAAGAGGCGGACGCTCAATGGGAGGATGCTAATCCTGAACCAACAAAAGTTCCTGATACAAAACCGCCCAGTCCATCCTCCGAAGACCAGATGAGCAAACTTATAAGGGGTGCGAGTCAAAAACCCCGAGATGATCACGATCGTGAAATGGCAATCTATGAGAAAGCTAAGACACAGCGCCTCCTCCAACAGGCAGTAAAGAACGAAGATGCCGCTCCTCGTCAACCTGCTACAAAAAAGGTTCGACGCGAGAACAAAAACAAGTCGAAAGGCAAGAGAGGCGCTCGACAACCACAAAGCAGAGCTAAGAAGCCACGCATCCGAGAGTCGAGCGTTATTGACTTAGCCCTCAGAAAGAAAATGGGTCGAGCATACTCATTTCCTCGGAACAAAACAAGGAAGATATTCGATCTCACTCTAAAACATCAAATGCTTACGTTGCCAAAGTCCAAGCATCCCGAGCACGCAGGCGAGGTGTTCAACTCAAATTATTGCTTTTACCATCGAGCAATGGGACACCCTCTGGAAGATTGCTTCACCTTCAAGAATTGGGTTGAAGATCAATATCAGCTTGGCAAATTCGCGTTGTCTGATAACTGGAGGGTAGCGCCACCACAGAAGCACGAGCCCGAAGCCGCGAAAGAAAAACCAGTTCCACATTGGGGTTGGCAGAAAATTCACACCTGTCGTATGATAACGACATTGAGAGAAGAGTCCGAGAACCTGGACAGCCTCCCTTGGTGCCTCGAAAACAGCAGTGATGAGGTAATCTCAGAATTTCCCCCAGCGCCGAAAGAGCTGGAAGATGGAATACATACCACTGCAGATAATCTCAAGAAAATTGAGTTGGGGACGGAAAATGACCCGCGACCAACATTCATCAGCGAGCTGCTATCTGAAGAAAGGGTGGCTGCGTTAAAGGATGTTCTTCTACAACACAAAGATTGCTTCGCGTGGAACTATTCCGAAATGCCGGGACTAGATCCAGAAATTGCTGTACACAAGTTGGCGATATCCCCGGACATCAAGCCAGTCAAACAAGCGCCGAGGAGAATGCGGCTCGAGCTTGAGATGAGCATCAACGCCGAAGTCAAAAAGCTGATAGACTCTGGCTTCATCCAGGAAGTCCAATACCCTGAATGGATCGCCAACATCGTCCCGGTGATGAAGAAAAATGGGACAGTGCGCATATGCGTAGACTTTCGGGATCTTAATAAAGCCTGCCCAAAAGATGATTTCCCAGTGCCAGTCACCGAACTGATGATAGACAACACATCCACTCATGAGGTTTTCTCCTTCATGGACGGCTCATCAGGGTATAATCAAATAAAAATTCATCCAGAAGACCAGAAGCATACAGCCTTCAGGACTCCTCTTGGTATATTTTGTTATAAAGTGATGCCCTTCGGTTTGAAGAACGCCGGTGCTACTTATCAGAGGGCCATGACGAAGATCTTCGACGACCTTATACACGGAATCGTTGAATGCTATATCGACGATCTCGTGGTTAAAAGCAAATCATACGAGGAACATCTCGAACATCTGAAGACTGTATTTCAACGCCTTCGGCAATACAATTTGAAGATGAACCCTCTTAAGTGTGCGTTCGGGGTTTCCTCGGGCAAATTCCTGGGATTCGTTGTTCGACACCGAGGTATTGAAATAGATCCGTCAAAGATTAAAGCGATCATGGAAATGCCTCCGCCGAGGACTCTCAAACAGCTGCGATCTCTCCAAGGGAAACTCGCATACATACGGCGATTTATAGCCAACCTTTCAGGAAAGTGCCGTCCTTATAGTCACCTGATGAAGAAGGGAACCCCATTCGTTTGGGATCAAAAATGCCAAGACGCACTGGACGAGATCAAGCAATACCTGCAGAACCCGCCGGTGTTGGCTGCTCCGGTTAAGGGGAAGCCTCTCATTCTTTATACATCCGCCCTCGAAGGTTCTTTAGGCGCATTATGGGCACAAGAGAACGATCAAGGGAAAGAAAGAGCACTCTACTACTTAAGTCGAGTTCTGCTGGGGGCATAAAGCAACTACTCTCCCATTGAAAAACATTGCCTGGCGTTGATCTTCGCAATAACAAAGCTTAGGCACTATGCGTTGGCGCACGAGGTCCGTCTTATTTCAAAAGTGGACCCTCTCAAATATCTAATGTCAAAAGCCATATTGACAGGGCGACTCGCTAAATGGGCCCTGCTCTTGATGGAATTTTCGATAACATATCAACCTCTCAAGGCAGTAAAAGGCCAGGCCATCGCCGACTTCCTTGCTGAGCATCCTATACCTGCCGATTCTCCTTTAAATTGCGACTTGCCAGACAGACATGCGTTTGACGCAATCGACAGTAGTGACACCCGTTGGGAGCTTTATTTCGATGGAGCATCTTCCATGAAAAAGCACAAACAAAGTACGCCAATGATCAAATCGGGGGTAGGACTCATTTTTGTGACTCCACAAGGAGGAATAATGCGCTTCGCCTTCTCCTTAACAGAGCCGAGAACGAATAATGAAGCTGAATATGAAGCTCTGATAGCAGGCCTCGAGATCGCCATCGATATGGGAATTGAGAGCCTCCTCATATACGGGGACTCCCAATTGGTCGTCAGTCAAGTGAACGGCGATTACCAAACATGCAAACCGGAATTGGTAAAATACGGTGAAAAAGTGCAGCAACTGCTAACCCAAATTCCCTCCTACACGTTGGAAAGTATACCGCGTGCGGAAAACAGCAAAGCAGACGCACTGGCCAAACTTGCTAAAGAATTGGCTGACGAGAACCTCGATGACGTTAGAATCGTGGTACAAAGCCGTCGAGTGCTCTCCCCAGCAGAAACACCTCCAGAATCATATAAAGAAAAGGGAGCAACTGAGCAGGCAACCCTACAAATAAAAGACCATGAGAAGACCGAAGACTGGAGAGAAGTCTTCATAGATTACTTCAAATTCCACCGAATACCTGAAGAGGCGTCCACAAGACATCAGCTCATTAAACGAGCTCTGTCTTTCGCCTTCGTCAATGATACTTTGTACAAGAGGTCATTCGATTCTCTGTGGCTGAGATGCTTAGGACCTGACGAAGCGAGAAGGGTCGTCCAAGAAGTTCACGACGGACTCTGCGGCTCCCACCAAGCAAGCCCTAAAATGAAATCAAAGATAAAGCGGATGGGCTACTACTGGCCCACGATGATGCAGGATTGCCTGGAATACGCGAGGCAATGTCATTCATGCCAAATTCATGGGGACTTCATCCATCAGCATCCCAATCCACTGCATCCAACAGTGGCTAGTTGGTCATTCGAAATGTGGGGAACTGACATAGTCGGCCCCATCGAGCCAGCATCGTCAAAAGGACATCGTTTCATCTTGGCGACGACTGATTACTTCTCCAAATGGGCAGAGGCGGTACCACTGAGGGAAGTGAAGACGGAGAACATCCTCCATTTCTTCAAAACGCATGTCATCTACCGGTTTGGAACCCCGAGAAGAATCATCTCTGATAATGGCCGCCTATCGAAGTCATAAAATTAGCCGTTTCGCACAGCAACACAATATAGACTGGAGATATTCCTCAGTTTATAACCCGCGAGCTAACGGTCTAGCTGAGGCCTTCAACAAGACCTTGACGAAGATCGTGAAGAAAACAGTGTCACGAAATAAGAGAGATTGGCACGAAAGACTGCAAGAAGCTCTCTGGGCATATCGAACTACGTTCAAAACGGCCACAAACACAACGCCATACGCGTTGGTATTTGGGACGGAAGCAGTACTCCCTCTCGAGATAGAATTACCCTCTCTACGAGTGGCAGTCCACTACGAGCTGACAGACGAAGAAAATGCTCACCTTCGGTTTGAAGAGCTTGACGCCCTTGATGAAATCCGGCTTCTAGCACAACAAAATCTGGAAGCCTATAAAGCAAAGATGACGCGCTCATTTGAAAGATTGAGCCGCCCGAGGACATTCCACCAAGGCGAACTCGTGCTAGTGGTCAAAAGGCCCATGATCCCCAATCGCGCCAAGCGGGGAAAGTTTGAGCCAAACTATGAAGGACCATACATCGTTGATAAGGTCTACCAAGGTGGGGCCTATCTACTCATGGACATGCACGGTGAAAGGCCTTTCAGGCTAATAAACGGTCGCTTCCTAAAGAAATACTACGCTTAATGAGCCACAGCCTAGGTCAATGGTAGATGACGACGACTATGTCCGCTCGCTATCTTCCTAAGCTCAAGCTTTATAAGTAGTAGCCAGCCCTCTCAACGCCGGACCGAAATATCCTTAAACTAATAGCAGACCGAAACGTCTTTAAACTAATACTGCAGCATCCTTGGGCTGACGAGACGAATAAAAATAAATAAAAAATAATAATAATAAAAATAAAAATAAAATTAAAAAAAACGGTAAGTCCATAAGCAAAATGGGCACGGATGAAAACCCGAAAGGGCTCCGTGAGTAAAAACAGCAGGACTACCGGCGAATGTTTATGAAAACCCGAAAGGGCGCAACTTCGTTAAAGAACCCTTATGGAGTCCTCTAGACCCTGTAAGGAGAAACCACCCGCGTGAGATCCTTACGACTTACAAGGGAATAACACACTTAGGAATCCCCACGATTCCTAGGGAGAAAATACGCTTGCGAGATCCTCACGACTCGTAAGGAGAACTCTCTTATGGGACCCTCACGGCTCATAGGATTTGAAAGTCTTAAGCCACAGAGACCTAAACCTGTGCTTAAGCAAACCCCCACAAACTTCCAATATTGCCCTACAAGTGGTTCAATATCGACCCTTGTATACAATCCACGGGTGCGAATAAACATTTCCCTAACTAAGTCCCATCCGAGACTAGGGATGTGCTTGCATGGTAAACAACCCTTGTAAATCCTCTCGACTTACAAGGAGAAAGCCCTCCTGTAAGATCCTTACGACTTACAGAGAAACAAACACTTAGGGATCCTAACAACCCCTAAGGAGAAAATACACCTACAAGATCCTCACGACTTGTAGGGAGAAACACCTTCATGAGATCCTTACGGCCCATGAAGTCAAAAGCCTTAGCCAACAGGACCCTAACCCTGGTCGCTAAGCCTCCTTTGTTCGACAACGACAGAGGCAAATGATGATTCGCTCCTGGCAATATCCCAGTTGTAGCGGTGCTGATGCCGAAATCGGTGTCCAATTTCAGGTTTACAACGAAAAACCAGTAGGCCGCACATGCATACGAAATAGCCGAAATGATGGGGCGACTTGCAATAAAAAAAACATCAAGTAGAAAAAATGTATGCATGGAAAATAGCCGAAATGATTGGGCAACTCGCAATAAAAAAAAACAGCGAGTAAAAAAAAATAAATAAATAAATAGCCGAAATGATTGGGCACCGCGAAAAATAGCCGAAATGATTGGGCAATCGCGACCTTCGCGATATAAAAGCTGAAATGATAGAGCATCGCGGAAATAAAATAAAATAAAAAGAAGAAATGATAAAACTTTGGCCCTACAGTTAAGATCACATCGATCCCTGTATACAATCCAAGGGCGTAAACAAAGAGGGAACCATACTTTCCCAACGGATTCCGTCAAATGATGAAGCCAAATCTCGACGGTTCAGTCCAACTCCGAAGAAACCAGTATCTTCAGCAAACTTCTCAACTCACGGATACAAACACTCCTTGACGAGAGCCTTCTGATCCGCGTCGACTCGCAGAGCCACCAGCGCCTCCGTGGGAACCATCGACTCGTTTCAAACCCCAAGGAAACAAATAATCCTTGGCGCTTGGGAAACAAATAATCTCTCGCAAAACTTCTCAACTCACGGATACAAACACTCCTTGACGAGAGCCTTCTGATCCGCGTCAACTCGCAGAGCCACCAGCGCCTCCGTGGGAACCATCGACTCGTTTCAAACCCCAAGGAAACAAATAATCCTTGGCGCTTGGGAAACAAATAATCCCTCGCAAAACTTCTCAACTCACGGATACAAACACTCCTTGACGAGAGCCTTCTGATCCGCGTCGACTCGCAGAGCCACCAGCGCCTCCGTGGGAACCATCGACTCGTTTCAAACCCCAAGGAAACAAATAATCCCTGGCGCTTAGGAAACAAATAATCCCTCGCAAAACTTCTCAACTCACGGATACAAACACTCCTTGACGAGAGCCTTCTGATCCGCGTCGACTCGCAGAGCCACCAGCGCCTCCGTGGGAACCATCGACTCGTTTCAAACCCCAAGGAAACAAATAATCCTTGGCGCTTGGGAAACAAATAATCCCTCGCAAAACTTCTCAACTCACGGATACAAACACTCCTTGACGAGAGCCTTCTGATCCGCGTCGACTCGCAGAGCCACCAGCGCCTCCGTGGGAACCATCGACTCGTTTCAAACCCCAAGAAAACAAATAATCCTTGGCGCTTGGGAAACAAATAATCCCTCGCAAAACTTCTCAACTCACGGATACAAACACTCCTTGACGAGAGCCTCCTGATCCGTGTCGACCCGCAGAGCCACCAGTGCCTCCGTAGGAACCCTCGACTCGTTTCGAACCCCAAGGAAACAAATAATCCTTGGCGCTTGGGAAACAAATAATCCCTCGCAAAACTTCTCAACTCACGGATACAAACGCTCCGTGACGAGAGCTTCTCTGACTCACATCTCGGGCAGTAAGGATTCAAAAACTTGCTTCCTGAACAATGGGACCCTGCAAGTCAATCCTAAATGGTCTCTTGCATACTATTCACGGGTCTCACTCTCTGAAATCGATTCTCGACAAAGAGGGAAACAACCACTTACGAATCCTCTCGGCTCGTAAGAGGGAAAATTCTCTTATAGGATCCTTACGACTTATAAAGAGAAAACCACACTTAGGAATCCTCACGATTCCTAAGGAGAGAAAACCCACCTACGAGATCCTCTCGATCCATAGGGAGAAAAGTCTCCATGAGACCCTCACGGCTCATGGAGTTGAAAAGTCCTAGGCGGCAGACCTGAAACTGCGGCCTAAGCCATCGCTATATCTCGAAGAAATCAAGAAGCTTACTCTACTACCCGCTAATTGTGACGACATGCTGAAAAAGAGGAAAAGCAACAAAAAAAAGCATATGATTTACACTTGATCGAGCATATGAGACGCATTCAGTCAGGTGAAAGATTCAGAGCAGAAGATAAGACAGGATAAGAAAGACAAAATTTTCATTAACATCGCCCAAAGTTCTTACAATCATAAAAGCGATAAATTAAAAATGTTATTACAACGGAATAACCTCGAACCCAGGGCATGGATTGAGGAACTCGAAAGCTACCCTATCTATGACTTTCCAGGCCGCGCGGACCATCCTGGTATGCTTCCTTTCACGAGCACAAGCGTCAGGGTCCCCCCTGATGTCTTCCACCCTTCGATAAGCGGCGAGTATGGCGGACTGTTGAAAGACCTCATGCAGGAGATCGATAAGGCTGTCTCGTCGCCTCTTTGAGATAAAATTCAACAGGTACACCGAGTGCACCTTGTCCTCAGCAGCATCCAACGCCCTAAGCGGTACGCCGGAACAGAAGAGGGAAAGCGCCTCCCAGATGGCTCCCACTATAAGCTTGAGGAGAGAGGAACGCCGGGGAAGCAGTGGACCGTTGTATGCGTCAAAGCGGCTCATGATTTCAGCACACTCCGCGTTTGTGAACTCTCGATTTTGAGAGCGGCCAAGTCGGCGGATGTCCCCGTAAGAGATGATCTCGTTGAGAGTATACATATGGACGTCCATTGTTCCTGTAGAAGAAGATTGACAACAATCAATAACCCTTGAAAGCTATGTTATATAATCTAAAAGGAGCAAAGCTCCATTAATGAATCAAGAAATTACAAATCTTTTAGAGGGCAAAGCCCTATTCAAGGATTAAAACCCGCGAACAAAAGGTTAATGAAACCCCAATGGGGATCTCTTTAGATCAAAAGATCTATGAGAGCAAAGCTCTTTGACTGAGATTAATTTGGATTAATTTGATTTACATTAAAATTTACCTAAAGTTTTCAATTTTGGAGTTGAGCAAAGCTCTGCTAGTGAAACCCCAATGGGGATCCCTTTAGATCAAAAGATCAGTGAGAGCAGGGCTCTCTGATTAAGACTAATTTAAGTTAATTTGATTTATATTAATTTTACTTAAAGTTTCTAACTTTGAAATTGAGCAAAGCTCTGCTGTTTAAGATTAATTAAAGTTAATTTAATCTAAGATTCAATTTTACCTAAAGTTTTCTCCAAAAAACTTTGGAAAGAAGAGCAAAGCTCTAGAATTCTTGAATACAAGAGCAAAGCTCTGAAGCTTTTGAAAATAAAAAAACAGAAAGATGATAAGCATCTGTGGGGGACCAGAGGTCCTATTTATAGGCACCAAGTGCCTCTTTGACTTCCAAAAGTCGTCACGGCGGTTGGAATTTCGCCACCATTGCGCTCACGTTTGGGGCCACGTAAGCGCAATGGTGCGGGGGGCATTTGTTTACCCCAATCGGAGCAAAGCTCCGATCAAATTCCGAGGTGGAAGATGAAACGACTCCCCAATCAGAAACAAAGCTTTGCTTTGAAAATTTAAACTTCAATAAAGGAAGCAACGCTTCAGTTGCTCAGGCACTGCGCTGCGCGACATGTGTCAGCGCAGCGCAGATGCGCTAGCGCAGCCGCGCTGCGCTGCGCGACACGTGTCAGCGCAGATGTGCTAGCGCAGCCGCGCTGCGCTGTGCGCTGCGCGACACGTGTCAGCGCAGATGCGCTAGCGCAGCCGCGCTGCGCTGTGCGCTGCGCGACACGTGTCAGCGCAGATGCGCTAGCGCAGAAGAAGGGGTTTAACACCAAAAGCAATTTATTCATGTAAAATTACGTACACTTGATAATAACGAATTAAAATCATATGATGCACGAACACAACAAAGAACTAAAATAAAAGAACCCTTAACAGACAATGAAATACTTGATTAAAAAGAAAAATGCTTATTCATTATTATTAATATTACATTTAAAAAAGATCACCGAATACGGGATCAGAAAGACAAGGATTCGCAAAAAGAAGAAGAAGATTCCCCAGCTCCCTCTCTGTCTTCTCCACCACATCGAAGCGACGATCCTCCCGAGGAGTGGCCATCCAACGGTCGACGCCACACTCCTGGGAAAAAGTGGCGATGACAACCCGACGAGCCCGTATCTGGTTTAGCAAATGGAAGGAGCAGTCCTTCAGGGCTTTGGTGATCAAGTGCGCTTCGAGAAGGCCCTCGATCTTGTCCTCGGCTGCATCCAGCATTGCCGGGGACATCTCTGCTGGAGGAGGGGGAATGTCGGAGAGCACCGAGGCAAGGGCCATCCGAAGCCAAATGGAATTCGGAGGAAGAGGAGACCCCACACGAGTCAAAAGCTCATGCATTGCAGCGTCGCATTGCTCGTCCGAGAGAGAAGGGTCCACCAGGCGCGCAGCAAAACGGGGAACGATGTCCCGAATCGGAACCTCCCATGGTTGTCGGCGGGCATGAAGGCGGTTGCAAGCCATGATCGAAAAAGTTCTCTGAAGATGAGAGAATAAAAAGCTCGGCCCTGAACTATATATAGACCCAAACACAAAAGTTTTTGTGCACAATGGAATTATTTCCAAGACCCGGGAAATCAAAATCTTGGAAATACAAGTTTGACTTGGAAAAGGGGAGATGAAAAGATATCTCAGGTGAAGCAACGCTTCAGATCCTCTGCGCTGGGCGCAACTTGCCACGTGTCTGGCGCAACGCGCCGAGCGCAGCGCCCAAGAAAGCGCACCCAATCAGAGCAAAGCTCTGATTGAAGGAAGCAACGCTTCAACTGCACTGCACGCTGCGCTGCGCGACACGCGTCAGCGCAGATGCACTGGCGCAGTTGCGCTGCGCTGCGCGACACGTGTCAGCGCAGATGCGCTGGCGCAGTTGCGCTGCGCCCTGCGCTGCGCGACACGTGTCATGCGCTGGGGCATCTGCGCCAAACTGAATTAAGATTTTTAGGAAATCTTTTCTGTTCTTTCCAGAACTAAAAGATTTTCTTCGGCCTTTGGATCAAAGATCCAGCGGTGGGAAAATTCCCAAAATCACTCAGGAAAGATCCTGTTAACAAATTCAACAGATTTGTGGTCACTATAAATAGGACCCTAAGCCTCAATTCAAAGGCATCAACAATTTTCTCGAAAAATCAAGAACTCTAAACAGAGAAAAACTCTGAGAAGATTTCAAGAAAAAGGTAAAGAACCTTCATGAGGTAGAAGAAAGGCCTTCTAATAGATCATTGATCTAAAAATAAGATCAATGATCTTTATATAAAAAAAAAACAGTGCTTTGCACTTCTTGTGAACCTTCTGTTCTTTAAAAACAATAAAAATAATAAAAGAATAAAAGAATAGTGCTTTGCACTTTTAAGAACCTCTGGTTCTTCGAATAAAGAAAAATTTATTTTTCTTTGATCTAATTTAGACGAAGAAATTAAACAGTGCTTTGCACTTCCCTTCTTGAATCTAAAAGATTCTTAGTGCTTTGCACTTCCAAGTTGCGCCGTTGCGCTCTTAAGAGAGCGCCACGTGTCGGCTATAAAACCACTTGCGCTAAGCACCCTTAAGATAGAGCTTTGCTCTCTGGAATTGGCGCAACTCGCTGAGAGCGCGCCACGTGTCAGCAGCGCAATAGCGCAACGCAACAGCGCATCGCACTGCGCTAGTACGCTTGCGCTCATCAGAGCACGACACGTGTCATCACCATATGAACTTGCGCTCATTACTTAGCGCAAAGCGCAGATGCATTAAAAAGGGCCAAGCCCAATTAGGAGAAGGCCTAACAGGCTTAGCGCAAAGCGCAAATGCATTATTTTAAGGGGCAGAGCCCAAACCAGAACAGATGCTTTGCATCATTTATAAATGGGCAGAGCCCAAACAAAATATTCAGAATGCTACGCATTTTAAAAGGGGCAAAGCCCAAAACAAAGTAGATGCTTTGCAAATGGGCAGAGCCTAAAATAAACTGATACTCTATATCTTTTGTAGAGCCTAAATAAGAAAAATGCAATGCGAATAAAGTGTTCAACTGGACTTAGCCCAACCGTGGCCATAAGTCCTTAAATTAAATTGACTGAGCAAAATGGCTCTCCTAAATCAATCTACGTCCGGTTCGAGGGTACATCTCCGAGCTCCTTTGACATCCATCGTTGTAATTCCTCAACGACGTCAAAGAGGTGACGGGTCCCAACAACCACAAACTAATATTGGACCGAGACGTCCTTAAACTAACGATGGACCGAGACGTCCTTAAACTAACGACGGATCGAGACGTCCCTAAACTAACGACGGACCGAAACGTCCCTAAACTAATAATGGACCGAGACGTCCTTAAACTAACGACGGACCGAGACGTCCCTAAACTAACGACGGACCGAGACGTCCCTAAACTAACGACGGACCGAGACGTCCTTAAACTAACGACGGACCGAGACGTCCCTAAACTAATAATGGACCGAGATGTCCTTAAACTAATGTCGACCGAAATGTCTCTAAACTAATAATGGACCATCACGTCCTTAAACTGGCATTGGACCACCACGTCCTTAAACTGGCATTGGACCGAGACGTCCCTAAACTAAGAATGGACCACTACGTCCCTAAACTGGAACAATAGAGCCAATTTCTCTTTTGCCGGATCTAAACGGTCCCGTTTAAGTTGATCTTAGCCCCAAACACGGCTAACGTATCCTTAAACATTCAAACTGTTTTCATAAACCCTAAGTCAACTGGCTTTGGTTCAAGGGTACATCTCTGAGCTCCTCTGACACCTATCGTTGTAATCCTTCAACGATGTTAGGGAGGTGATGAGTCCCGACGACCATAAATTAAATGAATCACCACGTCAGGTTGATCTTAGTCCAAAACAGGACTAACGTATCCTTGACGAACGTTTAAGTTGATCTTAGCCGCAACGCGACTAACGTATCCTTAAACTAAAAATACCAAACCCAAATCTAACTAAATACGGATTTGGACTAACCCACGTCCTACGGGTGACGACATCACTCAGTCTCCGTATACAATCCACGGGCAACCATAAACAAAACAAACACACACGACACGAAGTGAAACTCTGGAGTAGGAGAAAATTGTTACCGCGATGCGGTAGCATAATTAACTGCAGGGGCTTGCGCCTGCAGGGAAGAGCGTCCCCACAATCAAAAACCCCTCACCCTGAGGGGGAATCTGACGAAGTCTGCTATATCGGCCGCATCCGTCTAAACCTCCGATACGAGGTGCCATAAATCAACTTGGCATCTTCGGAGAGATAGACGGATAAAACCAAATAGCATCTGCCCCGAACCTCAGGCACATGACGTCCTAACGTCTCGGCCGCCGTTCGGAGGAGAACACATCCCAATCCGTTGCATCCTACGGTGGCATCGTGTCCTTTCGAAGTCTGGGGCACCGACATCGTTGGCCCAGTTGATCCTCCGTCATCCAAAGGCCACCGGTTCATACTGGCCGCAACTGATTACTTCTCCAGATGGGCTGAAGCTGTCCCGCTAAAAGAAGTCAAGACAAAAGATATTTTGACATTCTTCCAGCATAATATTCTATACCGCTTCGGTATACCAAGAAGAATCATTTCTGACAACGGGCCTTCTTTCAAGAGCTTCGATGTCTCAAGGTTTGCTACTCAGCACAAGATAGACTGGAGATATTCTTCCATCTATAATCCAAGAGCCAATGGGCTCGCTGAAGCCTTCAATAAGACTCAATGCAAGCTCCTGAGGAAAAATGCATCAGCCAACAAGAGAGACTGGAATCTCAAGCTTCACGAGGCGTTGTGGGCATATCGTACCACGCACCGTACTCCAACTCAGTCCACTCCATACTCATTGCTCTTCAGAGTGGAGGCGGTCATCCCCCTCGAAGTCGAAGTTCCAAGCTTAAGAATGGTCGTTCAGCATGAGTTGACGGAGAAGGAAAACGTGCTCCTTCGACTTGAAGAACTCGGTGCCCTCGAAGAAAAGAGGCTCGCGGTGCAGCAAAGTCTGGAGCTATACCAAGCCCAAATGTCACGGGCCTATGACAAGATAACCCGTCTCCGCGTTTTCAAGAAAGGTGAATTGGTGTTGGTCCTCAAAAGACCGATCATCCCCAATCGACATGCCAAGGGAAAATTCGAGCCAAACTGGGAAGGACCATACGTCATCTAGAAAGTGTTTGACGGAGGATCCTACCAACTAATAATTGCCGAGGGAGAAAGGCCCATGCCACCCATCAATGGACGATATCTCAAGAAATACTACACGTGAATGCTCCAAGTCGCAGGCGAATTGAGCACATCAGCCCTACAGTCTGGATCATACATCCTGCAAAACTGTATACAATCCACGGGCGTAAATGACCCCCACCTCTCCCAAATCCTGCCGGTGAGACTACTTTTAAAGTCCCACCAGCGGCAAAAAAAAGAGAAAAAGAAAAATAAAAGATGAAAAATAAAAGAAATAAAAAAAATAAACGGTATGTCCACAAGCAAAACGGCACGGATGAAAACCCGAAAGGGCTCCGTGAGTAAAAACAGTAGGACTACCGGCGAGTCTGTGAAAACCCGAAAGGGCGCAAACTCGCGAAAAGAGATGAAATATACTCGCAAAGTCCTCTCGACCTTGTGAGGAGAAAACCACTGCGTGAGGTCTTTACGGCTCACAAAGGAGCGACACACTTAGGAATCCTCACGATTCCTAAGGAGAAAATACACCTGCGGGATTCTTACGACTCGTAGGGAGAAAATTCTTTTATGGGACCCTCACGGCCCATAAAATTGAAAAGCCTTAGGTGATAGGGACCCAAACCTGTCTCCTAAGCCATCATTCCCCAATAGGCAACGGAAAATGATGAGTCGCTCCTGGTATTTCGCTTCAGTGTTAGCGGTGCTGATGCAGACCAAAAACCCAAATCCCAAGTCCTCCCAAGGCAAATGATGAGTTGCTCCTGGCATTATTCCAGTGCAGCAATGCTGATGCCAAACAAGATCCAAATTCTGAGTCCCCAAACGGCGAATGATGAGTCGCTCCTGGTACCACATTCCAGTGCAGCGATGCAGACGCCAACCAAAATCCAATTTCTCAAAATTCTCCCGGCCCTACGGTGGGTCCCCAAGTTGACCATCGTATACAATCCACGGGCTCAAATAATTTTCATCATACCCATGCCCCACCGTAATCACCAGTTACGTGGCCGGTCTCCTCTTTGGGAATGATGCTCCATTGATAAGACCCCACTCATGTGTCATCACGATATATGAGGAGAACAAACCTTTGTGGGATCCTTACGACTCATAAAGGAAAAATACACTTAGGAGTCCTCACGACTCCTAAGGAGAAAATACACCTGCGGGATCCTTACGACTCGTGGGGAGAAAATGCTTTTGGGACCCTCACAGCCCATAAAATTGAAAAGCCTTAGGCGATAGGGATCTAAACCTGTCTCCTAAGCCATCGCTCCCCAATCCCCAAATGGCAAATGATGAGTCGCTCCTGGTACCATATTCCAGTGCAGCGATGCAGACGCCAACCAAATTCCAAATCCCATACTCCAACGGCGAATGATGAGTCGCTCCTGGTACTATATTCCAGTGTAGCGATGCAGACGCCGACAAAGTCCCGAAATTTTTACGGCCCTACGGTCTGGATCATACATCCTGCAAAACCGTATACAATCCACGGGCGTAAAACAATCCCAACCTCTCCCAAGTCCTACCGGTGAGACCACATTCGAAGTCCCATCAAAAAAATAAAAAAATAATAAAAAAAAAAACCAATTCCCAAATCCTCCCGGGGCAAATGATGAGTTGCTCCTGGCATTATTCCAGTGCAGCAATGCAGATGCCATACAAAAACAAAAATCCCAAAATCCTCTCAATAACAGATGATGATTCGCTCCTGGTACATATTCCAGTATAGCAATGCTGATGTCAACCCAAATCAAAATCAACAAGTCAACTTCCACTCCGACACAGCAAAAAGCGGAGCAAGTCAGAATCCAATCTCGACACCGCAAGAAGTGGAGCAAGTCAAGTCTACCCGTGACACTGCAAGAAGCAGAGCAAGTCAAATCAAGCAACGACTGTCCAAGTCGCAAAAAGGGCAGAATCGACCGTCCAAGTCGCAAAAAGGGCAGCACCGACCGTCCAAGTCGCAAAAAGGGCAGAACCGACCGTCCAAGTCGCAAAAAGGGCAGAACCGACCGTCCAAGTCGTAAAAAGAGCAGAACCGACCGTCCAAGTCGCAAAAAGGGCAGAATCGACCGTCCAAGTCGCAAAAAGGGCAGAATCGACCGTCCAAGTCGCAAAAAGGGCAGCACCGACCGTCCAAGTCGCAAAAAGAGCAGCACCGACCGTCCAAGTCGCTAAAATGGCAGAACCGACCGTCCAAGTCGCTAAAAAGGCAGCACCGACCGTCCAAGTCGCAAAAAGGGCAACAGCGACCGTCCAAGTCGCAAAAAGGGCAGCACCGACCGTCCAAGTCGCAAAAAGGGCAGCACCGACCGTCCAAGTCGCAAAAAGGGCAGCATCGACCGTCCAAGTCCCAAAAAGGGCAGCAACGACCGTCCAAGTCGCAAAAAGGGCAGCATCGACCGTCCAAGTCCCAAAAAGGGCAGCATCGACCGTCCAAGTCCCAAAAAGGGCAGCAACGACCGTCCAAGTCGCAAAAAGGGCAGAACCGACCGTCCAAGTCGTTAAAAGGGCAGCACCGACCGTCCAAGTCGCAAAAAGGGCAGAACCGACCGTCCACGTCGCTAAAAGGGCAGCACCGACCGTCCAAGTCGCAAAAAGGGCAGCACCGACCGTCCACGTCGCTAAAAGGGCAGCACCGACCGTCCAAGTCGCAAAAAGGGCAGCACCGACCGTCCAAGTCGCAAAAAGGGCAGCACCGACCGTCCAAGTCGCAAAAAGGGCAGCACCGACCGTCCAAGTCGCAAAAAGGGCAGCACCGACCGTCCAAGTCGCAAAAAGTGCAGCACCGACCGTCCAAGTCCCAAAAAGGGCAGCACCGACCGTCCAAGTCGTAAAAAGGGCAGAACCGACCATCCACGTCGCTAAAAGGGCAGCACCGACCGTCCAAGTCGCAAAAAGGGAAAAATCGACCGTCCAAGTCGCAAAAAGGGCAGAACCGACCGTCCACGTCGCAAAAAAGGGCAACACCGACCGTCCAAGTCGCAAAAAGGGCAGCATCGACCGTCCACGTCGCTAAAAGGGCAGCACCGACCGTCCAAGTCGCAAAAAGGGCAGAACCGACCGTCTAAGTCGCAAAAGGGGCCGCATCGACCGTCCATGTCGTAAAAAGGGCAGTGCCAGCTTCGCAAAAGGTGGGAACCGAATCAAGTCACCTCCACGTAAAAGAAGATCCATCAATTTCATGCACACGACCTACATATGTGGTGTGCATTTATTGATGGGGGGCAATTTGTTGGTAAAAATTTACACCCCGGTTGACCAAGTCAAAATCAAAGTCAACCCCAAACCAAGTGGGCCCAAGCCCAGATCCAGTGGGCCCATGCCCGGGTCGAGCCCGAACATGAATCGGCTGGCCTCCCCCCACGCCAAGATAAAAAATTTGTAATAAACAATTTTGTTGTATTTCTTTTATTTTATTTCATGGATAAATGTAAGAAAAATAGGCATAAAGCCAAATTTTTGTAAAGCCCATGGCTTATGTGCAAAAAGAAATGGCACATGAGCCATGGGATAGGCAAAATGCCATTTTGTGAAGCCCAAGGGGCTATGTGTAAAGTGTATGGCCTATAAAGGCAAAGATAATGGAAAAATCCCAACAACTTTTCTCTCTCTCTCAAAATTTTTCAGATCTGAGATCTTTTCTCCTTCTTCAAGGTTTCAAAACCTTCCTTTTTCTCTTGAATTAAATCAAGAGTTTTACTCTTCTTTTTATAAAACAAATTAGTTTTTCACCACAAAACCCATAAAGGGGAACTCAGATATTCCATTAGATCTCCAAAAAAAAAGATTTTTAAAAATCCCATATCTCTTGATCTTCAAGATCCAGCTAACAGAGGAGGAGGAAGAAGAACATCGTTCACTAAACCCCAAAAAAAAACACTCAGGAGTCCAACTCCTCTCTGATTTCTCTTTCGAGAAATTTTTTTAGGCTAAAAGCCTCTTTTTCTCGCCGGCGCTCAAGCGCAGAGCGCCCGCATGCCGACACGTGGCGCGTTTGCGCTCCAGCGCAGAGCGCCCGCATGCCGACACGTGGCGCGCTTGCGCTCCAGCGCAAGTCGCCCCCGTGCCGACACGTGGCGCGCTTGCGCTCAAGCGCAAGTCGCCCCCGTGCCGACACGTGGCGCGCTTACGCTCGAGTGTCAGGCGCTGAAGCGCAAAATGCTCACGTGACGACACGTGGCGCGCTTGCGCTCAAGCGCAGAGCGCCCTTGTGCCAACACGTGGCACTCTAGCACCTTAGCGCACAGCACCTAGGCGCACAGCGCCCAAGGTGCTTCCCCACGCATCCTTTGGATGTCTTTTCCCCTTTTTATATATATACATGTATATCTATACATATGTATATATATGTACATACACACATACTCCACGACACTGTCCCTATTAGAAAAAACTTTCTAACGGGGCGCTGCCCCGCACCCCGCAAGGGAGCTGCTAGCCCCCTTGACCCCCAGCCCGCTATCCAGGTAGCGGGACCCCCGTAAAAACTCTGCGTGGCTCCCGATATATTTAAACCCCCCTCCAAAACAAAACACACGTACACTGCACATCGAGTTCGCATGACCAGTTTAACCCGTCAATCGGAGGTTCCTTCGCTCCAAAGGCGAGGGGTAATTAACGACAGTTTAGTCCGCGACTGCCGGAGATTCGGATCCCCACAATCATTAAACCCCGGCCTACCCTAGGCAGGGGGAATCTGTAGTACGCCTGACAAGCGTGCGCGTATTCCCATCTCAATGGGGTGACGAAAAGCACCCTACAACATCTTGTACAGTTTTCATACAACAACAGCTACCAAGCAGGTATAGAAATGAGACCCTTTGCAGCTCTATATGGAAGGAAGTGTCGATCGCCATTAAGTTGGGACGACATCAGAGATAGAGAACTCCTTGGACCAGAGATAATAGTAGCAACAGTCGATATAGCTCGCACTATCAAGGAAAGAATGCGCATAGCCCAAGATCGACAGAAGCACTGGGCTGATGCAAAGCGTCGTCACTTGGAGTTCCAACCGGGAGATCATATCTTTTTGAAGATATCTCCAAATCGTGGAGTGATTCATTTTGGAAGACGGGGTAAGCTCAGTCCGAGGTATATTGGACTATTCGATATACTCGAATGAGTCGGAGAAGTGGCTTATCGCTTAGCACTTCCACCTTCATTAGAAGGAGTGCACAATGTGTTCCACATATCCCAACTCAGAAGGTATGTAAGTGATCCCAGTCATATTCTTGATCACTCCGATCTCACTATACAGCCAGACTTATCCTGTGAGCAACAACCTGTTGAAATCCTGGACAGAAAGGTAAAGTCACTTCGGAACAAGAAAGTAAATTTGGTTCGAGTGATGCGGAGAAAAGACACACCAGGAGAATCAACGTGAGAAAGAGAAGATGAAATGCGTGCAAGATACCCTCACTTGTTTTTAACTAGTCCTTAAAATAATTGTAAATTTCGAGAACGAAATTTTTGTAAGGAAGATAGAATGTAACAACTCTGTTTCAGTGTACAGGAAATTTAATCGAAATTTAATCAAATTTTAATGTACAAATGGAGTATTTGCAATCCTGTGTACACTATAAGTATTTGAATTGCTTTTGAACAGCAAGAAAGTACGTGTAGCTCATTGGTAAAACCTTGCACTGCTGTGACGTAGTCCCTGTGTTCGAATCCCCCCAGCCACATTATTTTTTGTTGATTTTTCTTTTAATCTTTTAGAAGCTCAAAAGTTTGCACGTGCACAACACGTAAAATGAAAAGTCACAAAGTAATTAAACACGTGCACTGAGGTATACTAAGCGACAGGGACACGTGGCCAAGATCCCAACCTCATCCCACCGGATTTGACCGGCGAGATGAGCTAGAGGAGCCGGCACCGCCATGCATATCTGTAGGGATTGCTTTGAATTTTTAACCCCAGAACCCCTTGGCCTACCCCACTACCCCCATGTTGTTCGTTTACTCTGCAATTATCCAGAGAATTTAAAATCACTATTAAACCAAAATTTAATACATATTTTAATTCTCAAATTCATTAACCTAAACCCAAATTTCCTATAAATACCACACTACATTTCACCCCTTTGATTCAGAAATTCTATACAAAAACTCTCTAAAATTTCCAAGTCCCAAGTTATACAAGTGGAGTTAGCAAATGGCAAGATTCCGGCGACGTTTCGGGAAGATTCCGGCGATGAAACGACTTCCCGACGATTCCAATAGCTTCCTCTATCTCTCCTCTTTATTTTCAATCAGTAAGTTCATTTCACCCTTCTCAACTTCTAGTCTTAAATATCCTCTTTTCAAAACTCGTCGGAAGCGGAGTTATTAACTCCGCTTCCGACTCTTTTTTCTTTAAAAATACAATTTCTCTTAAAAAAATAAATTACCATATCTTCTTATAATGTTTAACAAACATAAATAAACACATTAGAATAAGTTTCATCTCAAAATAATTCTTATTGCAATTTCTATTTCACTTTTACAGTAAAATACCATAATGTTACATACGATATTGTTTATTCATTTTAACCATATTACCTTTAGAAAACTCATGAGGTAATGACCTACCTCATCACAACACACATTCTTGACATAGCACGATAATTTGTGGAATATTAGTTTGTGGGAAAATACGAGTTTACACTTAAATACCATAAAATATTCAAAAACTGTTTTCTTTAAAAGTGTGTTATTTAATTCCTTACAATTGCGCATCTACAACCCATTTTGGGAAACCCCGATCGGGATTGTGGATTATCGCACATCCTCGGGCCTAGTGGAGCGGGCCTAGCGGAGCGAGATGCAGACCTCCGCAAGGAGCATTTGATCTCGACGGAATTTTTAATATAATTTTTAAGAAAAATGTGATTTCTATTTAATAAATAAATTCTATTTTTTTTTATACACACACACACACACACACACACAATCAAAATATCTACTTTAAGTATACAATATATATATTCCATATTTTCTAAATCAAAGAAAGCACCAATTTCATGAAACTATCTTTACAATTCAATATCATTCTAAGATTACACTAAAATACCATATACATTGAAATCTAGGTTATATCCACTAGAATATTTCACTTTATAAAAATTACAATTATGAAAAGCCTAAAGACGATAATTAAATATTTGAGGTGTATTTTGAAAATACATCAAAACTATTTTTCATAAAAACCCCTCAAATTATATTAAATTACAATAAGGACCCTAGTAAACATAGGTTTAAGTGAGACCGGTTCTCTTGAGCCTCAGGAAGTCGGAGAATATGGGTGCTTTTCTATCTAAGGTAGACAACCTAAAAACGGTGTTATCAATACGGTAATTATCTTGGAAAAAGACACAAATCCTGCCGTCCATATGCAGCAGTTACCGATAACATCAAAACTAATTCAGAACTTCAACTTCTTTTAAAGTGTCTGACTCAGACAGAGTCTCCGTCTAATATGAAATCAATCTGACTTGAATTCAATTCAAGTATAACTACGATACAACATGAATCCATTTATAGCAGAATTCAATTTATATCGACTGAACCGGACCATATATACTCTGATTACATGACCATCCATTTATGTCCATTCTATTTACATGATATTATGGTTTTAGCAAATCTTCCATTTACAAAAAAAATCGTACAATCAATACAAAAGACATTACGGGTTTTTTTAAAGGGGTAGACTGGTACAGAATGTGTCAGAATTGGCACGAGACAGTCACTTTAATACACCTAACCTGAATATCCATTGCTGTTGTACCGTGGCTTAACGGTTCTTTGTGCTCCGTATACCTTAGTCTCCGGAATAGTGGAACTCCTCTCGTATACACTGACATATTCTGTACCAAACTACAAACAACTGCGTTAACAGAACAAAAGATAACATTATACAGTTATATTCTCTTTTCTGTCTATTCTACTTCTCTCTTTCTTTGGGACTTACCGAGCGATTGTTCGCTGACGATATTCCTTTTCTTTATTTTTTTTGAAATGTTTTCAGGTGGATCCGACTCACTAGAGATTGAGCCCAGTACTGAGGACTTGGAGCAGTTTGCCATCGACTCAGAGCTGTCGGCACTTGTATATACTTTTCATTTCAGTTATGCCATTCTTTAGGCATTGCTTTCTATTCCTGTATTTACATTTCCAGTTATACTTGTAAAGAATTGTTAAATAAATAAAAGTTGTTCATTTATATTCATGTCTCTTGTGTACATTTTACTTTATATTGTTTAGTTACGCTTAGCGTGTTTACTTCTGAGTAAATACGCAGCGTGACCCGTCGCGTCTTCTTACCGTACATCGGGAAGCGGGGCGTGACAGTCGGTGTGATGTAGGGGAAGGTGATGGTAGAGAGGAAGATGAGAGTGAGAGGGATGAAGAATGAGAGAGATAGAGATTGAGAGAGCGGGTGAGGGAGCTGTTGCATGAGAGGGGGAGCAAGCAAGGGCTTCTCGGGGGACGTTGGGGCGACGAGGGCTGGGTCGTGGCCGTTGGAGGGGCGCGGGTTTCGTGGGAGCGGGTGCGAAAGTGGAGGAAGAAGGGGTCGGGGAGAGAGAAGAGAGCGGGAAAGAGGGAGGGGAGGAGATGGGTCGGGTCGGGTTTGGGTAAGGGTTCGGGTTCGGGTCAAGTTTGGGTGAGGGTTCGGGTCTGATTTGGAATTGAAGTTTAAAACAAAAAGGAAAAGAAAAGAATGGAGAGTGGGAAAAATGTTTGGAAAATTTTTAGAGATTAGGAAAAATATTTTAGAAGAATATAACACAAATTTTTTTGGAATTAATTTTCAAATACGGATACAAAAGAACAGGGTATTACAGCAACCCTATGAGTTTTCTCTCAAAATTCGTTAGATCTCAACTCGAGAAATTTTCTCCGAAAACTCTCTAGATCTCTGCAAGGAGAAGCCTTTACCTTCTCATATAACGTTCTCTCTGCTATTTGGCTGTAGTGTGAGTATACGAAATACATATGAGAGGTCCTAATTTATACACAAACCAATTCCTTAATTAAGTAATTGCCATAATTAAAAATCTACCATAATTTACTCCTCATATTCCGTCATGCCCCGCTTCCCAAAATACGGAATACGAGGGGTTGACAAGGCCAGCCATGCTCCTACGGTCAAGGAAATGTCCTGCCGTAGTCACACTTTGTCTTCTAGTTTTTTATGGTAAACAGTAAATGATGCGCAGGTAATGAGAAATGCAGTAACTGGATGAAACAATGTAAAGAACTGACCTGAGGGGAAACAAACGAATATAACTCTGGATAGCAAGTCGAGGTGTCTGTGATGTACGTCTAGTCCTGGTCCAGGCTAAATCTTCTCCTCACACTGAGCATGCATACTCAGGTCGTCAGAGCGACACAATAGCAATATAATATATAAAATCATATGACAGTACTAACAGTGATATATAACAGTAAATCAATGATGGTATAGGTATGAACATGCAGTGATCAATGCAGCGGAATAGTAAAAGCAGTGGAATGATATGCCACGTATGTCAACACAATAAGTATGTATATCGATGCTATCGTCCCTATCAGTCTCTAAGTCTCACTGTACAGGTCACTAAACCTATCGTCAGTCCAAGTGTGAGAGTCAACCACTCGCGAGTGTCCTCCACCCAAGGGCAAGGGACCACGGGCCTAACATGTAAATCACGGTAATAATCATGTACCCTGTAAATCTCCATATATCTCCCTAAATATATAAGCCGGCATGAGACTCCCGAGATTTTGTTGGACTCACACTCAAACTACCCCACACCCCGTGGTCTACATCAAACGCTAACCATAACCCTAAATACCAATCGGTCTGTGACAAGTCTGCGCGAGAACTGGAGGCAGGACCTCCATCAAGCACGTCCCGACAAATACCTAAGATAAATGGCAGAATCTGATGTCTTATCTGTGACACCCATGCAAGAGCTTCCATAAGTGTCCCATACCACTTATAGCTACACGTACACGCGTCCCACAGACGTCGACAATGCAATAAAATCATAAGGTTCACTGATTGTGTACAAGTACGTATCACTTTCACTTATCCACTGATACACGAACACTGACGTACTTGCCACAATCATCACTAATACCTAACACTGGGTAATGCACGTTATCACTAGATTATCAATGCAATGACATGTGTATGATATGATGCGTAAACAGTATATAAAGCATGATTAGGGCGCCATGAATCGATAATCTACCACTTGCATAATTTATCACAAATCATACGGTTACAGTTTAGTGAAACGATGAACGGAGAATAATTAGTATGTTCAGTTACCTATCCATCGAATTTAGTTTCATGCCAATCGGGTTCCAGGATCACTAATTATAGCCATTTCATTTTAAGCGTTCACGGATGGAAATCCAGTTTCAGAATCGGAAGTCCGTTTCGCAACGCATTTTAATCCTAATTGGGATCAGATTTTAGTGATGCTACAGTTGAATGAAATATAGGGTTTTCAGTAAGGTTTTCAACGCAATAGACAGATCTTCGATCGCGTCTGTACGTCAGGAGATATACACTGTTCAATACTAGTATGTCAATTCTGATTCTGTTGGGACTATTATGCGTCCCGATCCTTTAAATTACAGGTTAAATAGCAAACGATGACGAAACAGGGTGGAACCACTTGTATTATCTAGATAACATATTCACCTATAATAAAAAGCGGAGTTCCGCAACCTACGAGTTAAGGAAACAGGGCGGTGTTCATTACGGGACAGTAAACAACAACTGGAGTCGCTCTGGACTGCAGTCCAGAGTCGCACTCCGATCCAAATATTGTCACAGTTTAAGTACTGAAACAAGTAGAAATTTACATAGGGTTATAGTTCTTCGAGTCGGCTTCGATTTAAGCCCTCGAACTCATCTTTCCAGTATGTATACAATTTTTGGCGATTTTAACGGTTTTCAGGTATAAGAAAATTCCAGTTTTACGAGTAAACTTGGGGGTAGTCGTTTTAGTCACTAACGGTCATATTATCCAACAAAATTCACCCACTAGATTCACAGCCATACGGGCCAAACTATACCATTTAGTTCCATCAACTTAGGTGAGTATTTTTATTGGGAACACACGTCGAACAGGTATGGCACTTAATTGATCTAAACTTGTAACTTTATGATCTATGTAATTAAAGATTGTAACTTGAGTATATAGCATGTAAGCAAGTAAAATACTTTCCTGGAAACGTCTCGGGAATGCACGGCAGCGACGCGGTCTATCACAGTGGCACGACGCGATCACGACGTGAATACGATAAAGATTTGCCTCGGCTCGAGCTTCGCTTGACGGCTCGGTACAATGGTTGTTTGCGTGGGTTTTGTTATTTTTTTGAAGAGAGAGAGAGAGATAACAGAGAGGGAGAGGGATAGAGCAGAGGGAGACAGAGAGAGTAAGAGAGAGAGCCAGAGAGATTGAGTGAGAAGGAGAGAGCCAGAGAGATTGAGTGAGAAGGAGAGAGAGTGAGTGAGAGAGAGACACAGAGAGGGAGAGACAAAGAGAGAGAGAACCAGAGAGAGATTGAGAAAGAGAGAGAGAGAGAGGGTGAGAACAGAGGAAGGGAGAGAGAGAGAGAGAGAGAGAGAGATTGAGAGGGCAAAGAGATACAGATTGAGAGAGGAGGTCGGGTGAGGGAGGCCGTCGGCGACGTGGGGGAGGTTGTGTTGATGCTCCGACGTGTCCAGCGGCGGAGGATGCCGGCGTTGATGGAAGCAATGGGTTGGGTGTGTAGGAGGAGGAAGTCGAGGGAGAGAGGGAGCTCGGGTTTGATGGTGGTCGAAGGTGGAGGCGAGGGAGAGAGGAAGAGAGGTCGTGGTCGTCGCCGTCGGGACGTGCGACGTTGGGTGCTCGGTGACGGAGTCGTGCAGGTGAACTCGAGAGGTGCTGTGGTTGGGTGAGGGAGTAGGAGGGAGGAGAAGTGATGAGAGTTGGAGAGATGGGGAGGTGATTGCGAGGGTAACGGTGCACGGGCGTGGCCAATAAGAGCGTGGGCGTGGACGGAGGAGGTGACGTGGGTTACGACGAAGGAATGGGTCGCGAGCGGGAAAGGATATAGCCGTTGGAGAAGAAGGAGGGGCGAAGCGGGTCGGGTCGGGGAAGCGGGCGCGGGTTGGAGGCGTGGGAGCGGGCTGCTGGGGAAATGAGTGGGCCGGGCCAGAAAATAAAAAGGGAATTGTGAAGGGAAAGAGAGTGAGGGCCGGGCCGGAAATTAATATAAAGGAAAAATTAAATAGAGAAATTAAGAGAGTGGGCCGGGAAATAAGGAGAAAATATAAAGGAAATTGAGGAAAGAAGAGGGATGGGCTGAGGGGATGAACGGGCTGGGCTGGGGTCAAAATTTAATTAATTAACAATGAAATAAAGCGTGGGCTGAGATTTTATAAAAAGGAAAATGATATATTTGGTTTGGGTTTAATAGAATAAATAAATAAATAATTATAAATAAAAATAAAATCTTATAAGTCAATGAGAAACACGAATATTGGTATAAAAAGAGGTTGGGTGTTACATATTCCAATTAAGACTCTGCCATCTCCTTAATTAAGAAACTGCCATAAGACATCTTTTAATTAAGAATCCTTTGTTTTGGTGAAACATGACATGGCTTGTGTTTGAAGTTTCTCTATAATTTCAACAAAAGGTTCAACATAAAATTTAATTTTTTGGTTACTTGTCGAATTCGATCCCTCCTCATATCAAACACACCAAGCGCACAAGAAAGCGTAATCACACCATGAGAAAATTATTAACACTGAATTTACTGTGGTTCAACCAATCAATCTACATACATGGGGAAAAACATGAGCAAAGAACTCTATTGATATGGATAAGAAAATTACAAGATCTCGTACATTTTAATTTTCTTTCACATCTCTCCTCTTTTGTTTTCACATCAGGAGAAGGGTGGCGCAACCATCAAGCTCACATTTATATCTCTCAAGCTCTAATCTTTCATCAAAACGAGAGAGATTTATGATGCTCAACTCGAAGACAACTCATCATGTGTTGGTAACCCAATCCAATAGATGGCTCAATCCAAATAGACCATAGATACGCAAACGGATACGAGACACAGTCCCAACAAACATGACCAGTCTGTTTATTTGTATCACCAGGTGACACGACCTCAAGATTCACGGGTTTAGCCTCAATGAAATATGGTCTTTCCTCTTTTAATTTGATAATCGCGGAAAAATTATTTCCTTCATAATAATTGATAGATACAAAAATAATGCCCTTTAATTTAAAGGCCATTAACATTCTAGATTATAATGATAGTTCATAAAAGGCTATAGGCATTAAAAAATAGTCAAGCATTCATTGATCACTTTATATTTTAACTTCAAACACCCAGTTACAGAATTGCTTTTTCCTCAATTTTTCTGCTCTCAATTTTTTTGGCAAAAGAAAGTAATAAGCTTCTAATTGCAACAAGAAATTGGTTTGTATAATTTGATTATCATTCTAAATTGTAATCATAATGAGCGAAGAGTGATTACCTAAACATGCTAAATTGTATCGTGTAACCAAGAAGTAGGAGTTCATGTAACCTCAAGCACAAGACTATTCACTATGGGAAGTACACAATGGTCATGGAGGCGACATTGATGATAATATTGATGGTGGAGACAATAATATCAGTGAAGACGGTGATGATAACTGTAGTGGAGGCAACAACGAAAACAAGCATAAAGATGGAAGTGAAGATGACAGCCAGACAAAACTCCTGAAAATGGCAATGAAGACGACGACGACAATAATGACGGTGGAAATGGTGGGCGACAACCGCAACAACTCTGGTGGTGGTGGTAGCAAGGGGTATTATATATTTCAAGTTGTCTTATGGGTGGTATGATAATTTACATGGAGTAAATTTAAGCCTGATGCCGTTTAATTTCGATCGAAATGGGATCGCCGTCTTTAGATTGTGAGATGCCTAAGTAGGCCAACAAATTGAAAAGTATCTTCCTCTAGCTCTTTTAGTTTAATTTAAGAAAAAATAAAAATTCAAAGATAAATTCGGATTGTTACGATTATGAAGCCAGGACTATTCATTTTGATCCTACATTTATTTCCTTGGAACAAACCGCTCCTGTCTGTTTTGCGTTTCTAGAATTGAAGAAGCGGAAAACAGTCCGGATCCGTTATCATATCGGGTACGGTTTTCGATTCGGATCCTAAACGGGTCAGACCCGTACCCGAGCGCTTTACAGCCCTAAAGCGCCGCAATCCGACGCCTCCCCTATCGGCGAATATATATCGTCACTTCAGCAGAATTAGGAAATACTCTCTCTCTCTACACTTTCTCTCTCTTCGATCCTCTCCCTAATCTCTGTCATCTGCGGCGAAATTGGGATTAGGTTTTTTTTTATCAGGTACGATTTTTATCCTAATCCCTTTGGATCCGACCCTTCGAGAGATCTAATTTGAGTTAAATCGTTTTATTCATTTGGGAAAACTTAAAGTTTTTCTAGAGGAAATTGTAATCGAATTGTTTGCTCATGTGTTTGTTCTTTTTGTTTCGCAGAGAGTTCGATTGGAATTGTGCTGGTGCCTAATAGAAGCCTTTTTGAAGTAATTGGTTGAAATTGAAGTAGAGGAGAAGGAGAACAAGATGACGGATTGGGGTAAGTGAGAAACTGCAATCAATTTATCTATTTACTTTTGATTTTAGCTCAGTTTGTGTTTGTTCGGTTGATTATTTGAGAGAGTTAATGGATTTTTTTATTGTTAGAACTGTATGTTGTTCATGCCAAAGATTTTTGTTTTCCTTGGATTGATAATTTTAGCTGCAGTAGATGCTTGTTATCGGTTTTGTGTTGTATTCTTGTAGGCTATTGGGCTTGATCATAGCTGCTGAAATGTGAATTTGGGTTATTCTAGTTAGTTTCTTTTGTTCAGGGCACACAATTCTTGTGCTTTTGATTTATATACGCTGAATTGCTTTTCGAAGGTCCTTGGTGTTTTAGAAATTGCTTGTGAAACCCTTATTAGTTGTTTCAGGCCTTGAAAACTGCATTTTTACTTTTATTAGATAGAAGGAGCATGTATTTCAATTTCGTGAACCCATATTCTTGTTTGTCTAGTTCACAAAAACTGAGCTGTTCTTGCACATCTATGCAAAACGAAAAAATCTAGCTAACTTGATGCACACAGTTCTAAAATATATGTTTGCTACCTTGAAAGGTCGAAGAGACTGCTTATGGGGGCAGCTACATTATCCCCTACGGAATATGCAATCCTCACCCCGTCTACAGTTGGACTTAGATAAACATTTAAGCTGCACTGTTTTGGTGCTTACCAGTTTAATTTAAAGTTAGAACAATGTCCATAAATTATAAATATACAAAGGACTTTTTCATGTCTTTTCCAATGATGATACACAGCTGCTAGCATTAAGGTTAAGAAACCAGCCACCTGGATGTTTAAGAGGTTTGCTCATGCGACTAGGGCGTTGGCCTCTAGCATTAAGTTGAAGAAAGCAGCCTGTTTTAGATGGTCCACTTACCCTACCAGTGTGTTGATTGCTAACATTAATGTTTACAAAAGCAGCTACCTGGATGGTTATGAGGTCCACTTACATGACCACTTGCGTTGACCGCTAGCATTAAGTTGAAGAAAGCATCCCCCTGGATGTTTAAGAGGGTCCATTTACCCTACTAGTGTGCTGAGTCTGTTGACCGCAAACATTAATGTTTACAAAAGCAGCTACCTGGATGGTTACGGGTCCACTTACGTGACTAGGGTGTTTAATCTATAATATTGTAGTCTACTTGATAACTTTTTATGTCCTTATTTTATCAAGTATTTAGTGGATGGTGATAAGCCAGTCATAGGCATACTGCTGATTTCTAGTGTTTGGCTATATTACTGCTTACTTGTAGCACTCATATTGAATCTAGGAAGCATGAACACTTCTATTTGCTCGCATGTCCGTGTCTGACACGTATTGCCTTGTTGACGTGTATCAGACACTTGGATAGACCTCCGCCCGATAACTTGTCCGACTTGTTTGGGTTGTGTCCTTCCAAATTAGATCCGATATTTCCACATAAAATAACCAGTGTATGTGTGGACAACTTTGACAACTTCGAGGATACAAAAATATTAAATATATTGAATCTCTCATTCAGACTAGATATAGAAGTAAAGGTTCACATGCCTTTGAAAGTTGGGTTCAATTAAAAATGGTTAATATTTTGTTTATTTAAACTTTAATGATTGTATTCTTGTGCATTTATTTTAGATTCATCCATACAATATACTCTTTTGTGCTCAAGAGCGCTTATAGTTATCGATGAAAGATGTAACCTTAAATTTTATTTACATTGTGCTTTATGCTATATTAGTACATGTTTCTTCTCGTAGTTATTTATATATTGTTTAATACTCATATAATTAAATATATAAAATAATATAGCCGCGTCACTGTGTCCTCTTTTTTACAAATTTGTCGTTTCCTGTATCTGTGTCCGTACCTATATCCGTGTCGGTGCTTCATAGTATTGAATTGTTCTTAGTTAGATATATTCATTTATGAAGGGTTTTTTGAGGATAAATGTGCTTAAAAGAATCATAATTAGATATTAGTCCCTCACAAATCTAGATATAAACTCGTCTTGCGCAATACATGGCCCATGTTTTCAAATTTGTCGGTTTCATCCACCTGCCATGTAACTGTTGGTTATCGACTGATTAATGTTATATGTGTCTGATTTGTTTAATCTTTAACTTTAATGCCTCTAAATATTAGCATGTTCTGTTCTGATTAGTTAAAACTGGCCTGAACTGCAATCTTCTCTTTTACTTTGTACGTATTAGATTTGTCCAAGCTATATTGTTCTTGAGGCTTGGTTTATGTAGCATATGGAGATGAAGTTGAGTTTTGCTGGCTATATAATGAGGGTATAGATTTAGAGTTTGTTGGATGTTGGCTCGGACCATTTTTTTGGCATGTCTGAGAATACAAGGGACTATGGAGCAATGTTAATGTTATATATTGGGTAACAGGATCGAAAAATGGAGGGAAATGGAATGAATGGAGGTTTATGGTTTGAGAAATGAAAATATTGGTCTGGCATGGAGGATGACGATACGGAATCAGAGGAACACAATGAAAAAGTAGGGCCACATTGCGATGATTAATATCCAAATGTGGATTTGTAGGGGCTATTTCCAAAGAGATTTGACAAGTTTCAAGCAATATTTTGCTTACTGACACCAATGATGTATCATGAAAAGCGTCATTGTAACTGATAAAATACACTAGTGATCAAGCGTAGATTTTCAAATGAGCTCAGAATTGATCAGCACTTTCCATGCATCGGTATGCAGCACTAAATAGGTATTGGAAGCAATAGTTTGATGCTTGAAAAAGCGGTAAATTACGAGTATGCGCTAATTTTACCCTAGAACGCAACCAGTTACCTTCCTGTTAACTATCTTTGTAGCGGTTTTTCCTTCCTGAATTTCCTTCATTCTCATGTTGCTGCTTTGAAAAAGTTTGATAGCTAAAGAACGAAGAGAAAACTTATATTTATATGATTTCAGAGAATACTCTATTTCCGTTATAGAGGTTATAGCCTGAGGCCCTGTAATGAGTCAGTGCTGGTGGGTATAAAATTGTGAAAGTCCCCTACATGCAGAGAAAATTTACTACAAATATAGTTTTTTGCTCATACTAGGAATCTGAATTGTTCGATGTTGTTCATGCAAGTGAAACCGGCAATTAGAGAGGGATTCGAAAAAGTAGAATATTGCTCGAAAAGGCATTGAAATAGGAAGGAAGTAAATGACTTGTCACGTCCTCAATTTTTTGTTTTGTATTGTTTTGTTTTGTTTTGTTTTTTTGGTTTGAGAGGGGGGGGGGGTTTAAGAATAAAAGGGCCAGAAATTTTTCACCTCTCTCTCTCTCTCTCATGCATTGGTGTAAAATAGGTGACCACCAACCCAGTTAAGATGGATACGCAAGTAATTAAAATCTTGTGTGCTTTTGTAACTATCTGGATCGAGCTGAGCTATTTAGGTTTATCCCTTCTCTTTCATTATGATCTTGTCAGGTAAATGAATTTTAATCCTAGCGTGACATGATGCAAGAGTAATTGAAATGTTGCTTCTTTAAAATCCATGTAATATTCATTCCTTCAAGTAACTATCTTATACTTGATTTCCCCTCCTTAGTGGGCTTCATTGTCCCTTTGTTATGGAGAAATGTGATAGCTGTGAGAAATCTACGACATCTTGAAAAGCTCTGTATAACAGGAAAGTTCAGTGTTACTTGCCATATTGTGCTTGTACCAAAAACCCTATCCTAAGCTTATCTCTGAGGCAATAAACTCCTGTCATGCAGTGAAAAGGAAGCAGTTTGATAGGGATTGAAAATAGTAGATTGAGTATATGAAAAAGAATGTAGCTTGAAGGCAGTAGATTACCTTCTTTTCAACTGTATTATGCATGGCTTTCTCCTCTTGAATGCTTTTTCTCATCCTGATTTTACGAAGAAGGTTGATTGTACGATAAATCTACATGAAACAACCTTGTGAAATCAACCTATAGTTAGTGATTTCATTATTACTACTGGCTAGTTTTCAGCTTCAACCGAGAGCTGTAAATTCCAGTGAGAAACATGTTAATCGTCAATTGACTCAATACTTTTCATGCACAATCAGAGAGGGATTGGAAATTGAAGGTTCAGTTTTTGGGAAGGCAGTGAAATATAAGGCAAATGGCTACTTTGGCTTTTCATTTATGCGTCGCGTCGTCTACTAAATATTTGAGGCGTATTGTTTTATGATCCTAGCAAACTGTATATATTTGATCATGATTCTCTCATGTACTGGAGTAATTCAGTATGAGATGATAATGCAAATGCAAATGCCTAAATGTTATGTCCAACCTTAATAAGATAGAAATGTATAGAGTAGATTAATCTTAAGTGTATTTGTTTACTTGTAACTGGCCATTATAGGTCTCATCTTTTTCATTCTGTCGCTGGCAAACAAAACAATTCTTAATCGTGAGATGATTAACTAAACATGTTGCTTCATTAAAATATATGCAAGTATAAACCAGAAATCTTATGCATGTTATTAGTGCTCATTCTGTTGCTATCAACTTTTTGATCTTTTTTTTGGGGTGGGGGGAGGTGGGAGGGGGGGGGGGGGTTCCGGAACCTCTGCTTGTCAAGCACCCTGCTTGCGAAATCCAAAGGTTGAGAGTGGAGGTATAACAGGGGGGCCCATGGTTTGTGTGGGGTCAAGGAGGGATCCAATGGCTGGGAGGCGACAGAGCAGGGGTTCTTGGGTTTTTACCCCCAAGCAGAGGATCCTAATCGGGGTGGCTAAGTTTATCCTGTGGCTGTTGAATTTTAGCTGTTGCAATGCATAGATTAACTTGTGCCAATCAATAAACTACCAGTTTGAATAGTGTAGTGTGTTATTGATATATTTAAAGGTCAGTGTGCATCAACTTTAATCGACTTAAGTATAGAAAATAATATCTTTTGAATTTATCTTTTGAATCAAAAGAGAGCTACCGTTTATCTGATATGTAAAATGCTACAGATACCTGGGTATTGAACTTTTTCACATAATGCTATCATCACGTTGATCAAAGAATGTGAATGTTTCCTCTGGGTCCTTTTAGATTCTGGACAGATGTATGATAGCTGTGACATACTTTTCCTTGGGGTGGTCAAGGAATTGAATATGTTGGGCTTATCTTTTCATATTCTGACCTTTTGGGCATTATGCCATCCCTATTTATTAACCATATGTGTAATTTTGATTATTTAGAAGATGAAGAGTTTGAACCAGCAGTGCCTGCTTTGAAGATTGAGCAGCCAAAAGGCCTGTGGGATGACGAAGATGCAGAAGATGAAGATATCAAAGAATCATGGGAAGATGATGAAGAACCCAAAGAGGTGCTTTCCCTAGTTGTTTACTGTTACTCTTTGGCATATTGGCTTTTAATCAACATGTTATAGTCTCAAAAAATTCTGATTCATATACATTTTTGGGCACCTGATTTGTGAAAATTCAAAACAAAAGCTTCATACGACTAACAGGGTCCATATCAGGGTCTAAGTGAATTTGTTGACTTGGTTACCTTTATTGGAGTAGGTTACCAACTTTCTAGCCCTTTTTTTTTTAATGAAGATAAAGCTTCTGAAGTCTTGGTTTGAAGGGTATCCACTTGTATTCCAAGCATGAACTTTAGTCCTCAATTTCTCTGTCCCCTGCTATGACAGTATTTTCTTCCTACATTGCGCAATAGCTAGAATCTCTCATATACCAACTTCTTTTACATACTGTGCCCGCTCTTGTCTTGTAATATGCAGATGCAAATGAAAATGTTGACAAAAATGAGCGTACTCCTTACCGTTTATAAGCCCTTATATTGTTTTTCCCTATTATTTTTGGTTTTGTACTCTGGTGGGTCTTCATTTTCCTGATAATATTTTCTATTTTCTATTTACATGTTTGTCATATGGTTATTTTCTTAGAAGTTTTTTTGCACGAGCAATCTTTGGGAGGTGAATTTTTATGCGGTGCTTTATGTGGGAAACATAGTTGGCATGGAATGGCTCACTGCTTACTTAGTATGGTCTGAAACGGAGTGGATTTTTTGGACTTGTGACTTTTGCGCACACCATTTTTCATTAGACTCATTAATTTTGTGGCCTGGTCGAACGGTGATTAGACTGCATGTTTATATCTATATCTTGCAAAAGCGGGTTATATGTGTTGGGGTAAAAAATTACACCTCTTCGACCAAAATCAAAAGGTCAAAGTCAACCCGAAGGCCGGCCCCAACCCTACCCAAGTGGGCCCGAACCCAAGTCAAGTGGGCCCAAACCCGAATCCAAGTTAAGTGGGCCTAAGCCCGGCCCAAACCGGGTCCAAGCTCAAGCATGGGGGCCGGCCCATGCTAAAATAAGAAATAAAAATGTAATAGATAGATTTAGTATGTAACAAGTAGGAAGTTAATGTAAAAAAAATAGGCAAAAAGCCAATTTTTGTAAAGCGCAAGGGCTAAAATGCAAAATATGTGCACATGTGTAAAAGAATGGGCAAAAAGTCAAAATTGTAAAGCCCAAATTGGAAAGGCTATAAAAGACAAACATATGTGGAAATAATAACTTTTACTCCTTTGCAATCTCTAGGGTTTTGAGCACTCAAAAACGTTGATTCTCGTTCATTTTGGTTTCGAATGTTCTATGAGGATAGAAGCTCCACCAAAAGAGACAAGTTTCTCTCTTTTCTTCTTCCTCAAGAGAGATTTAAAGGGAAAGAAAGTTCCTTTTGGATCTCTCATTTTCTCTATCTATTTCTTCCCCAAATAACCCATTGAAAGAATATCCATCACTTGAAGAAAAAAGTCCATCTCAAAAGTTCAACTGTCGAAGATCCAAGATCAAGAACAAGAAAATGATCTAACTTTCTTCATCAAACTTGAAGAACAAGAGAGCACAATGGTTCTCGGGATGAAATCCATGGGCTATCACTTCGAGCAAACATATTTTTCGAATAGGGAACTCGAAGAAAGCCCAAAGCTCATGGCCTTCATCTCGAGTAAGCATATTTTTTGAATAGGGAACTCGAAGAAAGACCAAGGCTTTTGTGACCGGCTCCCACTGCTTGTTGGCGGGGATCCCCAAAGGGATCTTCATCGTGGACATCCACGCAAAGGGGAATGTCCATCTCGGAAATCTTCGTAGGGGGATTTTCCGTCTTGGAATCCCCCCAAGGGTATTTTCCACCATTTGATACTCGCTCGAAGATCCCAAGAGGATATCCGCATGCGGATATCTCCAAGAGATACCCGCTCACGGATATCCCACCGAGATACCTGCGCGCGGATATCTAGTTTGGGAGTATGCGCTGCTTTCCCCTAATCCCCCATACACTCACCAGAATTTTTTTTGTTTCGGGGGCTCCCCCGAGCCCCGCAAAGGACCCCAGCCCGCTGACCCCGCCAGCTGACCGGGCAGCTGGACCCCATAACACTCTGCGATGCCTCCTGATATGTCCAAAGCTCCTTCAAAATTGTTTTTCAAACACAACACGCGCATATTGCGTATTGAGTTCGCATGACCTATACGAACCGTTAATTGGAGGTTTCTCCGCGTCAAGAGCAATGGGTAATTAACAACAGTTTTGCCCGCGATTGCTGGAGAAAGGAGCCCCACAATCAATAAACCCCCGTCTACCTTAGGAATGAAAAATTTATACACGTCTTAGACACGTGCGCATCCATCTCAACGGGTGATGAAAAACACTCTACAATAGGTAGATATCCTTCTTTATTAAATGTAGTAATGAAATGGGTACCTACTTTCGTAATAAATTGAAACATATTTATACCTTTGTTCTCCAGTGCAAAAACATTTTGGTTATTCTGGTGTATAGCGTACTGATTTTTAGAGCCTATTGAAGTTTAATATGTTTTAAGTCTTCCAAGCATACCATAATGAATTCATGTCTGGAATTTTAATTTGAGTGATAAATTCCTATTTTTCCTAATTTAAGTCTCAAACAAATTTTTTTATATTGGTCTCTGCAGTTTTGTTCTTTGATATTTGTTCCCCAAAACAAGTCCCTCTCATTAGATGTGGTTTCTTTTTCTCTCCAGACTTCTATTAGGCTTTTAATTGATATATCATCATCTTCAACCTCTATCAAAACCTCTCATTAGAAGGTTAAATTATCATTACTTGTATTTAAACATTACAATGAGTGGCTTCATTTATGAGTGTGTGCCATGGTAGCTTAATGGAAATGTGTTATTTTAGCCCTAGGCATCTTACTCACTGTTTTGATTTACGGCAAGCCTCTCTCTCTCTCCCCCTCCATCTCTCGCGTAGCTTAATCATTAGAAATTGGCATTTGATTTAGTTAGGGTTGACATCAATTCAATATGTGGTCATATTTTTTATGTAGCTGGGGTGCAACCCTCTGCCTTATAATCGGCCCATTTGGATGAGAAAGGGTTTGGGAGTTTTTGGATAGCCTCAGTCCAATGAATTTTGAGTCAAGATTCTTTCTTTCCTATCGATTTGGGCAATCTAAGAGAAAGACTCGATCAAATATCACGTCAGAGGGTTTGGTTCTGTTCTGATTTAACTGATCAAAATCACTCTCTTGCACTTAAAAATAGTTATAACATTAATAAACTTTCTAAGTATGTTGTAGAAACAAACATTTGTGAAATTTTTTTCCAGGATTTTCACCCAAGGAACATGGATGCAATCCAAGGTATTCTCATCTCGAACGAGATTCTTAGGTTTCTCATTCGCGTACCCAATCAAGTATTAGTTGTCCCCGTGATTTTATTGTAGTTTAAGTTGTATGTTCCTTGATTGTTTCTATAAAGTCTTATAAATCTAGAGTTATCAATAATATTTTGAACATGATGTCCAGTGGGGTACTCTATCTTGGCATCCGGTTGACTGTTGATTTCAAACACTTGGTTAACTCAATTAGGGAGCCTTCTTGGCTTAGACAAAAATTCCGTAGCACTCCATTTTGGTGAGAAAAAAATTAAATAGAGAAGTTTTAACTGTTGGTTCAGTTTTTATTTGACCACAACAATATAAATTTGTTCATAGATGTGGTCATCAAACTTAAGCTGGGTATAGGGCGTTACTTTTTCTAACCAAGGACCTTGAATTCTGGGTCTATGTTTGTGAACACTAGCCAAGAAGATGCTTAGCTGATTAGAATTTAATGACACGGTCCAACTGTCATCGAAAAATGACATTATTCAACCTCCATCTTCAAATGACACAATCTAACCGTCATTCAGTATATCATATAACTATGTTATTTGGAACGCGGAATGAAAACGGGAATGCGAGACATTACTTGTCATGGAACATGGTACTATAGGGGTAAAAACGTAACTCTAGAACATGGAATGTTTTTTGGCTCTTTTGTATATGTTCATGTACATGTATGTATTATATACTTTTAGTTTAATTTCTTTGCTATCTTTTTAAGTTCTTGAAAAAGAATTAAATATCTTTTATAGTATAATTGAAGTATTAACACAGAGTCGATTTATGCCCATTTAAGTTAAGTTTCTAATGGGTTAGATCGGAAGGATGATTTTTCCAATCCGCATCTCAGGTGTTCCCCAATTGGGATCGACCGTTCTGAATCGCAAATTGCTAATGGTTTAGCGATTTATGTTAACACGGTCATGAGTGACTTTAAGATATGGACCTCCTGATTAAAGATGGATAACGCATAATTCTTGCATCATTTTTGTTTTATGCGATGATCTTGCTTGTTCGAGTGATGCTTAGGTGTTACTGAAAGATTATGCTATGAATATTGAGTGGGACAAGACCCTACAAATCAGAAATTAAATGCATGCGTTTTGAGTGTTAAATTTAAATAGATTATTATAAATGTTGCACTTGATTTTCTTAAATTTTTTTCAGGTTATTGCATTATGAGAAAAGTATTATAGTAGTAGGTGTTCTTTCTCTGATCAATCGTGGTACAAACATGGATGGGGATCGAATTTAGTTTATTTGGAAAAGCTTATATATAGTAAAAGTATATTTAACATCTAAACATGATGTATATACACATGAATATATATATATAACACACACACACACACACACACAGAGAGAGAGAGAGAGAGAGAGAGAGAGAGAGAGATGTAATAAAATAAAATAATCACCAATACCTAAACCCAAAGCGAATCCTTCAAAACTAACCGAAACCCCATCAAAACTATTAAAACTTGGAAAGACTGAAACTGAAATCAAGTTCTCGAACCAATAGGAATTGATTGAATTGACATAATCAGAGCACTACTCTTTAAATACTACAAATAAACAACGAATAGTTATGGTAATCCCACCATCACTACCAAAAGCTATTTCGAGCGGGCGTATACCTTGTGGCCCATCATCATATCCGGAACCACTTTGCTGATAGTATAATGGATAACAGTATCACATCTGATCTGATTCGAAAAAGATTGCCACCATGCTAGCATATGTGGAAGGTGAATCTTGTTGTAGTGTCGTACTGTCGTGCATCCTGGCTATCTTATCAACTAAAGTGCTAATAGGTAAATGATCCATAATCTGGACACCCATCAGTGTAATCTAGGTTATTATATCCGGTATTGTCAACCAGATCATGCGTCAAATGCTGGGTGTGCTGCTGCCCATACTGATTTGTTGGTCGTCCCCCTATTTGTTGATGACCTTTTTTTAAAAATGTTTTCTGCATTGAAATATGTGAGAACCACCGCCATCCTATGAAGTATGCAAACTTTCTAGTAGTAGGACAGTAGTCACTTACAAGTTACAGCACCACATAAATAAGGCTCTAGGAACTTGAGCTATACTGCCGCAAATGAAATAATAAGCATTAAAACCTTAAAATAATAAGTGTTGAAACCTTAAAAGTCTAATTTTATTTCAAAACTTTAGCTGTACTGCCGCAAATTTTGGTGGCTGAGCTCTTTCTGTGTCTAATGAGGAATGAGGTGGCTTTTTAGCCTGGTTATCCATACTTACCCTTATTCCTTTTCCATTATATTATACCAGCATACTCGATAGCAAATGACAGTACTCAGATTTGTGGCTTGCATTTCACTTTAGAATGTATTATTGGATTTTGAAGAATTGAGGGAAAAGGCTCTTTGACTTTCAAAGTCGTTGAATCATAAATCAAATGTTATACAGGCACCCAAACAAGAGCCTAAAGAAGAAAAGACTCTGTCAAAACCTGCTGGGAAAGCTGCAGGGAAGAAAGCAAAGCAACCTGAAGTGCAGGTAACACAAGTAGAAGCAGCTGATGAAGTTCTTGCAGATCCTATTGCGGAGAAGCTACGCCAACAAAGGTCTCATTCACTTGTCTTATTCCAGTAGAGCCCAACTTTGGCATCGTTTGTTTTGCATTGCAGAATCTGTCATAAAGCTGTATCGTTGGAAAAACTAAAAGGATAAATTTTACTAAAGTACATCTTGACTGAGAATTTTTCCAATTTCCATTTAAAGTACCTTAAAGTTATATTGCTGTAGTAAGCTCCCTTGAAACCAAAGTTTAAGGGAGTTTACTCTACAATAAAAACTTTAAGTAGTTTATAGCAAAAACAATGATAGATAAGGGTTGTTTTGCAGTTTGGCCAAACTGAAATGATAAACTTCTTATGTTACATCACATATTTTCTTCAGCTGTAAATTTCCAGCGAAAGAAATAGATGAATTCTATACATATGGTTACCTTTTTTTTTTGCCAAAGACGAGGACAAGAAGCCTACGAGCATGAAAGAATTATTGAAATTCATTTAGATATTATGTTTCTTGCAAATCATGGTTGCTTTCCCGCTTGTATATAGGAAAAAGTAACTGGCAAAAGAAAAATGGAGGAAGAATGAAAATAAGGAATTACTTTCTATCTTTTCTATTCCCTTGCTTGTTCTTTTCACCACTTGGTAGAAACTTTGTTCTTGAGCTGATATCTATACTTTCCATTAATTGCAGACTTGTAGAGGAAGCTGATTTTAAGTCAACAACAGAATTATTTGGAAAGAAAGGTGATGAAAATTCTCTGGATAATTTTATTCCCAATTCCGAAAGTGATTTCTTGGAGTATGCTGAGCTCCTATCCCACAAAATACGCCCATATGAGGTATGCAACTTCACTCATTGTAGACTCTTTTCTTCTATAGTTACTGACCCATCCATCTTGTTATTTTTGTGATCAGAAAAGCTTTCATTATTTAGGCCTACTTAAAGCTATAATGAGGCTTTCTATGACTTCACTAAAAGCAGCAGATGCTAAAGATATAGCCTCCTCAGTCACAGCAATTGCAAACGAAAAACTCAAAGCAGAGAAAGAAGCCAATGCCGGGAAGAAGAAGCAAGGTAAGAAATTCGACCACTCTTTCAACTACAGGCCTGCTTTTTTGAAATGTAGAACTAAAAAACAACCGGAAGCATTCAAAACATACACTCTTGCTGCTTCTTATGCTTGTTTTGCCTGAAGTTAATGTTAAATTTACAATATGCTTCTTTCAGTCCTAGTTGGATCTTAAGTGGCACTCCAGTATCCAATTTATTTTCCCCACTAAAAATTTTTAGGCAGTTGGTTTTTTTAATCTTCCCCTCATGAATGCTTCCAAGAAAAAAATAAAATAAAGGTAAATTACATAAAACAATATCAAACTTTGCAGTTTTCATTAATACTAACATTGAACTTAGAAATATACTATCACCACCAATCATTCGTCATTTCGATTTTAACAGAAAAGGTGATTTTTTACCAAATTGCCCATCATCCTCTTAACTTGTCCCAGGGGTATTTTTGGGTTTAATAAAGGTGCACGGAGGCACATGCTGGCTTGACCAACGCCTGCAGACGGAATGGTGGTTCCATGGGTTTAGTATAGTTTGTTTGAGTTCAGCGGTATTTTATTGAAAACTGAAAAAGTCCGATAGTGTTTGATGTAATTTACCTAAGAAAATAATTACTTCATAGTCTCATTTATTAGAACACAGACAAAGGAGGTTGGTGAAGCTTGCTCCTTTTATTACTTTCTATCCTCATGCTTGACATAAATTGGGCGAGCTAAGCATAACGGTTTACTTCTGTAGATACTTCCATATCACTTGTCATGAAATTATTCCTAGAGACACTTTTGGTGCTTCCCATAATGGGGCCTAAATTCTTGTCCCTGCTTCATGGATGAACATGGTGCTAGCTACATGTGTTTTAATTTTTGTAGGGGGGAAGAAAAAGCAGCTTCATGTGGATAAGCCCGACGATGATATTGCCATTGGTCAATACGATGCTATGGACGACTACGATTTCATGTGAGCAACAGATGATATATATTTTTTTCATGTATCAACCTGAGACTAGGATTTAGCGTCTTGTAAGCTTGTGAGGATGCAAAGTCGTATTATTTGATGCTTTTTGGTGTCTTAAATTTTTTTGATGAAATTTTCAAAATATTTATTGAACAATAAGAAGGGTAATGGGATATGTCTGACTGTTGGTAGCCTCTTTGTGCTGTATTTTTGCAATTTATTTTCCTTGACAAAGTTTATTGTTCACCAAGTCGAAGTTTTGTTATTTAACATTTTGGTCTTGTAACCGAACTGTTTTTTTTTGTGGTTTTTTTATCGACTCCCAAACAGTGACTTCTGTTGCAAGCTATACCAAACTGTAGTATTTCGTACATTGATGCAATATCTGCATTTATTACGAAATTAAGAACTTAGCCGATGGCAGCACTCTGCTGCTTGAATATCTGAATATTATTAGATTTGTCTTTGATGTTTCTTTCTTCTCTAGTCGTTTAATTGGTTGAAGACTTGTAATAATTGTTGGCAGAAGTGTGCGCTGAAGTTTTATTGAAATCAGTGCTTCACGTCGCATATAGACCAGCTGCAAACAGTGATGCGGAGACTCGTGCTATTGTTAGGGTTGGCTTTGGATGTTATATGGCAGGTTAGTTCATATTATTTGATTAATTAATGTATACTGTGAATGGTTTAATGAATCCAACCAAAAGGAAGAAAGGAACAGAAAACTTCTTGATGTGGTGCCCCCTCTCCCCTCCTCGCTGAATTGAACCTAACCTCGGAATCGAACTTGCGGCCTCGCAGAAACTGCGATCTCATAGAAATAGGAAGGAAAGTATTATCACATGCTATATATTGCTTTAGTTGTATTACACTATTACTCCTTAGTCTCAAAGCATTACAAAAGGTAAGAGAATGGCATCTGCTCGGTGATCAGTTTATGCTCTTCTGTCTTGTGATTGTCCTAGCGGCCATCTTGATTAATGTAAAGACCTTTAGAACGCTTTGGTGACCAAACTCATAGCTATTCTTGTATGTGAGCTTGGCCTCATCATGGCTTTGGTTGCTGGTAAATGGAAAACACAAAATTACAATTATTTGGAAATATGCATATAATCTCCTGGGAACCTAGACATTCTTTAAAATTCAAAATCTTGATTTTTTATTGAGCTTAATGCGGTTGCGGTCGACAATAACCCCATTAGCTGCCACAACAGGAAAACATGGGTTAAGTTGGGCTTGGTCCCGTCCTCTTAGGTTTGCGTCACACAACCGCAACCATGAGGCTGCGGTCAACCTGACCATTAAAGTTTTTTTTATTACGCCGGTCACTAGCTTAAATATCCAATTAGATACCTTGTATACCCAAGCCAAAGACCAGGGTTAACCCAACAACCAAGCCCATACCTGCCCATTTGTCCATACCATGTCTTTGGTTTAGGTGACTACAGTATACAATCACTATATCCAAACACCAAAGAAAATGAGAGAAAGAAAAGAAAGTCATCATAAATTGGGAAAAAGAGTCCCTGCCATTGCAAAAATAATAGCAGGGATGTTCGACGGTGGCCACACATCCCACGTGCCTACATCAATACCAAGCGTCTTATATTTCATACTAATCTCGACCGTTGATTTTTTTTTTTGATGAATCAGGACCGTACGATGTGAGTGCTGTTTTGAAGAAAACACCAGGGGACTGTGAATCCCTTAAAATACATTCTCTCCCTCTGTACGGAAAAATATTGGTTGCTATTTTGAGATAATAGCAAACATGCTATTGGCCACCCTCATTAAAAAAAAACCCTGTGTCTCTTCACTCCTCACTCTAGAACTCGAAGCAGAGAGAGGAGAGTGAAAGAGAGAGATGAAGGTCATCGAGAAGATCAAGGAGGCAGTGGAGGGCAATGGGAGCGCTGTCTTCTCCTTCGAGTTCTTCCCTCTGAAGACTGAGGAAGGAGTTGAGAACTTTTTGGAGAGAATGGATCGAATGGTCGCCCACAACCCTACCTTCTGCGACATCACCTGTGGCGCTGGAGGATCCACCGCGGATCTCACCCTAGACATCACCAATCGGATGCAGAACATGGTAAATGGATCCAAAATCCAATAAGATTTTAGTTGGTTCAAGCTGTTTCGGTTCCAGATCTGATTCTTATTTTACTCACTTTCACTTGTTGCTTACTGAAAAATAAAATTGTTAATCGTTTGCAGCTGTAGATCTGATGAGAGAGGATGCATGTGCGTTAATTGAAGTAGAAAGGCATCTTTGTACACAAATTAGTCTAATTTTGAGAATGCAAGGGTTTAAGAGCAAAAATAGATCAAGGTTAGAAGAACAATGGAGTTCTGTGGAGACCTGTACTAAAGTGATGGTCTTTTTTCAATGGGTGGTACTGAATGCATGTATCTAATAGCATTATCTAGTTCTAGTTACCAGGCCTGGCAAATGAAGCGAGCGGGGCTGATTTGCCCGACTCGCTTCAAAGATGAGGCGAGTTGAACTCGCCTTGCTTATCCGGCGAGGCGAATTCAATAGTAGTTGTTGTTGACCCTGCTCGCCTCGCCGCCTCACCTAAGTGAACCGCGAGCCGATTCACGTGAGTCAGGCGAGTTGACCCGTCTGACTCTACTTTTTTTAACTCTTTTTTTGAATTGCAGATGTCTGGGGACATGCTTCTGCAGTTTAAAAATTTCTTAGACATCTGACACAGACATCTCTGCAGTAAAACCAGAGACTTGAAAAATGGAAAATTCATTCAGAAAACGTCTGTTGCAGACGTCTGACGTCTGTATCTCAAAAGTTTCTTAAGCAGATGTCTGGGTCAGACGTCTGCAGCAGGATGAATTTTGAAATCAGATAGAAAATTTAAAGAGTTTGAATCTTAATATTATGTTACAATTAAATAATACAATTTGTTTTTTACATTAGAGATCGAACCCATTCGGGCTGCCTACGTATCTCGCCCAAATATTGAGCTCAATGAGAGGGAATCAGGTCCGTGTAGTTATTTTTCTACTATTACAGTTCCTACTCACTATTCGTCGTTGCCGGTTGTGGTTTCTCATTCGATGTTGGTCTCGTTCGATCCTGTAAACTCCTCAGATAGATAATCCGAGTCCAAACTGATTACATTTTGTTTCCTGACAGCTGCTCTTCCCAACCTTGCAACCAAATCATGCACTCCATGGTGTCGTACACCAAACTGCATCTTTTCTCGCATAATATCCTGACACTTATACTAAAAGCACTTTCCGACGCTACTGTAAACACTAGAATGGTTAGTAAATCATGAGGCATAGTAGAAAGCACCAGATATAAATGTCCATGGCTTTTCCTTCAGGCTAAAATATCAATATCATATATACTAAAATCTACATCTAACCCATCTGTAAATATATTGTTAATTCATTTAAAGACGATGAGGCCATGGGGTCTCGTGCCCTTTTTGACTGATGAATAAGTGCAAAGGCTGGAGTCGAAGCACGCGAACTGGTTGCGGCCGGTGCTCCAGTACTTCTACCAGTAGAAAATCGTGCAACATAAATCAAACACTTCATTTAAAGTACATTTAACGGTAGTAATATAAGCACCAATATTTATACTATGCCCCATGCATCCATGGAACCCGTTTAAAAGAGCCTCAAAACCTTCTAGTTTAATTTTAGGGTCCATTATCGAACACAAACCGTAAACAATTGGAATTTCAGGGTAATATTTAGAAATCTTAGCTAGTATAGCAAGTATCGGGGGATGAAGCATCTCATTTTCATAATGACTAGCAAAATATTGAGCTATATTATACAATTCAGAGACAATAATATGAAAAGTGGGTTTATAAGTAGCAGAAAAACGTTCGGTTGCTATTTTAAAAGTCATAAGAACATCTTTGAATAGTTCTGCAACCGCCCAATGATTCTCCGTTAAGTGAATTTCTACGGACATTTGCTCATTTCACATTTGACTAATAATTTCGCTAGTTTTCGATGTAGTACGAAGTATGTCATATGTACTATTCCATCTAGTGGAAACCTTTTTTAAGAGACGACCTTTATCCTGCAGCATGACATCTAGCTTTATATTCAGATTTTCTTTTTTCGGGACTTTTAATAAACCTACATGTATCTTTAATTGTTTGAATATTTGAAGAATATACTTGATATGCATCATGTACAACAAGATTAAGTATATGACAGGCATATCGAATATGAAAAAAGCGACCATTGCAAATTGGTTTGCACAACCTAATAAGTTCAGTTACAACAGAATTATTGTTGTTAGCATTATCGAAAGAAATATAATTTTTTTTATTTATACAATTATATTTTTCTAAAACGGATCTAATTTCAGAAGGTATATTAAAAGCGTTGTGCGGGAATTGATACTGTCTAAAAGCAATAATTCTTCTTTGCAAATGCCAGTCAGAATCTATCCAATGTGCAACAACACAAATCCAGAAAAGTTCTTTTCTATCAATCCAAACATCAGAAGTTAATGAAATACTAGTATCTAAAGAAGCAAGAGTAGCAATTAATACTTGTTTTCCTTTGTTATAGATGCTAAAACGACTTTTAAGTGTACTCTTCAAAACTTTTTTCATCTCAGTTGTAATGTCGATTGAACGTACCACTTAAAAGCTCGGCTTTCTCCGAATTCAAGAACGTGTTCATCTGCCATGACAAATCTTGCCATTTCTTCACGTTTAGATTATGATTTATTGAAAAAGACATTCACCAGAGAAATTAATTTGTGATTGTGTGGTTTCTAAGTGTTTTTTTTACATGTTTATATAAAGTACCAGTGCTGGTACCTTCCTTATGTTTATACGGAATGACACAATATTTGCATATTGCGTATCTAATCCCTTCACTATGTTCAGTTTTAAAGCGTTTCCAAACATTACTACTAAGTGCACGTTTTCTAGCTTCTCTAGTAGATGTCTATGTGGGTTCTTTTGCTTTTGCATGCATTTCAGGACTAGGAACTTGGGTGTGACGTGTATCCGATGAACCCTCCATATAATTTTTAGCTAATTAAAATTAAATACTAAATATTACCAATACTAAATATTACCAATACTAATTTAACCGCAAGAAGAGAGATAATAAAATAAAAGCAAGAAGCAAGAATAGCTAAAACGCTGGAGTAGAGCAATTAAGCAGAAGCGCAGTAGAGTAGAATAAATCGGTCGGAGGGTCGAAAACTCGGAGTCGGAGTTTCAATTTTTGAAAACTTGAGAGTTGAGAGTTAAGAGATGTTTTTTAAAAAAATTTGGGAGAGAAAATATTTGAAATGAGATGAAATGGGGGTGGGGTTGTATTTATAGGGTTTTGAAATTTGTTTAAAATTTCCAGCCGTTACGAAGCGGGCCGAGGAGAGGCAAGGCAATTCGCCTAGAATACAGCGAAGCCGACAGTTGGATGGGGGTTTCGAGACGAGGCGAGGAGAGACGATTTCTGACCGTTGGATGCGAGTTTCGAGGCGAAGCGATATGTAGTGATTCATCACAGATTCCAACGAATTCGACCGTGGGATTAGATGATTCCTTCAGCATACGTCTATCACAGACGTCCTTAGTTCAAAAAATCTTAAGAAAAAGTCTGGTACATAGGTCTAGACGTTTTCTTAAGAAAATTTTGAACTACAGACGTCTGTTATTGACGTCTCCTTAAGATTTTTTGAACTATAGTCATATGTGACAGACGCCTCCTTTAGAATTTTTTGAACTACAGACGTCTGTGTCAGATGTTTAGTGAAATAATTTTCAACTAAAACTTAGGTTAGTGGCGAGTTGATAGCAAGACGACGAGTAGACGGGGCGAGTCGCTGGCAAGTTGGTGAGGCGAGGGGCGAGTTGGGCGAGGCGAACTGGAGCGAGGCAATATTGGGAAAATTGGGAACATGCTCGCCTCGCTTGACTTGCTTCGATGATGCGAGTCGACTTGCTGACTCACAGTAGCAACGAGGCGAAGCAAGGCGAGTCGCCGTCGACTCGCCTCATTTGCCAGGCCTACTAATTACATTTAGATTTAGAAAGTTATTGAATATACGACACCATATTTAAATTGGAATAAAAAATACATTTAATTTGGGTGGGCCCCGTATTAGGAAAATAATTTAAACGTGATAATTGAAATGCGGTTGATAAGCATAAGACTCAAAATTTAGAACGATATAATATTAATAGGGGAAAAATGGTCTAACTCCTTAGCTTTGAAAATCAATAGGTTTGGTACCTGGCCCAAAAAGCAATAGGTTTAGGTCTCTATAGTACATTTACTATTGTTTAAGTCAACATTTTCCTTTTAGATAAACTACTACATTTACCTTTTAAAGTATTATGGTTATCTTTCAAAGTACTATATTTGTGTTAAAATACTGCATTTGATATGAAAACTACTACATTTACCTTTTAAAGCACTATAATTATCTTTCAAAGTACTATATTTGTGTTAAAATACTACATTTGACATGAAACTTACATTTTTTAGTAAAATTACCATATCTATTACATTTGACCTATTTCAATATAAATGTAGCACTTTAGAAGATAAATATACCACTTTAAAAGATATATGTAACACTTTAAAGGGTAAATACAGTAGTTTATCTGAAAGGTTAGTGTTGCTATAAAGAATAGTATGTTAGTGTATATGCCCTAGGGGCCATTATTGTATCATACTAGTTTGTATATTACTTAATGGAAGCTTGGGATATTCACATGTATATAACAGTCTTGCTAAACACGGTAGTATGCTACTTGGTTTTTCTATCTTAATATGTGAGTATACGTATTAATAGAGCTCTTAGGATCTTACTTGACTACCAGCGTTGTGATGGCAGTCACACTAGTAGGGGCTGAGTAGTCTACAAGCACATCCTTATTCATGTCCCTAGTCGTAGGATTATCGAGACAGGGCATCGATACTCCGGAGTAAACTAGTGTGTACGCTTCTCATCCCAGTTGGGGAGATGGTTTGTCCCACAGCCGTCAGTACGTCGTACTGGAGATAGTATGCAGGTGCTCGTTAGGTTACGGGTACACCGGACAACTCACGGGAACTGTTAGTTGGTATTATACCCATCGTCAGTTAACAGTTCCCAGGTGACATGAGTACAGCATGGTCCGCAGACTTGACACTGCTACTTCGCCTTGAGTGTGTCCCACTGTTCTTAGATTGCTACCCTACCACGGCTCGAAGGAGTCGTGCAAACAGGTAGCAGTTGGGTGCAGTCCCGAGCACTTGGAGGCAGTGGCGGTTAGACATGATTTGTCTCTCCCGGTATTGGGAGTTGATATCGCGCTGTGTCAGAGAGCCATTACGCAAAGTCCCTGACCAGGGCAAGCGAGATTTACTCGTAGGTTCCAGTTGTTTTCTCAGGGTGTAATGGGCTATACGCTCCGACACGACTTATACCGCTATTAGGGGACTGACGCTTGTCGCCCCTTAGGCCCGATATGCGATAGTCTTAGACGAACAGACCGGACTGTACGGAGATTGTCACATCAGACTCAGTAGGAATTCGGATGGGTTTCCTCATCGGCCTTCTTATCGACATCTACCTGGGGACCGTTACGTACAGCTAGTGCCGCTTGCGGTCTGTGGTTAAACCCACTGCTAGTGTAGTAGTCGAGTCTTTAGAGTCCCACACAGAGAGTTTTCCTACTCCAGGCGAAACGATATAGAGGTCGTATGGTTTTACGACAAGGGTTCGGACGCATACGTGTGTGTTTACGCACGTACGACATCCGGACAGTTTTTACTAGCCAGCTTTGGTTTAAGCCAGTTTCTAGTATCCGGTTATTAGATTTATACAATCTAAAGTTTTTCCGTGTTTTCACGGATAGGAAGGGCGTTCTCGTAATTTCGCAAGAAGCTTCTAGAAGGTTGGTGACTTGGAGGTTTAGGTGGCATAAGTATTAAATGAGATTATTGACTCATTTGTGTGATTCATCCTTGTTATTAATGCATCATAAATGCTTAATGACTCATGTAGATGAATCACTCATTTGTATTTATGAAGCATGGTTGTTAAATCCTTTATTTGATTTATTTGATAATGATAATGCTTCATATATATCATGAGAGATCATTATCTCATTCCATTCTCTTGCTCACCTTCTCTCTCCTCAAGCTCTCTCTCTTCAAACCCTAATCCTCCCCTCTCATGTGTTGAGACCAAGAATTAGAATAGACTACTTAATCCATAACCCTTCTCTATATCACCTAGGTTACTTAGATTAGCACTTTAAGAAACCTAGTTATCTCAAGTTAGAGGTGAAGCTTGAAGTAAAGCTCTCGGGTGGATCATCTACTACATAGAGAAGGCCGGAGAGGAGGTGGAGAACGCAAAGATGAAGGACACGGTTCATTAGGTATAATCACTTTTCATAGTAGCTGATAACTTCTATGATTCTTGTTAGTTATAGTTTAGCAAAAATTCTCGGTTAGTCGATGTTTATGCAAAGAACAAGATCGTTTTTCAATTTTCCGCCTCCCCGCAAGTCGTGGGGTGTTGTACATCGACTTACATAGTAAATGTACTATAGGGATTTAAACCTATTGCTTTTGGTCCAGGGACCTAAACTTATTGCTTTTCTAAGCTGGGGAGCTAGACTCCATTTTTCCCTAAAAATAGACAAGAAAACATAAAAGTGATGGTGGTCCAGACTAAGTAGCAAGCATTGGTCCAACAAAGAAAATTCAAACTAACAAGTCAATATATATAGTTATGTACTAAGCTAATCACAGTTTAATGCAACTTTAGGAAAGCAATGTTGCATCTCAATATTCTACATTTATGTCTGATAGTCAATGTTTATAATATGCCAACTTCAACATTTTTGACTAATTAAGCTTGTATGCATTACTCAACTTACCTTTTTTTATATATTCATTTGTAGATATGTGTTGGACAATGATGCACTTGACATGCACAAACATGCTTGTGGAGAAGATTGACCATGCTCTAGAAACCATCAAGGCCAACGGAATTCAAAACGTACTGGCTCTCAGAGGGGATCCTCCTCACGGCCAGGACAAGTTTGTGCAAGTTGCTGGAGGATTCGCTTGTGCACAAGATTTGGTAACTACTCATCAATGTCTTTGAAATATTTATAGATGAATATCTTCCATCTGTTGTAGTTTGGGAACCTAGAGTAACTCACATTAAAATTTCATGCTTGTCTATAGGAGCTAAATAACTTTCTTTTAATCTAATGAAAAAATTGCCTTCATATTATGAGAGCTTGCATTTCATATAAGCTTTTCATCAAGCAGAAATCCGCATATTAGAAATTTGGTCAAGGAATCGTGGAGCCCTCGGCTTAGTTTTGTGCATGACAGCTGACTCATTTTGTTGTGTTCAAGATTGAGTGACAACAATAGTTACTAATTTTAAAAAATCCAGTTCCGTAATCAACCTCTACCTATCGCTCATGTTTAACACGTGTTACATGTTGCTAAAATGTAATTATCGACCTAGTGAAACCCTCTCTTGTGAAAATTTTGTTCTTTATATGGCATTGATCATATAACTGATCATATCTGCCCTCAATGAGGACACTGAAGTTGCATCTTGTGTGAAATGCATCTGTTTTTGTGTTATGTTTCTTAAGTTTGATTTTTAAAATCGGTGTACAGGTGCGGCACATGCGAGCTAAGTATGGTGATTACTTTGGCATAACTGTTGCTGGGTATCCAGGTATATGTTCCTCAGACATGCTCAACACCTCAATTCATAGTTTTTTTTTCAAGTCTCAGCTGCTGCATCTTTTAACAATAATCGTCTTCTTTCTCAGAGGTCCATCCTGACATAACAACAACAACAACTGAGCCTTTTATCCCAAGCATATGGGGTAGGCTACATGAACCAACATGAGAATCACGCCGGGTCCAGCACATGAATCCTCCGCCTCCACGCACTCCTATCGAACAATATATTTTCATTGAGTTCTTTGGCAAGCATATCGTTTCGTATCACCTTCATCCATGTTTTCTTCGGTCTCCCTTTTGCCCTTTTGCCATTGCCCATATCGAGAGTATCTATTCGTCGAACCGGTGCTTCCATAGGTCTGCGTCGCACATGACCAAACCATCTTAGCCGGTTTTCCCGCATCTTCTCCTCCACAGGTGCTACACCAACTTTTGCACGAATATTCTCATTTCGCATCTTATCTTTTCGAGTGTTACCACACATCCAACGAAGCATGCGCATCTCCGCTACGTGCATCTTCTGTGTATGATGCTTTTTAGGAGCCTAGCATTCTGTACCATATAAGAAGGCAGGCCGAATAGCGCTCCGATAAAACTTCCCTTTCAATTTTAACGGAAAGTTATGACCACACAAAATCCATGTTGCACTCCTCCATTTCAACCAACCAGATTGGATCCTTTGATTAACATCACTATCGATCTCCCCATTCTTTTAGATGATGGAACCTAGATATCTAAACTAGTCGCTCGGTGATATCTCCTGCCCTTCCAATGTTATGCCAATATGGTTTTGACTTCTCTGGTTACTAAATTTGCAATGCACATATGCTGTCTTGGACCTGCTCAATCTGAATCCCCGAGATTCCAATGTTTGCCTCCATAATTCCAATTTGGCATTAACCCCTGCTTTCGTCTCATTTACTAGAACAATATCATCAGCGAATAGCATACATCAAGGTACCTCATCTTAGATAGTTCTAGTAAGCTCATCCATCACGATGGTGAACAGGAATGGACTTAATGCAGATCCTTGATACAAACCAATAGTAATCGGAAAATCACTCGTTAAGCCGCCGCAAGTTCTGCCATTTGCCACTACTCCATCGTACATATCCTTGATTATGTCAATATACTTGACGGGGACCCCCTTCTTCATCATTGTCCCTCATAATACCTCTCTAGGTACCTTGTCGTACGCTTTTTCTAAATCAATAAATATCATATGCAAATCTCTTCTCCTCTCTCGAAAACGCTCGACAAGTTGACGAAGCAAATGAATAGCCTCTGTCGTCGATTGTCCAGGTATGAACCCAAACTGGTTCTCTGTTATCTTAATATCCTTCCTTAGCCCGCGTTCAATCACTCTCTCCCAAAGTTTCATGGTGTGACACATAAGTTTTATTCCACGGTAGTTTGAGCAACTTTGAATGTCACCCTTGTTCTTATAGATAGGTATAAGGATACTTTTCCTCCATTCATTTGGCATCTTTTTTGTCTGTCAAATCTTATTAAACAGATCTGTCAGCCATTTAACGCCTATTTCTCCTAAGTATCTCCAAATCTCGATAGGAATCCCGTCAGGACCAACCGCTTTTCTTAAACTCATTCTGTTCAAAACTTCTTTAACCTCAGGTAGTCTTATTTTACGCATGAAATCACGGTTTATATCTTGAGATTGAATGACAAGTCCATCCAAATTCTTAGTAAAGCTCTCATTGAACAATTTGTCAAAATAATCTCTCCAACTTTTCTTGATATCCTCATCTCGAACTAAAAACCTCTTGATTTTTATTTTTGACACTTCATCGCACATAGGTCTGTAGTCTTCCTTTCCCGCATCCGAGCAATCCGGTATATATCATTTTCAGCCTCTTTAGTGTCTAATTTCTCGTATACCTCCTTGTAGACCTTAGATTTAGCTTTCCGAACAGCTTTCTTAACTTCTTTTTTATCCATTTTATACTTCTCAAATCTCTCCACATCTACTTTTCTTCAAATCTTTATAAGAATCCCTTTTAATTTTAATAGCAGCATTTACTTCTTCATTCCACCATGATGTGTTCGTAGATGGTGGAGCACCACCTTTCGACTCACCAAGTAGATCTCTAACTACCTTCTTAATACAACTAGCTATTTTGTTCCATGTTCTGTCTGAATCATCTTCCGACTGCCAATCCGCTTCTTGAACTACACGATCTATAAAAGCCTTTTGGTTACTTTCTTTCAATTGCCACCATTTAATTCTCTAGGCTCTACCTTACGTCTAATCTTTTTAGGTTCTCTTCTAAATCGAAAATCTAGAACTAAAAGTCTATGTTGAGTGGTTACACTCTTATCTGGCACTATCTTACAGTCGATACAACAACCTCTATCTATTCTTCTCGTCAGAAAAAAGTCTATTTGACTAGCACTTGATCCGCTCCTAAAAGTGATAAGGTGGGACTCTCTTTTTCTAAACCAGGTGTTTGCTAAGATCAAGTCATAAGATAAGGCAAAATCTAGAATCGAGTCACCTACTTCATTGCTTTGTCCAAAACCTCCATGAATAGTATCAAACCTACTACGACTAGTACCTACATGTCCATTAAGATCACCACCAATAAATAACTTCTCTCCACTAGGTATACTTTGCACCATCTCGTCTAAATCCTCCCAGAATAGACGCTTACTGGCGTCATCAAGACCTATCTGTGGTGCATAAGCACTAATAACATTAAGGATCTCTCCACCTAGAATAAGCTTAACCAGTAAAATTCTATCACCTTTTTTCCTAATCTCAACTATATCCTCAAGCAACCGTCTATCTATGATTATGCCTACCCCATTACGATTTTTATCTCTACCCGTATACCAAAGCTTATATCCCCAAGGCTCTATGACTCTACTCTTTTTACCTACCCACTTAGTTTCTTGCATACACATAATACCAACTCTCCTCCTAATCATCACCTCCATTAATTCTATTAGTCTACCCGTAGGGAACCTATGTTCCAGGAAAGCTAGATGGATCCTATGAAATCCTTGCTTATTTGTCACTACACCCGGGGTCCGATGTAGCGTGCCGTTTCTGGACGACGACCCTTGCTTATTTGTCACTACACCTGGGGTCCGATGTAGCACACCGTTTCTGGACGACGACCTAGAAACCCTTGCATACTTAACACTATACCCGGGATCCGATGTAGCGCGTCGCTGTGTAGGGGACGCCCCTACGATATTCTTATTATGGTTCATATCATAGAATGTGACAAAGTTTTATGTTGGCTGTCACAAGCCTACCTTCACCCTCACCCTTTCTCATCCGGACTTGGGACCGGCAACGGTGGGTTTAGAGGTCCATCCCGACATGTCATAGAATGATGCTATACCTTTTTCTTTAAATAAGCAAGATCATTGCTGTAGGCCTCTAATGTTGCAACTCCATTATCCTGTATCATGTCAGAGGTCCATCCTGACATGATACAGGATAATGGAGTTGCAACCTTAGAAGTCTACAGCAATGATCTTGCTTATTTAAAGAAAAAGGTATAGCATCATGTAGTTCTATTCATTGCTCATATGCCCACGTGCAGTTGATTAGTTCTATGCTGGTTTCTAAAGTCATGTTAATATTGAAACTGTAAGTTAAAAATGCTTGTTGTATGTGGATGTTAGTGAAACAATTGTTTTTTAAACTAGTACGATGTAAATGAAAATGTGTTATATGCTATAAGTGGCAGGATGCCAGGAACCCTATCTTTAATAGGAAAGAGTACATTTAACAAGGTATATGATACTTTGATCATAGGTTGTAGTCACCTGAGTGTTGCTTTTGTTTTAGGTGTTAAAATAGTACTGCATATGGATTCTACTTTTTACTTCCCATGGACATACTTAATTACTTTCCTGTGTTATCGTCTCAAATTTTGATGTATTTGTTTATCTTAAAAATAATTGCCCTATTGCACTACCATAAAACTTGTTATGGTAATGAAAGGCAAAATAATCTCGGTCGACTTGCAAGATGTTTTAAGGGGATGTACTTTGATGACTATTACAGAACTATTCGTTTTTGAATGCTAAAATATTGAAATTATATGGGTTATGCAAGTTTTTGAGGATTGGAGTCATCGAACCATGTAATCCTTCTTTCCTGATATTACTGTACCGAGATGCACTCTTACACTATTTCTCTTTCTGTTGCAGGTGGATGCTGGTGCTGATCTTATTGTCACCCAGCTATTCTATGACACCGACATTTTTCTTAAATTTGTGAATGACTGTTGGCAAATTGGGATTAATTGCCCAATTGTTCCTGGAATTATGCCTATTAATAATTATGAAGGGTTTTGCGCATGACTGGATTTTGCAAAACTAGGGTAGGCTCTACTTTTCCAAGGACTTCTTAAAATATCCATTATGAACCTTATTCTAATGAATTCAATCTGAGTTTGCTGCAGATTCCACCTGAGATTACAGATGCCCTGGAGCCGATTAAAGATGATGAAGAGGCTGTTGAAGGCATATGGAATCCACTTAGGAACTGAAATGTGCAAGAAAATTCTAGCTCATGGGATTAAAACATTGCATATGTACACACTAAACGTGGAGAAATCTAGCCATATTAATGGTGATATTCCACATGCCATGATGTCTGTGTTGTCTATACTAAAGTTGATAACCAAAATATTCTACAGAATCTTGGACTGATTGAGGAGTCGGGTCACACGGTCATTGCCATGGAGACCGCCATTGTGTTAAAGATGTTCGTGATGGTTTATGATTTTGATGGTTTTGATGATGTGTTTCAAAACATGAATAGTCGTTTAGTGTCATTTGCTTTATCTTGCCTTCTTTATCAGCACTAAACTTATATACACGTGTTTATTAGTTTGCATATCTTATAACGTGTATATATTGGATAGTATTTCAATATCTTTTGCTTTATCTTGTTATACACTTGGATATTGAAATATTATTCATTTTCATTGTTTTGATATTCAAATTATGAACGGTTATTTATGGTGTCGTATTATGTGATCTTGTCTATTTGTTAGACATCATAATTACCTATAACATATCAATATCTCACGTTTTGCATTTGATTTCTTTGTTGATATTGATATACTATTCATAGTCTTGCGATATTGAAACAATGAATATTCATATACCGTGTTTATTATCATATTTATGTTATAACACTGTATATGATATGCTTGGTCGTTTTGAGATTATTTTTCAGGATATTCATGATATCTCACGACATAAGCGTATGATAGGATGGAGAACATCGAGCGTAAACGGCAGATCTAATGGAGCTTGGAGGATACAGACGAGAGCTTTCAAAATTGCGCATTCAAGTTTCGTGAAGTAAAGTAACCGAAGTACAGGGGTTCAAGAGTTCATGCTACGTATAGCCGAAGAAGTTGGAAGTCAAAGTCTGAGTTTGTAGTTTCAAAGATTGAAGTCGAAGTTCATTTGAAAATCAAATATCGATTTTAAGACGCATGTGAGTTGAGTGGCGAAAATCAATTGAAGATCAAGTGAGTTGCCAAAGTTCAAGAGCACGTGTCGAAGTGTCGAAGATTCAAATTGTCGAAGAAATGCAATATCGACATAGAATTCTATGTAAGTACTCTATAGAATATGATTTATATCAACTAGAGCTCTTGAGCATTCACTCACATCAGAACAAAAGTTTTACAAATATTAGGTTTTCGAGTTTAAAGTTTTCGTATTCTCAGAACCTTACGTTTTCTGTTTTTTGTGTTTGCTAGACGTCTGCCTCTTTGAAGCTCAGACTTCTGTACACTGTTACTTTCTCTGATATCAGAAATATCAGAAACCAGAGAAGACAAAATTACGTTTGCAGTTCAGTTGACCAGACGTGTGATGAAGAATTTGAAAATGGATTTTTTTATACCTTTAGACGTCTGCCCAAAAGTCTCTGGTTGTATTTTTGTTTATCGATAGACGTCTGTAGTTCAATGGGACAGACGTCTGCTGAAAGTTTTGAAAAATGAATTTTTTATAACTTCAGACATCTGTCTATTGTTTTTCAGACGTCTGTGTTAAAGTCTTGGGTTGAAAATGTTTTTGTTCTTCAGGCGTCTGATGCTCAATCTGGCAGACGTTTGATGAAGGGATTTTTTGAAAAATATAGCCGTTGGGTTGATTTTTATAAAGGGATAGGCGTCTTCCTATTTATTGTTTAGATGTCCGTCGTAAGTGTTTTCTGCTGATTTTGATCCACAACGGCTAGTTTTTCTTTGGGGCTATAGATAGACTTTTGCTTTACATTTTTTGAGCCCAATTATTCACAGATTTTCACTTGCTTATCTGTAACATCATAAAACGATGGTACTATTTAAATAAATAAATTATATTGATAGATTTTGCTGGTTATATTGAGTTTTGGGTTTGAGTCATCATGAGCCGGTTCAAGATGGGGTTGAGCCGTCTTTTGCACTTAGAGAATAATTGATTGTCTGGTTAGACTTGTGAGTTGGCTTGGGCTTACGTTGAGCCGTCTCAACACGACATGCGACCCGATTTTGAACATGACATGATTTCTGACTTGGGTTTCAATGCAACGGGTTTTTTCTTGATTATTATTGGGTTATTGGACTTGGTAAATATTTAGTTTATAAAAGATATGTGATGGAATTTTATTTTTACTTTATCTTTAGCCTTAAACCTATTTGATAAAGGATTTATTGTAAAACCCGACCCACGACTTAACCCACTCTATCTAAACATTTTAAACTCCATGGAAACCCTAATATCAATTGATTTTCCTCTCGAACAAAACCCTAGCCTCCAACTCTCTCATATATAACCAAAGCCAACCCTAACTCCAAAACCCAATCTCCATCCACCTCATAGCTGACCTCATCATCACCGCCATCGTTTACACCGTCTTGAGGAGATCATCATCGTGATCATAATCATCTCGTCATTGTTGCGATCGTATTCTTCTTTGTTGCGGTTGTACCATCCAAGCCGAGTTCTTTGCGTGGAATCTAAGATCGTGGTTATCGTATCATCGTGAGATCGTCGTTGAGGCAAGTACCTGGTACTTGCTCCATGCTATAGTGAGATTATATCTCGTTATTAGAAATATATTTTTGATTATCAATCTTTAACTTTAATCATGTATGCATGCTATTTCTTTATTTGATTCTTGTGGTTATTGTTTATCATATGCACGTTTGACATGATTGAGATCATACAATCTTAAGCTATTGATATAGATAGTTGAAACTTAAATTCTAATCTGATTAAAGATGTATCGAAATCCGAATCACGATAGGTTACCAACATGATCTAGTCTTGATATATGTTGTAAAACCTTAAAAGTTACCTTTTTTTATTGATAGATTGACCTATTAGAATGTAGAGAAATTGTGGTAATCATATTTAGCATTGTTCATAGAAAATTCGGGCTCGAAATCCTAATTAAAATACATGATTTTATCAGTTTTTAGGCTATGACTCAGCTCAAGCATTTTCTGAGTCGTCTTATACGAAGTGAGAACTCAATATCGCTTCAGGCATATTTTGAGCCGGTTCAAATATTTCTTGAGCCGTCTCAACTTGTCAGAACTGATCTGAACACCTTATCTTGTAAAATTTATTATAAATCGCACAAGAATCGTTAGCACGTGTTTTTTTAGTTCATTACGAATCTAACTCAGAGTACTTTAACCCTGTAAAAGTTTTACCTATAAAATAAATTGTTTAAATGACAAACTGTGAAGTAATGCACCTCTAGACTGCTGTTCAGGAAAATTCCAGCACCAAACTTTCAATTTTGAACACCCATAACTTTCTATAGGAATGGCCTGAGATGCTCTAACTTATATTAATGAAACTTTTATTGAATTAGCTTTGTTTTGGTATATAACACATTTTTTTGGAGGACAGTTGTTATTTTTAAGGTATTTACAAATCAAAATGACGCTGAATTTCCAGAACTGAACTGTCATATGCATGGTTAATAAACACCACTTTTTATTGTTATTGATCTGATTGAATACGCTATTCTTGATTCGGATTATATAATGATTGATTTATGTATCCATGTTATTTGTATTGTCTTGCTATTGCGTCATCATAACTTACATGCAACACAACGTTTATCCAAATGCTATCAATCCATGATATTGACTTGATTGACCTGACTATTGAATTGACTTGTGACCTGAACTTAGGCTGAGAAAAGGGGACATCTATATTGTGGTCATAAGGGTGGCATCAGCATCATGGTTAATGAAGGGCATCTGAATTGTGATCAAAAGGACATCTGTATTGGGTCATGAGGACATCTGTACGTTAACCTGCATGTATTTGACCTATGACATTCTTTATCCGTCTTGAATAAGATACGAGAAGGATTGTTTGGATTGGTTTCAAATATATGTAGGATAGATAACCTACAGACATGGACATTCAGGATCCATATGACATGATTGTTTTATATATCTTGCTTGTCTTACTGCTTGTTAATGCTATCATTATTATATTCTCACATGCCACCATTTCATGAAAATAATATTATATTCCATTTCGGTTATATTCATTATTACATTATATTCGACATTCTAACGTCTGGGTTTTGCATGGCCCATATTAATTGGTTTTAGCACTGTAGGATAAATTAAAGAATACTTCGAGAAGATCACCAATCATTGAGGAGGTTTCCGTCTAGCTAGTTATTTATGACTCTAGTTTATTTCCTGTTTTGACTATTATCGGATTTTTATTGTTAGCCCATAATGGACAAATCTTGTTATTGTTTCTTATTTATTCTTGGATTATTGATACTTAATATTCTGTTATTGCTTCAGCTATCGATTCTATTATTGATTATTGTTTTGCGGCAAATTATATATATATATATATATATATATATATATATATATATATATATATATATATATATAATTATTGTTCTTGATAACTGCGTGACAGCATTAATATGACTATGGAAAGATGATTCCTTATCGTAGGTAGCATGGTTGGCGGAGTCGTGTTCGGAAATTTTATGTATTTTTGGAAGCGGGACATGATAAGGTTTTGATGGTATCTGAGCATAGGTTTAGGTTAGTTTGGGCAACGAGTTTCAATTTGTAGTTATGTATTATACTCAATTTATTAACATTGAACCCTTCAACTATACGAACACGTCCTTCCATATTATTGCCTTGTCGTCCGAATTCTTGAATTCTTGACTTTATTGAATTTTGTTTCTGTTATTAATTCTCGTCGTTTGTCCTTGACTTCAGAATTATGGTAAGAAGGAATCAACCGGTTTCACTTACCGACTGTGCCACACTCCTTGGTGTTATGCACGCCATGCTGGAGGACCAGCAACAACATGCCGAATTGATCCAGCAACAAGCTGAGCAAATTCCAGGAGGGCTTGAGGACGGTCCAACAAACTGCTCCCACTGCCATTGAGAGGACGACAGTTCTCAAGTAGGGTCCACATGAGGGTACTATTGTAGATTTTAGAAAGATTGGCCCGACGAATTTTACTAGAATAGAGGAACCACTTCAGACGGAGAAATGGCTTGTGGATACGGAGAATCTTGTAATTGGTGCTCAGATTCCAGACGAGAAGAGAGTGGATGTAGTACGCATCCAGTTGGTGGATTACGCTCGCGAGTAGTGGATCGTCGAGGAGATTTGTCTGGTGAAGCCAATTAGTTGGGCGGCTTTCATCCAAAGTTTTTGGAGATGTTTTCCCCCAGTCGGCCAGAGAAGAGATGGAAGAAAAGTTTATTAGTCTGAGACAGAATGGTGGGTTAGTAGATGTGCAGGCGGCTGAGTGGAATCAACTCAGCCGATTTGCAGAGCCCTTGGTAACTAATAAGGTAGACAGAGCAAGGCATTTCATGTGGAGTCTCGACATGGAAATCCAAAGGCATATTACCTTGTTGGGACTAACTACCTTTTCTCAAGTTCTCACAGCGGCTAGAGAACAACAAAGGCTTATAGAGAGAGAAAATGGTACAACTCAGCAGGATGTTCCGACGCGTAAGGCGGGTTAGGCACCGACCAGAGTTCCAGAGCGTGGGGGTATTCCTGTTCGGAGGTAGGGAGAGTTCACATGAAGCGGCCTTTTGTCCCAACCCGTCGACGGCCAGGACATACTCGGAGGCATTATCGAAAAGAGAAGGGACAATGTTTTGGACGTGGAGCTACTAATCACCAGACCGACACCTGTCCATCGAGGTATCAGTTGAGAGGTGATGTTCTAAGAGCATTGTTGGTATCGTAGAAACAGGCTTATGAACAGAGGCGGGTTACACAAGAGCCAAATCAGGGACGAGTTTACACCCCGACGGCCAATGAGGCGGAGACTTTTGAGAATGAAGCTTCAGGTATTTCTCCTTGTTTCTTTACAATATTATCTTTGTTTGATTCCGTTTTATCCCATTGCTTTGTTTTGTTTCCCTAGTTCGTTAGTTAAATCACTAGATAAAACTTTTATATAGACTGTAGAGCGAGACCATAACAATTACACCACTTGTTTATCCTTAAATCCTTCTCTCTTTTCTGATGATCGTACCTTGATGAAAAGTAAAGCAAAATTCTAGAACCTTTCTTCTCCGTTGACCTTATCTTGTGATCTTCTTGATTTCCTTGTTCTTATTTCATTAATTTTGATAGTAGGATTTGAGCGATTTAAATGGAGTTATGTTATTGTAACTATGTATCGCCGCATGGTTACAATGCGGTACTCTGTTTAGGTAACTTGGAGTCCTACTCTTCATTCGTTTTCCTTGACTTGATTACATTGTCTACCGTGCTTTTCCTCTGTTCAACCACTTCCAAATCTATGTTTTATCTTGGACTTCGAATCTAACATCACGTTATCTCTACCCTTGCTTTGGACCTTCCGATTCGGAAGCATCTTAGGTCCTTTGGTTTATTGAATCTTTTCTTACCCGACCGTGGAGCACGAAGGCGACAGAAAACCATGTTTTCTCTACCACGTCCACTAGCGACGGAATCTTTCTAAAACTCAATAAACAAGGAGGCACATAAAGAGCATTAGGGATTATATTTCAGACATTGGAGTAAGGGAGATTGGATGCCGAACTCGCACTTGTTCAAGCTTAGTTTTGGATGGATGAAATGAAGTTCTTAGAAGATGGCAAATCATGAGATGGCATAGTAGTAGATCCGGAGTAATTGCAGCAGTCCGAGATTAGCTTGAGTGGAGAATAGTATTCAAGTATAGTCATTTTGAGTAAATCACATCAAGCATGCTCAAGCGTAAGATGCGCGATTGAAGGAGTTTTGAAGACCCGCCTCAACTGATCAGAGTGGCGTACTGGAAGCGTGGTAGACCCATGACCCACAAGTCTTAGAACAGATTTGCTAATTTTAAGAAGCTGGGTCTTTGAGGTATGGAAGCTGCTTGTATGTGCCAAAAGGAGAAATTCATGATGAAGTTATGAAGGAGGCATATAGTGCGGCGTATTCGGTACGTATGGGAGGTACAAAAATGTACAAAGATATGCGTTAACACTTCTGGCGGGAATGCATGAAGAGGGTGATAGCTCACTTCATGCCTATATGCTTGGTGCGTCAGCAAGTGAAGGTTGAACATCAAAGGACTGCTGGTTGTTGCTACCACTTCCGAATCCTCAATGGAAGTGGAAACACATGACCGTGGACAGCTCTACCACGAAGTCCAAAGGGAAGAAATGTTGTGTAGGTACTATTTTATCGTTTGACCAAGACAGCTCATTCCATGTCATTTCGAATTGGTCAGTCTATAGAGGCGTTAGCTGAGAAGGATATGCATGAGATTGTGAGGTTGCATGGTACGTGAGTATCGAAGACGTATGACTTGGAATAATTTATTTCTCCTTGTTACCGTTAGTTTCGTTTCACTAGCATGGCTTAGACTGATATAGTGTATCATGACTAGTTTGGTATTTCATTGGTGCATGCATATCTCTCTCGACATCCGTTTGACTTGATTCGACATCCTGACACTTGATTTACCGTGAACCTTGATTCTTTGTCACCTGATTAACTTTGAGACTTTTAAACTAGACCCAATTACACATTCAACGTTGAGTGATTTGTGATATGACATGTTAAAGGATAACTAAATTCTGGTCAAGGGAAGACATCTGAGTTATATAAGGGACATCTATGTTATGGTTAAGAGGAATAGATGTATTTGACTTATGACATTGTTCATCCATATGTATCTGATTTATGACATCGTTCATCCATATGTATCTGATTTATGACATCATTCATCTATGTGTATCTGACTTATGACATTCATCTTTACATTGACATGGCATATGAATGGATTTGTCAGCATTTTTGGATTGTGATTATTAAGTTGTTAGCTTAGACTTGTTCTCTATTGGGAAATTGAAGGGTGGAGATACTTGTACACTCGGGTGATATTCATACTAGACAAAATTCTATCGTAGTCAAGGAAAACCTTTCGGGAACGTTCATGCTACTGACCTGATTCATGTTATTATTGCTTCTAGCTAGTCATGAGATACTCTAGGGATACGAGTATAGTATGTTCATTAATCGATTTCATCGATACATGCTTTGTTTGACTCAATTTGACTTTTAGATTGATAACCAATTTGACTTGGCATTCATATTGACAACGTCCAGCTGGACACCTTGTTTATTTGCACTGTAACTCACTACACGATTACCTTTCGGTACTCTTATTCATTTACCGCACATGCTTTTATATTACTTTACGTGCATGATTTCCCAAGCATGTTCCCATGAATCCAAGTTTCATTGACCTTGTTCTTTCCTTGGTTCATTTCAATTTTCCGTGAATATGAGATTGCTTGTTCACGTTCTTTCCGTTCTTATCCTTGTTCTTGTTCCTTTCGTTCTTCATGAATTTCGAGGACGAATTTTTTTTGTTGGGTATAATTTAACACCCTAGAACAATCATAGGTATTTAAATGAATAAATTATATTGATTGATTTTGCTGGTTATATTGAGTTTTGGTTTTGAGTCATCATGAGCCGGTTCAAGATGGGGTTGAGCCGTCTCTTGCACTCAGAGAGTAATTAATTGTTTGGTTAGACTTGTGAGCCAGCTCGGGCATACGTTGAGCGTCTCAACCTGACATACGACCTGATTTTGATCCTGACATGATTTCTGATTTGGGTTTCATTGCCATTGGTTTATTCTTGATTATTATTGGGTTATTAGACTTGGTAAATATTTAGTTTATAAAAATATGTGATGGAATTATATTTTTACCTTATCTCTAGCCCTATTCCTATTTGATATACCCATGACTTAACCCACTCTATTTAAACACCTTAAACTCCATGGAAACCCATCTCAATTATTTTTCTCCTCAAACAAAACCCTATCCTCCATCTCTCTATCTATAACCAAACCTTAACCCTAACTCTAAAATCCAATCTCTATCCACTTTTTAGTCGACCCCATCACCACCACCATTGTTTACACCGTCTTGAGGGGATCATCATCGTGATCATAATCATCTCATCACTATTGCGATCGTCGTCTTCTTTGTTGCGGCTGCACCATCCAAGCCGAGTTCTTTGCGTAGAACCCAAGATCGTGGTTATCGTGTCATCGCGAGATCGTCGTTGAGGCAAGTACATGGTACTCGCTGCATGCTATAGCGAGATTAGATCTCGTTATTATAAATATATATTTTTTATTATCAAAATTTAACTTTAATCATGTATGCATGCTATTTATTTATTTAATTCTTGTGGTTATTTTTTATCATATGCACGTTTGACATGATTGAGATCGTACAATCTTGAGTTATTGATATAGATAGTTGAAACTTATGTTCTAGTCTAATGAATGGTATATCGAGATCCGAATCACGATACGTTACCAACTTGATCTAGTCTTGATACTTGTAAAACCCTAAAATTACCCTTTTTTATTGATAGATTGACTTTTTAAAATGTAGAGAAATTGTGGTAATCACAGTTAGAATTGTTTGTAGCAAATTTGGGCTCGAAATTCTAATTAACGTACCCGATCGTATCGGTTTTTAGGTTATGAGCCGGCTCAAGCATTTTTTGAGCTATCTCATACGAACAGAGAACTCAAATATCACTTCAGGCATATTTTGAGCTGGCTCAAACATTTCTTGAGCCGTCTCAACTTGCCAGAACTGATATGAAACTTTATCTTGTAAAATTCACTATAAATTGCACAAAAATCATTAGCATGTTTCTTTAGTTTGTTAAGAAGCTAACTCAGAGTACTTGAACCTTGTAAAAGTTTTACCTACAAAATAAATTATTTAAATGACGCAAACTATGAAGTAATGCATCTCTAGACTGCTGTCCAGGGAAATTCTAGCACCAAACTTTCAATTTTGAACACCCATAACTTTCTGTAAGAATAGCCTGAGATGCCCTAACTTATCTTAATGAAAACATTATTGAATTAGCTTTGCTTTGGTATATGATACATCCTTTTTAGAGGACAGTTGTTAATTTTAAAGTATTTTACAAATCAGAGTGACGCTAAATTTTAAGACCTGAACTTTCATGTGTATGGTTGATAGACACCACTTTTTATCGTTATTGATCTGATTGAACATGTTATTCCTGATTTGGATTATATAATGATTGATTCATGTTTCCATGTCACTGTTCATCATAAAAAACTGCATTTTAATACCACTCATTCATTATAAATTTTGTTATTTATCGGTATTATTAACCAGTGTCTGCTTAGTAAATACAAATTACAGGTATCCATGATAAAATACTGGAAACACACTCAAAATCACGAACATAACATTTGTGAGCCGACACTGCAATCAGAACAGAAAACCGATCGTGATTCAAAGAGCTCTTTTGCAAATAAACATGTGTACACATTTTTGGTCCAACACAATACAAGTGTGCACATAGCTCTTTGGTTCTTGGACATAGGTGGGGGCTGCCCATGGCACAAGTGAGCACAAGTGGGTGTGATGTGTGATAAATGCAAAAAGTATTGATGTGATATAAAGCATGAAGTTTCCCTCCAAATCTCTGAATGCATATCAGGCTTTTAAAGAGAAATCAAACAGCACCAGGGAGATAGTAGAGAGCACACAAGATCACCACACCAAGATGAGACTCATTTCCCTGACTTGGACCGGCGAGAATCCCCAAAAAACCGGCGTCGCAGTCCCCCCTTTAAGCTTTTGTCCCCATTTTTCTTTTGGTCACTTCCTTGGATCACATCATCTTATTTTTATTGTTTGTTTATTCTGGGATGAGGCCTATAAATACCAGAACAGATTGTGAGAAAGAGGCATGTAAGAAAATATATGTACATTATATCATTTTAGTTTTTAGTTTAGCTTTTGAGAGTTGTGTGAGCTTAAGCTTGGTTTCTTCTTCTTCTTCCTTCTTGGAGCTTTCTTTTGAGAGCTTCATTATGGAGGTTGATGATCGCACGCTTTTGGCGTGTCGGATGTTCAAAGTTCTAAAGTTTACCGCGATCAGGACGGTGTCGCTATGCAGCTAGCCGGTTGAGTACGGGTCGATCCACAGGGAGATGGTTGTATGTCCGTTCTTGTCTTAGACGAGTCAATAAAGAATTTGTATGAGTTTGTTCAATCTAACCTATGTGTATTATTTGCATGTATAAAGTTGTTAAGAAAAAGATACGAGATTGTAAGCTAAAGAAATCCGTACTCAAAACCTTTGAGCCGAGTCTTGACCAATTGAAGCTAGAGCAATCGGCAACAATGTGGATTAGGGGATTTAAGCGTGGTATTCGTGGAATCCGGCTTATTTACCCTTGTCCTTCCGTTCTTGTCTCTTGCTTTCGCCTCCGGCCAAACCAAACGCAACCGGTCGCGGTTAGGAATCACCGTTACCTTGTTAGGGTAGGGTGCCTAACGGAGCGCTTGCGTATCGTTTGGGCGGAGTTCAATGGAAAATATGGGAAAAGGAAATTAGCAAAGAAACGTTAACTTATAATATCGTATTTCTTCTTAACAACTTTATAATTACATTCATTCACAAAAAGAACCAAAAAGAGAGAACAAAAAGAACAAAGAAAAGAAAAGATTACAAACATGTAATTAAAGTGCATGTAATAAATTGCAAGTAATTAAAGACAAGAATGAAAAATGCAAGAAAGTAATTACAAGATAATATAAAGCAAGAAAGGAAACTAGAAAGTAATTACAAGAACATAGAACTCAAGACAAGCATGGGATCAATAGCCAACCCTTAAACTTGCAAGCTCAATCAAGAGGTTGTAAGATCAAGAGAAGGGTAAAGAACTCATGTGAAGTGAAAAACTAATTCCATAAGAAAATACGACCTTTGAGATCAATAACTAACCCTTAACCTTTCAAGCTCAATGAAGAGGTTGAAAGATCAAGAGAAAGCAAAAATCTCAAGGGAAAGTTAAACCAAAGAGAATGATACAAAAACCCTCATCTTCATTGATCTTCCACTCAAAAAGCTCTCACTACAATTTTCATGGAGAAAAGAATGAAGAAGAAGAAGAAAAAGACTAAATCCTAACAAAAAGAGGAACAAAGAATTGACACCAAGATTTGGCTCAGTTCTGGGGTATTTATAGGAAGGGAACTGGAAACGTAGGGCAATAATCTGCCCATAAATAAAATGACCAAACAGCCCCCAAAAGATTACGGAGAGAGGACCCCACATGGCCGCGGTTCCGCGGCCGTATAGGGGAGTTGGGCCATCATATTTTGTGTGCTTCCCTGTTTTCATGTTGTCTGCTGTGTGGTATATGACATTTCTCATAAACTCTTAACAATTATTCCAGAATTTTAGTAGAACAAAAAGGTGATGTGATGTTGATCTTTTACCATGATTTCCTCGAGCTCCGCTTAGATTTCTTGGATCTTGTGTTGACATAGAGCTTTGTGCATAACATGACAATCGATTTGCCATCTTGTCCCTTAAACTGGTATGTGGCAACACACGGATAGAGAGCGGAGACCCGTGTTTTATCTGTTGTTGGCAGTAATCCGGAATTTGTCGTACTTTTCCATGATATTCACTGTTCAGAGCCGAGAACCTGTATTCTGCAATTATGTAGCAAATACTGATTAAAAGCACCTACTTATAAACACACGAGCATAAGAATGGGCGGTATAAAATGCAGTATTCTGTTATGAACAAATACCTCCAAACTTAACTTTTGCTCGTCCCGAGCAAAACCAATTATTCACAAAAAAATAAAATCCTAACCGCACTTTCGCAGGGAACGCGATTGCACTGAGCGCGTGCAACAAGCCGTTAAACCTCTAGGTGTCCCTAGTAGGAGGAGTGTTGTCTCCTGAGGGTTTTCAGCGGATTACACCCACAAAATCCCGTCAAGCTAGTGTCATAAGTTAACGTCGATTCTACTCCTACAGTTTAGTATTTACGTTAGAAATTCTATCATCCTAAGTTAGAAATATCCAACCCTTGTTTTTCACACCTCCTATCTATTTAACCTTGGAACTCCTGAGTTTTCCTTCTAAAGTGCGGCCTCAAATCAGGGATTTTTATCAACTTTATAGAAAACACAAGTCTTATTCTTTATTTCTATCTTTTATCCAAACATCGATTGTATACCCCTACGTGTGCGTGTATTTGCACCCCTACACTCAAGAATTCAATTCAAGCTATAATACCCTTGCCCTAATACTACTTCTTTTCATTAAAGATGGACGGATTTGCTCACACACCTTTCATGCGACTATTAATGCTTCTTAAGGCACTAACGACCGATTACTGAATGTGTGAACTTTAAAGCGTAAATAGCAGTTTCCAGGTCTTGACTTTATTCTATTTTTTCTTTTTCTTTTTCTTTTTTCTTTTTCAAGACCGGATATATTTTTCAATATGCTCTTTTGGTGTTTAGCTTTAAATACCATTTTTTCTTTCATACTAGGCTTTCAGGCAAGAGTATTTCTAGGTATCCTCTACTATCCCAAGTTTCAAGGTGCGTGTAAGTGCAGTTTGTAGGGTATATACTTTCTGAATTTGAACTCAAGAAAAGAAACTATTTTTCAGACTTATCCTCCAGTAAAGCTTCAATACTTTCTCTTCATCTTGACTTAACTCAAGAACTGAACTCAAAAATTGTAAGGACGTATACTTACCAAAGTTAGACAGAAAGAGGGTTATTTTAAGGATTTTCAATTCCTAAGCCTAGAATTTAGTTATTTCTATCATATCAACTAAACTTTCAGAATAAAAACTTAAGTTACACTATTAGCTAACTCGACGACAAAGTTTTTATATTTTTTGGAAAATTTTCAATTTTTGTGGGTTTTTTAATAGGGTATGCAAATGCAAAATATACAAATGAATGCGAAGGAAGAAAGCTTACCGAGCACACCCCCAAATTTAAACTTGACAGTGCCCTCACTGTCAGGCTACACCAAGAGGGTCAAAATTGCCGGCGCTCCCTAAAAACAAATTATATACAAAACAAAAACTAAAAAGATATATACAAAAAAGGTGTCCCCCCAAACTTATGTAAAACAGTGTTTAAGCGTTGAAGTTCAGGATCGAGGGGAAAGAACAGTATCAATCTATACAAGGCCTTACACAGGCCAAAAGTTAACACCAACCATTCAAAGATTTTATCATGGTAAAGCAGTGGTTGGTGAAAGAAGGTGAAGAGGTAAGAAATGGAGAATACGCGAGACCGTATGGAGATAGAAGCGGGATACGGTCTCGGTATATCAGAAGAAGAATGGCGGAAGGGAAAAAGAAGTGGAGTACGAACTTGAGGGTGCAAATGGAGTGAATAGATTAGCACAATTTGTGATGAGCGATGTGTAAACAGCGATTGTGCTAATCTATTAACCCGGCAAGAGATTGGGTCAAATCCCTCAAGATTCATAAGAAACCATGGGTACACTGAACTTGGTAAACTAGACATAGTAAATGGACGTGAGACGGGTTCTTGCAAGGTCGGAACTATGGAAATGATGGAGGAAAGTGGTTGAGGAAGGTTATCGGTTAAAGGTTCAGGAGGGTGTACACAGTCAGCGGAAGGAACATGATGAATTGGAAAATCCGACTCATCAAGCAAAACTGGTTCATCCTCAAAACTATCCTCAATATTCTCCTCAAAATTTAGCACATCCATGCACTTCTCTTCAAAATCCAGACGCATATGGGGTTCGGAAAAAACATTTAATGACTCGGGATGATGATTTGAAGAGACAAACTCAGCCAAATCTACGGGTTCATCATCCAAAATATTCCCGGCGTCAATATCCTCAATCAAGTGAAAATCAATATTCTCAGAGACCTCATCAAAAGCATGGATTTCAATCAATTCAGGTTCTAAGATGGAGGTGTAGAGGTCAAAAGGATTGGGTGTGGTTTCACTTGGCAAGGTCCCTTCACAATCTGGCAAATCAAACACTACAAAGTCGCACAACTCATTAAACATTCTATCTTCAACTGATAATTCATTTGGGACACTTGATAGACTTTCAACACAGGAGTTGTGGGATTCAATTTGAGACGGGTAGGTTTGATTTGGAAGGGTATACAGCTCACTTTCTCCACTCAAATTCTCCGCCTGTCCTACCATCTCATCATACATTGGAAAATTTGGAGCTAGCTGGAAACTAGCTACCGGGTCAGTAGGTTGTATGCGAGCGGCCATGGACGCATTCAAATCCATCATCTGTTGGCTTGACGCTACCCTAAAGTCTTCCAACGACTGTTCTAGACTAGACATTGGTTGTGAAGGGGTTTCAGTAAAATATTCAAAGTTGTTTGGATACTGAAAACTCCCAAATGGCGGTTCTGATGCAATGTCTAGGGAATGTGCAAAAGTAGGGTAGGATTGGTAGGAATTGAATGGCTGGGCAGGAGCAGGATCAACATTTGGATAGGAAGGTGAATGGAATTGTTGATCCCAAGAATTTGAAGTGGTGAAAGGAGTGAAAGATCGGCTACGAGATTGTTCAATACGTTCTGCAATAGACATAGGTCTTGGAGTTGCAACATGACTCGAAGAAGGGGTATCAACGTAAGAAGGGGTGAATGTATGAAATGGTTGATACGAAGTGGATTGCGGAGTCAAATTGTTTGTCCTAGACGCATCTATCCGATCTCTCAATGAAATTTTGGGCATGGAGGGGTCGTTCGAAATTCGGCCAAAGCAAGAACCGTAAGAAGTGATGTCTGGTTGTGGGTACCAAAGTTCGGCAAGAGTTTTTCGAGGTGGGGTACCCATGATATGAAGAGAGAGAGAGAAAGGTAGAGAAAAGGATGGGAAAAAGAATGTGATATTTTTTTTTAAAGTTTATATATTAACAGAAGAATGAAATATACACACAAAAAGAATATGGACAAAAACAATCACGACACAAAAATACCACACACCTAATGGTTCTAGGGTTCACCTAGGTCAACTAGACCTGCTCCAGAACTTGATTGTCGAAGTAAAACTGTGTCGAGAAACGGGCTCAAGATACACTGATCACGAGGCCAGGTAAGTGCAGAGATAAGGGGAGGTTTTCCAACGCTTTCGCGAAGTTCCTTAATTAAATAACCCTTTCTCTTTTGGCGGTTTCGCCGTTAACACTTTCCTAGACACCCCGTAAACAATATACCGTTAAGCGAGGTTCTAAACACAGTTAACTTCTCCTAGTGAGCGCGAAATCCTTAAGGCTTAAAGTCTAGTTTCTTTTAAATTTTGTGCGGGTAAACGTTATGCTCAAGTTCGTGATTTGTGGGCCACGGAAAAGGTGATGAAATCCTTTACCGTATGTTGTGGGGTTCGCTTGCCCTTAAGTCCGTATTAATGTATGCAATGCGCAATTCAAAAAATTCTATAAAGAATCAAACAATCGTTTTTTAGTTTAAGCACGGCACTGCAACAAATACGGGTTAGTCAATTTTTTAGCGTTTGCTAGCGAACTTGCAAAGAATCCTGCAAAGAATAGTATATTGGATGCGTCGGATTGAGAAGAAGGTGTTAGTAAAGTACGTACCGTTAAGATTTTGGGTTAGGAAACCCCCGTTGAATCAAATCCAGTAAGCTTGAAAAGTTCGCTTGTGCGGGTCAAACTACCCGGATCTTTGGCACTGTACTTTGCAATTACCTTAGCCTTGAACGTACACTTTGCTCCCCACAATCGCAGTTTGCAAATCCGCAAAAATCTGCACTCTTGCCCACAAAAATGATCAAAAGGATTTTTTTTTATAAATATATACAAAAAGAATATTGACCCGAATAAAAAGAAAGAAAATACGCTACCGTCTCCCCGGCAACGGCGCCATTTGATCGCACGCTTTTGGCGTGTCGGATGTTCAAAGTTCTAAAGTTTACCGCGATCAGGACGGTGTCGCTATGCAGCTAGCCGGTTGAGCACGGGTCGATCCACAGGGAGATGGTTGTATGTCCGTTCTTGTCTTAGACGAGTCAATAAAGAATTTGTATGAGTTTGTTCAATCTAACCTATGTGTATTATTTGCAATTATAAAGTTGTTAAGAAAAAGATACGAGATTATAAGCTAAAGAAATCCGTACTCAAAACCTTTAAGCCGAGTCTTGACCAATTGAAGCTAGAGCAATCGGTAACAACGTGGATTAGGGAATTTAAGCGCGGTATTCGTGGAATCCGGCTTATTTACCCTTGTCTTTCCGTTCTTGTCTCTTCCTTTCGCCTCCGGCCAAACCGAACGCAACCGGTCGCGGTTAGGAATCACCGTTACCTTGTTAGGGTAGGGTGCCTAACGGAGCGCTTGCGTATCGTTTGGGCGGAGTTCAATGGAAAATACGGGAAAAGGAAATTAGCAAAGAAACGTTAACTTATAATATCGTATTTCTTCTTAACAACTTTATAATTACATTCATTCACAAAAAGAACCAAAAAGAGAGAACAAAAAGAACAAAGAAAAGAAAAGATTACAAGCAAGTAATTAAAGTGCATGTAATAAATTGCAAGTAATTAAAGACAAGAATGAAAAATGCAAGAAAGTAATTACAAGATAATAAAAAGCAAGAAAGGAAACTAGAAAGTAATTACAAGAACATAGAACTCAAGACAAGTATGGGATCAATAGCCAACTCTTAAACTTGCAAGCTCAATCAAGAGGTTGCAAGATCAAGAGAAGGGTAAAGAACTCATGTGAAGTGAAGAACTAATTCCATAAGAAAATACGACCTTTGAGATCAATAACTAACCCTTAACCTTTCAAGCTCAATGAAGAGGTTGAAAGATCAAGAGAAAACAAAAATCTCAAGGGAAAGTTAAACCAAAGAGAATGATACAAAAACCCTCATCTTCATTGATCTTCCACTCAAAAAGCACTCACTACAATTTTCATGGAGAAAAGAATGAAGAAGAAGAAGAAAAAGACTAAATCCTAACAAAAAGAGGAACAAAGAATTGACACCAAGATTTGGCTCAGTTCTGGGGTATTTATAGGAAGGGAACTGGAAACCTAGGGCAATAATCTGCCCATAAATAAAATGACCAAACAGCCCCCAAAAGATTACGGAGAGAGGACCCCACATGGCCGCGGTTCCGCGGCCTAAGCCTGCTTAGGCCGCGATTCCGCGGCCGTATAGGGGAGTTGGGCCATCATATTTTGTGTGCTTCCCTGTTTTCATGTTGTCTGCTGTGTGGTATATGACTTTTCTCATAAACTCTTAACAATTATTCCAGAATTTTAGTAGAACAAAAAGGTGATGTGATGTGGATCTTTTGCCATGATTTCCTCGAGCTCCGCGTAGATTTCTTGGATCTTGTGTTGACATAGAGCTTTGTGCATGACATGACAATCGATTTGCCATCTTGTCCCTTAAACTGGTATGTGGCAACACACGGATAGAGAGCGGAGACCCGTGTTTTATCTGTTGCTGGCAGTAATTCGGAATTTGTCGTACTTTTCCATGATATTCACTGTTCAGAGCCGAGAACCTGTATTCTGCAATTATGTAGCAAACACTGATTAAAAGCACCTACCTATAAACACACGAGCATAAGAATGGGCGGTATAAAATGCAGTATTCTGTTATGAACAGTTGAACAAGTAACCAACACCATGTATCTCAACTCATTTATTTGCTAATATATTTGTCTTTACTTTGTTTATTTCTTTTTTCTTCTGTGTTTTCTTTTCTTTTTCATTATGTGTAACTAATCTTTGGTTGTGGTGATGGTGAGGATGTGAGATGAATGGCTTTGCCTTCCTCCTCCTCATGTTAATGTTTAAAATGTTTAATAAGATTATAACTTAAAGATTGTTTAATGTTATTGTGTGATATGGTATTTTGAAACCATGGTTACTTGGTAACCTCTTCATATACCATATTCACTCATTCTCTCCATTTTGCAATGTTTAAGTTAAAATCAATTTGGTGTTAAGTTTGCTGAGTTTAGATATGGTATTTTGTGATCAAGTGGCTTGACAAACCCCTTGGTTTCATATACCCTATACTATCACAAACACTTAGCCAATTTAACACTAAAACTATTTTCTCTCACTCGCTAATTTGTGTTTTTGATATTGCGGTATGCTTGCTAACCCTTGTGCTTAGTATTGATACCTCAAGCTTGGACATACAAACGGTAAGTGAATAAAAAGGACTCGTTCATGTTTTGCGTCGAATATTGGCAACTTGATGACTTGTGCTTCGCAACCGCCTTGACAAGTCATGCTTCACGTCGGGGTCAACACAAAAATGGACAACTCATGATCAAGAGAGTGTCGAAGGAATCTCCGTGATTCAATCATTCGAGCCAAACCCACCACCACTTCTTCTTTAACTTGTTTTCTTGTTTTCTTATTTTCTTTATTTTGTGACAAACCAAATCATATTCTTTATTCTCGAACCTTAAGCGACAAAACCTAATCTCCAATTCCCTGCGGATTGACCCGTACTTGCTGGCTCGCTACAACGCGCCGTGCACTTGCTGTTTATAAATTTTAAAACAAGGCTGAGCTCGCGCGCGCAACTATTTATTAAAAACAACCCCTTTTCCAAAACACGCACGTTTACACGCGCGCGTGAGGCCCCAACAAGTTTTTAGCGCCGTTGCCGGGGATTTGGTAGTCATTAGGAATTGTTATTTCTGGTTCGTACTAACACACTAACTATTAACTCAATTTTTTTTTCAAAACTAACAAAACACACATTTTCTAACCCTTTGCTCTCTGTCTTTGTAACCTGCTATCACTATGAGATTAAAGTAAAAAACCAAAGTATACAAATAGAATACTAATATAGCCTAGAGAAGTCACACAAAATTTGAGCACCATTGGATTTCATTTGGCCGGCGACATTCAAGCAAAATCCTGCGCCGCCGGTTCTCTTATGGGGTTTTTGGTTTTTTCTTTTTGTGTGATCTCCAGTGTATTGTTAGTATTCTGTTAGTATTGTTTGATTTTTATAATTATGTGTGTGCAGGAATTGGGCCAGATATTTCGCTTTTTGCACTAAATATCGTTCTTTCCGACATTTTCAGATTTCGACGGAATTACGAGGAGCGATCGTGCGAAGCAAGGATCAAATTCAATAGCAAGACGTTAGTGAAGTATAGTGCCAAAGATCCAGATAGTTTGACCCGCGCAAGCGAACAATCAAATACCCGTAATCACTTCAAAGGGTTTTTCTTAAACCAAAATCACATCGTACGTATTTTTCTAACACCTTCGCTCAAATTTGACGCATTCCAATATTCTATCTTCTACAAGATTCTTCGCAAAATTTGCCATCAATTGAACAGAGAACTAACCCGTATTTGTTGCAGCAGTTAAGATTAAAACGAAAAAAGAATTGCTTGATTGATTGATTGATTTCTAAAATTCTTTTATTTAATTGCGCATTTGCATCTTAATACGGGTATTAAGGGCACAAAACCAAACAAGATATGGTAATGGATTTCATCACCTTTCTCCACAAATCACAAAGCATTCTTGCATACCCACAGTAATTTAAAATCAATTAGAACTCTGATTTAAAGAACTTCGCGCTCATTATGAGAAGTTAACTGTGTTTAGAACACCGCTTAACGGTATATTGTTCACGGGGTGTTGATTGATTGATTCAGCGTGTTTGCGCTTTCTAAAAGATAGATCTAAAATATTTGTAACCGCAATCAAGAACGGCGTCGCTTTGCAGCTAACCGGTGAGTACGGGTCGGTCCACAGGGATGTTGTGAATTTCCGATTCGCTCAAACGAGTTAATTCCGATGGGAGCCGGATTGATTATTAAATCTAAAAATTGAAGTTGTATGATACTAGGATTAGAAACTTGCTAGGATTAGGTTTAGGGAAAATTTGGTAAACAAAGATCTACATCTCTTTCCATTGCCTTTAATTAAAGATATCATATTAGTGTTATGGTAAATCTTAACAAAGGGGATTAGGATGATTGGGAAGATTGATTCTTCCTCTAGATCCTTGTCCTTCCTTTCTTAATCTTTACCCTAACCTCCATGGAAAACCTTAAAATCCGGGCCTTTAGACTACGGAATCACCGTTACCTCGAGGGTAGAGTGCCGTAGGGAGCGGAATAAGAAGGTATGCATGGAGTTCTAATTTTCATAAAAGATTGGCAAAGAAAAGAAATGAGAGATCTTCGTCTCTCAAATCCTTCCCCATTCCTAACCCTAACAAGCGAGGAGACTACTCGCTCATTAGGGAATTAAAATACATTTATCTAGGGCAGAGAATAAAAATTACCTAGGGTAAGAATTGAAATCTAAACTAGAGCAAGGAATTAAATCTACTTACAGATGCATCTCTCCAATCATCAACACAGGGTTGTCAGATCTGAATTCATGAATTGAAAAGAAACACCGATGCTCTCCATAAAGAATTCTCGATTTATTATTAAAAGGAGGCATAAGAAATTACAATGAGTAGAGTTCCTATTTATAGAGAATAGGAAACCTAGGTTACAATTGATTTGCATGTCTACATTTACCAAAATATCCTTAGGAAGACCTAGTCAAAGTAGACTTCAAGCTTTTGGTAAAATTTTATGTCTCTGTCTCTTTAAAGAAAGTATTGGGCCTTGGATCTTTGGGCTTCCTTATTATTTGGTTCTTTATTAAAATAGCTTCTATGTTTCTTCCAGATCTCCTGTGAATAATTGCGGTGGACTTTTAACCGTTCGCTTTGTAATCTTGGACCTTGCGTTGCCTTGTTGATTGTGAATTTTATCTTTGATGTAGGCTTGACTGAGATCCTCCTAATTGTTGGTCAAAAGTCCACTTTTGCATCGTCTTTTCATTGTTTTCACTGTTTCCTGTCCAAGAACCTGTAACCTGTAACATGTAGCAGACATGTATCAAAAGCACCTGTTTATTTATAAAAAGAATAAGAATGGGGAATATAAAATGCAATATTATGATATGAACAAATACCCCCAAACTTATCTTTTGCTCGTCCTCGAGCAAACTTATTTTTATTCACTAAAATCCTAACCACACTTTCGCAGGGAAACGCGATTGCACTGAGCACGTATAACTAGCTGTTAAACCTCTAGGTGTCCCTAGTAGGAGGAGTGTTGTCTCCGGAGGGTTTTCAGCGGATACTACCCACAAAATCCTATCAATTCAGCCCATTAACTTTTGTTCTCCAATTAGGTTTTCTAACTAAGAATTCTATTATCTTTTACTTGTAAATTATCCACCCATATTCTTCACACTTCCTCATCATTTAATTTAAGATTATATATATCCTATAGACTTACTTAGCTTTCGGCATTTCCTAAGTTTTCCTTCTAGGGTTCCATCTCCACTTAGGAATTTCTATCAACCCTACTAAAGATACAAGTTCTATTCTTCATTCCTTTCTCTCTTCTAAACTCTAATTACATATCCCCACGTGTGTGTAAATATCACCCCCACACTTGGAAATTCAAATCAAGCAATCGTACTCTCGTCCATTGTCCAAAGCACTTATTAATTAGTGAATTTTTAATTGAATTTCGCTTACACATCCTTCATGCGACTATGCGACTGTTAATACTTCTTGAGGTACCAACGAACGATTACCAAATGCGTTCGCACATTTAAGCGTAATTCCTAGTCTTGCAACACCCAAGGCTTTAGCAGTGACTCCCAAACCAGTTGGTCTAAGGCACTAGGTGATGAAGCACCCTCGCTAAATATTTTTCTATTTTTGCAGCCTTAAGTAATCACAAAAACCAGTGTCCATTTTTTTATTCTTTATTCACTTTTTTTCTTTTATTTTCATTTTCTTCGTACTAAGGACTTTAGACAAGAGTATTTCAAGGTCTCTTCTACTATTCCAAGTTTCAAGGTGCGTGATTGTGCAAATTGTAGGGTATACATTTTTAGAATCTAGATTTAAGCTAGAAACTATTTTTCAAACTTATACTCTAATAAGAATATCAATACTCTTCCCTCATTTTGACTTAACCCAAGAAGTGAACTTAAAATTTGCCTATTTCTAAATAAACTACAAGGCATATACTTTCTACCGTTAAAGTTTAAGGAAGGTTATTTTTAGGGTTTTTAATTCACAAAGTCTAAGATCTAGTTGTTCCTAGCCAGTTAACCTATTTGTCAAACTCAAGTCAATTAGCCAAAATTGAATACATTAATTTTTTATAATTTTTGAAAATTTTCAATTTTTATGGATTTTCAAATAAGTATGCAAATGCAAAAATATGTACAAATGAATGCGAAGGAAGAAGACGTACCGAGCATACCCCCAAACTTGAACTTGACAGTGTCCTCACTGTCATACTAAACCAAGAGGGTCAAAATACCGGCACTTCCCTGTTTATTTATTTATAATTTTTTTTTTATATTTTTAATGTTTTGAATTTTTTTTTTATTTTTTTATAGAAAAAGAAAACAAAAAATATATACATACATACAAAGATTCCCCCAAACTTAAGCTTGGCCTTGCATAAGCCAAAAGTTAGCACCAACCATTCAAAAATCTTATCGTGGAAATGGTATAGTTGGTGCAAAAAACTGAGAAGCATGCGAGACCGTGTGGAAAGAAGAATGGTAGAATATGGTCTCGGCGGGGGAGAAGAATGGCGAAAAGAAGAAGGAAGTGGAGTACGATCTTGAGGGTGTAAATTGAGTGAATAAATTAGCGCAATATGTGATGACCGATATGTTATGAGAGATTGCGCTAACCTATCTACTCGTCGAGAAATAGGGTCAAACCCCTCAAGATTCGCAAGAAAATATGGGTACGCCGAACTTGGTATTGAAGATGAAAGCATAACGGTCATTTGTACGGTCGGAACAATAGGAAGGACGAAAGGGAGTGAATTAGGGATAGTATCATTCTCACCGTAGTAAACTGTTTTGAACTTGAAAGATTCCATTAATGGTTCGAAACTACTGTAAGCAACCGAGTCTGATGGTTCAACTAACTCATCTGAAAATGTAAAGGACTCAAACTCGGGCGGTGAGTCATCAATATCGTCCGAAAAAGTGAAACACTCGTAAGTGTTAACGTCTGTGAAAATTGTGTCAGATTGAAAGGAAAAGGTTTCAAGCTCACAGTCTTCAAGCGGGGTCGGAACGATGGGAAGGAGGGAGGGTGATATAACAGTCAAAGGTTCAGGAGGATGAATTGGAAAATCAGACACATCAAATAAAAATGGTTCAACCTCAATATGGTTCTCAAAACTCTCCTCAATACTATTCTTAATATTCAACTCATCCATACCATTATCATCAAAATCTAGACGCATATGAGATTCGGGAGAAATATTTAATAACTCAGGATGATGATTTGAACATAAAATTTCAATTAAATCGACAGGTTCATCATCCGAAATATTCCCGGCGTCTATATCCTCAATCAAGTGAAACTCAATTTCTTTAGACACCTCCTCAAAAGCATGGATGTTTATCAATATAGGTTCTAGAGTGGAAGTGTAAAGGTCAAACGGATTAGGTGCTGTTTCACTCGAAGGGGGTTCCTCACAATTTGGCAAATCAAACACTACAAAGTCGCACAACTCGTTTTTATTTTGAACTTGTGAATCATTTAGGACATTCGATGGAAAACTGGAGTTGTGGGCTTCAATTGGGTAAGGGTAGGTTTGATTTGGAAATCCTCTCACATTCTCATTCTGTCCAACTGCTTCCTCATACATTGAAAAATTTGGGGCTAGCGGGAAACTAGCTACCGGTTCAGCAGGTTGCATAAGGGCGGCCACGGACGCTTCCACATTCCTAACCATTTTGTTTGTTGCTGCGATATACTCCTCCAACGCCTCTTCCAAACTAGACTTGGGTGGTAAGGGGGTTTCGGTAAAAGATTCGAAATTGTTTGGATATGTGAAACTCCCTAATGGCTGTGTAGAAACATTGTCTAGTGACGGTGGAAAAGTCGGGTAGGACTGGTAGGAAGTGGGTGATTGGACAGGGGTAGGGTCAACATATGGATAAAAAGGTGAATAGTCGTGCGGATCCCTATAACTAGATGTGTGGAGAGGGGTGAAAGATCGGCTGCGAGATTGAGCAATATGCTCAGCAATGGACATCGGCTTAGGAGTGATAGAAGGACTTGAAAAAGTGGTATCAACATATGGAAGTGGTGAAGGTTGACTTGGTTGACACAAAGTGGGTTGAAAAGTCAAACTGTTTCTCCTAGACTCCTCTATGTGATCTTTCAAAGATTTTTTAGGCACGGAAGGATCGTCTTTAAATTGACCGAACACATTGACATATGACACAAAATTAGGTTCGGGATACCAAAGTTCGGCTAATGATTTTTTATGTGGGGTACCCATGTTAAAAGAAGGGGAAAAGGAAAGAAAGTTTGTTGTGCAAGGATTTATTTGCGGCTAAAAAATTTTTGCAAGCTTTATAAAATATTTGTCCTTTTTATTTTCATTTTTCATTGATTTTTTTCTTTCTCTTTATTTGGAAAAATTTTTGTTGCAAAAAGATTTTAGAGAAAAGATACGCAACAGCAAAATATTTTATAGAAAAGATATGCAACAGCAAAATATTACTTGCAATCAATTATTATTTTAAGCATATCACAAGAATCTTTATTTGGAAAGAATTGTTGCAAAAAGATATTTGAGAAAAGATATGCAACAACAAAATATTTCTTGCAATCAATTTAGTTCAAGCGGGGCCCAAAAATCCTGCACAAGATCGTTATTTGGAAGGGAATATATTTTTAAAGCACACAAAATCTTGCAGGCATTATTCAGAAAATATATTAAAATTTGCAGAGGAGAATTAACAGAGGAGCTTACAGCGCAATTTGCAGAGGATGATGTCACCAAAAGAGCGCGTTTCCGCGGTCAAAGGAGGCCCACCGCGGTGGTTCCGCGGCTAAACGTGCGAGACACGTGTTCAGATTTTGCTGACGTCACCAGATGGCGGCGCTTCCGCGGCGGGAGCAGAGAAATGCGGCGGATCCGCGGTATTTTGGACGATTCAGATCTCTAAATTTTCTCTGGTGTTCTGTTGAATTAATCCCTTGCTGTTTAGATCTTCTGATTTCCGTTTCGCCTTCTGGAAATTTCCAGATCGTCTTTGTATATCCTGCAAAATTAAAACAGCAAAGTATCCCTTCCAAAAATAATAGATTATATATCTTTTTATATTTTTTTGATTTTTTTGACTTTTATGAATTTTTAAATTTTATGATTAACCCGAAATTGCGAAAAGAAAATTCTACGCCATCCCCGGCAACGGCGCCATTTGATTGATTGATTCAGCGTGTTTGCGCTTTCTAAAAGATAGATCAAAAATATTTGTAACCGCAATCAAGAACGGCGTCGCTTTGCAGCTAACCGGTGAGTACGGGTCGGTCCACAGGGATGTTGTGAATTTCCGATTCGCTCAAACGAGTTAATTCCGATGGGAGCCGGATTGATTATTAAATCTAAAAATTGAAGTTGTATGATACTAGGATTAGAAACTTGCTAGGATTAGGTTTAGGGAAAATTTGGTAAACAAAGATCTACATCTCTTTCCATTGCCTTTAATTAAAGATATCATATTAGTGTTATGGTAAATCTTAACAAAGGGGATTAGGATGATTGGGAAGATTGATTCTTCCTCTAGATCCTTGTCCTTCCTTTCTTAATCTTTACCCTAACCTCCATGGAAAACCTTAAAATCCGGGCCTTTAGACTACGGAATCACCGTTACCTCGAGGGTAGAGTGCCGTAGGGAGCGGAATAAGAAGGTATGCATGGAGTTCTAATTTTCATAAAAGATTGGCAAAGAAAAGAAATGAGAGATCTTCGTCTCTCAAATCCTTCCCCATTCCTAACCCTAACAAGCGAGGAGACTACTCGCTCATTAGGGAATTAAAATACATTTATCTAGGGCAGAGAATAAAAATTACCTAGGGTAAGAATTGAAATCTAAACTAGAGCAAGGAATTAAATCTACTTACAGATGCATCTCTCCAATCATCAACACAGGGTTGTCAGATCTGAATTCATGAATTGAAAAGAAACACCGATGCTCTCCATAAAGAATTCTCGATTTATTATTAAAAGGAGGCATAAGAAATTACAATGAGTAGAGTTCCTATTTATAGAGAATAGGAAACCTAGGTTACAATTGATTTGCATGTCTACATTTACCAAAATATCCTTAGGAAGACCTAGTCAAAGTAGACTTCAAGCTTTTGGTAAAATTTTATGTCTCTGTCTCTTTAAAGAAAGTATTGGGCCTTGGATCTTTGGGCTTCCTTATTATTTGGTTCTTTATTAAAATAGCTTCTATGTTTCTTCCAGATCTCCAGTGAATAATTGCGGTGGACTTGTTAGTGTTTATGCCCTAGAAGGCCATTACTGTATCATACTAGCTTGTATATTACTTAATGGAAGCTTGGGATATTCACATGTATATAACAGTCTTGCTAAACATGGTAGTATGCTACTTGGTTTTTCTATCTTAATATGTGAGTGTACGTATTGATAGAGCTCTTAGGATCTTGCTTGTCTACCAGCGTTGTGATGGCAGTCACACTAGTGGGGGCTGGGTAGTCTACAAGCACATCCTTATTCAGGTCCCTGGTCGTTGGATTATCGAGACAGAGCATCGATACTCCGGAGTAGACTAGTGTGTATGCTTCTCATCCCAGTTGGGGAGATGGTCTGTCCCACAGCCGTCAGTACGTCGTACTGGAGATAGTATACAGGTGCTCGTTAGGTTACGGGTACACCGGACAGGACTCACAGGGAACTGTTGGTTGGTTTGATACCAGTCGTCAGTGAACAGTTCCCAGGTGACATGAGTACAGCGTAGTCCGCAGACTTGACACTGCTACTTCGCCTCGAGTGTGTCCCACTGTTCTTAGATTGCTACCCTACCACGGCTCAAAGGAGTCGTGCAAACAGGTGGCAGTTGGGTGCAGTCCCGAGCACTTAGAGGCAGTGGCGGTTAGACAGGATTCGTCCCACCCGGTATTAGGAGTAGATATCGTGCTGTGTCAGAGAGCCATTACGCAAAGTCCCTGGCCAGGGCAAGCGAGATTTGCTGGTAGGTTCCAGCAGTTTCTCAGGGTGTAATGGGCTTCACTCCGACACGACTTATACCGCTATTAGGGGACTGACGCTTGCCGCCCCCCTAGGCCCGATATGCGATAGTCTTGGACGAACGGACCGGACTGTATGGAGATTGTCACATCAGACTCAGTAGGAGTTCGGATGGGTTTACTCATCGGCCTTCTTATCGACAACTACCTGGGGACCGTTACGTACAGCTAGTGCCGCTTGCGGTCTGTGGTTAAACCCACTGCCAGCTTAGTAGTCGAGTCTCTAGAGTCCCACACAGAGAGTTTCCTACTCCAGGCGAAACGATATAGAGGTTGCATGGTTTTGCGACAAAGGGTTCGGACGCATACGTGCGTTTACGCACGTACGACTTTCGGACAGTTTTTACCAGTCGGCTTTGGTTTAAGCCAGTTACTGGTATCCGGTTATTGGATTTTTACAGTCTAAAGTTTTTCCGTATTTTTGCGGATTGGAGGGGCGTTCTCGTAATTGTACGAGAAGCTTCTAGAAGATGTGACTAAGGAGGTTTCTTTTGGATAAGAAAGTGAGTCATGGTGGTGATTCATTCATTTCATTAATGCACATTTATTGCTTAATGACTCATGCTAATGAATCACCACTAGATATTTTATGAAGCATGCTTATTCATTTCCTTTATTTCATATTCTAAAATAAGAATGCTTCATAATATTATGATACACTCTCTCTTTTCTCTCATTATCTTATCTCACATTCTCTCTCCTCAAGCTCTCATCTTCAAACCCTAATCCTTAATCCTCATGTGTTGAGATCAAAGGATTAGTTAGACTAAAACAATCCATTACCTTTACTCTATATCATCCTATCATCTTTGATTAGCAATCAAAGTTGATTAGTTACCTCAAGTTAGAGGTTTAGCTTGGAGTTTCGCTCTCGGGTGGATCGTCTACTACCTAGAGAAGGTCGAGGAGAACAAAGGAGGACGTAAAGACGAAGGACCGGTTTCATTAGGTATAATCCCTAATCACTAGTGAAAAGAAACTCATTGAATACGGTTATTTATAGTTTAGCTTCGATTCAAGCGGTTAGTCGATGTTCGTTCTTTAAACTTGATTGTTTTTGAAAATTCCGCCTCCCCATAAGTACTGGGGTGTACTACATCGACTTACAGTGGTATCAGAGCCTCGCTAAACACTAAATAACTTAATCGCAAATTTGTACGAATTTCGAATGGAAAAACGAAACCGGAAAACCCTAAAAAATACTAGTTTCTGTCTAATTTAAAACGATGTCAGAAAATTTTTCAGGTGTGTTCAGAGAGCTAGAAAGGAGTCCAGGAGAACACCCAAGAAATTTGAGCCCATGAATCGGCAACTCGGCCGCGGAAGCGCGGCGGATCGGTGGGATCCGCCGCCCTTCCGCGGCGCTTTGGCCGAGTCATGGACTCATCTTTCTTGTGTGGGTCCCCTGTGAAATTTGGGGTTTTCTGGAATATTTAATTATTGCTCAGGTTACTGTTTAACAGAGCAGATTTTGGAGCAATATTGATGTTGTTTATTCGATCGAATTGTACAGTATTTGCGTATTGGATTATATCTGTGATTGTATAATGTGTTCGTAAACCTCCCCTAACTGCTAGTATGTCGGTTGGCAGGGGGTTGCACATTTCTGAAATGGTTATATCTGTTTGTGCATATAAACTGTATTGGACTGTTGTGGTGTATAGCCGGGGTTAGCAATGGGTTATTGATTAATTCATTTGTTGTAAATGTAATTTGTTGTAATATTATTTTTGCGGGGCACTTCCAGGTTGCGGTCGTAGCCACCGTTGTATTATTTCATTTTACTGTTTTTGCTCCTAGGACTGACCCAACGTGGGGTACACAGACTGCCGGGTGGGTAGTTTGCCGTACCCGTAGGGGTCGAGGGTGGGGTAACGGCTATTCATCATAACTGTGTAATCTGTCTTTTCTTGCAGGCTCAAAAGAAATACAGATTGCTTGCAAATCCAATATTGTTTATCTGTGTTCTGGAATGAATATCATTGCGTCAGACGAATGTAAAATATCTATATTTATGATAGCTATTTAGACGCCACTTATGTTTTACACCCGCGCTAGCCCAGCCCCCGCTCTGTCGTTAGTTAAGTAACCTAACGGGTGATGACGGGACCCCGTGGCGAATGCGGATGGCATAAGAGGACGTTGTATTTTCGTTGTTTTCTGCAATGATAGGTTAATGATGGGACGCATTATCTATAATGCAAAGTAAAACAAACCAAAGTTTAAATCGTTGGAACAATTTAAAAGAAACCACTCGGTTAATTTTAAAAACAGATATTTTTTAAATGCGGAGACTTAACCACTCCTTTTAAAAGCTATCAGGTTCCTTCGGTTATATCAAGTTCACTACGTTCACGGTTTCGCCAAAACCAGTCGTAGCCCTCCGTCATTTCATTTGGGTATTCAGTAGTATTCAAGCTATGCAGTTTTGGCCAACGTCATGGCATAGTGTTTGGTAGCTGCTGGATATTCATTTGTTGCATAGATAGATGAGTTGGTTTGGGACAGTCGTATTATCATTTGGCCAACGTCAGGGATATATACGGATGGGTTCAAATTAACAAGATAATGATGGGTAGAACTTGACATGTGACTTATGACATTTTGACCAACGCCAAGGTCATAAGAGCATGGGGTAAAAACTTATATCGGGAATTTCTAAAGAAACTGAAATTTGCAAAAGAGATGCATACCATTTGGAGTTTGATGAATGTTGGTAGGATTCCTTCAACATTATCATACGATGATATTTGGATCCCGATCCTACTGTGAGTATATGCTACTTATCAGGATATTCGTCGCTTAACGATCAATGCTATAAACCTAGTAGGTGTCCAGAAAAGTGTCAGCGGGGTTACGCCCCCAGAGAAAAGAGGTTATTTAATTAAGGAACTTCGCGAAAGCGTTGGAAAACCTCCCTCGAAGTATCGACACCAGCCTGGCTGAACGGTTAAGCAAGTATTGTACGGTGAGAATAGTCTTGGCTAATTCTTCTTTTATGGTTTGAGGAAGGATTCGAGAAACAGTGGGAGCCATCCAGTTTAGATAAACTAAAAACCATTCTAAACTTGCAAGAGCATCATGCTAAAGAGTTTTCTTCTCTCTCTCCTAAATTGCAGCGACCCTGAAAATGACTGGACTTAAGTTACTTTTAGAGAAAAATATACTGACGGGGCCAAACTATAAAGATTGGCTGCGGAATGTCAAGATGGCTTTGACCTATGACAAACTGGGGTACGTCCTCACCGCTACAGCACCTGCTGTCCTTGGTCCCAAATCCAGCAATGCGGATAAGGAAATCCGCAAAACCTGGGATTTAGATCGCGCGAGAGCCAAGTGCATCGTGCTTGCCTCGATGAACAATGAACATCAGAGGAGGCACGAGGATATGTCCCTAGATGGCATATTTCTCCATACAAAGGAACTTTATGGAGAGCAATCTCGTATAGCAAGATACGAGACCTCTAAGAAACTGTTTCGAGCGAGGTTGGCTGTCGGGTCATCGGTAGGTGAACATGTCCTACAGATGATCGGCTATATTGAAGAGCTCGCGGACCTTGGGACGACTTTGGATAATGAGCTCTATACAGACCTTGTTCTCCAGTCCCTTCCTCCCACCTACGCCCAGTTTATCCTCAACTTCAATCTTCAAGGAAAAGAAGTTGAACTTGCGGAACTCCTGAACATGTTAAGGAGTGCAGAGGGCACCTTGCAGAAGGCAAGGGAAACACCCGCTATGTTTGTTGGCGGTTCATCTTCTTCCGGGTCCAAGGCTAGGGCCAAAGGAAGGAAGAAGAAGGCCGCACCCAGACCTAGAGGAGGTGTTAGTAAGGTGGGAAATAAGGGAAAGAAAAAGTTTACAGCACCGGTAGTTGGCCTGGATGAGTGCTTCCATTGTCACAGGAAAGGGCACTGGAAGAAGGATTGCAAGGCGTGGAACGCCAAGAACCAGGAACCGAAGCAAGCTGTGGCTTCGACTTCAGGTGTGTTTGTAATTGAGAATTGTCTGTCAATCAACTCTGCTTCCTGGGTATTGGATACCGGATCAGGATCTCATATTTGCAATTCATTGCAGGCACTGAGAAACCGTAGAGTGCTGAAGGAAGGTGATATGATCCTCAGGGTTGCTAACGGAGCTAGCGTGGGAGCTGCGTCCGTCGGGGATTATCACCTAGGATTGACGAGTGGACACATTTTGGTTTTACATAACTGTTATTTTGTACCCAGCTTAACGTGTAATATCATATCAGTTTCCTTGTTATCAAATAAAGGTTATGATTTCACGTTTGTAAGAGATGTTGTCAACATCCACCTTAATCATGGTTTGATTGGGTCAGGTACTCTAAATAACGGCATATATATGTTAAACCAACTCCAAATTTTCAATGTCCAGAACACACTAAAAAGAAAGTCTCCAGATTTAAATAAAGCTTTCTTATGGCATTGTAGACTGGGTCACATCAATGAGAGAAGGTTGACTAAGTTGCATAGAGAAGGATATTTGGACACGTTCGAATATCAAACTTATGACACTTGTCAATCTTGTCTCAAAGGAAAGATGACAAAGACTCCATTTACTGGACAAGGAGTAAGAGCGAGCGAGCTCTTAGGACTCATACACAGTGATGTATGTGGTCCAATGTCTACACATGCAAGAGGTGGTTATTCCTACTTCATTACTTTTACAGATGATTTCTCTAGGTATGGATATGTTTTCTTAATGAAGCATAAATCAGAGGCCTTTGAGAAATTCCTGGAATTTAAGAGTGAAGCGGAAAACCAAACAGGCAAAAGTATTAAGACACTAAGATCTGATCGAGGTGGAGAATACTTAAGTGCCGAGTTCCTAGATTACCTAAAAGAGAAAGGAATTCTCTCTCAGCTTACTCCTCCGTACACTCCACAGCACAACGGTGTATCGGAGAGACGGAATCGAACCCTATTGGATATGGTACGATCCATGATGAGTAATACTGAGTTACCGCGATCTTTCTGGGGATATGCGCTAGAATCAGCGGCATATATTTTGAACAGAGTTCCAACCAAAACTGTGCCTACCACACCATATCAGATGTGGAGTGGGAAGAAACCCTATCTTCAGTATGTAAGGATTTGGGGATGTCCAGCTTTTGTAAAAAAGCAGCATGTGGACAAGCTCGAGGCACGATCAGTACTGTGTAAGCTTGTAGGATATCCAAAGAACTCCAAGGGATATTGCTTCTATTACGCAGAGGAACAAAAGGTTTTTGTTTCTCGTAATGCCCATTTTTTAGAACAACAAGTTTTAGAAAAGGATACAAATGGGAGCGAAATAGAACTGGAAGAAATTCCAGAACCACAAGCTGCTACTGAAAGTTTGGTAGAACCAGAGGTTCAAGAAGAACAGAACATTCCCGCACCCTTCCGCAGGAGTAGTAGGCCGTCTCGTCCGCCTGAGAGATACTACGGTTTTCTCATAGACGGGGATAGAGAGGATTGCATCATAGATGATGATGAACCTACTGACTTCCAGCAGGCCATCCAGAGCGGCGACTCGGTACGATGGCTAGATGCAATGCGGACCGAGATGGAGTCCATGTACACCAACAAAGTATGGACTTTGGACTTTGCTCCAGATGGGGTAAAACCCATAGGATGCAAATGGATCTTCAAGAAAAAGATTGGTGTAGATGGACAGGTGGAAACCTATAAGGCTAGACTTGTTGCAAAGGGTTTTCGTCAAAGACCTGGTTTGGACCATGACGAAACCTTTTCTCCAGTGGCTATGCTCAAATCCATTCGGGTCCTTCTTGCTATTGCTGCCTTCCATGATTATGAAATATGGCAGATGGACGTAAAGACGGCTTTTCTGAATGAAAATTTAGAAGAGAGCGTCTATATGGATCAGCCAGAGGGTTTCAATCAGAGTGGGAGCAGCGGGAAAGTATGCAAGCTGCTTAAGTCCATTTACGGACTAAAGCAGGCATCGCGGAGTTGGAACATCTGTTTTGATGAGACAGTCAAAGAATATGACTTTATCAAAAATCCAGATGAACCGTGCATATATAGTAAAGTTGTGGCCAGAAGTGTCGTATTCCTCGTCTTGTACGTGGATGACATTCTATTGATAGGAAATGACATTCCTATGCTACAATCTGTCAAAGGATTCTTGTCACACAGGTTCTCCATGAAAGACCTGGGTGATGCCTCTTACATTCTGGGGATCCGGATCTATCGTGATAGATCCAAGAGGATGTTGGGACTTTCGCAGTCCAGGTATATCGACACTGTACTGAAAAGATTCAGTATGGAAGATTCTAAGCGCGGTAATCTACCGGCTTGTCACGGAATCACCCTCTCCAAAGAGATGTCTCCCAAGACTGATTTGGAAAGGGAACGCATGTCTATTATACCCTACGCTTCTGCGGTAGGCTCTATAATGTATGCGATGTTGTGTACCGGACCAGATGTAGCTTACGCACTAAGCGTGGTAAGCCGGTATCAGTCAGACCCAGGGGAGAAACACTGGATAGCAGTAAAGAACATTCTCAAGTACCTGAGGAGGACTAAGGAGATGTTCTTGGTTTACGGCGGAAAGGACCTCAGGTTAGAGGCCTTTGCTGATTCCGGCTTCCAGAGTGATAAGGACGATTCCAAGTCCATGTCGGGTTATGTCTTTACCCTCAATGGAGGGGCGGTGTGCTGGAAGAGCTCCAAGCAGGACACCGTTGCTGACTCGACGATGGAAGCGGAGTATATAGCTGGTTGCGATGCCGCAAAAGAAGCAGTCTGGATGAAGAAGTTCCTAACAGAACTTCAGGTGGTTCCTACCATAGTTGATCCAATACCTCTGTATTGCGACAACAACGGAGCTATAGCTTTAGCGAAGGAACCAAGGTCCCATCAGAAGTCCAGACACATCTTGAGGCGGTATCACCTGATCAGGGAGATCATTGATCGTCAGGAGATCGAGGTTCGGAGAGTTGCTTCAGAAGAGAACATTGCTGATCCATTCACGAAGGCCCTTCCTCAGATTGAGTTCGAGAGGCTGCTCGAGATCATTGGTCTACGATATGCCAGTACATGGCCCTAGTGCAAGTGGGAGATTGTTAGTGTTTATGCCCTAGAAGGCCATTACTGTATCATACTAGCTTGTATATTACTTAATGGAAGCTTGGGATATTCACATGTATATAACAGTCTTGCTAAACATGGTAGTATGCTACTTGGTTTTTCTATCTTAATATGTGAGTGTACGTATTGATAGAGCTCTTAGGATCTTGCTTGTCTACCAGCGTTGTGATGGCAGTCACACTAGTGGGGGCTGGGTAGTCTACAAGCACATCCTTATTCAGGTCCCTGGTCGTTGGATTATCGAGACAGAGCATCGATACTCTTGAGTAGACTAGTGTGTACGCTTCTCATCCCAGTTGGAGAGATGGTCTGTCCCACAGCCGTCAGTACGTCGTACTGGAGATAGTATACAGGTGCTCGTTAGGTTACGGGTACACCGGACAGGACTCACAGGGAACTGTTGGTTGGTTTGATACCAGTCGTCAGTGAACAGTTCCCAGGTGACATGAGTACAGCGTAGTCCGCAGACTTGACACTGCTACTTCGCCTCGAGTGTGTCCCACTGTTCTTAGATTGCTACCCTACCACGGCTCAAAGGAGTCGTGCAAACAGGTGGCAGTTGGGTGCAGTCCCGAGCACTTGGAGGCAGTGGCGGTTAGACAGGATTCGTCCCTCCCGGTATTGGGAGTAGATATCGTGCTGTGTCAGAGAGCCATTACGCAAAGTCCCTGGCCAGGGCAAGCGAGATTTGCTGGTAGGTTCCAGCAGTTTCTCAGGGTGTAATGGGCTTCACTCCGACACGACTTATACCGCTATTAAGGGACTGACGCTTGCCGCCCCCTAGGCCCGATATGCGATAGTCTTGGACGAACGGACCGGACTGTATGGAGATTGTCACATCAGACTCAGTAGGAGTTCGGATGGGTTTACTCATCGGCCTTCTTATCGACAACTACCTGGGGACCATTACGTACAGCTAGTGCCGCTTGCGGTCTGTGGTTAAACCCACTGCCAGCGTAGTAGTCGAGTCTCTAGAGTCCCACACAGAGAGTTTCCTACTCCAGGCGAAACGATATAGAGGTTGCATGGTTTTGCGACAAAGGGTTCGGACGCATACGTGCGTTTACGCACGTACGACTTTCGGACAGTTTTTACCAGTCGGCTTTGGTTTAAGCCAGTTACTGGTATCCGGTTATTGGATTTTTACAGTCTAAAGTTTTTCCGTATTTTTGCGGATTGGAGGGGCGTTCTCGTAATTGTACGAGAAGCTTCTAGAAGATGTGACTAAGGAGGTTTCTTTTGGATAAGAAAGTGAGTCATGGTGGTGATTCATTCATTTCATTAATGCACATTTATTGCTTAATGACTCATGCTAATGAATCACCACTAGATATTTTATGAAGCATGCTTATTCATTTCCTTTATTTCATTATTCTAAAATAAGAATGCTTCATAATATTATGATACACTCTCTCTCTTCTCTCATTATCTTATCTCACATTCTCTCTCCTCAAGCTCTCATCTTCAAACCCTAATCCTTAATCCTCATGTGTTGAGATCAAAGGATTAGTTAGACTAAAACAATCCATTACCTTTACTCTATATCATCCTATCATCTTTGATTAGCAATCAAAGTTGATTAGTTACCTCAAGTTAGAGGTTTAGCTTGGAGTTTCGCTCTCGGGTGGATCGTCTACTACCTAGAGAAGGTCGAGGAGAACAAAGGAGGACGTAAAGACGAAGGACCGGTTTCATTAGGTATAATCCCTAATCACTAGTGAAAAGAAACTCATTGAATACGGTTATTTATAGTTTAGCTTCGATTCAAGCGGTTAGTCGATGTTCGTTCTTTAAACTTGATTGTTTTTGAAAATTCCGCCTCCCCATAAGTACTGGGGTGTACTACATCGACTTACAGGACTTTTAACCGTTCGCTTTGTAATCTTGGACCTTGCGTTGCCTTGTTGATTGTGAATTTTATCTTTGATGTAGGCTTGACTGAGATCCTCCTAATTGTTGGTCAAAAGTCCACTTTTGCATCGTCTTTTCATTGTTTTCACTGTTTCCTGTCCAAGAACCTGTAACCTGTAACATGTAGCAGACATGCATCAAAAGCACCTGTTTATTTATAAAAAGAATAAGAATGGGGAATATAAAATGCAATATTATGATATGAACAGGTGTCTAAGCAAGTGTTCACGGCGAAACCGCCAAAAGAGAAAGGGTTATTCTAATTAAGGAACTTCGCGAAAGCGTTAGATAACCTCCTCTTATCTCTGCACTTATCTGGATTTGTGATCCGTATATCTTGAGCCCGTTTCTCGACACAGTTTTACTTTGACAATCAGGTTCTTGAGCATGTCTAGTTGACTTAGCATAACATAGACTGCTAGGGGTGTGATATTCTTTGTTTTTGTGATATTTGTGAATTCTTGTTAATATGGGTGATACACAGTTCGATTCGATTTTTCACGGTCCTTATTCTTTTTTTATACTCATTCCCAATTCGTTTGTACAAATTACCAAGATTCTTCCTACATTCATGAAAACTGTTCTTTCCTAGGGGGTGGCCAACCGTCACAGAATTTTGATATCGGTCACCTGCCTAACACTCTTGAACCCAGTCCCACTTCAAAGCTAGATCAAATGATTGAAAATTTGGAGAAAGAGGTCGACAGGATGACTGCTTTAGCATCACCACCATCACAACCTTCTTTACCTGAAACAACTAACACATCGTTAGGGTATGATAGTGAGATGGATGCTAGGTTGACCGCTTTAGAGAAAGGTATAGAAGTGATGACTGCAGTCGAGAATCAAATAGCTGCGACGCTAGCCATGTTCATACAACAATCTGAGAAATTGTTTCTTGCTCAAGCTCAATCATTGGCTAGAATCGATGAACAAGTAAAACATTTAGCTGCGAGAATTCTAGGGAGTGAACACTGTCAATTGGAAACCAATAATGTCAATATTTGTCATCTAGGAACTCACCCGAGTGAGATAAATGATCAAACAAATTTTGATGATTTCATAGATGATGATACAATTTAGTTGACCGAGTCTTATCAGGACAAACAAGAAAACCCTCTGAGTCAGTCCAACACTAGCCTTCAGGTACTAGTTGAACCTCTTGTCACTAGTGATTTAGAGGTTGATTTAACCGATATGCCACTTGAAGATGAAATTCTTGCACCGACTGATTTTTGCACTCCAATATTAGAGGAGGGAGCATGTGAACCTGATGGGTATGGTTGGGATATATTGTCAGAGGAAATCAAAGATCAGGAACCCATAATTTTTGTATCACCTATTGATATTGTTTCGGAAGAAATGTTAGTGTGGGAACCTACTTTTTTGATGATATGAACCTACCCGTATATGAATGTGATGAGGAAATCTTGGGAATAGTGAGCAGTACTAATGGGAATAGGATTGTGGAGGATCATAGGGAGGAAGACAACCTGGAGAAACAGTCTTTCATGCAGAGTTTTGAGGAGATATTTCCTGATGAACTTGATATTCTTTCTGAGTTTGATTTTGGATCAATTTGGGAACATCTTAAGAACCTTTCTTTTGCTGAAATTTTTGAGGATGAACTCCAGTTTTTAAACGAACCTGACCTTGAAACTCAACAAGTGCTTCTTGAACATTCAATTCATTCGGGCAACAATTCTTTGACTTCTTCAAAACTACATCTACGCATTCAGCGTCTTCTGATCCCTACTTTCATGCACCCATGCCCTTTACTAACTACTAACCATACTTTGTACATTCTCTTTTTCTTTTTATTATACATTTTCTGTTACCAGCCTTGGCCATATATGGACAAAATTTTTGAATGGCTGGTATTAATTTCTGGACTAACACTTTCTTTTAACTTGGAAATACTGTAATTAGTCTTAGATTTTCTTTTTTTGAATAAATTCTCACAATGATGTCCAAGTCTAGCTACCGGAGACGGGAGCAATGATGATGGCATTGTAAAACTCAGGTTTGAGGGTGAGCACCGCGTTTATTTTGCTGCATCATGTGTATATTCTGCATTGCATACATATTAAAAAAACCATAAAAATTTGAATTTTTTTACAAAATCATAAAAACTTCTTCATGTTAGCTAGCGGGAGAACTTAGACTCAAGTCTGATAGTTCGGTTGATAAAATAGAAATAACTATATCCTTTTCGAGAGATTGGCAACCCGAAAGATAACCCTCCCTTGAGTTTAACCGTAGATAATATACGTCTTTTTTATCACTTTACACATGCCATATGTTTTTGAGAATTAGATGAATGTCTGACGTGTTTTCAAACTTTTTGAAAATTGATAAACATCTTTAGAATCAAACAGGTTTGTTCTGAATTAAGTAATATCAAGAATAGTTCATAAAGTGAAGTGAATATGAAAGATATTATTGAGGTTTTAATAGAAGCTAAACGTTTGAAAAATAACCCATTTGGAACCTTGTTGGAGTGATTACACACCTTATCCACATGTACACGTCTTTGGTATTAAAAAGAAAAACTGGATATATCTCCGTTCGCACTGCCTTCAGAATATTTTAAACGCAAACAAAATGAGTCTTTTGTTTTGTGGCCTTGGTAACTTGGGTAATTAAGTCCTAGGGGTGTCTCCACACCTAATACCCTAAAACCATCTGGTTTTGGAGTCATTGACCCAAAGCTCATTAAGTTTCCAATCGCCAAATTAAACAAGCTAAGCAAGTGTTCTCTCCAAGTTAAAAGTTCTCACGGTTCTTTGTGGGAGAATAATCTCAGCGAAGACGAGTTTTCTATTATAAACAGTTTTTTAGCGGAGATATGAAGGTTTATATTTAATTAGACGTTTTGCACGATCACGAAAGATGTGTATGAATAACAACGGGTGAAGGATAGGAGTGAAGAATAAGACTTGGTTCTCTGTTAAAAATGATATAAATTCTGACTTGAAACCTAACTGGAGAACAAAACTTGAGAAAATCTTAAGTACTTATCAAACTCGTGTGATCCTTTAAAAGTTTATCCTGGTCCGTATTTATGACATGATGGCCCTAATCAAGTTCTTAAAAACTTGTCGACACTATTCGCACAATAACGAAACGACGTATGTTAGCTTAGGTTAAATAAATTTTGAGGAGTGAAAAATAAGGTTTGACGTTTCTAACTAGGATGATAGAACTTTTAGCTTTGATCCTTAACTTTAAAATTAGAATCAACAGTTTCCGCACGACACTAACTTGACAGGATTTTGTGGGTGTAATCTGCTGAAAACCCTCAGGAGACAACACTCCCATACTTGGGACACCTAGAGGTTTAACGACTTGTTGCAAGTGCTCAATGCAATTGCGTTCCCTACGAAAGCGAGGTTAGGATTTTTTGTTTTGCTCGGGACGAGCAAAAGATAAGTTTGGGGTTATTTGTTCATTACAGAAAACTGCATTTTAATACCACTCAATCATTATCAATTTTGTTATTTATTAGTATTATTAACCAGTGTCTGCTCAGTAAATACAGATTACAGGTATCCGTGACAAAATACTGAAAACACACTCAAAATCACGAATATAGCATTTGTGAGCCGACACTGCAATCAGAACAGAAAACCGATCGTGATTCAAAGAGCTCTTTTGCAAATAAACATGTGTACATATTTTTGGTCCAACAAAATACAAGTGTGCACGTAGCTCTTTGGTTCTTGGACCTAGGTGGGGGCTGCCTATGGCACAAGTGGGTATGATGTGTGATAAATGCAAAAAGTATTGATGTGATATAAAGCATATAAAGTTTCCCTCCAAATCTCTGAATGCAAACCAGGCTTTTAAAGAGAAATCAAATAGCACCAAGGAGATAGTAGAGAGCACATAAGACCACCACACCAAGACGAGACTCATTGCCCTGACTTGGACCGGCGAGAATCCCCACAAAACCGGCGTCGCCGGCCCCCCTTTAAGCTTTTGTCCCTATTTTTCTTCTGGTCACTTCCTTCGATCACATCATCTTATTTTTATTGTTTGTTTTACTCTGGGATGAAGCCTATAAATACCAGAACTGATTGTGAGAAAGGGGCATGTAAGAAAATATATGTGCATTATATCATTTTAGTTTTTGGTTTAGATTTTGAGAGTTGTGTGAGCTTAAGCTTGGTTTCTTCTTCTTCTTCTTCTTCCCTCTTGGAGCTTTCTTTTGAGAGCTTCATTATGGAGGTTGAATAATTAACCAACACCATGTATCTCAACTCATTTCTTTGCTAATATATTTGTCTTTTCTTTGTTTATTTTTCTTTTCTTTTGTGTTTTCTTTTCCTTTTCATTATGTGTAACTAATCTTTGGTTGTGGTGATGGTGAGGATGTGAGATGAATGGCTTTGCCTTCCTCTTCCTCTTGTTAATGTTTAAATTGCATAATGAGATTCTAACTTAAAGATTGTTTTATGTTATTGTGTGATATGGTATTTTGAAACCATGGTTACTTGGTAACCTCTTCATATACCATATTCACCCATTCTCTCCATTTTGCAATGTTTAAGTTAAAATCAATTTGGTGTTAAGTTTGCTAAGTTTAGATATAGTATTTTGTGATCAAGTGGCTTGACAAACCCCTTGGTTTCATATACCCTATACTATCACAAACACTTAGCAAAGTTAACACAAACTATTTGCTCTCACTCGCTAATTTGTGTTTTTGATATCGCGGTATGCTTGCTAACCCTTATGCTTAGTGTTGATACCTCAATCTCGGACATATAAACGGTAAGTGAACAAAACGGACTCGTTCGTGTTTTGTGTCGGATATCGACAACTTGATGACTTGTGATTCGCAACCATCTTGACAAGTCATGCTTCACGTCGGGATCAACACAAGGAGGGACAACTTATGATCAATGGAGCGTCGAAGGAATCGCCGCGATTCAACCATCCGAGCCAAAGCCACGACCACTTATTCTTTAACTTGTTTTCTTGTTTTCATATTTTCTTTATATTGTGACAAACCAAACCATATTCTTAGTTCTCGAATCTTAAGCGACAAAACCTACTAATTCGCTGTGGATCGACCCGTACTTACCGGCTCGCTACAACGGGCCGTGCACTTGCGGTTTATAAATTTTAAAACGAGGCTGAGCTCGCGTGCGCAACTATTTCTTAAAAAAAAAAATCCCTTTTCCAAAACACGCACGTTTGCGCGCGCGTGCGAGGCCCCAACAGTCACTATGTTATTTGTATTGTTTTGCTATTGCGTCATCACAACCTACATATAACATAACGTTTACCCAAATACTATCAACTTCTGATATTGACTTGATTGACCTGATTATTGAATTGACTTGTGACCTGAACTTAGGCTGAGAAAAGGGGACATTTGTATTATGGTCATAAGGGTGGCATCAGTATTATGGTCAATGAAGGGCCATATTAATTATGGTCAAAAGGACATCTGTATTAGGGTCACGAGGACATTTGTACGTTGACCTGCATGTATTTGACCCATGACATTCATTATCCGTCTTGAATATGGTACGAGGAGGATTACTTAGATTGTTTTCAAATACCTGTAGGATAGATAACGTAGAGACATGGACATTTAGGATCCATATGATATGATTGTTTTATATACATTGTTTGTCTTACTGCCTGTTAATGCTATCATTATTATATTCTCACATACCACCATTTCATGAAAATAATATTATATTCCATTCCGGTTATATTCATTATTACATTATATTCGACGCTCTGACATCTGGATTTTGCATGGTCCAGATCAACTAGTTTCAGCACCACATGATAAAGAATACTTCGAGAAGATCACTAAGTATTGAGGAGGATTCCGTATAGCTAGTTATTTATGATTCTAGTTTATTTCATGTCTTGACTATTATCGGATTTCTATTGTAATCCCATAAGGGACAAATCTTGTTATTGTTTCTTATTTATCTTTGGATCATTGATACTTAGTATTCTGTTATTGCTTCCGCTATTGATTATATTATTGATTATTGGTTTGCGGTAAATTGGACATTGATATATATATATATATATATATATATAATTATTGTTCTTGATTATTGCATGACAGCCTTAATGTGACTATGGAAAGATGGTTCCTTGCCCTAGGTAGCATGGCTGGCCGAGTCACATTCCAAAATTTTATGTATTTTAGGAAGCAGGGCATGAAAAGGTTTTGTTGGTATCAGAGCATAGGTTTAGCTTAGCTTGGGCAACGAGTTTCAATTTGTAGTTGGGTATTATACCCAATTTATTAACATTGAACCCTTGAATTATAGGAATATGTCCTGTCATATTATTGCCTTGTCTTCCGAATTCTTGAATTCTTGTCTTTATTGAATCTTGTTTCCGTTACTATTCCTCGTGTCCGTCCTTGACTTCAGGATTATGGCAAGAAGAAATCAATCGGCTCCATCTACCGACTGTGCCGCACTCCTTGGTATTATGCACGACATGCTAGAGAACCAGCAACAACATGTCGATTTGATCCAGCAACATGGTGAGAAATTTTAGGAGGGGTTGAGTGAAAGTTCCTAATACCCTCGCCGCTAACCCGCGGTCAATGTGGAATTCAAAACAAAAATTTTCTTGGCACTAGAAACTTAAAACCAAGAATCTAACCAAACACCTAAACTAGCAAACACAATGATAGAAATCACAACCTTTGTAGCGTCTTCATTTGCTCCAATTGGGTTGGACTCTAGCATGCTCTTAAGAGCTCCGGGAGAGATGGATCCCCAACTAAAACCTGTACCATGTGGCTCGGGACGATCCTTGACGATTTGTTCACTGCCTCCATGTGGCTCGGGACTATACCCAACTAAAACCTGTTTGCACGATTCCTTTGAGCCGTGGTAGGGTAGCAATCAAAGCACAGTGGGAACTCACACGAGACAAATGACGATCTCAGGTCGAGATACTAACCTGTACTCATGTCACCTGAGAACTGCTATCTGATAATAGGTAAAATACCATCTAGCATGTTCCCAGCGAGTCCATCCAGTATAACTCATAACCCAATGAGCACTTGTATACTATCTTTGGTGACTAACTTGTAAGTCTACGCTAGCGCCCCGGCAGTCTACAGACGCTAAATGCGGAACAAAAAACTTTTAACTGGCGCTATCGTATACTTTAACCCGGATCTACCATTATTGCTAAACTAACAAACTGTAAAGAGTGTAGAAAGGTTATACCGAACGATCCGAGTCCTTCGTTCTTTAACCATCATCCCACGCTCCGTTGCGGCTGCTCCGATCTTGTCGATCTGCGATATCCTCGTCGAGGTGGCACCACGTCGACGATTCTTTAAATGGGCTCCCGCCTCTGACTTGAGGCAACTCGGTCGTCAAGTTTGCTAAAAGAGACGACCAAGAATGATGTAGAGAATGAGTAGATGACTTTGTCTCACTTCGTCCAAGTCCGTGGACGATCGGTAAATGAAGCTGCCATTTTTATCGGGTGATGAAATGAAAGAGGTAATGAAATTTCCATGCACCCTTAACCATAGTCTTTTCTCTCCAAAATCTCTCTCTCTCTCACAAATAGTGGCCGGCCAATATATGTAGAATGAGGAGGGTGGGTGTAGGAGCAAAGGGGGTGAGTGTAAGCATAAAGATCTAAATCAAAATATCAAAGCAAAAACAAAAGGAATTAATGTAAAGGATGACTCATTAACCTTAGTCATCCTTTCATTAAAAGCACAATTAAAGCTCTAATGACTCACCATGTCAAGTCACCCTTTCTAGAACCTTCTAGAAGGTTGACTCACTCTCATCCAAGAAAAGATAAATCCGTCTTTAACCAAATGTTAAAAGACGGCTGATAGAATACTGGAAACTGGCAACTTCCAAAAGTGATCCTGAAACGACTTTCAGGATAACCCCGAAACTGTATAAATATACCCGCATTTGTATTACGACCGAATACAAATGCAACTGAGACAAAGATATTATACCTACTCAATATAATACTTGGATCCGGCTTAAACCAAAGCCGACCAGTATCATCTGCCCGAAAAATAACACGTGCGTAAACGCACGTGCATTTTCCGAACCCTGCCATAAAACCATACGGCCTCTACAACGTTTCGCCCGAACTTGGGAAACTGTCTGTGGGGGACTCTAATGACTCGTCAGTACCCTGGCAGTGGGTTTAACCACAAACCGTCAGCGGCACTAGCAATGCGTAACGGCTGCCCATGGACTGACCTCAAGGGAGGCTGATGAGCGAACTCATCCAGAAACCCTACTGAGCCTAACAGTGACAATGTATATACAGTCCGGTCCGTTCGTCTATGAGTATCGCATATCTGCCTAGGGGGCTAGTAACGTCAGACCCCCAATAGCAGTATAAGTCGTGTCGGAGTGAAGCCCAATAACACCCTGAGATACTACTGGAGTACCTACCAGTAAATCTCCTGCCACGGCCGTGGGCTTTGTGTAATGGCTCTCCTAGACACAGCACGATCTCGCCCCCAATACCGGGAGAGACGAATCCCCTGCCGATCCGCTCACGTGCCTCCATATGGCTCGGGACTGTACCCAAAAACTACCTGTTTGCACGACTCCTTTGAGCCGTGGTAGGGTAGAAATCAAAGCACAGTGGGAACTCACACGAGACAAATGACGACCTCAGGTCGATGAACTAACCTGTACACATGTCACCAGGGAACTGCTATCTGACGATAGATATAGTACTAAGTAGCAGATTCCCGGCGAGTCCTGTCCGGTGTACTCATAACCCAATGAGCACCTGTATACATCTTAGGTGATCCAACTGACACCAGTGGCTTGTGAGACCGGCTACCGCCCCTCGTCGGGGTCTCGACTGTATACACTAGTCTACTCCGGAGTATCGATGCCCTGTCTCGAAACTCCCACGACTAGGGACCACAATTAAGGATATGCGTATAAACCACCCAACTCTCACGTATATGATCGCCATCATACTGTTGGTGGTAAAGCAAGATCCTAAGGGCTCTATCAAAGTATAACATGTAATCAGTCACCTGAACATGTACACGACTGATAAAGGCAAACCAGATAGCATACTATCATCCTGAGTAAGACTGTCCTACCGGTATAGGTCTTTCGCAATCATTGCAATCACGTACCTGCGATCCAATAATTGACTATGAGGGCACTATCTCCAACAATCTCCCACTTGCACTTAAGGCTAATTATTGCGATGTCGACTACTCACAGCTAGTGTGAAACTGAACATCCAACTCCTCTACTAATCAGTATCACAAAGCCTGTTTGTAAAACTATTGTGTTCGAGAAATAGCCTTAGTGAGTGGATCCGCCTAGAAGTTTCTTTCTAAATCTCTCTAAATCTCAAGTTCGCGGAGAAAGCCATCTCCCGAATCGAGTAATACCCGTCTTAGAATATGTCTGGATATCTGATGGGACCTAGTTCATAAATGAACTCCAAATCCAAACTTCTTAGACTGTATCGATCACTGAACCTAATCAGTATCCGGCACCATGCCACCCACAGTATCCTCTTGCACCATCTGTCCACAATACTGTCCCTCTTCGTCAGAGGGAAAAACTATAACTCTGACAATCACTCTGTCAACCATGTCACCTTTGAAGCTTGGAATGATAACCGTCTCCCGAAGGAGGCTGCCGTCACCAAATCCGTAGAACATGCACTTATGTTCTAAAACTGCTTCCTTATGTTTCTCTAGGATTGGATTAATATAAACTCATTGCATCTAGTGCAAAAACAACATCTGGTGTGGTACTTGACATCTCACGATTGACTCAATTGCCTAAGCAAGTGATCTGTCAATCATGCACATCCCTCTCCTCTTTAGTCCGTAAGACACCTTTAGAGAGGGTGACTCCATCACCTGCAGGTACACCACCATGCTAGGAGTCATCTTTTCTAAAAACCATTAGAATACTGTCAAAGTACCTACATTGGGAAACTACCCAAATCCAGATCTAAAACCATAGATCTAGAAACCAAAATGTCAAATATTATATCCATATCCTGTCTGGAGAAACAACTGTGTGACGGCCACAGTACAACCGATCGTAGTATAGGAATTTTACTTCCTACTCTGTGTATGTCATTCAGATACCATGACATCACACCCTACTACCTTCTTAACAGATTCATCCCCTATTCTGATTGAAGTCAAACCCATGACTGTCACATCAAAATTAGATGATCTATCTCCGCTATAACTGCTCAAGTCTATAAATAGATATAAGCATCTTGCCCACTATGCTTCCGCTGCTCCTACTGACTACGACAACCCTCCTACCGGGTCTCATAGCCTGGAACAACAGTAGTGTCAAGTCTGGGTAGATAAGAACCTCCCTGTCACCGTCCTTGAGGCTACCGAAGTACCTCTCGGGTGTCTGAGGTTACCCACCATATCTGCGGAGTGGCTATTGGAATGTCAAACCTGATTGAATATATAGGTCCTATTAAATTTTCCGTAATCGTTCGCGGTTCTGGAATCACTTCCAGTTCTACCATACTCCCACTACTGTTTTCTGAAAAAGATCCATTTTACTAAAACTGTGGTGAGTCAAGAACAATATCACTATTGATCTTCCAAATGGTAGAATATCAACCCTCGTCATAGCCAGGGTCAACCCACAAACAGCCATTACAGAAACGTGCCCTGAGTTATCCAGAGTCTGGTTTTAAGCATAAGCTGGACAACTCCCCGTACCTTAACATCTTTTAAGGTACGATCTATTCTATATCCAATACAGAAACTTTGGCACTTATTTAATTGGAACCAAGATTCAAATCATGCAACTGTCTCCAGTGCATATCAACTTAATGGAAAGAGGCTAATCAGCATTACTCAACTTAGGAATCCATCCACTTATGAGTAACCTGAAAGAGAAACACGTTTCTCAAAATCATCACTATCATCTGAATACCAATCATAAGAATCTACATCTTCGATCTCTTTGAAGAATCCCGATACTTGTGATACCTGGTTCTCTACTTTATTCTTATACCCACAACTTCTCAAAACTTAGACCATGTATTTCTACGAAACACTTGTCTAAATACTAGAGAAGTTATAAGTAAATAGAACATAGTACGAGGACCTACCCCTTTGTCCTGATGGACACTGGACAACATACAATACTCTGTATAAGTCCGCTGAGTTAAACAACTCAAAACCTGTGCGTCGTAGGTTGAAAACTGTACCCTGGCGATTTCCTCAAATATCACCAATTACAACGAATTCCGATATAATCAGGATAATCACCTAATTCCCAATAACTTACTCCCACTCATCATCTGTAAAACCATACAGATATGAGAATGAAACCTAGTAAATACATACCCTTGGAGTAAGTGTCTAATCGGGAAAACAGGTTTTCTTTAACAATGCACTGAAACATGAAAATGTTTCGTAGGGGTATCCTGGTATTCATAGAAATGCCTCTTCCATAATCCAATTCATGACTTCAACCGTATATTTTATTGCCATCTCTCTAAATCCCTTTATTTGTCTTTAGTCGTTACCTTCTGTACACCATCGTTAGGCTAAATGGTTTTCTTCCTTCCCTACCGTTCGGCACCAGCCTATGGTTTGGAAGAAGACTATCCAGTAAGAATAATAGGTGTACCCTCCTAAACCAAGGAGTACTCGCATCTCGAGAGAAGGTGATGATAAAAGACAACTGAATAATACCTTATTCTTTTAAAGGTGAAATAGGAGTGGTGATGAAGTACGCGGTTTTGGTCGTGAATGATATCAGTCGCAATTTACTTTGCCCTCTTTCTAATCCCTTTATTTTGTCTTTACATATTACCTTCTGCACACCCTACTTAGGCTAATTGGTTTTCTTCATTCCCTATCTTTCGGCACCCGCCTATGGTTTGGAATAAGACTATCCAATAAGCGTAATAGGTGTACTCTCCTAAACCAAGGAGCTCTCGCAACTTGAGAGAAGGTGATAATAAAAGACAACTGAATAAACCAATTCTGTTTCTCCTGAACCTGGATCCATCCTCGAAGAAGTCCCTTCGAGTTCGTATATAACCATACGATGGATCTATCCAATGGAAGTGGATATCCGTAGTAATACGGGTGTTCTGAGAAATGCAAAGGGTAAAAGAAGGAGTGGCAATGACTTATGCAACACAGACAATCCAAAAAGCCAGTATTTTAAGAAGGTTCGGTCAACTTGGTCACTGAGTCATAGTCTAGGGTCGGTCAAAGGTCGCTGCCAAAGAGAGAGAAAAGAAACACTCTGCGTGCACTCTAACCTAGATCAGAATGGTCATCACTTTATCTAATCCGGAAACCTCCCACTGTCCTGTCAAATTCTCCTCCAAACCTAAAGAAGAATCAATCGGGATCATCCGAAGAGTAAACCAACTCATCAGTGGGAATCAGGATCCAACTCTCATCGCATGATAACGTAATGGAATGCATCCACGTTACTCATACTCCAGAAGGTATGCGCATACTTGGCAAGTTTCAGTTTCTTTAGAAACTCCCAATATGATTTTTGCCCCATGCTCTTATAACCTTGGCTTTGGTCAAAATGTCATAAGTCACATGCCAAGTTCTACCCGTCACTATCTTGTCAATTTGAACCCACCCGCACATGCCCCTGACTTTGGCCAATCGGCAGAACGACTGTCCCAAACTAACTCATCTATCTATGCAACAATTGAATACCCAGCAGCTACCAAACACTATGCCTTAACTTTGGCTAAAATACATAGCTTGAATACTACTGAATACTCAAAAGAAGTGACGGAGGGCTACGGCTGGTTTTTGGCGAAAAACCTTTAACGTAGTGAACTTGATATCGCTGAAGGAACCTGATAGCTTTTTAAAATATAGTGGCGAAAACCTTTTGCTAAAGAGGTCACTCCCGGTAAAGGGATCTCGGCTCTTTCCTCGTGGAATGAGGTGCAGGATATTCCACTGAATACCGCTATGCAAAGCAACTTGTGATTGACTATAGTGAAGTTATTACGCTGACGCAAACTTCTGCCCAAGGGGTCAGTCCCGGTGAAGGGATATCGGCCCTTGCCCCGTCGAATGAGGTGCAGGATATTCCACTGAATACCGCTATGCATAACAAAAGGAAACGTCTTTGCAATAACACCTTTTAAATTTGTTCCAACAACTGTAAACAGGTTTGTTATCCTTTGCATTGATCAGAATCAACGCAGTCCCATCATTTAATCACACCAGAAAAGAACGAAAATAAAATGTACGTATATGCCATCCGCATTCGTCACTGGGTCCCGTCATCACCCGTTAGGTTACTTAACTAACGACAGAGCGGGGACTGGACTAGCGCGGGTGTAAAACATATACAACATCTAATAGTATATAAACCAATATACAATAATCGCTCCAGGCGTGATAATATGCAACATTACAGAAAAGTAATAAGCATCACAGAACAATACAGATAATCTGGGATCCCCGGGTTTCACAGAGCCGCTGCTGAAACCCGACGTTCCCCTGTCGTGTGGATAGCCTGTGCAATGAAACCTAGACCCCTACGGGTGCGGCAAGTTACCCGCCAAAACCTGAAGCGAGGCAGCCCCCTACAGCATAGTGAATGGACCACCCAGCACTCCACGGAATCCGGTAATCTTGGGCACCCCTCCTTGGGTCAACCTGTACCCCCTACGAGTGCGGCGAATAGTCTACCAATTCTAGAGTGGGACCCTTCTGCCTCTCAAAGCCATGAGATGCGGACCCGTTGCCCCCCAGAACCCGGCTATCCGTGCACTCCGTCTCGGGGCAAAACCTAGTACAGTAATGAAAAATAGTACAATAGGTACATCGACCGCAACCTGGTCATGCCCCAAAAGAATATTATACAACAGGCAGTGACGGCAATCCACAAGTTGGACGCTCGCCCCGCAATATCAAATGTACAAATAAACACAAACTGTACTATCATTGCACACTGCTATCCACCACGACAAATTCGCAACATCACAGCACAACACAGAACATCAACGCGAATGTCACGTTCGCAAACCCGTCTAAAAGAACTATAGCAATCAGACGCGGTTTACCGATCAAATGACATTCCCGGTCGGAGATATAATGTAAGCACTGTAAACTAACATGTTTAAATTTCGATCGACAAAATATCACAAAGTGGGCCCCACGAACATCTGTAGAACAGTAACAAAACCTGGGTCCAAACGATATATACCAAAAATCCCAATTTCCAATAGAGAATGCACTGTAGAAAATTGGCAGGGTGATGTCACTTTCCTGCGGCGGATCCACGGCCAAACCCATGCTTGGGCCGCGAATCCGCGGCGGAACAGTCGACTTACTTTGTCGAATTTCTGCAGTATTCCTAAAAAACCCTGCTTGATTTTCTGGTATGGTCAAAATGACATTTCGACCAGTTTTAAAATTAACAGAAACTGTCAAGTGGAAAAATTGCGATTTTTGATTTCCGGTTCGATCGATATTTTAAACGCGTTAGCACAAGTTAGTATAGCAAAATGATGAGGCTCTGATACCACTGTAAGTCTACGCTAGCGCCCCGGCAGTCTACAGACGCCAAATGCGGAACAAAAAACTTTTAACTGGCGCTATCGTATACTTTAACCCGGATCTACCATTATTGCTAAACTAACAAACTGTAAAGAGTGTAGAAAGGTTATACCGAACGATCCGAGTCCTTCGTTCTTTAACCATCATCCCACGCTCCGTTGCGGCTGCTTCGATCTCGTCGATCTGCGATATCCTCGTCGAGGTGGCACCACGTCGACGATTCTTTAAACGGGCTCCCGCCTCTGACTTGAGGCAACTCGGTCGTCAAGTTTGCTAAAAGAGACGACCAAGAATGATGTAGAGAATGAGTAGATGACTTTGTCTCACTTCGTCCAAGTCCGTGGACGATCGGTAAATGAAGCTGCTATTTTTATCGGGTGATGGAATGAAAGAGGTAATGAAATTTCCATGCACCCTTAACCATAGTCTTTTCTCTCCAAAAATGAAATCATTCTCTCTCTCTCTCTCACAAATAGTGGCCGGCCAATATATGTAGAATGAGGAGGGTGAGTGTAGGAGCAAAGGGGTGAGTGTAAGCATAAAGATCTAAATCAAAATATCAAAGCAAAAACAAAAGGAATTAATGTAAAGGATGACTCATTAACCTTAGTCATCCTTTCATTAAAAGCACAATTAAAGCTCTAATGACTCACCATGTCAAGTCACCCTTTCTAGAACCTTCTAGAAGCTTGACTCACTCTCATCCAAGAAAAGATAAATCCGTCTTTAACCAAATGTTAAAAGACGGCTGATAGAATATTGGAAAATGGCAACTTCCAAAAGTGATCCTGAAACGACTTTCAGGATAACCCCGAAACTGTATAAATATACCCGCATTTGTATTACGACCGAATACAAATGCAACTGAGACAAAGATATTATACCTACTCAATATAATACTCAGATCCGGCTTAAACCAAAGCCGACCAGTATCATCTGCCCGAAAAATAACACGTGCGTAAACGCACGTGCATTTTCCGAACCCTGCCATAAAACCATTCGGCCTCTACAACGTTTCGCCCGAACTTGGGAAACTGTCTGTGGGGGACTCTAATGGCTCGTCAGTACCCTGGCAGTGGGTTTAACCACAAACCGTCAGCGGCACTAGCAATGCGTAACGGCTGCCCATGGACTGACCTCAAGGGAGGCTGATGAGCGAACTCATCCAGAAACCCTACTGAGCCTAACAGTGACAATGTATATACAGTCCGGTCCGTTCGTCTATGAGTATCGCATATCTGCCTAGGGGGCTAGTAACGTCAGACCCCCAATAGCAGTATAAGTCGTGTCGGAGTGAAGCCCAATAACACCCTGAGATACTACTGGAGTACCTACCAGTAAATCTCCTGCCACGGCCGTGGGCTTTGTGTAATGGCTCTCCTAGACACAGCACGATCTCGCCCCCAATACCGGGAGAGACGAATCCCCTGCCGATCCGCTCACGTGCCTCCATATGGCTCGGGACTGTACCCAAAAACTATCTGTTTGCACGACTCCTTTGAGCCGTGGTAGGGTAGAAATCAAAGCACAGTGGGAACTCACACGAGACAAATGACGACCTTAGGTCGATGAACTAACCTGTACACATGTCACCAGGGAACTGCTATCTGACGATAGATATAGTACTAACTAGCAGATTCCCGGCGAGTCCTGTCCGGTGTACTCATAACCCAATGAGCACCTGTATACATCTTAGGTGATCCAACTGACACCAGTGGCTTGTGAGACCGGCCACCGCCCCTCGTCGGGGTCTCGACTGTATACATTAGTCTACTCCGGAGTATCGATGCCCTGTCTCGAAACTCCCACGACTAGGGACCACAATTAAGGATATGCGTATAAACCACCCAACTCTCACGTATATGATCGCCATCAGACTGTTGGTGGTAAAGCAAGATCCTGAGGGCTCTATCAAAGTGTAACATGTAATCAGTCACCTGAACATGTACACGACTGATAAAGGCAAACCAGATAGCATACTATCATCTTGAGTAAGACTGTCCTATCGGTATAGGTCCTCCGCAATCATTGCAATCACGTACCTGCGATCCAATAATTGACTATGAGGGCACTATCTCCAACATAACTGACACCAATGACTGTAAGACCGGCTATCGCCCCTCGTCGGGGTCAAGAA